>CM064861.1:17276343-18649066 GCA_032719365.1 Prinsepia uniflora | reverse complement strand
GTGGTTAGTAAGTGGCGATTGTTAGTACCAGGGCGATAGTCACTCGATACGCGATGCGAGATATGACGTATGTCGGTTATGGCCGGACTAGTTAGCGTGTTTAGCGCTAAATATGCTTGAAGATTAGACCATAGGGTCATATGTTTGCTAGTGTGGTTAACCTAGATGGTAGCCAGTGAGCTACGATTAAGTAGGCGGGTCGGCCTATGGGGCTTGATAGTGGCATGTTGAGCTGGTAGTATACGTGGGCCGAGGAGGCCGGTTGATGGTGGCTTGTTGGGCCGGATGGTATTTGGACGATGAAAGTATGGACTTGTGATCAATTGGTCAGTTGAGTTGAGCTTGGACTTGTACAGCTACGAGTAGTTGGATGCCTTGAGTGGCAGGGTTTAGGAACTACTTTGAGATTCGAGGGATATTCCCCCCATAGCGATGGATACTGGTTGATGTTGGTGTGTAGAGTTACGATAAGAGATGGTCTTAGTCGGGTGTGACGACCCGAGTGGTAAAGTTGTAGTGAACCAGTAGTTGTTGCAGGTTTGGATAACCCGTATGATGAGGATAATTTGGGAAAAGCCCCGTGAGATGATTGGTTTGGACTGTGAATTCCTTGGAGAGGAACCCAGAGGAAGTGCTTAGTCTGGAAATCGTGAGTTGGGATTTGTGCTTCGATGGTTATAGTGGTTGGGCCTACTTACGGCAGAATTGGAGATGGTGCTGCTAGGTGCAGCTGAGGTAGGGATTGGTTGGTAGACAACTTTTGACGAGTCCAGTGTTGGGTACTCAGAGTATTGGACTCTGGGGGAGGTTAGTTTCCCTGACCCGAGCGAAGTTCAAGGGTTTGGCTCGGTAGGAGCAGAGGCTTGGGACTGGTGTACTGTGAGTCCTGAAGTAGAGATGATATGCCACAAGTTGAGATGATAAGCCCCATAGTTAGCGTGTTTATCGCTGGATATGCTTGAAGATTGGACCATAAGGTCAGATGTTTGCTAGTGTGGTTAACCTGCATGGTAGCCAGTGAGCTATGATTAAGTAGGCGGGTCGGCCTATGGGGCTTGATAGTGGCCTTTTGAGCTGGTAGTATACATGGGCCGAGGAGGCCAGTTGACGGTGGCCTTTTGGGCCAGATGGTATTTGGACGATGAAAGTATGGACTTGTGATCATTTGGTCAGTTGATTTGAGTTTGGACTTGTACAACTACGAGTAGTTGGATGCCTTGAGTGGCAGGGTTTAGGAACTACTTTGAGATTCGAGGGATATTCCCCCTAGCGATGGATACTGGTTGATGTTGGTGTGTAGAGTTACGATAAGAAATGGTCTTAGTGGGGCGTGTCAATATATATATATATATATATATATATATATATTTTATTCATCTCTCATCTCACCGTCCATCTCTCCCTCAATCATCTCATCCTCACCCTTCATCTTCTTCATCATCGACCATCTTCATCTCTCATTTTCTAATGTTTTCATTCCCATAAACTGTGAGAACAAACACCCCAAACCCACACCCTCAACCCATTAAACCTCACTCATTGTTGATGGTGTAAACGTGAGAATGAAGGGGAGACTGGGACGAGCTGAACGGTGGCAGCAAGGAGGACATCGTGGACGGTGGCCGAAAAACAGAGACGGCGTGTGTTGTGTTCACAATTGGAAGTTTGGCTGTAAGTGATCTTTGATTGATACTAATTACCCCTCGATGTTCCTGAGGTCGAGACAACCGCGAAGGTGGCCACGACGAGGTAAGCGGGAAACCAGAGAGTGCCCTGTTTTGATTCAAAAATGGTAACTTGTGATTTGGTGGTTATTGATCGAAGTGGTTGATTAGGTGAAGTTCTGGACGTTAAGGCGAGTCGATCGAGCTTGGAAATGAGGCCAACGGTGGTCAGATGCATGAGAACACAGCGGGGGAAGGTTGGCCAGTTCAAACATCAATCGGGAAGGTGAGTTCGATGCTTGGTTTTCATGTTTTGAAATCATAGATCGATAGGGAAGGACTAGACGAAGCTATATGAATGAAAATGGATGAAAACTTACCTAAAATGTAACGACCCGTCCGGAGTATTCGGGATTAAATATTAATTAATTATGGTTTAGAATGACTAATCTGAGATTAGTTGAGTGAAATCAGATGAAATGTGCAAAATGACCGTTTTGCCCCTAGGCGTGGGTAAAATATTGACTTTTAGCTCGGGCGGTCAAATGGACATTGACCGATGACTGTGACGTAGTTCGGAACGTCACGAATTGATAGACAGGTGGCACGTCTGATTCCGACATTCGAGGAAGAAGTTATGACGTTCGGAAGTCAAGGGGTATTTTGGTAATTTGGTTGAAAAGGGGCGAAATGTTGACTTTTGACCCGGGAGGTCCAATGGCCGAGGGCCAATGACCGTTACGTAGATCGAGTCGATACGAATCCATAGACAGACGGCACGCCGAAATCAGAGGTTCGACGACGAAGTTGTGGTCACGGGAGCGAAATCGATTAACCGAACGAACCGAGATTTGAATTAAAATAATAATAAAATATTAAATAGTGACCGACGATTATGGACCCTAAATTATGGTCCTTTTTTCCCGTTAATCCTCCATCATCATTCTTAATCATCATCGTCTTCGTTCATTATCAAACATCTTCTCTGTTCTTCTTTGAACCGTGAAGAAACATAGGTCCAGTTTGTGAGTTTGCCTTCCATGGCTAATTCCTTCCACAACTAATCTCGAGAGGAAAATTGAGAGAATGAGGAGACTAAGTTAGAGAGAAAAACACGAGGGACAGAGAGGGAATTTGAAGCTCAGAATCGAAAATTTGGAAAAATATAGTGAAATTTCGAATTCAAAGTTGTGAGCATTGATGATCAAAATTGAAGCTGGAGTTAGCTTCCTGAGATCATTTCGAGCTAATCCACACCAAGAACGAAGGGAATTGGTATCCATTTGGCCCTGAAAGGACCTGGTGAGAGTGAGAAATTTTGAGGATTGAGTCGTGATTCTAGAGGGATTAAACGATGAAATTGGACTCGAAAACAAGTTTATCTTGGTCCAATGAAGCTTCTGGATGGATCAATTGAAAGAAATCAGGTGGGATTGATGAACTTCGAAGAAGGAATAGTGCCCAGATAGCCTTCGATGTTCATCTTCGAATCGTCTGGTTTGATGTAAGAAATCATGTAATTAAGCTTATAGAACTTTAATTGGACCTAAAACGATGATGTTAGATAAATCAATTGAAAGAATTGATGTCGAATTGACAGAGAACTAGTGGGGTCATCTCGCGGGTTGCAGAACCCGTTTTATAGACAAACGGGTGAGGACGATGACACTGTAGCAGGCGTGTGGGTTTCATGCGTAGCCACTCACGGCGACGCGGGATGGCACGTGGGCACAAATCCCGAGGTGAGGTCTACATGACTTTTGTCCCATTTAATGTAACGAACATTTTGGCACTGGTTTCGAGAAAATTGGATATCGTTTCAATATTGTTCGGGATGTCTGAAGGTTTTTAATCGAGTTTAAAATAGTTAAAAATTTGAAAAAATTACGGGGCTTTAATAGGAGGTAAATGAAGAGGTTAGTGACCTTCTAATGTGATTGGGACAAGTTTGGAAGTCCCGGTGATAGTGGTGTGGCCCAGGAAGGCCTATGGCACGCGTATCGAGGTGCAGCGTTGGACAGTCTGTGAGTGGACTTTGGTTTTATAAATACTATGCATGTCTAACTCTGTTATATGTTTTATATACGTGATTTCCATGATGATGATTGTGATTATTGATTTCGTGTATGTTGCACGTATTTCGAGATATTTTCCGTATTGCACGTATATCGAGACTGATAGTTTTATTGTGGTTTTACGTGTTTGTGGTTTCATGAATAATGTGATGAAATGGTTTTGAAATTTGAAAAATGAACTCCGGTATGAGGCCCAATTGTTTTGGAAACCTCGGACTTGGAGTCCATTTGAGTTACGTAATCGGGCTGGGGGCCCAGTTGCTTTATGAAATCGGGCCAGGGGCCCAGTTGTTTATGGATTCGGGCTGAGACCCATTTGAGTTATATTATCGGGCCAGGGGTCCAGTTGTTTTGCGAATTCAGGTCGTGGGCCCAGTGGTTTGCAGAATCGGGCATGAGGCCAAGTTGGGTTATAAATGTGATTTCGAGTCTGGGACCCAATGTTTCATAAATGTGATTTCGGGTCGGGGACCCTAAATGAAATTGTGATGTTTTATGGAGATTTCGGGCAGGGCCCATTGAGATGTTGTGAAATGATTTTGTAAAAACTGTTTTCCATATACCATCTTGATACGAGGATATGTGATGGTCTCCTCTAGGTGTCTAGGACACTAGGGAAGTCACGATGCATCACCTACGATGGGTCATTATACGGAGCTACCAGACCGTATAGTGACTTAGGAGCAAGATTGCTATGATTAGACGTCTGGAACGTCAGACATCTGGGATGTTAGAGATATGGACCCGTAGAGACCCCGGGTAGCACGCGTTGCTTATACAGTGAGATATGACGTCTGGGACGTCAAGCGTCTGGGACGCTAGGCATCTGGGATGCCAGAGATGGTAATGTGGTTAATATGGACTATTGGATCTATGAAATGGTTTTCTTTTGGATTTGTTTTTATGGATTTGGGCAGTGGCCCACTTGGTTTTGTATTTACGGTTTGGTATTCTACAGTTTTGGGCTGAGTTCCCACACTTGGTTTTGGGTTACGGATTTTGGGCTAAGGCTCTAATGGCTTGTCGAGTAAATGTTTGATTACCGGTTTTCGATGCATCCATACGTTTTAGGGCATAAATGTCTTGTGAAATGTGTTTTATGAGCTTAATTATTCTCGTCCACTCACAACCTTTGTTGTTTTTAATGCCCTTCAGGTTGATCACGGATACGACTGCAGTAGAGATCGGGACATCGCATGCCTCCTCCATCGATCCTTGCGCACTCTGGAAGCCCCGATTGGGCAGTGGCATTAGGTTATCCCTTGTTTGTCACTTCGTGTCAGACGGGAGCATGGCACATTCCACGGCAATCTCGGGGGGGATTGGGATGGGTCGTGTCATAAAACATAGGAGATATGGCCCTGAACCGATCATGCCAGTTCAGTTGGACCGACTGTATAGTAGATCGGACCGGACCGGTTCAGCCGTAGGAAGAAGAAGAACAGTATCCGGCGCATGGGCTTCAGCCGCAGCTGCTTCCGGCGGTGCGTGGGGGCGCGTAGGGCACTTCTGGGACATGTGATCAACATATGAAATCATCCTTTCGATGTAAGGAACATTTTGGGACTGGTTTCGTGTCGATCGGACACCGTTTCGGGGTAGTTTTAGGTGTCCGAATGTTTAAAGTCTATGAAAAATACGTTTAAAAATCCCGAAAAATTAAGGGGCTTTAATGAGAGGTTATTGAAGTAGTTAGTAACCCTCTACTATGATTTGGACAGGTTCGGATATTCCGAGGACGGTTATTTAGCCCGGGAAGGCTTATGGCAAACGTATCAAAACGGTAGCTAGGATGGTCTGTGAGTGGACATTGTTTTCTAAACTGTGATGCATGCATAACTGTTTTATATGTTTTACATATGTGATTTCTACGATTATCATTGTGATATTAGTGATTTACATATTTGCACGTATTTTGAGGTGATTTACGTAATTGCACGTATATCAAGGCTTATGCTTTTACACTGTGGTTATACGTGCTTGTGGTCTCGGTGATGGTTTGATGAAATGGTTTTGGATTTGAAAAGGTGAACTCGGGCATGAGACCCATTTGTTTTGGAAACCCTCAAACCTGAGGTATATTTGAGTTATGTTATCGGGCCAAGGGCCCAGTTGGTTTACGGAATCGAGCATAAGGCCCAATTGACTTTTATGAATGTGATTTCGAGTCAGGGACCCTTAAATGGATTTGGATTTGAGAAATTGGATTTGTGGATTACGATGGTTTATGGAAATCCTGGGCATAGACCCATTTGAATGGTCTGAGATGATTTATGAAATGTTTTCCATATACCATCCTTATATCTATGGATTGTCTCCTCCAGTCGTCTGGGACGCTGGAGTGGTCACAGCGCATTGCTTGCGAGGGGTCGCTGCACGGAGCGACCGAACCGTATAGTGACTCAAGAGTAGGATTGCTAGACGTCTGGGACGTCAGAGATTGACTCGGGTTGAGACCCCGGGTAGCACGCGTAGCTTGGACCATGACATGACGTCTAGGACGTCAGGCGTCTGGGACGCCAGGCATCTGGGATGCGGAGGATTGGTATATAACGGTATTTGATTGGATTTGTGATCTATGGATTTACTGGATTTATGATTTGGATTTCCGTGGTTATGGATTTGGGCAGTGGCACACCTGGATTTGGATTTACGAATTTCAGTGTTTTACGGTTTTGGGCTGAGTTCCCACACTTGGTTGATTTTATGGTTTTGAGTGAAGGCCCTAATGATTTGAGGAAGGAAATGACTTCGGTTTTATAAACGGTTTTTATCATATTTGATTTGATTGAGATGACTAGTTTTTCGAATGCATGCATGCTTTTTAGTGAAGGGCATAAATGTCTTCTTATGAAATGTGTTTTGTTAAATCATTGATTTTTCATCCACTCACAGCTTTTAAATTATTTTAATGTCTTTCAGGTTGATCGCAGATGCGGACTGTAGTAAAGACCGAGACATCATACTCCTCTACCAATCCTGGCACGCTCTGGAAGCCCCCAATGGGCTGCAGTTTCTAGTTATCTCTTGTCTGACAGTTTGTGTCAGGCAGGAGCATGGTACATCCCGCGTTAATTCCGGGGGAATTTGGGATAGGTTGTGTTATTATCCTTATGGTACCTATCGAGCTTGCATAAATTGCTACTTGAATGATTATGGAGTATATGCAAGTTACTTGCTTTATGCTACTTAGTTATGGTACTTATCGAGCATGCATGAGTTACTATATGAACCACTTGTGGGGTATGATTGAGATGCTTGATTTATGATGCTTACTTGGATGTACTAACTGTACTCTGAAATGATGGTTATGCATAGTATGTACTTAATTGAGTCACATGTTGCATTTGCATATTAGTCCCTGGGGCATTAATGAGATAGAGATGTTACAACTCACTTAGGAGTCGCTAGTATCTAGTACCCATCTGTATGGCTATGAACTAGTCCTCCATATGATCGTTCATCCGCACTGCTCGCTTTACTAGTTAAAAAGTGGAAGTCCTACCCCCGAGCTCGAGGGGACTTGAGGTGACGTTACATTGCACCCAGTCCTTCATGTGGTCGTGGTACGCGAGCAAGATACCCAGTTCTGACGAATGACTCAAGAGCAAGTGTTTAGTAGATTGAAATTCTGACATATTTATGATTATGTATGACTCACTTGGGTGTGATTCAAAATTATTATTAACTTATAATTATCATCTCTCGTATTACGTGCAAGTATGATATAATTGTTTTGGGATTTTTGATAAATCTAGGGGTTAAAGTTTGTTTTGTTAATTGTGGTTTTACATTGAAATAAGTTACTGGGTCCACTCACCCTTATTTTTGAACTCCTCAGGTCTCGTTGGTGCTCACGTACTTCGAGGAGGTGTGGTTGTTACTCTTACACTCACTCCTGGGTTTGGAGTAACACGTTGGAATGATCGGGTAAATACACGTAGTGCGTAATGGTATGATCATCAATGTTCATCTATGCTCTATACTTCCGATGTTAGGTGAGATGTGATCAGTTTTCACTAGTCAGGTTTCACTCGACCTCCCCAAAATGCGAAGTTTTAAATTAAAAGGTTTTCATCATTTGGACGTCACCGTCTAGATATCGGCCAGAAACCCTCGTTTTTCATATCCTTATAGACTTTCCAAATTGGGGTGTGTCACATTTAACTTCTGTGCCTTTTTCTGCCCAAGATTGCCTATCATTCTTCCCTCAGTTGAAGTCTAGCGTAGAGGAACATTGGGCAACACTACTACTTTTTGTCGAGCATGGGGGTTACATAGTTTTCCCCTCAAATTTGATACGAAAAAATATAGTACGTAGGGAATTTTTAGGTTTGTTACGATACGGAATTTTTTGAAAGTGGGAAATCGTCCTTCGAAATCGCGCCCCAATTTTGAAGTTTATCAACCTAACTTTTATGTGCGCCAATTTATTTTCCGACAAGCCATCCTAGTGCCATATGTAAAGGTTGTGACCATTAGGAATTCTCTCACTTTAGTAGTTTTCTAATAGTGTCATGATGTCCGTCCATTAGTCCTTTTTCGACACACATTTCCAACGTACTTCTGACATAGAAATGGCTTGTGACTGTGCGCAAGCCTTCGCATTGTGGTGGTCGTCTTATTTCGAAAGAATTTTCAAAGTAACAGTGAAACAATTTCAATCTTAGAAAACTTTTAATAAAGTCTACTACTGTTCTTGTCTCTGTTCTCAATCGTGCAACTCGGGATCAAAATGCCAACCCTCTTATTAGTAAATCGTGTTTCCTCCATGGTACCTTATGTTTCCAATTTCCCTCTTTGCTAGTGATTCTATTTGATCAGTTGGCAGATGATATAGAGTTGCTAGTAGAAGGGTTTGATGATCCATTAGCCCTCATTAAAGGTATTCCTTACAAAACTCTAATTCTTGAGAGGCCCATGGGTTGGCTTGATATTGAAGAGGAACCATCTCTCCCAACACCCGCTAGAAAACGTTTTAACATTTTCTTTGTTCAAACTTTCATTGTTGGAATTTTATATTTTTCACTTTGCTTTAGATACTCTTGGCTCTTTTCGTAAATCATCCAACAATATAATAAAACAGGCTCATCCTTGAGTATAAGAGTGACAACTTTGATTCCTACTTCTATCGTTCCTACTCATCCCACAATTTCAAACAAAAAATGAAAGCGAGGCTTGCTTGTGGATGAGGATTCAAGTGATAAAGTGTATTTGGATGAGTGCTTGATGAGTAGGAAGGTTTCTAAGGGTCATAAAATGCCCAAAGCTTCTCGTGTTCCAACTCTTTATGAGGTTCTCCCAAGTTCTTACCCTTCGGGCATGGTTACTTTCTCGAAGCCTTTGTCTATGGTTGCTTCTGATCAATGATTGAACTTTCCTTATATCATTCTGGTTCTTTTTCAACCTTCTTACCTCCTCCTAGATCTCAGGATTTTTTGGCCCTAGAATTGGACTTATTATCAGCCATTTCCACATTGCTAGCCGCATCTTCTACTACGGAGCCTATAGTCAATTACAAGGGGGCATTTCCTCTAGGGGTGGCAATGGGTCGTTTCGTGTCAGATTCGTGTCATGTCATGAACTCTGTTTTACCTATTTATGCCCAACTGGAACCCGACCCGTTTAATAATCGTGTCAAGAATATCCAACCCGAACCCGACCTGTTAATGACCCGCGTAACCCCTTTAACCCATTTAATAAACAGGTCGTACTTAAAACCCAATTAACCTATGACCTGTTTGACCCGTTTAACCTGTTTAACATGTTTAACCTATTTAAATTTTAAGATTTAATAGGTATTTAGGTAGGTAAATGGGTAGATATATGGGTTAGTAATGAGACATTTATTAAATGGGTCAATATATCAGCCAATATACGGGTTAACCTGTTAACCCGAAATCTACTTATTTATTAAACAGGTTAACAAATTAACAGGTTGACCCGAAACCCACCCGTGTATTAAATGGGTCATAACGGGTTAACCCGAAAATGACCCGAAATTTTAATCGTGCGGGTTGATACGGATAAATTTTGTACGGGTTTCGAGTCGTGTATCAAGTCGTGTCAAAAATTGCCACCCTTAATATTTTCCTCCTTTCATTAGGATTGGAGTTGAATACCATTGTCTCTAATGCCACAACTTTCGTCTCTACGATTGAACTTGATGTAGAAGTTGGCATTAAGATGGAAGTTAATGCCCCATTCTTAACAGCGCTGCCTCCTGACACTCATGGCGTTCCCGCCAAGGATCTTTCTAGTATTCTTTTACCTCAATAACACCTCTTTCCATGGCGAGGTTCCTGTAGTTACAACCTACCAATCTTTCTTGATTCCCCCTAGGGAAATATCTTCAATGGACGTGGATTCTCCAGCACAAGATTGTGCAGTCAGCATACCATGCCCTTCTTTGTTGGCTTTTTCCAAGGGCAATTGCATTGGTGGGGGCAGCAAGAGCTTTTCTTGTGTCTACAAAGGTACCTTTTTTGATATTGGCTTTTCTTGTATTTCTTGATTCTAACTTGCCTTTTCTGTTGTAGGCTTTCACATCCCCTGAAAATGAGCTTCTAAAAAATGAGGTGGAATCTTATCTCACTACAACTCCAATGGCTTCCAACCAGGCTTCTATTGTGACTCCCTTCCTTCCTTAGTACATAGCCATTCGAGATCTTATCAAGGCCTTCACTGATGTGATCAATTTTCAAGATCTAGATGAGGTTAGAAGTGCATTGACTGATTTGTCTAACTTCTTACTTGTTGCTTCCATTTCTATTCAGTCTTCGAAACAATGCCAAAATGAGTATCAAAGGAAATTATCAGAGCGTGAGCAGAGACGAAATAATATTTTTCCAGAGGCTCTTTCCTCGGATGAATTGAAATCTTCAGAGAAAGACTTCCTTTAAGATAATGAAGAATGCACTCAAAGGGGTCGTACATTGGTTGATTTGACTCGTCGGTTGGAAGATATCAAGTCTAGCATTGTGGCTAAATAAATAGAGTACATGGTTGCCAAGTGAGACTATGTATCAAGCCAAGGAAAATAAGCTCACCAAGGAGAACAATCTTTAGGAAAAGGAAAGGCTTGGGTCCTTCATGAGCGTGAAGATAGCCTCTTACCAGAACTAAACATACAAAGAGTTGGGCCGCAGCTATGTTGGGATATTTATTGGAATTTTAATTTTGGGATCTTATATTCTCTTCAATACTTATTTGGCCCTTGTAAATATTATATTTTTAAAGATTATGTTTTCTTTTCACACGTGCAACTGTTATTTTGAACCCTTCGAATTCCACGCTCTTCTTTGATCATGGCACCGTAAGGTCACAAAATTTTCTTTATTAACCCTTTCATCCTCATTCATTTTTAGGAACCCTTATTGAGGGATTTTAACTAGCAAATATTTTATCTCAAATTTTACGATGGATTCTCACTCCTTTTCTAGTTACGAGATTCCTCTACTAGAACGGTGAATTATCCTTCGTCATACAACTAACTAGTGGAGGAAATTGGCCACTTGAATCATAAGAATCATCATCTTGAGAAGAAGTTAAAAAAGGTAGAGGCCCTCTGGACATGGATTAGAGCTAACATCGAGGAGCTATCTAGAGCTGGTCGAGAAAGACCTTTTGTTACTCTCAAGAAGAAGAAAGATGCATTGGCTAAGCTTTTAGTCATACCTAGAGAGGAACTGAGTTGTGACTCGTGACGAGGCTATGATGCATAATCTCGAATAAGTAATGGTAGGAGTATTCTTTTCTTGCCACCTTTTCACTTTGTTGATATTGATGTCATGTCCTAAACCAAATGTTTCAGTTTTGCATGTGGCTCTATGTCGACATGTGTTGAGTATGCACATTTATAAATCCCTTTATAGTTATGCCCTGGCGAGTACCGTCTCTTGTTTGAATTCATGTTATCATGTCTAGTGAACCTCATTTACCCTCAATCACACAGTTCCCCAACACTTATGGCTTCCTTATCTGATCAGGCCATCCGACATTGAAAATTGTGGGGAATAATGTTGAGGATATTTAATTTTTACAACATCAAGCTCATTTTACCCAGATTATGTTATGCACAATGTGTGTTTCTATGACAGCGTGTTTGAGGCCACTTTCGACGGGTCTCCATGGGGAACTTGTTTACAGAGTGAATGAGCGGACTTCAAATGGGTCTCTTTGTGATGTGTAATGTTTATGGTTAGATGGTTTGAAAGCAATGAGTTGAAGGGTCTTCGAGCCACAGTCTATCCCTAAATGGGATGACCATGAAGAAAATAGGTTTTAGCCGCTTTCAAAGTAGGCATACCACTAGTAGAGATTGCTACTAGACAATTGTAAATGGGTTCCGTTTGCGGTCGAATAACCTTTCTTATAATCAAACGATTGTGAGGCAAAGGGGAAAATAGCTTGTGATGTTCTTTTCTATATCTTCTTCTTAATGTATTCAATGATTTTAATAACTTCCTTTCCAATAAAGTCTGAATTCATGTGATTTTCATGATATTCAAGTTAACAGCTTGTTATTTTAGTAAATTAAGGGTTAGACCTGCAAATTTCCTCAAGTCAGCATGATAGTATTAGACTAGGACAAGATGGCTTCACGACTAAAAAGCCATGAAACATACTAGTTGATATATTATCACCACCCGGCTCCCCTAACATGATATTGTCTGTTTTGGGTTCATGCTCTCACGGCTTTATTTCTTGAAACTCACACGCAACTTCCTAGTGGGTCACCCATCCTAGGGTTGCACTGTTCTTACTTCCCAAGCTCGCGAGTCTTGTTCACCGTTCTTGCTTCCCAAGCTTACGGGTCTTACTCACCGTTCTTGCTTCCCAAGCTCACGGGTCCTACATATATTTCGAGTACTTATCTCTCCTTATTGTGATGAAAGTGCTTGGTTTGGATGGCAATCGGGATGAGGTTGGTGTTGGGTGGCCTTTAAAGGTGACTGTGAAAGCAAGTCGGAATAAAGGTGGATAAATGAGGGTCTTCAAAGTTGGGAGGAAGGAAAACTTGTTGTTCTTAGTTAAGAATTGAGAGGGAGTGAGAAGTGAACTAAATCTTGATTCTAGATCAAAAGAAACTGGTTGTGCTTAAAAAGGTGAACCTTTAAAACAAAGAAATTTTTGAGAGTTTGCAATTATTTTGAAATTGATTGAACTTGATCAATTTGCTTATTTAGTTGATTGATTTGTTGTCACTTGGAAGGAAAAAAAAAAAGGTTTCTTCTCCATTTATAGTTGCGGTGGAAAGGCTGAATTGGACTACCATGTAGACTTTGGAGGACCGGTATTGTAGTGAACTTGTCGAGAACATCCTCTTTACCTTCTTATCCGCTCGTGCACATGAGAGCCATTTCTTCCCCTATTTCACATTTCCACGTTTGTACGTTCCAAGTGGACATCTTTGGGTCAGACTTTTGCAAGTTGAACTTTTAATTCTTTTGATTATTTTCTTTTGCCCAAAGAAAGATTTTTTGGGGTGTAAATGCAAGCATAAATCGTACTCTCGCTCGTAGAAAGTGGATTGTGATTTTAATATTTATTGGGCTGGTTGAAAAAAGAGATGAACAAAGTGAAGCTTCGTGAGTCATGCTATTGCTATATATTGTCACATTTATTATTACAATCGTTACTTGATTAATATTTAATTTCCAGCACAATCCATTAATTAGATTTTGTTTGGTTGAGATGTCAACGTTGGAGGCCCCATATATGACTATGAGTCATATGACATAACAAGAGAAAAATTTATGATCGCTAAAATAAGATTGAATGTACACATAAAAGTACCCTTGTATTGCGGTTAAATTGGAGAATCCCTCCATGATCACCTGAACTTTATTTGCCTTGTCGGATGTCACTTTAATCATTACACTAATTAACCGCTTAATCCATCTTTTAACCTATGAAGTAAGTGAAATAGTGTTTTTTTAACCTCTTATAGTACCAAACCCAAAAGTCCTGGGTACATGAGTGTGTAACTTTTACTAATTACGGTTTGACATTTAATATTAGTTTAATACGATTGACATCGTACTTAATTTATCTAAAAATTTCATTTAGCCCTTTAAATAAAACCCTAAATATTTAGGGTGACTTGCTCTACTCCTTAATTACAATATAACATTTGGTTGAAATGTAATTTATTTTGAGAATCTTATTTTCGCAGATAATTATAAACTTTTGATTGATTAGTATCATAAGGCTCACTAAAATCTTTGGTTTAGAATCGTTGGTATATAGCTCGTTCAGGAGTGTGGCCAGAATTTTGGACACATTGCTTCTATTCATCTCAAGTTGAATCCAAACCTCTTTTTCATGTCACTATAAAAAAATTGGATATTGGACACATGTTTCTAAATCACAATTAATAGTGAATATCTGCAGCGTGTGTTTTTTGTTATAGGATATAAATATTTGTGTAGATACATATAATTATTGGTATACTAAATATTTTTTTTTTGTAGTGTGTTGCAGACAAACAAGATATATATGACCATCGACAGGTTCATGCAGATCGAGCACTATTTCCATATACATGAACTACTTATTAAAAAGTTAGTTGATAAGTTTGAGCCGTGTTATCAACCTAGCTCACACAGACTCATTTGGATCCTATCGTTTTATTTTGTGTTTGGTAGCTAGGAAATTAGATGGCTTTAAAGAGTCTTTGCATGACGTGCCCAAATCTTGAACCCATAATCATTTTCGTCTGTTTCCTTTGGCAACTAGTGCGGTGAATACATGCATTAACTTTTTAACTGCATCCAAAATTTATGTCATATATAATTTTCAATTTCAAATGTTATAATATAAATTAAGACAAGATTCATTCCCTAAAAAATATGTAGTAAAAGTTGAAAGAAAGTTGAAATTTTGGAGTAGCTAGCTGGGAACCAGCAAGTGAGACAATTGGCACATGAGGGCTTGAGAGTCAGCATCTTAGACTCAGTCTCACGCCGTGTGCACATAGATTGCCTCTACTCATAAATTCTTCGAAGATTTTTTTGTCTCCTACACGTGCACCTCTGCTTTGTCTTGGTCTATCAAAAAAAAAAAAAACCTTATAAATGTGGTAGCTTTAATTGAATGGAATCATTTCTCCTCTGTCTATTATTAGGGCTCGGATGAAGTGTTGCTTGCTGTGTACATAAATCGAGCATGCTTCTTGTTCTCTATTTAATTTGTTGCTCGGATTGCGATGGGAAAATTCTTGTAGATGAGGATGAATGTGAGTTTGTCTCCTAATCGATTATGACTACCCACATTCTTACAATGATGCACTCAAACTAAATTTTGGTCACTTTTGATATTTTGATTACGTACAATGAAATAGACGTAAGAACACAAGAAGCAAAATGAAATTTACAATTTTCAAAATTAAGTCAGGGACTACAAAAATGAGTTGAGACTGGTTTAGACAAATTCTTTTTTTTTTTTAAAGTTAATTATGCATGGACAGTGTTTCATTACATGATAATAAGTGATTGACTAACGTAAGATGTTTGGTTAATTACATGCAAACTTCTCTAGTAAAATATATATATTGGATGGACTAATTAATTAAGTCACACGTGGAAGAACTTGTTAACATATAGCTCTATAATTATTGAAATATTTTAGAAATAGGCCCTACCCATTGCACGTGTCTTAATGTTGGACTGGATCGAAGTTACTGGAATCCTAGCTTAGCTAATATAGCTAGCATGGCGGAAGCTGGAGGACACCGCAAAACCCAGAATCTGCGGATAAATGTTGTGAAAATTAACAAGCTAAGCTGCTTCTCTACGTCATCCACTCCACCCTTTGATCAGTTTCTGTCCATCCGCTGTCATCTTTCTTGCGCGCCTGCCTAGCTCGCCGACACGCAATGCTGCTACATTATCACACCAATCAATCTCGGCCGTCCAACAAATATCGAATCATTTTACAATGATTCTCCAATAATGATATGCTACCCCCCATAGTCCTCCCATACCACCTTAATCATGTGTTCTATCGCGTATTCGCTTCACAATTGTGGGGTTGGCTCAAGAAATGTTAATTAACTAGTGCTTCGTCAATATTGGTTGTATATATTAATAAGCCTATATGAACTTAAGTAGTACGTAGTAAGTCAATGTATTGATCAAGTTCAATCGCCTTTCTTATTTGTCAAATTATATATATCGCCCATATGCAAAATTACAGTACATATAGTTTAATTTCTACTTGCATACACAATAGAATATCATTAAAAAAAAGTTTTTTTTAGTGGAATGGTACTTAAAATTGCAATTTTAATCTCACTTTATACTCAAAACGTTCATTTGTCTCACTTTCCACTTAAAACTCACTCTCCATGCCAAAATTTGCACCAATTATATTAGCGTCGTTCAATATTTGCCAATATCGGGACAATTTTATCATTTCAAGCCATGAAGATATGAATGGGGCACTAAGCAAGTATGAAGTTGCAAATTGGAATGTATATGAGCAAATTTGAAACCATTCATGATCTATCAAAATTTGATTGTGTCCATTCCAATATGCTGTTTCATGTGTATTTAGTGTCTTATTCATAATCTCATGGCTTAAAATGACAAAATTATCCTCGTTATTTAGAATATTTGATGGAGTTAACAACATTGGTGCAAACTTTTATATGAAGAGTGATTTTGGATAATAAGTGAGACAAATTAATGAGCATTTTAAGTGTAAAGTGATCGAGATTAAAGTTATAGTTTTTAATGTATTTCGATTAGAAAACCTTAAAAAAATAAAATATATATGTTATTAGAGAAAATTATATGTTATGTATCCAACTTGGCAAATCGAATAAATTTAAGTTATGTTCAAAAGATGAGAGTGAAGCATGCATGCATTTTATATTATTTTATTTCATTTTGTATTTTTCTTTTTCTTATATAATATGAATAAAGTAGTTACATTTAGGGTTTACCTGTTGGATTTTATGTTCTTTGCAAATAAGAAACAAGAACATGATACGTGCACATCTCATTGACTACGCACAAAATAAATGCATCACGTTTTTTTTTATCTTTTTTTTTTTCGGGTTAGTGTGCACCCATGCATATAAAATATAATTTGTGGTTGCTGGATTTCAATGGCAGACTCCTGCTTAATTAATTAATTAAACAATATATGAGTTGCAATTATATATATAATATTTCCAATTTCTATTACGTACGTCGTTGTTCAATTTTAATATCATGCTGTAGGGTTCTCTACAGGACCAAAAAAATAATTTCAAATTTGTGTGTTAAATTTCAAATCTCATTTTTAAGAAAGATTATATCTCATGTCTGATTGTCGATTTTGCTATACAGATTATAAGAAAGATTTCGTAGCTACTAATTCCCATTTCCCAACATTGCAATAAGCCAACCTAACATTGCATTGCGTGTGGACATTTTGTTAGGTGATAATTGGGTAGTCAATCATACTTAGCATTGCTATAATGTTTATAGAAAAAACTAACAAAAACATTAGGTAATAAAGAACTGCTCTTCACATGTATGAATTTTTCGTACAAAATAAGCAACGTTATATATATGAGTTGTTAAGAGTCCCCAATCAAAAACACCAAACTCGCACTCGAGAGTTTTCCATGGAAAGCAAACTCACACCCAAAAATTTCTTAACAAACAAATTAAGTTTTGATGAAGTCTTCTTGGCCCTTCACCAAATTCTTACTTTGGATTAATGTCCACGAAACGCAAGCAGATTTTTATGTATTAGTTAATAAATAAATTGAAACCGGAAAATTAGGGAGCTAGAGGAATAGCAATCAAACATGAGAGTGAGATAATGGTCTACTTTTCTTCTCTCTCATGGCAAGTGTGTGAAGCTGAAGCTCTCCGTGTTCCAGAAAGACACTACACATTTACTGAGTGCTTTCTTTTCATGTACTGGTTAAAAACTTCAAACTCTGTTGGTGCCACAGGATAACAAGTCATTCAGATCTCTTGCTCAAGTGCACATTGCAGGACCAAATCACCGTAAAACCTCACCAATTACCAACAATCCTTGTTTTCTTTTATGAATCCAATCTGAGTCATTCCTCTAGTTATTGTATAAACTAAATTAAATAAAAATATTAATAATATTTTTCGAAGGAAAATACTAAGGAGAATGCTCTTATCATCTCAAATAAAAGCCAAAGAAATCCTCTTTGGTATCCAGCATGATTCCCTTTTGATAAATCAAGTGCATGCCATGGCATGTATCCGAAGGGTTGAAAGGTTAGACTGCTTTTGAAATATTCGAAGTAACTTTTTCTTTTGAAAAAATGCCCTTCAACAGTCGGGTCTTTTCTAGGGTTCTAGGCCTCTAGAAAAAGTTTTTAGGATTTGAATTCTCACAACTTCATCAACTTTTCAGTGTTAATTACCTATATATATCCAACTGGATTAAATTTATAATCATGTACGGCTCTTCAATCAACTCCACAGGGTACTGATCACAAAGGGCTTTTCCAGAAACGGGAGTGGGCACTGGCAACCTCTGAAGGATGAAGAACAAACTGCCAGACGACACCGTTGAATTTTGGGAAACGAAAAACTAAAGACAGACTTGAAAAAACTTTGTCCTCAAAGCTCTAAGTGTTATCTTCTTTTGAAGGAAGAAAACACAAGTTCGATTTGGGAAGCTGCCAGTCTTTGTAGTATTTGTAGGGTCCTCCACAATCAATTTACGTGTGCAGAGATTCGTATATGATACTCAAAATTGGTCAGGGTTCCATTGGAAATTTTAGTATGATGGTCGAAATTACTCAAGTTAACTAATAGAAAATTACACTAAATCGACTCAAATTGAGTGAAAAAAGGATTTGCACTAAATTTGCTCAAATTGAGTGAAGGGGATTTGCACCCGAGCCCTAATACAAAGGTCCGAAACATTATTCTCCTTATTTTCATAGATTGATTTCACTTACATAAAACTTGATACAAAGACGGAACAAACTATTCTAATATGCTGATTTAACGCACATAAAACTTTGTATTTCTAAAGAAAATACCACTCTAACTTTTAATTGAATTTACATGAAACTCAATATAACTGCTAGAAACATAATTATGTCTGATTCACTTAACTCACATGAGACTTGATACATATATAGATTCGCAACACTATCCCACTAACTGAACTCATATAAAACTCAGTACACACAACACTAACCTAATTCTGTAAGACTCGATGCCAAGACTTGAGGCTCGACAAAAAAGCTAAAAAACACTATTTTGACCTACTAATTTAACAAACTCACATAAAACTTAGACATGTGAAGTGAAATACAATTCTAACCCACTTTCCTAACTCATGTGGCACGGCCATGCCTTCTCTACGCCGTTGCCCTTGAGAAACATTGTTCCTAACTAACTTTTAATTGAATAAAAATATAGCATGGACAAAACCCCATTTCCAATTTCACATCCCGAAAGTCAAAATCTTTGTTCAATTACCACCTTTAATTTAAATTGCAATAATTAAAGACTGCAATTTAATAGCTGGGTTATCTTCAAGGATTAAAAACTGAAAAATTTATTAGAAACAGACAAATTAACCGAGAAAAGAGAAAAAGAGGCTAACAATATACAGTTTCTGGGAAAATTAATTTACTTGGACCTGGTGTCAGTGAGATCAAACCAGATTTGTTTGAAGACCTTGATGATGAGCTCATGATATTCATCTGAATTCAGAGAAAGATAACATGCAAGAAGGTCTTCCAAGTCCTTCGATTGCTTGATGTTGTTCTCTATGATCATCTCCACCATTGATTCTCTGAAATCTCTCTGGGGATCAAAGGAGGACTTCACAATTGCAAAGCTTTCAGAAAGGCTTCTTCTTTTCGAGCTCGAATTCGACGACAAGCTCCGACGGCTGAGATTGGCCTGATTTATCTTCCTGTTTGCAATTCTCGGTGAATTGATTCGGAGCCTCAGGCCTGGAGAAGTAGCATTTGTTGAAGCTTTTCTGACAGAGCTAGAATGAGGCCTATGTTTGTTTGTTGCTTCTGTCGTCTCTGTTTTCTTGTTCTTCTTCTTCTTCTTCTTCTTCACATCCCTCACTAGCTCACTGAATTTCGCCGGCTTGGCGATAATAGGAGGGAGTTCGAGGTCGGAAAATGAATCTAACCCATCATCCGCCACATCCGATAGTTTCACATCCGAAAACTTCATACTCAGAGACGCCTTGTCGACGTCGATGACGATGTCTTTCTCACTTTCGTCAGCGTGGAATCTAGCAACCATCCCGTCAAATGTCTCAGTGGCAAGAACTCTGTCGCACCTGAATTCAGGCTCAGGGGAGGTATTAAAAGACGAGGAAGACGACGGCTCCGGCGGGGAATCCGGTTGAATCGAAACGGACTCAATGGAGGCCCGGCAGCCGAAAACAGAGGAGGTGAGAAGGTGAGGTTCGGGGGCTGTTTTGGTAATTCGGGTATTGGGTTTTTGTCTGGATGGTTTTTTAGGTGGTGGGTCAGGGAAATTGGTGTCTGAAGCTTTTGGGTCTGTGGGGGAGGAGTTGCAGAATCTGTTACCTGGGGCAGAGGCAGTAAGCTCCCTTGTGAAGTAGTAAGACTGTCTGGGCTGACATTGGTGGTTGTGCTGGTTGGTTTGGTGGTGGCTGTGGTGGTGGGGTAGTTGCTTTGGCTGTGAGGGCTCTGTACATTTGGGTTGTTTTTTTCTCTTGCTCTGTTTTCTGGGTTTGCTCATGTCTTTGAGCTTGTAAAACCAGGCATTTGGAATCATATCTGATAATCTAAACTTGTGGTTACCCATCAAAAAACAAGGAACAAAGAAGAACAATTGGCTTCTTTTTTTTTTTTTCTTTTTTTTTTTTGGGATTAAGAAAGAACAATATATTTGGTTCTAATATTTTTTTGGCACTCACTCACACTCACTGACTCTGCTTTTGGTTTTGGGAATGCTTGATGCTATTGAAGATGATAAATAAAGGAAGAGGCGTTTTGGAACTTTTGGAGGGTAAGGGGGAATGGGGTCCACAAAAGGACAATGAAGATGGGGCCCAAGGACGGGGCCAGGTGGTAAAATAGCAGGCCTGGTTGTGACGCCTAATCACCTACTGACCAATCCATAAAGAAACTTTGTTCTCATATATTAACTTTCCATCATCTGTGCTTTGCTTACTTCTCAAACCACTTACCTCTAAATGATTCTCTCTACGCTCTACACTCTACAGTCTACACTACTAATTCAATTATTTATGTGCAATGAATTCACTTTCGATTTTTATTTTCGTAGTTTAAAGTAGAACATCGTTTTTCTTTTTGGAGCGAGTTTATGGTAATCAGGTTTTAATCCTATGTATTAGTAGGGCTAGGACCCTAATGAGGGGGTTGCATATGATTCCCCCCAGTCCCAACCGCTATGTTGAAGTGGCTTGCATGCAGCCTTCGTTTGGGGCCCAAACCATTGCGGGACCCAATTTTATTTTTATTTTTGAGCAGCAGGTCACAAATGGAAAAATCTTCTAGCTTAAAAATGACTAGTAATGGTATTCTTGTGGCCCTTTTGGAACCTCTCGCATTTGCCACTCATTCACTTCAAGACTTCACACAATAAGCAAACACATTTATTATGGAAAAATGAAAAAAAAAAAAGGTTTCATTTTATGGGTGGCCACCAAACATGAATTTCATAATTATTTACACCCGAAAAAATCCTCTCTAAGCCGAAAGTAATGGCTACGGAAATTAAAAATCCAAAACAGAAAGTAAGTCTAGCCCAAGCAATTTTGAAAGTGGAGAAGAAGAAATCGGTGCTGAGAGATGAATAAAACAGAGGCAAAGGAGAGCATTTCAACATAAAAAAACAGCAACATGGGATCCACGCGAGACTCGAATGGGCAAGTTGAGAGCTTCTTCACTACCTATAAATAGAGAATAACCCAGTTTCTCAAAGGACGGATAATTATCCAATCAAACTAAGCAAATTGATCTCCATTAGTTTCTGAACCTATGAACACTTTTAACCAAGGTTTCATGGTTTAAAAGGCTAGCCCTTGGACAAAAACTGTTTATTTCGACCTAGAAAATCAAGATGCAGCTTCTCTTCTCACCCTTTCGAGGCATTTAAGTAACTGTCTAACCGTCTTTCTAATCGCTCCAACAGGTATGTCATAAAGTGCTTCATCTCCTTGCACTAACATTCTTTCTGCCGCTCAGTGTCATAAGGGTTGCGCTATTTTCGACTGATAGTTCTTGGATTGTCAATCGAGGTTTGCAGAAAATTGATCTTCTTTCTAACCGCCTCAGTGTCATAAGGGTTGATTATATCGATTACCGGCTCACGGAAAGTCATTCTGATTACCAGCTTACTGAAAGTCATCGACTACCGGCTCACATTAATTTATTCTAATTACCGATTTAAGGAAATTCATCGACTACCGACTTACGGAAAGTCATTCTGACTACCGACTTATGGAAAATCATCTCGACTACCAACTCATGGTCGGTCATTGGGGAACTCAAACCTCAGTTTTGACGTCTTGCTGTCACTTTTGCGTGCTCTGCCCATCTTATGGCATGATTTCCGTCTGATATTCATTTTAGTTGATACAGGCTTGAATGAGAAGGGAATAATTTACTTTTATGTACTTGTAATTTCATTTGGTATTCAGTTCTAGTACTTTTACGTTCTTGAACTTCAATTTCCATTTCAATACAAACCAGATGTTCTTATGTAGTAATTGGTACTTGAAATACACAATCCAAGCGTGGTTCACGACTTACCAAGTCGGGATACCATCTTTTGTGCATTGGTCTGAATACTTTGATTCCAACTCGAGAAAACCTAGACCATTGGCCATCTAACTATGGAAATAACGAACGTCGCCAACTTGAATAGCATGGAGAAATAACTTATGAATATGGACTACGCTGGACAGAAAATATTTTAAGTCCTAGAAAAAGGCATAGAAAAAAGCAGTGCATGCTAATTCTTGTCCTCCTCTCTCACAATTGGTTTGATTAGAAGAAGGTTCTTAGGTCGAAAACGGAACTCATTTACACTGTCTAACTGTCTAGTAGCAACTTCTACTAGTAGCACACTTGTACTTGAGTTGAAAGGCCTACTCACTTCTTGGTCTGCCTATTCAGGGAACAACGGTGGCCAAAGGCCCATCACACTCAACTCATCCAGTATCTCTATACTTCACCATTCACAACTACAGTGGCTAAAGGCTCATCGTACTCAACCCATCCAGCATCTCTACACTTCACCATTCACCAGAAAAATAGCCTACGAGTGGTCCGTCTCCCTTGCTCCGCAGATCAGGTTTCGCATGGAGGTCCATCAAAGTTTGCCTTGGGATATTTGACTCCTAAAATGAGGAAAAAAATTTGGGCAAGAATATAATTTGGCACGCCCAGTGGGACTCTTTTTAGTGCATGCCCAAGTTCAAGTATAACCAGCAACAACGAGAAGTTAAAGGGAGATTTTTAAAGAATCTTTCTATAACGACCCGATTTTTAATTATGATTTTATAGGGATTTTTTTGGTATCCGTTTCAACATTGGACGATTTTACCCTTGGATATTTTAGTGAGTTACTTACTTAGGAAGGGTATTTTGGGCATAGAGATTTTGTGACATTTTGGGAAAAGGGGTCTGTTGTGTGGTTAGAATCACATTTTTTTCTTCTTCATTTTATCCTTTTCTTCCTCTCTCATTCTCTCCTACCCCGTGCACCCCAAAGAACCCACACCCCCAAAAGTTGCAACTCCCATTTTAGGACCATTTTAACTCAAACAAATTAGTGGATTGTGTTCCTTGGATCTCACAATCAAGAAGAACTCGGGTTTGAAGGTTGGAACCATGTGAAACCGACCCGTACTAGAGGAAAAACAAAACCCGCAACTTCCAAGCCTTGTATCGTAAAATCTAGGTATTTTCTCTCAATTCTAAGCTTGTATTTGGATTTTTGGGATCGATTAGATAGTTTTTTATAGAAATTTTGTCCTATTTGGTTGAAACATGAGAGAGTTATGGAAGTTTTAAGTTCAGGACTAAAATGGCAGTTTCATGCCGTTCGCAGCGGCAGCAACCGCCTTCTCTGGTGAGGGGTGATGCCATGATGACATTAGCATGCCACATGCCAGGGTTCCACGTTAGCATTCCATGTGGTAGGGTGCCACATTAGCATGCCACGTGTCTAGGCCACGTCAGTAGGTACGGTGACGCCATCGCACATGGGCTGCGTTTGGGTGCAAATCTCGAGACACAAGTAATCTTTTTCAAATGGTTTTGACAAGTTAAATCCAATGCTGGTAGTTTCAAGTCGATCGGAGTTCATTTAGTGGAAGTTTTGGACGTCCAAAGTCTCATGTTGCGTGTTCAAAATGCGTGTACTATCCCGAGATTCAAGGGGTTTATGTACGAGGTTATATGTATTATTAGTGACCCTCGATTATTACTTTGACATAGCTCAAGATTGAGCTACCGTTTTGATTGTGAATGGACAATTTTTTTAATAAATATTATATATTTATATGCTTTTATGGCATTGTTTGGATTGCTATGGTTTGAATATATGATTCTAAAGGTTTTCTGGATAAATACCTGGTTTTAGAATATATATTCGGGATGTGGTTTTCTGGACACAGGTTATTCTGGATTTTGGGCTTGTGCCCAGGTTGCAAATGTTTTGGGCTTTTGTGGGTATTTCAAAAGTAGATTAAACTGTATTTTTCCCAAGTTGCAAATGTTTTGGGCTTTTTTTTGTATTTCAAAAATAGGTTAAAATGTAATTTTACAAATGGTTTTTCCCAGTATGGTCATCCTTATGCGGCATTCCAGAGTTGGACTCCAAGGATTCCAGGATACAGACTCAAGCGTAATCGGGGTTGGACTCCACATGTTCCGACGGGGTTAGAGTCGACAGGTTCAGTGATGTCTACACGTAGTACAGGGGATTAGCTGGTTGGACCAGCGAGATGAGGGTTAACTATTATTGGTTGTTACACGATTTACATTGTTCTCATAGTTTTATATATGTTATTGTTTTACCTGAAATCAACTGTTTACTTATGCATTCATCTTTTTATAAAATAGAGGGAAAAAAGATTATTTCGGAAAAATAGTTTTCCAAGACTTTCTTTTGTCCACTCACAGTTTCTATGGTTTTATTACCCTCTAGAATGTTTTTATGACGAGGGCTAAATTGTGGCTAAGGCATTTTCCTTGGAACTATGCATTCTCTATTATCAGAGTAGGATATTGAGTATGATTATTTTTGTTATCTAGTGCCCAATATAACCTTTGTTATCGAACTCTGTTTGATGGTTGGCACATGGATGATATCCCTTATCTGACATTAATTGCGTATTTATTTTGGACTAAGGGTCCTTTTGGAATTTTAAGTGTTTATCTTAGACGGGAGCATGCCCTTTCACGAATATCGAGGGTGATCTCAGGGAGGGTTCTTTCAATTTGGTATCAGAGCACTAGGTTATTTCATGTGGGCTTCATACTTATTGTTCATGGTAGTTTTGTTACTAACGTATGCCTCTTTTCAGAAATTATGCCTCCTCGACGACGACCTCGTCACCAACCTGGTAATGATGAGGTGGATATAGAGTCTAGGTGTGATCACACCTTGGATCGTTTTGGGTAGGAATTGGATGCCATGTTCAGAGGAAGAGGGTCATCGAGGGATGGATATCGAGAGGGCCCAACGACTTGGAGCCATTGAGTTTACTGGTGCATCAGATCCCGGGGTGGCCAATGAGTGGATGGCATGCATTGAGAAGATTTTACGGATGATTCACTGTCCTCTTGAGTTCATGATATAGACATATACCTTTTTTCTGAGTGGTTACGCACAAAGATGGTGGCTAATTTTATTATCGATGGGCTTGGACGAGGCTACTGTGACTTGGATGACATTCACGGAACGTTTAATGCAAAAATTTTATCCCTAGTCCTACCGCGATGTAATGGAGATAGTGACAGGACCCGCCCCGATCCCACAGGGACCACAGGGGGACGTGCCCTGCTCCCGTCTGACACCCAATAATTCATACCAATTTTAACCTCAAAACATCAAATGCATAAATAACCAAATTAAAGTCATACATCAAATCCGAATTAAACGAATGTCAGACAAGGGATGAAAACCAAAATTTCAAGATGCGAGCACGACTCTAAAGTAAACCTGCGGGTACACCGCCCAACAGGGGATCAGGTACGCAGAATGTAGATCTACGCCTCAGCCTCAGGTTCCTTCTCTACCTCAGTTTCCCGACCTGGAGGGGTTATCAAAACATTAAGGGTGAGTGGACCGAAACTCAAGTTTATGAAATCGTTTGATAATTAAAACATATAATTTACCCCTCCGTTTTTCCAAACATGCGTGCATCATCATTAAAAATCATAAATAATATAATATGAATCATAAGGCATGTAATAAAACCATAACCATAATTTTAGTTGCTGCACTATACACTCCAATCCCGACATCCCTGATGTCTGATGTCCCTGACGTCAATAAGGTCACAATCACAAGGCTACGCGCGCCACTCGGGTCTCAATTTCGAGTTCAATCCCCGAACCCCGTTCGGGTACAGCATCCCCGATGCTTAGCGTCATAGACGCTGGACGTTCTAGACGTCCGTGACCTCTCCGGGGTACCTCATCCGGAGGAGACAGTATCATATGAGTGGATCTATACAGTGCAGTACCAAATACATTTTATGGATATCCACATGCAAGCATATATATACATAGATAGAATCTGAACCAATCATTAAGTTCCATCGGACGGGTCTCAAGCCCAAATACCGTGAAACGTGCCATAACCATATTTTCCATACTATCAAAACCATTATTGTTTTTAGCATGTGAATAAGTATAATAAACCAGAAAACATTTATGCACGCAAGGGTTTAAGAAAATGGCCCACTCACTGTACAATCCTGCTAGAAACCGAACGTATACCCTCGTCCTGGTACAAATGTACAATCCCTGTCAAGTCCAAAGTATTCGTAAAGGTCAATACAAAACCCTAACATTCAACCATGAAAGCCTAGGCCGAAACCGGCCCGGGAAAGCCGCCCGAACGCGCTTCCCAAGGCAATAAACCTTAATTTGACCAACTTAATGATCTCCGATCGACCCGAAACCACGGACGTTGGATCTGGATCGTCGAAACCTAAAGAATGGTGGTGGTCCCACCAGAAACACTGTTCACACGCGCCCCCACGCGCCGGTCAACGCTGGAACAGTCCTGCTGACGTCATCGCTGACGTCACTGCTGACGTCAGCATGACGTCATCTGACAGCTGTCAGGTCTGACGTGTCAGACTCTGATAGGTGCCACGTGTCAACATCCGATTGGTCCACCTCGCTGATCTGTCAGGCCACGTGTCAGATCTGACATGTGCCACGTGTCAGCACGGCACTGGTCCACGTCACTAACATGTCAGTGACATGTGGCAGTCCCTGACTGGTCCACGTCACTGACATGTCAGTGCTGACTGTGCACTGACATGTGACACGTGTCGGCTCACGGTTGGTCCACGTCACCTGACAGACTGACAGGGTGCCACGTCATCACCGCTGTCCTCAGACGGGTTGACCCGAAAACCTGCAACTCGGGTCGATCAGACCCGCGATCAAGACCCGGTCACCATTTCTTCATTTCTCAATCATTTTCATTCCTTTTGATTCCTAGCTACTCGTCTGGATCCTAGGAAGGGTTCTATGGAATTAGAATTGAGAAAAACAGATAGGATCGAAGGCCTACCTCGAAGAACAGAACCGGCCTCCCGTCGCAGTTGTGTCACCGTCCTGAGCACCTCCGGCCACGAGTTCAATCTCAGTAGGTTCCTGGCAGTCCCTAGAGTCGATTAGGATCCATCAAAAACAAAACTAAACGTGGGAAATGGATTTACCAAAATCTGGGTTTGAAACCGCCACGGGTTTCCCTGATTCCTTCCTCGCCGCCGTCCTCTGCCGTGGTCACTGCCGTCGCTCAGCCTCGTTAGTGAGTCCCCAATACGCAGACACAGAGAGTGGATGATTTGCTGGGATGTTTGATCGAAATGGACAGAATGTGCTCTGCGGGTATGAAATATAAAGAATTGGAGGGAAGGAAACGGACGGTCCAGATTTGATCTCCATGATTAGATCAATGGCTCAGATTAGATCAGGGGTTTTCAGTCCAAGGGCTGGAATTTAAAGCTGATTTAATTGCTATTTAATCCAATAGTGGATCTGATCCAATCTGGCCAATGGGTGAGTAACACTTGTCACTCACCAGGTGTCCTCCAATCAGATTTCCTGAATATAATAATCGACACGAAAACCGAGACACGAACCTCCCGAACTCACGTTTCTGACCATAACTTCCTCGTACGAAGTCCGATTTCGGCGTGCCGCCTGTCTACGGACTCAGGACGTCGAGGCCTACCCAACGGTCCTTGAGTCAACTGAAAATTGGTTGCCAAGAGAAAAGTCAACATTTTCACCCCCAAAAGTCCAAATTACGGTAATACCCCTGAACTTCCGATAGTCATAACTTTTTCCCTGATCGTCCGAATTGGACGTGCCACCTGTCTATGAACTCGTGACGTCCCGAACTACGTCACGGTCATATGTCAAAGTCCGTTTAATTCATCAATCAAAAAGTCAACAATTGGCCATACCCATAACAAGGGTAAAAGCGTCAAATCACACATTAAATTACAATATTGGGATCCTCGAATTTCCGGGGTGTTACAACCTTCCCCCCTTAAGAAATTTCGTCCCGAAATTTCAAAGAAACAAATGAGGAAATTGTTCTCGCATCTGAGCCTCGGGCTCCCATGTGGCTTCTTCCACATTCTGGTTTTTCCAGAGAATCTTCACGAGAGGGATCGTCTTCCGACGTAGTACCTTGTCCTTCCGATCCAAGATCTGTACTGGTTGTTCTTCAAAGCTCAAATCCTCCCGTAGTTCGACAGGTTGTTCCCCAAGTACATGAGAAGCATCACGTACGTACATCCGCAACATCGATACGTGGAAAACATCATGAACTCTAGATAGTTCTGGAGGTAGCGCCAATCTGTATGCAACTCTGCCAATTCTCTCCACGATCTCATTTGGTCCGATAAAACGCGGACTCAGTTTCCCTCGTCGACCGAATCGGATAATCCCCTTCCACGGTGATAACTTCAGGAAGACGAAATCTCCCACTTCAAACTCCAAGTCTCGAATCCGTCGATCGGCATAACTTTTCTGGCGATCCTGTGCCACCTTCAATCTCTCCTTGATCAAGTGAACAGTTTCCATGGTTAAGTCCATCATCTCCGGCCCTAAAGCCGCTCGCTCTCCTATCGCCGTCCAGCAGATAGGTGTCCTGCACTGTCGGCCATACAGTGCCTCATAAGGTGCCATCCCGATGCTTGCCTGATAGCTGTTGTTCTAAGCGAATTCCATCAATGGCAAATGAGTATCCCAAGAGTCCTGAAATTGTAGTACACATGATCTCATCATGTCCTCCAGGGTCTGAATGGTTCTTTCAGACTGTCCATCGGTTTGTGGATGGAAAGCAGTACTGAAACGTAGGGTTGTTCCCAGAGTAGCTTGCAAACTCCGCCAGAACCTGGAAGTGAAACGCGGATCACGATCGGACACGATCGATTCTGGCGTACCATGCAATCGTATGATTTCCTTCACAAACAATTGAGCCAGTCGATTAGGTTTATAGGTTTCCTGAACTGGCAGAAAATGGGCTGATTTGGTTAACCGATCCACGATCACCCATACTCCGTCCACTCCACTCTGAGTCCTCGGTAACTTAAAGACGAAGTCCATGGTGATGTGATCCCACTTCCACTCGGGAATCGGAAGTGGCTGCATAGCCCCATACGGTCTCTGCCGTTCCGCCTTAACCTGCTGACAGGTTAAGCATTTGCTCACGAACTCAGCAATATCCTTCTTCATTCCTGGCCACCAATAATGGTTCCGGAGGGTACGGTACATCTTTGTACCTCCCGGATGCATAGCATAGGCCGAACTATGGGCCTCCTCAAGAATCTCGGCCCGTAACTCTGCCACTGCAGGTACACACAAACGGCCCAATTTCACAAGTGCTCCATCGTCCCGGATGGTAAAATCCTGTCTCCCCTCCGCATCGACCTCAATTCTGTAAATACAGAGTATCGGATCCTGAAGTTGTGCCTCGATGATCCGATCAATCAGTACTGGTCTTACATGGAAGCTGGCCAACAAAGCTCCATGCTTATCCGTACCCAAGATAACTCCCGCCTTCCGGAGTTCCACCAGTAAGGGAAGATACACCATCCCCAGGTGTGCAACAGTTCCTGCTGATTTCCTGCTGAGTGCATCCGCCACCACATTGGCCTTACCCGGATGGTACTCGATCGTACAGTCATAGTCCTTCAGCAGCTCCAACCATCTCCGTTGTCTCATGTTAAGCTCCTTCTGAGTGAATAAGTATTTAAGACTCTGGTGGTCGGTGTATATCCGACACGCTGCGCCGAACTGATAATGTCTCCAGATCTTGAGAGCATGAACCACCGCTGCCAACTCCAAATCATGAGTAGGGTAGTTCAACTCGTGAGTCTTCAGCTGCCGGGATGCATAGGCGATAACCTTGCCAGTTTGCATCAACACGCAGCCCAGACCTTGCAGCGATGCATCACTGAAGACCACAAACTCTCCACTGTCATCCGGCAATGCAAGGACAGGTGCAGTGGTCAATCGATCTTTCAACTCTTGAAAGCTCCGATCGCACTGCTCGTCCCAGATAAACTTTACTCCCTTCCGAGTCAAACGAGTCAATGGTGCAGCAATTTTGGAGAAGCCCTCCACGAATCTCCGGTAGTAACCTGCTAACCCGACGAAACTCCGCACCTCGGTCACTGTTGTCGGTTTAGCCCAGTTGGTCACCGCTTCTGTTTTCTGGGGATCCACGCAAATCCCATCCGTCGATATCACGTGTCCCAGAAAACCAATACTGCTCAGCCAAAACTGACACTTGCTCAGCTTGGCGTACAATTGTTCTTGTCTCAGCCTCTCCAAGACCAACAGTAGATGTTCTTCATGTGCACGGGCACTCCTCGAGTATACCAAAATATCATCGATGAACACAATCACGAACTTATCCAGGTAGGGTCGGAAGACCCGGTTCATTAGATCCATGAATGCTGCTGGAGCATTCGTCAAACCAAATGGCATAACAAGGAACTCGTAGTGTCCGTAACGGGTTCGAAAAGCAGTTTTCGGAATATCCTCCTCCGAAATCCTCAGTTGGTGATACCCAGACCGCAAATCAATTTTCGAGAAGCACTGAGCTCCCCGCAACTGGTCAAAAAGGTCATCGATCCTAGGTAGAGGATACTGGTTCCTCAGCGTCACCTTGTTGAGTTGTCGATAGTCAATACATAAACGGAGACTTCCTTCCTTCTTCTTCACGAACAACACCGGTGCTCCCCATGGTGAAGTACTCGGTCGGACATATCCCAAATCCACCAACTCCTGCAATTGAGTCTTGAGTTCTCGTAACTCGGCCGGCGCCATCCGGTATGGTGCCTGGGATATAGGTCGGGTACCCGGGAGTAGTTCAATAGTAAACTCAATCTCCCGCGATGGTGGCAATCCAGGTAAGTCTTCCGGGAATACATCCGGAAACTCACAGACCACCGGTATTTCGTCGATAACCGGAGTATCGACCCGTTCCGACACGACATGCGCCAGATAACCCTGGCATCCCTTCCGTAGAAGTTTGGTAGCAGTAAGTGAAGAAATCACTTCAGGAGGCGAACCATCACGTTCCCCCTGAAAGATAACTTCCGGCAAACCCGGGCTCCGCAAAATCACTTGCTTGCTACAGCAGTCGATGAGCGATCCGTGCTCCGACAGCCAATCCATCCCTAGGATTATATCGAAGTCGTGGATATCCAGAATAATTAAGTCTGCTGGTAAATCCACATCCTCAATTCTTACCGGGCACCTTCGAATCACCTGATTCACAAGGTACACGATACCCATCGGGGTGCCAACACCCATTTCGCAATCTAAGGCTGATACCACACAATCAAGCATACCAGCACAACTTTTCGAAATAAAAGAATGTGTAGCCCCCGCATCCATTAATATACGTACAAGAAGGTTAAAGATATGTAGTGTACCTGTGACCACGCCTGGAGCAGTCCTCGCCTGCTGCTGGGTCATTGCAAACACTTGGGCCCTCGGCCCTCCGTTCCGTCCGCGCCCACGCGCGCCACGCCCAGCACCACGGTCACCTCCCTGACCGCGACCTCCATTAGTGTGGGAAGCCGTGCTCTGCACCACACTCGAGCCCCCAGCGTCGTTGTTCTTGGACAACTGCGGGCAATCACAGGCATAGTGGCCCTCCTCTCCGCAAGCAAAACAAGTTACTGGCCTTGGCCTGTCCGAATGCCCGCCAGAAGTACCGCTCTAAGATGAGCGTTGCCCAGAGTTGTATCCAGATCCTCTGCCCTGAGAGCCTCCACGTCGACCCGACCAGCCACGACCTTTGGAAGATGAGGGTGCCCCCCTGTAGCCCCCTCCCTTGTTGTTCTTATGGCCCGATGGCCACGATGTGGGCGATCCTGACGTCGCCCCTCCCCCGAAGGTTGTCGTGTCTGGTGTGCCGCCAGACTGGCCTCGACACGCACCGATGCGTCGACCATATCTCTCAGAGAAGCATGAGTGGTAGCAGTCACACTGGCCCGGATCTCCCCTCGGAGTCCAAGCTCAAACCGCTGGCATTTGTCCTCCTCCGTGCTTACGAATGAAGCAGCGAACCGGGAAAGTTTCCCGAAAGTTTGCTCGTAGTCCGCAACGGACATATCACCCTGCTCCAGTCGCAGGAATTCCGCCTCCCGCGCCGCGCGAAAGGATCGCGGGTAGTACTGGTCCAGAAATCTGGAACGGAAAGCTTCCCAAGTAGTGGTATGGACAGACCACCCAGACATTTCGAGTCCGTGCCACCACTGGTAGGCTCCTCCTTCCAGCAAGAAGGCCGCCAGAGTCACTCGTTCGCCCGGAGGGCAGTGCATCACCGAGAAGATCCTCTCCCACTTGGTGATCCAGTCGTGAGCATCCTCGGGGTTTGATCCCCCGCAGAAAGGAGTGGCTCCCAAATGTTGAGCCCTTTCAATGCTCGCGCATTCCATCTCTCTTTCTAGATCCTCGTCCGTTCGAGTATGAGGAATTCTCCTAGGAGGCATAACCAACTGTTAAGAGGCATAGATCAGAAAACAATATTCTTAAAAGTCGAAAAGTAACTAGTACTAATCGCTAGTCTAGCATGCTGACCAATACCCTAGTACTGACCACAACCTAGTGCTCTGATACCAAGCTGACAGGACCCGCCCCGATCCCACAGGGACCACAGGGGGACGTGCCCTGCTCCCGTCTGACACCCAATAATTCATACCAATTTTAACCTCAAAACATCAAATGCATAAATAACCAAATTAAAGTCATACATCAAATCCGAATTAAACGAATGTCAGACAAGGGATGAAAACCAAAATTTCAAGATGCGAGCACGACTCTAAAGTAAACCTGCGGGTACACCGCCCAACAGGGGATCAGGTACGCAGAATGTAGATCTACGCCTCAGCCTCAGGTTCCTCCTCTACCTCAGTTTCCCGACCTGGAGGGGTTATCAAAACATTAAGGGTGAGTGGACCGAAACTCAAGTTTATGAAATCGTTTGATAATTAAAACATATAATTTACCCCTCCGTTTTCCAAACATGCGTGCATCATCATTAAAAATCATAAATAATATAATATGAATCATAAGGCATGTAATAAAACCATAACCATAATTTTAGTTGCTGCATTATACACTCCAATCCCGACATCCCTGATGTCTAACGTCCCTGACGTCAATAAGGTCACAATCACAAGGCTACGCGCACCACTCGGGTCTCAATTCCGAGTTCAATCCCCGAACCCCGTTCGGGTACAGCATCCCCGATGCTTAGCGTCATAGACGCTGGACGTTCTAGACGTCCGTGACCTCTCCGGGGTACCTCATCCGGAGGAGACAGTATCATATGAATGGATCTATACAGTGCAGTACCAAATACATTTTATGGATATCCACATGCAAGCATATATATACATAGATAGAATCTGAACCAATCATTAAGTTCCATCGGACGGGTCTCAAGCCCAAATACCGTGAAACGTGCCATAACCATATTTTCCATACTATCAAAACCATTATTGTTTTTAGCATGTGAATAAGTATAATAAACCAGAAAACATTTATGCACGCAAGGGTTTAAGAAAATGGCCCACTCACTGTACAATCCTGCTAGAAACCGAACGTATACCCTCGTCCTGGTACAAATGTACAATCCCTGTCAAGTCCAAAGTATTCGTAAAGGTCAATACAAACCCCTAACATTCAACCATGAAAGCCTAGGCCGAAACCGGCCCGGGAAAGCCGCCCGAACGCGCTTCCCAAGGCAATAAACCTTAATTTGACCAACTTAATGATCTCTGATCGACCCGAAACCACCGCCGTTGGATCCGGATCGTCGAAACCTAAAGAATGGTGGTGGTCCCACCAGAAACACTGTTCACACGCGCCCCCACGCGCCGGTCAACGCGGCGGTTAACGCTGGAACAGTCCTGCTGACGTCATCGCTGACGTCACTGCTGACGTCAGCATGACGTCATCTGACAGCTGTCAGGTCTGACGTGTCAGACTCTGACAGGTGCCACGTGTCAGATCTGACATGTGCCATGTGTCAGCACGGCACTGGTCCACGTCACTGACATGTCAGTGACATGTGGCAGTCCCTGACTGGTCCACGTCATTGACATGTCAGTGACATGTGGCAGTCCCTGACTGGTCCACGTCACTGACATGTCAGTGCTGACTGTGCACTGACATGTGACACGTGTCGGCTCACGGTTGGTCCACGTCACCTGACAGACTGCCAGGGTGCCACGTCATCACCGCTGTCCTCAGACGGGTTGACCCGAAAACCTGCAACTCGGGTCGATCAGACCCGCGATCAAGACCCGGTCACCATTTCTTCATTTCTCAATCATTTTCATTCCTTTTGATTCCTAGCTACTCGTCTGGATCCTAGGAAGGGTTCTATGGAATTAGAATTGAGAAAAATAGATAGGATCGAGGGCCTACCTCGAAGAACAGAACCGGCATCCCGTCGCAGTTGTGTCACCGTCCTGAGCACCTCCGGCCACGAGTTCAATCTCAGTAGGTTCCTGGCAGTCCCTAGAGTCGATTAGGATCCATCAAAAACAAAACTAAACGTGGGAAATGGATTTACCAAAATCTGGGTTTGAAACCGCCACGGGTTTCCCTGATTCCTTCCTCGCCGCCGTCCTCCGCCGTGGTCACTGCCGTCGCTCAGCCTCGCCAGTGAGTCCCCAATACGCAGACACAGAGAGTGGATGATTTGCTGGGATGTTTGATCGAAATGGACAGAATGTGCTCTGCAGGTATGAAATATAATGAAATGGAGGGAAGGAAACGGACGGTCCAGATTTGATCTCCATGATTAGATCAATGGCTCAGATTAGATCAGGGGTTTTCAATCCAAGGGCTGGAATTTAAAGCTGATTTAATTGCTATTTAATCCAATAGTGGATCTGATCCAATCTGGCCAATGGGTGAGTGACACTTGTCACTCACCAGGTGTCCTCCAATCAGATTTCCTGAATATAATAATCGACACGAAAACCGAGACACGAACCTCCCGAACTCACGTTTCTGACCATAACTTCCTCGTACGAAGTCCGATTTCGGCGTGCCGCCTGTCTACGGACTCAGGACGTCGAGGCCTACCCAACGGTCCTTGAGTCAACTGAAAATTGGTTGCCAAGAGAAAAGTCAACATTTTCACCCCCAAAAGTCCAAATTACGATAATACCCCTGAACTTCCGATAGTCATAACTTTTTCCCTGATCGTCCGAATTGGACATGCCACCTGTCTATGAACTCGTGACGTCCCGAACTACGTCACGGTCATATGTCAAAGTCCGTTTAATTCATCAATCAAAAAGTCAACAATTGGCCATACCCATAACAAGGGTAAAAGCGTCAAATCACACATTAAATTACAATATTGGGATCCTCGAATTTCCGGGGTGTTTCAGATAGAGTTCATGCGACTGGAGCATGGTGACATGATAGTTGTTCAGTATGAACAGAGGTTTCTAGATCAGTCATGGTACGCACATGATTTGGTGGCAACTAAGGCGAGCAGGCTTCGTCGGTTCTTGACTAGTCTTAGGAGCTAGATTTGGGCAGCAGTGCTATCTGGGGCATTTACCAACCTCTGGGCTCTGTCAGATGTTGCTGCTCAGGTAGAGTTGAGTTCGCCAGAACCCGAGTAGCAACAATAGTTCGGAGGGACTAGGCGACGCCAATAAAATATGTTTGTACTGTTGTTCCAGAAACACATTGTCGGGTGCCAAAAGACCAGAGTCATTAGTGATGGAAAGAGCATAAAGTCTTACCAAATGATATGTCCAATTGTTCCAAAGCTCATCCCTATGACATCCTTTGAACCCACTGTTTCAAAGGATGTGTAAGGTTTACATGACCCAAAAAAGGAAAGAGATGCTTCCATGCAATGTCCAGATTCGCCCATGGAAATTACCTCCATTAATACATAGGGGGAGCTTAGAAGTTTCTTAAATGTAGGTTGGGAGCTATCATCATGTTCGAAGGAAAACCCTTCCAGCAAGGACCAAGAGCAAAACGACGATCAGAATTGATCATGAAATAAGGATCATGGATAACTTCACCATCAAAGCTTGCACTGCAAACCCAAGGAGTCATGGCAATAGGTTCTGAGATGGGAAGGTTGGATGAACCATCCTTATCTTTTCGCTAAGGGATGAGCTAGCAAGTCATGTTTTTTTCTATATATGGGAAAAGACGTTGTGTTCACAGTAAGAATGGCAGAGCTATGGAAGACTGTAGTTGGAGCCGTCAAAAGGTACAAGTGGAACTGAAAAATGGGTGATGTTGTAATCGTGTGAATTTAAAATGTTTCATCATCAAAATATTTGAAATTCAAGGGAAAATATTTATACCTGAAAAAAATCCCCTCACAACCGAAGACAATGGCTCATGAAAATTAAAAGCCCAAAACAAAAAGCAAGCCCAGCCCAAGCAGTTTTGAGCATGGAGAAGAAGAAAGCATTGGAGGTGCTGACAGACACGAAGAAAACAGAGGAAAAAATGAGTGTTTCAATGGAAAAAACACCAATATAGGACCCATGCGGGACCCAAATTGGCAAGTTGAGAGTTTGTTCATGACCTACAAATAGAGAACAACTCAGTATCTCAAAAGACGATCAATCAACCAACCAAACTTAGCAAATTGTTCTCCATAAATTTATGAACCTATGAGCACCTTTAACCAAGATTTATAATTTAAAAAGATAGGCCCTTGTGGCAAAAACTGTTTCTTTCGACCTAAGAATTCAAGATGCAGCTTTTCTTCTCACCCTTTGAGGCATTTGTGCAACTAACTAATTGTCTTTCTAACGCTCCAGCAGCAATGTCATAATGGTTGGTTTCATCTCCATACACTAACTTTGTTTCTAACCACTAAGTCTCATAAGGTTTTCTCTCTTTCTGATTGTCAGTTCTTGGATTATCGATCGAGGTTTGCAAAAAATTAACCTTCTTTCTGACCGCTCAGTGTCATAAGTGTTGATTATATCGACTACTAACTCACAGAAGGTCATTCCGACTACTGCCTCATGGAAAGTCATTGACTACTGACTCACAAAAAGTCATTCTAACTACTGATTTACAAAAAAAAAAAATCATCGACTACCGACTTACTGAAAGTCATTCTGACTACTGACTTACGAAAGGTCATCTCGACTGCCAAGTCATGGCCAGTCATTGAGGAACTCAAACCTCCTTTCCGAAGTCTTGCCATCACTTTTGAGTGATTTAATATGTCATGGAATGATTTCCGACTGATCTTGATTTCAGTTGTTGATTTCTGAAATTTTTTTCTTGATTTCATGTACTTATAATTTCAGTTGTTATTCAATTCCAGTACTTTTACATTCTTTTACTTGTACTTTTATATCCATTTCAATACAAACCAAATTTTCTTAAGTACTACTTCGTACTCGAAATACACCATCCAAGTGTTGTTGCGACTTACCATGTCGGGATACCATCTTTGTGCATTGGTCTGAATGCTTTGATTTTGACTCGAGAAAACATGGGACCATTGGCCATCTAACTACCGAAATAACAACGCTGTCAACTTGAATATCTTGGCGAAATAACTTCTGTACTTAGATTACGCTGAAAAGAAAATATTTTAAGCCCTTGAAAAAGGCATAGAAAAGAACATCACATGTTAATTATTGTCTGTCTACCTCACAATTGCTTTGATCTCAAAATTACTTTGATCAGAAGAAAAGAAAGAAAAGCACATGTTAATTATTGTCTATCTACTTCATAATTGTTTTGATAAAAAAAAAAAAAGGTTCTTGACCCAAAACAGAACACATTTACACTGTCTAGTAGCAGCTTCTACTAGTGGCACGCATGCATTTGAGATGAAAGGCCTACTTGCTTTCTAGTATGCCCATTAAGTGATCGACCGTGGCTAAACGCCCATCACACTCAGCAAATCCAACATTTCTACACTTCACCATTCAAAAAAAAAAAACAAGACCCTATGAGTGGTTGACCTCCCTTGCTCCGCAGACCAAGTTCTGTATGGAGGTCCAACAAGCGGTGTCTCGGGACATTCGACTCCTAAAACGAGAAAACCATTTTGGGTAAGAACAATAATCAAATAATTGAATATATTTTTTTACTTAGTGAGTTCCTGATCTTGTTTGTTTACTCAATAATTTATAATGTACTTGGGCTTTTTTGGATCTCCAGAGTGGCTCATATGTCTTCCATCATCCAAGCATAACTCAAGAAACAAAGAAACCCTGATCCTTTTCTTAAACAAGTATAATATAAAAACCGATCATTTATAAACTTAAAGGTTATGAGCAATGCTAGTTCGGGATACTAAATTGATCATATTTAGTAACACACTTGATATGACAATCAATAATCAATATTATTTTAATAAATTAAATTACTTAGTGCACCTACATTACCATTCATTGAATGAAACATCAAGTGTGTCATGCTTATATATGGGAGTGGATACAGTACGATTCAATTAGAATATTTATAATATCAACATTTAACCTGTTGAAATTTTAACGGTTCGATGTGGTTTGAACTTTTAAAATTAGAAATGAAACCGTTTAAAATCAAACTATTACTAACAATTCAATTTGCATAAACACAGACGGTTTAGGAATAATAAAAAATTTGTAGTACATGTAGACTATACCAAAACATCTTAAAGTTCCTTTCCTTGAAAAACTTCATAACCTATTTATTTATTTATCTATATACCTATTAAATCTTATAGTTTAAATAGATGAAACATGTTAAATGGATTATATGTTAATTGAGTTTTGAGTACGACTTGTTTATTAAATGAATTACACAGGTTACCTGTGTCGTTAACATGTTGTAACGACCCATCAGTTAGAGTGGGACAATGGTACTAGACTTAAAAAGGATTGAAAACAGTTAAGAAATGGACGAAAACCGTGTGCGCCGGTCCAGTTGAACCGGCTGGACCGAACCGGTTCAGACTGGGTTTAACAGAGGTTGAAGATGAAGCGTGTGAGGCCCACGCGCAACCACTTCATGCGGCGCGTCACAGGACCCATCCCAATCCCCCCGAGATTAGTGTGGGATGACCCTGCTCCCGTCTGACACGAAGTGTCAGACAAGGGATATTTCCAACCTTTGCTCTCCAGGGCTATCAGAGTACGCCAGGATCCGGAGGAGGTATGTGATATCTCGGTCTCTGCTACAGTCCACATCCGATGTCAACCCGAAGGGCAGTCAAAACATTAAAAGCTGTGAGTGGACAAAACAAGAGTTTATAAAAACATTTCATAAGAAGACATTTGTACCCTTCACTAAAAAGCATGCATGCATTTGAAAACCATTTATCCGAAATAAACCATATGTGGGAACTAAGCCCAAAACCAAGATTGAAATAACCATAATGAAAATGACCATACAGGCCACTACCCAAATCCATAGTGAAAGAATCATAAAGACTCAACCGTACGGGCCACTACCCAAAACCTGTGTAAACACACATCATATATCATATCATATAGCATACATCATATATACATATAATTCACATAACCAATCCTGTCACGGTTTCCAAAGCTACGCGCGAGCTACCCAGGTCTCAATCCGAGTCTTCTCAAAGTCAAGATCAATGTCCGCAGACCACTGACCCTACCCGAGGTAATAGTAATCATAGCCTTCCTGAGAGTAAGGAACCCAACTGGGGGGTGACTCCACTCAGTCGGTGCTCCGTGACTACTCCGGGGTCCACCCAGGCCAACGACCCTCCCCGGAGGAGATAATAGAAGTAAAGGAAGGTATATGAACATATATATACATAACATAAACACTCATGCCCGGTTCCCCTGAACCGTCATGATCCATAACATCCATTAACCAGGGTTCATCCCGGTTCCCATAAACCGTCATGAACCAGAATGACCTGATAAAGGTTCATCCCGGTTCCCATAAACCGTCATGAACTTGGAAATCCATCTAGGGTCCCTGACCCGAAATCATAAATTGTAAAATAACTAGGTCTCGTGCCCGAACATAGGACATCAGCTGGGCACCGTGCCCGATATCTGAGGTCATATGCCCGAGACAAAACCAAATAGGTCTCATACCCGAGTTTATCCTTTTGTAAATCCAAAACCATTTCATTTAGACCAATACAGAAATACAGACCCGTATAGGTACCGTATAGGGTCGAAACCTCGAAATACGTGCCTATACGTAACCACACATCCAAATGCACTCATGGCATCACAAACAAGTATTTAAAACATATAATAAACATTTATGCATGCACCAATTTAGAAAACAAGGTCCACTCACAGACCGTCCGAGTTGTCGCCTCCATTTGCGTGCCATAGGCTCTCCCGAGCCGATCACCATCACCGGGACTCCCAAACCTGTCCAAATTTTAATATAAGGTTACTAACTACTTAATTAACCTCCCATTAAAACTCCGTAATTTTCCCGAACTTTTAACTATTTTTAAGCCGACCCTAAACCTTCCGATGCCACGAAACATACCGAGACGGTGTCTGATTGACACGAAACCAGTCCCAAAATGTTCGTTACATCGAATAGAAGATTTCCCATGTTGAACACTTTCCCAAATTATGGGCCACACATCCTCACGCGCCCCTAGAAGGTCAAAAATACTGTTCATCGTCTTCAACCTCCAGCTACTGTTCACGACACTGTTCATTCCTCTTCCACCTCGGTTTTCTCCGGTTTTCGGACCGATTTTAGGTCCATTTCATCCCATTTTAATCCTAATATCATCCTAATCCTATTTCCTATCATTTAGACATTAAAAACCAAAGGAAAAACACCAAAACCGTGCCCATTCAATCCGGCCATGGCGGAGGTTGTTCTCGGCCGTTCTAGGCCTCGAAACCAATCCTAAAAGAACCCTAAAGTCCCCAGAAACCTTACCCAATCCTTAGAATCGAATAAAAATCAATAAAACCGAATTTGAATTTTTTGAATATTTTCTTACCTCACGGTCGTCCTCCTCCCGCCGTGAACCGCCGCGTCCTTCGCCGTCCTCAGTCTCACAGTCCTTCCTCTCATTCCCTCATGGTCATGTTCAGCTCCTAGGGTCATGGTGGTAAGCTGTGGGGTGTGTGTTTGAAGAAAATGAAGAAATGGTGCATTGGGTTGGGGGGGGGGGGGGGGGGGGGGGGGAGGGTTTCGGGTTTGTGAGAAAATGCAAAGAAATGAAGATGATGATGTTGATCTGGTGAGAGGAGTGAGAACTAGATGATTAGATGAGTGGTGAGGATTTGAGAGATTAAGTGAAATGGAAGGCTATGATTGATTGTTAGAAGAGATTAATTATAAAATAATAAATATAATATTATTTAATTTAGTAGATCCACAAATTAGGGGTATTGACTAATAGGATGAGTGACACTTGTCACTCATCCATGGGACCCACTCAAAATATCTAGCTCAATCAGAAAAGGCCACCTCCTCATCGCCACGAAGTACGTGCATAGTGAAATCGAACTTCCGTGACCTATATCTTCCCCGTTCGAAATCCGATTTCAGCATGCCGCCTGCCTATGGATTTGTATCGTCCCGATCTACGTAACGGTCCTCGGCCCTCGACCATTGGACCTCTCGGTCAAAAAGTCAACATTTGACCCCTTTTAACCAAAATTACCAAAATGCCCCTAAACTTCCAAACGTCATAACTTCCTCCTTGAACGTCGGAATTGAACGTGTCACCTGTCTATGAACTCGTGATGTCACGAACTACGTCACGGTCATCGGTCAAAGTCCATTTGACAGCCCGAATGAAAAGTCAATGTTTTGCCACGACCAAGGGCAAAACGGTCATTTTGCATCGTTCGTCCGATTTCGCTCAAATAATCATGGATTAGCCTCACTAATCGTGATTAGTCACTAATCTAATCTAGGAATTTGGGATGGGTCATTACAGCGCGTGTGGGTGCGTGGTACGCCTTTTGAGGAAAGTTCCAACACGACTTTTTAAGTTTTCGATGTAACGAACATTTTTGCACTGGTTTCGAGCCGATCGGACATCGTCTCGATATATTTCGGGATGTCCGAAGATGTGAGGGCTCGTTTAAAAATAGTTAAAAATTCGGAAAAATTACGGGGCTTTAGTATAAGCTTTATAAAGTAGTCAGTGACCTACTTATGGGATTTGGACAGGTTCGGGAAAGCCGGTGATAGCAGATTAGCCAGGAATGGCATATGTGTGCGCGTATCGAGGCGACGATGCGAATGGTCTGTGAGTGACTTCGCTTTCAAACTTATGATGCATGCATATATGTTTTTATATGTTTTCTATACTTGATTCTGTGATTGATTTATGATCTTGATGATTTACGATTTTGCACGGTTTTCGACGAATTTACGGAACTTCACGTTTTACGAGATTTCGAATATCTTGTGATTTGACGATGGTTTTAATGATTTGATTTCGGGATTTGAAAAATGATTTGATTTCAAGGATTTGAAATGGAGTTTGAAAAAGTGATTTTGGGCTTAGAGCCCTGTTGATGTGATTTCAGAAATGAGATTTCGGATTTGGTTTTGAGACGTGGAAAGGAAATCTGGATTTGGGTTCGGGATGGTGGTTCCAGATTCTAACTTACGGAATCATTGTTGGAATTCGGATAAGGATTTTTGTGGGTTTCACTGTTGATTGAAAAAAATGGTTTTGGTTTAAAGACCCGGAAAAAGAGAAAAACTCGCTGGATGTGGTTTTGAGTTTAAAAACTCGGATTGATTGATGCGGGGGAGGGGGAGGGCCCTAGATTGTGATATTTTGAGTTTAAAGACTTGGTTATGATACCCCCCGAGGCCTGTGATTGTGTTTTGAGTTTAAAGACTTGTTGATATCCCGGGAGGCCTCGTTATTGCGCATGGTTTTGAGTTTAAAGACTCGGGCGCACTTGAGATCCAGTAAACTCGTATGCTTGATGTTTTTCACTGGTTTTCTGATGTTTTGGGCAGTGGCCCGGATGAATTGGATTTGATGAGTTTTGAGACTGAGTTTCCGTACTTTGAGATCGATTTGCGATTTGAGGCTGGGGCTTGGATTTGACTAACGGATTTGATTCGGTTTTCGATAATAGTTTTCATTGAAGGTCTTGATATGAATGGTTTCATACCTGAATTGATATGCATGCATTGGTTTTTTACGTGGAGGGTAAAAATGTAATTTCTTCTGAACTGTTTTCTAAATTATTGTTTATTTTTGTCCACTCACAGTCTTTTCATGTTTTTTATACCTTCAGGTTGTAGCGGTGCGGGTTGTTGGTCGAGAGAGACGGAGACATCACACACGCGATCCACAGTAGAGTCTGCGCGTTCTGGGAAGTCGGGTACGGTTGAACGGTTCATTTTGGAAATCTCTTGTCCGACTTACGTGTCACATGGAGGTTGGACATAGGTTTAGCCTTCGTGTCATGCGTAAGTTAGACGGGAGCAGGACTTAGCCCTTAATCCCGGGGAATTGGGGTGGGTTCTGACACATGTCGAGTTTGACTTGGACATTCTTAATGTGACACCCCGGACATTCGTAAAAGAAAATTTGGAAATTTTGAAGGAAAATAACGATTTTGCCCTTGGAATTAGGCGAAAAGTTGACTTTTAATTTGAGCGGTCAAACGGACTTGACCGATGACCGTGACGTAGTTCGGGACGTCACGAGTTCATAGACAGGTGGCACGCCCAATTCCGACATTCGAGGAGAAAGTTATGACGTTCGGAAGTTTAAGGGCAGTATGGTAAATTGGTCCAAAAGGGGCCGAAAGTTGACTTTTGATCGGGACATTATTTGGACTTTCCGGAAGTACCGTTGGATAGGTCTCGGGACGCTGAATCCGTAGACAGGCGGCATGCGTCAATCAGAGTCCGAACGAAAAAGTTATGGGTCTAGAACGATGAGGAGCATTTTGGTAATTTATGGTAGTAAGGGCAAAATGGTAATTTGATGTAAGGACTGTAATTAAACGGTGCAAAGTATGGGTTAAAGTGCTGATTCAGCTAAATTGGCTAAGGATGTGTGTTTAGGTGACATCTGTCACCTTCCTTAGGTGGATTAGTGGCACTTAGTTGCCTTAATTAACTAATTAACGGTTACATTAGAATTAGCCTATGCACTGTTCGTATTGAACCAAAAAACAGAGAACACCCAAAACACATCACTGTGATCAATTAGCAGCAACAGAGGGGAACAAGTGAAATTGAGTGAAAAATTAAGTGAAAAACCGAGAAGGATAGTGAATGCACTGTACTGAGATCAACCGAGAGCCATATCAGGAATACCCGAAAAATCCACCGAAATTCATAAATATCGAATTTAAATTCTTAGACGGTTTCGATTGGAATTGATGATATATTTCATCTTCTGGGAGCTCCACGAAGTGAACCAAATTAATTGGGCAAGAAATTGGAGATGAATTGATCAAGAACAGACTCTGCGACGTCTGCGAATTTTGGAGCTTGAGTTCGATTAATTGAAGGTAAGGGTTCTTGAAATTGAGGTCATATTTGTGCTTATCATGGACATATGATGCTTCCTATGTGTTTAATTGAAGATAACAGGTCGATTTTGGCTAGAACCCGATTAGGGAGCCGTCGGGTATCCATGTTGAGTCGTGGGTTTTAGGACATGGTTTCGTGAAATTGAAGTCACAGATCCTTAATCTATATAGAATTGATGCTAATGAATGAAATAATTGGAGAAGTTGAGTTTGAATTAATGAAGCTTGGAACGGGTTGCATCGCGGGTCAAAGGACCCGTTTACCAGGCAACCGGGTCAAGAAGACAAACAGTGACGGTTACTGTTCCCGGCGCGTGGCTTTCACGCGCAGCCGCTTGCGGCGGCGCGTGAGGGCGCGTGGTGGCTTTTCTGGGAAAGTGTCCAACAGGTGTTTTACTCTATACAGTGTAACGAACATTTTGGCTTTGGTTTCGAATAAATCGGACACCGTCTCGATAATGTTTCGAGGGTCCGAAGATTTAAGTTACATATTTAATTAATATTAAAATCCCGGAAAATTATGGGAAATTGATATGATGTAAATTAGCTTGTTAGTAACCCTACATAATGATTTTGGACAGGATTCGAGGTTCCTGGAAAGTGTCAGAAATTACGAAAACGCGTGCAGCTCGGGAAGCGAGCGGTTTGGACGGTGTGTGAGTGGACGTTTGTTTTATAAATTGATATGCATGCATAGTTAAATGTTTTACATGATTGATTGCATGATTTGGTTTGCAATGATGTCATGATTTGTTTGGATGATTATTTATGATTTAATGATTATTTTAATCGGTAATTCGGGCACATTTTTCGAGAAAATGTGCAAATGATATTTTGGGTTAGGCCAGGAGTCAAAATGATTTCAAAATGGATATTTTGATGAATTGATGAGTCAAGAATGATTTCTGGATTATTATAATGTTTTCCCTGTGATTTTACGGATTTACGTATAAAGGGTATTTGGGCTTGAGTCCCGGTTGGTAATGATTTGACTTGGATTGAGTCATGGAGCTGATTGACATGTTTTGGGATATGATCCCGGGATGATTTTCATTGTGATTGTGAATACCCAGACGGTCGAAGCTAGGGGTGTTCCCAGACGACCGGAGCTCGGGGATATGATTGTGTTTGTTCCCAGGCAGCCGAGGCTAGGGGTGTTCCCAGACGGCTAACGCTCGGGGTGATGCGTGCCGGGACAGTCGGAGCTCGGGGTGACTTCCCAGACGACTGAGGCACGGGTTATGGCCTACGCGTAGTGCAGATGTGACAATGTGATGGTTTGTGCACTTGTGAATAGTGCAGATTGATTGATTGATTTCTTGAGTAATTGCTTGTGAATTTGTGCATAGTATTGTTTGATGTTGATTATGATTGCGTACTGGTATTGAGTACGAGTTCTGGTCTGTGTGGCCAGGTGACTATGTTTTCATGTGTTTGGCCTGGGAGCCGAGAGTTTGACTTGTTAGATGGTTTGGCTGAAAGCCAGTGATTGTGTTTCATATGTTTTTCCCTATGCATGCAGGTTTGATAAACTGGAGGGTAAATGATGTCTTTTAAAATGTGTTTTTATCGAATATATGTTTTTATCGAATATATGTTTGTCCTCTCACACTTTTCTGTTTTTGATGACCCTTCAGGCCGTGACACGGCGTTCGGGGCTAACCGAGAGGCGGAGGCATAAGCGGAGAAAGTCCCTTGTCTGATAGGTGTTGAAGGATAGTTTCGGGACTTCAGTTGACTTGTCAGACGGGAGCAGGACTGGGCACGGTTATCGAGGTCCAGTTGGGACGGGTCCTGTCACTTAACACGATTATTAAACGGATCACATTCGAGTTAAATATATTTGAATAAATCAAAATTTTTAGCAAGACACGAATTCGATATGACACATCTCATTGTTTATCCTAGCCTTAATGGAAACAAGTATTGCGTCCTTATTTATGTGCTGGTGAAATTATTTTTACACCCCCGGTACCTTTTAACATAGTCATGTATGTACCTGAATAATGTCATAATGTGTGATACTGTGATCGCCGGTCGATGCTTTGATCTTAGACAATTTCTTTTAGTCCGAACAAAAGGATCAATGAACATTAATCAAAAGGGCTCCCGAATTTTAATAATTATTGTCCAGTCTAATAATTCGAATATCAAAAGTACATATTTTAAGTCAAGTACTCAGAACACTGGACATTCATGATGTTATTCACACTGTTCATGTAAAATTTGCATATATTAATAAACATAGGAATATATATATTTCATACTAAAAAATCAAGGATTATCCATCCATTAGTCCTCAATAATACCAATATTTATTTAAAATCCAATTATTATATTTTTTAAACTTTTTAATCTCTAATCATTATAATAATTACTCAATCAATGAAATTAACCTTTTAATTAATTCTTCAAATTAACATTAAAATCAACCGAATTAAACCCACTTGACAAAAAAAACTTTAAACTTCAAATTTGATTATTATCCAATATTAAAATATTATTATCCAAAAATTCTAAGTGTGTCATAAGCTCTTCTATCACCAGCAACACTGCTGCATGTATATGTATAAATGGCCTTGGTAATTGTTACCCTAAGTGTGTTGTGGTTTAGTAACAAGTAAACAACACTGCTGCATGTATATGTATAAATGGCCTTGGTAATTGTTACAGGGCCAATAAGAGATTAGGATTCCGGCTATTATATAGACTCGGGAGTTCGGCCCTAAAACCAATTGGTGATAAGGGGAATTGTCCAAGGCTATATAAGGCACATATTCTATTTCCTCTTTTCCGATATGGGACTCTTATCCTCACATCCCAACAACAAACAGTTGGATGGTATTACAAAGGCTTCCCAATAAAACAACCCAACATATGCCCTTATATTATTTAATATCTCCATATATGTAAAATAAAACTCTATTAAGGATTAATGAATCATTTATCCAAAAATCAAATTCATAATGTCGGTCCCCGGCCGTGATGATCATATTGACGGCTGCCACCTGAGAAATGAAAGCTAGCTCGGCCGCCGACGAAGTCCATGAATGGGTCTGGTTCATATTCAAGCTTGGAGAAGTATAACCATGATACACAATATATATATATATATATTAAAGTTAGTATCTATATATTCTATACATATATATATATATATAACAACATAGTGTCATATATATATATATATATATATATTGAGGTAGTACATATATATAATATATATATTAAGTAGTTCGGTGAGTTAGTCTGATGATGAAAGGAACAATAGCAGAAAACAGCAGAAGCGGAGTCGGTATGTTTATTTGTGAGTGTTGAATTCGCAGAGGGGGGACCAAATGAATTATTTGTTGTGCTCAAGACTTAAGAGGGATGCTGAAGGCTGAAGCTTTTTATTTATGGCACATTGTTTGTATGTGTGAGAGGATGACAAAGATTCAAAACTCCAGGGATTACATTTATATATGTCCACATATGTAACTCATAAGATGTTTGCCTTTAGTGTGTTTTGAAGGTTTTTTTTTTTTTTCAACTGCAGGCTTAATATGATCAAATCATAAATATTCTTTTTAAATTGTTCCTAGTATTAGTTTTTAAGCCGAAAATAAAATAAAGCTAGATATTTAAGTATGTATACGTACTTGAATTTATTGGTGAGATGAAAAATAACAAGTAATTAATTAATTGCAAACCGAACTAATTCCAAAATTAGGAAGATTATGGACCTTTTTGTTATGACTGAACCCATTAACTTTTAGAACTAACTTACCTAATAGAAATTATTCATATTTTAAACTTGAAAATTTATCACAAATAAAAAGACGTGTGAAAATATAAAATAAACAAAAATCTTACATTGAAAAATTGGACGGCCTTAGGAGGCATCTTCCCAATGACAGAGGTCTTAAGAGGCCAGTAGAAACATGGCTCCCCACTCCATTTTTTTTTCTTTATTTATATATGGTGATATGTAATAATTAATATATGTTTGATACATTTATTATTCTATAATAAATGTATTTGAATCTTTTTATCTATTACGCCTAATCTTCTTGTACATTAATTTTTTATGAATTTAAAAAAAAAATTATATTTGATACTCATTAACATATATTAAAAAGTACATAACAAAAATAATCTATATATATATGTGCGTGTGTGTCATGCTGATATTGGTTTGGGTATGTAGCTAGCTAGTTTGTTGAATTTGGTGGTGGTTTTAATAGTGGAGAGTTTTTCAAAGCTGGAGATCGATCACTCGAGATGGAGTGGGCACTATGGGCGTGAGCTTGGAGGATTTCAGAATTACTATACTCAATTAATTTGGTCAATTGGCCCACTGCTTACTGCTTGGCTGCTGCTGATGCCTGATAGTAACACACCAAAACACGAGAACAAAAGTCGACCGGTGGAGAAGGCAGGGAGAGGGGGGACCAAATGAAATATTTGGCATGCTTAAATTTATGACATTGTTTGTATGTAGTTGTAGATTGTAGGAGGAGGAGGAAGAGGAGGACAAGGAAGTAGTTAAAAAAATGGAGGCATTTTATGTTATGCGTCCACAAGGCAAGGCTTGTGAATGCTGATATGGTGAAGGTTTTTGGCTTCATGGGAATGTTTGTCCACCACATGCTTGCATGGGGTATATGCCTCACTAGAGACAAGTGACAACCTAATCCAGGGGGTCTAAAATTGGATTCACATTGACCCACCGCCCAGATCACATGGTCCTGGACTAGTTGATAGTGAGGTGCACTCAATAAAACCAGGGGTCTAATTATTTCAAACCATGTTGGACCGGTCCACTTCTAAATATGTCAAGCTTGGGAACACTTGAGCCCAATTGTGTTCCCTGGGCTCTTTGAACTTTTAGATCCAATTGCAAATGCAGCGCAACTTTGATATAATGAAGAGCACTTGGCACTCATAGAATAGGAGGACCGAAAAGCTTGGTCTCAAACCTAAGAGGAAATTTAGTGAAATTTCATGGGAGGGAATATTTGTCAAGTGTCGGGTTGTATTTGTCAGTGAGATTTCACTTTGCAACATTGGCTGCGATTTATATATAACCTAGTTATGTCACTATTTTGTTATTTGTTAACGTATACAAATTTTAATGTGAGAACCACCAAATTAATTATTTTTTTTTTTTAAAAAAACTATTATTTCTGCTAATACAAATTTATGAGAAAATCATGCATTCCATTGCAAAGACAAAAGAATATGTAGGACCAATATAAATATGACATTATGACGGGGACGTATTCAATTTAAATTTTAATAAGTTTTAATAATTTTAATGGATTTCAACCAATTTTAAAGCCTTTTTAAAAGGAGTTTTCATATGAAATTTGTATTATTTTTATTATATAATTTATAAGGATTAAAAGATTTTATATTATTTCTATTATCATTTGAAAAATTCATGAAACTATTATATGAATTTTCTATCATCTCGTCATTGTCACCCATTATTATAAATTGCAAACCTTCAAAAATCCATTCAAATTTCTAATTCAATCATTAGTCTTCCCAAACAACTTTTATTTATATATTTTATTGATGAGGAAGATTAAAACTACTAATACTCATAAGCCTCTGATTCATCCATGGATAATGCTTCATTCTATGAGATCTTTTTTTATTTAAAACAAATCCATTGAAATTTCAAGGTGGATTGTTGATAGAGCTAGGTTGACATGTGTAATTTGTTCCTTAAACCCCTTTAAAATTCACAAATCTAAAAATTAGAGTTTTTTTAAATACACCTAAATGTGAAAATAATCAATTAAGATCGCAATTGAACACATCCAAATTCCTGCATATTTGAAAACAAATCTTTAAAATCTTAATTGAATGCACCTATATTTTTATAGATGCATTTAAAAACCTGATTGAATATAACTAAATTTTTAACCTACTCGAACAAAAAAGACTACCAGTTGCCCATCCAAAGCTTACACAACAACGCTATCAGCTAATAGGAGGGGTGAGTGCCATGTCGGCTCCTCCTTATCCACAATCTCCCGAATTACATAATGTTGGGTTTATGAAGGGTAGGAGGACAATGATCTAACTCCAGATTTAAAAATAAGAATAGCAAAAAACAAAAAAAAAACACACACCAGAAATTTTATGTAGTTCAACAAAGTGTCTATTTTTTTTATGGGCAATGATAACTCTTCCAATGTATCTTGAGTACAATGGAGTGATCCTACCAAGTTTCAATGAATTTGGTGTACAACCAGAGAACATAGAGAATACATGTTCTTTTTCAAAAGACAAACAAAGTCTCTTAAAGGATTACACAAGAAGAAGATAAACTGGTTTTATAATTCTCTCACACACTCCAGCAGAACAAGCACTTTGTAATATTCTCCTTATTGCTTTCTCTCCTTCACATTCCTTCACAACCCATTCATATGCCTATATTTATCCTTTCAAAAAGGAACATTCTTGAACCTCATGTGCTTTAAAATTCCACCACATAAATGTGTAATTGGCTATGAGAGATGCCTGGGTTTCTGCAATGGGCTTTCGCATTGGCATTGCATTAGCATCGTGCGAATTAGCATCATATCGTCATCTCATTGATATGTGTTGCCATAACATCAACAACGCATGGGCATATCATCGACATAGCAATGGTATCGGCATCAATAACATTGTTCTAGGTACTCAGCATCGTGAGTTTGATGGGGGTTGTTGGCAAGTATTGGTTGAATTAGGAATTAATTTGGGTTTAGTTTGAATACTATTGGGAAAGTTTAGGTTGTATTATCCTTTTGGGGTATATGCTTTGTTGCTTTTATAAGAATTGGCTTATAGCTTGTAATTGTAACATTTCAGAAACCTTATAATTTGGTTTCTTGAGTGCTTGCATCCCCATGTTGGCGTGTGTTGATGCACAAAATGTGCCAACTTGTGGAGCAAATGCTGCTCTGCCACGTGTCCTGTGTGAACCTGAAAAAGGGAAGGAAACTGGTCGGTCGGTGAGAGTATAGGCACCGGTTTGGTACCGGCCCAAAGGTACTCCGACGCCCAAGTCAGTGGTCGGTATAAGGTTTAGGGGGGTAGCAGAAAGTATACTGTAAGAGTAATAGTAAACAGTAAATTGCTTAATTACCTTTGTACGACAAGTGGACCCCTTTTGTATGGGTGCGTCGAATATAATATTTGTATTTTCCCATGTGGGACGGACACGTGGAGGTGCCATCCAGACCGAGTGGGACTTGTCCGTGCGAGTGGGTCAGAGCCCCTTGGGCTTGTGGTAGGCGGTGGCACTGGGCCGACGCACCGACCGACAGGAACTGGTCCTCTGGAGTCGGTCGGTCGGCGGCATGGTGTCTGGAAGAGGGCTGGGCCTCTAGGTCGGTCTGGGCCGACGTGCGGAGCCAGGTAGAGGGCTGGGCCTCCAAGATTGGTCCGAATTGGTGTTATTTCAGTAATGGGCTGGGCCTGTAGTCAATGTGGACTTCGAACTCGGTCTGGGCGATATGGTATGACCAGCGTGCAGAGCTTAATATCTCCATTATGGGTCATGAATTCACATAATAAAAATTCAATTACATTAATTTTTATATATTTATTTATTTGACATAATACGAGAGCCTCTTACATCTATCTTATGTACGTCATTTGTTTGTTGAGGAGCATCAATTGGACAGAATTTAAGCATTTCGGATTTACATATTTTAAGTCACAAGGCGTGTGATATCCGCCGCCTAAACTGAAACTTCCTCTGATCAAAAAAAAAAAAAAAAAAAAAACTGAAACTTCCCGTTCAATTCATAAGCCCATATTTGCCTTATCACCCATGTCAATAGCAAAAAGCGGGATCTGCCGGATCTGATTAAGTTTGTCCCCACTCGGAAGCCAATCTGCATCATCTCCTGGTTCCATTCACCCAAAGGGGTAATTAATTCTGCCACTTTCATGGTGCGTGGCCATTGCGGGACTGATAATATCATCGATTGTCTGATGTTAGTTGGCGAACGATCACCATATACTCGTAGACTACGACCGTGCCCCACTCACCATCGTAACCCCTTCTGCAATCATTCCCTGCCCCACATCACCGGCCGCCATATGAGTGGTGGCTTTGAGCCCACACTAGCCTCAAGAAATTCATTATATGGATAGTACCTCGCTTTGTAAACTTGTGCAGTAATCCAGCTTTGATTCGTTCTTGTTAACCAATAAGAAATTATGTTACAGAAGAAGAATTAGATTCGGATATGAGAAACAAATAAAGAATGAATGAGAATTTCATCTATCGTAACACAAATCAATACAAAGAAATGAAAAAAACACTATAAACAATTACAAATACAATTCCTATTAGCAGTAAATCAACACCCAACTTGTGTGCATATCAGCTGCTGCCCACCAATGCCGTTGTTGCTCCACTCACAATTTGTGAATACCCATCCGCTACCTCACTATCCATTCCGGCAGCCCATCTCCTCAGAATCCTCAACAACGAAGCCGCTTTCCGCCTCGCCCTCACCGTCCCCACCCCCATCAACTCCCAAATTAGCCTCTCAATACCCGGCATCGACGCCAATTCCGCCACCATATCCCTTCCCCCTTTCCTACAAATCGTGACAAGCGTCGCCGCCGCGCTCTCTCTCGCCCTATCCGACCCTTCTCTTAACACCCACCCCAATTTCCTAATCGCACCATACGCCGCCGCAATTGCCAGCATCCCGCCACTTCTCACTACAGTTTCTAATATAGTCACAGCCTCCTCCGGTAGCCCCTCCATTACTTGCATCGTCATCTCCACGACCCCGCCTTCCACCAACCGCGCCACCGCCTCTCTCTCTCCGGCCAAATTCATTATCGCCACCATTGCGTCCCTTTTAAAACACCCATGTTCTGGCCCTTCCGTCGCTAGCTCCACTAACCCCTTGATGACACGTGCCTTCCTCCCCAGTTTCTTTCTGTACCGGTGCACACCCGATAAGCTGAATATTGTAGCCGCCGCATTCCCCTTCGATTCCCACGTGGCGCCCGAACGCAACACCTCAATAACGCCGTTCAAAGCTCCGTCCGTTTCCATGATCAGCCTTTTGTTCGATTCCAAAATCGATAGGTTGAGAATCGCGGTCACGGCGTTTACCTGTAGGTTCGGGTGGTCCCCACCTACATCCGAACCTAAATACCGTACAAGCAAAGGTATAGCTCCAGCCTCGGCAATGCACGAACGGCAATCGGAATCTGTTTTTGCCAAACTTCGGAGCTCATAGACGACGCCATTTGCAACCTCCATTGACTGGGAGGCTGAAAGCTTATTAACCAAAAACGACGCCGTCATTCTGGTGGCTTCGAGAGCCGCCTTGTTCTTTTTGACGGCGTTGACCAATCCCTTTTTATTCTCCGCGGTTTCAAAAGGGATCCTCTGCTCCCGGCACCACATGGCGATTAGATTTTTCAAAGCGCGATTGGGAATGAGCTCTGTGTGGGCTAGGGTCTGACCTGTCTTGGGACACGTATTGTGCCCTGCTTCGATCCAGAGTTTGATGGACTCACGATCGTATGTCTGACCTGTTGCTACGGCGACCGGGTCCCGCATTAGCTCCAAAGTTATAGGACACCGGAAGTCCACCGGGACACCCATCTCCGACATCGATTTCTTCCGAATAAAATCGGATCCAGGCGTGGAGGCTTCGAAAAGAACGCACTTGGCGTAGCGGACAAGTCCGACGAGGGAGATGAGCTGCGATTTAGATTTCTCCTCTGTTTGGTTCTGAAACTCGTCTTGGAGACTCTCGAGCTCTTCTCTGCAACTCGAGGAGTTGCCAATCCGTAATTGAGTGAAAATAACAGAAAGTTTGGAATGGTCGGGAATGATCTCGCTCTTGAGGCGATCGAGTATGGAGCAGACCTCCCGGCGGAGATCGTCGTCTCTCGGATCGATAAACGACTTCGTTGTGCTACGCGAGCACTGGGTTCTGAGCAGAGAAACGACCTCCTCAACGTCGTCGTTTAATCGGAGCTCTTTCATTGGTAAGAATATCGAGCAAGGTGGATAGATCGAGGGGTGAGCTCATGGAAGCTGTTGGCGAGGGACTCCGGTCTGAATCAGCAGCCCACATCTTGCTTCCGTGGAAGAGTCTTCCATCAGAGCTTGGATCCTTCTGCAGCAGAATGTAGAGGTTCTTGGAAAGCAGAGGAGGGCGGAGGGGGAGAAGACGGTGGCGGAATTGTGAAGGAGGTCTTCGAAGAGCATCGCAAGAAAGGTTGGACTTGCGAGTCACGGGAGAGAGTGGTCCGGCGGAGAAGGAAATCGGAGCGGGTCGAGGGAGGAGATTCTTGGCAGAGGAGGAGGAGAGAGCGGAGGAGGCTCTGATCGGAGAGTTTTGGGGGAGATAAAGGCCCCCGCGGAGGGGCGGCGTTTCCTCGGCGGAAAACGCTTGCGGAGATATAGCCATAATTATTGACGACGAACTCAGATGGCAACTAATGAATTGAATTTTAGAAAAAAAAAATAAGGAATTTGGTTTGGGTGGTTAGAAGAAGGAGAGGATTGTGTTTGTTGTAGAGATTACACAAACGGTGGGTTTCTGTTGTTTTTGTAATTATATAGGATCTGGTTCGGATCGGGTCGTGGACATGGTTTTCTGCTTTTGACTGTGGGTTGGGTGGGATTTTCATGTATTTTGTATTGGGAAGGAAAGCGATAAGCATGGAGTTGCATGACATTGAAAGTGCGGGCACGCTTTGTGTTGTGACTTGTGCTGCCAAGCACTAGTCTATGCTTGACGACAACAAGGATGTGATCAAAATATGAAAGTGCGGACAACTGGAGCCGTTGGATGATTGATAAGGATGTAAACCAAATCACTTTTTTTTTTTCTTTTTTTTTTTCCCTTTGTTCATATAATTAAGAGTTTAACGACGGTGTTCTGTTTTGAAGTGCCGCCGGCAACTTGCTTCGTATTTGAATGTGTCCTCTTTTTCCTGATGTTGTCCCTAATTTAAATAAGGGAACGGTAGTTATATTTTTGAAAAAATAAATTGTGTTATAATATAAAAATGCAGGAGAAGCAAACGCACCGCCATCTCTACATCCTAGTCAATTGCGGGTAAAGCAGGAGTGTGGAAGGCAGAAGCTTCAGTATGGCTGCTAACGTTGTCTGAAAATGCATGAATAGCTTCTATATGGAACCTAGATGGATGAAGGATTAAAAAAGAGAAACAGTAGCATAATTTTGTAAAAGAAGGGGATTAAAGTGTAAATAAACAATCGAAGTGGTGTGCACTGTCAAATAGCAATGAACTAATGGGAGGACAATTTGGAAGGGCAATGTTAGGTGGAGAGTTGTTAGTGGACTTGGCTTTCATCGTCATCCACATGCCACCTTCTCAATTCTCAAAGTAGAATAATAATATTCATTTTTCTTTTTTCTGTTTTAAGAAGATAATGTAAGTTACCAAATGCGTTGGTTGGCACAGCCGCACAGGCTTTCCTTGTCCCCAACGTCATGGGTGGTGAATATTAATTCTCACCTTATAAGTTCATCCCAGAAACAGAAAGGAATCGTATCATTGATTCAAATGAATTGATTGTTGCTGTATCTATCATTCCAATTATTTTCACTTTCAATTTAAGTGCACCCTTAAATTGAGATCCGCATTAAAAAAAAGGAACCATATATTGTAAATGGTACACCAAATTTTGAACCTGTCGTCGTTGTCAACAGAAAGGTGAGAAGATGATTCCGAAAGCCAGGCTAAGTACATAAAAGAAATTCATTTTTTTTTCCCTTTCTTTTTTAACCAACCAGCAGCAGCTACCTTAATAATAGAATATGGTGGTGAAGTAGATTGTAGCAAATTAGAAATAATGAGTGTCATAATATGGTGAATTAATCTCTCGGATGACTTTAAAAAAAAAAAAAGTATTGTCAATACTAATTTGTGTGTATGACATAGAATTTGCGCGTGACAGTTGAGCCCGTAAATAAGTAATAAACGAAAATTTATGTTGGGCAAAGATGCAAAAATATTGAAGTGGTATTAAGTTGGATGTGTACCGGAATCATGCCGCTGAAATTGAATTAGTAAGAAGTGTTCTGTTTCCAGCATCATATACTATACAAATATCAATTAATTAAGAAATGATTAGGTTAATATTTTGGCCATTGTGGTTGGTCATAACCACCGCCATGATTGAAGAACACACCTGGCTCCTAACCTAAGTCCTAACCAGCTAGCTACCCACCTTATACAATGCATTCTCTTTTCGGATCACCTTGAGATTCGATTATTAATTATATATGGATTTTGTTATTAACTTTATATTTTCAGATTGTAAATTTGAGTTTCACTATGAACAAAACCAGCATGATAAAAAACTTATATTATCGAATTATGAATATAAATGACCACACATTCTGATGAAAATCAACATGCCCCCAGATGTTTATAGTCACAAATTATGAATAAAATCAACATTTTCAACCACGTGATTATGCTACTAGATGGTGGTAAAAAGTAAACCGAAAGAAAACGTTATGGTTTGAAGATTATGAATAACAATTGAGAGAGTACGTATAATTGCGCTCTTTTATGCGCGCATAAACAACTTCTGCATTATCGGCAGCATATATTAGTCACAATTACCAAAATAAGAAATTAAAAAAATTTCAAATATATATATATATATCCTTAAAACCCCTAATTTGAGTAAAAAAAAATTAAAATACATGAATCTGACTTGTCTCGACATTCTCTTTAAAATGATGTATAATAGGCGCGCCTAAATAAAAGCTTGGAATCTAAACATACCAATGATAATTTTTTTGTTTCATTGACTCATTCGATCACTGGTGGAGTTGCTCCTTGACCATCTATCTATCTCATCGATATTCTAAATCATAAGAAAACGTTTGCTGCTTCCCTTATATATATAGAATGGGTGTCCAGAAATCCAGATTGTATGGGTGTTGTGAGTTGTGATGGAGCAATATGGATGAATTGATATGTTATGGTATTTATGTTGTATATTATATAATATGTCGGAGTAACAAGACAAGAAGTAACAATAAGTAGGAGCATAAATGAATTAATATATTTACATGGCAAGTAGGATTTGGCATAGGCCGGCCTCGGGCTGCGCATGTTGTTGCTTAAGCCGAATGTTAGGCTGCTTTGAAGGCATCGACAACGCACAGACCTTGCCTTGCCAAGTAATTTGCATGCAAGGGCCAGCTGTTTTTCATTTCATAATTCATATAATATGTGCACGAATTTTGTGGACAATGATTGTCAGCAAACCAGAAAGGTAAAACCAGCAATTACTTTGGAATTGGGGATCAGTTTGATGATTCGGACATCAATCTAATCGATGACCCCAACCCAACCCAACCACTTATCGGTTGCATGGAAAGCTACGTAGTTTTCTGACACTTTTTGGTTCGTGCCATATATTCTTTCGTGACTTACTGACTTCACTTATATTCCACAACCAAAGTTATGTAAAGATGTGTTTTTGGATGAGTACGTTGGTTGGAATGAAAATATAGTGGCGCATTGAATTTTCACAATACCAAATTTTAATTTTTTTTATTTCACAATTGTAGAATCATAAATTATCGGAATATTTTGGAGTTATTACGTGACCAACAATTTCTATAATGCCAATATTATCCTTGGTAAAATTGATATCTACATGTTACGATCTCCGCATTAATTCAATATATTTACCAACTAAATATATTAATTAATCAGATCAATACTGATAATAAATAATTTGTTGGAAAATTATTTATTATCAACATTTATCTGATTAATATATTGAATTAATACGAAGATCGTAACATGTAGATGTTAATTTTACCAAGGGTAATATTGGCATTATGGGAATTGTTGGTCATGTGACAACTCCAGAATATTCCGATAATTTATGGTTCCACAAATGCTCCCACATCGCTTAGGAATTCGAGGAATCCTAAGATATGTAAATTCTTTGTGGTTCCGGTAAACTATGTCTTAATATTTTTATGTGGGAGTAAGACTGCTCTTTCCCGGATGTAGTTGGAGATTGACCTTGATCTTGTCCCAAAAGGAATTCTTTGGACTTATAATCCTGCTTTAAGTTGACTTTGCGAGCCCAATTAACCACTAGGATTTGCTTAATTTTCTTTATTTAAATGAGAATATGTGACTCTTATTTTTATAAAGAAAAAAAAAACCCTAATATTGCTTTATTGTTGAGGGAGGCAGGCTGACGTCATTTGCTGGTGTGGTGAAAGAAATCTTGCCCCGCCACTTGTCAAGATGAAGCCTCCTTTTCATTTTTCTATCTCCGTCGTTTTCAATGTTTTCTGCAGGAATTTCTGTTTTCGTACATATATGTAAGTAAATATATACTAAAATATAAAGTATATATTTACCCTTTTGTATATGTTCATATATGTAAGTAAATATATGCTAAAATATAAAGTATATATTTATCTTTTTTGTCATAGGTAATAGATATATAAATTTATATATTTTTAAATATTTTTTGGAAACTAACCATCTTTGTTCCCTTTTCAGCTGTGCTGCTTTTGGACATTCCGAAATTTTGGAATTCTTGATCACAACGATTTTGGAGTCTCGACCCATTCCTGCATCCATTCTTCTCGGGATGTCAAGTGGGAAGCAAGTAGTTAAGTCGGGGAAGCTGCACTTGTGGGAACGGGGAGGCTCGTGTAGCGGGGGTCCGTTCGTCGAGGAGCAGATCGAGCTACTCGACCTTGACGAGTTTGAAAAGTGGAAGAGCCTCCATGAAGATGCTTTCCCTGAAGGTGTGGTTGTTGCGCTTGGTGACGCGTGTGCAACTACGAAGGCCCGAGGGGAGCTGTCTCCAGAAGCAAGAATGCGAAGTTTCTTGGATGGATCCAATTTCACCCTCTGATCATCAACTGGGATTTTAAGTTTCCATTTTCGAAGCTCTTCACCAAAATCATCTGCCAGATCGGGTGTTGTCCTTCCCAACTGCTCCGGTGACTCTCAAGGTTTCACTATAAATAGAAAAAACAAATACTTCTCAGCAAATTATTTATTCATTAATAAATAAGTGATTACACTCGGTACAATAACTTATTTAATACTTTCTCCTTCAACCAATTAGACGCTCCGGTGACTCTCAAGGTTTCACTATAAATAGAAGATCTCATCTCACTTCTGAAAGTGATCAAAAATTTCTACAAACACTCTGTCAGATTATTCTCTCTCAGAAAACTGACTTAAGCATCAGAGCGTTTACGGTTGAACCACCCTCTCGGGATTTAACCTTAATCCCGTTTGATTTTCGTTTTTATGTGTAGGGATCGAGAAGGAATTTTACGAAACCGGACGATTTTTGCATCAACAATAACCAAAAACTAATTAAATTCTTGGTAAGTCTCGACAAATTTAAATAATTATTCAATATTACACTTTAATTTTTCTTTTCATTCACACTAAGCTTCTCACATGAAGTGAATTATTATCACATATCAAATGATGTAAAGATGTAGTCATTCGGCTTTTACACTCGAGCGAACCTGTCCCTAAAGCTAATTAATTTAGTCTTGAAAAGACTAGTACACAAGTGTATAAAAAAATCTGCAATTTTAAAGCCTACATAAGCTGACCAACCCAATCCAAAATGTTCTAAGCATTGATGAATTCAAAGCTGAGCCTAGTCAACCCAACCCAACTATATACAATTCAGTTGCGAATTGGGATTAAATTTGGATTTTGAATTGGGCTGAAGTGCTTCAATAGTAATTTGCTCTTAAACCTATATTAGAATTTTATTTTATTTTTTTGCAAAACCCAAATTAGAACTCAAAACAACTTACTAGGCCCAAGCAAACACGCAAGATGCACATGCGACAATATTTGTTTTTTTTTTTTTAAGAAAAACAATATTAACTTACCTGTTACCATTATGGGTAAGTACGGTAAAGTTTGATATGGATATTGACAATATTTAAATCAAAACTGTTAACATCTTAACGATTCGATACGGTTTGAATTTTCTAAAATTATAAATGAAACCGTTTAGACATAGAAAAAAATAGCAAATATATTAAAAAAATAGTAAAGATATTAAAGAAAACAACAAATATATTAAAAAAATAGCTAGAATATTAAAAAAACAGTAAGTATAGATATTAAAAAAACAACAAGTATTTTTAAAAAAGCAAATATATTAAAAAACAACGAGGATAATAAAAAGACAACAAGATTTTTTTTTAAGTAAGGATGCAAAAAAGAATAATCAATAAGGATACAAAAAATAATAATCAATAAGGATACAAAAAATAATAATCAATACTCAATATTTTGTATATTAATTTTGCAGAGAATTGGATTGCAAACATTACCACTATATTAAGATTTAGCAAGCAAACATTACCACTTAATAATCTTTTATTATACTTTTATCTAAGTACACATACTTATTTTGGTATATTTGGGTATCTTTTTAATTTTTTAATTTTTATTTTGTATTAATAATAGATTTAAAAATTAATAAAAGTTAATATATTCCTTAACAGTCCGGTTTGAATTTAACGAAATTTTCAAAATGAAAATGAAAATCCAAATCGTTACTAACGGAGCGATTTGGATTCTCAAACCGTTTGTCTTTTATCTGGTCAAACTTAAGCCGTTGGATAAATAACAGTTTGAACGGATCGGTTAGCGGTTTGAACAGATTCGTACCCGCCTCTAGTTACCACTGTATTGGTTCGAATTATTCTTCAAGGTGCAAAAAATAAACTGAGACTTTTTTTTTGAGGTCTTAGTGGAGACTGGAGAGATTAGTAGAGCTTGTTTGATTAGTGAAATTTTATGGGATTTGATCGAATAACTAATCAAATTTAATATATTTTGAATGTAAAAATAGAGCAAACACATAAGAGAGTCGTTGTTATTCATTCATTCAACGAAAAGGTCTCTTTTCTCACATGTGGACGGAAAAAAAAAACCCCCAAATCTAGACGCCAGCCCTGACTTTGGTTGGGGTCCTGACAGTCTTATTTCTCTCTTCCCTTATCTTTTATACTCTTCTCTTCCTTTCCCTTCTCTGCTCTCTTCCCCATTCTTCTTTTCCCCTCTCTTTTGGTACAGCTATGTTAAGATCCTAAGCCATCAATAGCGATTTTTCGTTTCTCCCTTTGTGGAGGCTTTTACTTAACCTCTCACGGTGAAACCTGATGTTACGACAGATCTGGGCTACCACATTCATCTTCATCTATCGGTCTTCAATACTCTCCTCACCCTTCACCAGATGCTCTTTGCCACGGCTTTCTTTCGACTATCCACCACTGAAATCCACTATTCGATGCGGCCACTACTTCCGCCTTTGATCTTCTTTGGTAGGTTGTGGTTTTGATTTGTATTTAAAGTGCAAGTTGTACTCATGAAATAGATTTTGGAGCGCTTAACACGATAGCTTTCTCACCCCCCATTTTCTGGATGGTTCTTCAGACTCACCTTCAATTCTATCTTCTTCAGTGGTGATGAGTTTGTAGCATCGTGGTGGCTGTGGCTGATAGGTGAGGCTATTGGTGGGGATGTGAAGGTTCTCCAATTTTCATATCGAGAGTTCCCATTGGATTTTTTAATTTTTAATATTTTAGACTTATTTAATGTTTATTGACCGTGTTGGTTTAACCATTTTCATTTTATTGACCTTCTTTATTGTTGGTTCTTTAATGCCTTGTAAATTTGTAATTGTTTGCACTTATTAATAAAGATGCTTAATTGTCTGATAAAAAATAAAGAAATGTAAAAATGGATGGTAGTGTGACAGGACCCATCCCAATCCCCCCGGGATTACCATGGAATGTGCCCTGCTCCCGTCCAACCAGGGGTGTCAGACAAGGGATGACCAAGAGCCACTGCCCAAACGGGGCATCCAGAGTGCGCAAGGATCGATGGAGGAGGTGTGCAATGTCCCAGTCTCTGCTGCAATCGCATCCGTGATCAACTTGAAGGGCATTAAAACCAAAAGCTGTGAGTGGACAAAACCAATAAGTTTATTAAACACATTTATAAGACATTTATGCCCTCCAATAAAAACGTATGCATGCCACAAAAACCAGTAACCAAATACCAAGTGTGGGAACTCAGCCCAAAACTGTGAAATACCACAACTATACATAAACAACCATGTGGGTCACCACCCAAAACCATAAATGAACATCAATCCATTAAAATCATATAATCACAAATCCACCCGGAAAGCCATTTCATTAATTCGTATTTTACCATTACCATCACCAGCATCCCTGATGCTAGACGTCCCTGACGTCATATCTCACGGTTTTATAAGCTACGCGTGCTGCCCGGGGTCTCTCCGGGTCCATATTTCTGACATCCCTGATGTCTGACGTCCCAGACGTCAATCATAGCAATCCTGCTCCTGAGTCATCATACGGCCCGGCTGCTCCGTATGGTGACCCTTCGCAGGCAATGCACCGTGACTTCCCAGTGTCCTAGATATCTGGAGGAGACCATCATATATCCTTGTATCAAGATGGTATATGGAAAACAGTTTTTATTAATTCATTTCACAACATCACAATGGGCCCTGCCCGAATTTTCCATAAAACAACACATTTCCATTTAGGGTCCCTGACCCGAAACCACATTTATTAAATATAGGGCCCCTGACCCGAAATCATCATTTTAATCCAACTGGGCCTCATGCCCGACTTTATGAACCACTGGGCCCACGACCCGATTTATAAACCAACTGGGCCCGCATCCCGACTTATAAACCAACTGGGCCCGCAGCCCGATTACGTACTCAAATGGACTCCAAGTCCGAAATTTCCAAAACAAGTGGGCCTCAAGCCCGAATTCATCTTTCCAATATAAAAACCGTTTTATCATATTATTTATTTAACCACAAGCACGCAAAACCACAAATAAACCGTTAATCCCGATATACGTGAAATACAGAAAACACCTCGAAATACGTGCAACATACCCGAAATCAATACTCACAAATACCATCATAGAAATCATGTATATAAACCATATAACACATTTAAGCATGCATAGGATTTATAAAACCAAAGTCCACTCACAGACCGTTTTAACGGTATGCCTCGATATGCGTGCCACCAGCCCTCCCGGGCCACACCACTATCACCGGGACTCTCAATCCTGTCCAAATCACATTAGAGGGTCACTAACCTCATCATTAAAATCCTATCAAAGTCCCGTAATTTTCCCGAATTTTTACTTATTTTTAAACTTAATTTAAAACCTTCGGACATCCCGAACAATATCGAGACGGTATCCGATCGACACGAAACCAATCCCAAAATGTCCGTTACATCGAATAGATTAAAAGTCATGTTGACCTCACCTCGAGATTCGTGCCCACGCGCCGTCACGCGCCGCCGTGAGTGGCTGCTCGTGAAATCCACGCGCCGTGAATAGTGTCACCAGCCCAACCCGTATCTCTGGTAAACGGGTCCAAATTGTCCGCGACACGACCCGGTTCAATGTCCATCAATTCGATCCTAATTCCTTCAATTGATCATTTAGTTAGTTTCGTTTTAAGTCTAATTTAAGTTCTGTAAACTCAATTACACAAATCCTTACCTACAATTCCACGATTCGATGATGAACACCAAGAACACTCCGGTTACTGTTCGTTCATGGAATTCCTTCAATTCCAATTGATTTCCTTAAATTGAATCAACTAGAAGCATTAGTGGACCATGAGGAACAATTCCCCCACATCAATTTCGTCGTTGGATCACTAAATGGTCGCGACTCAAGCTCGAACACCGTCCACTGTGCAACCATGGAGCTTCATCGATCTCAGCCGGTTTCCTTCAATTGATCCTTCCAGAAGCATCGTGGGATCCTCAGGAACACAATCCCCACATCAATTGCACCGTTCGAACACTCCACGATCACGACTCAACCCCGAAATTCGGTTCAGAGCCAAAACGTTGCCAATTTCCTTCGTTCTTTCGACGATACTGATCGTGGCATTCCCAGAAAGCTGAATGTAACCTCCAATTCGATCCTCACGGCCCCAAGTTTAAAATCCGATCTTCCCCCCCAAAATCCAAATTTACAAATTCTCAGTTCCCAGTCTCTCTCTGTCCTTCGTGATTGCCCAGCCGAGTTAGTTTCTGAATTCTCTCCAATTTCCGTTCACAAGTTTAGTGGATAGGAAGAAGATTAAGGGTGGGAGGAATTGGGATTTTGGTTGTACACCGCTAAGAAAACACAGTAGAGAAAATGGAGGTTTAATGGATTTTAGATTAATTAATAATTAATTAACAATTATTAAAACATCATAATGATGTTTCCCCTAAGACAAGGATTCTGGTTTCAAGGGATGAGTGACACTTGTCACTCATCCAGGTGTGCAGAGTCAACGGGTACTATTCAATATTATAATATTATTTTAATCGGGGCCTCGGTTCGTTAGTTCGTTTCCTTGACCATAACTTCGTCGTCGAATCTCCGATTTCGGTATGCCGCCAGTCATTGGATTCGTATCGACGACACCTACGTAACGGTCCTTGGCCCTCGTCCTTCGGACCTCCCGGTCAAAAAGTCAACATTTGGCCCCAAACATGCCAAATTACCAAAATGCCCCTTCGACTTCCGAACATCGTAACTTTCTCTACGAATGTCGGAATCGAACGTGCCACCTATCTATGAACTCGTGACGTCCCAAACTACGTCACGGTCATCGGTCAAAGTCCATTTGACCGCCCGATCAAAAAGTCAACATTTTGCCCACGACCAGGGGCAAAATAGTCATTTTGCACATTTGTCCGATTCCGCCCTACTAACCACCGTTCAACCTCACTAATCAAGATTAGTCACTAATCTAATCCCGGAAATTCGGGACGGGTCGTTACATAGTGATAGGTTAAAATTTATCCACACTATTCTCCTTAAAATAGTAAGGTTATAAATATATAAGTTTTGTCACTTAGTGCTATGACCTAATTGTATTATGCTCCACAAGTTGCGTTAAAGATTTCGGGTTTGACTCCTGTAAAGGGCGCTTGGCAATTGACACTCAATGTTTATAATGTAATTCTTTTCCCCGATATCATTTTGCCAAACATAAAAGGTAAGTTTTATGTCTACTCCTATCTATTCTTCCTATCTAAAGTAATTATATTTACCGATATAATTTAGAAATATTCCTTTCAATTTATTAAGAATGAGAGGTCTTGAGTTCGATTTTTGTAAAAAAAGAGGTTGATATCCAATGTTCAATCGCCAAACTTACTAAAATTAAGGCCTAAAAGATGTAAATTTTCAAATAAGTTAGGTACTTATTTGGAATGTTTGGAAAATTAGGACCAATTACACATTAGATTTGGAGGTGTTAGTAATTGATATAAAAAAAAAAATCCTAAAACCTTTATTTTGTGGGAGTGTTATATATAGGTACGGGGCCATATGTAAAGGTTTAGGAATTGCTCCAACAAACCAGAAATTGATGACTCGAAAGGAAAATTGATCTAATATTAGTTTGTATAGTCCATTTCATTAATTTACTCTACATTAAAATAAAATTGATGATCTTTTTTGGAGACATCATAGTATAATATCCACATAAAATTAGCTTTTTGCAATTGAAGTATTTTATATTATATTGCTGCTATTTTTATTTTTATTAAAATATGTATTTTATTCCAGGCCTTCCCGCATCTTCAACTCGAACAACTCGTTCTTCAGGTACACCCTATTTGTCAAAGATTTTGACATATATAGATTATCCAATCTCTCCCATAGCTTTGCCAGAGAGGTTTCGTTCAACACTGTGTACTTGATTTCTAGATCTAGGCTGAGTCGTATCGTGCGCACCGTCTTTGCTTGTAGTTCCTTCCAATCAGTGTCTTTCATGTCATTAGGCTTTTGGTTGAGCAAAATCTTATACAGTCCCATTTGTACCAACACGTCCTTAATAGTACCTTGCAAAATGCTAAAGTTGGACTTTCCATCGAAAGACACTAGGTCGAACTTCGTGCTTGTTATAGCTCTGATACCAATTGTTGGGCAACATAAACAAGTGACTATGGTGATAATGATATGGAAATTTAAATGAGAGTAAGCAAAGAGAATAACAATACAAGGAATTTACGTGATTCATCAATTTGCCTACGTCCATGGGAGGGAGATCACAATTTCCACTAATTTGAACAACAAGTAGAATAGATCCATTATGGCGTCACCAAGTATGTGACGGCTAGTTCTCTCATTTTCTTCATCATCTTGATTAATTCATTATTACTTATGTTATAATCTTTGTGATTGGGTTAATTTAGACGTGAGATTGTCGATTAGCTCCTACACTAATTGCAATGAAATTGTGATTTGAGAAAGGGCGTCCATTTCTTCGACCTTCTGTTTGATACAATTTTTTTGTTATTTCTTTCATTGGCCATATTGGTATTCAAATTAAGATGCACAAAGACAACCATAGTGAGGCCACATTACTCCTTTCGTTCTCATATTTGACTTTAAATTCATGACTTTTACTTTTAAGTTGAAAAAAAGGAGAACAAATAGGAAGCAAACCTTTATATAGCATTCCACGTAATTGGAGAGTTGAAAATATGTACATCTTGATTATAATTATTGTTAATTTAGATTGTATATGTGCAGTTGCATTTTCTTTTTCTAATTAAATTAGAGCTTAATTTTTGCTCCTATTTTCAAATACTAAACTCTAAATCTTATATTACAAAGAGGCTAGAACCAATCGGTAATGTAAGAAAAATTACTAATCAACAATTTCTTGAGAGGACTTGATTCGATGTAGTTATCTATCTAATAGAGAAAGACCAAAGATAAAAAATACTTCATGCCTTGAATAAAATTAATTTTTTTCTTTATTTTTAATGGCTATATTAAATGGATAATCACGTCTAATCAATTTCGTTTCCAAAGTGATTCCTAATTTAGTGAATCTGTGTCATTACTTTATTCGTACCCTGTTTCCTTTTTTGGTCTGTACGCCTTAATTAAACTTCTAAATTTTCATCTTTCTATTATTACAATTACAGCGCACGCGCTTCAATCTAAATTTTCATCTTTCTACATCTTTCTATTATTACAATTACAGCGCACGCGCTTCAATCTAAATTTTCATCTTGCTATTGTTACAGCGCACTCGGTGGATACGGGATATCATGTCGGAGATCCAGGTAGTCACCGACGCCGGCGATGGAATCTAAGGTGCTAAGGTGGATATCTTGTTGTGCGGGATTGTGTAGCCATAAATTACCGGAATATTTAGGAGCCGCCACGTGGCCAACAATTCTCATAATGCCGATATTTCCCTCGGTAAAATTGACATCGACATGTAACGGTCTCCGCATTAATTTAATATATTTATCAGCTAAATATATTAATTAATCAGATCAATGTCGATAATAAATAATTTTCCAGCGAATTATTTATCCATTAATAAATAAGTGATTATATTCGGTACAATCACTTATTTAATATTTTCCCCTTCAACCAATCAGACGCTCCGGTGACCTTCAAGGCTTCACTATAAATAGAAGACCTCATTTCACTTCTAAAGGTAATCAAAAACTTCTGCAAACACTCTGTCGGATTATTCTCTCGCAGAAAACTGACTTAAGCATCGGAGCGTTTACGGTTGAACCACCCCCTCAGGATTCAACCTTAACCCCGTTTGATTTTCGTTCTTGTGTGTAGGGATCGAGAAGGAACTTCACAGAGTCGGACGATTTCTGCATCAACAACTGGTGCTTTCATTGAGAGCCGATTTGAGAAATACTCAAAGCGTGCTCTTTAGTTTTTCCTTGAAAAAACTCTATCATCACACTTTCGACACTTACCGTTCTTCACATGGCCAGAACACGCCAATCCGCGCGGGCCTCCGAGCCTGCCACATCCGCCGCTGCGGTCGATGCCTTGAACGAACCACTGCTTGAGATTCCGGAGGAACCATTTTCATGTCTCCTGCACGGCCCGCGCCACACATCAATTCACCTACCGTTCGGAATGCCGGATTGGACACCTACGTTTAGTTTCGGAACGTTCCCCATGACCGCTGCTACTGTGAACCCCCCACCTGCAACGGGGCAGGCGTAGCTTTTTTCCAACGAACAGACGGACTGCTGGCGGGAGAAACATCTCTAAGGGTCTCGAATCAGCTCCCTGCTGACTTGGACCTAAGGAGACACTTGCACGCCCTGTGGAACTCACAGGCCGACACCCAAGTTCCAGAGAGACGTGGCACATCACATCCGACTGAAGGCGCGCGACGTGCGCCCCGACATGCTACTCACCACGAGCAAGCATCTAGGGGCTCGCCTCCGCGGCTTGGACTGATGCAGCAGGTTGAGCAATTGAGCAACCAAGTTCGGACCCAATCAGAGCTCCTACAATAACTATTGGGAGACATCGTGACGTCCAGAACCTCCGAGAAGTACAATGAACCTCACGAGGCACCAAGGGACTTCCCGAGATGCACCAACAAGGAGCATGTTCGCTACCGGGCAATGTCCCGAGAAACGTTGCTAGGCGACTCAAGGGAGGAAAGCTGCACCCCCAAAGCAGGAGGCCAAGGATTACCGAGGCCTTTGGCTCGGGAGCGACTCGGAGGACGCCCAGGAGCACTTTCGCGCATTGAGTACCCGGGAAACAGGAGACAGCAGCAGGCAGTCTCCCGTAAGTCACACACTCACTCAGATGGACAGACCCATCGTAACTCAAGAAGCATAGACGACCGCAGCAAGGAGGACGAGACCTACTCGTTAACACGCACGAGTGTCATTCCTGCTGCAATTCGAGTGAGTCGACGCCACTTGACCCGACGCGGAAATCCCCGTCACAAAGGACCATTGCACGCTGAAGACGTGCGAAGGATGCTAGATCGACGCCTCCAGGGAGTTCAACGTGACAGAGACTTAGAGGATGACCTTTGGCGCCAGATTCAGACGTCATCATCTTCGCCGTTCGTGAAGGACATTGAGAAGGAGCAATTCCCGCAATGATTTTCAACACCAAACTTCAATCAGTACTAAGGAACCTCCGATCCAATAAAGCACATCAATTACTATCCGGGGGTCATGGTACCTCACATGCACAACGACGCGCTCATGTGCAAAGTTTTCCAAGCCTCGCTGCAGGGTCAGGCGACGACATGGTTCAACCATCTCCCCCGGAGATCAACCACTTCCTTTGAAGAGTTGGCACTTGCTTTCGTGAAGGAGTACTCGCAACTTCGCACCATCGAAGTCAAGGATGACCACCTCTTCACCATCCGAAAGAGGTCTAAGGAAACCTTGCGGCAATACATCCGGAGGTATTGCGAAGAGAAGTCCCGCATCGTTGGTTGTAGCGATCTCGTTGCAGCCATGGCATTTAAGCAAGGCTTACCGCGGGAGAGCCAGCTTTACGGAGACATCGTCATGAGCAACGCCCGAAGTCTTACCAAGATACTGTCCCTGGCGGAGCGACATGCATGCTGGGAGGACGAAAAAAATGCCACCCATCCCGCCAACCACGTCGAGGAAGATGTCATCTCACAAAGGCGTCTGCGCAGCCAAAGGATGATGCCCACCGCGGGAACTCAGTCGAGAAAGCCAACAAACGCAAAGGGAACCCGTCATCCAACACCTACGCGGGTGCAAAGCCAAACACACAGTTTTCGATACCTTTCCTTCAATTATACAGTCAGATAAAGGAAAAATCGTGGTTCGAAAGACCAGCTTCTGTCAAAGGCAACCAGGAGAGGACCGACAAGACAAAATGGTGTGCCTATCACAATTGTTATGGACACGACATAAGCTCTTGCCAGACTTTCGAAAGATACCTCCAAGATCTCTTGAAGGAAGGACACTGCACCGAGTAAGTCAGGAAAAAGGCAATGGATCGTCTCGGAAACAAAGACCCCCAGGAACCCGCACAAAAGATGATCCGTGTAGACATCATCATTGCCGAGTCCGAGTTGCAGGGAACAACCAGGAAACTGAATCAGTGACCAAGTCATCATCAAAGGCACAAATTTTGTGATTAAAATTCGGCTCAATGCCTACTTTGCTCTCATAACATCTTTCAATAAGATTCAAGATGTTTCGTTTCAACGTCCAATGAAATTATCTTATCATCCAAGCCTTTGCCATACAAAGCCCCCGAGTCTTCGCCATGCGAAGCACTCTAAGCCTTCGCCCCGTGAAGCACTTCAAGTCTTCGCCACGCGAAGCACCCCAAGTCTTCGCCAGGTGAAACACCCCAAGCCTTTGCCATGCAAAGCACCCGAGTCTTCGCCATGCGAAGCACTCCAAGCCTTCGCCACGCGAAACACTCCAAGCCTTCGCCACGCGAAGCACTCTAAGCCTTCGCCCCGCGAAGCACTCTAAGCCTTCGCCCCGCGAAGCACTCTAAGTCTTCGCCCCGCGAAGCACTCCAAGCCTTTGCCATGCAAAGCACCCGAGTCTTCGCCATACGAAGCACTCCAAGCCTTTGCCATGCGAAGCACTCTAAGCCTTCCCCCCTGAAGCACTCTAAGCCTTCTCCATGCGAAGTACTCCAAGCCTTCGCCATGCGAAGCACTCCAAGCCTTCGCCACGCGAAGCACTCCAAGCCTTCACCATGCGAAGCACTCTAAGCCTTCGCCCCTCGAAGCACTCTAAGTCTTCGCCCCGCGAAGCACTTCAAGCCTTCATCCCGCGAAGCACACTAAGCCTTCGCCATACGAAGCACTCCACACCATGCGAGGCACTCCATGCCTTCGCCATATGAAGCACTCGAAGTCTTCACCATGCGGACCACTCCACGACTTCGCCATGCGAAGCGCTCAAGGCTCGTCTCAGTGAGGCACATGGAACCATCCAAGAACTTGACTTGTTGGAGTCGGAAAGCTACTAAAAAAAATGCTTCCAACCCCACCAAGAGGGGCAACCACCAGGCCATGACAAACAAGGGGCAAATGTTTTAACATGCGAAGTCCAATTCTGCATTTCAGTGCACGGGATCGAAATTCATTCGATCATAGCTCACTCAATTTTTCTCACCCTGACATGAACTTGATGGATACGGAAGTCAGCTTTCCCACGCCATTGACCTCACTCAATTCTGAGTTGTGACGAGTTCCCAGCGAACGTTTTTGTACACGAAGGTCAGCTGCACATACCAGCGCACGAGTACGAGATTCATTCAGTCATAGACCACTAAATTTTGATCACCCTGACATGAAGTCGATGGATTTAGAAAGCTATGGAAGTCAGCTTTCCAATTCCGGTGACCTCACTCAATTCGGAGTTGTGACGAGTTCCCATCAAACATTTTTCACACAAAGGTCAACTGCATGAACTAGCGCACGAGCACAGGATTCGACCAATCCTACAAGGCTCAATTCGGATCGTCTTGGAACAAGCTTGGTGGAAGTAGAAAATTATGGAACTCAGATTTCCAACCACACCAACGGCACTCAATTCGGAGTTCAAACGAAGTCAGAAGACCAAATTCACTACACAAAGGTCAAATCTGCCGAAAATCACAAAACACTCAAAAAAAAGTGGAAGGCTTCTATTAATGAAAATTAAAGAAGTTGGCAAGTCACAAGTTGAATGCTCAAACATGTATTCAATGCTAAGATCAAGCCACGGGCCAAGAAGGATCGTGAAGCTCATCACCAGGAATGGCACAACCTCAGAGTCTCTCTGTCAACCCATGAGCAAGCCTTGAAGGCCTTCAATCATCTCATCGTGGACTTCCAGTGACACATCGTCCATGACCTTCTTCAAACAATGGGGGCAACCTCCTCAACAAATCGCCTACTTGGCATAGATAGCATTTCCAAGCTCTCTTCTTTCAATTAGGTGATGATGTGCAACGTCTCGAGCTTTGCAGGGGGCATGATCGATCCTCCATGCTCCACCTTGTTACCACTACATTTTGAGCTCAACAAAGCCTTGAAGATCGAGTCTCTGTAAGGTCATCCATCATCCAATGCAACTCCTTGGAAAGCTTCAGTTACTTCATGGCACCATACGCACTTCGCCTCGCGTCATGGGAAGCCTTGATTTGGAGATGACACAAATCCCGCCTTATAGCTGCAACACACATTGCCTCGCATCTGGAACAAGCCTCATGCTGGGTTGTGACACGTCGCACTCCAAGTGATGGGACTCCTCACCTCGCGCCTCGCACCCTGCTGCACCTCGCGCCTCGCACCCTGCTGCACCTCGCGCCTCGCACCCTGCTGCACCTCGCGCCTCGCGCCTCGCACCCTGCTGCACCTCGCGCCTCGCACCCTGCTGCACCTCGCGCCTCGCACCCTGCTGCACCTCGCGCCTCGCACCCTGCTGCACTTCGCACCTGGCACACTGCTGCACCTCGCGCCTGGCACCCTACTGCACTTCGCGCCTTGCACCCCGCTGCACCTCGCGCCTCGCACCCTGCTGCACCTCGCGCCTTGTGCACTGCTGCACCTCGCGCCTGGCACACTGCTGCACCTCGAGCCTGGCACACTGCTGCACTTCGCGCCTCGCACCCTGCTGCACCTCGCGCCTTGCACCCCGCTGCACCTCGCGCCTCGCACCCTGCTGCACCCTGCACCTCGCGCCTCGCACCCTGCTGCACCTCGCGCCTCGCACCTTGCTGCACCTTGCGCCTCGTACCCTGCTGCACCCCGCGCCTTGCACACTCTGCACCTCGCGTCGCACCTCGCGTCGCACTCTGCTGCACCTCCCCGTTGAAGGCTTTGATGTTGGCTCCGCTCACACTTGAAGATGGTGAGTCGTCAGCACGCCAAGCTCTTCTTTTCACAAAGCATCATAAGCATGTCAACTAGAGAAGCGTCTTGGTGTCAAGTCCATCATCTCTTGAAGTCGGAAGCTCCAACAAGTTCCGAACATGCCACGAGATGGTACTCCACAAAATGAGGTCTTCAAGACTACATCAGAAGTATGCCTTCATACATCTTGAAATGACCGTCTCGATGAGTAGAGCGCACCACCGCTTGAATCGTTGCAATCGGACGTCCACAGCTCTCAAAATCTGCAAAAGATTGGAGCTGAACAAAGGAAAAATAATATATATATTATTATATATAAAATATATATATATATATATATATATAAAGCTATCAATTGATAGCAAAAGCAGCGGAAGCAAAACAAAAGCAACGGAAAAGAAAGAACAAAAAAAATTAGCTGCGACATGCAGCTAAAAAAAAAAAAAAAACCAAAACGGCAGAAAACAAAATAGTAGAGACAACTAAGGGCTGTCGCTGTCTCCTTTCAACCATAGCAAGCAGCAGACATCCACCGCCAACCGCGCCTCCAACCAGAGTCCGTACCCGTTTCACCCGCTCGGCGCCAGGCTCAACAATTCCAGGCCCAGCTGCGCGAACCCAACGGTGCCGCCCCGCTTGCATCAGGCCCAACTGCCACTTGCTGTTCAATGGGGCCCGCTGAACCAAATACAACTTTGCCATGTTTGCTGCGCGAAGCCATGCTTTTGCTGAGCAAAATCCAATGGCGCGCCCAAGGAAGAAAACATTTATTTCAGAACAAAACAAGAGGGGCCGAAGGGAGCAATCCCTGACAGACGGTGCACCAAGGGTCCTCCACCACAACAATCAATACGTCCACCTCCTTCAATAACAAAACAATATTTGGGTTTGTTTTTTCTTTATCAAAATAAGAGCCACATACTTTCGTTTAAATAAAGAAAATTAAATAAACCCTAATAGTTAATTGGGCTCGCAAAACCAACTCAAAGTAGGACTACAAGCCCAGAGAATTCCTTTTTAGGACAAGATCAAAATTAATCCCCGCTACATCCGGGAAAGAGGGGTCTTACTGCTGTACGAAATATTAAAACGTGATTTACTGGAATCACAAGGAGATTACATCCCTTAGGATTCCTCGAATTCCTAAACGATGTGGGGGCATTTGTGGAGCCATAAATTACCGGAATATTTAGGAGCCGCCACGTGGCCAACAATTCTCATAATGCCGATATTTCCCTCGGTAAAATTGACATCGACATGTAACGGTCTCCGCATTAATTTAATATATTTACCAGCTAAATATATTAATTAATCAGATCAATGTCGATAATAAATAATTTTCCAGCGAATTATTTATCCATTAATAAATAAGTGATTATACTCGATACAATCACTTATTTAATATTTTCTCCTTCAACCAATCAAACGCTCCGGTGACCTTCAAGGCTTCACTATAAATAGAAGACCTCATTTCACTTCTAAAGGTAATCAAAAACTTCTGCAAACACTCTGTCGGATTATTCTCTCGCAGAAAACTGACTTAAGTATCGGAGCGTTTACGGTTGAACCACCCCCTCGGGATTCAACCTTAACCCCGTTTGATTTTCGTTCTTGTGTGTAGGGATCGAGAAGGAACTTCACAGAGCCGGACGATTTCTGCATCAACAGGGATCATTATGTTTGTCCTGAACGCGGGTTATCTGCTGTTTAATGACCTGAATCTTATGGTTATGTATCGGAAGATATACAAGGGGGACTATTGTGTCCCGAGATGGACTTTGCTTGAACTGAAATGCCTAATTTCTCGGCTTTTGGACACGAATCCTGAGACGAGGATCACCATCGATGAGATTCTCAAGGACCTTTGGTTGGCGAAAGGGTACAAGGAGATTAAGTTTCATTTCGATGATCTGGAGTTTACGGATTTAAAAGACGAAGACAACGACGCGTCGTTGAACACCTTCGATTTGATTTCGTTCTCGTAGGGGTTCGACATCTCCGGTTTGTTTAGCAAGTCGGGGATATCGGATTGCGAGGAGCGGTTCGTGTCGGAGGAGACGCCGGAGAGAATTATTGAGAAAGTAGAAGAGATAGCTGAGGTAGAGGATGTGGTAGTGACGGAGAAGAGGAGCTGGGGTGCGAAATTAGAGAGGCATAAGGGGAATTTTGTGGTGATGATTGGGATTTACCAATTAACGGAGAAGCTGGTGGTTGTTGAGTTGAATTTAAGGCAAATGGAAGTTGAATGTGGGCAGCAAATATGGAAAGATAAGTTTCGGCCGCAACTCAACTGTCTTATGTACCGACAGGAAGAGGCAGTCTCCGGTAATTGAAACTGAAAGGCACCCAGAACCTGACGAGACTCAAAGCAAGGGAACAATATGACTATCGCGGTGTTGATAAAGTTAATATTTGAGGTTGACGTTAAATTTGGAAATATAAATTGTTGGAGAAACAAAGCAAGGGAACAGAGGAAAGGTTCCCCGTAATCCGTATTATTCTGTACATATGATTTTATTTTTCTTAATGTAATTTTTAATAAATAAAAAAAAACTAAAAATTAGGAAGCAGAGGTTTTGGTTTGGTTTACGATTTATATATTGGAGCTAGAATATTGATGCTGCATAATTAGATTGTTTAGGATTAATTTATATATCAGAATCATACAGTTATCAGAGGAATGTATCCTAGTTTAATTAGGATAGGAGGCTTGACAGTATGAGAAAGACTTCATTAAGCTTTAGAAAACAGAGTACGGGAGTACAAAACTTAATTTTGATTACAATTATGATCTAACAGTATCCTGAATAATATCATAGTTTTGAAAATAAATTCAAACAAAATAATAATTTAGCTAAGATGGACTGTATTAAAAAAGAAAAAAAAAGAGTAAAGATATCTAATTTTCTATTTCTTATTTACTAGATTTTCACAAATGAAGCTCCCACAGGCCACACCCTCATTGAGATTAGATTTGTTTGATTCATGTTAATGATGATTATTGTGCAAGACAGTTCATCATTTTGGGTAGAAAGTGTCATAAATAGCACCACATCATCCATTTTTGCAGAATTTTTATGTTTGTAGACAAGAAAAAGGGCAAGGCAGAAGAAATTGGTCTCAAATTGAACAATATTTCCATCTACCAGCATGCACGAGTCCCATCGACAACTCAAAAGGAATCATCTTATTCATCAGAATTCAGACACCACGAGCCACATAAATAGCACCATATCTATGATGCAGGTTGGTAGGTGTTTTTTTCTACATAAGTAAAAGGTGAAACTTTTTTTTATATGACCAGAAAAAACTAAGTGCTTTTTTTATCGGATAATTAAGTTTTTTTTAATTAATTTGAATAAATAAATACATTGTACTGAAAGTTCAAAATAGAAAAAAATCAAAAGAGGCAAATAAAATGCAAAAGATAAGACCAAAATGGTCCAAAAGCAAACAAAAAGTTCGAAACATTAAAAATTAAAAAAGTATAAAGGAAACCCTAGATTTGAAAAATGAAGGGCCTCCACACTTCCAATAGTTGCCCACCAAGCTGCCACAGCCATCATAACACTGCAAAATCCACAGCTAACGACTATAATGGTGGAGAAATCGAAGAACCAATCGGAAAATGGGGGTGTAAGTCACATGCATATATAACGCTCTCATAATCCATTCAAAGGGTGCATCATTCACATTAAAATTGATCCACAACCATAACCTACCAACGATAATGGAAGGTGGAAGCAGTGAGGTCAAGGGGTGGAAGTTAGCAGTGAGAGAGTGACAACAAAGAGCATCCGGTGAGGGGTGAGGAGAAGATTGAGGTCGGGTGGATATAACTTGAGATGAAAGTGAAAGTCCAAATCCGGGGAAGCCACAAGGTTCACCATAGGAGGTGAAGTTAAAACCTCCACCAAGGGAGGGGCCGAAAGGTAGCCGTTGGTTGTTGAGTTGCGAGCCAAGAACATGGCTGAGATGGAAAATCGCACAAAAACGGAATGAGTTTTGGACGAACCACTAGTTTTGTGACACATGGGAGTGGACGAAAGATCTTTTTTTGTATCTTTTTTATTTGGAACTGGCGGACTTCTATCCAAGGCTGAAAGGGAGTTTGGTTGAGTGGAGGTCCAGGAGGACCTTTCGTTGCTGTAGTGAAAGACAAGTGGAGAGGGATGGAGGTTCAGTAACCAAAACCAAAGTAAAAAGAACAGGCTAGCGAACAGGAAAACGTCGATGAAAACATGCAAAGATGCCTTCGCCGGCCAAGAGAGATGAGGAAGAAAAGAGGAAGGAAGGTGGGAGGGAAAGGAAGAGGGAAGAAAGAAGAGAGAGAGAGGGGAAGCGGAGGACTTGCTACCCACCCCAGCCAAAGCCAGGGTCGGCGACGACTAGGGTTCATATATTTTTTTCCTTTTCGCTAGAGAGAGACGGGAGCGTTTCCTTTCTAGAATTATGGTATATAAATAGTGTAAAATACTCTCAAAAAAAAAATAAGTACTTGACACTAAAAGAGGAACTTACTTTATTTTCAACTTCAAATAATACTACATTTGTTTAGGACCTATTACAGAATTCATGCATGAGAATAGTTCTAAAAAGATGTGTATTTGATTTATAAACCCTACTAATCGACGTGATATCTGAGTTGAGAAATTTGGTACCTAATTTGGAAATGAAATTTACTTACTAGTTTTGAATAATGTTTATAGTTGTAAACGTGAAAATCCAAAATAGAAAACTTTATCAGAATGTTATGTGGACATATCGAGTAAATTTCATTTTCTATCACATAAAACGATATGATATAAAACCGAGTTGAAACCGTCTAAATTAGCAACAAAATATTACGTGAACATGTAAAGTAAATTGATATGATATAAAACCAAATTGAAATCGTATAGATTAGCTCGACGGAAGCGTATGTACTTTCTTTAACAAGTCAAAGGAACAAATTACCTGCTTTGCTCTAAGCTCTTACTACCACGTATATCCGAAGCAAATAATGATAATATATACTCTAAATTATTGAGTGTTGAGTTATGAGTAAGAATTGACAAACGAGTAAAGCTTGAGGTTATTTCTGGTTCCTCTTGGAATTGGCCACCATTCCGAAATGATTACTTACAAGCTATTCAACTAGCGTCTGATTCCATTGCTATATCACCTCTTAACATTAATGATGTTGTGTCCTAGTCCTTGTATCATAATGGTTCTTTTTCCTCTTCCTCTTTGTGGCAGGTGCTTAAGGTGTCTAGGCCTTTGAGTGGTTGGTCTATGCTTGTGTGGTTTACTGGTTCCATTCCTCATGCGTCATTTGTCCTATGGCTTGCTATTAGATTGAAGATGTTGACTTTTGATCGCATTGGGCATTTTACTGCGAGGACTAATCTTAATTGTGTCTTCTGTAGTGGGGTAGCAGAATCTCATGAGCATTTTTTTTTTAATTGTCAAGTTACTGGCAGTATTTGAGGGGATATTCTGAGTAAGTGTGGGGTGCCATTGTTATTTCCTCCTTGGCCTTCCTTCGTTGCTATGGCTGCGGCTAATTGGAGTGGATCCTCTTTGAAATACGTGATTCTGAAGATCTCCCTTTCATCTGCAGTTTATGGGATTTGGAAGGAACGTAATTCTCGAGTTTTTAAGGCTAAGGTTATCCCGACTGATTCTATCCTCCTTTCCATTGTTAAATTTGATCCGTGGCCGACTTGCTTCCCTCGAGTTCTCCCCTTTTGCTTTTAATTTTTGTATTATGCATAATTGGCATATTGAGTTGTAGGTCTTGCTAGCTTTGCGGTCTTTGTTTCTTCAGTGTGGTTGTTATTTCTTGACTTTACCTTGTTTGTTTTTCCTATGGTTTGGTCCTTGGAGTATTCTCTTTCTTTGGTTGAATATATATACTTACCAAAAAAACAAAAAATTGAGAAATGAGTAAAGCTTGAGGGGCCTAGGGTTCTAATTATTGCCTCACTGGTACTGTTGTTGACCATGGTTTATCAGCATCATTTTGGTTTTATTTCTATTGAGAATTCTCATTGAACAAATTTTTATGACAAAGACTTTCAGATTAGATTAGTATTAATGAGATCAGACTAATTATAAGTTGAGTTTGTATTCTTTCTTTTCCTGTCGCTCCGAAGTCAGGATCTATCTATGGAGGCAGCACTGCAAGATGGGGCAAGTGAAGAGTGAAGAAGAGGGATCCACCGTCATTGAATAAAGGAATAAGAAATAATAAATGAATGACAGTGAATATATATATATATATATACAATTAAAAAGGGATTGCTAGGGTCCATTATTACAATACACATCATCATCATGCTACTTCATTGTCCTAGAATATTATCAATTTATAGAAAAATTGTCCACCATTGAGTTTAGCAACTTTATTCGCTTTCGTTGATTTCTATCACTCTAAAACAAAATTTTTATTATTATTTGGAATGAAAAAAAAAAGAAAAAAAGAAATTCCAATTAATTCATGATTAGCAATTGCTGATAAGTGCAAGTTTGTATGATTCTCAATCAGATCGAGACTAGAGAGTCGAGACTTGAGACTCAAGCCAAATAGAGGAGTGACCACCGTACCAATATATCATACGTGCCCATCCATCATTATTCGAAGATCCCGTCCTTTATGCAAGATGAGCCTCTTCTCATGGACAAACACATCTATAAATCATTTTCTTTTAGTGAGTGATTTTTTTTCAATGGTGTCTTTTAAAGTGATATAGATGTTAAATTCAAAATCAAATATGTTTGAAAAATTACCTGAATTCGTATAAATTGTTTTGATGAGAAAGTTGATCAAAAGCTACAATCATCAATTCAATTAGTTAGTTAGTTAGTTAGTTAGGTCGTTAAGCAAGCTGTCATTGAGCTGTAGACCTCTGCCACGTAGCTCAATGTTATAGGTTTAGTTATTTTCTGTACAACTAAGCTATATAAACCTAGCAACTCTCATGTACAAGAATCAAGCTCAATACATTCAAGAAGTCCAATCGTTTCTCTCTACATCTCTCTACAACTTTCCTCTAACCAATCTACTGAAGCTCTTTAGGTTTTCATGGTATCAGAGCGGTAGCATGATCCTTCATACATGATTGAAGTTTTCTTGCTGCAATCGCTGGTCGTGGCAAGCTCATCCTTCTCTTCGAATGCGCAAGGCTGGTTTAAGTTTCCTGAGCTAAGTTTTCTTTCTCAACGTTTCATCCATTGTTGATGCTTTCATGTCTGGTCCTTTGGTCTTAAGATTCAATAAATTTGAGTTTTCATTTCTACTTCAATTTTGCTCGCACTAAATTGAAGGTTGTACTAGAAGTTGATAGGTTCAATTATCATCGAAATGTTGATGTTAAGAGTTCTTGAAATTTGAGAGGAGCATCTTTTGAAGAATAGCCATCAATGAGAAGTTCTTTGATTGACTGATTGAAGTTATGATGTTCAGTGTAGTAGAATTCTTGAGTTAGTTTTTTGGTGAAGTCATTTGTGTGTAAGATTGTTATTGAATATCGTGTTGTTCTTTAACTAGCAAACAACAATTAGAAGGATATCTAGATCACACATTGTAAGTCCAGGCTCCAATTCTAGCTCTCAGTTTACACCAATTTTTTCTTCCAAACATTGTGCTAGATGAGTCTAATTACTCCAGATGGATATTTCGGATGGAATCCTTTCTGGGAGGACTGCACCTACTTGGTTTTGTTGATGGTACAAACAAATGTCCCTCTAAGTTTTTATTGGCTGAAGATGGTGTCACCAAGGTCCTTAATGATGCCTTTGTGCACTGGAAAGCTCAGGATCAAAACATTATCAACTTAATAGGACAGACATTGAGTTCTCAAGACATGTCTTGTGCTGTAAGAAGCACTTTTACTGCAGCCATGTGGTCCAGTTTGAAGTCAAAATTTGCTGACTCAAATAGGCAAAACATCATTCAACTAAAGACTAATCTTCAAAGAACAAAGAAGGGCTATGATTCAATAGAGGTATACCTGGAAAAGATCAAAACTACTAGGGATGCTCTTGCTACTGTGGGAGTAGTTCTGGATGATGATGATGATGTAGTAGTCATAGTTCTTGAAGGACTTCTACTCGAGGTCACTGCAATTAAGACGATCATTCGAACTCAAACTACCTGCTCTATGACTAACCTCAAGACTCTTCTTAAAGCAGCAGAATATGACTTAGAACGGGCCTCTCATTACACACTTATGTATTCTCTAACTGCTATGATGGCAAACACTTCCTTAACAACTCAGGAGGGCAATGTATCCTCCACTACCTCTCTTGCTCCCACCATATCTCCTAGTTCTTCCAATCCTTCCAACTTTATTGTTTCTTCCTTACCCTTATCCTCTCAGGCTCAGTTCCATAATATGCCCTCATATCCTATGAGTTTTCCCCTTTCCTCTGAGGATGGCAGTCAACATTTTCCAGCTTTTATTGCTAATGGTCATAGTGGAGGTAGCAGGTTTGGGGGCAGAGGCACTGGTGCAGGGGGGAAGAGGTTACAATTTTGGTCATTCTCCTAATGCATGTCAATTATGCAATAAGTCAGGGCATAGTGCTAGTGTAACGACCCGTCCCGAATATCGGGATTTAATAATATTTAATTGTGGTTTACTAATCTGGGATTAGTTGGGCGATTTCGGACGAATTGTGCAAAATGACCGTTTTGCCCCTAGGCGTGGGCAAAACGTTGACTTTTAAATCGGATGGTCAAATGGACTTTGACCGATGACCGTGACGTAGTTCGGGACGTCACAAGTTCATAGACAGGTGGCACGTTCGATTCCGACGCTCGTGGTGAAAGTTATGATGTACGAAAGTGCAAGGGCATTTTTGTAATTTGGACGATATAAGGGGAAATGTTGACTTTTTGATCGGGAGGCCCGATGGCCGGGGGCCAAGGACCGTTAACGTAGGTATCGTCAATACGAATTCAATGACAGGTGGCACGCATCAATCGGAGTCCGTATGACCGAGTTACAGGTCAGGATGCGTGAGGGGCATTTTGGTAATTTTTTGCACAAGGGCAGAATGGTAATTTGGACTGTGATTTGAACAGCCGTGAGTTGGAGCCATGATTGAGCTTGGTGGATGTCTAGTGCGATCTATCCCTGAATTGTTTAGTATAATTGTAACATGGGGGAACATTATGATTGTGTTTATTTGATTAATTAACTGAATTATTTCCTCCATTAATCTCTTCAGACTTCTTCAACCGTGAACAACCAAACTTCAATTTTCTTCTACCCTTAATCTCCTCTCTATCCACTGAATTTGTGAACGAAATTGGCGAGAATTGAGACTGGATTGAATTGGGAAAACATGAGGGACTAATTGAGAGCTGGGGGCTGGGATTTCGAAAATTCTGAAATTCGGGGGGAAAATCGAATTGGGAGATTTGGGCCTTGACGATCAAATTGGAGACTAGTTTGAGTCTTCTAGGATTGCCACGATCATTTACGTCGAAAGAACGAAGAGAATTGAGGCCCGTTTGAGGAAGAACATAACTACTGTAGCTGCAGAAATTTCGAGCTTGAGTCGTGGGATTTGAAGCTTGGATTGATGCAATTGGACTGGGGATTGAGTTCATTATGACCCTACGATGCTAATGGATGCATCAATTGAAAGAATCGATTGACATGGGAGGATTTCGGATGATGAACAGCGATCGGATTGTTCTTCGTGTGATCATCCTTGATCTTAAGGTTTGAGGTATGATTGTGTGTATTTTAGTCCACAGATCCCTAATTGAATCTATTTCGATGCTAATGGACTTTTGAATTGATGGAATCGGTGTCGAATTGCTAAGATTTGGACCGGGTCTTATCGCGGGTTTTTCAACCCGTTTACCAGTCATTCGGGTGAAGGAGATCATTGTGTGGTTACTGTAGCTGGCGCGTGGCTTCCACGCGCAGCCGCTTGCGGCGGCGCGTGGGGGCGCGTGATTGCGAATCCCGAGGTATGATCAACATGACTTTTGTCCTATTCAATGTAACGAACATTTTGGGATTGGTTTCGTGTCGATCGGACACCGTCTCGATATTGTTCGGGATGTCCGAAGGTTTTAAATCCAGTTTAAAAATACTTAAAAATCCGGGAAAATTACGGGACTTGAATGGGATGTTAATGATGAGGTTAGTAATCCTCTAATGTGATTTGAGCAGGATTGGGAGTCCCGGTGATAGTGATGTGGACCGGGAAGGCCTATGGCACGCGTATCGAGGCACTCGGTTAAACGGTCTGTGAGTGGACATTGGTTTTATAAATTCGATGCATGCATAACTGTTTCATGATTGTTATAATTGTGATTATATGATTTATTTTGGATATCAGTGAATTTATATGTTTTCACGCATTTCGAGGCGATTTACGTGTTTGCACGTGAATCGAGGTTTTCTGGATTTGCACTGATTTCCATAAATATGGATGGATATGATTTCATGAAACGGTTACAGATTTGATAAAGTAAAATCGGGCCAGGGGTCCAGTTAACTTGTGAAATCGGGCCAGGGGCCCAGTTGACTTATGAAATCGGGCCAGGAGCCCAGTTAACTTATATATGTGATTTCGGGTCGGGGACCCTAAAATGGAATTGAATAAACTATTTCGGATTTGATTCAACTATTTGGACTTATGACGGTTTTATGGAAATTCGGGGCAGGGCCCTTGTGATATTTTGGAAATGAATAATAGAATGTGTTCCATAAAACCATCTCGATATGAGGATATTTATATCCTGGTCTCCTCCAAGTGTCGGGGACCCTGGAGAAGTCACGGTGCATTGCCTGCGAGGGCTCATTGTACGGAGCTACCGGACCGTATAGTGATCCAGGAGCAGGATTGCTAGACGTCATGGACGTCAGACATCGGGGATGTCAGAGATATGGACCCGGTGAGACCCCGGGCAGCACGCGTTGCTTAATACCGTGAGATATGACGTCTGGAACGTCAAGCGTCTAGGACGCTAGGAATCGGGGATGCCGGAGATGGAAAAATAATAAATGAATATTACTGGATTGATGAAATAACTCTCGGATTGACTTTTGGAATTTGAAACTATGCTTTGGTTTCCGGGCTAAGGCCCTAATGGTTATTTCTAAATAAATATGGGATTATTGGTTTTCGGTGCATGCATATGATTTTACTAAGGGGCATAAATGTCTTATAAATGTTTTTAACAGACTTGTTTATTTTCGTCCACTCACAGCTTTTGTTTTAATGCCCTTCAGGTTGATTCCGGATACGACTGTAGCATAGACTTGAGCATCGCACACCTCCTCCATCGAACCTTACGCACTCTGGAAGCCCGTTTGGGCAATGGCAATCGGTTATCCCTTGTCTGACGCCTCTTGTCAGACGGGAGCATGTTACATCCCATGGTAATCCCGGGGGGTTGGGATGGGTCGTGTCAAGTGGTATCAGAGCAGGTTTTGCTGTTTTGTGCGCGAAGGTCGAGGGTGTGATGTCTCTTTGGGCTGCAGTTCCGTTGTCAACCTGATAGATAGTTTTGGTGGATTGGGTGTGTGTGGCCCGATACGCCGTGCATTGATGCGATTCAACCCAAGTGGGTTGTATTCGATTAACTGGTAATGTGGGACCGTCGGTTCGGTCACGGGATGATGGACGGTTGTTCTACTGGGCACAACCGGGTTCAGGGAACCCCATTTGAATAATGTTATGGAAATACGAAACTCAGTTGAGTATTGGTCTATGTTTTGGACCCTGGTAGTGTTGGCTAGTGTACGGGGTGTTGGTGCATCGGAGTTAGCCGATGACCTTCGTGGTGGAACCCACGATGGAACCCACGTTGAGTTGACGATTGGATTGGATTGGACGTCTATACGATGTCAGGACCGCGAGGTTGGTCAGGTTGTGGATTTTACTGCAGAAGGCAGTTGGGTTCGGTGGAACCCTAGGGTGTGATTTTGGAACCCTAATTTATAATTGATGGACCGGAAGGTGAACTTTAAATGAGAACTTGTGCTGCGGCGAGCGGCTGAGGTCGTGGATGACCATGTGGATGAATCAAGTGAGTCTAGTCAGGATTATGGGATTCGATCCACGGATGCGGTTACGAGATATGATGTGGATTTCCGTGTGGGATCGAATGGTAGTGTGATGTATGGATACGGATCTTGACAACGATGACTGTTGGTCGACAGTTGTGTCGAGATAACTGGCTATCGAGGATATTTAGTGTGGTTTTGACACTTGGGGATCAGGGGATGTTCAAGGAACGTTCATTATCCTGATGTGTGGATGGTCAAATTGGAGGTACCCATAGTCGTGGGGTACGAGTGGTGTTACGGGATCGTCGTTCGGAATGAACGGAGATCCAGGGTAACAACTTTGCACACAGTGTGCTAGCATGGATGTTCGTGTGCTAGTGTGGATGTTCGTGTGCTATGTATGGATGTTGGTATGTTGGTACTTTTATGCCAATACTAGTATGGATGCCTGTGTGCGGATACTAGTGTTGATGATAGTGCGTGGTGCCGGTACTAGCACTGGTGCTGGTACCGGTGTCGGTGATTGTGATGACGATGAGCCACCAGTTGGGGTGTGACTCTGTCCTGATGGACATATGATTGGTATCTGCGACTCAGTGGTGGTTGAGTCATGGACTGGATGGGATCCAGTGGAGGTTGTGTCGTGTTGGGATAAGTCCCAACCGATTTATGATGACAAGTGATGAACGGATAAAATGGTATGATTGAAACTTGAGGAATCTAGGGATGATGTCCCCTATGTCATAAGAATCAGTGGATTTGGGGAGTTGTTGTCAACTCCGAGATTGGTAAGTTTGTGTACTGCTTATATCCCCAGAGGGTACAAGGAAATTATGGAAATTGGAAAAGTCGGGGAAACCATTCGTGGTATTGACGTGTGATTTTGTGATTGCGAATCACTTGGAACCTGAGGATTGAACCTGTTTAGGTTGAGATGTGAGACGGAGGCAGTATGGTATGCACATTCAGGCAAAATTGTAGATATCCCGTTCGGAATCGGGGTGTGTGCGTACATGATTATTGGCGAACGGGAGGTCCGAGTAATGAATTGATTTTGGACACGTGGTGGTCCAAGTGAGGTATGGACATGGGCAGTCTAGTGGTTGGACTTGAAATCTCATTGGGAGCATGTCTGTTTCCAACATGGTTGGAACTCCCGATTCGGGGAGAGTTGTGATTGGGAGACGAGAGGAGTGCTCGTTTCCACATCGGTGATTGGTATTCCGAAGTCTTTGGGGGTTGACTTCTTATTTCTGCCGTGGCAGATGATGATTGTTGTTACCAGTACGTGGAGCGTGTATTGGTGGGTGGACCCATGTTTGGCCTTGGGTCATTGGACACAAGATGTTGTGTATGATTTTGGATTTGGTGGTGAAATGCGAGGTCATCCTTCCACCAAGGGAAATTTGGCGAAGGATTCAATTGAGGGTGTAAGACCCTACGATCAGCTTCCAGATGGTTTGTTATCTATGTGGGCATGTGTAGATCCTAGGTGGATCTGATTTGTGATGTTGTTGACTTTGGACGATGTGACGATCTAGGATCGTGATGTTACTTGTCGGATGACGTAGCGATGGATCTGGATCGTGATCTTGATGATCCATATGGGTGGAGAGTTGATCACTCTTACCTTGATATGTGAGTCGTAAATGACGGGACTGAACTTCTTTTCGGAGTGAGTCCATATGGTTTGTGACTTGGTTGAGTCGGTTTCCGATGTGGTCGGATTTTGTCAACTTTTGACGTGTGGATATTGGGATTGGCTTCCCTATGAAGTCAATCGAGTGTTTTGGACAGGCAACCGATAGATTCGGTTATGTTACGTCTTGATGGACGTAAACGAGATTTTGGGTTTTGGAATCGAATTTCTGGGTGACGATTCAGGATTCGATTGCGAAGCTCGAAAATGGATTACTAGATTTGGGTACGGAATGATTATTCCAATGCTAGCTTACGGAGTAATGATTTCGGATTCGGATTTGGAAATGGATTAAAAATATGATGTCTGGGTTCGGGTTCGGGATTTCTTACGAAATTGCGAATTCGGATTCGGAATTGGAACTAGATGACGGGTGGAGCTCGTTTTGTCTCATGATGGTTTGGGCAAATGTACTCCATTATTGGAACGTGTTTGGCTACGACCTAGGTGGTTGTAGACGGATTGATGGTTTGATGTACGTACAGGGTACGTTGTACGAGGATTGAGACTGGTTAGGCTGAGTAGGTGCCTAATGGCGGTACATGGGATGTACCAGTGGTGTGTAACTAAACGTGTTGGTAATCGGCTTGGTTCCAATATCATTTGTTTGGTTGTGATTGTGGACTGGACGTTGGATACTGTGCGCTGTGCAGAGTGATTTTGTCGGGTTCAGTGATTGTTTGAGCAGGTGCTCTTAGCCATGGTTGGCTAGTGGAACCCTAGTGTTGTGATGTGTGTTCACTGCTGGGCAGGTAATCAATGTGTTCCAGTTACACCTCTTGATTGAGTAAATTGACGGTAAACATACACTCAGGATGAGTGAATTGGTGGCCAGAGTAACCACGAGTAGCCTTGTGTGACTCGATCACACCGTGATCTCCCAGCATCTTGGTTCGCTGACGGAGTCGGCGGTTATGGATATTGAGATTGATTTGTGTCGCAGGAATGGGCTTGCCCTGCGAATTGAGATCATGTGGTTGATCTTGCGCTACATCGAGAGTGATGTAGTACGTGGTATTGTCACTGACGGACAGATGGTTGGGGCTTTACTAGGGTGATAAAGCTTTGCGGTGACAGTTTGACTGGTGGTGTCAGCGTGGACTGACAAATGAGATTTGGTGACTCCCAATGGGAGCAAATGTAAGGATATATTGGCAATGGAAGGGAACTGTTTGGCTGAATGAGTCAGCTTAATGGTTGAGCGATTTTATCGCGGATCAGGTGATCAATTCCACTCGAGGTGGTCGAGTGTTGTTGATTATGACGTATGACTATGATGGGATGTCTGGGTACAAACGAGGCTGGTGTTGTCCCAGTATGTGGGTGTACAAGTGTACACGGATGTGTGATCGAATTGTTTTCCACGAGGTGTTTGTGGAATAAGGTTGTTGGTAATTTCGAGGACGAAATTCTTTAAGGAGGGAAGGTTGTAACGACCCGTCCCGAATATCGGGATTTAATAATATTTAATTGTGATCTACTAATCTGGGATTAGTTGGGCGATTTCGGACGAATTGTGCAAAATGACCATTTTGCCCCTAGGGGTGGGCAAAACGTTGACTTTTAAATCGGATGGTCAAATGGACTTTGACCGATGACCGTGACGTAGTTCGGGACGTCACAAGTTCATAGACAGGTGGCACGTTCGATTCCGACGCTCGTGGTGAAAGTTATGATGTACGGAAGTGCAAGGGCATTTTCGTAATTTGGACGATATAAGGGGAAATGTTGACTTTTTGATCGGGAGGCCCGATGGCCGGGGGCCAAGGACCGTTACGTAGGTATCGTCAATACGAATTCAATGACAGGCGGCACGCATCAATCGGAGTCCGTATGACCGAGTTACGGGTCAGGATGCATGAGGGGCATTTTGGTAATTTTCTGCACAAGGGCAGAATGGTAATTTGGACTGTGATTTGAACAGCCGTGAGTTGGAGCCATGATTGAGCTTGGTGGATGTCTAGTGTGATCTATCCCTGAATTGTTTAGTATAATTGTAACATGGGGGAACATTATGATTGTGTTTATTTGATTAATTAACTGAATTATTTCCTCCATTAATCTCTTCAGACTTCTTCAACCGTGAACAACCAAACTTCAATTTTCTTCTACCCTTAATCTCCTCTCTATCCACTGAATTTGTGAACGAAATTGGCGAGAATTGAGACTGGATTGAATTGGGAAAACACGAGGGACTAATTGAGAGTTGGGGGCTGGGATTTCGAAAATTCTGAAATTCGGGGGGAAAATCGAATTGGGAGATTTGGGCCTTGACAATCAAATTGGAGACTAGTTTGAGTCTTCTGGGATTGCCACGATCATTTACGTCGAAAGAACGAAGAGAATTGAGGCCCGTTTGAGGAAGAACAGAACTACTGTAGCTGCAGAAATTTCGAGCTTGAGTCGTGGGATTTGAAGCTTGGATTGATGCAATTGGACTGGGGATTGAGTTCATTATGACCCTACGATGCTAATGGATGCATCAATTGAAAGAATCGATTGACATGGGAGGATTTCGGATGATGAACAGCGATCAGATTGTTCTTCGTGTGATCATCCTTGATCTTAAGGTTTAAGGTGTGATTGTGTGTAATTTAGTCCACAGATCCCTAATTGAATCTATTTCGATGCTAATGGACTTTTGAATTGATGGAATCGGTGTCGAATTGCTAGGATTTGGATCGGGTCTTATCGCGGGTTTTTCAACCCGTTTACCAGTCATTCGGGTGAAGGAGATCACTGTGCGGTTACTGTAGCTGGCGCGTGGGGGCGTGTGATTGCGAATCCCGAGGTATGATCAACATGACTTTTGTCCTATTCAATGTAACGAACATTTTGGGATTGGTTTCGTGTTGATCGGACACCGTCTCGATATTGTTCGGGATGTCCGAAGGTTTTAAATCCAGTTTAAAAATACTTAAAAATCCGGGAAAATTACGGGACTTGAATGGGATGTTAATGATGAGGTTAGTAATCCTCTAATGTGATTTGAGCAGGATTGGGAGTCCCGGTGATAGTGATGTGGCCTGGGAAGGCCTATGGCACGCGTATCGAGGCACTCGGTTAAACGGTCTGTGAGTGGACATTGGTTTTATAAATTCGATGCATGCATAACTGTTTCATGATTGTTATAATTGTGATTATATGATTTATTTTGGATATCAGTGAATTTATATGTTTTCACGCATTTCGAGGCGATTTACGTGTTTGCACGTGAATCGAGGTTTTCTGGATTTGCACTGATTTCCATAAATATGGATGGATATGATTTCATGAAACGGTTACGGATTTGATAAAGTAAAATCGGGCCAGGGGTCCAGTTAACTTGTGAAATCGGGCCAGGGGCCCAGTTGACTTATGAAATCGGGCCAGGGGCCCAGTTAACTTATATATGTGATTTCGGGTCGGGGACCCTAAAATGGAATTGAATAAACTATTTCGGATTTGATTCAAATATTTGGACTTATGACGGTTTTATGGAAATTCGGGGCAGGGCCCTTGTGATATTTTGGAAATGAATAATAGAATGTGTTCCATAAAACCATCTCGATATGAGGATATTTAGATCCTGGTCTCCTCCAAGTGTCGGGGACACTGGAGAAGTCACGGTGCATTGCTTGCGAGGGCTCATTGTACGGAGCTACCGGACCGTATAGTGATCCAGGAGCAGGATTGCTAGACGTCATGGACGTCAGACATCGGGGATGTCAGAGATATGGACACGGTGAGACCCCGGGCAGCACGCGTTGCTTAATACCGTGAGATATGACGTCTGGAACATCAAGCGTCTAGGACGCTAGGCATCGGGGATGCCGGAGATGGAAAAATAATAAATGAATATTACTGGATTGATGAAATAACTCTTGGATTGACTTTTGGAATTTGAAACTATGCTTTGGTTTCCGGGCTAAGGCCCTAATGGTTATTTCTAAATAAATATGGGATTATTGTTTCGGTGCATGCATATGATTTTACTGAGGGGCATAAATGTCTTATAAATATTTTTAACAGACTTGTTTATTTTCGTCCACTCACAACTTTTGTTTTAATGCCCTTCAGGTTGATTCCGGATACGACTGCAGCAGAGACTTGAGCATCGCACACCTCCTCCATCGATCCTTACGCACTCTGGAAGCCCGTTTGGGCAATGACAATCGGTTATCCCTTGTCTGACGCCTCTTGTCAGACGGGAGCACTTCACATCCCATGGTAATCCCGGGGGGGGGGGGGGGGGGGGGTTGGGATGGGTCGTGTCAGCTAGAACCTGTCACAGTTTGCAAGCCTATACTGCACAAGGAGGAGGTGCTGGAAACAGGTTCTCTGGGGTAAACAATGGTGTTGAGTGTCAATACTGTGGCAGGAAGTATCATACAGCTGATAAATGCTATCATCTAATTGGTTTTCCCAATCAAAGAATGCGGTATGGTGGATACCATAACACTACCGGACCATGGGGATCAGGGACTTAACCTGGTGGTTTTTCTAACAACAGCCCTCAGTTTGGTGCATTTGGAGGTTTTTCCAACAACCCCAATCCTACTAGTAACTCAAATGAGGATCGTGGAGTGTCTTTCACTGGTCAAACATCCATGATGGCCTCAGGTTATCACATGTCTATGCCTATGCCACCTACTATTCCTCCACCTGGAAACTCATCTATGACATATTGGCTTGCAGACTCAGGAGCTTCAAATCATATGACTAGTGACATCCAACTTCATAAAAATGTCGCTTCCTATCCTGCAACTGATTCTGTCATTGTTGGCAATGGTGAGACCTTGTCCATCACACATCTTGGATCCTCCACACTAGCAACACTGGCCTTATCTAATATTCTGCTGATTCCTAAACTAAAAGCCAATCTTTTGTCTGTTCATCAACTGTGTAAGCAAAACAATTGCAGAGTTATCCTTGATGAATTTGAGTGCATTGTGCAGGACAAGGCAGGGACAAGTCCTATTCAAGGGACTGAGTAGAGGAGGCTTATATCCTCTTCCTTTCTTTTCTATCACATCTGAGAGTCAGTTTCAGAGTCAATCTCATCTCAAGGAGTTAAATACTGCCAAGAAGGATACACCACAGTGCTCAGCCTTTGTTGGAAAATAGGTTCAACATGCATTGTGGCATCAAAGATTGGGACATCCATCTAATGAGGTTACTCAGGCTATGTTACAGAAAGCTTGCTTAGTAGATAGGAATAAATCCTGTACAAGTTCTCCTCTCTGTCAACCTTGTATAATAGGCAAGTTTACTAAACTTTCCTTTCCAATATCCATATCCAGGGCTAGTTGTAACCACCTGTGCCGAATTTCCGGATTATATTAGTGACTAATGAAGGATTAGTGAGACTAATCGGTGATTAGTTGAGCGATTTCGGACGGAAGGTGCGAAATGACCATTTTACCCTTGGAGGTGGGGGAAAATGTTGACTTTTGACTCGGACGGTTAAACGGACTTTGGTCAATGACAGTGACGTAGTTCAGGACGTCACGAGTCCGTAGACAGGCGGCACGTCGAAATCGGATATCGAACGAGAAAGTTATGGTCACAGGAATGAAATCTGTTAAACTTACGTCCCGGGAATTCAATTGCAATAATAAATGTGATTAATGATTTTGGACCCTTGGATGAGTGACAAGTATCACTCATCCCATGTTTTGAGACCCTTAAATTATGGATCATGTTTCTCGTTAATCCATGATTAATTGTGTTAAATAATTATGTTAAAAGGGTAAAGTGTTTACACAATTTTGGTAGCTTGTCAGGAACAAGTGTGAGTGGCTTCCTTTCCCCCGGGTTTCATGAGATGAGTCATTGCAACTAATGATGTTGAATCATTACAACTAATGATGTTGAATCATTACAACTAATGATGTTGAATCATTACAACTAAGGACTTTGATCTCTTTTATTCATTCAACAACCGTGACAATTACAGTGATTTTTGAATTAATTGAGAGAATTAGTAGACTGAGTAAGAAAGAAATTGAAACAGAGCATGATTGTAAGGGTTTTTGAAAAATAGGGGCCTGTGATTGATCAATTGGATGGAAAGAAGGAACAACCCAATGGATAACCGAGGAAGCTAGAAAGTGAGGCATCAGGATAGAGTTGAGAGGGAAACAGGAAGAACAACCTCTAAACCCCGAAAGCCCAAACCCGTAAGAATTCAAATTCTCGCAAAAATCGAATTTGAATTTGTAGGTCGTGAAACTTCAAATTGAGATTGATTTGATCTTTCTGGGATTGCCTCGATCAGGATCACAACAAGAATTAGGAGAATTGGTGTCTATTTGGCTTAGAACAGACATGGAGACAGTGAAGAATTTCGAGGATTGAGTTGTGATTTTGGAAGGATTGAACGAAAAAATTCAGATTGAAAACAAGTTTATCATAGTCCTATGAAGCTTTTCGATGGATCAATTGAAAGAAAACAGGTGGGATTGATGAACTTTGAAGAATGAACAGTGCACAGATATCCTTCGAAATGTTCATCTTCGAATCGGTTGGATTGAGGTAAGGAATTGTGTAATTGAACATACATACCTCTAATTAACATTAAAACGATGATGTTAGCTAAATCAATTGAAAGAATTGATGCAGAATTGACAGGGATTGAATCGGGTAGTCTTGCGGGTTGCAGAACCCGGATTGTAGGAAATCGGGTTGGGACGACGACATTGTAGCAGGCGCGTGATGGTCACACGCAGCCACTCACGGCGGCACATGAGGGCGCGTGGGGCCTTGTTTTAAGGTGAGGTCAACATTACTTTGAATCCTCTCAGTGTAACGAACATTTTGGCACTGGTTTCGAGGAAATCGGATATCGTTTCGATAGAGTTCTATGTGTTCGAAGTTTACGTGTTAAATACGTATTTAAATCCCAAAAAAATTGGGGAAAATTATATGAGATATATTGAAGTATTAGTGACCCTCAATAATGATTTTGGACAGGAATTGTGATTCCCTGAATTTACGAAAAAAAGTGCAGCTCGGAAGCGGGCCGTTTAGACAGTGTGTGTGAGTGGACTTTTGTTTTCTACCCAGAATGCATGCATATATGTTTTAAATGCTTCATTATATGATTTGACATGATTGATGTTTCGATCCGATGATTTCTTGATTTTCTAGATTATTATATTATTTTTGGCACGATTTTTGAGAAATTATGAAATTGATGTTTTGGGCGTAGGTCCGGGATTGAAAAATGATGTTCTGACTCGGATTATGAGTCAGTGATTGATTTGATGGATTTACCTAATGTTTCCCGGATATATTTTATGAATTTACGTGAAAATGGAAACTCGTGTTACGGTTGCACTGATTTACGTGAAATAGAGATTTTGGGCTTGAGACTCAATGGAATTATGATTTTGACTGGATTTGTATTTCCATGTGATTGCATGATGGTATTGATGGTTTTCATATTTATGGAATAAGTCGGGCATTGGTTTTTAGGATTTGAGGAAACTATATTTTAACTGTTTTCACTGGTTTTCATGATTGTGATGTGTTACAGATATTTAGGGCTTTCGGATGGAAATATGTTTTCCCCGAAATGCACCATGTGTTGCGGATATTTAGGGCTTCCGGTTGGGAATGTGTTTTCAGGGAGTGCACCCTGGAGATACCGCTCGCCTCCAGGATGGGATTTGTTCGCCCGGAGAGGTCACGTAGCACGGTCTGTTGTCGTGCAGCCGAGAGAGGCTCGACTCAGATCAGATGTACTGGTATTATATGGAGATCGATCGGTGATGTGTTCACGACGATCTGGAATGTCGGCTAGTGATGTGTTCACAGCGACATGCTCTGATTCGAGCGGTCCTTGAGCCTATTTGATTTGCACGCGTTGCAGGAATAACGTGACTAATGAGATTGGATATGGAAATAAGTCCCGTGGATTTATTGAGATTTGAATTGATTTGATGAACATGAGTTTCAAGGAAAATGTGGACATGGAATTTAGAAACATGTTTTGATTTTTATCGATCCACTATTCATACTTGATTGATTCCACACTATTACTCATGTTTTACGATATCCATGCATGTTTGTGAAATTGGAGGGTAAGAATGTATTTTGATAAATGTATTTATAAAAGTATGTTTTGTCCACTCACACCTTTTGTAACGACCCGAACCGAAAATAATAATATTTTAATGTAAAAAGACTGTTTTACCCTTGGGGGGAAACTTTGACTTTTTCTCGGGAAATAATTTGGACTTTGACCCATGACTATGACGTAGATTGGGACGTCACGAATCCGTAGACAGGCGGCACGCCGAAATCGGAGTTCGTATGAAGAAGTTATGGTCAAGGAAGCGTTTTAGCGGAATTTACGAACCGAGAACAACGGAATAAAATATTAATTAATTACGGGAATCCGTGCCAAATTAATATTTAAATCGAACCGATGGATTGGTGACAAGTGTCACCCATCCAAAGCCTTACTATTCCAATAAAGCAACTAATACTATTTAATCCATTTTAATATTCATTATTTTTCCCTCCAATTAACCCTAGCCTTTGGATCTGCTGCTCAAATGAATCTTGGCCCTTCATTTTGTCTGATTTTTCTGCTTCATGCACGTTCTCACCTCTCTGCTTTCTGCTTTGCTTACAAACACACACAAACACATCCATTCCCCCTTCACAAACCCGTGCATTCTTCCCCTTTTCTCTCAAACCAGGCGATCGAACCAGCCCCTCTCACACCACCACCCGATCACCAGCTGCATCACCAACATCCACTAGCCATCACCGAGCATCACCGGCAGCCACCACCCCATTTCCCAGCCCTGAAAATCCCGTCCAAAACACGACCCGAAAACCTCAAGGAAACCGGTCCAGGAAGCAAACCTCCATAACCACCTCACCTCGACGCGGGAGGAGCTCCAGTCTGCACCGTGGGGATCCTAGGAGCCTAACTGGACGACGGCGAGGGCCACGGTGGCGGTAAGACCCAAAACCCGATAAGCCCGTTTTCCTTCCCTGTTCGACCTGATCGTGTTTAATGCTTAGAAATGGATTGTTAGGTGATAGACATGTCCTAGGGTGAGTGACGAGTCGTTTGGGACCGGGTTGGACGACGGAGACGCCGTGGATCACCGGAGACGACAACCGGACCGTGACCGTGAGTTTCAGAGATATTCTGGTGAGTTTTCTTCCACTTTCTTCTTGTTTTGAGGTTGTAGAACCATAGGACAGACCTAGACGATCCCATAGGGATCAACCCCGTCGAAAATGGTGGCCGGAATCGTGTGATGGAATCGGGTCAAACCGTGGGTCGACGGCGACCCGGTTCCAGTCAAACGGGTCGACCCGGTACTGTAGCATGATGACGTCATCATGCTGACGTCACTTCTGACGTCATGATGACGTCATCCTGTCAGATGTTGTCAGACCAGGGACCAATCAGAACGTGCCACGTGTCACCTGACAAGTGTCAGTGATGACGTCATGCTGACGTTAGCATGACGTCACTGCTGACGTCAGCGGTACTGTAGCAGCGTTGACCCACGCGTTGACCAGGCGCGTGGGGCGCGTTTGAACAGTAATTTTGGTGGGGCCGGTACCATTTTCAAGGTTTCGACGATACGGATCCAATGGAGGTGGTTTCGTGTCGATCGGAGATCGTTAAGTTGGTCAAAAGGGGGTTTGAAGCACCGGGAATAGTGCCCGGGACGCGTTTTTGAGGCGGATCTGTTCTAGAGTCTTGGTATTGATATTGTAGGGTCCTTAAGTAACCCTCAGGAATACTAATACAGGTTTCTAGAGATCGTTGAGCAGCAAGGACCGAGTGTGAGTGGGCTGTTTGATTTATAAAAGGCTTGCATGCATAAACTGTTTTACTATTTCCACTGATGAGTCTTATGAACTGTTTATATATGTTATTACGATGTTTTGGGCATGAGACCCGTCTGGATTATATGTGGATTTTGTTTGGGATGTCCGGGGGACATAGGGTAAACTATACTGTTATTGTACTGTACTTTCCTACCTGTGTATATTGTCTCCTCCAGGGAGGGTCGTTGGCCTGGGTGGACCCTGGAGTAGTCACGGGGCTCTGACTGAGTGGAGTTGACCCCCGTTGGGCTGCTTACTCTCAGGAAGGCATGTTCATATACCTCGGGCAGTGACCGGGATACCGGGAGCTGATGTACCTAGAGAGTCTCGCGTGTGAGACCCTGAGTGGCAACGCGTAGCCTTAGAACCGTGACATCATTTGGGTTGGGTTTTTACAGTGCACTGATATGTTAGTTTCACCTTACGATTATTATTGTGGTTCATTGGTTTATAATATTATGTTTTCACTGCATGCAAGATTTGGAAAACGGAGGGGTAAAACCTTATGATTATTTTATTATTAAATTGATTTCTAAACTGTTATTTTTGGCCCACTCACCCTTGTTTTACTGACCCCTCCAGACCCTGACACGGCAATAGAGGAGGAGGATCCGGAGGAGGAGGCAGAGGTTTAGTTTGCCTAGCTGTGCACCTGTACACCCACTTGTGGGTAGGTTGAGCACCGAATAAATGTACTCTGACTAGTGTGCTCACATGTTGTATTTTACTTTCCCTTGTCTGACAGTATCACTTTAAACACTGTGTTTGTACATTATCTATCTATGTGAGTCTTCGGTTTTTATTTAAGGGTACTTTTGGTATGTTTAGAGTCATTGTCAGACGGGAGCGGGTCACGTCCCCGGGTGGTCCCAGGTGGGATTGGGACGGGTCCTGTCACCTTTTCTATTTTATTGACCCTCCAGGTAGTGGCACGATGATCGAGGCTATTCGAGAGGTGGAGGTATGAGTGGGCACAGGTGTAGTTATCCCTTGTTTGGCAAGTCTTGGAGGGTCATTTCAGAACCTCAGTTGACTTGTGAGACAGGAGCAGGACCGGGCACGGTTAACTATGTCTTTCGGGGACGGGTCCTGTCACTAGTGAACCTTTTTCCTTAATTCATTCTAATGTTTGGGGACCTGCTCCTCAACCATCCATAGAAGGGTTTAGGTATTTTGTACTTTTCATTGATGACTGTACAAGGTATACATGGATGTTCCCCATGATCAATAAAAGTGAAGTTTTTGGTCATTTTAGAACATTTTATGCTTATGTGTTGAATCCGTTTCAAGCATCTGTGAAATGCTTAAGATCTGATGGTGGTGGGGAATTCATGAGCATCAAATTTAGGGAATTTCTAAATGAGAAGGGTGTTCTTCACCATATTTCTTGTCCCTATACTTCTCAGCAAAATGGAGTTGCTGAGAGGAAGAACATGCATGTTAAGGAAACTACTGTCACCATGCTTAAGCAAGCCTCTTTACCAGATCATTTTTTGTATCCTGCATGTGCTTTAGAAATATTTTTGATTAACAGGATGCCTACAACAACTTTGTAGATGCAGTCACCATATGAAAAGTTGTATCAGAAAGTTCCAGGCTTTAATGCTCTTAAAGTATTTGGATGTGCTTGTTACCCTCTGTTGACCAGTACAATACCAACAAGCTTATGGCCAAGTCAGATCAGTTTGTCTTTGTTGGTTTTACTCTAGGCTATAAGGGGTTCATTTGCTACCATAAGAGCTCAAGACGATTTATAATATCCAGACATGTGCTTTTTGGTGAGCATTGTTTTCTTTTTGCTCAGACACATTCAATACATAATTCATCATGTCTCAGTTCTTCTGTTATTTCTTCTGCTTCTCAGACTTTCCATTATTCATCACAAGTGCTTGTTCTAGTTCCAAGGATTATTCCAAAAGTCTTCCCATGTGTTGCAACCAATATACAGGAACATGTGCCTGTTCCAGATATCTCATCATCTGATGCAGATTCCATACAGGATCCTATACTCATACCAAGGGGATCAACTTCTACTGCAGATTCTTTATAAGATCATGTGCCTGTTCCAGTGCTTACCCCAGAGGATCATGTACCTGTTTCAGTGCTTACCCCAGAGGTTGAATCATCTGCTGATAACTCTTTACAGGATCATGTACCTGTTCCAATGGTTATCCCAGAGGTTGAATCATCTGCTGATGATTCCAAACTTGTTCTCTGATGTACCTTTACATTGTTCCCCTCAACACTATAGTGAGAACAATCCTGCCAATTCTATCCCTAGTTCTGTTGAGTCTACTCCTCCTTTTACATCCACTACTGCTGTTTCTGCCTCTCTTCCTTTTTCCCTCTGGTAGTCCTAACCCCACTCTCCTAGTTGATCTTACTGCTTTTTCCCCAGACACTCATACTACAATTCAGTTTGGGGACTCTTCATGTACTGTATCTGTCAACACCACTCATGGGGAGGGTATTTCTATTCTTCTTGATGCCCCCTACGTAAGAAATCAGTTCAATCCTATCTCTGAGGCAAACATATTACACCTAGTAGATGGTCTTCCCACTATCACTCGGAATGATCATTCTATGCTCACTAGGTCCAAAAGAGGTATCTTTCAACCCAAGTGCTTGCTAGCTGTGCATTCCCAGCCTTCTCTTGATCCTAGTCTCACTGAACCTCACTCTTACAAAGTTTTACTACAATGTTTAGAATGGAAAACAGCCATGGAGAGTGAAATGCAGGCCTTAAAGTCACAAAACACTTGGAGTTTGGTGCCTCTTCCACCTAATCGAAATATTGTCAATTGAAAATGGATTTTCAGGATTAAGAAGAATGTTGTTGGTTCAATTTCTAGGCATAAAGCTCGTTTGGTTTCTAGAGGGTTTAGTCAAGCTCAGGGTATAGACTATGATGAAACTTTCTCTCATGTGGTACGTCGCACTACTGTTTGGTTGATGTTAGGCATAGCTGCTTATTTTGGCTGGAAATTACATCAGTTAGATGTCAAGAATGCCTTTCTGCATGGTCATCTGCAGAAGGAGGCCTATATGACACAACCTAAAGGTTTTACTGATCCTGATCATCTAGAGTATGTGTGCAAGCTTTCCAAATCCTTGTATGGATTGAAACAGACACCTAGGGCTTGGAATGAGAGATTCACTAGTTTTCTTCCTACTCTCGGTTTCCATACCTCCTATGCTGATCCCAGTTTGTTCATTAAGAGTACATCTGGTTCTTTGGTTTACTTGTTACTCTATGTTGATGATATCATCATTACTGGTAATGATCCTAGCATGGTTCAGAGTGTTAAAACTGCTTTATAGCAGGAGTTCGAAATGACAGATCTTGGTGCTTTGCACTATTTTCTGGGATTGGAGTTTCAGTATATGGCTACTGGTGATCTGTTTGTCTCTCAGTCCAAATATGCACGGGATGTAGTAGCCAAGGCTGGTATGACAGGATGCAACACTCATCCTACCCCTAATCAGGTTGATGTTAAACTGCTCAAAGAGGGACAGTGGTTGTCTGAGGAAGAGAGTTCTTATTTCAGAAGTCTGGTGGGATGCTTACAATATCTTACTTTCACCCATCCAGATGTTGTCTATAGTGTTAACACAGTCTGTCAGTTCCTTCAACATCCCACTCATCAGCACTTGATTGCTGCAAAAAGGATTATGAGGTATGTACAAGGTACCATTGATCATGGTATCCTTTTGAAATCTGCTCACGCCTCAACTAACAGTAGGTCTTGATTAGGACTTCATCTTCATGCTTTTTCTGATGCTGATTAGGTAGGAGACCCCAATGCCATAAGGTCCACATCAGGTTTTGTTATCCTTCTCAATCAATCTCTTATTTCTTGGTGTAGTAAGAAACAACATTATGTTAGCAGATCCTCCACAGAAGCTGAGTACAGAGCCATGGTAGATACAACTTCTGAACTTCAGTGGCTGAGACATGTGTTCAAGGATCTTCAGCTTGATCTTTCTGAAGTCCCTTCCCTTCATTGTGATAACATCTCTGCCTTGGCTCTTGCCACCAATCCTGTCCATCATTCCAAACTAAAGAACATTGAAGCTTATGTTCATTTTACTCGAGAGAAGGTAAAATATGGTTCTATTACATTGCGTTTTGTTGCCTCTAAGCTTCAACCTGCAGACTCATTCACCAAGGGTCTTGGTTCACCTCAGCACACTTTCTTTTGCAATAGCTTGCTGGTGTGTTCCCCCCATCAAGCTGAGGGCGGGTGTTCTGATGGGAAACTTGATCAAAAGCTACAGTCGTCAATTCAATTAGTTAGTTAGTTAGTTAGGTCGTTAAGCAAGCTGTCATTGAGTTGTAGACCTCTGCCACGTGGCTCAGTGTTATAGGTTCAGTTATTTTCTATACAGCTAAGCTATATAAAGCTAGCAACTCTCCTGTACAAGAATCAAGCTCAAGACATTCGCGAAGTCCAATCGTTTTTCCCTCTCAAAAGCTCTCTACATCTCTCTACAGCTTTCCTCTAACCAATCTACTGAAGCTCTTTAATTTTTCATAAATAAAAAACAAAAAATAATTGAGGTTAAGTTTGAAGTCTCAAGTGAGTTGATTAAACCATGAATGCTCACATACTAAAATTAGTTTTGAAAGAGAAAATCGAAAAAGCATTAAAAATGAGGAATGAGTTACCTTAGAAGTGAGGTGACGACCTCGAACTATATTGAAACCTTAATAGTCGCGGAGTGTTCTGATTGGTTAATTGGATTTTGTAATTAATAAATAATTTTTTTAATAAAAGATATAATAATTTAATTTTAATAACAATTAATTCTCAAAAAAATATTATTATTACTAAAGTTTTAATCCGATTCAACAATATATTTATTTGATAAGTACATTATTTAATGAGTGAGGGTCTGTAAGTTACCATGGATAATTTAAACATTACATAAATTATGAGTTACATAGTAGCTCTATAATTTTTATGTGATTTTGAATTCCACATAAAATTCAATATACATTATAAAATATAAAAAAAAATAGGAAAGTAAACAACAATCATGCAGGACGAATCAGCTCCACAAAATTTTCATAAATATTATATTAAAGCTTATAAATTGAGATAAAAAATATTTTAAAGTTCAGAAGTTTAAAGTTAGTTTTGTAATTGTCGATCCCTTGGTATATAAACAAAATCCCAATATTAAAAAATAAGTTTGCATTATTGATACTAAATACGTACTGATCAGAGCAGATTTGTATAATTGTATATATGGTTGTCTATGATTTAAGGAAAAATATTTAGAAAAATTATTTTTGGCCGGAGTTAGGTCAATACTGAAAACAAATATAGTGGTACACTTCTCAGCAAACCTGGATATACAGTACAACAAACTTCTAATCCATCGTGAATACAAAAAATTCGTGTTTTTATACTATATTATATCTTTAATATAATGATCATATTCAAATATCCTCGATACTATTATCGCCATGCTGAACTTTATTATACATTTCGTCTATATTAATATGATTGCACGATGCAGACTGACTAAAGTACATGTACTTAGTTGTATACATAATTGTTTACCTTGGGGAAAAAAAATCTTTTTTAAGCCAAAGCAAATCGCCTAGGAAATTAAAGGCCAAATCGTGAAGGATTAGGCAGAAGACGCCCACTTGGAACACGCATATGTGGAAGAAGTGGAGAAAAGGAGAACGACTCTGACACACACTAGAAATAAGAAGGAAAATGGGATGTACTATACAAGAAAACTACAGCACGGACCTGCCAAAATCAACATGGCAGCCCAATCATCATCTACACCATGTATAAAAGGGAGAAGAAAGCTTATTCTCAAAGGACAATCAATCAACCAATCATATAACCGAAAAATTCATCAAACTCAACCAATTTCAAAACAACTGCAAATCCTCAAAATTTTCATTGTTTCAAAAGTACGCCTATTTAAGTACAACATGTTTCTTTTGATCTATGATCAAAATTCAGTTCTCTTCTGAGTCCCTCTCAGTTCTTTACTCATAAACAACAAGCTTTCATTCATTCTGACTTTCATCCCAATCTGGTTTTGAAGACTCTTCTGCACTCACCTTTATCCCGACTTGTTCCCATAATCAGCTTTAAAGGACAACCTCATTCTGATTGCAATCTAAATCGAAGGCATCCAAACACCTTTCCTTTGATGTCTCAACATCACTTTGAATGCTATGCAAACCTATGACATGATTCAAACGGATGTTCATTTCAGTTGATGATGATTTCTAGGGAGTTATGTCTGCTCAGGACTAAATTACAAAGGAAATAGTTTACTTTCTGCATTTATAATTTTACTTCTCGCACTTCAATACCAGTACATTTACTTTTCAATTCAGTACTTGTATTTCACTTTCTTTTCAATAGAATCAAGTTCTCTTAAGGAGAGATTAATGCTTAGGATATACCATTCAAATATGTTTCACCGTTTTCTAAGTTGTGAAACCATCTATGTGCTTTGGTCCAATACTACTATCCTGACTTGAGGGAACCTACGTATCTAACTACTAACTTACTAAAATAATAAGTTGATAACTTAAACATCATGAGAATCACATGAACTTGGACTACGCTGGAAAGAAAATCATTAAAGTCCTTGGATACATTAAGAAGAAGGCATAAAAAAGAATAACACAAGCTATCTTGTCTATTTGCCTCACAATCATTTTGATCATAGGAAACGTTATTCAGCCGCAAATGGATCCCATCCACAACTTTTTACTAGCAGCTTTTACTAGTGGCATGCCTACTTTGAGGGTAGCTAAGGTCTATTTTTGCTTCCTCATCTGCCTAATTAGGGATAGACTATGGCATGAGGGCCCTTCAGTTCATGCTTTTAACCCATCCAATAGCCCATAACTATACTACACATCTTATAAAAAAGACCCACACTATGCACGCTTCTTAGTTTTACATAATGGTTCTCCATGGAGACCCGCCAAAGGTGGCATCAAACACGCTATTGTATCCATGCACATTTTGGCAGGTGCATAATCTAGCACACCCAGTGGAACTCTTTCTATTGTATGTCCAAGTTCAGATACTCTTAGAGAGTTCGACATGCTAAAAGGAGATTTCTAAAGATATTTCTCAATAAAAGGTGTCTGATTTGTCACTCCCATATGTTGACATGTAACTACCTCGCGGTGGATAGGTAGAGGACATCACCCCCCATGAGATGCCCAACGAAGAGATGATGAAATTATTCAAAGATTTCCTATCTCACACCAGCTTAGAGATAGAGGCCATGAATTGTCACGTCCAACAGCTTTCCAACAAAAGTTTAAAACAAAGAAGATAACATCCCAGCTTTGGAGATCTTAAGCTCCGATAAGGGCAAGAACACCATAGAGTCGGGAGAATCAATCTTCTTACTTTCAATTCCAACAATGACCACTTCCTAATCTAATCCCAAGAATGGCCAAAACTGAAAGCCCTCGTTTTACAAATGAGGAAAAGGGTACCCGTAAAGGTCATTGTTCCTCTCAAACAACGTCGCATTGAATTTCGTAAATTTTACGCTCCGATTTCCACAGAGAAACCGATATCAGACCCGAAAACTTGTTGCCTACAAAGTCAAAAGTCGAAAGACGAACAAGAAGACCCAATTGCTGAGAGATCGGGCCCGTAAGCAAGTTGTCATGGAGATCAATGACGTTGAGGCAAGCGCACAAAGTGTGCTGAGGCCAGACTTAACCTTGCAGCCGATTTGACGTAAGGTTCAAGATGGCGAGGTTGACCAAGTATTAGAGGTCAGATTGAATTGGACCAGAAAGGAAGTTTAAGCAGGGTTTGTGAGATGAAGATATGGTGGTGTTGGGTTGTGGGATGAAGATGATGAATTGGACTTAAAAATGAGAGAATTGGGAGAATTGTGGTGGATATGGAAATAATGTTATTTCTATTACGGCAATTATTTGATAAAATAGTTCTCTTCTAACTTTTGCTACTAACGATTGGATCAACGGAGGTAGCAGAAGGGGGTTATGGTAGCACATTGGTATAATTTAATGTTCGGGGAGTAAAATGAGATTTGATGTCTGGTTCATGAAGCAAAGTGAGTAATAAGCCTTAATTTTTTTCAAAGATGAGAAGTTTCAAAAATTATTAGCTACATTACATTTGCTTGAAGCTTAAGTTAGTGTAGTTTTAGTTGGAAATATTTGTGGAATTTTTTTTTTCGGGAGGGTTTTTCTTTTTGCATAAAGCTTATTATTTTATATTATTTTTCCTTTCATTTTTAAATCATACTTATATTAATATTAACCATGTTTATTTAATAGCGCATAATAAAATAAAAAATCCAAATGTTGTACATAAAGAAAGAAATAAACATCAAAATTTATTCAATTCAAAAGAAAAAGGGACAAGTTTATAAATTTGATTCATGACAAGAAAAACACTAAAAATATAAAAGTGGAATATAGCAAGTAATTTTTGTGGAGTTCCAAAGTCATCTCTGCTTATTTTTCAAACAATATGTTGGCATGCTTGTTACTTATTACTTAATGTCACCAAAACAGTCATGGTATTCACAAGAGAAGACAAATTTTGGAGGCAAATGTCCTTTCATGGGTTTTGAGGCACTTTTGCCTCATAAAGTGGACGAGGCAAATGGTGTACTAAGAAAATGCCTCGAAGAATTGCTTGAACTAATTGTTTTGCTTATTGATAATGTCATGGTCCAAATTCCGTAGCACAATATTATCTGTTTTGGGCCTTGAAGGGCCCACTATCTCACGACTTTGTTTCTGGGAACTCACACATAACTTCTCAATGAGTCACCTATCTAGGGATTACTCCATCTCAACCTCGCTTAACTTTGGGGTTCCAAAGGAATACAAAGCTAGTGATCTCCCATAAGGCCTCGTACTAGACGAAGAAGTGCACACACATATAAGACACTTCATCTTTCCCTCCCCGAGCGATATGAGATTGCTCACCATTATTGCTTCCTAAGCTCACGGGTCTTGTTCATCATTCTTACTTCTCACATTTCCCTCCCCGAGCGATGTGAGATTGCTCATCGTTTTTGCTTCCCAACCTCACGGATCTTGCTCATCGTTCTTACTTCCCAAGCTCACAAGTCTTACAATCCACCTATATTGGGCCCAGCGTCCTCGTTGGTACACTTCCGACCAGAGTTCAACTCTAATACCATTCTATCATAACCTGACTCATCTAAAACGATATTTTTTACTTTGGGCCCGCGCCCTAACTACTTTGTTTCTAGGAACTCACGTGCAACTTCCCAGTGGGTCACCCAGCTTGAGATTACTTCAACCCAACCTCGCTTAACTTTAAAGTTCTAAAGGAATTTAAAGTCGGTGAGCTCCCAAAAGCCTGGTACTAGAAGGAGAAGTGCCCACACATATAAGACACTTCACCTTTCCCTTTTTTAAAGCATAAAATGTTCTACCTTAGAAGTAGGAAGACCGCACAAGGCCCAAGAACACAAGCATGTACGTGGTTCACCCATATCGGGCTACATCCACGATGTTATCTCATTCTCATTATATAAGTGTATTTGTTTGTACATGATACAATAGGCTTATAGCCTTTAGAGAGAGAAAGTAGGTGTAGAGAGAAGTGAGAGCTCTAAAGTCTAGAGGGAGAGGTTTCTCTAGTGAGAGAGTCGGGATCCCTCAAATGAGGGTGATAGTACCTCTTATATAGGCAAGAGCTAGGGTTTAGGTGTAACACCCCGGAAATTTGAGGATTCTAATTTTGTAAATTATTGAATGAATTGACGTTTTTACCCCTGTGAATTGTATTGCCCAATTTGTTGACTTTTGATTGGTGGGTCGAACGGTCTATGACCAATGATCGTGACGTAGTTCGGGACGTCACGAGTTCATAGACAGGTGGCACGTCCAATTCGGACGATCAGGGAAAAAGTTATGACTATCGGAAGTTCAAGGGCATTACCGTAATTTGGACGATGGGGGCGAAAATGTTGACTTTTCGTTTGGCAACTAATTTTCACACGACTCGAGGACCGTTAGGTAGGTCTCGACGCCCTGAGTCCGTTGACATGCGACACGCTGGAATCGGACTTTGGATGGCTGAGTTACGAGTTTGGAAAGTGAAGGGCATTTTGGTAATTTCTGAACAAGGGGTATTTTGGTCATTTCACCCCTGGTCACTGCAGCAACCGCGGGGGAACAATTGCTGCACCACCGTGTGCGGTGGTTCTGAGTCCCAATTGTTAAATCAGTGTGTGAGTTGGAAAGTTGGGATTGTTTAAAGCCCTATAGACATCAGAACGTGGCTGATCATGGACACCATTTGTTAATTCAAGATTCGAACTTTTGCGGGAAACACTTCTCAGTGGACAGTGAGGCTTCCACGAGCTGTTGGCTGGCAAGGATTGTTTAAACTGAGTGGGATTTAAGTGTGCTTCACTCTGCTGCAGTGAGGGCTGAGAATTAGAGAGGAAAACCAGAGAATTCAGTTTCTGGAAAATTGGAGGGAATTTCGAAGTTTAATTTCTGGTGCTTGTTGGACCAAACCAAGACTTGGTTTAGTCTTCTGGGAGTATTTGGAACTCAACCACATCGAAATCGAGGGGAACCAGCCACGGTTGAGCTGGGACGGAGGCTGCCGTTTTCAGAGAAGTTGCAGAGCTTGGGACGACAACCTTCAGGTACTTTCAGGCCCAATTGATCATTCATTTTAGTTCGTTTTGATCTTATTATGCTTCCTGTGAAGTTAATTGGAGAATGGGTTTGAAACCAGGGAGTTCTGGTGATTGAACCGTTTGGTTGATCACGGGTCGAGGGTCTATTTAAGGGACCATTGAGGTTGATTCTTAACTCAGAACCTAAATTGGATAGTTAATGAACATGTTAGGATCAAATACGAGTGAAATCGAGTGGAAATTGAGGGTCAATTAACCGGGTCAAGCCGCGGGTGGCAGGCCCGTATTACAGACAAACGGGTGAAGGTGGTGACACTGTAGCTACAGTGTCAGGCGCGTGACTTTCACGCGCAGCCACTTTGGGCGGCTAGTGAAGGCACGTTGAGCCTCATCTCTGATCACGATCAACATGACTTTTATTCTCCTCATCATTCTGAACATTTTTGGTGAATTAACCATGTTGATCTGAGATAGTTTTGAGGGGTCAGTTTAGGGCCGGTTGTCTCGGGAAACGTGTTGGACGGTTTCCCCGAGCCGATTTCTATTTCAGACTTTTTGGATAAATGTTTAAGACTTGTAGTGACCCTTACGTGTGATTTGGACTGACAGGAATTGTACGATAATCCCGGTACAGGTCCGTACGCGCAGATTCACCGCGGGATCGTACTGTGAGTGGGCCCGATTTCATTAAACCCTTGCATGCTTAAATGTTTTCTGATTTACTTATATTCACATGCTGGAATCATGAAACGGTTTTGATGATGTTGAAATTATGTTTATGGCACGTTTCACGGTTTTTGGGTTTGAGACCCGTCTGATGAAACTTAAAGATTGGTTTTGGATTTTATCTATGTATATTATGTTGCATGTGGATATCAATAAAATGTATTTGGTACTGCACTGTATAGATCCATTCTTATGATACTGTCTCCTCCGGATGTGGTACCCCGGAGTAGTCACAGCGCATTGCCTGCGAGGGGTCATTCTACGGAGGAGTCGGACCGTAAAATGACTCAGGAGCAGGATTGCTATAATTGGACGTCAGGGACGTCGAGCGTCTAGGATGCTAGGCATTTGAGATGCCATACCCGGACAGGGTTCGGGGATTGGATTCAGGATTGAGACCCCGAGTGGCACGCGTAGCCTTGGGACTGTGACCTTATTGGACGTCAGGGACGTCAGACATCGGGGATGTCAGGATTGGAGTGTATAGTGCAGTGGTTAAAAATTATGTTTATGGTTTTATTACATACCTTATGGTTCATATTATATGATTTGTGGTTTTAAATTCTGGTGCATGCATGTTTGGAAAACGGAGGGGTAAATTATATGTTTTACTTATTAAACGGTTTTATAAACTTGAGTTTCGGCCCACTCACCCTTAATGTTTTGGTAACCCCTCCAGGCTGTGCTACTGAGGTAGAGGAGGATCCTGAGGCTGAGGCATATATCTACTTCCGCGTACCTGATCTCCTGTTGGGTGGTTTGCCCGCAGGTTTGCCCGTCAGATTTGATGTATAACTTTATTTGGTTATTTATTCATTTGAACTTTTGAGGTTAAAATTGGAACGTTATTTTGGGTGTCAGACGGGAGCAGGGCACGTCCCCATGTGGTCCCAGGGGGATCGGGGTGGGTCCTGTCATTAGGTCATGGGCCTAATGATGGACTTTTTCGGCATGGACCTTGGTGGTGAGCTTTGTGGTCTTTGGAGCCTTCTAGCTGGGCTTACTTCGTGGTCCAATGTAGTGTTTGACAAGTCCATTGTTCGGTCCAATATGGTATAAACAGAAGTCCCCCAAGTTCGTAACTGAGGTGGACTACCTCGATTGAGGACTTTCAAAATGTATTGACCGAGCAACTCCTTTGTTTTCATCTGTTGTTTCGCTCAGTGTACCATCAGTCCCCCAAGTCCTCGATCGAGGTAGGATACTAAAGGGAAGACGGTGGAAAATCTGTGCTTGGGTAGTCCCTCAGTGAAGATGACTTTGTGTATGAGCCGGAATGCTTGCAAGTGATTTTTTGTTGTATATGTGTGTCAGTCGGCATGTGAGCTCAGTTTGGCTTTGCAAGTGGGCTCGGTAATGTGCTGAGCATAGACCGAGTACTGAGTGTAGGTCGAGTTGCATGTACTTCGACTCGAATGTTTAAGCCGTATGCCCATGGTTTGAGTGTAGGCCAAGTTGCCTATACTCTGACTCTAATGTTCGAGTCGAGGCAAAATGTTTAGTATCTCGGTATTATGTTGAGCGGATGTTAACTCGATAATGTGTTGAGTAGCTCGGTATGTGTTGAGCTAGTGTATTCTCAGTAATGTGTCGAGTAGCTCGGTATGTGTTAAGCTAGTGTATACTCCGTAATGTATCGACTAGCTCGATAATGTGTTGAATGCTCAGTAATGTGTCGAGTGCTCAGTGTGTTGAGCAAATGTATACTCGGTAATACGTCGAGTAGCTCGGTAATGTGTTGAGCTTAAGTATGAGTTTCATGTATGTCAGCATATATGAGTTCGTGTATGAGTGCATGTATGTATGCGTACGATGTTTATGATGTTCATAAGGTTGTGTTTTGAAGTGTTACCTAGTGGTCTTCCATGGTGTGAGCCGAGTTGGTTCCATGCAGCGAGAGGAATAGCAGAGCTCGTGGTATGAGCCAAGTTAGAGCTTCCAAATTGTAGTGGAAGAGCAGAGAAATACCGATTCAGATGATGGCCATACCGAGATAGAAGTTACGGTGGATGAGTTGGGTAGGCCGAGTTGGTTTGGCCTAGTTGGGTAGGCTGCTCAGTGGGCTGGAAAATGAGGAAATTCCCAAACCGAAAAAATAAAAGAAAGTGTTGGATTTTGGTTTTGAGGACCGAGTGGGCTAGACCGCTCGATGGGCTCCCTAAAAAAAACGATTTATGGCCCCAAAACAAAGTTCGTGTTTTATGTGTTTTTTGTGGCCAAGTTGGTTTGGCCGAGTGGTGTTGGCTGAGTGAGTTTTGGTCGAGTAAGTGTTGGCCGAGTTGAGGAGGCCGCTCAGTGGGCTGAAAAAAGAGGAAATGGCCAAACCCAAAAATAAAAGAAAGTATTATTTTTTTTTTGTGGCCGAGTATATTAGACCTCTCGGTGTGGTAAAGATAGCCAAGTGGTAAAGGCCAAAACAAATGTTTTTTTTTTTCTGCTTGCTTGTTTTTGGGGGTCGAGTTGAAATTGAGTCCAAAAATATGCTATTCCGTGTTTTTTGGTCGAGTGGGCCTCGACCGCTCAGTGGGCTTTATTGGACTAAGAATGATGGCCCAAAACAAAATGTGTGCGTGTGTATTTTTTTTTTTGGGAAGGTCGAGTGACTAGTTTATACCGAGGTAAGGTGACCGCTCAGTGTGTAGCTTTTTGGACCAAAACCTCAGGCCTAAAAGAGATTGGGGTTGCGTTATTTTGTAAAAAGAGGTCGTCGATTGGCTTTTCTCGAGTGATCGTGTGAGGCTCGGTGGACGAGTGCCGAAGAGGGTCGTCTGGTTGGGTTGGCCATGTGTTTGGTGCAGGAAAACGCTAGGTCAGTCGAGCTTGTCTTGCGCATAGGCTGGGTTCTTGTGGATCGTCAAGGAGTGGTGACGATGAGCAGTGTCCTCCACTCGATCGATCAGGCCCCTATTTTGTGGATTGTCTAGGAGTGGTGACGCTGAGCGGTGTCCTCCACTCCGTCGATCGGGCCCCTGGTTTTTGGATCGTCAATTAGTGGTGACGCTGAGCAGTGTCCTCCACTCGGTCGATCAGGCCCCTAGTTTGTGGATTTTCTAGGAGTGGTGACGCTGAGCGGTGTCCTCCACTCGGTCGATCGGACCCCTAGTTTGTGGATCGTCAATTAGTGGTGACGCTGAGCGGTGTCCTCCACTCAGTCGATCGACCCCTAGTTTGTTAAAAAAAACTGCCATTTGGTCAATTGAGCAACGGTGGGTACCCTGCCTCCAGTGCCATGCGTGGGGTATGTGGCGATGATGAGTAGGCATGAGGAGGGGAAGACCCTAGGTTGACGATCGATGGCTGCGACTGATAGACGGTGGCCTAGCATGTTAGACCACTCAGTGATATCCTTCTGATGGTGGTCCCTGGAAGTGTTTGGGCCCATGTGGGTTGGCTCTTTGGTGGTCAACAAGGAGAAATCGAGTCGAGCTTTCAAGTTCAAAAGCTTTCAACATGGCTTGGAAGGATTGTTTGGAGAGTAGTGAAAGAAAGAAGATTTCTTCGAGAAGGTCTGCTGTGGACTATGACTCGCCGGCGTTGGTTGGTTTCCTTCATGAGAGCAGCACTTACCAGTTTTTCAAGGACATTTGCGTTGACAAGGAGGTGACATGTAAAGACAGTAAGTTCCCAGTAAAAAATTGTGAGTTAGATCATAATAGTATTTCCTGCATTCTGGACTCCGACCTCGACAGCGACAGTGAATCCATTGGAGAATCTCTGGATTTAGGATCCTCCACTTCAACTGAGGATCAAAGCAAGGAGTGTGGTAAATTCAAGAACTTCGAGATTCAAGACAAAATAATTTTCACTGCAAGTGATTATCTTTCAACCAAGAAGACCATATTTGAAACACTATATATGGCCGTTCAGATATACTTGAGCAGTGTGATGGAGATGTGGGTCTGCCAGTTTGTCTAAGATGATAAGTATAAATAATACACTTAAGTGGTGGGCATGTAATGAATATGCAAGTTGACTATGTTTTTGCTTGTGGTGGGAAGACTCTGTGAATTATCAATAAGGACAAACATATGTATAATTGTGTGGGGGTAGATTTGTGGTGGTAAGAAACCAAGTATAAATATATATATATATATATACATATTTATAACATATGCAGTAAGCATGTAATGTCGTATAAATTGACTGCCCAATTTTTTTTTTTTTTTAGATTGGGTTTTGGGCCTCATCTAGAAAGTGGGCTCCAAGCAATATAACAAATCTTTGGGCCCTGAGTTGGGGTGTGAATGTGTAGATTCGGGAAAGAGAGATTTCTCGGAAGAGAGTCCGAGAAAGAATCTCGGAAGTGTGAAAGAAAAATTCTCGGAAGAAAGAAAATTTCTCAGAAGATCAAAACTGATTTTCAGTAAGTGCTCATAATTCTTGGGTTTGTGGATTCTACAAGGAAGAGAGGGAACCGACATAGATTTTTGTTACGATTCCCACCGTTGGCGCCAAATTGTTGAAGCATAAAATGTTTCAACTTAGAAGTAGGAAGACCGCACAAGGCCCAAGAACACAAGCATGTACGTGGCTTTGATAGGTCGTTAAATAAACATTATTTTATATTATTTTATACCCTTTATACGTGAATTTTAATATTAAAATAATAAATAATTAGATGAAATAATATATTCTGTGATATCTTTGTTTAAATAAATAAAACTTGTAATTTGGAGCATTTTGGCCAAAGAATCGTCCCCATCGGAATTATAATGAATAAATTATGAACGAAATTAGATTGGATTATATATATTATTAGTAATTTTGTAATCCCAAATTCATAATTAATTTGAGCCCATTTTGTTTATTGTGCACCCTAGAAAAAATTGCCTAGCCCAAAATTCATTTCAGTTCAATAAGCAAGCCCATCACGCCGGCCCAAGCGACAGCCCAATCCAATGAAACCGGCCAAGCAACAAGCCCGCGTCACCTGTACCCAGGCCCGCGTCGCGCAGCCCAAATCCATGTATGTTGCGCCCACTTGCTTCGACCCGCGCGGCCCAGCTCCAGCAGCCCGCACCTGCTCGGCTTGCACTAAATTGAAGCCCAGTCCGTACCCCAGAGCCCACCTGCCACTGCGCCAGCCACCTACCCAGTCCAGTCCATCACGCCAGAGCCCAGCTGCACAACCCACTCTAACCCATTCTTTTGTACAGCAACCTGCTCCAAATTATGCAACTTTCCATCACCAAATCAACCATAATTATATCATTTTTCATCATTATATTTTTATATTTTTTTTTTGTATTTTTGGCACTCCCTCTATAAATAGGGAGACCATTTCACTTGTAAACTTGGTCCCCAATTGTCCCATTTTGTTTCTCTTTTTAGTTTAGGTTCTAATATTTCTCTCTAGTTTTTCTATTCTTTTAGTTCATCTACTTTATTTTTGTTCTTTATTTTTGGGGACCATTTTAACTTTTTATAGATTTTCTTATTAATTAGCTTTCTTTTAATTATTGTTATTAATTTATGTTATTTTTATATTAGTTCTTAATTTCATTTTTTCTTTACTTTGTTCATGTGATTTTTCTTTGAGATCTCTTAAACACAGTTTTATGTTTTCCTTAAGAAATACCTAGGCCGAGTATTTCCGAAATAATTCTAGAATTTAAGTCTGAATTCTTATGTTTTATCCTCCATCTTCATAAGGTTCCAGCTGCTGTTCGGTGTTCCTTATGAATAACATTTCATTGTTTCCATCCACTTTCGGAATCACGAGCTGTTCTTGGGTTCCGAAAGTGTAACTTTATTCCCTTTACTTAAATTCTTGTTATTGTTTCGGTTTACTTATAATTCAATATATGTGTTGGTATTTCCTTTCTAAACTTTTGAAAATTTGAATACAATCTCAATGTGTTTTACTTTTTGAATTTCATTTACTTCATATGTTTTAGTGTTTAACCTTAAATTTAATGCCAAGTGTTTATGACCGATGTTCGGTGCACTTAGAATAGGGTTGAAGAGATTTAAATGTTTGCCGCACATTAAAATCAATAACGTAAGGTGAATCATATTATAAGTGTTTATGACCGCTGTTCAGTGCATTTATAATATTGAAAAATGTATGCATGTAATTAAGATGATAAAGGTAGAATTTCGGGATTGATTCAATATGAGCAAAATGTTAGAGTGTTGGTAAAAATATGTGTTTGAAGAAAGTTCACTTGTGCAAAGGTTAAAGTAGAAGTAAAATTAAGTTCTTAATTATTTTTACTTGTTTTCTTTATTTTATGATTACAATCTTTATAAACCCACCTCCCCCCCCTCCCCCCCCCCCCCCCCCCCCCAAAAAAAAAAAAATTAATGCTTTATTTTTTTTATTCTTTATTTCATTAATTCATTAATTCATTTATTCATTAATTCTTTATTATTTAATTAATTAATTATTTAATTCATTATTCTTTGATTATTCATTATTCTTTTTAACTAACATATTGTTAATGTTCCCTAATTTCCCCGGTTAAGAACGATCCTTATTTACCAATACTACAACTACACAAAAAGGGTTTAAATTGCATAATACTCGAATTACGTATTTAATTTAATGCGTAGTTTGAGCGTTATCAGGTTCACCCAAATCGGGCTACGTCCACGGTGTTATCTCACTCTCATTATATAAGTGTATTTGTTTGTACATGATACAATCATACAATAGGCTTAGAGCCTTTAGAGAGAGAAAATAGGTGTAGAGAGAGGTGAGAGCTCTAAAGTCTAGAGAGAGAGGTTTCTCTAGTGAAAGAGTCGGGATCCCTCAAATGAGGGTGATAGTGCCTCTTATACAGGCAAGAGCTAGGGTTTAGGTCATGGGCCTAACGATGGGCTTTTTGGGCATGAACCTTGGTGGTGAGCTTTGTGGTCGTTGGAGCCTTCTAGATGGGCTTACTTCGTGGTCCAATGTAGTGCTTGACAAGTCCATTACTCGGTCCAATATGGTGTAAACAGAAGTACCCCAAATTCTTAACTGGGGTGGATTACCTCAGTTGAGGACTTTCAAAGTGTATTGACTGAGGAACTCCTTTGTTTTCGTCTGTTGTTTCGCTCGGTGTACCATCAGTCCTTCAAGTCCTCGGTCGAGATAGGAAGTTGAAGGGAAGACGGTGGAAAATCTATGCTTGGGTAGTCCCTCGGTGAAGATGACTTCGTGTATGAGCCGGAATGCTTGCAAGTGATTCTTTGTTATATATGTGTGTCAGTTGGCATGTGAGCTATGTTTGGCTTTGCAAGTGGGATCGGTAATGTGCTGAGCATAGACTGAGTGCTAAGTGTAGGTCGAGTTGCATGTACTTTGACTCGAATGTTTAAGCCGTATGCCCAAGGTTTGAGTGTAGGCCGAGTTGCCTATACTCCTTTTATAGCTCAATTCCAATATACATATAACACAAATATTATCAATAATAATATCTCAGGAACACAAATATTATCAATAATAATATCTCAGGAACACAAATATTATCAATAATAATATCTCATGAATTTAGTTTCGTAGACGTAGCTCAATTTGGATAAATCACGTGTGTGCTTGTATTTTGATATTTATGCATAGTCAGGGCCGGCCTTGAGCCGATAAAGGCGGTGTGCGAAATTAAAAATGTGGCCTTAAATATTTTTTTTATGTATCACGACTTCAATTTAAATCTAATTTACGTCTTCGATCATTTAAATTTAATTTCGATAGTTAATAAGAAAAATCACCATACCATAAATTATGTATAAATGTATAATTATCACATTCCACATTATTGTAACACATGTTTCACACAAAAGTCGTACTAACCATTAAATTGTTGAATTCCTGCCTCAAAATCTTCGATTCTATAATCTATTGATGAGAACGAATAATAGAATGATCAGTTTACCCTAATATGATCAAGAACTAATCACACGATGAGTAAAGATAAAAGTACATAACAATAAAATTTTACCTAAAAACTAGAAAAAAATTACATTAGAACTCTATCTTTCTTATGATTGATCATACCAAATTGGTATGATCGATCAAAGAAAGATTTAAAAAAAAAAACTATGAAAGAATCATTTAATTGAAGAACAATAGAACATCTATGTATATAAAAAAAACATCAATATAGTAAGATTACATTTGAGGAGACTTGATAAAGATCGTCTTTGTTGAATCGTTGATTGTGTATCAATGGAAGAGAATTAAGAAAAGTGAATTTAGGGTTCTTACTTTTTAGAATTTTTATTTTTTTTTATTGGAAGAGAAAGATATGAAAAAAGGCTTTTTAGAAGAAGTGTCATATAACAAGAAGGAAATAAATTCGCAAAAAAGAAAGTGGAGGAATAAAAATGCCAAAGAAATTCAGAGCTGGGAAAAAAGGTCAACAAAAAAAAGAGGCACAACTGTGATTCGAACATGGAAATTGATACACAAGATGTAAAAGTTTGTCATTCACACTAGGGCTTCTATTTAATTCATGTGGAATTTTTTTATTTATTACTTAAATAATATATATATATATATATATATATTTGAGGCTGGCCCCCGAAAATCATAGGCTCTACGCGGCCGCACGACCCGCACGTGTCAAGGTCACCCCTATGCATAACAAGGTTGATTTCCTAATTTTTAATTTTTTTTGTTTTTATTGTTTAATTACAAATACATAACAAATACATAAAAAATAAGGAATATGAATGGTGGCTAAATGACATGTATAATGAACAAAAACTAATAACAAGATTTGCCATCGCAATATGGTTAATCTATTTTCGTTTTTCAATTCTTATTTCCATGTATATTTTATGTTAATCCTTATGTATCAGACACAAAAAGAAATTAGAAGTAAAAAATTTATCTAATAATGAAGCCATTTACCTTGTCAAAATCCTTGAAGCTACTTTGCCTCAATTCTAACTTCATCCACGATGGAGAATTGGAGAATACAAACTGATGTGACTTACATATATATGACTTGCCTTTGTTTGTCCCATGGATATGCTCAAATATATAGGCACTGTTAATATCCATGCCTTTTGGTCGGAACCTTGGATAATTCATTATTGTTTGCAAATTTATTATTTTCCCTTTGGACTAACCGTACACGTGTTAGTCCAAAAAAAAAATCATGCACGTGTTGTATGGAGAGCGGTAAAAAATTATCTCTGTTTTATTAGAAATATTGAATTTTTATATCAAGTGATATCTTCTTATTTAAATTATACTTTATGTAAGTTTTTTAATTCCCGAATATTAAGAAAACATCCACATTACTCGATATTTCAATCATTTTTCGCAAATATTTCCTTGTGTAAAAAGAGCAAAGGATAAATTTATCAAAAAAGAAAAACAAAGAGAGAGCTAGGGATAAGATTTCATCATTTCAATCTTGTTATGATTCTTATGAATTTTATGTTTGTGTGACATCCTTGATGAATCAATCAAGAAGTCAAGACCTTACTATTTGATCAAGTTAATTGTTAACATGATTATGGCCCGAGAGGCCCTAGACCTTACACAGGCCGGTCCAATTACAGCTCACTAATGCCGAATAAGTAGTGGTCTAATTAATAAAGAGCTTTGCCATTCTGGTTATGGACTTAGCACTCAGCAAGCTGAAACTCAATTCATTTGATTCTTTTGAGGGATTGCACCAAAATGTAAAAGGCTTTATGGTATAAGCCTGTAATTTAATTATCACGAGCCATACATTCAAAGTTTGTGGCCTGGCCCATTATATAATTTTGTTCTTTTTGAAAACAAGCCATGAGGAGGAAAACAAGAACTCCAATGAAGTTCGGGATAATGTTATTTTGTGTCCCTTTTATTTATACAACAACAAATGACCTATTTCTAACTTGTCTTTTTTTTTTTTATCTTGGAACAATAATAAAATGTTCTTCTTTTTTACATGGAATTGCAATTCTAGAAAGAATTACATGGCCGCCACCAATCTTTCTACATATATAGTTAAAAACAGAAAACAAAATTAGATTATATGTGACGACCCGAAAATTCGAAAAAGGAAAAATTGGAAAGAAATGACGATTTTGCCCCTAGTTATAAGGGCCGAAAGTTGAATTTTTGTTCGGGACCTTGTTTGGACTTTTCGAAAGTACCGTTGGATAGGTCTCGAGACGGTGAATCCGTAGACAGATGACATGTGTCAAACGGAGTTTGGACGTGAAAGTTATGGGTCTAGAATTGTGAGGGGTATTTTGGTAATTATGTGTGCGGGGGTAAAATGGTAATTTGACTAGTCATGGCTGATTCAGCCGTGTGGGTGACTTAGTGAGGTTTTTGAGTGACATCTGTGACACGACCCATCCCAATCCCCCCGGGATTACCATGGAATGTGACGTGCTCCCGTCTGACAAGAGGCGCCAGACAAGGGATAACCGATTGCCATTGCCCAAACGGGCTTCCAGAGTGCGTAAGGATCGATGGAGGAGGTGCGCGATGCTCAAGTCTCTGCTGCAGTCGTATCCGGAATCAACCTGAAGGGCATTAAAAACCAAAAGCTGTGAGTGGACGAAAATAAACAAGTCTGCTTAAAACATTTATAAGACATTTATGCCCCTCAGTAAAATCATATGCATGCACCAAAACCAATAATCCCATATTTATTTAGAAATAACCATTAGGGCCTTAGCCCGGAAACCAAAGCATATTTTCAATTTCCAAAAGTAAATCCAAGAGTTATTTCATCAATCCAGTAATATTCATTTATTATTTTTCCATCTCCGGCATCCCCGATGCCTAGCGTCCTAGACGCTTGACGTTCCAGACGTCATATCTCACGGTATTAAGCAACGCGTGCTGCCCGGGGTCTCACCGGGTCCATATCTCTGACATCCCCGATGTCTGACGTCCATGACGTCTAGCAATCCTGCTCCTGGATCACTATACGGTCCGGTAGCTCCGTACAATGAGCCCTCGCAGGCAATGCACCGTGACTTCTCCAGTGTCCCCGACACTTGGAGGAGACCAGGATATAAATATCCTCATATCGAGATGGTTTTATGGAACACATTTTATTATTCATTTCCAAAATATCACAAGGGCCCTGCCCCGAATTTCCATAAAACCGTCATAAGTCCAAATAGTTGAATCAAATCCGAAATAGTTTATTCAATTCCATTTTAGGGTCCCCGACCCGAAATCACATACATAAGTCAACTGAGCCCTTGGCCCGATTCATAAGTTAACTGGGCCCCTGGCCCGATTTCATAATTCAATTGGGCCCCTGGCCCGATTTCATAATTCAATTGGGCCCCTGGCCCGATTCAACAAATTAACTGGGCCCCTGGCCCGATTTCACTTTATCAAATCCGTAACCGTTTCATGAAATCATATCCATCCATATTTATGGAAATCAGTGCAAATCCAGAAAACCTCGATTCACGTGCAAACACGTAAATCGCCTCGAAAAGCGTGAAAACATATAAATTCACTGATATCCAAAATAAATCATATAATCCCAATTATAACAATTATGAAACAGTTATGCATGCATCGAATCTATGAAACCAATGTCCACTCACAGACCGTTTAACCGAGCGCCTCGATACGCGTGCCATAGGCCCTCCCGGGCCACCTCACTATCACCGGGACTCCCAATCATGTTCAAATCAATTTAGAGGATCACTAACCTCATCATTAACATCCTATTCAAGTCCCGTAATTTTCCCGAATTTTTAAGTATTTTTAGATTGGATTTAAAACCTTCGGACATCCCGAACAATATCGAGACGGTGTCCGATCGACACGAAACCAATCCCAAAATGTTCGTTACAATGTATAGGATAAAAGTCATGTTGACCTCACCTCGAGATTCGTGCCCACGCGCCGTCACGCGCCGCCGTGAGTGGCTGCGCGTGAAAGCCACGCGCCTGCTACAGTGCTCCTTCTTCACCCGAATGACTGGTAAACGGGTCAGATTACCCGCGATAGGATCCGTTTCAAACACCCTCAATTCGATATCAATTCCATCCGTTCTTGATCCTACAACAATCACCAATCCACCAATTTCAGTTCTGTGTCCATGATTAGCATCAACCGTCGATCAATCTTGTCGACAACCCGTGATCACCCAAAACGGGTCGATCACCAGAGCTCCTCAAATCCTTAACCAAAATCAAATTAACTTCACAGGAAGTTAATAAGGACTAATACGAACTAATTAGCATAATTAATTTAACTCGACAATACCTCAATCGTCACAACTCAAGCTCGAGTTTTCCGGCCGTCCACCATGTCCGTTCACGGCCCTAGGAGCTCCCAAGCTTGCCCCATTTGATCTGGTTCGACTCGTTGAAGTTCCAGGAAGCTCAATCACTCATCAATTAGGCTTGGGCTGGCCTGAAACTGGAAATTCGAATTTGAATTCCCCAGAACCCAGTTTCGGGTTTTTGAGTATTCCTCCACCATTTCCACTCCATTCTTCCATCTCTCAATCTCAGTGAACTGCCCTCGACACACACTTCATTCTTTTAATTCAATTTAGCCGTTAAAGGCGTCCAAAACCGTCCTCAATCCACTGTGTAAAGGTTCCCGCACTGACCCGAAAATCATAGAAAAACCCAGTTTCCACGTTCAGTGATCGATGCCAACACAACCCCATGTGCAATTCAACCCCAAACTGGCCCAATTCAGTCAATTAATTCATAAACAAATCAAGGGATCGATCGCACAAAGCATCCACCTCACGGCTAATTCAATGGAACAGTGTCCCGTGAAGAAAATTACAATTCTGCCCTTGTGCAGAAAATTACCAAAATGCCCCTCACGCATCCTGACCCGTAACTCGGTCATACGGACTCCGATTGATGCGTGCCGCCTGTCATTGAATTCGTATCGACGAAACCTCCGTAACGGTCCTTGGCCCTCGGCCATCGGACATCCCGGTCAAAAAGTCAACATTTGCCCCTACATCGTCCAAATTACGAAAATGCCCCTGGACTTCCGTACATCATAACTTTCACCACGAACGTCGGAATCGAACGTGCCACCTGTCTATGAACTCATGACGTCCCGAACTACGTCACGGTCATCGGTCAAAGTCCATTTGACCATCCGAATTAAAAGTCAACGTTTTGCCCACGCCTAGGGGCAAAACGGTCATTTTGCACAATTCGTCCGAAATCGCCCAACTAATCCCAGATTAGTAAATTACACTTAAATATTATTAAATCCCGATATTCGGGACGGGTCGTTACAACCTTCCCTCCTTAAAGAATTTCGTCCTCGAAATTACCAATAACCTTATTCCACAACCACCTTGTGGAATCTCACATCTGTGCACACTTGTACACCCACACACTGGGTCAACACCAGCCTCGGCTGTACCCAGACATACCATCTCAGTCATACGTCATAATAGCAACAACACTCGACCACCTCGAGTAGAAATGATCACCTGATCCGCGATAAAATCGCCTAACCATTTAGCTGACTCCTTCAGCTAGATGGTTCCTTTCCATTTTCAATATATCCTTACATTTGCTCCCATTGGGAGTCACCAAATCTCGTTTGTCAGTCTATGCTGACACCATCAGTCAACTGTCATCACAAAACTTACCACCCTGGTAAGACTCCAACCATCAGCCAGTCAGTGACAACACCACGTACTACATCACTCTCGATGTAGCGCAAGATCAACCACATGATCTCAATTCGCAGGGCAAGCCCATCCTGCGACATAAATAAATCTCAATGTCCATAATCGCCGACTCCCAAGACGCTGGAAAATATGACGGCGTAGTAGCATCACGCAAGGCTACTCGTGGTTACTCTGACCACCAACTCACTCATCCTGAGTGTACGTATACCGTCAACTTACTCCATCAAGTGGTGTAACTGGAACACATTGAATACCAGCCCAGCAGTGAACACACATCTCAATACCGGGGTTCCACTAGCCAACCGTGGCTAAGAGCACCTGCTCATAAAATCACTGAACCCGACAAGATCAATCTGCCCAGCGCACAGTATCCAATGTCCAGTCCACAATACAGCCAAACAAATGATATCAGAACCAAGCCGATTACCAACACATTAGTTACACACCACTGGTACATCCCATGTACCGTCATTAGGCACCACTCAGCCTAACCAGTATCAATCCTCGTACAACGTACCCTGTACGTACCTCAATCCATCAATCTGACTATAGCCACCCAGGTTATAGCCAAACACGTTCTAGTAATGGAGCACATTTGCTCAAACCAACATGAGACAAAACGAACTCCACCCGTCATCTAGTTCCAATTCCGAATCCGAATCCGTAATTTCGTAAGAAATCCCGAATCCGAACCCAAACATCACATTTTTAATCCATTTCCAAATCCGAATCCGAAATCATTATTCCGTAAGCTAGCATTGGAATAACCATTCGGTACCCAAATCCAGTAATCCATTTTCGAGCTTCGCAATCGAATCCTGAGTCGTCACCCAGAAATTCGATTCCAAAACCCAAAATCTCGTTTACGTCCATCAAGACGTAACATAACCGACCCTATCGGTTACCCGCTCAACACTCGATTGACTTCATAGGGAAGCTAATCCCAATATCCACACGTCAAAGGTTGACAAAATCCGACCACATCGGAAACCTACTCAACCAAGTCACAAACCATATGGACTTCACTCCGAAAAGAAGTTCAGTCCCGTCATTTACGACTCACATACCAAGGTAAGAGTGATAAACTCTCCACCCATCTGGATCATCAAGATCACAAACCATATCCATCGCTACGTCACCCGACAAGTAATATCACGATCCTAGATCGTCACATCGACCAAAGTCGACAACATCGCAAATCAGATCCACCTAGGATCCACACATGCTCACATAGCTAACAGTCCATCTGAAAGCTGATCGTAGGGTCTTACACCCTCAATTGAATCCTTCGCCAAATTTCCCCTGGTGGAAAGATGACCACGCATTTCACCACCAAATCCAAAATCATACTCAACTGCTTGTGTCCAATGACCCAAGGCCAAACCTGGGTCCACCTACCAATACACGCTCAACGTACTGGTAGCAACAATCATCATCTGCCACGACAGGAACTATGAAGTCAACCCTAATGACTTCGGAATACCAATCACTGATGCGGAAACGAGCACTTCTCTCGTCTCCCAATCACAACTCTCCCCGAAACGGGAGTTCCAACCACGTTGGAAACAGACATGCTCCCAATGAGATGTCAAGTCCAACCACTGGACTGCCCACGTCCATACCTTACTTGGATCACCACGTGTCCAAGATCGATTCATTACTCGGACCTCACGTCCGTCAATAATCATGTATGCACACACCCCGATTCCGAACGGAATATCCACAACTCTGCCTGGATGTGCATACCATACTGCCTTCGTCTCACATCTCGACCTTAACAGGTTCAATCCTCAGGTTCCAAGTGATTCACAATCACAAAATCCCACATCAATACCACGAATGGTTTCCCCGACTTTTCCAATTCCAATAATTTCCTTGTACCCTCAGGGGATATAAGCAGTACGCAAACTTACCAATCTCGGAGTTGACCACAACTCCCCAAATCCACCAACTCGCATGACATAGGGAACATCGTCCCTGGATTCCCCAAGTTTCAATCATACCATTTTATCTGTTCATCACTTGTCGTCATATATCTGTTAGGACTTATCCCAACACGACACAACCTCCACTGGATCCCATCCAGTCCAAGACTCAACCACCACTGAGTCGCAGATACCAATCATCTGTCCATCATGACAGAGTCACACCCCAACTGGTGGCTCATCGTCATCACAATTACTGTCACCTGCACCAGCGCTAGTACCAGCACCAACGCACCATCATCAATACTAGTATCAGCACACAGGCATCCATACCAGTATTGGCATAAAGGTATCACCATACCGACATCCATACATAGCACACGAACATCCATGCTAGGACACAGTGTGCAAAGTTGTTACCCTGGATCTTCGTTCATTACGAACGACGATCCCGTAACACCACCCGTACCCCACGACTATGGGTACCTCCAATTTGCCATCGGCACATCAGGATAATGAACGTTCCCTGAACGTCCCCAAGTATTAAAACCACACTAACTACCCTCGATAGCCAGTTATCTCGACACAACTGTCGACCAACAGTCATCGTTGTCAAGATCCGTAACCACACCTCACACTCATATTCGATCCAACACGGGATTCCATATTCTATCTCATAACCGCATCCGTGGATCGAATCCCATAATCCAGACTAGACTCACTAGAGTCGTCCACATGGTCATCCATGACCTCAGCCGCTCGTCGCAGCACAAGTTCTCACTTAAGGTTCACCTTTCGGTCCATCAATTATAAATTAGGGTTCCAAAATCACACCCTAGGGTTCCACTGAACCCAACTGCCTTCTGCAGTAAAATCCACAACCTGACCGACTCTGCGGTCCTGACATCGTATAGACGTCCAATCCAATCCAATCGTCAATTCAACGTGGGTTCCTTCGTGGGTTCCACCACGAAGGTCATCGGCTAACTCCGATGCACCAACCCCCGTACACTAGCCAACACTACTAGGGTCCAAAACTTAGACCAATACTCAACTGAGTTTCGCATTTCCAATCAAATGGGGTTCCCTGAACCTAGCTGTGCCCAGTGGCACAACAATCCATCATCTCATGACCGAACCGACGGTCCCACATTACCAGTTAATCGTATACAACCCCACCTGGGTTGAATCGCATCAATGCACGGCGTATCGGGCCAAACACACCCAATTCACCATACAAACCCCAAACTATCTATCAGGTTGACAACGGAACAGCAGCCCAAAGAGACATCACACCCTCGACCTTCGCGCACAAAAGAGCAAAACCTGCTCTGATACCACTTGACACGACCCATCCCAATCCCCCCGGGATTACCATGGAATGTGACGTGCTCCCGTCTGACAAGAGGCGCCAGACAAGGGATAACCGATTGCCATTGCCCAAACGGGCTTCCAGAGTGCGTAAGGATCGATGGAGGAGGTGCGCGATGCTCAAGTCTCTGCTGCAGTCGTATCCGGAATCAACCTGAAGGGCATTAAAAACCAAAAGCTGTGAGTGGACGAAAATAAACAAGTCTGCTTAAAACATTTATAAGACATTTATGCCCCTCAGTAAAATCATATGCATGCACCAAAACCAATAATCCCATATTTATTTAGAAATAACCATTAGGGCCTTAGCCCGGAAACCAAAGCATATTTTCAATTTCCAAAAGTAAATCCAAGAGTTATTTCATCAATCCAGTAATATTCATTTATTATTTTTCCATCTCCGGCATCCCCGATGCCTAGCGTCCTAGACGCTTGACGTTCCAGACGTCATATCTCACGGTATTAAGCAACGCGTGCTGCCCGGGGTCTCACCGGGTCCATATCTCTGACATCCCCGATGTCTGACGTCCATGACGTCTAGCAATCCTGCTCCTGGATCACTATACGGTCCGGTAGCTCCGTACAATGAGCCCTCGCAGGCAATGCACCGTGACTTCTCCAGTGTCCCCGACACTTGGAGGAGACCAGGATATAAATATCCTCATATCGAGATGGTTTTATGGAACACATTTTATTATTCATTTCCAAAATATCACAAGGGCCCTGCCCCGAATTTCCATAAAACCGTCATAAGTCCAAATAGTTGAATCAAATCCGAAATAGTTTATTCAATTCCATTTTAGGGTCCCCGACCCGAAATCACATACATAAGTCAACTGAGCCCTTGGCCCGATTCATAAGTTAACTGGGCCCCTGGCCCGATTTCATAATTCAATTGGGCCCCTGGCCCGATTTCATAATTCAATTGGGCCCCTGGCCCGATTCAACAAATTAACTGGGCCCCTGGCCCGATTTCACTTTATCAAATCCGTAACCGTTTCATGAAATCATATCCATCCATATTTATGGAAATCAGTGCAAATCCAGAAAACCTCGATTCACGTGCAAACACGTAAATCGCCTCGAAAAGCGTGAAAACATATAAATTCACTGATATCCAAAATAAATCATATAATCCCAATTATAACAATTATGAAACAGTTATGCATGCATCGAATCTATGAAACCAATGTCCACTCACAGACCGTTTAACCGAGCGCCTCGATACGCGTGCCATAGGCCCTCCCGGGCCACCTCACTATCACCGGGACTCCCAATCCTGTTCAAATCAATTTAGAGGATCACTAACCTCATCATTAACATCCTATTCAAGTCCCGTAATTTTCCCGAATTTTTAAGTATTTTTAGATTGGATTTAAAACCTTCGGACATCCCGAACAATATCGAGACGGTGTCCGATCGACACGAAACCAATCCCAAAATGTTCGTTACAATGTATAGGATAAAAGTCATGTTGACCTCACCTCGAGATTCGTGCCCACGCGCCGTCACGCGCCGCCGTGAGTGGCTGCGCGTGAAAGCCACGCGCCTGCTACAGTGCTCCTTCTTCACCCGAATGACTGGTAAACGGGTCAGATTACCCGCGATAGGATCCGTTTCAAACACCCTCAATTCGATATCAATTCCATCCGTTCTTGATCCTACAACAATCACCAATCCACCAATTTCAGTTCTGTGTCCATGATTAGCATCAACCGTCGATCAATCTTGTCGACAACCCGTGATCACCCAAAACGGGTCGATCACCAGAGCTCCTCAAATCCTTAACCAAAATCAAATTAACTTCACAGGAAGTTAATAAGGACTAATACGAACTAATTAGCATAATTAATTTAACTCGACAATACCTCAATCGTCACAACTCAAGCTCGAGTTTTCCGGCCGTCCACCATGTCCGTTCACGGCCCTAGGAGCTCCCAAGCTTGCCCCATTTGATCTGGTTCGACTCGTTGAAGTTCCAGGAAGCTCAATCACTCATCAATTAGGCTTGGGCTGGCCTGAAACTGGAAATTCGAATTTGAATTCCCCAGAACCCAGTTTCGGGTTTTTGAGTATTCCTCCACCATTTCCACTCCATTCTTCCATCTCTCAATCTCAGTGAACTGCCCTCGACACACACTTCATTCTTTTAATTCAATTTAGCCGTTAAAGGCGTCCAAAACCGTCCTCAATCCACTGTGTAAAGGTTCCCGCACTGACCCGAAAATCATAGAAAAACCCAGTTTCCACGTTCAGTGATCGATGCCAACACAACCCCATGTGCAATTCAACCCCAAATTGGCCCAATTCAGTCAATTAATTCATAAACAAATCAAGGGATCGATCGCACAAAGCATCCACCTCACGGCTAATTCAATGGAACAGTGTCCCGTGAAGAAAATTACAATTCTGCCCTTGTGCAGAAAATTACCAAAATGCCCCTCACGCATCCTGACCCGTAACTCGGTCATACGGACTCCGATTGATGCGTGCCGCCTGTCATTGAATTCGTATCGACGAAACCTCCGTAACGGTCCTTGGCCCTCGGCCATCGGACATCCCGGTCAAAAAGTCAACATTTGCCCCTACATCGTCCAAATTACGAAAATGCCCCTGGACTTCCGTACATCATAACTTTCACCACGAACGTCGGAATCGAACGTGCCACCTGTCTATGAACTCATGACGTCCCGAACTACGTCACGGTCATCGGTCAAAATCCATTTGACCATCCGAATTAAAAGTCAACGTTTTGCCCACGCCCAGGGGCAAAACGGTCATTTTGCACAATTCGTCCGAAATCGCCCAACTAATCCCAGATTAGTAAATTACAATTAAATATTATTAAATCCCGATATTCGGGACGAGTCGTTACAATCTGTCACAGTCAAATGTGGGTTAGTGGCAATGAGAAGTGGTGACGGTGGATTGAGTTCAAATAACATGTGTGTGTGTGTGTGTGTGTGTGTGTGTGTGTGTGTGTGTTTAAATGGTAAAACGTGTGTGTGTTTGAAAAACAGAGAGAATATGACCTTGCTTGATCGATCTTACCAGTAACCAAAACCAAGTGAGAGACAGATGCAATTGAGCAATAAAACAGAGGGAAAGAAAGAGAATTAAATGGTGAGTTATGAACCTTGAACCCAGCTGAAACTAAACTTAGAAACCCGAAAACCTTTGATGAACCTAAGGGTTGAATTTGAATTGTTGGATGTCCATGAGTGTAATTGACCTTGAATTCAGCTTTCTGGGATTGAAGCGAGTCGAACCCATTTAAACTTGAAGGAAATTGGAGTCGTTTTGGACTAGAACAGAGAGAGGAAGACTTTGGATTTTCGAGCTTGAGTCGAGGAATTGGGGACATGGAACGATGCAATTGATGTTGGAAATTTGGTTAATAGAATCCCACGAAGCTCCCTGATGTATCAATTGAAGGAAAACAATGAGAATTTATGGAGATTGGAGGATGAACAGTGTTCGATGTTCTTCGAAAGTCGAGTTTGAATTAAAAGGATTAAGGTAAGTTTGATACAAATTAAGTTTACAGATCCTTAATTAAGCCTATTTCGATGATAATAGACGATTCAAATTGTCGAAATTGATGCAAAATTGATAGGAATCGAATCGGGTCTGTTCGCGGGTTGTAGGATCTGTTTACTAGTTAAACGGGTAAGGACGATGCACTGTAGCAGGCGCGCGGGTTTCACGCGCAGCCACTCACGGCGGCGCGTGAGGGTGCGTGGGCACGATTCCTAAGGTGAGTTCAACATGACTTTTGTTCTATGCAATGTAACGAACATTTTGGCGTTGGTTTCGAGTTAATCGGATACCGTTTCGATATTGTTTCGAGGGTCCGAAAGTTTATGTTACGTTTTTAATTAATATTTAATTCCCGAAAAATTGTGGGAAAGTAACATGATGTTAATTAAGTAACTAGTGACCCTTAATGATGAATTTGGACAGGACTTGGAATTCCTGGAAGGTACTGGAAATTACGGAAATGCGTGCAGCTCGGAAAGCGAGCGGTTTGGACGGTGTGTGAGTGGACGTTTGTAACGACCCGGAAATTCCAAAAAAGGAAAAATTTAGAAAATTTGAAGGAAATGACGATTTTGCCCTTGGAATTGGGTGAACAATTAACTTTTGGTTTGAGTGGTCAAATGGGCTTTGACCGATGACTGTGACGTAGTTTGGGACGTCACGAGTTCATAGACAGGTGGCACGTCCGATTCCGACATTCGAGGAGAAAGTTATGATGTTCGGAAATTTAAAGGTAATTTGGTAAATTGATTAAAAGGGGCCATTTATTGACTTTTTGATCGGGACCTTGTTTGGACTTTCCGGAAGTACCGTTGGATAGGTCTTGGAACGTTGAATTCGTAGACAGGCGGCATGCGTCAATCGGAGTTCGGAGATGTGAAAGTTATGGATTGAGGAATGCTAGGGGCATTTTGGTCATTTGTGTATAGAAGGGTAAAATGGTAATTTTGGGCAGCAGAGTGATTAGGACGGCATCAGTGGCTGATTCAGCTTGTTTAATGACTCATTTGGCTTGGTGTAACACCCCGGAAATTTGAGGATTTTAATATTGTAAAATTATTGCATGAATTGACGTTTTTACCCCTATGAATTGTTTTGCCAAATTGTTGACTTTTTGATTGGTGGGTCAAACGGACTTTGACCAATGACCGTGGCGTAGTTTGGGACGTCACGAGTCCATTGACAGGTGGCACGTCCAATTTAGACGATCAGGGAAAAAGTTATGACTATCGGAAGTTCAGGGGCATTATCGTAATTTGGATAATGGGGGCAAAAATGTTGACTTTTCGTTTGGCAACTAATTTTCACATGACTTGAGGACCGTTAGGTAGGTCTCGACGCCCTGAGTCCGTAGACAGATGGCACGCTGAAATCGGACTTCGGATGGCTGAGTTACGGGTCTGAAAAGTGAAGGGCATTTTGGTAATTTCTGAACTTGGGGCATTTTGGTCATTTTACCCTAGTTACTGTAGCAACCGCGGGGGAACATGGGCGGCACAACCATGTGCGATGGTTCTGAGTGCCCAATTGTTTATGCAAGTGTGTGCTGGAAAGAAAGGAATGTTTAAAACTTTAGGAGCATCAGATCGTGGTCTAATTCATCCACCCAGTACGACCACATTGTTTAATTTCGATCGAAGCTTTTCGGGGAACAAATCTCAGTGGATAGATTGGACTTCCAAGAGCCTCTGGGACAGCTTAGGTTGTTTAAAACTGAGTAGAATGTGAGTGAGCTTCACTCTGCCGTTGAAAGAACTGAGAATTGGTGAGGAACCAGAGAGAAACCATTTTCGGGAAAATTTGGAGGGAAAACCGGTTTTCAATTTCTGGTGCTTTTTGGACTGAGCCAAGGCTTAGTTTAGTCTTCTGGGAGTGTTTAGAACACATCCATATCGAAATCGAAGGCAACCAGCCACAGGTGAGCTGGGACGGTGACTGCCGTGTTCAGAGAAATTTCAGAGGTTTGGACGACTGCTTCCAGGTGAGTGTTGGTTCAATTGATTGTGTTTTTCAGTTCGTTTTGATCCTATGATGCTTCCTGTAAGGTTAATTTGATTATGGTTTGGAAACCAGTGAGTTGGGGTGATCAACCCGTTTGGATGATCACGGGTCGAATGGCCATTTAAGGAATTGTTTTGGCTAATTAATGTCTCAGAACTTAAATTGGATGATTGATTAACATGTTAGGATCAAATCGGGTTGAAATCGAGTAGGAATAGATGGGTAATCAACCGGGTCAAGCCGCGGGTGGCAAGCCCGTATTACAGAAATTCGGGTAAGGAAGGTGACACTGTAGCAGCTACAGTGTCAGGCGCGTGACTTTCACGCGCAGCCACTTTGGGCGGCGCGTGAGGGCGCATTGAGGCTTATCTCCGATCACGATCAACATGACTTTTATTCCTCTCATCATTCTGAACGTTTTTCGTGAATTAACCATGTTGATCTGAGATAGTTAGGAGGGTCAGTTTAGGGCCGGTTGTCTCAATTTAGGGCCGGTTATCTCGGGAAACATGTTGGATGATTTCCCCAAGCCGGTTTCTATTTCGGACTTTTTGGATAAATGTTTAAGACTTATAGTGACCCTTACGTGTGATTTGGACTGACAGGAATTGTACGATAATCCCGGTACAGGTCCGTACACGCAGATTCACCGCGGGATCGTACTGTGAGTGGCCCCGATTTCATTAAACCCTTGCATGCTTAAATGTTTTCTGATTTACTTATATATTCACATGCTGGAATCAAGAAATGATTTTGAGGATATTGAAATTATGATTATGGCACGTTTCATGGTATTTGGGGGTTGAGACCCGTTTGGTGAAACTTAAAGATTGGTTTGGATTTTTGGTACTGCACTGTATAGATCCATTCTTGTGATACTGTCTCCTCTTGATGTGGTACCCCGGAGCGGTCACTGCGCATTGCTTGGGAGGGGTCATTCTACGGAGGAACAGGACCGTAAAATGACTCAGGAGCAAGATTGCTATAATTTGACGTCAGGGACGTCGAGCGTCTAGGACGCTAGGCATTTGAGATGCCGTACCCGGACAGGGTTCGGGGATTTGATTCGGGATTGAGACCCCAAGTGGCACGCGTAGCCTTGGGACTGTGACCTTATTGGATGTCAGGGACGTCAGACATCAGGGATGTCAGGATTGGAGTGTATAGTGCAGTGGCTATAATTATGTTTATGGTTTTATTACATATCTTATGGTTCATATTATATGATTTATGGTTTTAAATTCTAATGCATGCATGTTTGGAAAACGGAGGGGTAAATTATATGTTTTACTTATTAAACGGTCTTATAAACTTGAGTTTCGGCCCACTCACCCTTAATGTTTTGGTAACCCCTCCATGCTGTGCTACTGAGGTAGAGGAGGATCCTGAGGCTGAGGCATAGATCTACTTCCGCGTACCTGATCTCCTGTTGGGGGGTTTGCCCGCAGGTTTATTTTAGAGTCGTGCTCATAATTTGTAATTTGGAACTTTATCCCTTGTCTGACATCGGTTTATTTCGGATTTGATGTATAACTTTATTTGGTTATTTATTCTTTTGAACTTTTGAGGTTAAAATTGGAACGTTATTTTGGGTGTCAGACGGGAGCAGGGCACGTCCCCATGTGGTCCCAGGGGGATCGGGGCGGGTCCTATCAGCTTGGGGAGTGACATCTGTCGCTTTGCAATTGTTGAGTAGTGTCACAATTAGACGGTGGGGTGACTTTGCTTCACATTTAACTCGTATGTGTGTGTCTTGGAGGAAAAACAGAGACTTTCCTATAAACCCATCCAAACCATCAACAATTCTTATCTGATTGAACCCAATTGAGAACTGGTGATTGGGAGGAAAACAAAGAGAATAACGGGGAGTTATGAACCCAGTTGAACCCAGTTGAACTTAAGCATAGAAACACGAAAACCACCAATGAGCATCAATGTCGAATTTGAATTTACAGATATTTAGGAGTGAAATTGATCTTTATTTAGCTTTCTGGAATTGAGACGAGTCGAACCCAATTAAATTCGAAGGAAATTGGGGTTGTTTTAGACTAGAATAGAGAGGGGGGAAATTTCGAAAATTCGAGCTTGAGTCGAGGAATTTGAGACAAGGAATGACGAAATTGGACTTGGAAAGGTGTTTATTATAATCCCAAGATGCTTCCTGATGCATCAATTAAAGGAAAACGATGAGGATTGATGGAGATTAGACGATGCTCAGTGTACGACAGTTCTTCGAGAAACCGATGTTGAACTGAGGAATTGAGGTAAGGTTTCGTGAAATCAAGTTTACAGAACTTTAGTTAGACCTGAAACGATGCTGTTAGATAAATCAATTGAAAGAATTGACGTTGAATTGATAGAGAATTAAACGGGTTATGTCGCGGGTTGAACAACCCGTTTGCAGGGAAATCGGGTGAAGAAGAACATTGTAGCAGTTACTGTAGTGCCGCATGAGTTTCACGCGCAGCCACTCACGACAGCTCGTGGGTTTCACGCGCAACCACTCACGGCGGCGCTTGACAGTGCGTGGGCACAAATCCCGAGGTGAGGTCAACATGACTTTTGTCATATTTAATGTAACGAACATTTTGGCATTAGTTTCGAGTCAATCGGACACCTTCGGTTGCGGTTGTACGAATTTGCGTGGAAATACATGATTTTGGACTAGGCTCGGGATGTTAAAAAGGATGTGTTGAATAGTATGATGAGTTAATGATTTTAATGAGGAAATGATGGAATTGAATGATTTTTGGATATGATTTTACGGATTTACGTGCATTGAATTGTTTAATGATTTTACACATTTACGAGAAATGAGAAATGAGATTTGGTTATGAGACCCGATGATAAATGGTTTTGACATGGTTTTGAATAATGATTTTGATTGTGTATTGATGTTTGATGCCCCAGATGTGTAATTCCTGGGTAGACTTCGGGTGTGTAATTCCCGAAGTGACTCCAGATGTATAATTCCTGGAGGGACTCTAGATGTGTAATTCCTGGAGGGACTCCGGATGTGTAATTTCCGAAGGGACCGGATGTGTAATTCCCGGTGAGGTTGTGTAATTCCCAGCAGGGCTGGATGTGTAATTCCCAGCAGGATGACGACTTTGGATGTGTAATTCCCGAGTTATATGCTTTATTGTATGATAAAATGGTTTTATGAAATGATTAAATAACATTTGGGCTTGAGAGCCGGGATTTGATGTTTTCATGAGATTTGGCTAGAAAGCCGGTGATGTTTTTCATATGTTGATTCTATGCATGCATGGTTTGATAAACTGGAGGGTAAATGATGTGTTTTGATAAATGTGTTTTAAACGATATTATTTTTGTCCACTCACACATTTCCTTTTTTGATGACCCTCCAGGCCGTAGCACGACGTTCGGGGCTGATCGAGAGGCGGAGACATGAGCGGAAATCAGTGCAGTCTTCCCTTGTCTGACAGATGCTGAAGGGTAGTTTCGGGGCTTCGGTTGACTTGTCAGACGGGAGCAGGACCGGGCATGGTTATTAAAGTCCAGTTGGGACGGGTCCTATCAACGTTTGTTTTATAAACTGATATGCATGCATAGTTAAATGTTTTACATGATTTATTGCATGATTTAAATTGCAATGATTTGGCATGATTAATTACGGGATTTAATGATTATTTTAATCAGTGTTTTGGACACGTTTTTCGAGAAACTATGAAATTGCTGTTTTGGGCGAAGACTCGGGATTTGAGATTGTTTTTGACTTGGATTATGAGTCGGGAAATTGATTTGATGGATTTGTAATGTTTTTCGGATATTTTATGAATTTATGTGAAAATGGCAACTTAGGTTGCGGTTGTACGGATTTGCGTGAAAATGAGCTTTGGGCATGAGACCCCGTGATAAATGGTTTTGACATGGTTTTAATGATGATTTTGAAATAAAGATTTTGATTTTGTATTGTTGTTCAGTGCCCCCAGATGTGTAATTCCTAGGTAGACTTCAGATGTGTAATTCTCGAAGTGACTCCAGATGTGTAATTCCCGGAGGGACTCCAGATGTGTAATTCCTGGAGGGACCGAATGTGTAATTCCCGGAGGGACTCCGCATGTGTAATTCCCGATGGACCGGATGTGTAATTCCCGGTGAGGCTGGATGTGTAATTCCCAGCAGGGCTGGATGTGTAATTCCCAGCAGAATGATAACTCTGGATGTGTAATTCCCAGAGGACCCTCGGATGTGTAATTCCCGAGTTATATGCTTTATTGTATGATAAAATGGTTTTATAAAATGATGCATATGTTTGGCTTGAGAGCCGGGATTTGATACTTGTTATGTGTTTTGGCTTGGAAGCCGGTGATTCATGTGTTTGATTCTATGCATGCATGGTTTGATAAACTGGAGGGTAAATGATGTATTTTGAAATGTGTTTTGTTCACTCACACCTTTCCTGTTTTGATGACCCTCCAGGTCGTGGCACGACGTTCGGAGCTGATCGAGAGGCGGAGGCATGAGCGGAAATCAGTGCAGTTATCCCTTGTCTGACAGGTGCTGAAGTGTAGTTTCGGGATTTCAGTTGACTTATCAGACGGGAGCAGGACTGGGCACGGTTATCAAAGTCCGGTTGGGACGGGTCCTGTCATTATATGCTACACACCCCAAAATGATAGCTTAAGAATATAAATTTGTGAAACGAATCTGGAAGCTCTCCACTCCTCCCAAGGTGAGAAAAAGACTCAACACTCGGCAAAGGCTGAATTGGTTTATACATCTCGACTCAAGTAATTACAACCTTTGTAATGGGGATGAAGAATCCATTGTTCTCCTCTTCATCCACTGACCATTGTCCCTTTGCTGATCAAGTTTGGAGACTATCCTTGTAACGACCCGTCCCGGAAATTAAGGTTAAGACGGTGATTAGTGAAGGATTAGTGAGCTTAATTGGTGGTTGGTTGGTGCCACTAGAGTGAATGACGATTTTGCCCCTAGCATGGGCAAATTGTTGACTTTTAGTTTGGGGGGTCAATTGGGTATTGACCGATGACCAGGACGTAGTTTAGGACGTCACGAATCCGTAGAAAGGTGGCACGCCCGATTCCGACATCAGAGGAGGAAGTTATGATGTTCGGAAGATTGAGAGCATAATCGTAATTGGGTAAAATAGGGGGAAAAGTTGACTTTTGTTACGATCGGGTTTTGGCACGTTGACCTAGGACCGTTAGATAGATCTCGTCGTCCTGAATTCAACAACAGACGACAAGTGTTCATCGGAGTTAGGATGTGTGAGTTACGGGTCTAGGAAGGTAGTGGCAAAATGGTAATTTTGGCTTAAAAGGAAGGGTATTTTGGTCTTTTGCACATTGGGATTTGTTCAACAGAGAGGGACAAATGGAGGGCTGAGATTGAGACATTTGAGAGGGAGACAGTGAGGAGGTTTGGAGGTGCGGTGGTTGTTACGATTGAGCGAGCCCAGCGGCTCGGGGCTACTACTTTTAGTGGTGGGGCTGATCCTGAGGAAGCTCAGAGATGGATCACGAGACTTGAGCGGATCTTTGCAGTGATGCAGTGTCCACCGGAGGATCGAGTGTTACTGGCTACGTTTTTACTGGACGGTGCGGCGTACGAGTGGTGGTATACCCTCAAGCTGTCTGGCTGGGATTGTCAGGTCCCACCCCGGTTTCACCCCGAAAACCGAGGTAAATCCTGCTCCCGTCTGACACCCCGACACAAATACAGTCAGACGTAGGAGAAATTATACTACATATCCCGAAGTCAACAGTTTACAGAGTATAGTACCAATACAGAAGAAATAAAACCGAAAAGCTAAATACACGCACAACGGAAAATTTAACACAGTTCGGGATCGCTCTCGTAACTTCTATGCCTCAGACGCTGCCTCGACGCCGGAACCCCGCACCTACTCCACAACCTGGAGGGCAGTTAAAAACAGAAGGTGTGAGTGGACCAAAATAAAATAAGAATTTCCAAAACCATTTTATAAGAAAACCGGGTTTAGCCCTCCGTTTTGAAACCACATGCATAACCCAGTTATAAAAAACAGTTATAAATCAATCGTCATAAAATATCATAAGAAACAGAAACACTATAAAACAGTTATAAAAATCATATTATAAGCATCATTTTCCGATCAAACCTGCTGGACCTATCCGAGTCTTTAAACTCCCGAGTCTTTAAACTCAACAGGCCTACGGGGGAAATATCAATATATCCGAGTCTTTAAACTCCCGAGTCTTTAAACTCAATCCGGGTCATTAAACCCAATCCGGGCCCGTCCCCCGTCAAATCAATATCTGGGTCTTTAAACACAATAACCAGATCCAGCAAATCCAATCCAAAACCATTTGAAAACCATTTCTAAATCCATATCCAAACCCGAATCCGAAATCACTGGTCCGATGCCCTTCCGGCATCCAGAACTGTCATTCCGAACCCAAATCCGGAATCCCGCTTTCCAATCTCTCGAAATACGATTCCAAAATCGAAAATCATTGATCATCAAATCATGTTCCAAAATCCACTTATAATCATTGAAAATCACTTAACGTTTGAAACCCCAAAACCATAGCTTATATTCAGAAATCACACTTTCTCATAAAACGTGCCATATAGTTATTCCTCGAAAACCGTGCAATTATATAAAACCACATCATAAATCCAACAATCATGAAATCACGTATATAAAACCAGTATAGAAAACAGTTATGCATGTTCGAGTTTAAGGAAAGGGTCCACTCACAGTACCAAGCCCTCAATCGTGTCCCGAACGTCTCATACGTTCCCCAGCTTCCTCGGGAACTCCTGATCCTGTCAACAACCACCAAAATACGTTACTAACACGTCTACGAGGATCCACCTAAATTCCCTCAAAAATCCCCGAGTCCTAAACGTACCGAACCGGAACCCTAAACCTTCACCCTCGCGGAACTACTTCGGTTCGACGTCCGATTAACCCGAAACCAACTCCAACGGACTCGCCACAACACCTAGGCCAAAAACCATGTTGAAACCTTCCCCAAAGACCACCGCACGCGCCCCCATGCGCCGCCCAAAGTGGCTGCGCGTGGCCCTCACGCGCCTGCTACAGTGTCACCGTCTACCTCAAGCAGACCCGGTTCAGCACAGTGTCTGCAACTTGAACCGGCGTCAACGGTTCATCGCCTTCCGTCCACCAAATCGACTCCTTTCTTCACCAACAGCATCGTCCAGACCGAGGCTACCCATTCCCGTAATCCAAGCACCTCGACACGGCCTAATACTCATCAACTCAAACTCGAAACAAAACCCGAACACTGCCCTGTTTCCTTCTCCAGCCACCCAGGTCACCTCCCATCACGGTGGCTAGCTTAAACCCTTCCTAGGGCCATCCTAAACCTCATCCAACTCACCAAAACCGTCGACTCTAACCCAAACTTCACGACTTTCGATCTGAACATCGACGGCGAAACAGAGCACACAAGGTACTCTTCGTCGACTAGCCTCCACCGTGCACTCCTCCATCACGGCAGCACAACTAGAAGACTCCTAGGACTCCACTGAACTCCCTAGACCTCACAGGACTTCTCGATTCTATCCCTAAAGCCACGACTTCCACTTTGAACTTCCACGGCTAAACAGAGCACATAGAAGAGGATGAGAAATTACCTGTCCTCCGATCGCAGTCGTGAGCTCAGCCGCGAGGTAGAAGCTCCTCCCGTCCACCTCCAGCCTCTGGACACTTCCACGAGTCCAATTGTACCAACACACGGCCGCACCACCACCACGACCTTCCACTTCTTCTCTGGTTTCTCTGAAAACTGACTGCCCTGACCACCGTGTTCTTGCACGATATCTCTTCCTCAAACACTCACCAGTTCACTCTTCCACCCTCTGATCACTCCTCACTTACCAATACACACCAACACCCACCATCGTCTCTCAATTCTCTCAACTCTCTCCCTCTGTTTCTGTCTGGTTCGAAGAACAACCACGAACACACGGGCACCCCAAATAATTGGGACCGTGTTCCCTAGAACCCTCTAGTCAAGCCCCATGTGTCACCAATCCTACCCTTCCTCTCACAAAAATGGATCAATCCCAGCCCTTCATTTCCCTTCTCTGTTGAACAAATCCCAATGTGCAGAAAGACCAAAATGCCCTTCCTTTTAGGCCAAAATTACAACTTTGCCACTAACTTTCTAGACATGTAACTCCCACATCGTAAGTCCGATGAATACGTGCCGCCTGTCATCGAACTCAGGACGATGAGATCTATCTAACGGTCCTAGGTCAACATACCAAAACCCGTTTATACGAAAAGTCAACTTTTCCCCTTAGTTTAGCCAAATTACGGTTATGCCCTCAACCTTCCGAACATCATAACTTCCTCATCGGATGTCGGAATCGGGCGTGCCAGCTGCCTACGGGTTCGTGACGTCCCGAACTACGTCCTGGTCACCAATCAAAGCCCATTTGACCACCCGAACTAAAAGTCAACTTTTTTCCCAAACTAGGGGCAAAATTGTCATTCTAAGCTAATGACCTTATCGGGACCAACTAACCCCCGATTAAGCTTACTAATCCCAACTGAATCACTATCTTAACCCGAGTTTCTGGGGCGGGTCGTTACAACCTACCCACCTAAAAAGAATTTTGTCCCCGAAATTCCACAGCTCGTTCCCAACACTTAGGGTCTCGTACCCGGTAAGCAACACTAACACAACAACAACTTCCCCTGGGTTTCCTATCTATCATCTCCACCTTGGGTATTATACTCCATCCCCAACTACCAGTTACACTTCATAGTGTACGCAAGGGAAACCCTATGAACAGAAAACAAAGGTATTTGAAACTACCTCATATGGAGTACCTGATAGAATTCATAGAGTACATCCTCACGTACTGCCACCTTGCCCAAAACTCTTCTTAACTCCTTCGGCTGTTACTTCGACTACTTGTCAGATAAACCTACAAAGTCCTCAAGGAAAACTCAAGATTATGGGTTCTCTTCCTTCAATAACCTCATATCGATTAGTTATAGTCACTCATTTCCTATTCCTTCCGTCCGCCTTCAACGGAACTCACCGTAACACTCCAGGTTACCTAGGGTAACTCTTAGACTCTACCCTGGGATCCAACAACAAAGTACGTACAACAAAACCAAGAGTAATACAAGTACCTGTCCCCGCATCTGGTGCCGATTGAACTTCCTGCTGAGTCATCGAAAACACTCGGGCCTGAGATCCCGACGCTCTACCACGTCCCCTCGAACTACTAGTGGCACCACCACCTCCTCTAGTGCCCGCTGTCCCTGACGCTGTACTCTGTCCAGGCTCCGCTGCTCCTCGGCCTACACCACCTTCCTGGGGCAACAGTGAACACTCACGTCAGAAATGACCTCGCTCTCTGCAGTAAAAGCAAACATCCCGACCGGAAAGACCTGGTCGCCCTGTCGACGCAACAGATGTCGCACTAGCTTGCGGAGTCGGCTGTGTCCGATAACCACAAAATCCTGAACTCTGGAAACTACCAGGTCTACCGAAACGATCATCGCCCGACGACGACGCTCCACCGAAGTTACCTCTCTTCGGTGTCCTCAGACTCGAAGCTCCCGGAAAAGGTGTCTCCCTGCGTCGCACCGGCAAGCTCGCCTCAACTCTCACTGCAGCGTCTGACAACTCTCGGAGGGTAGCAAACGATCCAGCCGTCACTATGGCACGAATCTCACCTCGCAGGCCCAACTCAAACCTACGGCACTTCTCGGCTTCAGTAGCCACAAACGTAGGAGCAAACCGAGATAACATCTGGAAATTCCGTTCGTACTCAGCCACACTCAGATTCCCTTGTTGAAGCTGCAGAAACTCAACCTCCTTGGCATCTAGGAAAGAATGAGGGTAATACTGCTCTAAAAACCGTTCCCTAAACGTCTCCCAGGTTACAGTGTGGGCATCCCAGCCTGACAACTCGAGGGTATACCACCACTCGTACACCGCACTATCCAGTAAAAACGTAGCCAATAACACGCGTTCCTCCGGTGGACAATGCATCACTACAAAGATCCGCTCAAGTCTCGTGATCCACCTCTGGGCTTCCACAGGATCAGCCTCGCCACTATAAGTAGTAGCTCCGAGCCCCTGGGCTCGCTCAATCGTAGTACTCTCAGTGCCCCTCGCCGTTTCTTCTTAAGGTAATGGAGAGGGTCCACGTCTCGGAGGCATCGTCAACCGCTCGCTGAAAGAGGCATAGTAGCAGTTAAATAACCTAAACACAACCTCACAGACCGACAAACCCCAACAAACTCGATAAACCTATGATCTGATACAAATTGTCAGGACCCACCCCGGTTTCACCCCGAAAACCGAGGTAAATCCTGCTCCCGTCTGACACCCCGACACAAATACAGTCAGACGCAAGAGAAATTATACTACATATCCCGAAGTCAACAGTTTACAGAGTATAGTACCAATACAGAAGAAATAAAACCGAAAAGCTAAATACACGCACAACGGAAAATTTAACACAGTTCGGGATCGCTCTCGTAACTTCTATGCCTCAGACGCTGCCTCGACGCCGGAACCCCGCACCTACTCCACAACCTGGAGGGCAGTTAAAAACAGAAGGTGTGAGTGGACCAAAATAAAATAAGAATTTCCAAAACCATTTTATAAGAAAACCGGATTTAGCCCTCCGTTTTGAAACCACATGCATAACCCAGTTATAAAAAACAGTTATAAATCAATCGTCATAAAATATCATAAGAAACAGAAACACAATAAAACAGTCATAAAAATCATATTATAAGCATCATTTTCCGATCAAACCTGCTGGACATATCCGAGTCTTTAAACTCCCGAGTCTTTAAACTCAACAGGCCTACGGGGGAAATATCAATATATCCGAGTCTTTAAACTCAACAGGCCTACGGGGGAAATATCAATATATCCGAGTCTTTAAACTCCCGAGTCTTTAAACTCAATCCGGGTCTTTAAACCCAATCCGGGTCCGTCCCCCGTCAAATCAATATCCGGATCTTTAAACCCAATAACCAGATCCAGCAAATCCAATCCAAAACCATTTGAAAACCAATTCTAAATCCATATCCAAACCCAAATCCGAAATCACTGGTCTGATGCCCTTCCGGCATCCAGAACCGTCATTCTGAACCCAAATCCGGAATCCCGCTTTCCAATCTTAAAACCAAATCTCGATTCTAGAAATCCGATTCCAAAACTGAAAATCTTTGATCATCAAATCATGTTCCAAAATCCACTTATAATCATTGAAAATCACTTAACGTTTGAAACCCCAAAACCATAGCTTATATTCAGAAATCACACTTTCTCATAAAACGTGCCAAATAGTTATTCCTCGAAAACTGTGCAATTATATAAAACCACATCATAAATCCAACAATCATGAAATCACGTATATAAAACAAGTATAGAAAACAGTTATGCATGTTTGAGTTTAAGGAAAGGGTCAACTCACAGTACCGAGCCCTCAATCGTGTTCCGAACGTCTCGTACGTTCCCCAGCTTCCTCGGGAACTCCCGATCCTGTCAACAACCACCAAAATACGTTACTAACACGTCTACCAGGATCCACCTAAATTCCCTCAAAAATCCCCGGGTCCTAAACGTACCAAAACGGAACCCTAAACCTTCACCCCCGCGGAACTACTTCGGTTCGACGTCCGATTAACCCGAAACCAACTCCAACGGACTCGCCACAACACCTAGACCAAAACCATGTTGACACCTTCCCCAAAGACCGCCGCACGCGCCCCCACGCGCCACCCAAAGTGGCTGCGCGTGGCCCTCACGCGCCTGCTACAGTGTCACCGTCTACCTCAAGCAGACCCGGTTCAGCACAGTGTCTACAACTTGAACCGGTGTCAGCGGTTCATCGCCTTCCGTCCACCAAATCGACTCTTTTCTTCACCAACAACATCGTCCAGACCTAGGCTACCCATTTCCGTAATCCAAGCACCTCGACACGGCCTAATACTCATCGACTCGAACTTGAAACAAAACCCGAACACTGCCATGTTTCCTTCTCCGGCCACCCAGGTCACCTCCTATCACGGTGGCTAGCTTAAACCCTTCCTAGGGCCATCCTAAACCTCACCCAACTCACCAAAATCATTGACTCTAACCCAAACTTCACGACTTTCGATCTGAACAACGACGGCGAAACAGAGCACACAAGGTACTCTCTGTCGACTAGCCTCCACCGTGCACTCCTCCGTCACGGCAGCACAACTAGAAGACTCATAGGACTCCACTGAACTCCCTAGACCTCACAGAACTTCTCGATTCTATCCCTAAAGCCACGACTTCCACTTTGAACTTCCACGGCTAAACAGAGCACATAGAAGAGGATGAGAAATTACATGTCCTCTGATCGCAGTCGTGAGCTCAGCCGTGAGGTAGAAGCTCCTCCCGTCCACCTCCAGCCTCTGGACACTTCCACGAGTCCAATTGCACCAACACACGGCCGTACCACCACCACGACCTTCCATTTCTTCTCTGATTTCTCTGAAAACTGACTGCCCTGACCACCGTGTTCTTGCACGATATCTCTTCCTCAAACACTCACCAGTTCACTCTTCCACCCTATGATCACTCCTCACTTACCAATACACACCAACACCCACCATCGTCTCTCAATTCTATCAACTCTCTCCCTCTGTTTCTGTCTGGTTCGAAGAACAACCACGAACACACGGGCACCCCAAATAATTGGGACCGAGTTCCCTAGAACCCTCTAGTCAAGCCCCACGTGTCACCAATCCTACCCTTCCTCTCACAAAAATGGCTCAATCACAGCCCTTCATTTCCCTTCTCTGTTGCACAAATCCCAATGTGCAGAAAGACCAAAATGCCATTCCTTTAAGGCCAAAATTACAACTTTGCCACTAACTTTCTAGACCCGTAACTCTCACATCGTAAGTCCGATGAATACGTGCCGCTTGTCATCAAACTCAGGACGATGAGATCTATCTAACGGTCCTAGGTCAACATACCAAAACCCGTTTATACGAAAAGTCAACTTTTCCCCTTAGTTTAGCCAAATTACGATTATGCCCTCAACCTTCCGAACATCATAACTTCCTTCTCGGATGTCGGAATCGGGCGTGCCACCTGCCTACGGGTTCGTTACGTCCCGAACTACATCTTGGTCACCAGTCAAAGCCCATTTGACCACCCGAACTAAAAGTCAACTTTTTGCCCAAACGAGGGGCAAAATCGTCATTCTAAGCTAATGACCTTATCGGGACCAACTAACCCCCGATTAAGCTTACTAATCCCAACTGAATCACTATCTTAACTCGAGTTTCTGGGACGGGTCGTTACAGGGATGCCCACACTGTGACTTAGGAGACGTTTCAGGAGAGATTTTTAGATCAGTATTACCCTCGTTCTTTCCGAGATGCCAGGGAGGCTGAGTTTCTGCAGCTCCAACAGGGTAATCTGAGTGTGGCCGAATACGAACAGAAGTTTCAGATGTTGTCTCGGTTTGCTCCTGCGTTTGTGGCTATGGAAGCCGAGAAGTGCCGGAGATTTGAGTTGGGCCTGCGAGGTGAGATTTGAGCCATAGTGACGGCTGGATCGTTTACTACCCTCCGAGAGTTGTCAGATGCTGCGGTGAAGGTTGAGGCTAGCTTGCCGGTGCGACGCTGGGAGCCACCTTTTTCTGGAGCTTTGAGTCAGAGGACACCGAAGAGAGGTAACTTCAGTGGAACATCGTCGTCGGGCGATGATCGTTTCGGTAGACCTGGTAGTTTCCAGAGTTCAGGATTTCGAGGTTACCGAGCACAGCCAACTCCACAAGCTAGTATGACGTCTGTTGCGTCGACGGGGAGACCGAGTGGTGGACCAGGTTGGGATATGTGTTTCTACTGTGGGGGGCGAGGTCACTTCCGACGTGAGTGTCCACTGTTACCATAGGAAGGTGGCGTAGGCCGAGGAGTGGCGGAGCCCGGATAGAGTACAGCGTCAGGGACAACGGACACTAGAGGAGGTGGTGGTGCCACCAGTAGTTCGAGGGGACCTGGTAGATCTTCAGGATCTTAGGCCCGAGTGAACCAGTAGGTAGGATTTCCTGTTGGCTTAGATTATTTTGGGGTAGGATTCGGGTTGGTTTTGGGAAGTGAGGTGGTAGTACGTGAGGATGTACTCTATGAGTTCTATCGGGCACTCCATATGAGGTATTTTAAAATACCTTTATTTTCTATTCATAGAGTTTCCCTTGCGTACACCATGAAGTGTACCTGGTAGTTGGGGATGGAGTGAAATACCCAAGGTGGAGATGATAGACAGGAAACCCGGGAGTGGTTGTTGTTGACCTAGTATTGATTACCGGGTAGGAGACCCTAGGTGTTGGGTGTGGAATTTCGGGGACGAAATTCTTTTTAGGTGGGTAGGTTGTAACGACCCGTCCCAGAAATTAAGGTTAAGACGGTGATTAGTGAGCTTAATTGGTGGTTGGTTGGTGCCACTAGAGTGAATGACGATTTTGCCCCTAGCATGGGCAAATTGTTGGCTTTTAGTTCGGGCGGTCAATTGGGTATTGAACGATGACCAGGACGTAGTTTAGGACGTAACGAATCCGTAGATAGGTGGCACGCCCGATTCCGACATCCGAGGAGGAAGTTATGATGTTCGGAAAATTGAGGGCATAACCGTAATTGGGTAAAATAGGGGGAAAATTGACTTTTGTTACGATCGGGTTTTGGCACGTTGACCTAGGACCGTTAGATAGATCTCGTCGTCCTGAATTCAACGACAGGCGGCACGTGTTCATCGGAGTTAGGATGTGTGAGTTACGGGTCTAGGAAGGTAGTGGCAAAATGGTAATTTTGGCTTAAAAGGAAGGGTATTTTGGTCTTTTGTACATTGGGATTTGTGCAACAGAGAGGGACAAATGGAGGGCTGAGATTGAGACATTTTTTAGGGAGAGGATAGGATTGTGACACGTGTAGGGGATCTGGTTGGTTCTAGTGAGTGCACGGTCCAATTATTTGGGGTGTAACCGTGTGTGCTCTGTGTGTGTGTTCGAAGAACAGAAAACAGAGGGGAAGATTGAGAGGAAATTGAGAGGTGATCGTGGAGCTAGCGCGGGGTTTTGACGTCGAGGCATCGTCGGAGGCATAGAAGTTACGAGAGGGATCCCGGAGTGTTTTAAATTTTCCGTGTGCGTGTATCTGGTTTATCAGTTTTCTTTCTTCTGTAGTAGTACTATGCTCTGTAAACTTTAACTTCGGATTGTTTTGTATATTTTCTCCTGCGTCTGACTGTGTTCTTTGGTGGTTTAGAGTGAGTTTACCTTGGTGAGTGTCGGGGTGTCAGACGGGAGCAGGGTTTACCTCGGTTTTCGGGGTAAAACCGGGGTGGGTCCTGACAATCCTAATTTATACACACATATAGACTCATAAACTATAAGCACCAGGCTTAAAAAGAACCAAAAAAAGCCATTGATCTCCTCTTGTAAACTTGTAGTGTGAATTTTTTTGAATGACAGTTTTTTACCTATAAAAAAAATCAAACTCATAAGATTTACTATCTAAGATGAAAACAATAATAATGCCTCTACATTCGTAATTGTAGCAATGAACTACCCTTTATTTTTATACTATAATTTACATATGATGGTATATTTAATTTTAATTTTAATTCAAGAAGAGAGAGAATTTGATAAGACTCTTTTCAAAAACACTTTGATAATCGTGAAACAATCTACTCTCGCCTGATTGCTAAACCAAAGTTTCAAAAATACCTTTAGACTCTTATATATAGATATAGGAAAACCTGTCAGACACGGGATAACCACATATAAAAATAAACTCGTTTTAATCGTTTAAATTACCAAAGACAAATAGTTAAATGGTAATATACAGCATCTAAAATCCTACTTTGAAATTTTTTCAAGTGTGCATTGGTAAAATAATGCCTCTGACTCAAAGTCTGGCCCCTAACTTTATGCAACGCCCTGGAAGGAATACAAAACTAGTGAAAGTGTGAGTAGATAAAAACAATCATTTTAAAAATATTTATGAGAATCATAAATTTTTCCCTCTAGTTATAAAACAATGTATTCATATATAAAATTGCTATCAAATCATAAACATCCGGATTTTAGTTTGAATATAAAACTGTGACCAATAGGAGCCACAAAAAACATGAAATATTTAAAATCCCCATGGCCCACATTTCGTTGAAATCTTTATTAATAAAATTATGCGAAACTTCCCTAAGTATCAACTGTCTAGAAGAAACCTTAACCTTCAGCTACTTAGGAACTACCCCGAGTGTCACGACCCGGAGTTCCAAAGGAATCCAAAATTAGTGAGCTCCCAAAAGGTCTCGTTGCTAGGAAAATACGTGCCCACACATATAAGGCACTTCACATTTCTCTCCCCGAGCGATGTGGGATTGCTCGAAGTTTTTGCTCCCCAAGAACAAGTTTTTGCTATGACACGACCAGAGGCTCGTGAGACACTAAGCTCACGGGTCTTACAATGAGCTTCGGCTGCCTGGGAATCGTACCGAGCCGCATCCGTTGGAAAAATTACAACGAGCGTCAACCGTCTAGCAAAAACCCCGAGTTTCGACTGCCTAGGAATCTGTGCTACGCATATATGGTGAAAATAATCCCAATATTTTTTTAGGATGGTCTACAATGAAAAATAGTTTGTAAAAAAAACCAAAAACTTACTTTTAAAATATCTTTGACTCTTGACCCAAGTCAAAACATTTGCAAAGTCGGGCCTAACCCTAAATCACCATTCCACAATAACCGTAAAACCTCTATCTAGAAATTAATTTTCTGAATAAACATTTTAAATCTGAAAGTCACTAAACATTTAGAATCATTTATTCAAACCATCGCAAATCCATATCATGCATTAAATATTTCAAACATTTAACTATGCATGCATCACAGTTTATAAAACAAATGTCTACTCATAGTTTGTCCAAACAGTTCAATCACGAGCTGTGCATTCCTCTGAAGTCCCTATAGCAGTCTTACCTGTCAAAAGTAACAATCCATAGTCACTAACGTTAAACATAACTTTGTATTCAAACCCCTTAAATCTCGAGATAACACATGTGTCCTAAATCTAAACACTACACTTCGGACTCTCAAAATTACCCCAAAACAATTTCCAATCGACTCAAAACTTGCGCCAAACGATCAAAAACATCAAAAACATGAGAACACGTGTTATCATGTGCTGAGGAACCTCATCATGTATCGTCACGTGCTGGTGGAAGTCTCGTGAACCACTCACACGCCTGCTATCAGGGCTACCACGTAGTTGCCATGTGGCGTCCACGTGGCTACCACTTGACTCTAATGTCTTCCACGTCACCGCTAGCTCGCTGAAGAAGAAGATCGGCATTGCCCTCTGATTCGCCGAAAAACTTTCATAACTGGCCGAAAGTTTAAAACCTTCCTAATTTTCTCATTTCTCAACCAAATCAAACGTTCCAATAATGAAATTCATCTATTCAATCCCAGGAATCCAAACCTAAGCTAAAAAAAAATATATGAATGTACTTGTACTTTTTTTTTGAAAAAAGGCTCGAAATTTTTAGTTTGTGTTCGAGCTTGGTTTTGGGCTAATTTCTTGGTCATTTTTAAGGATTACACTAGTATGCTTGGTTTTGTGTTTAAATTTCCAAATCAAATGTTCAATATTCAAGGGAGTATTATTTAGCATGTTCGTTTTTTTTTTTCTCTCTTTCCTTCTTGCTCTGTTCTCGTTTTTGGGACAAGGAGACTTTGCTTTCCTCCTGTTCCAGTTTTATTAAGGAACAAGGTAAAAACGGTGAAAAGTTCTCCCGTTAAAGGGTCAACTTTTGACCTTCAATTATAGATAAAGGTAAAATAGCCACTTTACATTTAAAATTCCTGAAATTATATTTTTTCGAATTTCCTGATCATTACAAATTTTTTATTAAGTCTCACATGAGCCAACCGAATATTTATTAAGCACCACAAGATATGAATGAGAATTTGGAAAACCACGCAATGGGCCATCTATTACTATTAGGTATCAAACTTTATAAACATTTGTACTGTTTCCAATATCTTTACAAATTGAATTTGAAACTTTTTATTTACAAATGAATGGAAGAAATACTCTTAAACATGGTGTTGGTTGGGATAATAATGAATTACCTTAAGCACACATGATTTAACCATTAATACATTCTTAATTTTTTTAATGCCCTAGTCAATTACTCTAAATTTAAATGCATTATATTCACTTTGAATGAAGTACTAATAATTTGACATGTACCCATGCACGCATGAACTTAGAAATTCAAAAGATGATAGGCTAAATTTTAATTTGAATTTTTTTAATCAAATTGTGATGATATGAGTGAATTTTATTGATTAAAAAAATACATATTTTATGCATGAAATAACATATAATCATATAATACAATACAATATAAACATTTAAATAGCAATAAGTTTATCTTTTATGTGAATAATATATCATACGATTTCAAAATAATTAATTACTCTTATTAAGTGTAGAAAAATTAATGAAGTGTGCTATATAAACTAAAATTAAAAAAAAAAAAATCAATTTTGATAATTAATTTCAAGTGCGTTATATCACACTTCAGCCCATTGAGGTCAGGGGTGGGCACGAATCCGTTTAAAACGCTAACTGATCCGCTTCAAACCGTTATTTATTTAATGGTTTAGGTTTGGCCGAATAAAAGTCAAACGATTTAAGAATCCAAACCGTTCCGTTAGTAACGGTTTGAAAATCCAAACTGTTCAGTTAGTAACGGTTTGAATTTGGATTTTCATTTTGGAAATCCGTTAAATCCAAACTGAATCGTTAAGGAATATATTAATTTTTATTAACATTTAAATATATTATTAATACAAAGTAAAAATAATCAAAATAAAAATATGTATACTCATATAAGAGTATAATTAAAGATTATTAAATAGTTTGTGTGTTTGATAAATTTTAGTATAGTGATAATATTTGCAATTCAATACTTAGCAAGCTTAATATATAAAATTTTGAATATTAAGTATTTATTTATTTTTTGTATCATTGTTTTTTCTATATCCTTATTTTTTGTATTCCTTAACGGTTTTAAACCGTTTCGATCCAAACCGAACCGTTAGTAACGGTTTGGATCGAAACGGTTTTATTTTTAATTTTAGAAAATTCAAACCGTATCGAACCATTAAGATTTTAATGGTTTGAATTTGGATATTGTTAATATATGTATTGAACTGCACCGTGCCTACCCCTAATTGAGTTGGCCCGTGCATGTATACATGTAAATCCAATGCTAATCTAAGTTTCTTAAAACGGCACCATCCTTTTTGTTTTTGTTTTTATTACAATAATATTAAAAAGGGGATGCATAATTTAAGTTATACACATTTGGGAATGATATAATCTTTTTACAAGAATTGAACTTAAAATATGTACATAGCATATGAAAAAAAAAATACCTCTAAATTATAGCATTAAGTGACGAAGTAGCCCATTTTGAATTTCAATTTCTTTTATTTACTTTAACAAATTATCAAGTAATTTATGGAAAGATAAGGATTAGGATTAAGATTAAGATTAAGCATATATAATAATCGTTTTACAAATTACAAGCCTCCCTCCATTCGCTTGCCGCAGACTCAGAGTCGTATACCAAACCGACCATTGAATCATTGATTACCCGGGTCACAACGCCATTCGAGAACCGGTCCAACCGGGCGGTCCACTGATTACTTGTATAATTTGTTCTCCTTACGTTCTCTCATTTTTTTCTCCCTCTCTCTTATCTTTTCCCTCATCGTAGTTTCTTTTTGCTGTTCAACATCGAAAACGATAAAACGAGCTTCACGGCCGGTGCGACCCAAAGCAAAATCCGAACCTTTCAAAGTGGCGGCTCCTTTTAGGCTTCCAAATTTGGGCCCTCATTCCGAAAATTTGTCATCGACATGGACTTCGAATCTGTAAGTCTCTGAATCGTTGAACCCATTTGATTGACGTGCAGCTCAGAATCTTGAAACCCTAAAATTGATTGATTTTTCGAGCTTTTTTGGTGCTCCTCGGGTTCTTTGAACCGTTAATGACGGAATATCGTTTTCCCTGTTTTTCCATTTCTTGAAAGGTTCGAGATTTTAGTTCTTTTAGGGTTCTTGGAACGTTGGTAAAGTTGGCTTCTTGCTATTCGATTTGAGCGAGAAATTAGGATTAGGGCTTCCAATTGGGAGCATTGCTTTGGAAGTTTTCCGTGTGATTTCTAGGGTTTTAATTATTCGAATTCGAGACGGGAAGATAAGCGTATGCTAGAGGATAATGTGTATACTTTGTGTGATTCAGAAGTGGTCTCGCCGGGTTGCTACAATGCTTCCTTGGTTAGTTATACCATTAATAGGACTATGGGCTCTCTCTCAGCTTCTACCTCCAGCTTTTCGATTTGAGATAACTTCGCCCAGACTTGCTTGTGTTTTTGTGCTGTTGGTTACTCTCTTCTGGTATGAGATTTTGATGCCTCAGCTTTCGGCTTGGCGGGTGCGGAGAAATGCAAGGCTTAGAGAGAGGAAGAGGTTTGAGGCAATAGAGTTGCAAAAGCTGAGAAAAACCGCAACTAGGCGATGTCGTAATTGTTTGACTCCGTATAGGGATCAGAATCCTGGTGGTGGTCGGTTTATGTGTTCGTATTGTGGTCATATATCAAAGAGACCCGTACTTGACTTACCAGTGCTACCCGGGATGGGACTTTCGAATTCTGGAATTATCAAGGATCTGGTTGGAAAAGGGGGAAATATATTGAATGGAAAGGTGTGGTCTGAAAATGGGTGGATGTGTGGTCAAGATTGGTTAGAGAATGGCAATTGGGTCAGTGGTTCTGTTGCAGTGAAATCTAGCAATTGGAGGAAGGATGGGAGCAGTGTTTTTGGAGTGGATGAGAATTGTTTGGGCGAGAAGTCTTATTCAGGTGTTGTTATTTTTGCTTGCAAGCTACTGACATCTTTTGTCTTGAGTGTTAGGTGGCTTTGGAGAAAGGTTTTTAGGATTAGTACATCAGGGAATGATGATGCATCTGATGAGCATAAAGTGATGTTGGCCAAGAGGGGTGAGAATGGGACAAACTTTCATGAGAGTAGAGGAGAAAAAGCTCGCAGAAAAGCTGAAGAGAAGAGACAAGCTAGAATGGAGAAGGAGCTTTTAGAGGAGGAAGAGAGAAAGCAAAGGGAAGAAGTTGCAAGGTTGGTGGAGGAACGTAGGAGACTTAGGGATGAGAAAAGGGAAGCTGAAAGAGATCTTGGGAAAACATCACCACCTGTAAGGGAGAAAGATAGTAAGAAGGAAGCAGAAAAGAAACGACAGGAAAGAAGAAAAGAGAAAGATAAGGGTTCTAGCAAGAGTAATTCTGATGCAGAAGAACTGGAAAAGAGAGCAGGTAAGGAAAGTGAACGTAAGCGGGACTTTGACAAAAAGAGTGACATTGATCGCAGGGAACATCTGAAAGCAGGGACGGATTTTCTTAAGGGGCATAGCACAGAGACGGGGCATAGTATAAAATATGCACCTGGAAACAATTTTATGCGGGGAAATGCTGGATCTAGGTACCTGGACCGTATGCGGGGAACAATTTTCAATTCTTCAAAGGCATTCAGTGGAGGTAGTTTCTTTGGGAAGAGCGGTGATACTGCAGTGACAAAAGAAACAAAATCTAACATTCCTGTAGATCATGTCCATAGTCATGCACAAAAGAGAGATTTATGTCCACCTGAGCGTGTGGCTGTGAGACCGTTTATGAATGGTGATGATAAGAGTATCCACCATCCTGTAAGTTTCTTGCTTTATTCCTCATTTTTTATGCATTTCTTCATTTCACTGCTTAGATATGTTGTTCAGTAGCTGGCCTAAGTTATAACATGTAAGGTAGGGATTATAAATTATATTTTCATGTAAATTATAGATATTGATGACCAGTTGAATTTTCCCTTGATGCCATTCATGGGTAAGGTTTCGTTTGACAGTCTGAGCATTACCACTGTGAATGTGTAAGCTAAACAGTTCTCTAACTTATGTAGATTGGGGTTTTAAATTTTATGTCTTTTTTATTAGGCAGTCTTTTCCCTACCAGCTGTTCTGTTTGTAATTTTAAGCCACAAAGCTATTATTTCAAGTTTTATTATTTCTTTAATGATAATTATATTATTATTATGAAATCATCTAGGCGAAGAAAGTGAGTGTTATAATGTGATTCATTTAATGCAGGTCCATTCAGAACCGCAGCCAGGGACTGCACCTAAAAAATCGTGGCAGCAGTTGTTTACTCGTTCATCATCTGTGCCTTCATCTTCAAGTGTAAATGTCATAAGTAGGCCAAATTCAAAGTTCCAAACAGAAGTTCAAAGTCCTCCGGCATCTGGTCAGTCCTCATCAATGCAATCGTTTGATAATCCAATCAATTTTGGGCTGCCATCACCATTTGCTATATCAACTACTACCTATCCAAATGGATCCACTAGCAGTAGTCTAGGTTTTTCTCCTGCAATTGAACCCATGTTCCCTCGCATTGGAGAAGGGCATCATGAACTTATACCTGAAGAGCCAGAGCTTTTTGAGGACCCATGTTATGTCCCTGATCCTGTATCCTTGCTTGGTCCCGTTTCTGAGTCACTTGATAATTTTCAGTTGGACATGGGGACTGGATTTGTTAAAGATATGGGATTGGAGAGGCCTCGCACGTTGAAAAGTGGATCTGCTTCTTCTGAAGTCAACAAGCCATCTCCGATTGAGTCACCTATGTCTCGTGAAAAGCATAATAATTCTATTCGCATCCCAGGTACCCCAAAGGTCCAGGACATGCATAATTTACCCCTAGATGATGCAAATGCAAACGATAAGGGAACTTGGCAAATGTGGAACAGTTGTCCTCTTGGTCAGGAAGGGCTAGGCTTTTCAGGTGGACCACCAAGCTGGCTGCTACCTCCAGAACTGAACAGATCAAACAAGGATGAACTCATGCACTCTTCATCCCAGAAACCAATGGTGTCACTATTCACAACAGAAGATCAGGTTCTGTCCGGCTCTCATTCTCCTCAGACTCAGAGTATTTTTCTTGGTAACGGCCAGAGTGGTGGAACTTTTAGCCCTCTTATTGGTTGCAATGATCATGATCCTTGGTTACAGAAAGCGTTTTTTCCGCCATTGTCAACAGCTGAAAACCCCTTTCCTGTCAAACCTCCTGATGAAACTACAAAGAATGAACTGATTTTTGGGAGTCCTAGTAGATCTACTACCAACCATCCGTTTGAGTTGTCTCCGGAAAACTGTTGGTCCAAGTAAGTGCATCACACCTCATCCTCTGTATATTTAACTGCTGGTTTCTAGAAGTTGTTTGTTTATGTCATTTGTAAAGCTTACATAGATAATTATCCTTAAAAATAAAAATAAAAAAATTCTTTTACGGATGTTTATGGTAGGGTTATTGTTACATTGTCAAATGGTGAGGTGTAAAGGTTAGGAATATTTGTAATTGCCTAGAGCGAAGGATGCCAACTAGAAGCAAAAAATGAATCAGGACAAATGGAAATGCCTCACTTTTTTTCCAGCATGCTGCACAATCCAGTATAACTCTTGAATGCGTTGAAGATGTGTTTGAACGTGTACACTATATACCTTGCTGTTTTAGTTGAGAGATAGGTTATCATGGAAGTAATTACTTCTTTCAATGCATGTATGTTTGCTGTCAATGCCATGGGTTATCATGGAAGTAATTACTTCTTTCAATGCATGTATGTTTGCTGTCAATATTTTTCAAATTTTTTCATGGGATGAGTTTGACTTTTACTATGCCATGGAGGAAGGTCGTATATGGGTTTCGAAGATGGCACTCATTTAAAGTCATTCGTGGAACCCCTGAAATATTAGCTAGCCAGTATAGGTTTGAATGGTTGGACTATAGTACAAGTCAAGGGGTTCTGTGCTTGTTTTGTGTGCTGTTTAATGTTGAATAAGATTGACTTTTTGCAAACGGTTTGAAGTTCAAGTTGGATAATGGTGACCTAATTCTTATTTTCCGTTGCTGTTTTTTCGTGTTGGCAGAAAGGAATGGGATGAATGTGCAGTGAAGGGTACAGGTGAAGGTGTTGGAAAGCCATCTGTGTTTAGGCCTCATATCGGGGGACTTTATCCGACCCCAGATGTACAGTCGTCGCTTTGGTGATTTGAATTGGGAACAGAAAAATGAGAAAAGAGTTATGAGGGACTTGAAAAAGAAGGTACATTCTGTAGTAAGTGGGCAAAGAGCTTCTTTTGGTGGAGAGAGTTTAGAATACTGGACGCATTGTATCTTCCCGTTCTTCTTTATAAGGGAGATTGATGTTTAGCCCTTGGATAGGAATACACATGGCATGCATGCTGCTTTTATCCCTCTCCCTCTCCCTCTCTCTCGCTCTTGCTCTCTCTCTCTCTCTCTCTCTCTCTCTCTCTCTCTCTCTCTCTCTCTCTCTCTCTCTCTCTCTCTCTCTCTCTCTCTCTCTCTCTCTCTCTCTCGCTGTGGTCGTCTCAAACAGGTTCAGCTAGGTGTGACTCACTCACTATTCTCATCCTACTAGAGTTTCTTTCGAGGAAAATGGTTTTCTTCTTTGGAGAATTCTACACTTGCACAATATGGTGGTGTGTCCTCCTTTCTTCCCCTTTGTTTGAACCCGCATTTTGTCTTATAACATGCTAATAGGGACCCAATTTCCAGGACTGGGTAAACTGGTTTAAGAATTAAATACCAGAACTAAAACTAATGAATACTTAGTACTTTTTCCTCTCTTTCGTGAGAATGGTAAAATTGTATTTTGCATCTAAAACAAATGGTTTTGGTGTGATATATTTAGGAAAAATCGCGGGTTTAGGGCGTGCTCATACTTATTAAGGATATTTAATTTGATTCAACGTTAAGCTAGGTAAAACCTTTTTTTTTTTAATCTGATAAGCTAGGTAAAGCTCACTTGTGACTTGTTAGATACATTGATTAGTGACATGTTAGATACATTGATTAGTGACGCTGAATTAGGTAGGTTATATAACAGTGAATTTTCTAGAGAGAATATAGATTCTCGTTTGTTAGGTAAGGGAGTGTCGTATGGTCTTAAATTTGAGGCTAAGATGTTGGTTTATCAGAGCTGTGTCTCAATGTGCAGGCATACCCTCGTGTCTTAGTTTAGATCAAAATCATCCAATTACTTCGAACTCCATTTCATTTGAGAAACAACTTCTCTTCATTTTGTTGGTAACTGTTTCTACTCGTCTTCTTAGTTTTGATCAAAATCGTTCAATTACTTCATTTTCATTCGCTATCATATTAGCCAAGGATCTCTGAAAAAATTCAATTATTGAATGAACCAAACAAAGATGGAAAAAAAAAAAAAAGAGGAGAAATGCAAATCATAGTTCGGAGAAAAAAAAAAACATTCGGTAATTGTGATTGTTGTAGGCATAGCCTAAATCATCACTGTAATATCTTATTTTTCAGTAACTGTTTTTTCGCTCGTCTTCTTAGTTTAGATCAAATCATCCAATTACTTCAAACTCCATTTTATTAAAGAAACAAAATCTCTTTTTTTTTTTTTTTCAGCAACCGTTTTCGACTCTCGCCTTCTTAATTTAGATCAAAATCATTCAATTACTTCATTTTCATTTATCATATTAGCCAAGAATCTCCGGAAAAATAAATCAATTATCGAATGAACCAAACAAGATTGAAAATAAAAATAGGAGAAATGCAAAACATTGTTCAGAGAAGAAAAAATTGAAAAAACAAAGAAAATCCGACCTGCCGGATTCGAACCAGCGACCTAAGGATTTCTGCTAACTACAACGTAGACAACTACAGTCCTCCGCTCTACCAACTGAGCTAAGGTCGGTTTGGTGATTATTGTACCAATCTATTATTCAAATTATTGTTTCTAAAGACATTCGACAATGCCAATTTGGCCAAACTTAGATTCTTCTTCGCGTCAAAGCTTCCAACACTTCGTAATTCCAAACGTCCTTCCTCTCCAAAATACCAACCACTCTACATTATACGACATCAGTTAACCTTGGGAGAAAATTCCAGAAAGAAAGAAAGTGTCCCCTGAGGTTCGCTCTCATTTTGTTGTCCACCATACTCGCTGGATTCTACGTCTTGAGGAACCGCTCATTCAACCATGACAGCAAAAATTTGTCCTTTGATTCTTATCAGCAGCAACAGCTTTGTGCTGTTCAAGATCAATCAGCAGCATCCCCCTCCTCCTCAGTCAAGGCTGTATCTGCTGCAAAATCCGGATTCTGGGACGCTCTTTGATATGGCAAATGGACGCTACCTTTGGAAGAATTTAGTGTCATCTTCTTCTTCCAAAGTTTAATTCCATCTGTTGTTGCAACTATGATTAATTTTATGCATTTCCTTGTCGCAAAAAGAAAACTTAATGTTCATGAATCAATTTAGCATGAAAGTTTGAGGCTTTACAATGATTTCAGGTAATATTGTATTCCAGCATTTATAACCAAAACAAAATAATAGACATCTCAAGTTTTAAGAGATTTCTATAATTCAATTATGATAAGACTCTGTTACTGCTCTATATATGAAGATCAACAAATGCCACAAAAACAGAAATTTATTTGATAGATTTTTCAATGATTTGAGTTACTCAAATATACCAAGAGAAATTATGTACGTTATCCTAAAAAATCCACGCCCTAGGTTCAAATTCTTGCATTCATTGTGCACTTTGCAATTGCCACGTTGATTAAATGCTTCTAAAGAATAGACCAACGAAGCACATACCATCACATGCTACAATAATTCAAATCCACTATTTTTTTTCGCCTCCGTTGTTATCGATCCTGGAGTTAGCCCACATGCACTGGGAGTGCCAGAGAAGGCACAAGCTCTTGCTGTGGCTGCTGCGCCCCTAGTTGTAGTGGCTCTTGTGTTGGCTGCTCCTCCTCCCCTAGTTGTGGTGGCTCTTGTTGTTGTTGTTGCTCCACCTGCTCCCCTTGCCAAGTCCAAACAATGTCCTTCAGAGCTGGTCTAATATCCTTTTTCATGATCTTCTGATACTCGAGTGTATCTCCATTACACTTCTTCACTTCCACCAAATGAAACGTTGGGGTGATCTCAAAGATCTCAGTTTCAATCCCCAACACTCCCTTCCTGCCTTCCGTGGACCCTTCCATTTTCAACAATCCTCCGTCCCTCTTCTTTATCTTCAGTCTCAGACGCTTAGCAAGATCCTCCAGCTTAGTGATGATGGTTGAGGCCGTTTTGTTGGATGTAAACCGCACTTCCTTTTTCTGTTCAGATGTCTGCTCAAACAGTCCAGACAAGTCAAACCCTGCAGAGTAGGAAATGATATCAAACGCGTTCAAGTTTGATGGCTTGGTTGATTCTTGCTTGGACTCCACAGCTGAATTGGTATCTTCACTAGGTCCAAAAATTGATTCAACATCTAAAGGAGCTGCCTCTTTCATTGGCACTTCAGCAATCACAGGTTTATGGACCAACCCCTTTTGGAACCAAGAGCTCTGCATTATTTTCGCAATAGATATCCGAGAATTTGGATTTGGGTCCATGATCTTCGACATCAATCTGCGTACTTCCGGAGTAAACCAGCTAGGGTATTTAAATTCACCCTTGCCAATCTTTCGATACATCTCCATCAGATTTGAATCATGAAATGGGAGATAACCAGCCAATAGGACATACAATACCACCCCACATGACCATATGTCAGCTTTAGTACCATCATAGCCTTTCCTGTTAATAACCTCTGGAGCAACGTAGGCTGGGGTTCCACAAGTCGTATGAAGCAACCCATCATGGCGCTTAGATTCACCAAGGGCGCTTAGGCCGAAATCTGAAACCTTTAGATTTCCATCCTCATCCAAAAGTAGGTTCTCTGGTTTCAGATCACGATGGCAGACACCTCGACTATGGCAGTAATCAACAGCACTGATCAGCTGCTGAAAATATTTCCTAGCAACATCCTCCTTTAGCTTTCCTTTGGAAATCTTGTTGAAGAGCTCACCGCCTTTAACATACTCCATGACAAAGTAAATCTTGGTTTTGCTGGCCATGACCTCATAAAGCTCCACAACATTAGGATGTCTAATCAGTCTCATGACAGAAATTTCTCGCTTGATCTGATCAATCATCCCAACCTTCAACACTCTCTCTTTATCAATAATCTTAATTGCCACACTCATCCCGGTCTTCAGGTTCCTTGCATGGTGGACCTTGGCAAAGGTGCCTTGGCCTAATAATCTCCCCAACTCATACCGCTGCATCAGCACACTCCCCTTGTTCTCCATTTCCGGCTACTAGTATTGCACACCTTCTACTTGATAGCTTAGTATATAATATAGGAACTATATTATCAAGAATGTAAAAGTTCAACCATCCTCATACACATCATGTTTTGACAAGACGTGTCCCCCTATATTTCTTGCTGCAGTGGGCATTTGATCATAGAATCTGAATGGGCCGTAAGTTTGTTCAACCTCATCGGTGATAAAAAAAGGAAGCTCAGACAGAGCTACAACCTCGTCAATCAGCAATAGAGAGTTCTCAACTTTGAAGCACATCTTTCAGCATTCCCAACTTTTCTTCGCAGACAACCCAGAGAAAACTGAAGAAAATGAAGTAGCTAGTTCAAATTTAGGCGGAAGAGAAAACCAGATAGCAATCAGCTAAAGTTTCCAACTTACCAACAAATGTATATCCAATTCTCACTTGAGAATAAAAGAAATTTTTAATCTTTGACCCTTGGGAATTGGGATGCTTAAGCTTGGTCCTTGAATCACAATAGATTTTGAAAATAATTCCTAGTATTTGCAATAATAATAACAATGCTGCCGAGATTTAACATTTTACTAATTTTCTATGCATCTTTATCATTAGAAACCTAAACTTCAGCAAGAAATTCTACTTCCTAAAAATAAAAATCTGAGAGCTTTATTAATTTTTTAATTTTTTGCCCAAGAGCTTTGTTAATTTAATATCTAGTTGGAGAAACAATTTCAATATATATAGCCTATTTATGAAATAACTACAATAAATATTTCATATATATATATATATATGCACCTTTTAAATGTAAATTTCATATATATATATATATATATATATGCACCCTTTAAATGTAAATCTGTTCAGCTGAGAATCAAACGATAAACTTATACTAAAGAAAAAGTGGAAAGCAGCTGCCTTTCAATGTTTAAACTCATCCTACGAGAAATAGGAACTGAACCCATTTTCCTGAATTAGTTTTCTAAGTTCAGCACAAGAAGAAAAAGGAAACAGACCAACTTTCTTGGCAACCAAACAGGAAAGAAAGAAAATATAATAGAAAAACAAAAACGGAACCTAACAAAATAAACAAAATCTCAGCTCTACAAACCCAACAACAGAAATTTACCTAAAAATGAACTAGAATTGAAGAAGTTGATTAAAGATCTGAAATTTACCTGGAAACTGGAGCTGAAATTCGGAAAGCTGAAATAAAGCAGAAGAAAGAACGAAGAAGAGAATGAGAGGCTTGAATAATTGAATTGGCTTTTACGGGTTAAAAGGAAAAGCCAAAAACCCTATTGGCATTGGGGCCTACAATGTTCTCTTTTTTTTTTTTTTTTTGACCTGAGCCTACAATGCTTTGTACGCCTCTTCTTTATACGCGCCAGTGCCAACCAATAATCTATCAATAATCTATCTCGACCATGTCTTTCACTTGGCTCTTGACTTCTTTCATTCCTCAGATTACAGGAATGCCACTCATTATTAAGAGATATATAACTTGGTGCCACCCATTTTACATCTAACCGCCCCCTAGATATTATATATAAAAATCATCCATAAAAATAAAATATAAATCACCATTCTTATTCTCATATATATTTTCCAGTAGATTTTCTTCTCCCCTATAAATAATTGCACTGTTTTTCAAAAAAAAAAAAAAAACATGAAGGCTTACGCGTAAGACTCATGTTTCGAACTTTTCTGTGTCCACTCATTCCTCTCAATGGGAATTACTCTTACCATATACGGTAAATAAGTTGGTTATAATTATACCAGTCACCACAAAAATACTTAACTTGTTATTCGTAAAATCAATTGTTCTTTCTTTCTATGCAAATTATAAAGAGAATTTATTCAGCTTACCTACATAATAGCTTAACTAAAACTTCAAACCAAAATCCTAATATTGTATCCTTAATCGTACCATATTAATGATGTTTTAATACTTGTCAACAAACAAAATCCACAGGAAGAAAATTCAAATTTGGGTGCCATATCGGGTGCATGCATAATTAGGTACTGGCGGGCCCTGTGAAGCTTCAAGACTCAACATCATGCATAGTGATCAATCAGCGACCAATCACGACACGCCAACATGAAGATGAAACATTTTATTTTTGTTTTTTAAATGTTCTAATTTTGGTGTTTATGACGGGTTTCACCGTCCTTCTGGTCACTGGGACGGAGAGGGGGTGAAGGAGGCGGTCCACCTCCACCCATTTGAGCTATCAACTCGGACGCTTGCCCACCGTAAACGTTCTGCTCCAACTGTTGCATGACGCCAGTAAGGCCCACGTGTCCCCACTTTAGAGGGGCCCACGTCAGTTTGTTCTGGCCTACCATCTTCCCGGCCTTTGATTGGATTCTCTACAGGGGCCTCTTTTCGAGTGAGCTGCGCGGTGCTCCATACAACCACTGGAAGACAAAAATATCTAAAGGTCTTTAGTCATTTTGACTACGTTTTGTTGGCTATTTCTGCTATCTCAAAGAAAGAAATATGAATAAATTACACTAATGCCTAGGTTGGCCAATGCCTAACCTATCTGCAGCAATTATCGAAGACATGATACCAAATTCGACACATCCCACCTCGAAAAATCTACATAAATACCGAAATGAAGGTATGCTGATCGACATCTGAACGGTATCATCCAAATGATGAAAACCAAAAGACTGAAAACAGTGCTTTGAGGATATCGAGTGAAATGTAATTAGTAAAATCAATTAATAATTCTCTGCGATAACGAAAGTTCAGAACATAGTACACTATTTCATGATCATAAAGTTTAAATAGTTACCTGAATTATCCCGATAACTAGATGTATCACACCCAAGTAGCCGGTGTGAATGTCAGAGCAGCTACTGAGACTCCTCCTTGATAAATGTGAATTACCTCTAGGACCTGAAGTATAACGACCCGAAAACTTAAGAAAATGAGAAATGACAATTTTGCCCCTAGATGGTTAAATGTTGACTTTTGACCTGGACACTTTTAAGATGATTCGCGAGTACCGTTACATAAGTCTCAGCACCTTGAGTCCATAGATAGGTAGTATGTTGAAATCGGAGGCCGAATGGTTTCGATATGGGTCTTAAAAACTCAAGGGCATTTTGGTATTTTTACCACCAAGGGTAATTTGGTAATTTAACAAGAAAAAGCCTAAAAATCTCTAGATTTCTCTCCAATTCTCTCTCACTAGTATCTTCCACCGACCTACTCTTGTTTAAATGTGTTGTGAGTGTGGGTGGCACTTGGGGTGGTGGTGGCCGAAAAGGAAGCAACCACCATAAACAACCAGGAAAGAGAAGATAATCGGGAAAAAAAGAAGGAAAAAAGAGGAGAAAAGAAAGCGAAGAATAGAGGGGAAGAAATGAGAGAAAACTATGAAGAAACAAGGGCAACACAGTGGAAAAAATAAAGGGCCCATATGGCCCCCATATCGGGTTTTTGATTATGGGTTAGGAAGCTTGCAAGCAAGCATGCTAGTGTCCTTTTGGAGTTCTCTGAGGCCATACTAGGTAAAAAAGGAGAAGGTTGGACATAGGTAAGCAGTAGAAATGATTGGAGAAGCCAAGACCGAAAGCTCAGAAGATTTAACCATGTGATCAAGGTACGTTTTTTAGTTTTCATGTCATAGACCTTCTCTTGGGCTTATGTAGATATGATTAGATGGTTAAAACATGAAAAAAAACGTAAACAAATATTTAGAACCAAGCCGAGGTCGCGAGTCGGGCGACCCAAAATCAGGAACCGGGTCGGGAGTCTGGAGGTTGAAGATAATCTCTGCGCAAGAGCGTGATACCCATACGCAGAGGCTATCGACGACGCGTGTGGGCACATGGTCTTATTTTTGGAATTCCGGCCAACACCAAAGTTATTCGTCTCTAAATTTTGAGTTCATTGGTCGAAAGGTTGATTTAATTGGATGACATTTGAATATATTTTCGAATTTCCAAACTATTATGTTTAAGTTCACTAATATAAGGGAATAAAGTAATTGATTTTTCTAATTATGGAATCATGATTATCATGGAATCTTATAGAAGTATTATTTACTTCAAAAGTAAGAAATTAGTTCTAAATATGTGTGTGTGTGTGTGTGTGTGTGTGTGTGTGTGTGTGCGCGTGTGTGTGTGTATGTGCGTGTGTGTGTGTGTGTTTACATATGCATATCAATGAATTCTTGTAAAATTAAGGAGAGATTATATAATAAATGATTATATTTGATAATCTCACAAAGATGGTTTATGAGTATTGTGGTGGTAATTAGAAAGATTAATGTTATAAATAGACTTTTATGGTGATAAATGTATAATGTATGTTATATGATAAAATGATGATCCTATGATATTGTATAATATCATGTTATGATGAGATGATATGAAGATGATTATGTTGATCATGATATTACGATAATATGTAAATGATGACATGATGTTATACATATGACGATATATGTGATGTTGATACTATGGTTATGATGGTTGATGAAAAATATGTGAGAAAAATATGTTTAAAGGGTTGAATGTATGTAACTATGTGTAGTGAATTTTATAACAATAATAATAATAATAATAGATGGTGATAAAGTAAAACTGAATATGGTCGAACTGGTAAATACCACCACTTGTCGGGGGAAGTAAGTTGGACGTGAGCGGTAACCCCGCAAGGGTGGGTTTAATTTGATTAATCTAATAAAATATATATATGGATAAAATTGGTAATATCCATTGTCTGACAAGAGTTGTAAGACGGGAGTAAGACCGGTCGGATTTTCAAGGAAATTAGGGACGGATCCTATAACGAAGGGTACAAAACCGAAGGGTGAGTGAACTTAACAATTATTTCAGTGTAAAACCATAAATCGAAAATATACTTTTACGCCTCAGTTTTGTAAAGAAACTTAGAGTTTCCATAAAGATAAACATGCACATTTTACGAAAAATAATAATAAAATATTATACTCTCAAGAATATTATCCCGAATTAAAATCAAAACATACTCTTGAGTCGCTCGAGTCATGCACACATTACATGTAACACCCCGGAAATTCGAGGATTCCCATATTGTAATTTAATGTGTGATTTGACGATTTTACCCTTGTGATTGGTATGGTCAAATTGTTGACTTTTTGATTGATGAACTAAATGAACTTTGACCTATGACCGTGACGTAGTTCGGGACGTCACGAGTTCATAGACAGGTGGCACGTCCAATTCGGACGATCAGGGAGAAAGTTATGACTATCGGAAGTTCAGGGGCATTACCGTAATTTGGACTTTCGGGGAAAATGTTGACTTTTCTTTTGGAAACTAATTTTCTGTTGACTCAAGGACCGTTGGGTAGGCCTCGACGTCCTGAGTCCGTAGACAGGCGGCACGCCGAAATCGGACTTCGTACGGGGAAGTTATGGTCAGAAACGTGAAATCGGGAGGTTCAGGTCTCGGTTTTCGTGTCGAATATTATATTCAGGAAATCTGATTGGAGGACACCTGGTGAGTGACAAGTGTCACCCACCCATTGGCTAGATTGGATCAGATCCACTATGGGATTAAATAGCATTTAAATCAACTTTAAATTTCAGCCCTTGGATTTGAAAACCCCTGATCTGATCTGAGCCATTGATCTCATCCTTGAGATCAAATCTGGGCCGTCCATTCCTTTCCCTCCATTCTTTATATTTCTTACCCGCAGAGCACATTCTGTCCATTTCGATCAAACACCCCAGCTCATCACCCACTCTCTGTGTCTGCGTGTTGGGGACTCCCTGGTGAGGCTGAGCGACGGCAGTGACCACGGCGGAGGACGGCGGCGAGGAAGGAACCAGGGAAACCCGTGACGGTTTCAAACCCAGATTTTGGTAACTTGTTTTCCCACGTTTAGTTTTATTCTTCATGGATCCTAATCGACTCTAGGGACTTCCAGGAACCTACTGGAATTGAGCTCGTGGCCGGAGGGGATCAGGACGGCGACTAAACTGCGACGGGAGGCCGGTTCTGTTCTTCGAGGTAGGCCCTCGATCCTATCTGTTTTTCTCAATTCTAATTCCATAGAACCCTTCCTAGGATTCAGACGAGTAGCTAGGAATCAAAAGGAACGAAAATGATTGAGAAATGAAGAAATGGTGACCGGGTCATGATCGCGGGTCTGATCGACCCGAGTTGCAGGAATACGGGTCAACCCGTCTGAGGACAGCGGTGATGATGTGGCACCCTGTCAGTCTGTCAGGTGACGTGGACCAACCGTGAGCCGACACGTGTCACATGTCAGTGCACAGTCAGCACTGACATGTCAGTGACGTGGACCAGTCAGGGACTACCACGTGTCACTGACATGTCAGGTGACGTGGACCGGTGCCGTGCTGACACGTGGCACATGTCAGATCTGACACGTGGTCTGACAGATCAGCGAGGTGGACCAATCGGGTGTTGACACGTGGCACCTGTCAGAGTCTGACATGTCAGATCTGACAGCTGTCAGGTGACGTCAGCATGACGTCATGCTGACGTCAGCGATGACATCAGCAGGACTGTTCCTGCGTTGACCGACGCGTTGACCGGCGCGTGGGGGCGCGTGTGAACAGTGTTTTTGGTGGGACCACCACCATTCCTTAGGTTTCGACGATTCGGATCCAATGGCGGTGGTTTCGGGTCGATCGGAGATCATTAAGTTGGTCAAAATAAGGTTTATTGCCTTGGAAAGCGGGTTCGGGCAGCTTTTCCGGACCGGTTTCGGTCTAGGGTTTCATAGTTGAATGTTAGGGGTTTGTATTGACCTTTGCATATGCTTTGGATATGACAGGGGTTGTATAATCGTACCAGAACGAGGGTATACGTTCGGTTTCCAGCAGGACTGTTCTGTGAGTGGGCCATTTTCTTAAACCCTTGCGTGCATAAATGTTTTCTGGTTTATTATACTTATTCACATGCTAAAACAATAATGGTTTTGATGATATGGAAAAATATGGTTATGGCACGTTTCACGGTATTTGGGCTTGAGACCCGTCTGATGAAACTTAATGATTGGTTCGGATTTTATCTATGTATATATATGCCTTGCATGTGGATATCAATAAAATGCATTTGTTACTGCACTGTATAGATCCTTCCATATTATATTGTCTCCTCCGGCGAGGTACCCCGGAGAGGTCACGGACGTCTAGTACGTCCAGCGTCTATGACGCTAAGCATCGAGGATGCAGTACCCGAACGGGGTTCGGGGAATGAACTCAGAAATTGAGACCCGAGTGGCACGCGTAGCCTTGTGATTGTGACCTATTGGACGTCAGGGACGTCAGACATCAGGGATGTCGGGATTGGAGTGTATAGTGCAGCAACTAAAATTATACTTATGGTTTTATTACATGCCTTATGGTTCATATTATATGGTTTATGATTTTGAATAATGATGCACGCATGTTTGGAAAACGGAGGGGTAAATTATATGTTTTAATTATCAAACGATTTCATAAACTTGAGTTTCGGTCCACTCACCCTTAATGTTTTTGATAACCCCTCCAGGTCGTGAAACTGAGGTAGAGGAGGAACCTGAGGCTGAGGCGTAGATCTACTTTCTGCGTACCTGATCCCCTGTTGGGCGGTGTACCCGCAGGTTTACCTTAGAGTCGTGCTCGCATCTTGTAATTTTGGTTTTCATCCCTTGTCTGACATTCGTTTAATTCGGATTTGATGTATGACTTAAATTTGGTTATTTATGCATTTGATGTTTTGAGGTTAAAATTGGTATGAATTATTGGGTGTCAGACGGGAGCAGGGCACGTCCTCTTGTGGTCCCTGTGGGATCGGGGCGGGTCCTGTCATTACAGGCTGGGTATTTATAGTTTGCTCGTGTACCTCAACCACGCGAAGGCTGTGTGCTAAACGCCATCATCTCATTTCCTCTAGAGTTCAGGGACAAGCTGGCGGTATTTAACTAATATCCAAGTAAAACGCGGGTGGTCGACCACGCGAAGGTTGTTCTGAGGCTAACAATCGGGTACCTAAGATACCGACGAGTCCTAAATGAATTCTACATAGTTCATGTCCAATACACGTACATCATAGCTCTTATAATAATAACTAACCATCAATATCAATCAAGGCATACTCAAAAAATATAATATAATAATCAATCAAGGCATGCTCGAAGAAATAATATAATAATCAATCAAGGCATGCAGAGAAAATATCATAATCTAGTAATAAGGTGAGCACCAAATCAATAGCATAAGATAACTATGATTTCAAGTATTATAAATATTGTAATACGTGCAAATAAAAGATAGTGATAAAAACGAGATATTTAAGAAAGAGGTGCACTTAAAGTTAGTTAGAGAATCAAAATCACCCGATATGCCAAGTCAACACAAACCAAGCCATCACAACCCTAAACGAAGTCAACCACAATATTTACCAATACCTTCCAAAGAAATATTAAAGGAAACCTCTATTGGGTTACTCAAAACGGGACATAAACATGTCTAAACAAACTAAAAACTTAATTCGAAGATCTGAAACGTCCCAAAACTAAACCCACGCGTTGCCGGTAGAAAAACAACCCCACACACTAGTCGATGGGCGGAAGTGACCACACAAATCGGCTAGAGGTTGGGAAGTGACCTCACGCGTTGCCGCGTGCATTCACGCGCATGTTGAGTGTGTTGCCCCGTGGCGCCCACGAGGCTGATAGGTGGCGCCCAAGTTGTAACGACCCGTCCCAGGAGTCGAGATTAGCGAAGTGATTAGCGACAGATTAACTGAGTTAATCGGTGGTTAGTTGGTTACTTTGGACATTAGGCGCAGAATGACGATTTTGCACCTGGGTTGGGCAAATGTTGACTTTTAGTTTGGACAGTCAATTGGGCATTGACTGATGACCGTGACGTAGTTTGGGACGTCACGAATCCGTAGACAGGTGGCACGTCCGATTTGGACAATCGGAGAAAAAGTTATGGTGTTCGGAAGGTTAAGGGCGTTCCCGTAATTTTGGTTAAATAGAGGAAAAATATTGACTTTTGCTAGACTCTTGGTTTTAACGTAGATCAAAGACCGTTAGATAGGTCTCGACGTCTTGAGTACAACGACAGGCGGCACGCTGTCATCGGTCGTATGACGATAAAGTTATGGGTCTAGGAAGTTGAAGGGCAAAATGGTAATTTTGGACCTAGGGGTATTTAGGTCTTTTCACATTGGGCCAATCAGATAGGACCATATGGGAGTGTGTGATTGGATATTTTATTTTCTGTCCAGGGAGAGTTGGACACGTGGGAGACTTCCTAAAGGGTTCTAGTCAGTTTGGATAGGCACAACTACAAAATGCACGATTTTGAACCGTGCAATTGTTCGAAGAATAGAAACATGGAGAGGGAAATCGTGAGGCTTCCTGATCGATTCTCAGTGTGTGAGGGCTTGAAGCATGAGTGAGTGATCGAAGAAGGGTTTGGTGAGTGTGAAAGAGTAGTACGGTGAGGTTTTGGACGGTGGGTGTGTTTGTGCCGTGACTGGAAACCAGAGATCAGGGCATGGACACCGTGCACGGTTGTGCACCCCAGACTATCAAACCATCAAATTGGAGACATGGTGGTGTTCAGGGACTCGAAAGGAGTCGTGTGGACTCAGTAGGACACGGCGGCGAGCACGGCGGAGACCGGAGCAGGGGTAAGTATTCTTTGTCCCCTGTTTTTCCCATTTTGTTAAATTCGAAAGTCGTGAGGTTTGGATGTTTGTCGAGGTGTCCTAAGGCTTCTAATAGTTCTAGGAAGGTTAGAAGGACCTTAGGGTGTAACCTGGAGCTTCGTGGTGGCCGTGGGTGGCCAGAGACAGAAACTCAGATTTTTTGAGTTTTCTTCGAAGCTTGGACGAGGAGATTGGGGCCGTGATTTCACGAATTGATTAGTGGAATCAATTAATTAATCCAGGACGAAGCTAAAGGAATGAAAAGGGATGAAAATGGTGGAGGAATGGTGAAGAACGGCCTACGCCGGTTTAGACCGGCCACGGTTGAGGAAGACGATGAACAGTACCCCACTGTTCAGACGCGTGAAGCCTACAAGCAACCCATGCGCCTGGGCCTCACGCGCTTGCACTGTTCATCATCTTCAACCTTCTGCTCAGCCGGTTCAGACCGATCCAGGTGAACCGAACCGGCGTGACAGATTTTCCCCTCAAATCTAGTCCGTTTCCAACCCTTTTGATCCCCATTAGTTCGTCCCCTTCCTAGCAACCTATTCCACTACTAAACACACGACATCACGACCTAACACTCCTCTCCCAAATTCGAACTTAAACCTAGAAAAATCCCAATTTCTGTTCCCGGCCACAGGTTGTTCTCCTAGCCACAAGTTGTTTCCCTGAGCTCAAGTTCAACTTACTAAACCTATTAGGACCCACAGAACAGCTCGACTAAGCTCCTAAACCCACGATTTTTAGTTTGAAACAAAACTTAAAAACAGGGGAACCAGGGAACTCACCTGTGTTCTAGCCTCCGCCGTGCTCGCCGCCGTGTTCCTCTGGATTCACAGGGCTGTCCTCAGCCTTCCTAGCCTTCCCTCGAACTAAATTGGCTCAAAAGATCGATTTTTTGATTGCACCACTAACCTCGACTCTTCTCTGTTTTCCTGAGTTCTACACACCTTACACACACACAACCTCACCTCCGTTCATCTCAACACGAACACACACCCTCAGACTCTCACTCAACCAAAATGGAGCCTCACAACACTCACACACTCACACACTCACTAGGATTGGATCGATTTCTCCTCCCCTGTCACACGGTCTCTGTTTCTCCCAAAACCACGGCTAACCGACCCATTCAATTTAAAAGGAACGGTGAAAGTGGCTAGAAGCCACTGGAATGTGGCCAGGTGTCACCCACTTGATGGATTAGCCCCAAAATATCCAATTAACACTGTCCACTTGTCCCCAGCTGATTGGCACGCTTCCCAAGGTGCAAAAAGACCAAAAATACCCCTGTGCGTCCAAATTACAATTTTACCCTTTACTTCCTAGACCCGTATCTCACTCGTTCGATATCCGATGAAGGCGTGCCGCCTGTCGTTGTACTCAGGATGTCGAGATCTACCTAACGGTCCTCGGTTTGCATGAAGAAACCTTGTCTTTCAAAAAGTCAACAAATGCCCCTATTTTAACCAAATTACGAAAGTGCCCTCAACCTTCCGAACATCATAACTTCCTCCTCGGATGTCGGAATCGGACGTGCCACCTATCTACGGACCCGTGACGTCCCGAACTACGTCACGGTCATCGGTCAATGCCCAATTGACCGTCTGAACTAAAAGTCAACATTTTGCCCGTTCTAGGGGCAAAATCGTCATTCTGCACCAAATGCCCAAAAGTAACCAACTAACCACTGATTAACTTAGCTACTCCGTCACTAAGCACTTCGCTAATCCCGATTCCCAGGACGGGTCGTTACAATCTACCCTCCTTAAAAAGAATTTCGCCCCGAAATTCCACATCTCGTACTCCACACCTGGGTCTCCTACCCGGTGTCCATCTCCTGCCAAAACAACTTCTCCTGTCATCACAACTTACTCAACGTACACTTTCTCGACTCGAACGTACCTTCGCCCAAGACTACCAACTAGAACTTCATGGTGTACGCAAGGGAAACTCTACGAACTTAAAGAAACAAAGGTATTTTAGAATACCTCATTTTAGAATACACAAACACACAGTTCATAGAGTACATCCTCGCGTACTTCCACCTACACCTTCTGGGAACCAACCCAGACTCCCGGGTCTCCTGGTCGGTAGGACATCCTAAGGTAACTACGAGTCCCAAGTAGACCCCCGTACCAAGTATAGGTCCAACAATCAATACCCAACTCCAATTCGACACTAGAAGCGCTCTGACCCTGAGTTACTCACCCTTAATGGAATCCTACCTACTGACTCACTACTTCGCCTACACTTCCCACAACTGCTCAGATCATCCCGTCGAAAGAATCGACAAAGTCCTAAAGGCACACCTAGATTGTGGGTTTAATAACCTCATATCGATCAGTTATAGTCACTCCTTCTCCAAACACTTCCGTCATCCTACTCACTGTAGTCCTTAACCTTGTCACTCCGAGTCATTCTACTTTAAACCAACTTACCGTCACCTAGGGGAAAATCCTAAACTCTAGCCCGGGATCCAATAAAAATGTGTACAACACGTTCAAGGATAGTAAAAGTACCTGTCACAGCACCGGGTGCTGACTGAGCCTCCTGCTGAGTCATCGCAAACACTCGGGCCTGGGATCCTGAAGTTCGGCCACGTCCCCTCGAACCACTAGTGGCACCACCACCTCCTATAGTGTCTGTTATCCCCGATACTGAGGTCGTGCTCCGTCCTTGCTCCGCTGTACCTCGACTTGCACCTCCCCCCAGTAGTAAGGACGGACACTCCCTTCGGTAGTGGCCTCGCTCTCCACAGTAGAAACAGATGACACTAGAAACATCCCGAATGGGTCCTTCACTCGGTCTCCCTGTGGACGCAACAGATGTCGCACTGGCTTGCATAGTCCGCTGTGCTCGGTGCCCACGAAATCCTGAACTCTGGAAACTACCAGGTCCGCCAAACGGTCATCGCCCGCGGATGACACTCCACCATAATTGCCCCTCTTCTGGGTCCTCTGGCTCGAAGTTCCAGAAAAAGGATGCTCTCGGCGTCGTGTCGGTAAACTAGCTTCCACCCTGACTGCAGCATCCGAAAACTCTCGGAGGGTCGCAAACGATCCAGCCGTCACTATGGCTCGAATCTCACCTCGCAGGCCCAACTCGAACCTGCGGCACTTCTCGGCTTCTGTAGCCACAAACGCAGGAGCAAAGCAGGACAACATCTGAAACTTCTGTTCATACTCAGCCACAGTCATGCTCCCTTGTTGGAGCTGCAGAAACTCTGACAGGACCCGTCCCCGAAGGACATAGATAACCGTACCCAGTCCTTCTCCCGTCTGACAAGTCAACTGAAGATCTGAAACTACCCTTCAGCACCTACCAGACAAGGGATATTTGCGCCTGTGCCCACTCATACCTCCACCTCTGGGATAGCCTCGATCATCGCGCCGCGACCTGAAGGGTCATTAAAACAGAAAAGGTGTGAGTGGACAAAAATGAACTTTTATAAATACGTTTACCAAAACACATTCTTACCCTCTAGTTTTCACAAACATGCATGCATATCGTAAAACATGAGTAATAGTATGAAATCATTCAAGTATGAACAGTGGACCGATAAAATCTAAACATATTTTCCCAAGGTCCGTAAAACTCATGTTCACCAAATTAGTTTAAATCTTAATAAACTCACGCTTTCCTTAAATCATTTTCCATAAAACCACGGTTTCCTCAAAATCATTTTCCATAAAACCATGGGACTTATTTCCATATCCTGTTGCTTAGAGTCACGTTTATCCCTGCAACGCGTGCAAATCAATAGGCTCAAGGATCGCTCAAAATCCCAGCATCCGCCGCTGTGAACACATCACCAGCCGGCAATCCGGATCTCGTGAACACATCACTTACCGATCCATATATAATCTAGCACTCTGGTCTGAGTCGAGCCTCCCTCGGTTGCACGACAAAGACCGTGCTACGTGACCTCTTCGGTGTAAACACTTCCATCCCGAAGGCGAGCGTTATCTCCAGGGTGCACTCCGGGGTAAAACATATTTCCACCCGAAAGCCCTAATTATCCGCAACATATCATCATCATAAAAACCAGTGAAAACAGTTGCGCTTGAAATCAAAATCATTTTCAATACAGGGTCTCAGCCCCAAGTCCCGATTTACTTTATAAATCCGAAAATCATCAATATCATCATGTAACCACATGGAAATAAAAATCCAATCAAAATCACAATTCCATTGGGTCTCAAGCCCAAAATATCATTTTCACGCAAATCTGTGCAACCGTAAACCCGAGTTGCCACGATCACGTAAATCCATAAAATCAATCACTGACTCATAATCCGAGTCCAAATATCATTTTCAATTTCCTGACTCATAACCCGAGTCAAAACATCATTTTCAATCCGGGCCTAGCCCAAAAACATCAATTTCATTATTTCTCGAAAATCGTGCCAAAATATAATATAATAATCATAAAATTGAGAAATCACCGGATTGAAACATCAATCATGCCAAAGCATATAAAATCATATAATAAAGCATTTAAATCATATTTGCATGCATCACGGTTAGAAAACAAAAGTCCACTCACAGTCCGTCCTAACTGCCGCCTCAATATGCGTGCCATAAGCCTCTCCGGGCTAATCCGACCTCTCTGGGTCATCCTGACCTGTCCAAATCATATCCAAAGGTTACTACTAACCTATACAAGTCCATATTAAGAACCCTAAAATTTCCCGGAAAAGTCAACGTGTCCCGTACACATTTTCCGAGGTGAAAAATCTCAATTTGACCAACTTAACGATCTTCGATCGATCCGAAACCACCGCCATTGGATCCGGATCGTCGAAAACCTTAAAATGGTCTTGGTCCCACCTAAAAATACGCTCCCACGCGCGGGGCAAAGTTTTAGTCAAATGTTGACCAAAAAGTCAACGCTGACGCCAGCAAAGTCAACGCTGACGTCATCATGAACAGTAAGTCAACGGCCAAAAGTCAACGGGCCAGAGTCAACTAGTCAACTCGTCGGTCAACGAGTCAACTCGCCGGAGACCGAGTCAACTCGCCGGCGGCTCGCCGGAAAACTCCATTGATGCCCCAAACTTCAAACTTCGATATCTCACTCGTTTCTCAACCAAATTCGACGTTCTACCTATGTAAATCCATCTACTCGAGCCAAGGATTCCAAATATCAACCCAGAAATTTCAGAAAGTACCTGGATTTTAAGTTATGGTCAATCAAAGTTTCGGCCAGAATTCCAATCATCATTCTGGCCACCTCCAATGTCCAAATCCGTCCCAAATTGTACCTACAAGCTCGTGAGAGCTCAAAGAACATTATCCTAAACTTAGAATCAATCAACACCATCAAAATCAAAAACCCAAAATTTGAATCCTACGGTTTTACCTTCCAAAATTCCGGCCACTGTGCACAACGGTCCTTACCGTGGCCACCATTGGGTTTGTCTCAACATCCTCTCCAACTTTCGTTCACGGGCCATAAGCAATGGATGATGATTGAGAGGTGTTTGTGTAGGATTGAGGTATATGGTTTTGAAGAAAATAAATGAAGAAGATGAAGATGATGGATGATGAAGAATGAATGATGACTAAGGATGATGAGGAATGATTAAAAAATGGATTAATGGGAAACATGTTCCACAATTTAGGGCCTCAAAACAAGGGATGGGTGACACTTGTCACTCATCCAAGTGTTCACAAACTCTGATCACTATTCACTATTTAATAATATTTTAATCGAAATCCCGGTTCGTTTGGTTAATCGATTTCGCTCCCGTGACCACAACTTCGTCGTCGAATCTCCGATTTCGGCATGCCGCCTGTCATTGGATTCGTATCAACGAAACCTAGGTAACGGTCCTTGGCCCTCATCCATTGGACGTCTCGGGTCAAAAGTCAACATTTGGCTCCTTTTCAGCCAAATTACCAAAATACCCATCAACTTTCGAACGTCATAACTTTCTCCTCGAATGTCGGAATCAAACGTGCCACCTGTCTATGAACTCGTGACGTCCTGAAATACCTCATGGTCATCGGTCAAAGTCCATTTGACCGCCCGATAAAAAAATCAACATTTTGCCCACGACTAGGGGCAAAACGGTCATTTTGAACATTTTATCTGATTCCACTCAACTAATCCCCGATTAGTCATTCTAAACCATTATTAATTATTAATATTTAATCCTGATATTCGAGACGGGTCATTACAAACTCAGCCTCCTTGGAATCGCGGAAAGAGCGGGGGTAGTACTGACCTAGGAACTGCTCCCTAAACGTCTCCCAGGTCACTGTGTGGACGTCCCAGCCTGACAGCACGAGGGTGTACGACCACTCATATGCCGCACCGTCCAATAAAAAGGTAGCTAGTAACACTCGGTCCCTCCGGTGGGCAGTGTAACGACCCGTCCCAAATTCCTAGATTAGATTAGTGACTAATCACGATTAGTGAGGCTAATCCGTGATTAGTAGAGCGAAATCGGACGAACGGTGCGAAATGACCGTTTTGCCCCTGATGGTGGCAAAACGTTGACTTTTTAATCGGGCGGTCAAATGGACTTTGACCGATGACCGTGACGTAGTTCGTGACGTCACGAGTTCATAGACAGGTGGTGCGTTCAATTCCGACGTTCGAGGAGGAAATTATGACGTTCGGAAGTTTGGGGGCATTTTGGTAATTTTGGATAAAAGGGGTCAAAAGTTGACTTTTTGACCGGGAGGTCCGATGGCCAAGGGCCGAAGACCGTTATGTAGATAAGGACGATACGAATCCGTAGACAGGCGGCACGTCGAATTCGGACGTTCGACGGCGAAGTTACGGTTCACGGAAGTTCCCGGTTACTATTCATGACGGCACGTTTTACGAGACAAAAAGTGCAGTTTTGTCTCTAGTGGGCCCAGATATTTAATGGAGGCCCAATGGATGAGTGACACTTGTCACCCATCCACTGGCCAATCTCACCCATACATGCATACCATCCCTTCATCGATCATTTATCTTCCTTCCACCCAAACACCAAACTGATCCATTCTCCCTCCCCAATTCAAAACTGAACCCCACTGATCATGACTGAGAGGCCAGGAGCGTGCAGAGGATGAAGGCTGGACGATGGTGGCCGGCTGGAAGCCACGCCGCCGTGGACGGCGGCCTTGAACCCGAGAAGATTACCCGGTTAGGCCCAAAACCCATTTAAATTCGATTTAATGATTACGGAACGATTTGGATGGTTTGGTTGATTTAAATAGGTTGCTTAGGGAGTTTTAAGAGGGTTTGTATGGTGTAGGACGGCTGGGAAGCCATGGAAGGGAAAATGGAAAAACAGAACCGTGAGGTTCATTTTGGAACCATAGGTTTCAGTGGGTTTTCGATAGTTTTGTTAATTGGGATTGATAGAAAACATTAAAATAGGAATTTAGGAATTGGAATGGAGGAAAACGGACGAAAAATGAAGAGTGTAGGGCCTTGGACCGGTCACGCTGGTCCAGGCGGACCGGAATTGCAGAGAAAACCGGACCGGCCCGGTCGGACCGGTTCGATCGAAGGAGGACGACGGGCACTGTAGCGGCGCGTGAGGCCCACGCGCAGCCACTTCAGGCGGCGCGTGTGGGCGCGTGCTAGGGTTTCTGGGGATGTGTTCAACATACGAAATCATCTATTCGATGTAACGAACATTTTGGGACTGGTTTCGTGTCGATCGGACACCGTCTCGATATGTTTCGGAGCATCGGAAGGTTTAGGTTCGGGATTAAAAATAGTTAAAAATACGGGAAAATTACGGGACTTTGGTAGGAGGTTAATTAAGTAGTTAGTAACCTTCTATTACGATTTGGACAGGTTTGGGAGTCCCGGTGACGGTGATCGGCTCAGGGAGCCGTATGGCACGCAAATCGAGGCGGCAGCTCGGACGGTCTGTGAGTGGACCTTGTTTTCTAAATTGGTGCATGCATAAATGTTTATTATATGTTTTCGTACTTGTTTGATGATGCCATGGGTGCATTTGTATGTGGTTACGTATAAGCACGTATTTCGAGGTTTCGACCTTATACGGTGCTTATACGGGTCTGTATTTCTTTATTGATTTAAATGAACTGAATTGGATTTCAAAATGATAAACTCGGGTATGAGACCCATTTGGTTTTGTCTCGGGCATATGACCTCAGATTCCGGGCACGGTGCCCAGTTGGTGTCCTATGTTCGGGTACGAGACCCAGTCACTTTACGGTTTTGATTTCAGGTCAGGGAACCTTAAATGGATTCCCAGGTTCGTGACGGTTTATGGGAACCGGCATGAACCCTTGTTATGGTATCATGGTTCATGACGGTTTATGGGAACCGGCATGAACCCTTGTTATGTTATTACGGTACATGACGGTTTATGGGAACCGGCATGTTACTTGATTATGGATATGATAGATCATGACGGTTCAGGGGAACCGGTCATGAATGTTTATGTTATGTATATATATGTTCGTCTACCTTCCTTTACTTCTATTATCTCCTCCGGGGAGGGTCGTTGGCCTGGGTGGACCCCGGAGTAGTCACGGAGCACCGACTGAGTGGAGTCACCCCCCAGTTGGGTTCCTTACTCTCAGGAAGGCTATGGTTACTATTACCTCGGGTAGGGTCAGTGGTCTGCGGACATTGACCTTGACTTTGAGATGACTCGGATTGAGACCCGGGTAGCGCGCGCGTGGCTTTGGATACCGTGACATGATTGGTTGTGTGACTTATATATATGTATGTGATGGATATATGATATATGATATGTGGTGTGTGCAGGTGTGCACAGGATTTGGGCAGTGGCCCGTATGGTCGTTTTTATTGTGGTCCTTTCGACCTTAGTTTATATCTGCTTTGGGCTTAGTCCCACATATGGTTTGTTTTGGATAAATGGTTTTCGAATGCATGCATGCTTTTTAGTGGAGGGTACAAATGTCTTCTTATTAAATGTTTGTATATGTTTGTATAAACTCTTGTTTTGTCCACTCACAGTTTTTAATGTTTTGACTACCCTTCAGGTTGACATCGGATGTGGACTGTAGCAGAGATCGAGATATCACATGCCTCCTCCGGATCCTGGTGTACTCTGATAGCCCGGGAGGGCAAAGGTCGGAAATATCCCTTGTCTGACACTTCGTGTCAGACGGGAGCAGGGTCATCCCGCACTAATCCCGGGGGGATTGGGATGGGTCTTGTCAGGCAGCACATCACTGCACAAATCAGTTCAAGTCGGGTAATCCACCTATGGGCTTCCTCAAGGTCTGCCCCCACCATTAAACGTCGTAACCCCAAGCCGCTGGGTTCGCTCAATCATAGCACTCTCTGTCCCTCTCGCCGCGTCGTCTTCAGGTCGTGGAGGGGGATCACGTCTCGGAGGCATGGTCAATCGTACGCTGAAAGAGGCATAAAGTCAGTAAAACGACCTAAACACAACCTCGCAACAGACACAAACCATAAACCTATGCTCAGATACCAATTGACAGGACCCACCCCCAATTATCACCCCCGATAACCGAGGTGAACCCTGCTCCCGTCTGACAAACACAAATAAAAGACCAAAAGAACATTACAAATACCCACAATTTACATTGCCAGACTAGGGAGAAAAGTTATATCGTTTATAGAGCATAGTAACAGTACGAGAACAAAACAAGCCCTACTGTAAGCTAAGCGCGTAACGGATGACTTTATGCCTCGACTTCTGCCTCAACGGTAGCCCCCAACACTCGCACCACGACCTGGAGGGGTGTTAAAAACATTAAAAATGTGAGTGGACTAAAAATGAATAAGAGTTATAAAAGCAGTTCCATAAAGAAATCAGGGTTACACCCTCCATTTTGAAAAACATGCATGCATAACCAAGTAACTTAAAATAACAGTAATACGAAAGGAAACAACGTGCAGAAATCATCAGAAATCAAAACCAAAGTTCAGGCCCTCGGCCCTAAATCCATAAAGCTAAGTAAATCGTGTCACAGCCAAAAACATTGGCAAAACAAGTGAAAAACATGAATCATACAAGTTTACTGGATCTCAAGTGCGCCCGAGTCTTTAAACTCAAAACACAATGCGTAAATAGCCAGGCCTTCCCGGGATATCAACGAGTTTTTAAACTCAAAACACAATCACATGCCTCGGGGGTATCATTATCACCGAGTCTTTAAACTCAAAACACATCAGTCCAGGGCCCTCCCCCCCGTAAATCAATCCGAGTCTTTAAACTCAAAACCAGATCCAGTGGGTTTTCCGAGTCTTTAAACTCAAAACCTTTTTTCATGTATAAGAAAATCCATCAAATCTGAAAACCAAAGCCAAACCGGAAATCTTCGAAAACCGAAACTACGTTTGATTAAAAGGGGGCTTCCTCCCAAATTTCACTTCCAACCTCAATCAAATCCACAAATCTTACTAAAACAGAATGCGTATAAACATAATCATTCATCCGAAACCATACTCAAAAGCATCACATAAATCATATTCTCGAAGTACGTGCAAATCCGATAACTCGTATTGAAAAATGTTTAATCAAGTAAAGCAAGCATATAAATAATAAGCATAAATCCATATATCGAAAGCGTACAAGCATAGTCGAAACATAAACAATATAAGTAAAAGAAACTATGTATGCCTCGGTTAGAAAATAAACAGTCCACTCACAACTTTCGTGCGCGTCAATCGCGTCCCCGTGCGATCCTCGGCCGTCTCAGGAAATTCCCAACCTGTCCAGAGTCACGAAAACGGGTCACAAACTCTTCAACATAGCTTACCCTAATTTCCCTAATTTTCCCAGATTTTAAACGTAATTAAACGGAACCCTAAACCTTCGAACAATGAAAACTAACCCGAGACAATGTCCGATTGTCTCGAAACTTGCCCCAGAATGTTCGTTACAACAATTAGAATGAAAACCGTGTTGGAAGTTCCCCAAAACAGTCCCCACGCGCCCGCCCAAAGGGGCTGCGCGTGGGCCTCACGCGCCTGCACTGTTCATCGTCTTCAACCTTCTGCTCAGCCGGTTCAGACCGGTCTAGGTGAACCGAACCGGCGTGACCGTTTTTCCCCTCAAATCCAGTCTATTTCCAACCCTTTTGATCCCACTAGTTTCATCCCCCTTCCTAGCAACCTATTCCACTACTAAACACACGACATCACGGCCTAACACTCCTCTCCCAAATTCGAACTTAAACCCAAAAAAAATCCCAATTTCTGTTCCCGGCCACAAGTTGTTCTCCTAGCCACAAGTTGTTTCCCTGAGCTCAAGTTCAACTTACTAAACCTATTAGGACCCACAGAACAGCTCGACTAAGCTCCTAAACCCACGATTTTTAGTTTGAAACAAAACTTAAAAACAGGGGAACCAGGGAACTCACCTGTGTTCTAGCCTCCGCCGTGCTCGCCGCCCGTGTTCCTCTGGGTTCACAAGGCTGTCCTCAACCTTCCTAGCCTTCCCTCGAACTGAATTGGCTCAAAAGATCGATTTTTTGATTGTACCACTAACCTCGACTCTTCTCTGTTTTCCTGAGTTCTGCACACCTTACACACACACAACCTCACCTCCGTTCATCTCAACACGAACACACACCCTCAGACTCTCACTCAACCAAAATGGAGCCTCACAACACTCACTAGGATTGGATCGATTTCTCCTTCCCTGTCACATGGTCTCTGTTTCTCCCAAAAACACGGCTAACCGACCCATTCAATTTAAAAGGAACGGTGAAAGTGGCTAGAAGCCACTAGAATGTGGCCAGGTGTCACCCACCTGATGGATTAGCCCCAAAATATCCAATTAACACTGTCCACTTGTCCCCGGCTGATTGCCACGCTTCCCAAGGTGTAAAAAGACCAAAATACCCCTGTGCGTCCAAATTAAAATTTTACCCTTTACTTCCTAGACCCGTATCTCACTCGTCTGATATCCGATGAAGGCGTGCCGCCTGTCGTTGTACTCAAGACGTCGAGATCTACCTAACGGTCTACGTTTGTCGGTCTAGCTCAATTTGTAACAGCTTCGATCTTCTGGGGATCCACACTAATCCCGTCTGCTGATACCACATGGCCCAGAAAACCAATGTTTTTTAGCCAAAAACTGGCACTTACTCAGCTTGGCGTACAACTGTTTCTGCCCCAGCTTTCCTAACACCAACCGTAGGTGTTTCTCATGGGCTCTAAAACTCCTCGAGTATACTAGGATATCATCAATGAACACGATCACAAATTTATCCAAATAAGATCGAAAGACCTTATTCATCATATCCATGAATGCTGCTGGAGCATTCGTCAAGCCGAACGGCATCACTAGGAACTCATAATGTCTGTATCTGGTCCGAAACGCTGTCTTCGGAACATCCTCCTCAGCAATCCTCAACTGGTGATAACCAGATCGTAAATCAATCTTCGAGAAGTACTGTGCTCCCCGCATTTGATCGAATAGATGATCAATCCTGTGTAAGGGGTACTGGTTCCTTACCGTTACCTTGTTGAGCTGTCGATAGTCCATACACAATCGGAGGCTCCCCTCATTCTTTTTCACAAATAACACCGGTGCTCCCCACGGTGATGTACTTGGTTGGATGAATCCCAAATCCACCAACTCCTGCAATTGGGTTTTCAGCTCCCGCAACTCAGCCGGTGCCATTCGATACGGTGCCTGTGATATAGGTCGTGTACCGGGGAGTAGTTCAATCATGAACTCAATCTCCCGATGTGGTGGTAATCCAGGCAAATCTTCCGGGAACACATCCGGAAACTCTCGCACTACAGGCATATTATCGTCACTTCGGAGTATCAACCCGCGTCGTCACAACATGCACCCGATAACCCTGGCATCCTTTCCGTAGAAGCTTGGTAGCGGCAAGCAAATAAATTATTTCAGGTAGCGAACCATCGCGCTCTCCCTGAAAAGTAATCTCCTGCAAACCCGGACTCCGCAGAATCACTCGCCTACTACAACAATCAATGAGCGAACCATGCTCCGTCAACCAATCCATTCCCAAGATAACATCAAAGTCATGGATATCCATAAGGATTAGATCAGCTAGTAAATCTACATTCTCTACTCTTACCGAGCACCTCCGAATCACCTGATTCACGATGTACACAACTCCCATTGGTGTACCAACACCCATCTCACTATCCAAGGCTAACACCTCACAATCTAACATACCCGCACAACTCCTTGAAATAAAGGAATGGGTAGCCCCCAACATCTATTAACACACGTACAAAAAGATTTGAGATATGAAGAGTACCTGTAATGACACCAGGTGTCGTCCTAGCTTGCTGCTCTGTGACTGCACATACACGAGCTAGTGGTCCGGTAGCCTGTCCATGCCCACGTGCTCCACGATTCTCACTAAGGGCTCCGCTCTGCCCCTACCTCTGATAGTGTTGGAAGCCGAACTCTGCACTGCACTAGTGCCTCCTGTATCGTTACCCCTGCTCAAAGCTAGGCACTCCCGAGCATAGTGGCCTGATCCTCCATAGGCAAAGCAAACGAGTACACCCTGGTCTGTCAGCAGACCCACTGGATGCACCACTCCATGACATGCGCTGACTAGAACCAGATCTCGACCCTGATCTCTGGGAACTCCCAAAGTGACCATACCTTCCTCGGTCGTACGAGAACGATGATGTTCCACTATTGTGTCCTCCTTTCGATCCTCGACGGCTCACTGGTCCAAGATACGGACGATCCCCGCGTCATCCCTCTCCAGATGACTGTCGTGCTCGGTGTGTCGCCAGATCAGAATCGACACGAACCGTAGCATCCACCATGTCTCTCATGGTAGCATGACTGGCAGCTGTCACACCTGCCTGAATATCCCCTCGGAGTCCCAGCTCAAACCTCTTACATTTGTCCTCTTCTGTGCTCACAAAGGCTGTTGTGAACAGAGAAAGTCTCACAAATGTATGCTCATAATCCGTCACTGACATGTCGCCTTGCTCAAGTCGTAAAAACTCTGCCTCACGGGCAGCGCGAAAGGATCACGTGAAGTATTGGTCAAAGAATCTCGCACGAAAAATCTCCCAAGTAGTAGTGTGGATAAACCAACCCGACATCTCCAGGCCGTACCGCCACTGGTAGGCCCCCGCCTTCCAGTAGGAAGGTCGCCAATGCCATGCGCTCTTCCTTCCAGTGGGCAGTGCATCACAGTAAAGATCCTCTCCCATTTGGCTATACCATTCGTGAGCTTCCTCGGGGTTTGATCCCCCACTAAAGTGTGTGGCTCCCAAGCGTTGAGCCCGTTCGATACTCGCACACTCCATCTCTTGAGCTATTTCCTCGTCAGTCCGTGCTTGAGGAATTCTCCTTGTAGGTATAACCAACTGTTTAAAAGGTATATGTAACGCCCCGGACGTTCTGAAAATGTAATATTGTAAAATATTGAATAAAATGACGTTTTTAACCCTGTGATTTGTGTGGTCAATTTGTTGACCTTTCGATTGGGAGGTTGAACGGACGTGGAGTGATGACCGTGACGTAGTTCGGGGACGTCACGAGTTCATAGACAGGTGGCACGTTCGATTCGGACGAACAGGGTGAAAGTTATGATGTTCGGAAGTTCGGGGGGCATTACCGTAATTGGGCGTTATTAAGGGAAAAGTTGACTTTTTGCTTGACTATTGTTTTGCAATTGACTCGAGGACCGTTGTGTTCGTCTCGACGCCCTGAGTACAACGACAGGCGGCACGCATAAATCGGACGTCGGATGACCGAGTTATGGGTCACGGAAGCTGGATGACATTTTGGTAATTATTGCGCAGAGGGGCATTTTGGTCATTTCACGGTGGTTACTGTAGCACCATCGTGAGAAGCAGAGTGTGGCCGTGGTGTTTTTGAACGTGCATTTGTTTAAGGCTAAGTGGACTGGTGAGTGGGTTTAGTTTATGGATTTTGAGGTTGTGGGAAGCAGCCATGCGTGTCTGGGCAGAGACTGAGTGCACGGGAGGAACGAGAAATGGCTGTGGTCTCTGTGTATGCGGGAAACCGTTTTCAGAGGCCTCAGTTGGTCTCCCACGGGCTGTTGGCCACACCGATCGAATAACTGAGTATGGGAATGGAGTGAGGTTTGAGTTAGGATCATTTTGGTTCAATTTGGAAGCTGAGCTTGAGAGGGATTGTGAGAGAAACCGTGAGCAACCGTTTCGGGTTTTTGGGGGGAAATCACAGAGTTCAATTTCTAAGGGTCGAGGGATCAATCTAAACACACTGTGAGTTTTCTGGGAGTGACAGAATCTCAGCCGTGAAAGAATTGAAGGGATTCGAGCACGGATTGCCCAAGAACCCAAGGTCCAGTTCGAAGGAAAAAACCAGTTGGAGGGAAAAATCTCATTCAATTTCTGGAGCTTGTTGATCGAAACCAAAGGCCGTGTTAGACTTCTGGGGTCACTTCGTGCACAACCATGCAAGAATTGAAGGAGGAGGAGGACAGTTTGGCCGGGAACCTGAGTCTCAGTTTCAGGGGAAAAACCAGTGCTGAGGACGACGACTTCCAGGTAACGGCGAGCTAAATTGTTAGTGCCATTGTGTTCGTATGGGTCCCTTAATGCTACTGGTGAAGTTAATTTGGGAATGGAACCGTGTAGGGTGAGTTCCAGAAGTCGACTTGTTCGACTGTTCGAGCTTGGGTTGGGTCGATTTGGTGTAAGTCGAGGTTAACCATTGATGCAGACCTAAAATAAATGGGTTAGAGAAGATAATAGGATTGAAAACGGGTAGAATTGACTGAGAATTGAGGGCTAACTGATCGGGTTGAGTCGCGGGTATCAGACCCGTTTAGCAGGCTGTTCGGGTAAGGGAGATGACACTGTAGCTTGGCGCGTGGCCTTCACGCGCAGCCACTTTGGGCGGCGCGTGACGGCGCGTGTGACGTCAACTCCGATCACGGTCAACATGAGAAATAATCCTTTCAGTCTAATTAACAATTTCCCTTTTGGATTCGAGTTGTTCGGGAGTCGTTCGGGATAAGCTCGGGAGCCCGGAAGTTTAGGTCCTTAAGGTTTATTTTGCCGAAAAATCCGGGAAATTAGGGAAAAATCTTACGAGCTATTTGAGGATGTTTGTAACCCTTCTTGTACATTTTTACAGGCCCGGACACTTCCGAAGCTACGGAGGAGCACGCGGGACGCGATTGACGCGTCCTAAAACCGTGAGTGGACTTTTTGATTTCCTAAATTGGGCATGCATGACTATTTTGCTTATTTATCTCATGGTTTTACATATGATTTTATGATGGTGATATGTTATATCGGTTTTACGTGTTTTCACGTTTTTCGAGATATTTGCCGTATTTCACGCATTTCGAGGTTACAATTTCCGCTTATGCATGCGTGATGATTTTGATAAAGTACCTGGATATGAGTATGCATGTTCCGGATTTATGATGTTTGATCACATTGTGAAGTAATTTCTGGAAATTGCATGTGTTGGAATTTGCATGTGAATTCGGACATGAGTCCTGTTACGATGATAAATGTTTTGGAATAATGTTGGAAAAAGACTTGTGATGAATCCTGATTTATTATGTGTAAAAACGGTTTTGGGTTTAAAGACCCGGTTAATGGTTGGATCTGGTTTTGGGTTTAAAGACCCGGTACGTTGATGACGGGGGCGGGCCCGGAAAATTGGGTTTAAAGACCCGAATTGAGTTTAAAGACTCGTGAGTTTAAAGACTCGATTATTACGATACCCCCGAGGCCTATTAATCATGTTTTGAGTTTAAAGACTCGTTGATATCCCGGGAAGGCCTAATGTTGAGTTTAAAGACTCGGATGGATCCAACGGCATAATTGTGGTTAATGATTCACGTTTTACTTGATTTGTGCAATTAACGTTCAAAATGACGGTTTCTGAAACCTGGAATTATTAACTGGTTTTTACATGAATTATGGTGACCTTTTGTAACGTTTTCCATGTGTTTCGGAAAAAGAGTTTTTAAAAGTGCAATATGCAAAATTTGAATTTTTGGTTATGCATGCGTGTTACAAAACTGGAGGGCGAACCCGATTTCGGAAAAACTGTTTTCCCTATAAAGCTTATGTTTCGGTCCACTCACACTTTGTTGTTTTAAATTCCCTCCAGGTCGTGATACAAGCGTGGGGGCAAGCGCCGAGGCAGAGGCGGAGGCATAAAGTTTTCCGTTGCGGAGTAGTTAGTTCACAGAGTAGGACTTGTTTCTTTAATTTGTTTTGTAGTATTGCTCTGTGAAACTGTGGACTTGACGTCCAGGTCGGATGTATTTGTTTAATCTCCCTGGTCTGACAATGGGTGTGTTGTAATTTTAACTAGTTTTCCGGTCTTTTGGGTTCGATTGTCAGACGGGAGCAGGATGCTTCTCGATTATCGAGGGCGATAATCGGGGTGGGTCCTGTCAGTATAGATTAGATAACAACATCTTAAGACGTCAGAAGTACCAAGTACTGACCACTAGTCTAGCATGCTGACCAAAAACCTAGTGCTCTGATACCAAGTTGACAGGACCCCGCCTCGATCCCCCTGGGACGACCCGGGGGACGTGCTCTGCTCCCGTTTGACACCCGACCCTCAAAATACCAAAAATACCCTTAAGGGAAATCAAATGCATAAATATCCAAACTTAAGTCATACATATTATCCGAATACAAATAGTGTCAGACAAGGGATAGTTTCCAAATACAGGTTATTGAGCATGACTCTAGACATTCTACGTGCCAACCTACCCAGCAGTAGGGTTCAAGTGCGCAACGTAAACCTATGCCTCTTCCTCCTCAATAGCCCCGGCCTGGAGGGGTTAGTAAAACAATAAGGGTGAGTGGGCCAAAACTCAAGTTTAAAAACAGTTCACCATATCGAAAACATATAGTTTTTCCTCTCCGTTTTCCGAAAAGCATGCATCAGTATCAAAAGCCATAATATCATATCATATCATATAAACATAAGCAGAATAATATATCCATAATCATAACCTCAGTCACTGCACTATACATCCCAACCCTGACATTCCAGATGTCTGACGTCCCAGATGTCCAATAAGGTCACAATCCCAAGGCTACGCGTGCCACCTGGGGTCTCAATCTCGAACCTAGTCCGGGTATGGCATCCGAGATGCCTGACGTCTCAGATGTCAATAATAGCAATTCTGCTCCTGAGCCACTCTACGGTCTGGTACCCTTCCGTAGAATGACCCCTCGTAGGCAATGCGCCGTGACCACTTCCGGGGGTACCCTCATTCGGAGGAGACAGTATCACTAGGGTAGATCTATACAGTGTAGTACTAAAGATAATCATCGAAATCCATATACATATATCTGACTCAAACAGTGCATAAACCAACCAGCCGGGTCTCAAGATAAACATATACTTTTGCTTGAATCACACACACACACACACATATATATATATGTATATATATATATATATATATAGAAAGGAAAACAATTATGCATGCCAAGGGTTAGTGAAATCAAAGGCTCACTCACAGTACAATCCCGCTACAAATCCGAGCGTATAACCCTGTCCGAGTGCTAATGTACGATTCCTGTCATGTCCAAAGCATACGTAAGGGTCACTATAAGTCCCTACTAAACAACCAAGAAACCCTAGACTGAAACCGGCCCGGGAAAGCCTTCCGAACACGTTTTCCAAGGCTTCAAACCCTAATTTGACCAACCTAACGATCTCCGATTGACACGAAACCACCGCCATTGGATTCGTATCATCGAAACCTTGAAAATGATACTGGTCCCACAAAAGTTAATGTTCACATGCGCCCCCCACGTGCCTGGTCAAAGGTCAGTCAACCTTGCTACAGTGCATGCTGACGTCAGCACTGACAGTGTCAGAGGACACGTGTCACATGCTCATTGGTCCATGGTATCACAGTTTCTGACATGATGACGTCATCATGACATCACTGATGACATCATCAGCTACAGTAACCAGGTCAAGTCGATTTGCAGAAATCGGGGTCGCCGTTGACCCCACGGCTTGACTCGATCACAGAACACGTTTCCGGCCACCATTTTCAGTCAGACTTGGCTCTAAAAGCTAGTCACAACCACCTCTACAATTATGTGAAATCAAAATCAAACTTTAGGTTGAAGAAGCTACCTGAAAAATAACGGGAAAGTCGGCTAAACACTCTGGTCGTCTTCTCCGGCGACTCGCCCAGATCCCGGCCACTAACCTTGGTCCAAACTGGTCGTCTGAGTCCCTAGGACATGTCTTAGAGATGAAAAAAATGAAACCTAACGTCAAAATGGGTCATTTCAAAACAGGGAAGGAAAACTGAACCTATCGGGTTTTCAGACTTACCGCCGCCGTATCGCCGCCCTACGTCGTCGTGTCCACTCCTCAGTCCTCCTGTCATCCTAGTTTACCTAATCCTACGTTGGTTCGAGCACAGGTGAGGAGGTTTGGACGGTTGGATTGTTTGGGTTGGTTTTGTTTCCTTTCGGGTCTGGGGGGTTTTGGGTCATGCAGGCAAGGTGTGGTGGTGGTGGCCGGTGCCTGGTGGTGGCTAGTGGTGGCTGGTCGTTGCCTGGATGTGGAGCAAAACAGAGGGGTGGCCTGGATGTGTGTTTGTGCAAGGAATGCTCACGGCTTGAGAGAAAATGAAAGTGAAAGGGATTGAGTTAAGTCTGATCAAAATAAAGGAAAGAAGATGGTGGAATCAACGGCCCAGATGAGTCCTAGGTTGAGATGAACGACTAGAAAATAGTTAGGGAAAAAGAAGTATTTAAAAATGTAGCCAATAGAGACAAGATCCAGAATTTGGGGAAAAGGGGTGTGTGGGATGAGTGACACTTGTCACTCATCCAAGGGTCCAGATTGATTTGATTTTTAAATCAGATCCTAATATTATAATATTATTTTATTTCGAATCTCGGTTCGTTCGGTTAATTGATTTTACTTCTGTGACCATAACTTTTTCGTCGTACTTCCGTTTTCGACGTGCCCCTTGCCTACAGACTCGTGACGTCCTAATCTACGTCACGGGCATGGGTCAAAGTCCTAAATATTCCCTGGGGCAAAAGTCAACTTTCTCCCCTCCTTAGGGGCAAAATGGTCATTTTACAATAAAAAAGTATTTACGAAAGTTCGGGTCGTTACATCACTAATGCCACAATCATTACTATAGAAATAACATGTATAAAATATATAAAACAGTTATGCATGCATCAAAGCTTAGAAAAAATTGTCCACTCACAAACCATACTCAAAAGCATCACAGAAATCATATTCTCGAAGTACGTGCAAATCCGATAACTCGTATTGAAAAACGTTTAATCAAGTAAAGCAAGCATATAAATCATAAGCATAAATCCATATATCGAAAGCATACAAGCATAGTCGAAACATAAACAATATAAGTAAAAGCAGTTATGATACTCGGGTTAGAAAACAAACAGTCCACTCACAACTTTCGTGCGCGTCAATCGCGTCCTGTGCGATCGTCGGCCGTCTCAGGCAATTCCCGACCTGTCCAGAGTCACCAAAACGGGTCACAGACTCTTCAACATAGCTTACCCTAATTTCCATAATTTTCCCAGATTTTAAATGTAATTAAACGGAATCCTAAACCTTCGAACAATGAAAACTAACCCGAGACAATGTCCGATTATCTCGAAACTTGCCCCAGAATGTTCGTTACAACGATTAGAATGAAAACCGTGTGGGAAGTTTCCCCAGAACAGTCCCCACGCGCCGCCCAAAGAGGGCTGCGCGTGGGCCTCACGCGCTTGCACTGTTCATCGTCTTCAACCTTCTGCTCAGCCGGTTCAGACCGAGTCCAGGTGAACCGAACCGGCGTGACCGGTTTTTCCCCTCAAATCCAGTCCGTTTCCAACCCTTTTGATCCCACTAGTTTCGTCCCCTTCCTAGCATCCTATTCCACTACTAAACACACGACATCACGACATAACACTCCTCTCCCAAATTCGAACTTAAACCCAGAAAAATCCCAATTTCTGTTCTTGGCCACAGGTTGTTCTCCTAGCCACAAGTTGTTTCCCTGAGCTCAAGTTCAACTTACTAAACCTATTAGGACCCACAGAACATCTCGACTAAGCTCCTAAACCCACGATTTTTAGTTTGAAACAAAACTTAAAAACAGGGGAACCAGGGAACTCACGTGTGTTCTAGCCTCCGCCGTGCTCACCGCCGTGTTCCTCTGGGTTCACAGGGCTGTCCTCAGCCTTCCTAGCCTTCCCCTCGAACTGAATTAGCTCAAAAGATCGATTTTTTGATTGCACCACTAACCTTGACTCTTCTCTGTTTTCCTGAGTTCTGCACACCTTACACACACACACAACCTCACCTCCGTTCATCTCAACACGAACACACACCCTCAAACTCTCACTCAACCACAATGGAGCCTCACAACACTCACACACTCACTAGGATTGGATCGATTTCTCCTACCCTGTCACACGGTCTCTGTTTCTCCCAAAAGCACGGCTAACCGACCCATTCAATTTAAAAGGAACGGTGAAAGTGGCTAGAAGCCACTGGAATGTGGCCATTGTGTCACCCACCTGATGGATCAGCCCCAAAATATCCAATTAACACTGTCCACTTGTCCCCAGCTGATTGGAACGCTTGAAAAGGTGCAAAAAAAACCAAAATACCCATATGCGTCCAAATTACAATTTTACCCTTTACTTCCTAGACCAGTATCTCACTCGTCCGATATCCGATGAAGGCGTGCCGCCTGTCGTTGTACTCAGGACGTCGAGATCTACCTAATGATCCTCGGTTTGCGTGAAGAAACCTTGTCTTTCAAAAAGTCAACAAATGCCCTATTTTTAACTAAATTACGAAAGTGCCCTCAACTTTCTGAACATCATAACTTCCTCCTCGAATGTCGGAATCGGGCGTGCCACCTTTCTACGGGACTCGTGACGTCCCGAACTATGTCACCAATGCCCAATTGACCGTTGCGAACTAAAAGTCAACATTTTGCCCGTTCTAGGGGCAAAATCGTCATTCTGCACCAAACGCCCAAAAGTAACCAACTAACCACTAATTAACTTAGCTAATCCGTCACTAAACACTTCGCTAATCCCGACTCCCGGGATGGGTCGTTACATTTCCCCCGTAGGCCTGTTGAGTTTAAAGACTCGGATTATATTGAGGCCTGGATTGAGTTTAAAGACTCGGAAGTTTAATGACTCGGATAGATCCAGCAGGTTCGATGAACGGAAATGTGGTATAGTTTTCAATAATGGTTTTCTGAGGTTTTGGGCTATGACCGGATGAAATGGTTTTCGGTGGTTTTGGGCTGAGGCCCGGGATTTGGAAAAAGGAACTTGTGTTCGGTTTTTCTTATATGGTTTGTTTAACTGGGGGTTTTATGACATGATTTTGATATGAATGCATTGGTTTTTGAAATGGAGGGTATAAATGTCATTGTTTTATTGAACTGTTTTCTAAACTATACTTTATTTTTGTCCACTCACAGTCTTTTCGTGTTTTCGATACCCTCCAGGTTGTTGCGGTGCGGGCTATTGGTCGAGAGAGACGGAGACATCACACCCGCGATCCACAGTAGTTCGGATGGCTGGATTCGAGAATCCCTGGTCCGACTTACGTGTCATATGGAGGTTAGACGTCAGTCTGGCATTCGTGTCATGCGTAAGTCAGACGGGAGCATGATTTAGTCCCTAATCCTGGGGAATTAGGGTGGGCCCTGACACAAGTGGCTGACATGCGACATCCATGTGGATGGCTGGTGGAATCCACATGACTCCATGTGTTCGCCACACAGCTCACTTGTGTTTTCTGCGTGTCTACCATACCGTTATTACATGTTCAACGGCTGGTGACTGGCATTGCCGCAACCAACAATCAGACTATACAAGCGGCACTGAAAGCGGTGGTCGGATTCTGAAAATCTCGCAGCGGGGAATATTGAATAGCACTAGTCTTGCGTTAAGCTCATAATGCATTAAAGTCATAACTATCAAAAGCCAACTAGTCCTTACCTTTCTTACATTTCCTATAGACATGGTGAAAACAGCAGCTCCGCTCTCTATCGATGAAACTCCGACAACTACAAATGAGAGTGCCCTGCAGGTGGACAATGCAGAGGATTGCAGTTTTAGAGTCCGATTCAAGGATGACAGCCCTAATTTGATGTATGATTTCCATTATTGCCCATTGCTAAATGAGCTTTTGTTAACGTACAATTAGGAGGCATCACACCTCTTAATCTCTTATGCATTTGGCTGGCATGACTCGTTGTTGCAAAAACCTAAAAAAAAGCTCTCGTAAAATATAAAATTTATTTAAATGTGATCATACATGATTAATGACTATTTTTTTTAAGCAAAAGTAATGGGTAACTAGAAAGAAACGATTGAAATCTTATATTTTTACAGATTTTATACAAGGGTTGAAAATAATATTTGGGGTTTTTATATTTTTCGATAAACTTAATAACGTTCAGTAATTTTACCAATATCTATTATCATATATTATTATTTAAGGAATTATAGTAATTAAATAATACAAATTTTACATTAATTTATTTATTGTTTGAAAAAAAAATTAATCAAATTTTTTTTTTTCAAAGGCATGCATAATGCTTAGCGATCTTAGTCTCTTAATCTCATTGATTTTTAAAGGTTTTATATTTTTGTAATTTTTATAATATTAGATATATTATTTTATTTCAGTTTAGTGAAAGAATTTTTACTAAATTATATTTTGATTATAAATTCCTTAAAAAGATATATAACTTAATATTATTTTCTATAAAACTTAATCACATTATATAAAATGATTCTGTAAATTTTTGTTATATAACTCTATATAATTATGGTATTAATCATGTAAAATTTTAAAAATTAACAAATATTACTTCAACAAAACTTCGAATTTTCAAGCCACTTGAAAAACATGTGGTTAATGGAAATACGCTTCAATACACCCCAAAAGGAGGAGACTCTGGGAACTCTCAAGCCACTTGAAAAACACGTGGTTAATGGAAATAGGCCCGTAATGGGAAGCTTCACGCAGAAACAAAATATCCCGCAATAGCAACTCTTCTTTTCAATTTCTTAAGCAAAAGAAGAAAAGAGTGAAGGCATTGACTTAGCTTCTCAATCTCACTCGAACCTTCTAATTTCTCACTACTTGGAATTGCGTATGGAAAAAAAAAGGTTTAAGGACGAAACATTTCCATAAAAGTACTCGAATTTTATGATAATATTGTACAAACAAATGTTTGATCATGTCTTCATTCACAAACGTATCAAATGTATATTGAACAGGCACCTGAGATGTAAACATACATAAAGTGAACGTGTTAGATACACGACGCGATTCCAATGTATATATCTGTATGGTGTTGCCAAGACTAAGAATCAGAGAGAATGGCTGGATACATGAGTGCAGTATCTCTTTGGTTTCCCACCTAAGAGTCGGACAGAAGGGTGGATACCTTTGCCGATGATGATGGTGATAATGATGATACCTCTAAACTAGCTTTGTTCGAATTGCAGGCGTGGAGTGTAATGCATATGTCTGTATCTTCAAGGAACTGTTCTGCGTTGGCAATGAATAGTGGTCCATACTCGAAAACAATCCTCTTGCACTGTCAAAATTTATAGTCTTAGAAGAGAGCTAAACGAAACTACTTTGAATGATCCCATGTTCAGTTTGATTATCCATTCTAATTCAAAGTTGTGAGACCAATATATCCTTCTGTAAAACTAGCTGGAGTAAAACATGCTATCCAAGAATACATACAAATCTATAGACATTTACTAATGTTCTTAACTGTCGTCACCTTTTTGGTATAGTTCTCCACTGAATTGCATGCCTTCAAAAGCAACTCAATAATCTCCAGCTGCCAGAAAAAGAAAGAAAGCATTTAAGAATTCTGGGTAGCATCAAGCCTCATGGATTACGAAATAAAGATTTTAAACGTCGTAGGATGAATCAAGAATCTCCAATAAAATCGTCACAGATACTAATAATTACAAAGTCAAGATCAATAAATGCACGAGAAAATCCGGTAGTACATATTGCCTACATTTTAGGTAAAATTTTCTATTTCACTAAGGAATCATGTACAGCTTTTCTGCTCTCTTGAAGAGCCATGTAAATGCAATTGTAGCATAACTATATTACTCATAGATAATAAATTTATATTGATATCACATGCGTGTTTGCTGCCACCTGCCAGTAGCATTTCTGAAAACATACTGAGAAACTTTGCACGTAGAAGTTCAAAAGTTGTAATTCTAAACTGTCAGCTTCGCCACTCTAAAGGTTCTGTCATGTATAATTGTAAGCAGAAAGAAAAAATTGTAGGTCTAGAGTCATGTGTCTTTGTTTGGGCCTTAGATCCAATAACGGGTGCTAATATCAATGATAATAAAAAATTGAAACACACATTTAGGCTGATGTAGGGAGGGCTTCAAGTTATAGTCTTAAGCATCAAAGCTCTATGATTTTTACACAGGGTTTCCAGTTGTCTCAAAAAACTATGTGCTCTATGTGCGCATGTGAAGGTCAAGAAATGTAAACATTCAACATATCAAACTCCGATTAACTAAAGAGTCCGCTTTTTTATAATTAAATGAAAAGTACAAGTACAAACCTGTGTATCAGGATCTTTCAACTTAAGTAATACTTCTGAAACAGCACGGTGACATAATCCACAGTTATCCTCTTGGAGTTGTGAAGAAAACAAAGCAATCTGCTTGCAGAGGTTGACCTTCCGGCAGAACTCGCTAGGTTGTACAGAGGAGATCTCTACAAAGAAGAGAGGAGCATAATAGTCCACCAAAGTGACACACTGTCCCGCATATAAGAGAAAGAAATTCAGGAAGTTTTTTTAAATAAAATAGCATTAAACATTAAAAAAAATTCGGGTTATTAGTTTATTAGAACACTAGAAGATTAGAAAACGGAGACCACCCGCTGCTTGAAAGAGTGCAATTGGGAGCAGGTGTGATGTAGGGTTGCAATGATCTCAGTCTGAGTCTTGTTTTCACCAATGTAATCGAGTGCCTGCCCAGCAAACTCCTCACACAATGTGCACACATTATCATTCCCATCAACTGCCTCACCCCCCCAAGGTTCTTTCACAGTATTTTCTCTCTCTTTCATATCTGTCTTCGCAACTGAAATCAGAAAGTAAATCTACAAGTTAAGTAATATGTTCGATGCCTCAGAAACAATTAATTTATCCAGAAAGATTGAAGTTTGAACCAGACCCAAGATGAGACTACTAAATACCAAACATGTTAAAATTCCATTCCCACTGGACAATGCTTCCTTTTTTTTTTTTTTTTACCTTCCAAGTTAAGGGTTGCTACTTGTCTAGCATCACAAGCCCAACTAGCTCCAAGCACGAAAAGAATTAGTACCCCAACTCTTACATCCATGGTGGCTGAAGTAACAATCATTGAACAACATTAGAAGGTTGCTATAAAAAAAAATTATGTAGTGCGCGGAACAATAACAAACAACAATTGATAATAACGCTACATTCTCAATATAAAGAAAACGAAGAGAAAGGTGAAAGTGCAAACAATATAATCAAAAACAGAAAGGAAACCAAATCATAATTTAGTAACTCCATTTGAAATTAACATTCTAAATGCATTTTAAAACCTGATCTTGGAAATTTAGGGCTGAATCAAAAGGGTCAGGATCATAACACTCCATTCATTATTCGCTGAGAAATTGTTTGTAGTAACCTGCCTAAGTTCTCATGGAGCTGAATTCACTAAACGAAAGTTGCAAGGTCAAAGTTTGTAGAGGTCTACTGAAAGTTTAAAGTCAGATTCTTTGTCTAAAACCCACTGGAATTTCTATTTGCATGATTTCATTGATTGAAAATGAAAACATCTATAACATCAATAACCTTTGCCAACGACATAGAACAGAACAGCAAGCAAATTAAATATGAAATAAAAACATAGAGATATCAAATAAATCTAAAAAATATCAGCTTTTGTGCTGAGAAAACGTGGGAAACGAAATAACGAACAAGTTCGAGGCGATGATTTGAAGCTGTAAAGATCCCACTTATGATTTCCGATACTGGGAAGCCAAAAGGAGCGTAATTGAAATCCCAAACAATCGGAGATTGAGATTGATAGATATATACCTGAGTGAATGAAGTGAAAGACAGGATTTTGAAATTCCTTTTTCAAGTATGGGGGTTTTTGCGATGCGTTGAATTGCCGTTGGCGGTGGGTTGCTTCCTTTATACAGCTACCCACTTGGGTTTGGCTTCTCTGTGCAAGCAAAATACAACTGGGCTCTTTCCAACGTGTCATGTTCGTCTTCAACCCATACAGTCGGGATTCAGTTTTTTTGTTTATTTTTCTTTTCTTTGTTGGAAATGAAATGGATTTTGGTTGAGGCAATACCTTTGCTTCTTATAACAAATTTTTCATTCATTGTGAATAAAAGTAGATTGAATATAAAAAAAAAAAAAAATTAAGGTCGATATCCGTATTTTCATTTATTGTGAATAAAAATAGATTGAATAGAAACAAATTAAAGTCGGTATTTGTATTTAGCGATTCAATGAAAGGTTCAATTATTGTAAAGAAAGTTTAAACTATTGTAAACAATAGACGTTTTCACAATAGACGTATTTTCTTTTTGAATCCGAAACTGATTTTAGCTCTTGCATTAATCACGGGAGAAGTTCATAAACAATAGACGTTTTCACAATCAACACATACCACACTATAAATAATAAACAAATAAAGCCAACTTCTAAGACGAACAATCGGAGACAACACGACACACAACTAAAAAGTCAGTTGTCGATAGACAGTGTGAATTACTACTTCAAGTTCAGAGTTGGCTTCTTCTTCTTCCGGCTTTGCTTTGTAAGCAGTAGCGAGAATCTCGCAAATCCGGACTTCTTTCTCTTACCAGAGAAGTAATTGGCATTGGCATTGGCATTGACATTGCTTTCCCTCTCTGACTTCCTAGAGGATGGTTGATTATCACCGTTTTGCTTCTGCAGCATTTGACCCAACGACATCTTTTGTTTCACAGGGCTTTTTCCACCTACCTCCTCCACTTCAACCTCTTCCGGAAAAAGAAGCTTCCTGCTTAGAATTTGCCCTATTGATAAGGTTGGCTTCAACATCGGCATTGGCCCATCACTCACAAGATTCATACCATTTACACCACGCAATTGCAAATCTCTCGTGGATGAAGAGTAGGGATTCTTGAATTTGGTAGGGTTGTGTACTGATCTTCTTCTTTGACCGTGGTGGGATCTCCATTTCCGAAGTGCTTCTTCAACGGCTAGTTTCCCCATATTCGCAGCCTCCACTCGGTTCAAAGCTTCTTCCAACTCCTTTTTACTCGTTTTGACTTCTTCAGTTGCTTCCTCTACCTTCTTCAGGATGTCTGTTTTTGATATGTTTGCTTCGTCAACATGAACCATGGCATCTGTTACTCTTTTCTTAGAAAGTTCTTCTGCATCCCGAACTTTTCGAGTTAGGGATGAGTATTCCTCGTATGAAAGAGTTACAACTTCATCAGGTTTCTTCAACGAATCGCCAGACGAACTCTTGTGGTATGATAGAGCCTTGATCTCTGCCAAAGCAAAAGCTTCTACTGCTCTAGATGCCTCTTTCATTTTCCTTGCAGCAACCAACCTGAATTCAGCTGTTTTTATCCTAGTCCTTGTCTGTTCAATCTCCGATGTTGCTCTCAAGACCTCGGACTTTGCAGCTTCCGCCATTCTTTTGAATTCCTCCGTCTCAGAACTCAGCCTGTGTAGCTCCTTTGAAATATCTAAAGAATTATCAGGACCACTCCCACCTTTAGTTTCAGCATCCATTGCCAATTGCAGCTTTTGTTTCGCTTGGTTGAGTTCTTCTTCCAGAGATATGACTTTCAGAGAATTTGAAGTTAACCTCACACGGGTTTTCTCAAGCATGACCCTTTCCTTCTCTAACTTCCTATTGAATGATTCAACCGAAGCTCGAATATCAGCAAGATCAGTAGTGGTTCTAGTAAGGTTCAATTTAGCCTGCTTCAATTCCATTAGGATCAAACTGGGAGCTGAAGAAGGGCATGGGCTTACACCTTCTGTTATATTGCCATGACCACCATCATTCCCACGGTTTTCCTTATCTTCTTTATTTACCAATGGAGTCATGCTTTCCTTAGCTCTGTTTGTTTCAAGGGCCACATTGACTTCAGATACTTCCTTTTGCAGCTTCTTTTTCAACTCGTCAATAATCTTTTTGGTTTCTTCAAGTTCTATTAGAACATCCAGAGTTTCCCTTTCTTTCAAACTTAGATCTTTCTCCAACTGTAAAGCCTGCTCCTCCAGTTTACCAGTGTCAACCTCTTCCGTGTCATACTGTTAATAGGACAAACATGTGACCACCCGATAAGGTTACCAAGCACATCAAATGAGAAACCACAGCATTTAGCATATTGGTAAGCAATAAATACAAGTTGAAAAATAAAAGTCCAGCTTTTAGGGGAATATACAAGACAAATGAGAAAAAAAAAGGCAACTTAAATGAAACTGCAGAAAGCTAGCTTAGGTTATCAAACAATGTAATTGTTTCTTTCATGTTGCGGATAGGAAATATAGAGATTAGGGATTTAGGAAGTCATTGTCTGTCTAGTTACAACCTAAATCTCCAGTTCGGTGCAGCTACATACCAATATATGACAAGATGTATAAAAAACACCCTACGAAATAAACCAAAAACCTTGAGTCATTAAGATAACAACGCTTAAATAAATTACTTTGTGCAATTGGGTGAACAACATTTCACAATCCACACAAACAAAAACTCGGGTTTCCCTACATGCAAAGATGATGCCGTGGGATCTTCATGAACCATAAAGTCAATAGAAATTCAACAATGGCAGAAATTGACTTCAAATGCCTAACAGCTAGTAAACTGTTTGGTACATTATTCCATAGTAACTGAAAATCATCAATTCCTAAAAGTTTCAACTTACAACTGCTTTTGAAAGCAATTAGATCACTTGGATTTCTGTAAAATGCAAGTGTGAGATACATTTCAACCCAAACATCCTTACAACCCCTAAAAACAAGGCAAGAAATTTCAACCCGTGTAATTTTCCTGCTTTTAAGAAAAACCCCGTTTTTATTTTTCCATATATCGCAAGAAATTAAAACCCCATCTTATCGGTCTTGGGAAAAAAACATTGATGAGCTAGAGCATATATACCTGATGCCCACAAGGCTTAGCCTGAGAGGGTTTCCAGAAACCGAGTCCACCGAATCGACTCACTGCCTCCTTCACCGACTCAAACGGAGCTGAAGTATCGATCTCCGCCTTAAAACCCATCTGCTTCGCCACCAACCCCGAGTCGGACCCTCCGCCGTTTTCGGTCTCCATATCCAACGACTCGGCAATTAAAATGAGAAATCCCCAACAAAATGAAAATAAAGATTGAGAATTTCAGAAACCTAATACTTGTTAGCAAGAACAGAACCGTTCGATGGGTGTTTAAGGAGTTTAATGATGGTTGGTTATTGGTTTTGACCGTTCAGAGCCTTCAGACAAACCCCAGTAGCACGGCTATTAGTACAAACCAAGAGAAAAGGAAAAATGAAAATAAAAGAAAGGTGTACGTTGGTTTATCGTAAGTTCCATAAATACCCATTGTGGCTTGAAAATATTACAGACGTTATAGTGGTAGAGGGGAGTAAATACTAAATAGTAATGGGTTTGATATGGTTTTGGGGGTAAGTGAGGTGACACGTGGCAAAACAAATAACGGTACGGGGGAGTGATATGCGCATTGATTTTTGAAATTGGTGGGGACATTTCCTACGCGCGAATCGAGTGTCCTTCATGTTTCAACGGCAACAAAAGCCAACATTCACCTAACGGGCTTCTAAGTTTCTGGCCTTGTGGGTAATCATAAAAGCGCGTTATAAAAAGCACTTTTTTTTAATTGTCTTCTTAGGTTGGGCTGTTGGTTAGTTCACTGTTTGTGCAAGTCTATCAGAGATACTGGGCAACGTTCACCAAAACTACGAAAAAGTTCGTTTAATCATAATGCACCTAAAATTATAATTTTAATTAAAAATATTTATTTATTTTACTTACCGCTTAAAATTCATCTTATATATTGTTGATGCAGAAATCGTCCGGTTCTGTGAAGTTCCTTCTCGATCCCTACACACAAGAATGAAAATCAAACGGGGTTAAGGTTGAATCCCGGGGGGGTGTTTTAACCGTAAACGCTCTGATGCTTAAGTCAGTTTTCCGAGAGAATAAACCGACAGAGTGTTTGCAGAAGTTTTTCATTACCTTTAGAAGTGAAATGAGGTCTTCTATTTATAGTGAAGTCTTGAGGGTCACTGGAGCGTCTGATTGGCTAAAGGGGAAATTATTAAATAAGTGATTGTACCGAGTGTAATCACTTATTTATTAATGGATAAATAATTCTCTGGAAATTTATTTATTATCGACATTGATCTGATTAATTAATATATTTAGTTGGTAAATATATTAAATTAATGCGGAGACCGTTACATGTCGATGTCAATTTTACCGAGGCTAATATCGGCATTATGAGAATTGTTGGCCACGTGGCGGCTCATGAATATTCCGGTAATTTATGACTCCACATATACAAAAATTGATACAAATTTGATTAACTTTATCTAATAACCGTATTCATCTTCTATACAAAATTTGATACAAATTCTATTAATTTTATCTAATAGCTGTCAATATTAAAAACAATTTTGTCATCTCTAATTATAAGGTTATAAATAAAGCACTAAATACATATATCGCTGCAAATTAGAATGTGAATTGACAGATTGGGAGGGGTTATGATTGGTTGCAAATTTTTTCATGTCATCTCAATCTATCACGCTATGTATATTCAGTGTCTCATTTATAATTTCGTAGCCTAAAATGACAAAATTACCCCTGATATTGGCTATTATTAGATTTAGCTAGTATAATTTTTTGTATACGGTGTGAATTTTGAATGATAAATAAAATAAATGCAAATTTTAAGTGGAAAATAAAATTAATTAATATTGAATGCATTTTGATTAAAAAGCCACCTTAAAAACCACTTTCTTCCGTCTCTTCATCTACCCATGTGAGCCAACGGGAGACCAAAAGACCGCCGCAGCCCTTTCAACCCAAATTAAATCAATTCAAAATTTTTGTTTTTAATAACACTCCTAGTCGGACTTTTCAAATTTGGATCTTCTAAAATTAGTTGTGCATGATTTATTTTTTCAATTTGGTTTGGTTTCATTAGGGTTGGCAATGAGTTGTGTCGTATTGGATTCTTATCGTGTCATAAACTCTATTTTATCCAAATATGTCAAATACGAACTCAATCCATTTAATAATCGTATCAAAGATGTCCAACCCGAATACGACTTGTTAATGACCGAGTTAACTCGTGTAAGACGTGCAACCCATTTAATAAATAAATCGTACTCAAAACCTAATTAACCTATGACCCGTTTAACCCGTTTAACATGTTTAACCTATACAAACTATAAGATTTAATAGGTATTTAGGTAAATAAATGAGTAGATTTATGAGTTGGTAATGACACGTTTATTAAATGGGTCAATATATAAGTCAATATACGGGTTAACAAGTTAACCCAAAATTTACCCATTTATTAAACCAGTTAATAGGTCATTATACGAGTTAACAGGTTGATTCGAAACTCACCCGTTTATTAAACATGTCGTAATAGGTTGACCCAAAAATAACCTAAAATTTTAATCATGCAGATTGACCTAAATAAATTTAGTGCAGGTTTCGAGTTGTGTATCGAGTCGTGTCAAAAATTATCACCCTTAGGCTTCACCAACACTTTACATCCTTCTTTTTTTTGGTCCAAACACTGTACATCTTCTTACTCTTAACAATTTAATCAACATGTTTCATCCCACACATTGTGAAATCTTCATCAAGCATAAGTATAAACTATCAAAGTATTAGTAATATAGTCTACTAATATTTTTCTGTTTGTGTAGTAAGTAATATTATATCTAACTCTGGTAAAAAGCTAGGTTGCACCGAAACGTCCATGGGCCTCCGTATCGCGTTTCGGATACCGATACCGGTCCGATACGCGTCCGATACGCTCGGATACGTTTGGATACGGTATCGAGATTGACAGGACCCATCCCAATCCCCCCCCGGGATTAGTGCGGGATGACCCTGCTCCCGTCTGACACGAAGTGTCAGACAAGGGATATTTCCGACCTTTGCCCTCCCGGGCTATCAGAGTACGCCAGGATCCGGAGGAGGCATGTGATATCTCGATCTCTGCTACAGTCCACAGCCGCTGTCAACCTGAAGGGTATTAAAAACAGAAAGACTGTGAGTGGACAAAAATAAAGATTTTATAAAACATTTCCATAAAAGACATTTATACCCTCCACTAAAAAGCATGCATGCATAGGAAAACCATTTATCCAATAATATAGGTAAAAACATCCATAATTAGGGTCTCAGCCCCAAATACAAGTCACACGGGCTCCTGCCCAAAACCATTTTACAGAAAACCACAACATAGTAAACATATGTGGGATCTCAGCCCAAAACCATTTATCATTATAAACACAATTTCCCAAAATCAATTGAAATCATGTTTATCCATTATATTTCATATCCAGAACCTGTCACGGTAAAATAAAGCTACACGTGTGCTAACCGGGGTCTCAAACCCAAGTCTCTCCAGGGTCCACCCAGGTCAATGTCCGTAGATCAATGACCCTCCCTGAAGGTAACGAACCATGCTCATCCTGAGAGTAAGGAACCCAACTGGGGGGCGACTCCACTCAGTCAGTGCTCCGTGACTACTCCGGGGTCCACCCAGGCCAACGACCCTCCCCGGAGGAGACAATCATATATAAAGGATGGAGTATGAAAAACCTTTTGAAATCATTCTTGAAACCTTTCAAGGATTCATGCCCGACCCCCATAAGCCGTCATGAACCATAAAATCCTTTCATGGGTTCATGCCGGTTCCCATAAACCGTCATGACCCGTAAATCCATTTCAGGGGTTCATGCCGGTTCCCATAAACCGTCATGACCCGTAAAAACCATTTGTAACACATAGCTGGGCACTAGGCCCGAATTCACATAGAAACTGGACCCCCAGTCCGAATCGTAAACCAATTGGGCCTCTGGCCCGATTCCGTAAATCAAATGGACCTCAAGTCCGAGAATTACCTTTTCAAATCCAAAATTATTTCATTAAATTATTTCCAAGACCATAAGAATGGAAAATCGGAGTAAAATCGAAAAACCTCGATTTACGTGCAAGCACGTAAATCGCCTCGAAATACGTGAAACCATATAATTCACAAATATCCAAATCAGCATTATCAAATCAAATTCATTATCCTTTTGGAAATCCAAAACCATTTCATTTAGACCAATAAAGACATACAGCCCCGTATAGGAACCGTATAGGGCCGAAACCTCGAAATACGTGCCTATAAGTAACCACACATCCAAATGCACTCATGGCATCACAAACAAGTATTTAAAACATATAATAAACATTTATGCATGCACCAATTTAGAAAACAAGGTCCACTCACAGACCGTCCGAAGCTGCGCCTCGATACGCGTGCCATACGGCTCCCCGAGCCGATCACCGTCACCGGGACTTCCAAACCTGTCCAAATTCATTTAGAGGGTTACTAACTACTTATATAACCCCTCACTAAAGCCCCGTAATTTTCCCGTATTTTTAACTATTTTTAATCCCGAACCTAAACCTTCCGATGCCCCGAAACATATCGAGACGGTGTCCGATCGACTCGAAACCAGTCCCAAAATGTTCGTTACATCGAATAGATGATTTCGTATGTTGAACACATCCCCAAAAACCCTAGCACGCGCCCGCACGCGCCCGCACGCTCCGCCTAAAGTGGCTGCGCGTGGGCCTCACGCGCCGCTACAGTACCGTCTTCTTCCTTCGATCGAACCGGTCCGATTGGGCCGGTCCGGTTTTCTCTGCAATTCCGGTCTAACTGGACCGGCGTGACCGGTCCAGGCCCCTACACTCTTCATTTTTCGTCCGTTTTCCTCCATTCCAATTCCTAAATTCCTATTTTCTCATTTCCAATCTATCCCAATCAACAAAATCAATCAAAACTCGCCTAAACCTATGGTTCCAAAATGAACCTCACGGTTCTGTTTTTCCCGACCACCCTCACGGCTCCCTCCGCCGTGAAGCACCCTCCAAATCCTCTTAAAATCATCCTAGCAACTCCCTAATCATCTTCCAATCACCCATAACAACCCATAAAGTCATATTCGAAAATAATGGAAAAATGGGCATAGTCGGGTAATCGGGTTACCTGGGCCTTCACGGCCGTGTGCGGCGGTCCAGGTGCTCCCAGCCACCGTCCCTTGCTTCCTCAGCCTCTCCCTCACTCTATGGTCCCATTCAAGATCGGCTGGAAAGTTTTGGATGGGTTTGGGTTCAAACTGAGATCGGGTGGGTGGTTGGATGAATGGAAAAAAACAAAGAGATGATCGATGCATGTATGGGAATTTAGGGCCAGTGGATGGGTGACAAGTGTCACTCATCCATTGGTTTCTGAAAAGTAGTTGAGCCCACTAAAGACAAACGGTCCTCGTAAAACGTGTTGCCGGGAATAGTATCCCGAAACTTTCGTGAACCGTAACTTCGCCGTCGAACGTCCGAATTCGACGTGCCGCCTGTCTACGGATTCGTATCGTCCTTATCTACGTAACGGTCTTCGGCCCTCGGCCATCGGACCTCCCGATCAAAAAGTCAACTTTTGACCTCCTATTCACCCAAATTACCAAAATGCCCTTGGGCTTCCGAACGTCATAACTTCTTCCTCGAACGTCGGAATTGAACGTGCCACCTGTCTATGAACTCGTGACATCACGAACTACGTCACGGTCATCGGTCAAAGTCCATTTGACCGCCCGAATGAAAAGTCAACGTTTTGCCACCACTAGGGGCAAAACAGTCATTTCGCATCATTCGTCCGATTTCGCTCTACTAATCACGGATTAGCCTCACTAATCGTGATTAGTCACTAATCTAATCTAGGTATTTGGGACGGGTCGTTACAACCTTCCCTCCTTAATTAATTTCGTCCTCGAAATTCCAACCGACCTAAATCCAACCAATCTTCCCTCCTTAATTTAGTTTCATTCTCGAAACTCCAACTATCCTGATTCCATATCCAGCTCGTGGAAAGTAGAATCAACCTCGCAACACGTGTACACTCGTACACCAACTAACCAGAGTAATACGTACTCGTCTGCACCCAGACGTACCCCTAACACTCACGTCGTATCGACTACACTCGACCACTTCGAATGACAGTAGCCATATGCTCCGAATCGACACCACTTGTCAACTCGATGATTCCTTTCTCAAACGCTAATCTATCCTAGCGTCTACTCCCACTGGGAGTCATCAGACCTCACTCAACGAGCCACGCTGACACCTTCGACAAACTGTCACCACTTGACAGTCGTCAATCAAGACTAACACGATACACTTGTGGTTACACTAACCACCAACTTACTCAACCATGAGTATACACCACCAAACAATTCACTCGACCTGTGTGTAACTACCCATCAGAAGTACTATGACCCAATGCACAGTATCCAATGTCTAGTTCACGACCGCAACTAATCCAATGGTATCAGAACCAATCCGACTACCAACACGCTCCCCAACGTAATACCGGTATAACCTATATACCGTCACTAGGCACCACAAGTATGCCCAGTATTGTACCTCGAACAACGTACAAGGTACATACATCTACACATCAATCAGCCTACACCCATATAGGTTGTAGCCAATCACGTTTCTACTATGGAGTCCATTTGTCCAATCCAGTACTAGACAAATTGAAACTCCGACCCATTATCTATTCCCCAAATCCGAATCCGAAATTTCGTGAGAAATCCCGAATCCAAACCCAGAAATCATATCCATAAACATGTTCAAATTCGAATCCGAAATCATCATTCCGTAAACCGGCATTTGGAATAACCATTTCGAACCCAAATCCGTAAAAAGAAAATCCACAGTCAGGCTCTAGAATCAAATCCTGAATCGTCACCCAGAATCCGATTCCAAAACCCAAATACAGAAATCCTCTTTCAAGTTCCAAAATCAAATCCTGAATCGTCATCCAGAAATCTGATTCCAAAACCTGAAATCTCGTTCTCGTCTACCGAGACGCACCATATCCGAACCTATCGGATACCTGTTCGACCGATTACCACAACACAATCGATTGACTTCATAGGGAAGCCAATCACAACATCACACACAACACCAAGTCTGACAAAACCCGACTTCGTCAGACACCTACTCCTCGGACAACTACTCAGGCGAGTAGTAAGCCATATGGGATTTACCTCGAAAAGAAGTTCAGTCCCATCATGCTCCACTCAACATCCAAGTAAGAGTAATAAACTCTCCACCTATCTGGATATCCAAATCATGATCCAGATCCAACACTACGTCAACTGACCATAGACGTCACGATCCCCGATCGTCACTACGTCCAAAGTCCTCAACCATTTCCCACATCTAAATAGATTAGTCAACGACGAGACACGCCGAGACTGTGGGTTCTCACTGATTACTTCGTATCGATCCTTGGCATTTCACCTAGAAAATCAAGGATGATACAAGACTATGACATCAAAAGTCGTCCTACTTGAATGCAACCAAAACCTCATTGCACTCACCACGCCACGTATACAACACCGTCTGCCGCCTAGCAGAAGATGAGAATCTCAGTCATCCGACTTCGATATACTCAACACCTACGATGTCAATTCATCCTAATCTGATGTACCACTCGACTGAAAAGTCACAACAGCCCCCTGCTGTGATCTGCAGTCAAATCTCTGCAAACCACCATCTCTAACCAATCCTGACTAATTCTGACCAATTGGTCGCTAAACCCCGCGACAGAACGAGTCTGACCAACCGGTCACTAATCCGTCATGATAATACTCGATCCTCACTCCTCAACTACCGCTGGATCCTATCCAGTCCGTCACTATCCGTGATTCACTCCCGAACCACAGATACCAATCATAAGCCCATCACGTCGGAGTCACATCCTGACTCGTAACTCACCGTCATCACAATCACCGGCACCAGCACCAGCACTAGTACCAGTACACCACCTGTCAGCATCAGCACAAAGTGTGCCAATCAGACAACTCTGGATCTCCGCTCATACCGAACGATGATCCCGTACCTTTGCGCGAATAGGAGAAACTCTGCCTCCTTCGTACCCAACACCTCTGGGTATAGTTACCCTGACAACTCATACTAGAAGAAGAAACGTCCCCTGAACGTCCCCGTCATATTCTGCGGTCGCACTCAACCGTAACCAAGTCGAATCCAGAATCACTACCCACACATATGCGTTATTCACGCACCTCGTACCATCGTCACGACTGACAATCCTATCGTCACAATCGTCACGACAACCTGAGTCTACTCAACCAGATAAAATTCGACTACGTCCATCGATAGTAGCGTCTGCCCCAACCTCGTGCAGACCTAACTACCAGGAATCACGATATACAAACTCCGCATCCAACGGAATCAACCGCTCGTACCAACTACTCTGTATCCCACTCAGGGATTCCATCGACAAGTACCAACCCTGGTAACCTGTCCAACCAAACTCTAACCAGTCGCAACTCGACTATCCCAATGTCGTCTACCAGGTCACCCGCGACCTTAGTTGTACCAACAATCCATCACAACTATGGTAGCACGACAACCTGCTAGGTCTAACCGATAAGTACAACTCCGACTGCGAAGTGCAGTCCCAACACAAGCTAATATGACTAGACCGACTAACGAATCCCAACTCCGAATAGTCGTCAAAGTCACACCACTCGCCAGCTCACATTTCTGAACCATACACCTACGGTAGGGTTCCACGATCACACCTATGGTCACGCTGACCCCAACTGCGAAAAGTAGTAAAATCGACAATCTGACCGACCTCGCGGTCCGACATCGTAAAGACGTCAATCCAATCCTACCGTCGATCCAACTACTGATTCCTCGAATCCGGCTGCCAACTGCAGTAAATCCATTTAACTCAACATAATCTGACCATCTAATGGTCACACTCCTAACCAGTCGTCGGAATCGATCCTACGACATCGTGAAGACGATCCCAACTAACCGTCTCACGATCCAAAACTCTAACGTAATACTACGTTAAGCCTTCCGTAGGGTTCCACACTGCCAATCCTGACAGAACCATGGCAACCCCGGCATCGAGTGCCGAACCAAGGCTTGCCAATCCTACTAACTATCGTACTGGCACCCCGTCAATCAGGTTGACCACGAACTGCAGCCCATTGAGATATCACATCCTCGACCTGTGTACATACTCCAAGAGCTCCGCGGTTGCTCGAATAGAGACAACCCCGCTCTGATACCACGTTGACAGGACCCATCCCAATCCCCCCCGGGATTAGTGCGGGATGACCCTGCTCCCGTCTGACACGAAGTGTCAGACAAGGGATATTTCCGACCTTTGCCCTCCCGGGCTATCAGAGTACGCCAGGATCCGGAGGAGGCATGTGATATCTCGATCTCTGCTACAGTCCACAGCCGCTGTCAACCTGAAGGGTATTAAAAACAGAAAGACTGTGAGTGGACAAAAATAAAGATTTTATAAAACATTTCCATAAAAGACATTTATACCCTCCACTAAAAAGCATGCATGCATAGGAAAACCATTTATCCAATAATATAGGTTAAAACATCCATAATTAGGGTCTCAGCCCCAAATACAAGTCACACGGGCTCCTGCCCAAAACCATTTTACAGAAAACCACAACATAGTAAACATATGTGGGATCTCAGCCAAAAACCATTTATCATTATAAACACAATTTCCCAAAATCAATTGAAATCATGTTTATCCATTATATTTCATATCCAGAACCTGTCACGGTAAAATAAAGCTACACGTGTGCTAACCGGGGTCTCAAACCCAAGTCTCTCCAGGGTCCACCCAGGTCAATGTCCGTAGATCAATGACCCTCCCTGAAGGTAACGAACCATGCCCATCCTGAGAGTAAGGAACCCAACTGGGGGGCGACTCCACTCAGTCAGTGCTCCGTGACTACTCTGGGGTCCACCCAGGCCAACGACCCTCCCCGGAGGAGACAATCATATATAAAGGATGGAGTATGAAAAACCTTTTGAAATCATTCTTGAAACCTTTCAAGGATACATGCCCGGCCCCCATAAGCCGTCATGAACCATAAAATCCTTTCATGGGTTCATGCCGGTTCCCATAAACCGTCATGACCCGTAAATCCATTTCAGGGGTTCATGCCGGTTCCCATAAACCGTCATGACCCGTAAAAACCATTTGTAACACATAGCTGGGCACTAGGCCCGAATTCACATAGAAACTGGACCCCCGGTCCGAATCGTAAACCAATTGGGCCTCTGGCCCGATTCCGTAAATCAAATGGACCTCAAGTCCGAGAATTACCTTTTCAAATCCAAAATTATTTCATTAAATTATTTCCAAGACCATAAGAATGGAAAATCGGAGTAAAACCGAAAAACCTCGATTTACGTGCAAGCACGTAAATCGCCTCGAAATACGTGAAACCATATAATTCACAAATATCCAAATCAACATTATCAAATCAAATTCATTATCCTTTTGGAAATCCAAAACCATTTCATTTAGACCAATAAAGACATACAGCCCCGTATAGGAACCGTATAGGGCCGAAACCTCGAAATACGTGCCTATAAGTAACCACACATCCAAATGCACTCATGGCATCACAAACAAGTATTTAAAACATATAATAAACATTTATGCATGCACCAATTTAGAAAACAAGGTCCACTCACAGACCGTCCGAAGCCGCGCCTCGATACGCGTGCCATACGGCTCCCCGAGCCGATCACCGTTACCGGGACTTCCAAACCTGTCCAAATTCATTTAGAGGGTTACTAACTACTTATATAACCCCTCACTAAAGCCCCGTAATTTTCCCGTATTTTTAACTATTTTTAATCCCGAACCTAAACCTTCCGATGCCCCGAAACATATCGAGAAGGTGTCCGATCGACTCGAAACCAGTCCCAAAATGTTCGTTACATCGAATAGATGATTTCGTATGTTGAACACATCCCCAAAAACCCTAGCACGCGCCCGCACGCGCCGCCTGAAGTGGCTGCGCGTGGGCCTCACGCGCCGCTACAGTACCGTCTTCTTCCTTCGATCGAACCGGTCCGACCGGGCCGGTCCGGTTTTCTCTGCAATTCCGGTCTAACTGGACCGGCGTGACCGGTCCAGGCCCCTACACTCTTCATTTTTCGTCCGTTTTCCTCCATTCCAATTCCTAAATTCCTATTTTCTCATTTCCAATCTATCCCAATCAACAAAATCAATCAAAACTCGCCTAAACCTATGGTTCCAAAATGAACCTCACGGTTCTGTTTTTCCCGACCACCCTCACGGCTCCCTCTGCCGTGAAGCACCCTCCAAATCCTCTTAAAATCATCCTAGCAACTCCCTAATCATCTTCCAATCACCCATAACAACCCATAAAGTCATATTCGAAAATAATGGAAAAATGGGCATAGTCGGGTAATCGGGTTACCTGGGCCTTCACGGCCGTGTGCGGCGGTCCAGGTGCTCCCAGCCACCGTCCCTTGCTTCCTCAGCCTCTCCCTCACTCTATGGTCCCATTCAAGATCGGCTGGAAAGTTTTGGATGGGTTTGGGTTCAAACTGAGATCGGGTGGGTGGTTGGATGAATGGAAAAAAACAAAGAGATGATCGATGCATGTATGGGAATTTAGGGCCAGTGGATGGGTGACAAGTGTCACTCATCCATTGGTTTCTGAAAAGTAGTTGAGCCCACTAAAGACAAACGGTCCTCGTAAAACGTGTTGCCGGGAATAGTATCCCGAAACTTTCGTGAACCGTAACTTCGCCGTCGAACGTCCGAATTCGACGTGCCGCCTGTCTACGGATTCGTATCGTCCTTATCTACGTAACGGTCTTCGGCCCTCGGCCATCGGACCTCCCGATCAAAAAGTCAACTTTTGACCTCCTATTCACCCAAATTACCAAAATGCCCTTGGGCTTCCGAACGTCATAACTTCTTCCTCGAACGTCGGAATTGAACGTGCCACCTGTCTATGAACTCGTGACGTCACGAACTACGTCACGGTCATCGGTCAAAGTCCATTTGACCGCCCGAATGAAAAGTCAACGTTTTGCCACCACTAGGGGCAAAACGGTCATTTCGCATCGTTCGTCCGATTTCGCTCTACTAATCACGGATTAGCCTCACTAATCGTGATTAGTCACTAATCTAATCTAGGTATTTGGGACGGGTCGTTACAGAGATTTTGGATACGATTTGGATACGCGCGTGGGCTTCTTGGATACGATTTGGATACGGTTTGGATACGGTTCAGATACCTTTAAACCTTGTAATTTCTCTCTCTCTCTCTCTCTCTCTGTCTTTCATAATTTTTTGCTAGAGTTTGGATTTCTAATAAGAGTTCTTTGGATTATCAAGATTTATTGGTTATTTGGTGTTATTTTCTTTGATAAGCATGTGGGCTTCTTTTACTTTAGGGGAATGGGTTTATATGATTGTTTCATAGGGTTAGTGAGATTTGATTCGATTCGATTTGGAGTTGCAATAATTTAGAGGGTTAGTTTATTTCATTTTGGGATCATGGAAGTGGGACGAATTACTGAAAAGGTGAAAGCCTGACGGTGGATTTATATGAGTAATATTTGATTTAGAGTTCAGTATTTGTCTATTTGATAATAATGATATTTGATATGGATCTACTAATGTCTTTATTCTCTGTCTCAATTTTCTTCAACTGTTTTATATTTTACTTTTTAAAAGGGGGATTTTAAACCAATTTCTATTTTTCATGTATGAATACTTAAGCATGTGGCCTGATGTCCATAGTCATACATTATTTTATATATCTTTATATATATAGAAGGTTTGGTTTTCGTAGAATACTGTTTTTCAGTAAGAAAAAGGCGAAAACTTAGGATTCATTAAGGTAGGCAGGAGGAAATGGAAGAGTCCATAGATGTGTATTCAGCTTAGCTTGAGTTCTATGTCAGTGTTAGTGTGTGATGTCCGCTAATTGTTATGATTTCATAGATTGATGTGTTGATTTTTCTTAGAATGTGAATTCCCCTTGAATCCATTACCATTTTATTATGTAGTTCATATTATACATTTGTTTCTCGAATATTATTTATTTTTCGTATCCTTTTCGTATCGTATCCTTTGATTTTTTGGTTTTGGGGTATCGGAGTATCGTGTCGTATCGTATCGTCGTATCCGTATCCATTTCGGTGCAACTTAGGTAAAAAGTAATATTGAATTAAACTGAAAAATAATACAAATCAACTCCGATTTAAAGTCGAAACTAAATATTGAGCTAGTCTCTAATAGAGAAGTTTCCACTCGTGATATGAATTACCATTCCTTAGATCACTTATACTACCCCATATGCGATGAACAATAAAATTGAAAAGTATTTGTACAATGGTTTTATTCTTATGTTCTTGATCCTTCCCAGGAGCGATTGTAGTTGGGTCAAGACTATCCTCTACTTCCCTTCAAGCGATTTCGATTTATACTCTTCTCCTTTAGGTTGCCCACATGGCTTCTCTCTTTAATATTTTTTTTATTTACGTAAAGAAAATAAAAATCTGATTCTAATTGTTTTGATTTCAAATAGCAATTGGTGAAGCTAATAAAGATAAGAAAAACCAGTAACAAGAAAAGAAAGTGAAAGCCAAGTAATTTGATTGAGATACTTTGCCTGTGTTGTCATTCCATGTATGCGTACATAGCCAATTTTTTTTTTATTAGTCAATTAAGTTTTTTATTAGATAGGGCAAATAAAAATAATAACAAAGAAAACCAAATAACAAAAAAAACTTAGGAAGGATATAAGCAAAACACATAGATAACACTAAGTCTATGTGCATTAAATAAGTTCAGAACATAAAAATTAAAAGGCCAAAAGAAACCCTAAATCAAAAAATTTGATAGTTATTGTTAATGTCATATTGGGCCGAACTCGATGAGCCTAATATCTCAAACTTAAAACCACTAAACAAGCCCAAAGCTTACCTACAAGTTCAAGAAGCGCATGGGTCCAAGTTCACACTATCAAACAACCCTAAACAAGGGATATTCATCAGTTGACACATGGGCGAATCCCCACCTTCTATTTAGGATGCCACGTGTCAACCCCACAAGAGAAGCACATGGCTCCCACATCGAAATTATGCATTATGACTCTCTTACATATCCATACAAAAGGGACACATTTTCTAATTAAAATAACTAAATTTTACTATTCTTATTTACTCCACGAATTACTATTCACTACATGCTCTTTATATACACCAACTGACATGCACTAACTTGAGGATTGGAATATCATTAGGTATATGTGACACCACATCGGTGTTTACCTCTAACTAACGACCAATCTACCCTATTTTACAGGTCATATAATGAACACGTGATTGAATAGAATAATATGTAACGACCCGTCCCGAATTCCGGGATTAGATTAGTCACTAATCTTGATTAGTGAAGTTGAACGGTGCTTAGTAGGGCGGAATCGGACAAAATGTGCAAAATGACCGTTTTGCCCTTGGTCGTGGGCAAAATGTTGACTTTTTGATCGGGCGGTCAAATGGCTTTGACCGATGACCGTGACGTAGTTCGGGACATCACGAGTTCATAGACAGGTGGTACGTTTGATTCCGACATTCGTAGAGAAAGTTATGATGTTCGGAAGTTGAGGGGTATTTTGGTAATTTCGAGTAATAGGGGTTAAATGTTGACTTTTTGACCGGGAGGTCCGATGGACGAGGGCCAAGGACCGTTACGTAGGTATCGTCGATACGAATCCAACGACAGGCGGCATGCCGAAATCGGAGATTCGACGACAACGTTATGGTCAAGGTAACGAACTAACGAACCGAGGCTCGGATTAAAATAATAATATAATAATGAATAGTGACCGTTGACCCTACACACCTGGATGAGTGACAAGTGTCACTCATCCCTTGAAACCAGAATCCATGTTTTGGGGGAGACCTAATTATGATGTTTTAATATTTATTAATTAATTAATCATTTTAATTTCCATTAATCCCATTTATGTTTTCTTAACCGTGTACAACCAAACCCAGCTTCTACCCAACCTAAATTCCTCTGTCATTGCTGAGCTCGTGAGTGAGAAACTGAGGGTTTTGTGAGGTTGAACTGAGTTGGGTAAACACGAGAGATCGACAGAGAAGGGAGACTCAAATTTCGGATTTTTGAGTTTAGGAGGGAAATTCGAATACTGAGTGTTAGGCCGTGAGGATCAAAATTGAGCACACATTCAGCTTTCTGGGATCAACACGAATCGATCTGCAACAAGAACGAAGGGATTTGGGGTCGAATTGAGGAAGAACAGAAGGAAGGAGGCCTCTGAAATTTCGAGCTAGAGTCGTGGAATTGGAGGCTTCGTTGGATGAAATTGAGGTGGGGAAACTACTTCTCATGATCCCACGATGCTTCTGAGTTCATCAATTGAAGGAAACCGATCGAGATCGATGAAACTCCATGGTTGAACAGTAACGGTGTTCGAGCTTGAGTCATGACGATTGAGCGCAGGATTGAAGCAATTGAGTTGGGGGAAATGCTTAACGGAGTCCATGGAAGCTTCTGATTGAATCAATTTAAGGAAATCAATTGGAATTGAAGGAATTCCATGATTGCACAGTAACCGGGTGTTCTTCGTGGATCATCGTTGAATCGTGGAATTGTAGGTAATGTTTTGTGTAATCAACGTTACAGAACCTTAATTTAACTTAAAACGAAACTAATGGAATGATCAATTGAAGGAATTAGGATCGAATTGACAGAACACGAACCGGGTCGTGTCGCGGGCAGTTTGGACCCGTTTACCAGACATACGGGTTAGGACGATGCACTGTAGCAGGCGCGTGGATTTCATGCGCAGCCACTCACGGCGGCGCATGACGGCGCGTGGACACGAATCTCGAGGTGAGGTCAACATGACTTTTAATCCATTCGATGTAACAGACATTTTGGGATTGGTTTCGCGTCGATCGGACACCGTCTCGATATTGTTCGGGATGTCCGAAGGTTTTAAATTAAGTTTAAAAATAAGTAAAAATTCGGGAAAATTACGGGACTTTGATAGGATGTTAATGATGAGGTTAGTAACCTTCTAATGTGATTTGGACAGGATTGGGAGTCCCGGTGATAGTGGTGTGGCCCGGGAGGGCCGGTGGCACGCGTATCGAGGCATACCGTTAAAACGGCCTGTGAGTGGACTTTGGTTTTATAAATCCTATGCATGCTTAAATGTGTTATATGGTTTATATACATGATTTCTATGATGGTATTTGTGAGCATTGATTTCGGGTATGTTGCACGTATTTCGAGGTGTTTTCCGTATTTCACGTATATCGGGATTAACGGTTTATTTGTGGTTTTACGTGCTTGTGGTTAAATAAATAATATGATAAAATGGTTTTTATATGGGAAAGATGAATTCGGGCTTGAAGCCCACTTGTTTTGGAAATCTCGGACTTGGAGTCCATTTGAGTACGTAATCGAGCTGCGGGCCCAGTTGGTTTATAAGTCGGGCTGCGGGCCCAGTTGGTTTATAAATCGGGTCGTGGGCCCAGTGGTTCATAAAGTCGGGCATGAGGCCCAGTTGGATTAAAATTGTGATTTCGGGTCAGGGACCCTATATTTAATAAATGTGATTTCGGGTCAGGGACCCTAAATTGAAATGTGTTGTTTTATGGAAAATTCGGGCAGGGCCCATTGTGATGTTGTGAAATGAATTAATAAAAACTATTTTCCATATACCATCTTGATACAAGGATATATGATGGTCTCCTCCAGATGTCTGGGACACTGGGGAAGTCACGGTGCATTGCCTGTGAAAGGTCACCATACGGAGCAGCCGGACCGTATGATGACTCAGGAGCAGGATTGCTATGATTGACGTCTGGGACGTCAGACATCAGGGATGTCAGATATATGGACCCGGAGAGACCCCGGGCAGCACGCGTAGCTTATGAAACCGTGAGATATGACGTCAGGGACGTCTAGCATCAGGGATGCTGGTGATGGTAATGGTAAAATACGAATTAATGAAATGGCTTTCCGGGTGGATTTATGATTGTGCGATTTTAATGAATTGATGTTCATTTATGGTCGTGGGTGGTGACCCACATGGTTGTTTATGTATAGTTATGGTATTTCACAGTTTTGGGCTGAGTTCCCACACTTGGTTTTTGGTTAACGGTTTTTGGGCTAAGGCCCTAATGGCTCGGTTGAGCAAACGTTTTGGTTACTGGTTTTCGTGGCATGCATACGTTTTTATTGGAGGGCATAAATGTCTTATAAATGTATTTGATGAACTTACTGGTTTTTGTCCACTCACAGCTTTTGGTTTTAATGCCCTTCAGGTTGATCACGGATGCGATTGCAGCAGAGACTGGGACATTGCACACCTCCTCCATCGATCCTTGCGCACTCTGGATGCCCCGTTTGGGCAGTGGCTCTTGGTTATCCCTTGTTCGACACCCCTTGTTGGACGGGAGCAGGGCACATTCCACGGTAATCTCGAGGGGATTGGGATGGGTCCTGTCATAATACCTCTAAATTGACACATTTTGTGCATCAACAACCTTCCTCACTATGATTGCAACCACATCCTGCCGCTCAAGCCAACACACACCTCCAAATAGACCACCACCAAAATAAAAAATTAGTGATGATACCAAAAAAATCAAGGGAAAATGAGGTTGAGAAACCCACTTGCGCAAGAAGCGCTCCCATAATTTATTCAACGTGTGTAGTAAGTACTTTGAAAGCAACACAAATCCACGGCCCACCGAGTGAACTTGGAGGGGGGAGTAAACTCTAGGTTGAGAGGCGGAGGCCGATTGCAGAAAGTATAAAGAGGCGTGGGGTTGAGAGCCCCTGATAAGGTTTGACAAGATGATTGAAGTAAGGTGGATAATGTTTGAGGTGGAGATAGGATTCTAGATCTAGGGAGACGCTAGGAGCCATTTTCCTATCTCCTGCACGGCCCATGCCACGCATCAATTCACCTACCGTTCAGAATGCCGAATTGGACACCTACGTTCAGTTTTGGAACGTTCCCCATGGTCGCTGCTACTGTGAACTCCCCACCTGCGACGGGGGTAGGTGCGGCATTTTTTCAACAAACAGATGGGCTGCTGGCGGGAGAATCATCTCTAAGAGTCCCGAATCAGCCCCTGCCAGCTTGGACCTAAGGAGTCTTTAAACTCAATCCAGGCCTCAATATAATCCGAGTCTTTAAAGTCCCGAGTCTTTAAAGTCCCGAGTCTTTAAACTCAACAGGCCTACGGGGGAAATACCAATATCCGAGTCTTTAAACTCAATCCGGGCCCGCCCCCGTCATAACGTATCCGGGTCTTTAAACCCAATAACCAGATCCAGCAAATCCATGTCATGACCACTATCCATATCCGAATCTGAATCCGCAATTGCATCAGGATCCCGGATACAAACTCAGAACTCATATCCATCATCCATTTCCAAATTCGAGTCCGAAACCATCATCCCGTAAACCAGCATCCGGAATAACCATTCTGAACCCAAACCCGGAATCTATTTTCAAGTCCCAAACCGAATCCCGAATCGTCATTTGGAAATCCGATTCCAAAACCCAAAAAACACGTTCTTTAAAACCACTTTTTCTGAACTGAGCTTCAAGCCCGATATCACTTTCCGAAATCCATTTTAAATCATTGAAATCAAATCATATTTTAAATCCCAAAATCAAATCATCGAAACCATAGTCAAATCACAATATCCATCAAAATCTCGTAAAACGTGAAATTCCGTAATTACCTCGAAAAATGTGCAAAATCGTAAACCATCAAGATCATAAATCAAATCATAGAATCACGTATAGAAAACATATAAAAACATATGTGCATGCATCACGAGTTAGAAAACAAAGTCTACTCACAGACCATTCCGACGTCGCCTCGATACGCGCGCACTTACGCCGTTCCCGGCCATTCCTGGGCTTTGTTGATGCTTCATCTTCTTGAATATTGATGCTTCAACATTTTAGGTTACACACAAAGTAAATTAGTATGATTTGTAATAGTGGACTGGACATTACAGGGCTTTGTTGATGCTTCAGCTTCTTGAATATTGAACCTCAAGTATGCAACTTTGGAAAATGATTATCTTCCAATATGTAATTGTGTAGGATGTAAGAAAATTATGAGATTTTTTTTTGTTTTCAAAGGATCGAAACCTAATTGGGCCTTTGGAAAAAAAAACCCCTAGTTTGGCCCAAACATGAATCGTTTTGAGTAGTGTGCAAACTGTAATATGTCTGGCCCACTTAATTCTTTCCCTTTCATCCACTGAAAGTAGGTCTCACCATTTGGCCCAAAAATCCATGGGCATATAGAGGCCTGATAGGTTTGGTGGACAAAAATCTAGCCCCGCCCGTTATGGGCCGTGAGTTGGCTCGACCTGAGAGTTAGGGGGCTAGACTTGGGGTTAGGGTGTGCAAACCCGATAGGCCTGGGTCCGGTAAGCCAAACCCGGCCCGCCCATATAAGCGTGGTCCGTAAACCCAAATATATAGCCTAAATAACCTAAAGACACTAAATCCACCAAAGCCCATTTTTTATAATAACCCAAATAACCTAAACGAGCTAAACCCACCCAAGACCAATACTACCCAAAGCCCAACCGCAACCCTAACCCAATATAACCCTTTCGGCCCAAAGTAAAAATCCTAACCTACCTATACAAATTATACAATACAATTACAACCATATGGCTCTCACAAACACAAAATAACCCTTATCGCCGCTCACACACATCTCTCTCGCCTCTCGACTCTATCTCACTCTCAAATCTCTCTTCAATCTCTCAAATCTCTCAAATCTTAACTCAACTATCATCAACAAAGACAATCACACTTCCGGAAAGAATATGAAACATTAAAGATCCCATTTGACAAAACGGCCCCAATAGCATTGCTTGGAAATAGATTGATTTGCTGTCTAATTAATGAGTAATCAACATTCAACAATGACTTACCTTAAGGCCAATGATACACGAAAAGATAATTGTGTTATTATTTGGATATCATTGATCAATATATTGATAATACTAAGATAAAGTTTTACATATATATAGTGACTAAAGAAACAAGATTGGCCTAAAAAATTGATTCCTTCACCCATTACTCTGACAACTAATATCAAATATAAACTTATTAACGCGTATGACTACCTATATAACAAGGCTTATCTGACCTTTGTTTCTCTGGGAACCCGATATACTTATAAGACCAATAACGAGAGTAAAGAAACCACCATTGAATTATACATGTCTAAATTGACTCCCTTTTCTGATAAAAAAAGATTGATCCCATTTAAGAAAATGCTCGAGTCTTGTAAAATGAATTTAAAACTTTGAACCCTCGCCCTTTCAATCAAGGCAAATTTATTTTTTGGCAAATCCCTTGAGTATCATTTTTTTCATTATTAATTTTTTTTCTTTCATATTCATATAGTTTTTTGCAATTTTAAAATTTGAAAAATACCTTATTTCTAAAAGCTCATTTGAGTCCGGTCCAAATGAGGTTAGTAGGCCCGACTTGAAAAACCCGATAAAAACCCGGCCCAATAAAAAACTTGGGCTCTTATATATGTAAGTAAGTCCGTCCGATCAGTCCGTAATTTTAAAAATTATTTAATAAGCCCAATCCGGTCCGACTCGAGCTGACTCAATCGTGAGGGCTAACTAAAAGAATGAAAATGACAATTAAGCACATTTGAATAAGAAAAAAGTGGAAATAAAATAGATATATTACTGCTGGTAGCAACGGGGGCATTTACGTACCTCCACGAAACTTTAGGCGTGTAACAGTGGCGACCACAGAGGCCCCCATCGGATTTGAATGTGTGAGGATGAAGCAAGTTATGAGGCAAGCTGCATGCTCCATGCACCTCAAACCTAATAAATTCTTGTCACTGTCGATCTTCTCATCACACACACACGCACATCACTAGTGGGAGGGAATATTATTATAGTTCGATTTTTTTGTTTTGTTTTTAATTTAATTTAATTTTAACAGAAAAGGAATTGAATTGTCTAATTTTGGTAGGGGCCGTCAAGTCTAGATGAACACGTAGGTCTGTTATTCTTAATTAAGAGATTATAAGGAAATATGCATGTAGCATTCGGGGTTTTATTGGAACGGAATGTCTTATTTGCCTCAAATGAAAACACTTAAGTGATAATATAATTGTTGGAGAACAACATATTAATTTTTCATTGATTAAGTGAACATCTATAGCAAGTGTAATAACCATATATGTAACAAACATGGTTGCCCACAAATACAAATAATATATATATATATATAAATATATTATATGTGATATTAACTTATAAATAAACTATTATAATATACATATATAATACATACACACATATCCCTCCTCCCCCCAAGTATTGCCTTTCTTATACAATTTCACACATTTGGGATTAAATAAAATAAAATGAAATACATAAGGTAGCGAAAGGGGCATTTGGCTTCACAACAAACTTTTATTTGATCAGATACTTCACAACAAACTTTAGGCGTGTAAGAGTTGCCACCACAGAAGCCATCTGAATTGAATGTGTAAGGAGGAGTTAGGCATTTAATTATTAATTAGGCATCATGTACCGGCAGCATGATCCATGCACCTGAAATCAAATAACTTCATGTCACTTTCTTCTCCACACACTATCACTGCAATATTATAGAGATGAGATTTTTTTTTAATCGCGAAAGGGATTACATTTATTGTGAAACTATAATAAACTCGTTAATAATAATTAAGGTCTACATAATTCCCCTCGCCCGTTTGAATTTTGCTCGGCGAAGAAAATTTTGCCGGGAAATTAAACTTTGCCCAATGAATATACAGAGGCTCGTCGGGCAAATCCTGCACAGAAAGCTGTGATTGGTGGCACGCAAAAGGTGAGATGTTTTCCCAGCGAGCGGTCAAAGTCTGTCGTGCAAAGGCACGCGCGCAGGGGGTGGGTCAAAGTCTGTCGTGCAAAGGCACGCGCGCAGGGGGTGGGGGGAGGGGGCACTATGTCATTTATGTTAATAAGCGTCACTAATCAGACAACAGTTTATGTTAAATATAACTTCTTATTATGAGAGACGACAGTTTAGACTAAAATTATTGTCTATAATAATGTAAAAGTGTTGTCTGGGCTATTTTGCAATATATATGTGAGGTAAAAGACAACAGTTCTTTTTAAACTGTTGTCTATTAGAAGTGAAGGGGGGAATTTTCCCAATACTGGGAAGGCTGTAATTGAAATTGAAAAAAATTGGAGTTGCCTGTGGGTTACTGTGCACTTATCAGAATTAGGCAAAAAAAAAAAAAGAGGAAGAGAGACAGAACAAGCAACCGCTCGTGAAACTGGAAACTCATCAAAAAGAGAGTCCGAGAGATTGGGAGCCTGCAAGCCGCTCGAAGAATTGGACACATCAAAGAGAGAGGCAAGATTTGGATCGACCTCGAGGTTGTGTGAACAAGGCGCGAGCTGTGATCGATCAAGCCTCAGCAATTGGTTATTTTTCTCCTTCCTTTTGTTTTATTGTATGAGCATTATATGGTGATGTATATTATATACCCTAATCAACGCAAAAAGAGCGGTTTGGTCTGTAGTGATGTTGGTTTGTGATGCTACTCCTAAAATCAAGTTCGGTTTAGGCAAAGAAGTTCTAGATGTGAAACTCAAGTTGTTGTATGTCAATCCATTGTTTGGTATATACATATTTTTTTTGGATTTCCATCTTTTATTCATCCATTGTAGGTCATGGTGGCTATTGTACGCTGTGAAGAGATTGCCAATGAAAAGTATGTTGATTTTACAGGTGTGGAACCCAAAATCATCCGAAAATTATGGAGCCGCCACGCGTCCCGTAATTCCCAAAAATGACCAAATTGCCCTTGGCAAATAACGCTGATCATTTGAAAAACACCCGCACATTAAATAATCTATTTACCAGTTAAATACGTTATTTGATCGGGTTAAAACCTCCGTAATATTGATATTCTCCCCGAGGGATAATTATCGTTATTCTTAATAATGGATAATTAATATTAATATTAAAATACAACAAATATCATTACTATCATAATGAGTCATCATTACAATTATTAAATAATATATTTAATAATAATATATTATTTACTAATTAAATATTCAACCGACCAATCAGAACGCTCCAAGGCTCCCAAGATTTTCCTATAAATAGGAAGGCACATTTCATTTCCAAGGTACGTTGATTCTTCGTTTCGAAGTATATCCCTTTCCTCTCTCGAAGCTAACTTAGGCATCGGAGTGTTCTTGGTCGAACAACCCCCCGGGTAAATCGATCGAGGCAACGATAGCTAATTGTTTGCTGTTTGCAGGAATTGTGAGGACTTTTCGCGACGGGTTCAATCTTTGATTCAACAATTGGTGCTTTCATTGAGAGCTATTGAGTTATACTCAGAAGAAGCTCTCTCATTTGTTCATCGTTCATCTTTCTTCGTTCGTCGTTCATCGACATTGTTCGAAGATTTTGAACGTTGTTCATCACTCATCAGGAATTTGTTCATCGTTCATCTTTCTTCGTTCGTCGTTTATCGACATTGTTCGAAGATTTTGAACGTTGTTCATCACTCATCAAGAATTCGTTCATCGTTCATCTTTCTTCGTTCGTCGTTCATCGACATTGTTCGAAGATTTTGAACATTGTTCATCGTTCATCTCTCTTCGTTCGTCGTTCATCGACATTGTTCGAAGATTCTGAACGTTGTTCAAATTACCCATCAGCAGCTTTCCAAATTCAAAATTCTTCGAATCGGCATGGCTAAGGCTCGTCGATCCGCTCAGTCAGCCGGAGAAGGTATTTCTGCCTCAACAGCTCAGACGAGGAATGAAGCTCACATAGAAACTCCGGAGAAACGCCCAGCTCAACTCAGGCGCGTGTCTATGGAAGCGCCCCTTGAGACACTCGAAGGGAGGCCAACCTTCAGTTTTGGAGCATTCCCCTCTCCAGCTAACCAAGTACCCGCGCTAGGGGAAGGAACTTCGACTTTACAACAAGCGAATGAGAGGTTGATGGGAAATGCATCACGACATGATCGACCCATAACAAACATGGTCCTAAAGGACTTTCTGGACGGATGTCATGACATCTCAGGGAGAAGTCGTCACCAACCTCCCCAAGACAATTTGGCGCAGCAAGTTGAAAGGTTAAGCAAACAAATTCAACTTCAGTCAGAGCTCTTGCAGCAACTCCTAGCAGGGAGACCAATCCAGGAGCGGGACGGACGATCCACGTCACGTGGCCGACAAGAGAATGCCCAAGGACGACCTAGGAAAGAGCAGGCCCGCTGCCAAACAATGTCACAAGATACTTCGCTGGGAAACTCTGGAGAAGAAAGTCACGATCATCAAGCAAAAATCCCACAATGCCTAAAGCCGTTAGTACGTGAACGGCTAGGAGGTAGGACTGGGGCAACTTCATGGGCAGAGCATTCACAGCACTCACGTGGGGGCAGGGGGCAACTTCGAGCTCAAAACAAAAACCCAAAACGATCTGCCCACGACAGTAAAAGGGAAGAAGCTCAAAGAGTTTCTCAACAATTAGCAAAAGAGGACTCATCGGCTCACCAAGGAGCATTGCGGGCTAATGATGTTCAAAAAATGCTGGACATGCACCTTCGTGCTCAACAGGGTGGCGATCTAGAAGACGATCTACGTCGCCAAATACAGCTCTCTACGCCCTTCATAAGGGATATTGAGGAGGAGCCATTCCCCCAGAGGTTCGCAACACCAAATTTCACTCCATTCAAAGGATCCTCCGACCCAGTAAAACACATAGATCATTTTCGAGGAGTCATGATCCCCCACAGGTCTAACGATGCACTCATGTGCAAAGTTTTTCAAGCTTCCCTTCAAGGCCAAGCCATGACTTGGTTCAATCATCTCCCCCCGAGGTCGATTGAGTCCTTCGAAGAGTTGGCTTTGACATTTGTGAAGGAATACGCACAACTTCGGACAATCGAGGTGAAAGACGACCATCTTTTCTCTGTCCGAAAGAGAGCAAAAGACACTCTGCGACAATACATACGGAGATTTTGTGAGGAGAAGTCTCTCATTATCGGCTGTAATGACTTTGTTGCGGCAATGGCATTCAAGCAAGGACTCCCTCGAGACAGCCAGCTTTACGGGGACATCGTCATGAGCAATGCGCGAAGTCTTTCCGAAATACTTTCGCTAGCAGAGCGACATGCAAGTTGGGAGGACGAGAAGCGCGCCGCTCATACTCATGGCCATGCTGGGACTAGCGAAAAGGCCTCCGATGAGGATGAACCCCATGGAAAGTTTGCAACTGGAAAGCTCAACAAGCGAAAGGCAGGGCAACACTCCCAAACGCCGGTTATGGGGAAGCCTAACTTGCAGCTATCTTTACCAGCCCATCAGATCCATAATGAAATTAAGAACAAGCCATGGTTTAAGAAGCCAGAGCCAGTCAAAGGCAATCAAGAGAGTGCTGATAAAACCAAATGGTGCGCCTATCATGAATGTTATGGGCACAATATCAACACATGTATATCTTTCGAAAGATATCTCCGAAATCTCCTGAGGGAGGGGCATTGTACAGACTACATCAAAAACAAGACTGTAAATCACATGGAGAACAAAGAGTCAAACGAGCCAGCGTCAAAGGTGATCCGCATCAACTAGACGCAAGTCAGCATTAGAAAGACATAAAACTCTATGGAGCTTTTCAATTTTGCTTTTCAAGTTGCCTTCTGAATTCAAGTATCAATGAAATGAGATTAACAAATTGATTTGTTCACCATGTACAATTTTCAAAGCTTATTCTCTCTAATGTAAAAAAGCCTTCATGAGCGAAGCATCCAAGCCTTCGTCATCGAAGCATCTGAGTTTTCGCCTTGCGAAGCATCTAAGCCTTCGCCATGCGAAGCATCCAAACCTTCGTCATCGAAGCATTCAAGCCTTCGCCCTGCGAAGCATCTAAGTTTTCGCCTTGCGAAGCATCTAAGCCTTCGCCATGCGAAGCATCCAAGCCTTCGTCATCGAAGCATCTGAGTTTTCGCCTTGCGAAGCATCTAAGCCTTCGCCATGCGAAGCATCCAAGCCTTCGTCATCGAAGCATTCAAGCCTTCGCCCTGCGAAGCATCTAAGTTTTCGCCTTGCGAAGCATCTAAACCTTCGCCATGCGAAGCATCCAAGCCTTCGTCATCGAACCATCAAAGCCTTCTGAGTCCTGCAAATTTCTGTGCAGCAGGGAGAGCTCATCTCGAGTGGTATCTCGCTCATTTTCTATCAGCATCCTCTCTGCACGGCTCATCTCCAACTCGCCCATTTTTGGCTTCCGATGTGAAATTGAGATCTCAAGTTATCTTAGTTATCGCAATCTCACATCAACAACATAACTTTCCATTTCTGCCTGCCCTTCGCATCAAGATGGCACATTCGTAGGGCCAGAACGGAAAGGTTAGGAAAGAAGTTTCTCGGTATACTTATGGGTTAGGAAAGAAGTTGCTCGGCATGGTTTTTTCTCCCAAGAACCAGTAAATCCTTGTTTATTGTCCTTCTTCTGAACAACGGTCTCCTTCAAGCACAGTGGAACGCACAACCACTCCGTGTTTGGGATGTCTGAAAACTTCTCGCCATTCATGGAGAGAGTAGTCGGCTCATGTCCCGAAACTCTAGAAGAACATCTGTCGCCAAGCTCCACGAGAACGTCGCTTGAAAAGGAAATTTGATTGCAAGCCTTCCACTCCATGAAGTCTTCGGATTTCTCAGATTCCATATCTTCCCCTCGGAATGGACTTAGGCCACGAAAACCGCCACGCTCCCACAGGGCAAGTTTGCCGGGACTCTCAGCACCTTGACGCTTGGCAAGCATGTATGTGGTACTAGCAAGAGTCACAGTAAGTGTGATCCTGCCTACCGATGCTCACTAGTCACGTCCGCAAGTGCACTCGGTCACCGCCAAGTCCCCGTCGACTGTACAGCCAAACTCCGTCCACCACGTGGCACCGGTAGTACACCCGCTCCAACAAAGTTTCTAAACACCTTCAACGGACTCTTGATGCGTAGCAAGCATATCTGCGGTACTAGCAAGGGTCACGTTAAATGTGAGCCAGCCTACCAATGCTCGCACGCACCATCCAAACTGCTCATTTTCCAAGCCGGACGCACTTCCGTAATTTCCCACGCTTTCCAGGAATCTCGAATCCTGTCCAAAAAACAACATGAAAAGTCATTAATGACTCTAAAAACATCATATCACTTTTCCACAATTTTTCGGGAATTTAATATTAATTTAAAACATAACCTAAAAACCTTCGGACCCTCGAAACAGTATCGATACGATGTCCGATTAACTCGTATCCAACACCAAAAATGTTCAAAACATTAAGTATAGCAAAACACCTGTTGAACACTTCCCCAGAAAGTCTACCACGCGCCTTCACGCGCCGCCGTGAGCGGCTGCGCGTGAAACCAACGCGCGGTGAACAGTGATTGCTACAGTGTCGTCCCTGCAACCCATTTCTCTGATAAACGGGTCGTGCAACCCGCGTCGCAACCCGACGAGTTTCACGCCAATTTGACACCCAATCCTGTAATTGAACATTCAAAAAGCTTAGGTATACGTCTAATTAAAGTTCTATATACTTAATTAGACAATTTATTACCTTAAACCACAAGATTCGAAGATGAACTTTGAAGAACACCCGGACTCTGTTCAAGCTTCGAATTTCCTTAATCGCGACATATTTCCTTCAATTGATCAATCCAGAAGCTCAAATGGACTATGTTAAACTCTTTCCCCACTTCAATTGCGTCGATTAATCCCTCTACGATCACGACTCAACGTCGAAATTTGCTTACTGTCGACTTGACCGATCAGAGCCAATTGGGCCTCAATTGGCTTCGTTCTTTCGACGATTCTGGTCGTAGCAATCTCAGGAAGCTTAAGGTAAGCTCAATTTGGATCTTCAAAGCTCGTAACTTCGATTTCGAATTTCCCCCCAAAACACCAAAATTTTCGATTCTAATTTCTCCTCACACTCACCATCCCCATGTTTTCCCTCAGTCAAATCCGACTCCTCAAACGTTCAATTGCTCACTATCAAGAACAATTTCATCCAAGTGTTCTCACGGATTGAAGATGCAGGATGAAGAGAGTTAATGGAGTTTAAATAGAAATCAAGGATAAATAAACAATAATTAAAACATAATGATGTTAAAATCCATAAAACATGGAGCTGTGTTTAGGGGTCCCTAAGTCATGGGATGGGTGACACTTGTCACTCATCCAAGTGTCCACACTCAGCGGTCACTATTCACAATTTAATATTATTTTAATCGAAATCCCGGTTTGTTCGGTTAATCGTTTTCGTCCCCGAGACCATAACTTTGTCAACGAATCTCCGATTTCGACATGCCGCCTGTCTATGAATTCGTATCGACTCGACCTACGTAACGGTTCTTGGCCCTCGTCCTTTGGACCTCCCGGGTCAAAAGTCAACATTTTGCCCTTACTTTGCAAAAATTACGAAAACGCCCCTCGCCTTCGTAGACCCATAGCTTTTGCATCCGATCTCCGATTCTGGCATGCCACCTGTCTATGGATTCGTATCGACTCGACCTACGTAACGGTCCTTGGCCCTCGTCCTTTGGACCTCCCGGGTCAAAAGTCAACATTTTGCCCATGCTTGGGGGCAAAATGGTCATTTTTGCACATTATGACCGATTCACACCACTAAACCTAGATTAGTCTTTCTAAAAATAAAAATGGACTTCTAACCCTTATAATCAGGGGCATGATCGTCAAATAAGCACAGGCTCGTTTCTTATACCTAACAGTAAAAGCTAAACCGGTGATATAAGATTCCAAACAATATACATCCCCCCGGATTCCCTGAATACCGAATCGATGTGGGGGCATTTGTGGAACCCAAAATCATCCGAAAATTATGGAGCCGCCACGCGTCCCGTAATTCCCAAAAATGACCAAATTGCCCTTGGCAAATAACGCTGATCATTTGAAAAACACCCGCACATTAAATAATCTATTTACCAGTTAAATACGTTATTTGATCGGGTTAAAACCTCCGTAATATTGATATTCTCCCCGAGGGATAATTATCGTTATTCTTAATAATGGATAATTAATATTAATATTAAAATACAACAAATATCATTACTATCATAATGAGTCATCATTACAATTATTAAATAATATATTTAATAATAATATATTATTTACTAATTAAATATTCAACCGACCAATCAGAACGCTCCAAGGCTCCCAAGATTTTCCTATAAATAGGAAGGCACATTTCATTTCCAAGGTACGTTGATTCTTCGTTTCGAAGTATATCCCTTTCCTCTCTCGAAGCTAACTTAGGCATCGGAGTGTTCTTGGTCGAACAACCCCCCGGGTAAATCGATCGAGGCAACGATAGCTAATTGTTTGCTGTTTGCAGGAATTGTGAGGACTTTTCGCGACGGGTTCAATCTTTGATTCAACAACAGGAAATAAGGTATTTTCCATCTTAAAATCTTCTTGTTGCAACTTCGGCAGCCCTTGAAATTCTCTATTATCACAGGACTAGGGTCATTTGGAAGAGGCCGTTCAATTTGGCCCTGTTTCTAGTTTTGGCAAGAAGCTCTGTTCGGTTCTTGATACTTGTCTATCAGAGTAATTATCTTTGTCTGATTTTCTTAGTGTCAAAGGTATAGGATATGATTCAATCTCGTGAGAGAAAAGTCCCGTGACTTGTTTGTGAAGATCCTCTTTATTGAGTAACTTGCATTTTGGGTGACTACATCTGGAATTCAATATGATGGTCATATTAGCTCTGGTGTTTCCACTATGCTTGTAGGTTTCAGATTAGTGTATTTATGATGTACAAGACTATTAAGTAACCCTCACTTCAAATCAAGTGGAACATCTAAGTTTCTAGTTACAAAATGCTATATCCATGAGATTTTGATACATCCTGATAATTCAACATTGTTTCCTTTCCAATTGCACCTTTAAATGGTGGCTGATTGGTATTGTAGTCCGGGTTATGGTATTTGGATTTTTACTTCTCTTTTGGGAATTTATATGTATAAGGTTGAGGCCTTGACAAAAGATGGAATAATCAAACACCAATAGTGATAACAAAAGAGAGAAACAACCTCAGTAAAGGAAGAAAAGGGAGAAAAGAGAAACAAAGTATGCGTCCTTTTCTACACTTCAATAAAGATTTATATGTATTTTTTATTTTCACATCTTTCTATAAGTGTGTGCATAATATTAAAAAATTAGGGGGCCTACATTCATTATGTGGCATAGGGGTTACATCCCGTATGAAACTTAATAGTATACCACTTCTACGAATAGCCCTTAATTTCTATCACTACAATTCTACTGAGCAACTTAAGATTTAATGTATATGTTGTCTTAGTTGACCTTTTGCTTTACTTGCCTGAATAGTTCTTTGAATTGATTTGATTAATTTGTGTGTTTTGTAATTTTAGGAATGATGCAGAAAAGGCTATATATTTTGATGAAGGTGTCAGAACGGGGAAGCGCAAGCAGCTTGAAGAAAAATTGCTACAAGTAATTAATCTCAATGTTATCCTATGCAAGCTATGTTACTCGTTTGTTTCCTTCCCCCATTTGTCCTTATGCTGTAGATGGTTGAATTGTAGCATTTGAAGGAAGACTTTTTGTAACGACCCGTTCCGAATTTCGAGGTTAGATTAGTAAGTAATCGTAGATTAGCAGGAATATTCAGGGATTAGCCAAAGAATCGCAGAAGGACGGTGTGAAATGACAGTTTTGCCCTTGGAAATTGGGCGAAAATTTGACTTTTGACTCGGAAAGTCAAATGGACTTTGGCCGATGACCTTGACGTAGATTGGGACATTACGAGTCCGTTGTAACGACCTGTCCCGAATTCCTAGATTAGATTAGTGACTAATCAGGATTAGTGAGGTTAATCTGTGATTAGTTGGGCTAAATCGGACGAACGATGCGAAATGACCGTTTTGCCCCTAGTCGTGGCAAAACGTTGAATTTTCATTCGGGCGGTCAAACGGACTTTGACCGATGACCGTGACGTAGTTCGTGACGTCATGAGTTCGTAAACAGGTGGCACGTTCAATTCCGACGTTCGTAGTAGAACTTATGACGTTGGGAAGTTTAGGGGCATTTTGGTAATTTTGGTTAATAGTTGACTTTTTGACCGGGATGTCCGATGGCCGAGGACTATTACGTAGATAAGGACGACACAAATCCATAGACAGGCGGCAGGCTGAAATCGGACTTCGAACGGGAGAGTTATAGGTCACGGAAGTTCGATTTCACTATGCACGTACTTCGAGGCGGGGATGATTTGGCGAAATCTGATTAGGCAGATATTTTTAGTGGGTCCCATGGATGAATGACAAGTGTCACTCATCCCATTGGACAATCCCCTAAATTGTGGATCTAATTAATTAAATAACATTATAATTATTATTATATAATTAATTTTAACAACTTAAAATCCTAACCATCCATTCCTTCATTTCTTCTATTTTCTTCATCAAACCCGCACCCCCTATGTTCTTCATTCTTCCTTTTTCTTCAAAACACACAACCCACACATACCACCATGAACCCATATGCCGTGTGTGTGACCGTGAGAGGGTGATGAGAGACGAAGGACGGCGAGCCACGACTGGGGAGGGTGGTGGCTCACGGTGGTGGACGGCGGAGCTCGGCCGTGAGGTAAGAAAACTTTGAAAATTCGAATTTGAGTTTTAATGGTTTTTACTCCATTTCGTTTATTGGGTAAGGTTTCTGGGGACCTTAGCAGTAGAATGGGATTAGTTTTGGGGCTTGGGAGGACATGGCCGTGAACGGCCGGAGAAAATCCGGCCACCATTGATGGCGGATGTAAGCTCGGTTTCAGATGGTTTTTCTTAGTTTTAGGGATTGGGTTAAATAGGAAAAGAAGAAATAGGAATTTAGGGATTAAAATGGGACCAAACGGACCCCGAATCAGTCCGAAAACCCGAGAAAACCGTGCGGTGAACAGTGCCCGTGAATAGTAATTGGTTCAGTTCTGAGGAGATGACGATGAACAGTGTTTTCGACTTTCTAGGGGCTCGTGAGGGCCCCTGGGCCATAATTTGGGAAAGTGTTCAACACGAGAAATATTCTATTCAATGTAACGAAGATTTTGGGACTGGTCTCGTGTCAATTGGATATCGTTTCGATAGTTTTCGGGGTGTCGAAGGTTTAGGGTCGGTTTAAAAATAGTTAAAAGTTCGGGAAAATTACGGGGCTCTGATGGGAGGTTAATTAAGTAGTTATTAACCTTCTATTAAAATTTGGACAGGTTTGGGAGTCCAGGTGACAGTGATCGGCTCGGGAGAGCCTATGGCACGCAAATCGAGGCGGCAGCTCGGACAGTTTGTGAGTGGACCTTTTTTTTCTAAATTGGTGCATGCATAAATGTTTATTATATGTTTTAAATACTTGTTTGTGATGCCATGAGTGCATTTGGATGTGTGGTTACGTATAGACACGTATTTCGAGGTTTCGGCCCTATACGGTGCCTATACGGGGCTGTATGTCTTTACTGGTCTAAATGAAATGGTTTTGGATTTACAAATGGATTATGAATATGATTTTATGATGTTGATTTGGATGCTTGTGATTTATATGGTTTCACGTATTTCGAGGCGATTTACGTGCTTGCACGTAAATCGAGATTTTCCGGTTTTACTCTGATTTTCCATTCTTATGGTTTTGGAAATAGTTTAATGAAATGGTTTTGGATTTGAAAAGGTAAACTCGGGTTCGAGACCCATTTGCTTTACGGAATCGGGCCGGAGGCCCAGTTGGTTTACGATTCGGACCGGAGGTCCAGTTTCTATGTGGATTCGGGCCTAGCGCCCAATTATGTGTTACCAATGGTTTTTATGGTTCATGACGGTTTATGGGAACCGACATGAATCCTTAAAATGGATTTACGGGTCATGACGGTTTATGGGAACCGGCATGAACCCATAAAAGGATTTTATGGTTCATGACGACTTATGGGGGCGGGCAGGAATTCTTGAAGGATTTAAATAATGATTTCAAAAGGTTTTTCATATGCCATCCTATATATATGATTGTCTCCTCCAGGGAGGGTTGTTGGCCTGGGTGGACCCCAGAGTAGTCACGGAGCACTCACTGAGTGGAGTCGCCCCCCAGTTGGGTTCCTTACTCTCAGGATGGGCATGGTTCGTTACCTCCAGGGAGGGTCATTGATCTACGGACATTGACCTGGGTGGACCCTGGAGAGACTTGGGTTTGAGACCCCGGTTAGCACACGTGTAGCTTTATTTTACCGTGACAGGTTCTGGATATGAATATAATGGATAAACATGATTTCAATTGGTTTTGGAAAATTGTGTTTATAATGATAAATGGATTTGGGCTGAGATCCCTCATATGTTCACTGTGTTATGATTTTCTGTAAATGGTTTTGGGCAGGAGCACGTATAACTTGTATTTACAGAATTTTCGGACTGAGACCCTAATTGTGGATGTTTTAACATATGTGTTTGGATAAATGGTTTTACTATGCATGCATGTTTTTTAATGGAGGGTATAAAGGTCTTTGATGAAATGTTTTTATAAATTCTTTATTTTTGTCCACTCACAGTCTTTCTGTTTTTAATACCCTTCAGGTTGGATACGGTGTGGATTGTAGAAGAGGACGAGATATCACATACCTCCTTCGGATCCTAGCGTACTCTGATAGCCCGGGAGGGTAAAGGTCGGAAGTATCCCTTGTCTGACACTCCGTGTCAGACGGGAGCAGGGTCATCCCGCCTTAATCCCGGGGGGATTGGGATGGGTCCTGTCATCCGTAGACAGGTTGCACGTCGAAAACGGATGTTCGACGGGAAAGTTAAGGGTCTAGGAAGTTTTAAGGTACTATTCATGCAAACCGAGAAACTATCACGTGGCAGGATTTGGTTGGAAAATTTCTGGAAAGACCCACCAGATGAGTGACAAGTGTCACCCATCTGATAGGCCCATACCCCAATTAAATGGGTCCTTATCCCCTTCTGTCGATCATCCTCTCGAGCCTTCTTCCCAAACCCGTGGAAAAACCCATACTCGTGAATCCCTTCCCATGTCTCAACCCTGAAACCCCCTCTGTTGCATGTGACCCGTGAATGGAAAAGAGAGAGTGAAGTGAGACGATGATGGTGGTACCAACGACGTCGACCGTCGTGTACGGTGGTGGAAGTTCGAAGGTAAGCTAAGAGCCTTGTTTTAAATTCAAAAATGGAAAATGGTGTTTGGTTGGTTGATTGATCATTTATGTGGATTGGATGATGCTCCTGAGGTCGAGATGAGTTCAATGGTGGCCACGACGGTGCTCGTGACGGCGAGGTAAGTGAGAAACCCGAGAAAACCCTGTTTTCATTTGAAAATGGTAATCTCGATTTTAGTAGTTGTTAATCGATTTTGATGATTGGAACATGTTCTGGAGGTTGAGACGAAGCTGTTGGACTTGGAATCACGGCAAACGGTGGTTGGAATCGCGAGAACTGGGCAGAGGAAGGTTGGCTGGATGTACATCGATCAGGAAGGTAATTTCTAGGCTTGGTTTCCAGTTTTGAACCCATAGATCGATAGGAAATTGTTAGACGAAGGGAATGAAGGAAAAACGAAGTGGGAAGGGTAGAAATGGTTGAGAACCGGTCTCGCCGGTCCGGTCGAACCAGAAACCAGAGAACTGGTCTGAATCGGGTTCGACTGGAGGTTAAGGACGACACTGTTCCGGCGCATGGGTTTCACCCGCAGTGGCTTTGGACGGCGGGTGAGGGCACGTGGGCCAGTATTTCGAGGAATGGTCAACATGTAATTTTATTCTTTCGATGTAACAAACATTTTGGGACAGGTTTCAAGTCGATCGGATACCGTTTCGGGGGTAGTTTTAGATGTCCGAAGGTGTAGGGTCTATTTTAAATACGTTTAAAAATTTTAGAAAATTAGGGGGATTTAATTAGAGGTTAATTGAAGTAATTAGTGAACTTCGGGTATAGTTTGGATAGATCCGGAGGTTCCAATGATGGTGATTAGCCTCAGGAAGGCTTATGACGCGCGTATTGAGGTAGCAGCTAGGACGGTTTATGAGTGGACTTTTGTTTTATAAATAGGATGCATGCATAACTGTTTTATATGCTTTTTATATGTGTTTTGTGATGATATGAATATGATGTTTGGTTTTACGTATTTGCACATATATCGAGGTTTATGATTTTATATTGTGTGTATATGTGCTTGTGGTTTCAGCGATGGTTTGATGAAATGGTTTTGGATTTGAAAAGATGAACTCGGGCATGAGACCCATTTGGTTAGGAAACTATCGGACTTGAAGTCCAGTTGATTTAATGAGATATCGGGCTGAGACCTAGTTGGTTTACGAAATCAGGCATGAAGCCCAATTGTGTTTTATAAATGTGATTTCAGGTCGGGGGCCCATTTATGGATATTGGATAAATGGATTTATGATGATTTTATGGATGGTCCGGGCATGGCTCCTTTGAGATGTTTTGAAATGGTTTTAAATAGATGTTTCCTATTTACCATCCTTAGATGCGGATATGTGGATGGTCTCCTCCAGATGTTTGGGACACTGTGGAAGTCATGAGGCATTGCCTGCGAGGGGTCATTGCACAGAACGACCGGACCGTATAATGACTCAGGAGCAGAATTACTATGATTAGACATCAGGGACGTCAGACGCCTGGGATGTCAGAGATTGACCCATAGAGAAGTCAGGAAGCACCCGTTGCTTAGGTCGTGAGATATGACGTCTGGGATGTCAAACGTTTGGGACGCTAGGCATCTGGGATGCCGAGGATGTGTATTTGGTAAACATGAATTATTGAATTTATGAAATAGTATTTCTGTATTTGTGGTTTTGGGCTGAGTTCCCATATTCTTAGATTTTATGGTTTTGGGCTAATGCCCTAATTATTTGAGAAAAGGAAATCATTTTGGTTTTCTAACAGGTTTTATGATATTTAAATTAACTGATTTCTGTATACATGCATAGTTTTACGTGAAGAGCATAAATATCTTTTTGAAATGAGTTTTATTAAATTATTTATTTTCGTCCACTCACAGCTTTTATGGTTTTTTTAATGATCTTCAGGTTGATAGCAGATGGAGGTTGTGGCAGAGACCGATACCTCACATTCCTCGGCTGATCTTGGCGCACTCTGGGAGCCAATTGGGCTCAGGACTTCAGATTATCCCTTGTCTAGCCTTCGTGTTACCTCGTGTGGCACGTGGGTTAGACGGGAGCATGACACATCCCGTATTAATTCCGGGGGGATTGGGATGGGTCGTGTCACTTTTGGTTGCATATTTTCGAATTTTTTTCATTACAGAAATTATAGAAGAAATTGTGTTTATAATTCCACCTTGAATCTGCTATGGTTTTTATTTGATTGGAGAAACCACGTTGCATGGAGGCTTTTTGAGGGTTTCCCTGTGAAGGAAAATTAAACTGATTTAGTGTAAAATTATCCTTTTTCTCTCTTGAATCTTCGTAGAAATAGAGTTTCCTATTTTACAAATTTGATCCATGGCCTCTTTCTTTCTTATTCATTCTTTTGAATGTCTTGTTCGCTTATCCAACCTGCATTCCAAGCTTTGCTGGGACATTTAATATCCGGTACTCTGGATAAGTTCAAGGAAGCCTTTGATAAGACCTTGAATGATGGGGAGCGATTTTCAGTGGCTACTTCTAGTTGTACCGAGTTCTTTATAGCTTCATTTGATCAAGGATGTGCTGGTATGTTATGTGATGATATCATTTTGGTTGAATAAAGCTCAAATATGAATTATAAAAATTGAATAACCAAATAAAGAACTTCAAATGCGCAAGTCACAAGAAAGTTTGTAATGTACTAATTTACCCTACTAAACAATATCTCATGGACAAGTTGAGTGAAATTTTTTGCTTGCCGAGTCAATTTGTTCCATAGGTGAAGCCTGAAAATAGTTGACTATTAACTAGCTCCATTGATCTGATCAATACAGTGTTAACACTTCATTTTTTGCAGATGCGCTTATCATACAAGCAAACCGGGACACATCTGAAGTAAGGGATAAACTTAAACGGGATATTGAAGCCCATATTGCTTTAGTTCGTGCTGCCAAGCCAGCTGAACTTACTGGACTTTATGAGGTATAATCTCATAGTTTTTTCATTGTATCTAGTGAAATGATTGGGGTGACTAGTAATTATGATCCCAATTAAGAATTTGACTGCAAAAAGAAAGTAAAAAGGAAGTTCAATGAAGAACAAACGAAGTGTGTTTGATATACTGATTTTTATGTAGTTTGACTGTTATAGTTTGGTGAATTTAGTTTGGAGATCGAATCTGGAGAAATGCAAGAATAATAAACAATTAGAAGGTAATAGGCAGACGTTTTATACAACTGTCTTATGGAATACATGTTTTTGTTTTCATAACATACAAATGTTTTCCCTTTTATCGTTAATGTAAATTTGTCTTTACTGCTTCAGGCCAATATCCTTGTTGTCGGCAGAGGAAACAAAGTTGACGAAACAGTAATCAGCAGTGATGATAAGATATTTGTTGTTTATTCCATCAATAGTGTTTAAGTGTTGTTGCATTATGGAGTGGGCTAACAAAATCAACTTTTCCTATCCAGAGGCCAGCAGTTGTCACTAAAATGAACTTGACATTATCCGCTGATCATCATGTTTTTTACGGAAAAGTCGAAGGTAACATAATACTGTGTTCTTCTTCCCCAAACTAAAGCTTTAAAACAACAAAAATGCACATAAACTGTACATAGTTTGCTTCTATTTAAAATCCCAACCAATGTTGCAGGTTCATTCCTCTCATCTTTACGATCAAACTTCAATGATATTTGAAGGCTTCTTCTATAATTATGACTGCACGTAGATTCCTTTCCCTTTTATGCATTTGTACTAGATAAATTAGGTTGCTGCGAATCCTTATGGCTCCGAAGCCTTCGTCCGGAAAACGTCTGAACAGATTAAATGCAACCCGCAGCTGCATTTGTTCATCTTCTTCCTCATAATTCTCTCTCACTCACTCTCACCTACCATACATAATTTCATCATTACTTCATCTAACGTTTGATGATTTTAATTTTTTTGTTTTAGCTTTTTTATTTTTATTTGTTATTGGAAGTTAAAAAAAATTGTTTTAAGAAATTTGTGGTTGATTTGAAGGATTTCTTATAAAAAGGTATGTGTGTTTGCCTCTCTTTTTAGTTTTTCTAAGAATTTTGGATTTAATTATGTTAGAAAATTGTGATTTATTGTGAAAAATTTGTAGAAAATGTTTAGAATTATGGATATGATTGTGCTAGGGGATTGTGATTTATCTGTTCATGCGAAGTTATTCGGGTTGATTAACTTTGTATAACGAAATTCAATGGAAAACTTCAGACCCGTTGAGAGTCAATGAATCAGATTGATTGATTGCCTCTTAAATTGTCCATTTATTGTGACAGTTTGGGAGTGCACAACTATGTGTTATGTAGTTTACTATCTATGTGGTTAGGTTTGGATCGTGGGAAATTCGGTTTATATCCCTTTCAATGTTCTCTGAATGCTTACTAGATTTTCATTTAAAATATCTAAATTGTGCATTTGAAGAACTGTAGGGTGATGCTACCAAAATTTCCCTCGGTCGAAACTTCGCATGGTAGGTCACAAATTATACAGCATAGAACACACACTCTTGAATGGAATAGGGCCAAATCACTGGAGGCATAAGGAAATGAGCGGGTTTTGACATTAATTTGTTCCAACTATAGGTCAATATTTAATTATTTACTTACATTGATTATATTTTGTGGAAGCATGCACAATGAACAAAGGCTGAATGCAAATATTGGATAAATCTTCTAATCAGTATTTGGATGAGATCGACAGCTTCATCGCCTCTACACGTAGTCGTTGTAGTGATCAAAGACGCATCTTATGTCTGTGCCGTAAATGTAACAACTGTTGTTGGATGTCGCCAAGTGATGTCCATTTGTAACTATCTCAAACAAGATCATACACAACTACACTAATTGGATCTATCATGGTGAACATAATTTTATCGACATCTTCAGCTCACGGGACCCGTCGAGATGAAAGTGATTCGGATAATCGGTGTGATAATGATCAATTTATTGTGATATTAACTTATGTTTTTCCTTCTGCATATGATGATATAGATGATGATGCCCTTAGATCTCAACCCGAAGAGTCAAATCTTCATTACCAGAGGTTGTTGAAATAAGCTCGACATGAATTGTAACCTAGTTGTAAATCCTTTTCAGATCTAGGAGTTGTTGTGGAATTGATACACATGAAAGTTAAGTATAATCAAACGAACAAGAATTTTGATCACATGTTGGACATCAATATCTGAATGCTCCCTGAAGATAACAATCTCCCTAAAGATTATTATAACTCGAAGAAACTCTTGAAGGATCTCGGTTAAGGTATGTGAAGATTCATGCATGTAAGAACAACTGTTCATTTTTTTTACGGAGAATTCGAGCAACTCAACAAATTTCCTATGTGCAATGAGTTTAGGTTTCAAAAAATGTAAGATTCCAAATAAGTTGTTTTGCGCGCTATTTTCCATTGAAACTAAGGTTACAAAGATTTTTCATGTCGTCTCAAACAGCTCGCGACATGAGGTGTCACAAGGCTGAACACACTGATGATGATTCACTGAGGCATCCGGCCGATGAAGATGTTTGGAAGGAATTTAATAAGATGTATCCAATTTTGTCGCGGAGGCAAGAAAGCTCAGATTAGGACTTGCTACTAACAGTTTTAATGCTTGGAAGGAATTTGATAAGATGTATCCCATTGTGATTGGATAAGACGTAATCTCTAAGTTTGTGCATTATGTGCTTCAACAAAAGATAAGATTGTTAATTAATTATTAAGCTTGATACCATTACATTACTATCAACTAGGCATGTTCGTATGTTCCTACGCGATTCTAGTTGGCAGATATGTTTACAAAGATCTTAGGGGCACAACAATTCGTGGTACTGCGAGACAAGTTTGTAGTCCATGACATCCACTCACTAACTTGAGGGGAGTATTAGAAAATATAATTATATTTTGCTAGAATTGTGCTATCTTTTGTATATAGGTTTCACCCTATTACTTGAATACACACAACAATTCAAACTCAATCTTTCTCTTCAATACTTTTGACACTATCAGATATGCATGTTCCCAGCTGAATTATACAATTCCACTTAATTGGCTTCTTATTACAAGGCCGATGTGAGCACCTTTCTTTTTTCTTCGTTAGTTGGGGTCGGCTTCAAATTTCCGACTTCCTGTCCTTTTTAATTATATTTTTAAAAAATAATCATTAAATCAAAGCTTTGTTGGTTATGAATCGATATATTGAAATATGTTACAATTGATTATTAAATTTTTAGATAAATTACAGGCTTAATCTTATGAACTTTTTTGAACTTTTTATTTTTCTCCATTGTTTGTCCTCCATAACATTTTCTGCCAAATACTAATTTGTCTGTACTTGGCCAAAATGGAAGAGCAATAGAAAGTTTAAAGGGGTAATATAGCCCAAGTTATTATTTCAAATGCACTATTTCAGGATATATATATGTCTTGTGATACTATTTGAGGATACATATGTCTTGTGATATATTTTTCTTTCTAGACCTAATTGAAAGTACATCAAATTTTGATGAGAGTATACTAGAAGGCAGAACTGTTGTGTACCATTTTCAATTTGATTTTAATGAAAAACCAAACTTTCATAAAAGAAAATGGTAAATTATAGAAAATTTTGAAAGCCTAAATATACTTTATTATTTAAATCGTGGGCACATATTTGGAGTGGAAATTAGACCCATTTTTTGAAACGAGAGAGAACTTTATGATATTTCTTTCTACTTTTTATGTAGAAGTTTTTTTAGTTCGATTCTTATCAGGTGAAATCGATACCCTATATTTATATAATGTAATCCACTCTTCTCCAACATCTTTGCATAAAAAAAAATTACAATAGGACTTAGAAAAGTTAAATACAGAGGAATGATAAAATCATGCAACAATTTGTCAATGAACAGCCTTAATAAGTAAAATGCATATCAAGGACTCCAGCAATTGGCAATCCCAACTACTGATTCGTTCGTTGGACTCGATAATAATTAAAGACCATATATATACGGTCTAAATATCCCTGCAACAAACTCCATATACTTCTTTAAAAGTCAGCATCAGACGGCCTTTTTAAAAGTAATTTTTACATCCAATTGGAGCACCGTCGCATTTTGATATTATATCTGAAATTTTGGTATATCTATTTATCATATTATTTGAATACAAAGTTATTAAAATACATAATTAGTAATATAATATGACGTATATGATAAAGAAAAGAAATTATATAATAGTATTATACGACAAAAACGTAAATCATGTTATTATTAATTTATATAGATGAATGATACAGTTAATATTCTCAATTTTTAAGACATATATTATATCACAATCAATACATTTTAGGAATTTTATTGTTTTTAGCGCATCTCGGGCGTGAATTACAGTACATGTTAATGGACAATGGTTGGTGGTTTAAGTGGAAATGACCATATTCTCTTTAAGTAGGGTCTTGAGTTCAAACATTGTGAATGAATAGCTAACATTAGGGAGAGCTCCCCCTATATTGGGTCCTACGCGGCTCGAGGGTTAGGTATCGCCTACGTGCGAGAGATACTTAGTTTTCAAAAAAAAAAAAAATTACAGTACAAAACTACAAATAGTGCGTAGAGACGAGTAGACAACATTAATGAGAGCTCCCTCCGTATTGAGGTCCTACGCGGTTCGAGAGTTAATCATCGACTACATGCAAGAGATATGTTGATTTTCACAAAAAATAATTACACTACAAAACTACAAATAGTACGTAGAGACGATATTTGTAATGTGATATTCTTAATATTTTACATATAACAGATAAATTAAACACACGTACTATTTTGCCAAACTGTAATTGGCCGATAAAAAGAACCCCAAGTCGGAAGTGTTTCGAGAAAAATTCTCATTATTGAGCCCACGTCACGAGTGTGCCACTAATTACACAAATGTGCGAAAAAGCTGCATGTAGAGTAACATGGTTAGATATTAATGTCAACAATCGAGTTTTACGAGTTAATTAAGCTATAAATATATATTGTGAATCGATCTTAATTTGTTTGACTTCATAAGTTCATATCATTGTGTTGTGGATCCGTCGATTTTATTTAGTTCCAAAAGCTTAATTGCCTTTCCTACTTCACCATTCTCTCCCCCTCTCCCATTTGCAACTTCAAATAAACTCTTTCCAAATCTCTCAAGAGCCAAACACCATATCCTCAGCATCTTCATCAACTCAAAATGTTCATCAAGAGTAGCAACGACAACAACAACAGCGACAACCAAGAGCTTCACCAAAAGCCCCTCACAATCAAACAAGATGACAACCTCAACAGCAAGTTCATCTTCTCCGGGTTTTTGTCCAAGGAAACCTCCATAGCCAACCCATCATTCAGAGTCTACTATGGAGGTTTACCAGGCAGTGTCCCATTCATGTGGGAATCTCAACCAGGCACCCCAAAATACACACTCAGTCAGGACACACTTCCTCCTCTCACTCCTCCTCCTTCCTACTATAATACTTCATTTATTAAAAAACGCACCAAAAAAATTTCATCAAGATCCAATCTTTTACAGACCCTTTTCCCTAAAATAAGTCTCAAGAAAATCAATGACGTCATCGCATGTTCACCTTCATCGCCGCCTTCGGCTTCCTTGTTTTCGGCTACGGACCCGTCAGTACCGTGGGAGGAGCAGGCTTTCAAGCACGAGCTCGTCGTTCGATTCCATGGGAAATTATGATCGTGAGGAGGATGTTGGGTCGCCCACTTCAACATTGTGCTTCCGTTTTGGGAGGGCCACCAGTGGCGGCGGCTGCCACCGATTTTGATTCCTGAAAATAGAAGAATTGAGGTGATCTTGCTGTCTATATTTGGCCTATCCATATATAACATGGATCTGGCCAAAGGCACATCAATTAGCTAGTGATGTTCACTATCTGTAATCTTGCTTATATTTTCTTTTGTTTAAAGTTTATTAAATATAATTATGCCTAAAATTAATGTTAGTTTTTGTTAGTGAAACCTCAACTACTGCCTAAAATTCTTAAGCATGGTGGTGTAATTAATTAAGGTTATTTTGTCTGAAAAGTATGTAGTAGTACGTCGGTAGCTTTTCAGATGCAGATAAAGTTCTAAATATTTTACTAATTCAGTGATTAAAGTTCAAACATCAGCATCAATTATTATGCGGTTAATGTTACTTCCAAATTCCAAAATATCCGAACGTCTTCTTTTACATACATATGTTGATTAACCATAAGGTTAATTGTATCAAATTGATCACCATGTTTATCAAGCACATGCACCCAACATAGACCATTTTGTTCGATTGAAAAGATTTGCATCTGGTTGGAGTTTGGAGTTTGGAGTTTGGAGAGAAGATTTGCATCTGGTTGTGGGAAACAATTGCATTTAATCTAGTTTGTGAGCTGCTAATTAATTGAATCAAGCCATGAGTCGATTTCTCTAAACAGATTTGATGGATGTACCATTCTAAGTCTCCATCATATTCAATCTTGTTACCCCCTTTATTGACTTACTTGTATCACAAGGACCATTTCATTAAATCAAATCGATTACAAATTACAAGATAAGAGCATGAAATGACCTTGCAAGTTTGCATGTCCATAACAATAATTTATATAACGTATGTTCTTATGAAACCTCCAGGTTAAATATATATGTACAATCAGTTAGAGTTAGTTACAAGCTTTAGATCCTTATTAAAGGTTGATTGCTTGTTGTAAACGTTACTTGCACTGATTCAATACCATTTCACTTCTTGTTCTTTCTCTTTCTCTCTAACCTCTCATCTTCCTTATCTCCCTCTTCTTTTTCTGTGTAATTCTTAGCCACTCTCTTCTGTGTAATTCTCAACCACTTTCATGGCTTCTAACATAGTATCAGAGTCGTGAAAAACGGTCTGATCTTTTGTTCTTCACTTCTGCTGCTTCTCCTTTTTCTTGTTAAACTTTGTAAAGCAAGAAAATTGCAAAAATTACTTGTCTTCTTACTGGTGAAATCTGTAAAGCAAGAAAATTGCAAAGATCACCTCTCTTCCTTGTAAAACCTGTAGGCCAGAAAAGAAAAATCGTGCACACCAGGGGTTTGACAAAACATTATTCTCCTTAAAACGTATTTTCTTCTACTTCTTGAATCATCTTGTTTCTTCTTCTTGAATCCTCTTCTTTTCTCTTGAAATCGTGTAATCACGTTATAATAGTAATGATTACCTACTTTCAACTTCAGATTCTACAATCTCTCGTTACTAGTCTCATTTCCACAGTCGGAAATTTTGTGAATGTTAAGCTTTATGATCATAATTTCCTTACATGGAACTTTTAGATGGAGATGTTGTTGAATGTCCATGGGATTTTTTAATGGCACAAATCCATTTCATGTGACGATCAACTTTGAATCAGACAATGACAATGTCTCTCAAATTGAGGCTATTCAGATTTGGGTTTGCATAATCAAGCTCTAATGCAGCTGATCACAACAACACTTTCTACAACAGTCATGTCTTATGTCATCGGGTGCAGCTCTGCTCAAGAAATATGGGTAAGCCTCAAGGAAAGGTTTGCTTTTGTCACCAAGGCCTCTATTTTTCATATGAAAACTGAGCTCCAAAATATAAAGAAAGGTACTGAGAATATGACACAATATATGAAAAGAATAAAAAAATGCTAGGGATATGCTGGAATCTTGTGGCTACGGAAGCTAGAAGTCCTTTGCAGTTTCTTCTGCCGAAATTGCTAAATATATTAAGAATATAACACATTTAGGTGTGTGGTTAGGGGCAGAGAAAACTCTATTTCTTTCAACAAATTTAGAGCTCAGCTTCTTGATGAAGAAAGTGTTTTAGAACACTTAGATGAACATGTTCCTTTTCTTTCTGCTATGTTAGCTACAAGAGCTCAGACTATGCCTTGCCTGCCTTTCAAAACTAATTCTTTCACCATGGATTTTCTAGTTCTTCAGCTCCAGGTCCATTTTTTAGTCGCCGGAGTCCTAATATTGGTCAAGTTCTTATCCTAAATCCATATGGAAATCAAGGTTCTTGTAACTAGTTTGTACCAGCTATTCAAAACCGTAGTAATCAATTTACTTATCCAAACTTCAGCCAACAATCAAATAGAAATCCACAACAATTCAGTGAAATTTCCACCATTTTGGTTATGGGGATGGCTATGACAGTGCACCCTATTATTACAGGAACAATAATAATAGAGGTAGAGGCAGGAAAGGAAGAGGAAACTATGGTGGAAGAGGAAATCAGAAAGAAAAAAAAAATAGAGGTTACAACTATCAAAACTACCAAAACCTTTATGGTTATCCTAACCCTGATCTTCTTGGTCAACCTTCCAATGTAAATAAGTTTTATCAACCTCCTAATATCCCAATATGTTAGATTTGTGGTAAAAAAAAAAAGAAAAAGGTACTATGCTGTATATTGTTATCACATGCATCAAGACCAAGCACATGCACATCAGGATCCCGAAGCCTGTTAGATTTGCAGGAAATATGGACATTCAGCTATGAATTGCTACCAAAAGGGAAACTATACTTATCAAGGAGTGCATCCTCCACCAGCATTAACTACAATGTCAGCCACCACTCAGTTCATGCCAGCTCAACAAAATCAGAATGTCAATACTCAGTTCATCCCAATTAAACCGAATCAGAATAAGAAATACTAGATTGCTGATAGTATATGCCATAGATGGCCATGGTGACACTCTTATCTGCATCTGAATCAATCCTCATAGCTGGTGGTATAGGTTTGCAAGTAGCTCACACTAGGAATTATGTCCTTATTACATACAGTCCATCTTCACACTATTTCAAATTGCAACAAGTTCTTCATCTGCCTAAGATATCTCAAAATTTACTCTCAGTACACTGTTTTTGTAAGGATAAAAATTGTAGATTCATTTTTTATTAGTTGTGTTTTGCTAGACATAAAAAAAATCATAGGGAAGGTGTTATACAAAGGACTGAGCAATGAGGGGCTATACCAAATCCCTATTCAATTTCAATTTCTTCCTCTAGATAATGTGTGCCTTTAATCTAGCTTAGCTTTGTTGTTCAAGAAAGTAAACACTCTGGCTTGGCATAAGAGACTAGGACACCCCTCTAATGAGATTATTTATGTTTCGTTACATAAATCTCATATCTCTATTCCTACTGAACCTAAATTTAGAATATGTGAGTTTTGTTTGCAAGGAAAGCTCACTAAACTTCCTTTTGTGTTTCTTGCTTCTAAATAAGTATTCCCTTTTGAGGTTATACATTCAGATGTTTGGGGTCCAGCACTTGTTAAGTCCTTAGAAGGCTTTAGGTACTATGTTAACTTTGTTGATGAATATACCTGATTTACATGGCTTTTTTCCAATGAAGAATAAATCTGACCTTTGTTCTATCTTCGTGCACTTTTATGTCTTTATTTTCAATACCTTTTTTGTCTCAATTAAAATTCTTCAATCTGATAATGGTGGAGAATATCTTAGTTCTACTCTTACAACATTTCTGCTATCTAAAGGTGTGACACATCAAACCTCTTATCCCTATAACCCTGAACAAAATGGTCTTGCAAAACGAAAACACAGACACATTGTTGAAACTGAAGTTACCTTATTACAGTCTGCATTACTACCTTCCAAGTTTTGGTTCTATGCATGTTCCTCTTCTATCTATCTCATAAATAGAATGTCGTGCCATACTTCCAATATGCAATCACCTTTTGAAAAACTATTTGGTATCTTGCTTGACTTGAATCATCTTATGGTTTTTTACTATGCCTGTTTTCCCTTTCTTAAACCCTATAATCATCAAAACTACAACCTAAAACTATCAAATGTTTTTTCCTTGAATATGTAAGTAAACAAAAAGGTTATATTTGTCATGATCCGGTTTCTACTAGGATTACGATTTCTAGACATATTTTATTCAAGGAAGCTGATTTTCCATATCAGACCCTTCTATCCATCTCTGGTTTACCAACATGTGTTCAGTTTGAAAATATTTATGTTCATTGTCCATCCCCTTGCTTTTTTCCATCCTTTTCTCCTATTATTGCTCAAACTAGTCCAGTGCTTGTGACTTATGTTCCTCCACAAACTGCTCAACATTCAAACTCCTCAATTGTTCCACCAGAAATCTCATCTATTGTTCCATCAAACATTGCTGCATCATCACTAGTTTCTGATCCTAATAGTTCTCCATCAGATGCTAATTTTGTTATGCCTGCCTTCGAGCCTCAACTCCTTCAGGTTGTTTTGCCTATTTGTGGAGTAAATATGCATCATACGCAAACTAGGTCAAAAAGTGGGATTTCTAAAAAGAGGGTCTTTCACTCAATTCACTCTCAGTCAGATGTTGATTTTTTTGTCATTGAGTCTGCATCCTATAAAATTGCAGCTTATGTTCCTGTTTGGCAACAAGCAATGCAAGAGGAGATTGCTACCTTGCTTAACACACTTGGGATGTTGTTCCTTTATCACCTAACATAAACTTAGTTGGATGTAAATGGGTATATAGGATTAAAAGGAAATCGGATGGGGCTATTACTAGGCATAAAGCTAGGTTAGTTGCTCAGGGTTTCAGTCAAAAAGCTTAGTTGGACTATAGAGAGACCTTTAGTCCAGTAATGAAACCAATTACAATGAGACTTTTCCTAGCATTGGAAGCTCAGTTCCATTGGAAAATAAAACAATTAGATGTCATGTAACGCCCCGGAAACTCAAAGAATGTAAATTTGTAAAATAATGTATGAAATGACGTTTTTACCCTTGTAAATAGTAAGGTCAAAGTTGACTTTTTACGTGACACTTGTTTTTCATGAACTTCAAAGACCATTAGGTAGGTCTCGATTCCCTGAGTCTGTAGACAGGCGGCACGCTGAAATCGGATTTCGGATGAATAAGTTATGATTCTAGAACAAGGAAGGGCATTTTGATAATTGTGTGAAGGAAGGGTAAAATGGTAATTTGTATGTTGAAAATTGAATCAGCCGTAGTGGAATGTTTAACTTAGTTATTTAACTAATTAAGTGACAATTGTCACTAAGAGGGGATGGATTAGTGGCTGGTTTGGCTGAGTGGGTGTACAGGTGTGTTGTGGATATTGTGTGGAGAAGAGAGCACTGTGCAGTTCAATTGATTAATCAACTGAGTGTCTTGAGTGAGAGAACAGAGATAGAGAACACATCGATTTTTTTTCAGAGTGTGAGTCGTGGGAGATCAAGTGGTAATAGTGAGTAGTGATCTGAAATCGTGCTTTTGATTTTGTGAGAGAGGCTGGGTAAAGAATCAAGTGCAGAGTGTGTGAGGAGTGACTAAACACAGAAGACAGAGAGTAAACACTGAGAAACAGAGAAGGAATCGTAAGCTTCCGTGAACCTAATCGATCAACCTAGTTAAAACCGTGTCTATGGTGGTGTTCAGTAGGCAGGACTTGAACCTGGCTGCGAGGGAGGTCACGGTGGAGGAACAAAGAGTAGGTATGAACTCTCGACTGCCCTATTTTTCAGAAAAGGGACTGAATGAAAATCATTGGTTTTGGCTTGTTATTGAACGATTGTGTTAATGTGTAACGTCTTAGGAAGCTACTAAGGAACCCAGGAACGTGAAACTGTGACCGAAGAGGCTCGAGGTGGCAGGAATCAGAAAGTCGACAACTCTAATTTTTTGTTTAAACTTGGGAGGTATGGTACGGGGCTTCATTTCATGTTTTAGTTAGTTGAATCAATCCCAAACTTAAGGACGAAACTACTGGTGAAGAGAGGTTTGAAAATGGTAGAAAAATGAGTGAAAACCAGCCTTGTCGGCTCGGTTGGACCAGACCGGTCTGGACCGGTCTGAATCGGGTTGGCGAGAGGAAGACTATGATGAACAGTGTCACGCATGGATCCCACGTGCAGCCCCTTTGGGCGGCGCATGAGGGCACTTGGGGCCTGTTTTGGGGAAGTGATCAACCTGATTTTCGCTCTAATCGTCGTAACGAACATTTTGAGACAAGTTTCGAGTCGATCGGACGTCGTTTCGGGATAATTTTGAGTGTTCGAAGGTTTAGGATTTTAAATTAATTACGTTAAAAAATCCCGAAAAATTCGGGAAATTAATGTAAGCTTAATGGAAGTATTTGTGACCCAAATTGTGATTTTTGATAGGCCAGAACATTTCTGAGGCAGCCGAGGAGCGTACGGGACGCGATTGACGCGTTCGAACTTCGTGAGTGGACTTTTGATTTCTAACCGAGCATGCATAACTGTTTTTACTTAGTCGTTTTATGTTTCTATATATGATTTTATGTTTATAATTATGATATTCCTGCTTTACGTGATTGCACATTTTTTGATGTGATTTATCGCATTTTATGTATTTAGAGACTATGGTTTCTCCGATGCTTTGATGATGGTTTGATAAGTGATTTCATATGATTTGTGCGTATCACATTTTAATGATGTTTTGATTATGAATTGTGAGTATGATTTGGGATTTGAACATGAAATTCGGACATAATCCCTATTTCGATAAAGTGTGATTTCAGATTGGTTTTGGAATTTGGATTCCAATGGATTCTGGATTTTCTGTGAATTACACATGGTTTTGGGTTTAAAGACCCGGTACTGTTGCTGGATCTGGTTTTGGGTTTAAAGACCCGGTTAATTGATGACGGGGAAGGGCCCTTGATTGAGATATGTTGAGTTTAAAGACTCGGTTACTGTGATGTCCCCCAAGGCCTATTGATTGTGTTTTGAATTTAAAGACTCGTTGATATCCCGGGAAGGCCTAATATATGAGTTTAAAGACTCGGATAGATCCAGCAGATTTTATTCGTTGATGTTACATTCGGTTTTACATGATTTTACAGTTATCTTCTGTAACGGTTTCCATACGGTTCATATAAGTGTTTTCGGATACTTAGTTATGCATGCGTGTTTTGAAAATAGAGGGTGAACCCTGATTTCATTAAAACTGTTTTCCATAACCATTTTTTTAAGTTCATGCACACATTTCTGTTTTAATACCCTCCAAGTCGTGGTACGAGTTTTGGGGGCTAATGTCGAGGCAAAGGCAGAGGCAGAGGCATAAAGTTTTCTCGTTGTGGGTGTAGTTAGCTCACAGAGTAGGGTTTATCCTTATCTTGTTTTGTAACTATGCTCTGTGATACTGTTGGCTGGTTGTATCGTACGTTCTCCCTGGTCTGACAATGTGTGTGAAGTAATTATTTCTGGTTATTTTGGTTGTTTGTGTTCGGTTGTTAGACGGGAGTAGGGTTCTTCCCGGTTATCGAGGCGATAATCGGGGTGGGTCCTGTCATGTCAAGAATTCCTTTTGGCATGGTGAACTCAAAGAAGAGGTATATATGATGTAATCACCTGATTTTGAGTTTGACTTTCCATAGGATTTTTTTTGTTCTCTCAAGAAATCCCTATATAGCTTGAAACAAGCCCCTAAAGTATGAAATGAGAAGTTCACTTGATATCTTTGTGGTTTGGGTCTTGAATCCACTTGGTTAGATACAAATTTGGCTTGAAACAAATTGCTTACTAACTCAAACTCTTCTCGGAGTTTTCCCGGTCACTCGACCGACACTTGAAACACGTCCAACACGTACTCCCCACAAACTCTAGAGGCAAAGCGACCAATTCACTAACCAACCCAAGTTCCCAGTTAACCTCCAAGGTTAGCTGACCTACGTCTTCCAAGACGTACCAATCCTGAGAGATAACATTTTGTCGGTTACCTACCTCGACTCCCATCCTGATAATGCGAAGGGTTGAATCTCGAAACTGTGCTGAACACATCCAATCCAACAATATGAATCCCATAGGAACACTGTTTAGTAACACTCTACTATCATCGACTATCAGCACAAACCCTTCATCCGGAGCTCTAATAACCAGGTAGATGAACCGTACACAAAAGAAATAACGAGTCGGCAATCATGGCATCGGTTACTATATTCACTTTTCCAAATGAAACTCAAACATCCAGCCATAGTCCTTTCCCAGCTCGAACCAACTCCTCTATCTTGAGTGCAACTCCCTCGAAGTACCAATACTGCCAGCTCAGATTATTTATAAAGGTCTGGCACATCTCCCCAGGAGATAGTGAATCCAACTCTTCTGTACATACGTCACCACGGAAAGCTCCAAAACACGGGTAAATAGTTCATCGCAATATATCACACCTGTCTGGCTACATGAGCCAAACCTTCACGTGCAGCATAAGTACACGACCTAAACCAGTGTATCGATGCATCGCTATCATTTCCAGAACCACTACTCTTGCCCAAGGTCGTCTAACATTCCCCAATTCTTGAGAATCCAGCTTACGTCAATCATCTCAAACCCATTTGACTCCTTTTCGAGTTAATCCCATCAAAAAAATGCAATCACAGGGATAACCTCCACCAGACAATCAATTCCAATCTGGGTGAATCTAATCTCAATCGTCATCATTGGCTAACGCCAATCCCAAATTAGTTCAATTCTTCTCGATCATCTCGATCCATGCTTACTCTCTCAACTAATATAACATGACCCATATCACCAACACGGGTCCGCCAAAGCCGATACTTATTCATTTGGGCATACCACTGTTTTTCTTGAGGGTAAACACTACTATATTACGGATTTCCTCCCCTTGGTCCATGATCATGCTCCTCCTGAAGAAAGTCAGAGATGATGACATCAAAGTTCATCCGACGCGAGTGTGAATACAATGTGAATACAAATCCAGCTACACTCATCAACATCATGTGGCAACTAGCACCATCACCAACCAAGGATATATGTTGATAGCTACAGTCGTGGTCCTCCCACGATTGTATCACTCCCCCAAGCAGCTCAATTTAACAAGTTTAAACATCCATGAGTGATGAGAAGTTCACTAAGAACTTTCAAGACAAGGAAGTATATTCACATTGTCCTCGTTCAGCTGTCTCGTCAAATTCAACTCTCGAAGTTCCATCAAACCTCCACAAAGAACACTGGGGTTCCCATCACTGAAGTTCACTAAGCCAAACTTTTTCCGTTTATCATGTTGGAATACTCCCCCTTGTCTCATTTTTCTTCGTTTTCTCTATTAGCACCGCCCATGCTTACTTTCTCTCCAAGTTCGAGCTTGTTTGGCAGGGTTTGTATGTTTTTGGGCCTTTAATTCCGTGAGCCGATGTCTTTGGCCCAGAGAGTATTTTTTTGGGTGTAAATATAATGGTTCAAGTTTTAATATTTATGCAAGAAAAGTTTGCTAAATGAGAAAGTAGAAGGGGAAAATTCCTCATAAATATGATAGAAGTATGTTTTCTTTGGCAGCTAGGTTCAGAGCCGGCGTTCAACCAGGGCTAAAGGGCCTCCAGCCCTGGCCCAAAACAAAATAACGCCCAAAACAATGTTCCACAGGTGGCATTGCAACAAAAAAAAAATTGTAAAAGAAAATGTAAATACTAACCGAAGAGAGAGCACACTAGCGAAGACTAGCCCTCATCATTTGGCCCAGAAGCCCACGGGCTTATGGGTACCCGATAGGCCCGATGACAAAAAGCCCGACCCGGCCCGACCCGCATGTTGACGGGCTGGACTTGGGCTTAGGGTATTCAAGCCCGCTAGGCCCAATAGGCTCGAGCCCGATAAAGCCCGGTAAGCCCAGCCCGACCCGCCCAGGTAAACCCGACCCATAAGCCCGAAAATATAAAATAATTATAAATTAAGAATTGATACCCAGTCTTATTTTTTTACTACTATCATAGCCAAAATCCAAAACTCCAACCAAATCTCAACCTAGTGTCATTTAAAAACCCAATGCCCAAACCAAACCCTAACCCTAAATTCAAAAAAACTCACTAGGTCTCTGACTCTCTTATCGACCTCCTTATCTTATCTCGGCTTTATAGTCGAAAAGTTAAATTAATTCTCCAAATTCAATAGTACCCCTCCTTAGCTTATTTCAATATTCGATAATAATATTTAAGCTCAACTCACTTTTTTTTTTTTACAATTAGGTAGGTACAAATGGGCTTAGTAGGGCCGACCCGTAAAACCCGATAAAAGCCCGGCCCAAACCCGGCCCGACAAAGGGCATTGGCTTTCATATTTATGATCAAGCCCGCCCGACCCGACCCGGTATTTTTTAAATTATAAAATAGGCCCGACCTGGCCCGGCCCAAGCCCAAAAATTTTGGGCCGGGCTTGCCCGACCCGGCCCAATGACGAGGCCTAGCGAAGACCAAAGAGGACTTCAATCTTTCACTGAAAAAGACGAAAAAGAAAGCCAAAGAAGGCTCTCAATTTCACCGAAAAAAATAAATAAAGAAGGTATTAATTCAGCAACAACATATTCTACATTATTATCCTGAATTTTCAGATATCTGGGCCAACTCTCATTAATGGGAAATACTCATGGAGGAACAGAAACTACTCATAACGATACGCATTATTGTTGTATGCGTCCTGAGGATATTGATTTTAGACGTTCTCCAATCTTGGCGAGGAAATGGCCGTCGCTCAAGAGATATGCTCTGTTTATGATCGGATTTATATATATGGAAATATTGAATTTAATTAGTTCTATATATGTTCAATTCTTTTAAACTTCTGATTTTCAGCTCATGCATAATACTTGCAATCTGAAATTTTGGGACGATTTTCAAAAAATGTGATATCCTATTTATTTTTTCACATTGGTACCTAAATTTTAAAATGCTATTATATTTGGTCTCTGGTTAGCCTTTTTAATGTGACTTTGAGGTATCTTAAAAAAAAGTATCTGCAATAAAAACTAAAAGTTCAAAAATATTTTTAAGGATTTCACTCTCAAGTTTTGGTTTGAATGTTCGTACTTTAATTGTTTTTTTCTCTTTGTATCACTACTCTTCTTTATCTTTTCTTTCTTTCTCTCTTATACTTTCTTCATATCTCAATACAAAATATAAAAGTAAAAATAGAATACCAAAATATAAAAGTAAAAATAGATCGAACCCCTTTTGCAAGTCATCACAAACGTCAAGGGCGTATTTTTTATCTTATTGCTAATTTCACCATATATATTTGACCCGTTTGAAGCTATTTTTTGTTGGAAGATGATCAAGATAATATAGGCTTATAAGTTACTATGTGACGTGCATGTGTATGGAGGCACACCATAATATTGGTGTGTCAATATATATGTGATCAAGATATCGATATGGTTTCTTAAAGATTTACAACTATTTTATGAACGAATATAAGTACTATTCATGAATAGCTATATCTTCTCGTATAACTTCTCATGAATAGCTATACATTTTGAAAAAATAACTTCTTATGAATAATTATATACTTTGGAATATAATTGCTTATGAACAAATGTACGTTTTTGAAAGAATATAGGTGTGTCTAGATATATTATGAAGAGACACAACAATCAGAAATGTATCAATTCAATTCAATTCAATCCAACGTGAAATTGATTATGTCTTCAAGCTTAATATGCATGCTTATTCCCCCTTAGTATCATGATCATATTGTAACAAACAAACTAAAGGCATTGAGAAGACCCTAATTCCATCATTTTGAAGTTGAATACCCATTTGAGTAAATTTCACAACGAGATTAATAGAATTTTGTATTCATACCTGCCTAGTTTTAATGCTCTTTAAAAGTAAATGGATCAACCTACATTCGCTTCGCTAAGCTTCTTCGCTGCTCTCCTTGGGGTTGTAAGAACTGCACAGGAAGAGGATGAGAGCAAAGAGACACCGGTATGGTGCCGATCTAACAATCTCTCATACTTAAGTCAGTTTAAGTATGAGAGTTACTGTAGCAATTTAGGTAGCGTGAGAGTAAGATTGTTATTACCTTTTTGGAAGGGGATGCCCTTGTATTTATAGTAGCATTGAATGTATTTATTGGTGTTTGTCAATGTGGGATAAATGTTGTTGTCTTCAGGAGCTGTCAGGTGTCATGTGGTGATCTTATGCAGCATTTATGACTTGTCAGTGGGTTCGGCCGACCAGATCTGAGCGGTTTGGGCGGAGTCGATCTCTGGTTGGTTTGTAAAAAGACCGATTGTTTGTAAGGCTGTTCTGCTAGTTGGACAGTCAAATGTGATCTTCCTGGGTTGTGAGGGCCTTGCCGGCCAGGTCTGGGGGCGCTTGTGGGCTAGCCGATCAGATGTGGCTAATTGGCTTCGAGATTGTTCAAGGCGGGCCAACTTGGTCTTTAGCCAGGCCGACCAGTTTAGGTATGAATACATTGAACAACGGAAAGCCAAAGCCTCTTCAATATGTAGTCAATGCAGCCTTATTATATATAGAGCTACAGTGATTATCTTGAAGCTGCAGACAACGCAAAATGTCCCTCGTGAGTTTTCTAAGACCCCCAAGTTCATTAGAAGATTTGATCCAGGCATAGTCATTATAGGCTTGATCAATGAATGTGCCTCTAAAAGGAACTGTTGTCTTCATTTTGAGTGACGTACATGAATGCATGTTGCTACATGATTGCAAACTCATGTTCTGTTTCCAGCAACGTCATACTAATTATTAATTATATAGTTTCATATAGCTACTTTTGGTTACACTTATGCCTAAGATTCCTTGTAATTAACAAATCCAAGATGAATGTATATGATTCTATATATATCCAGGTTGAATTATACAACAAATTAGAGTAGATGATCTAGCTAACAGCTATTCTTGATCATATATATTCCCCTCAGAAGAAGTTCCCCACACACCAATCTTCTAAAAGTTTCAAATGATTAGTTAGCCCTAGCTAATAACATTTTGTTATTTTTATCATTCCTCGGGGGTTAATTGCCTCCTCGATCTTCTTCCATCATTCTCAATTCTCATGCATGATTTTGCTGCATCCATATATCCAGCCTCAAATTTGTATATTAATTATAACGCTTGGGATAATTGGAGTTCTCCGAGCAAAGTTAATTATTAGCACTGTCCAATTTTAATTATTAATTAATCTCTTAATTAATATTATATAAGGCAAGTGTTGACTAAAGTCAAGGATTATTCAACCCTGCCACCAGTTTCAATGGTCAATCACGATATTAATTTAATCCTAATTATTACTATTATTTTTATGCTTAAAATATATATAAGAAAATGATAGATGAAAAAAAATATGAGATTGATGAGTCTACAATATCAAAACTAAAACTCAAAAAAACAAAAAAAAAAAAATTTGGGTTTCATTTTCTAAATTTTTCTTTATTTATTTATTTCTAACTCTCCATACCACCGGCCTCTTTTCATCTATTTCTCTATTTTCCATATCTTAATAAGAAAAAAAGAGTAGAAGGTACAACCTAGAAATAAGAAAGGACGTTGTTAATTGGTTCTTAAGCTATGTACTATAAATCCTGATATTTAGATACTATTTATTAATGAGTAAATCATTGTTACACTCTTGATCATTTTTATTTTTATTTAAAATATTTAATACTTATATATTAAACAAAATAAGACATTCACTCAAACTTTTTTTATTCAAAAGTCAATAAACAGAATTTGTAAGTAATAAATTCCACATCTACCACTTTATATCTCAATAAAGAGGATGAGTGTGTTATTGAGAAGTTTTTTAAACAATTAAAAATAGCTTCGCTTTTTTTGCCCTCTTTGCCCCACACACTACAAGAAAATATGCCATGCCCGTTTAGAGTTTGACCGGCGGACCCATATTCGCCGATAAAGGAGGCTTCGCCCGGCGAAGTGAGAGAGGCTCGCCGGGCAAACCTTGAGCGGGAACGCTGGCTCTCTTGGAGCACAAAGAGAGGGCGTTTGCCCGACGGGTGGTCAACCTCCGTCGGGCCAGCTATTATTAACGGCGAAACAAGTGGGCCAAGCAAAATATTTTCGTTGACTCGCGGTGGGAAAAATGTTGGCGCGAAGGTGTGTTGGCGCCTATTGTTAGCCCGTCGGGTCATTAAAACTTGCCCGGTGGACCCTGCGCCGAGAAAAGGTCTAATCTGCATTTACTTCAGAACGGATCCATTTCTTCATCTTCTTCTTTATTCCTCATTAACTCTCTTATTATTCTCTCTCTCATTTACTTTCACAACCCCTACATAATATCATCATCACTTCACCATCATTTCATCATCACTACTTCACCTAAGGTAAAATTAATGATTTTAATGATTTTGTTTTTTGTTTTTTTTATTTTAATTTTTATTATAAGCTAAATTTTTTTTTGTTTTAGGTAATTTGTGGTTGATTTGAAGGATTACTTATAAAAGGTATGTGTATTTGCTTCTCAATTTAATTTTGCTCAAAAAATTGTATTTAATTATGTTTGAAAATTGTGATATATTGTGGAAAATGCTTAAAAATCTGAATATTATTGTGTTAGGGAATTGTGTTTATCCGTTAATGCAAAGTTAATCAATTCGATTAACTTTGTATATCGAAATTCGATAGAAAACCTTAGACCCGTTTGAGAGTCAGTGAATCGCATTGATTGACTGACTTTTGAATTGTCCATTTATTGAGACAGTTTGGGAATGCACAACTATTTGTTGTATAGTTTGCTGTCTATGTGGTTAGGTTTGGATCGTGGGAAATTCGGTTTATAATCTCATACTGTTCTTCGAATGCATACTAGATATTAGTTTGAAATATCTACGTCGTGTATTTGGAGAACTGTAGGGTGATGCTGTCTTCCCTCGGTCGAAACTTCGTCTCGTAGATCACAAACTATACAGCACAGAATGGGCACTCTCGAATGGGATAAGGCCAAATCACTGGAGGTATAAGGAGACGAGGTGGGTTTTGGATGGGATAGAGTCACAAACTATATAACTATCTACTTACATTGGTTCTATTTTGTGGAAGTAGGCACAATGGACAAAGGCTGGATGCAAATGTTGGATAGATCCTCTTATCAATATTTGGATGGGATTGACAGCTTCATAGCTTTTGCACATACTTACTGTAGTGATCCAAGGTGCATATTATATTTGTGTCGTAAATGTAACAACTGTTGTTGGATGTCGCTGAGTGATGTCCATTTGCATCGGGAACGGAACGGGTTCATACATAACTACACTAATTGAATTTATCACGGTGAACCAAATTTTACTGTATCGACATCTTTAGTTCATGGGAACCGTCGAGATGATAGTGATTCAGATAATCTGTGTGTTAATGATCAATTTGTTAAGATATTAACCGATATTTTCCCCCTGCATTTGATGATATGGATGAGGATGCCCCTAGGTCTCAACCCGGAGAGTCAGATCTCCATTACGAAAAGTTGTTGAAAGAAACTCAGCACAAATTATACCCTAGTTGTAAATTCTTTTCGGTTCTAGGGGCAGTTATGGAATTGATGCACATGAAAGTTGAGTATAATCAAACAAACAAACATTTTGATCACATGATGGAAATCATCACCCGAATGCTCCCTGAAGATAACAGTCTCCCTAAAGATCATTATAACTCGAAATTTTTTTTGAAGGATCTTGATTAGGGTATGTGAAGATTCAAGCATGTACGAACAATTGTGCATTATTTTACGATGAATTCGAGCATCTCGACAAATGTCATGTGTGCAGTGAGCCTAAGTTTCGAAAGAATAAGATTTCGAATAAGATGTTGCACTATTTTCACTGAAACCAAGATTACAAAGATTCTTCATGTCTTCTCACACAGCTCGTGATATAAGGTGGCACAAATATGAACACACTGATGACAATTCACTAAGGCATCCAGCCGATGGAGATACTTGGAAGGAATTTGATAAGATGTATCCTATTTTTGCATCGAAGTCAAGAAATCTCATATTAGGACTTGCTACTGACGGTTTTAATCCTTTTGGAAGTTTTACAAGGCCCTATAGCACTTGGCCGGTAGTTTTAGTTCCGTATAACTTGCCACCTTGGAGATGCATGAAAAAATAATTCACAATCCTTAGTACTTTAATACCGGGACCCAAATCGCTGAGTAATTCAATCGACGTTTATTTTCGGCCGTTGATTGATGAGCTTGTGGATTTATGGGAAAATGGTGTCCAAACCTATGACAAGTGCAGTGGAGAAATGTTCACACTACGCGCGTCCGTAATATGGACAATTAATTATTTTTCTGCTTACGAGATACTCGCAGGATGGAGCACCAAGGGTTATCTTACTTGTCCGACATGCGGACCAAACACAACATTATTTTGGCACGCATCAAAGGTATGTTATCTGGGCGTGAGAAGATTTCTACCCTGGGATTATCGATGACATATACAGTCTGACTCATTCGATGGTAAAACAGAGTTAAGGGCACGACCAAGAGGGAGGTCTGGTGAAGAGATACTGGACATCTTAAACAGTATTGCCACATTCATCACAAAAGGCCCAAAACCTGTCGAATAAGAAAACTGGACAAAAAAAGTATATTTTTTTTGTTACCGTATTAATCGGAATTAAAAATTAGGCACATCGCTAATCCTATGCATATTGAGAAGAATGTTGCCGAGATTCTGTCGGAACAATTTTACCTATTGAGGGGAAGTCAAAAGACACCAAAAAAACTCGCCTAGGTATGCAAGAGATGGGCATTCGGTGACATTGTGGCCAAAAGTTGTGAATGGAAAATACAACATGGCTCATCCAGGTTATACATTTATGCCAGAAAATAAGAAAGTTTTTTTAAGTGGTTACAGAGTGTGAAATTCTCCGATGGTTATGCAGGCAACATCTCCCAAAATATTAACGCTGATAGCAGCACCCTATCTAGCATGAAAAGTCACGACTACCACGTTTTATTACAACGACTCATTCCGATTGACATTCGGCCTTATTTGTAGCCTAAAGTTGTTGAGACGGTAGTTTATTTGTCTCAATTTTTCCAGTTACTATGTGCCAAGTCGCTAGTAAAGGTGGACCTCGAAGCAATTAAAGAGGACATTGTCTATATTATGTGTCGGCTTGAGAAAATATTTCCACCAACATTCTTTGATATAACGGTTCACCTACTAATACATCTCCAGACGAGGCAATCCTATCTAGCCCAGTTCAATTTTGTTGGATGTATCCAATCGAAAGGTATAAACTATTCCTAATACTAGTACTATGTCTTTAATAAACTGTTTATATTTGAATCATTTTGTTTATTTCGCTGCAGATTGTTAGGTACCTACAAGCGGTACGTCCGCAACAAGACACGTCTTAAAAGGTCTATAGTGGAGACATACATTGCAAAAAAGTCACTTACATTTTGCGCAATGTACCTTCTAAATGTTGAAATTTCTTTCAACAGGACCCTGAGAAATGACGATGGTGGTCAACATCTAGAGTCTCCATCTATATTTACCCAACCCGCAAAATCGTTTGGCACTAGTCAAATCTTAGAGCCTTTTACTGATAGCGACATGGAAGTGGCACATTGGTTCATATTGAACAATTGTGACGAAGTCTCGCCTTTCCATGAAGAGCACGAGGCATTGATGAAGGCCCAATATCCTTCTAATTGGGAGGAAATGGAAAAAAAATCGTTTCCACTTTGGTTTTCCAAACATGTAAGTCAAATATTGTATCAAATTATTTTTAAGTGAAACAGTGTAACATTGTGTGTTTTTCTTTCAGATGTCACAGTTGAAAGATGAAAACTCGCCCAAGTTCTGCAAAGAATTGATGCAGCTTGCAATTGGCCCATTTTGAGGAGAAACATACATTGGTTGTTACCTCAATGGAGTTAAGTTCGTGTGCGCAGAGCATGATGACAAGTTGTCTACTAAAAATAGTGGGGTATTCATGTCGGGGGATGGATTAAATGCTGATACGGGGTTTTATTGTAAATTATTAAGTGTGGTGAAGGTATTTTATGCGGACCTCCAGATTGTAGTCTTGTTCAAGTGTTATTGGTTCGATATGGCCCCAAGTATCCCGAGCAGGATCATCAAAGATCATTTATCTACCTCTGTCAACACAAACATCCGGTGGTTTGAGAGTAATCCATACACCATCGCTAGTACAGGGAAAAAAGTCTTCTACGTTGATGATCCAAAAGCTGGTGCTGGTTGGAAAGTAGTTGAAACGGTGAAACATAGAAACATTTGGGACTTGTAGGACCGGCACCATAAAGATGGTGGAGAAACAGAAAATGACGATTTTGTTTACCAGGAGGATTCCTCGGCACCCACTAAAAACGTGGAAGGAGTAAGAACCAACGACCTCACCTAGCTAGTTGCGATTGATGGTATTTTTATTGATCTCAGTACCTTAGAAGCATGACAGGACCCATCCCAATCCACTCGGGATTAACGCGGGATGACCCTGCTCCCGTTTGACACGAAGTGTCAGACAAGGGATATTTCCAACCTTTGCCCTCTCGAGCTATCAGAGTACGACAGGATCCGGAGGAGGTATGTGATATCTCGATCTCTGCTACAGTCCACATCCGCTATCAACCTGAAGGGCAGTCAAAACATTGAAAGTTGTGAGTGGACAAAACGAAGAGTTTATAAAAACAGTTTATCGAAGACATTTGTACCCTTCACTAAAAAGTATGCATGCATTCGAAAACCATTTAATCCAAAAGATCCATATGTGGGAACTAAGCCCAAACCATAACCGAAAGAACCATAAAGAACCAACCATACGGGCCACTGCCCGAATCCATAAAGAAACCAATCATACGGGCCACTGTCCAATTCCATACAGGACTCAGTCCAAAACCTGTACACATCTCATATCATATATCGTATATCACATATCATATATCATATATCATATTTTGTCAGGACCCACCCCGGTTCCACCCCGAAAACCGAGGTAAATCCTGCTCCCGTTTGACACCCCGACACCGAAGTAAACTCACGAAAAACCACCCAAATACACAGTCTGACGCAGGAGAAACTTTAAACATCCCGAAGTTAAGTTTTACAGAGCATAGTACTAAATACAAAGGAAAAGAAAACCGATACAGAAGGTACACGCACAACGGAAAATTTTAAGCAATCCGGGGTCACTCTAGAAAATTCTATGCCTCCGACGCTGCCTCGACGCCGACCCCCGCGCTAGCTCCACGACCTGGAGGGCAATTTAAAACAGAAGGTGTGAGTGGACCATAAATAATAAAATACTTTCTGAAAACCATTTCATAAGAAAACCAGGGTTTTAGCCCTCCGTTTTGAAATCACATGCATAACCCAGTTACCAAAAATAGTTATAAATCACATAAAGATCGTCATAAAAACAATTGCAGAAACCATCACAAAAACAGTTATAGAAATCATATCATAAGCATCATAAAACCGTATCACAAAACATAAATATCAAGCCATCATTATCCGATCAAACCTGCTGGATCTATCCGAGTCTTTAAACTCCCGAGTCTTTAAACTCAATCCAGACCTCAATAATATCCGAGTCTTTAAACACAACAGGCCTACGGGGGAAATATCAATATATCCGAGTTTTTAAACTCCCGAGTCTTTAAACTCAATCCGGGTCTTTAAACCCAATCCGGGCCCGTCCCCCGTCAATCACAATATCCAGGTCTTTAAACCCAATAACCTGATCCAGCAAATCCAATCCAAAACCATTTGAAAACCATTTCTAAATCCATACCCAAACTCGAATCTGAAATCACCGGTCTGAAGCCCTTCCGGCGTCCAGAACCGTCATTCCGAACCCAATCCGGAAATCCACTTTTCAACTTTAAAACCAAATTTCCGCTTTCCGAAATCCGATTCTAAAACCGAAAACCTTAATCATCAAACCACATTCCAAAATCCCTTTATAACCATTACAAATCATTTATTCTTTGAAATCCCGAAGCTATACCATCATAGTCAGAAATCAACCTTTTATCGTAGAAGGTACTGAAAACCGAACTTTCTCGAAAAACATGTCATTAGGTAAAACCAACATATAACCGTATCAGAAACATAAAAACATATTTAATAGCGTAAAACATAAATAAAAGCAGTTATGCATGCTCGAGTTTAAAGAAAGGGTCCACTAACAGATACCGGGCACGTCACTCGCGTCCCGTACGTTCCTCAGCTTCCTCGGGAAAGCCCGATCCCGTCACAGTGGCAATACTAGATGCTTCCTAGGACCTCTCTGAGTCTCCCCCAACTCACCAAAACCGTCGACTCAACCCCATACTTCACGATTTCCGGTTTGAACTTCACGGCCAAAACAGAGTAAACTTACGGGGAGAAGAAATTACCTGCCGTCGATCGCCGCCGTGCTCACCGCCGCACTCCCTGAAGTCCACAGAGCCGTCCTCACCCCTTGTCGAGCCCAACTGAATAGTACACGGCCACACCGCCACCACGATCTCTCACCTTTTTCTGTTTTTCTGGTTTTCCCCGTGAGCTCTCACACTCCTCACTCCACCAGGACACACAAACACCCTCTGCACTCGTCCAATTCTCCCAATCTCTCAGTCTCTGTTCTCTCTTATTCGAACACACACACACACGGGCACACATGAACACACACATGACCCAAATAATTGGAGCCGTGTTCCCTAGAGGTCTCTAGCCAAACCCCACGTGTCACAATCCTCCCCATTCTCTCACAAAAATCCCACTCTGCCCTGGATAGTTGTCCAAATCCGGCTACACCAAGCCCAAACAGCCAAAAGACCAAAAGGCCCCTCTTTGACTCCAAAAATTACAATTTTGCCCTTACTGTTCCAGACCCATAACTCACTCATCTTAGGTCCGATGAACACGTGCCGTATATCGTTGAATTCAGGACGACGAGATCTACCTAACGGTCCTAGGTCAACGTGTCATAACCCGATCGTACGAAAAGTCAACTTTTCCCTATATTTTAACCAAATTACGGTAATGCCCTCACCCTTCCGAACATCATAACTTCCTCCTCGGATGTCAGAATCGGGCGTACCATCTGTCTACAGACTCGTGACGTCCCAAAATACGTCTCAGTCATCGGTCAATACCCAATTGACCGCTCGAACTAAAAGTCAACTATTGACCCAGATCAGGGGCAAAATCGTCAATCTACACCAACAGACTTATCAGAACCAACTAACCACCGATTAAGCTCACTAACCCCATCTTAATCACAGTCTTAACCCTAATTTCTGGGATGGGTTGTTACAACCTACCCTCCTAGAAAGAATTTTGTCCCCGAAATTCCACAGCTCGTTCCCAACACTAGGGTCTCCTACCCGGTGATCAACACTAGGTCAACAACAACTTCTCCTGGGTTTCGTGTCTATCATCTCCACCTTGGGTATTTCACTCCATCCCCAACTACCAGTTCACCACTTCTAACCCTCTCTCAGTACAACCAGAACTTCATGGTGTACGCAAGGGAAACTCTATGAACAGAAAACAAAGGTATTTTAAAATACCTTATATGGAGTACAATAGAATTCATAGAGTACATCCTCACGTACTACCACTGACACTTCCCGGAACCAACTAAAATCCTAACCCAGAACAATCTAGGCCAACCAGGCAACCTTACCTACTGACTTACTTCCCCCGGCTGCTACTTCGACCACTTGTTGGAATAAGTTTACAAAGTCCTAAAGGAAAATCCTAGATTGTGGGTTCTCTTCCTTTAATAACCTCATATCGATCAGTTTTAGTCACTTCTTTCCCGTTTCTTCCGTCATCCTTCAACGGAACTCACCGTAAGTTGTAACCTCGTCACTCCAGGTCACCTAGGGTAAGGCCTAACTAGACTCCGAAATCCAACAACAAAGGAGGTACAACACAACCAAGGATAATAAAAGTACCTGTCCCCGCACCTGGTGCCGACTGAGCCTCTTGCTGAGTCATCGCAAACACTCGGGTCTGAGATCCTGAAGATCTACCACGGCCCCCCACACTACTAGTGGCACCACCTCCTCTAGTGCCGGCTGTCCCTGTCGCTGACGCTGTACTCCGTCCAGGCTCCTCCAATCCTCGACCTACACTACCCTCATGTGGTAACAGTGGATACTCACGTCGGAAATGACCTCGCAACCCACAGTAGAAACAAACATCCCGACCAGAAAGACTCAGTCTCCCTGTCGACGCAACAGACGTCGCACTAGCTTGTGGAGTCGGCTGTGCTCGGTAACCACGAAATCCTGAACTCTAGGAACTACCAGGTCTACCAAAACGATCATCGCCCGCCGACGATGCTCCACTGAAGTTACCTCTCTTCGGTTTCCTCAAACTCGAAGTTCCAAAAAAAGGTGGCTCCCGGCGTCGGACCGACAAGCTAGCCTCAACTCGCACCGCAGCATCCGACAACTCTCGGAGGGTAGCAAACGATCCAGCCGTCACTATGGCTCGAATCTCACCTTGCAGACCCAACTCAAACCTACGACACTTCTAGGCATCAGTAGCCACAACCGCAGGAGCAAATCGAGACAACAACTGGAACTTCTGTCCGTACACAGCCACACCCAGATTCCCCTGTTGAAGTTGCAGAAACTCAGCCTCCTTGGCATCTCGGAAAGAACGAGGATAATACTGATCTAGGAACCTCTCCTGAAACGTCTCCCAGGTCACAGTGTGGGCGTCCCAACCAGACAACTCGAGGGTATACCACCACTCGTATGCCGCACCATCCAGTAAGAAAGTAGCCAGTAACACTCGATCCTCCGGTAGGAAATGCATTACTGCAAAGATCCGCTCAAGTCTCGTGATCCACCTTTGGGCTTCATCAGGATCTACCCCACCACTAAAATTCGTAGCCCCGAGCCGCTGGGCTCGCTCAATCGTAGCACTCTCCGTTCCTCTCGCCGCTTCGTCTTCAGGTAGGGGGGAAGGTCTACGTCTCAGAGGCATCATCAATCGCACACTGAAAGAGGCATAGAAGCAATCAGACAACCTAAACACAACCTCACAATAGACACAAACCCAACAAACTCGACAAACCAATGCTCTGATACCAATTGTCAGGACCCACCCCGGTTCCACCCCGAAAACCGAGGTAAATCCTGCTTCCGTCTGACACCCCGACACTAAACCGAAGTAAACTCACGAAAAACCACCCAAATACACAGTCAGACGCAGGAGAAACTTTAAACATCCCGAAGTTAAGTTTTACAGAGCATAGTACTAAATACAAAGGAAAAGAAAACCGATACAGAAAGTACACGCACAACGGAAAATTTTAAGCAATCCGGGGTCACTCTAGAAAATTCTATGCCTCCGACGCTGCCTCGACGCCGACCCCCGCGCTAGCTCCACGACCTGGAGGGCAATTTAAAACAGAAGGTGTGAGTGGACCATAAATAATAAAATACTTTCTGAAAACCATTTCATAAGAAAACCAGGGTTTTAGCCCTCCGTTTTGAAATCACATGCATAACTCAGTTACCAAAAATAGTTATAAATCACATAAAGATCGTCATAAAAACAATTGCAGAAACCATCACAAAAACAGTTATAGAAATCATATCATAAGCATCATAAAACCGTATCACAAAACATAAATATCAAGCCATCATTATCCGATCAAACCTGCTGGATCTATCCGAGTCTTTAAACTCTCGAGTCTTTAAACTCAATCCAGGCCTCAATAATATCCGAGTCTTTAAACTCCTGAGTCTTTAAACTCAATCCGGGTCTTTAAACCCAATCCGGGCCCGTCTCCCGTCAATCACAATATCCGGGTGTTTAAACCCAATAACCAGATCCAGCAAAGCCAATTCAAAACCATTTGAAAACCATTTATAAATCCATACCCAAACTCGAATCTGAAATCACCGGTCCGAAGCCCTTCCGGCTTCCAGAACCGTCATTCCGAACCCAAATCCGGAAATCCACTTTTCAACTTTAAAACCAAATTTCCGATTTCCGAAATCCGATTCTAAAACCGAAAACCTTAATCATCAAACCACATTCCAAAATCCCTTTATAACCATTAGAAATCATTTATTCTTTGAAATCCCGAAGCTATACCATCATAGTCAGAAATCAACCTTTTATCGTAGAACGTACTGAAAACTGAACTTTCTCGAAAAACGTGTCATTAGGTAAAACCAACATATAACCGTATGAGAAACATAAAAACATATTTAATAGCGTAAAACATAAAAAAAGCAGTTATGCATGCTCGAGTTTAAAGAAAGGGTCCATTCACAGATACCGGGCACGTCACTCGCGTCCCGTATGTCCCGTACGTTCCTCAGCTTACTCGGAAAAGCCCGATCCTGTCAACAAGCACCAAAGTACGTTACTAACACATCTACGAAAGTCCACCAATTTCCCCCAAAAATCCTCGGGTCCTACACGTAACGAACCGGAACCCTAAACATTCAACCTCGCAGAACTAAGCTCAAACGACATCCGATTAACCCGAAACCAATTCCATTAGACTCGTTATAACTCCTGAACCAAAAACTATGTTGACCATTTTCCCAAACACCCCCGCACGCACCCCCACGCACCGCCCAAAGTGGATGCGCGTGGCCTCACACGCCTGCACACAGGGTACTGTTCACCGTCGTCTACCTCGCGTCAACCCGTCTGAACCGGCGTTCCCGGTTCTCCCCCCATCCGTCTCCGTTTTCCTCCCTCTCTTCACCATGTTCATCGTCCAGTCCTAAGGAACCTATCCCCCTCACTCAAACACCACGACACCATCCCTAACCCCGACTCAAGCTCGAAGCCAAAACCAAAACTGTCCCCTGTTTCACGATCCGTCCACCTAAGTCCTCCCCCGTCACGGTGGCAACACTAGACGCTTCCTAGGACCTTCCTGAGTCTCACCCAACTCACCAAAACCGTCGACTCAACCCCAGACTTCACGACTTCCGGTTTGAACTTCACGGCCAAAACAGAGCAAACTTACGGGGAGAAGAAATTACCTGCCGTCGATCGCCGCCGTGCTCACCGCCGCACTCCCTGAAGTCCACAGAGCCGTCCTCGCCCCCTGTCGAGCCCAACTGAACAGTACACGGCCACACCGCCACCACGATCTCTCACCTCTTCTCTGTTTTTTTGGTTTTCCCCGTGAGCTTTCACACTCCTCACACACAAACACGACACACAAACAGGACACACAAACACCCTCTACACTCGTCCAATTCTCCCAATCTCTCAGTCTCTGTTCTCTCTTCTTCGAACACACACAGACGGGCACACATGAACACACACACGGCCCAAATAATTGGAACCGTGTTCCCTAGGAGACTCTAGCCAAACCCCACGTGTCACAATCCTCCCCATTCTCTCACAAAAATCCCACTATACCCTGGACACTTGTCCAAATCCGGCTACACCAAGCCCAAACAGCCAAAAGACCAAAATGCCCCTCTCTGACTCCAAAAATTACAATTTTGCCCTTACCGTTCCAGACCCGTAACTCACTCATCTTAGGTCCGATGAACACGTGCCGCCTATCGTTGAATTCAAGACGACGAGATCTACCTAACGGTCCTAGGTCAACGTGTCACAACCCGATCGTACGAAAAGTCAACTTTTCCCCCTATTTTAACCAAATTACGATAATGCCCTCACCCTTCCGAACATCATAACTTCCTGCTCGGATGTCGGAATCGGGTGTACCACCTGTGTACGGACTCGTGACGTCCCGAAATACGTCACAGTCATTGGTCAATACCCAATTAACCGCTCGAACTAAAAGTCAACTATTGACCCAGACTAGGGGCAAAATCGTCACTCTACACCAACGGACCTATCGGAACCAATTAACCACCGATTAAGCTCACTAACCCCATCTTAATCACAGTCTTAACCCTAATTTTCGGGACGGGTTGTTACATATATACATATACATCACACAACCAATCCTGTCACGGTTTCCAAAGCTACGCGCGTGCTACCCTGGGTCTCAAACCCAAGTTTCTCAGAGTCCAAGGTCAATGTCCTTAGAAAAATGACCCGCCCTGAGGTTACGATCCATGCCTTCCTAAGAGTAAGGAACCCAACTGGGGGGCGACTCCACTCAGTCGGTGCTCCGTGGCAACTCTAGGGTCCACCCAGGCCAACGACCCTCCCCGGAGGAGATAATACAAGTAAAGGAAGGTATATGAACATATATATATATATATATATACATAACATAAACATTCATGCCCGATCCCCCTGAACCGTCATGATCTATAACATCCATTTAAGGGTTCGTGCCCTTCATATACATATAGAAAACATCCTTTTAATCTTTCAAGGGTTGATGTCGGTTCCCATAAACCGTCATGTACCACAATGACCTTTCCAGGGTTCATGCCGGTTCCCATAAACCGCCATAAACTTGGAAATCCTTTTAGGGTCCCCGACCCGAAATCATCAATATAAAGTAACTGGGTCTCGTGCCCGAACATATGACCTCAGCTGGGCATCATGCTCGATATCTCAAGGTCAGTCACGATCGTAGTGATGCGTGCAACCATCCATCCAGGATCGCCCTTAATCCTGGTATGTCGCCGTGAACGAATCAACCGACGAGACCACCACAAGATCATGGTGCACTCATCACCGATCGATATCCTGAACCGTCAGCACTCCGAAGTTGAGCCTCCATCGGTTGCCCTACAAAAGATCGTGCATCGTGACCTCTCCGGAAGGAACACATCCCAGTTCGGAGGTGAGCGTCGTATCGTTTGTCGTCATGCACATAGCACTCGCCGCGACCACGATTTAGACCGAAAGGCCATCAATAGCATCATATGCCCGAGACAAACCAAATAGGTCTCATACACGAGTTTATCCTTTTGGAAATCCAAATCCATTTCATTTAGTCCAATAAAGACATACAAACCCGTATTGGCACCATATAGGGCCGAAACCTCGAAATACGTGTCAATACGTAACCACATCCAAATGCACTCATGTCATCACCAAACGTGTATTAAAACATATAATAAACATTTATGCATGCACCAATTTAGAAAACAAGATCCACTCACAGACCGTCCGAGCTACCGCCCCGATACGCGTGTCATAGGGCTCTCCCGAGCCAATCACCATCACCGGGACTCCCAAACCTGTCCAAATCGTAATAGAAGGTTACTAACTACTTAAATAACCCCTCACTAAAGTTCCGTAATTTTCTAAAAATTTTAACTATTTTAAATCCCGATCCTAAACCTTCTGATGCCCCGAACATTATCGAGACGGTGTCCGATCGACACGAAACCAGTCCCAAAATGTTCATTACATCGAATAGATGATTTTGTTGTTGGAAGTATCCTCAAATTGTCACACGCGCTCACACGCGCCCTAGGAACCCCCTGCGCGTGAGCCCACGTGTCGGGCACTGTAGCATCACCATCAAGCTCTGGCCGGTTCGAACCGGCCGGTTCGGTCCATCCTCTGCAAATGGACCGGCGTGATCGGTCCAATGGTTTTCCCCTCACATTTTGGTCCGATTTAATCCCTAATAATTCCTAATCTCTTCCTCACTTCCTTAGGAGTATATCTATATAAAGAAAATGGAGGAATAATCTCTTAAACCTGTGGGTTCGATGCTTTGCCCACGGTCCAGTTTTTCCCGATCAGCCTCCACAGCGTCTCAGCCCTTCACCGCCATCCAAGGTCCTCCTATACACTCCTATGGACCTAACAAACGCCATCCGATCCCCAGAAATCATTCCTAATGCCTAAAACCAGGAATGGAATTTTGAATGGAAAACTTACCCGCTCGGGTTTGTCTCCTCCACGCCGCCATCCACGACGGTTCCATCCTCCTGCAGCCTCCACCAGTCCTCAGTCAGCCTCTGCCTCATCCTCATGTTGGCTCAAGTGGAGGGGAATGGTTTGGGTTGTTCAGAGAAGAGGAAATGGTGAGATCGGGTTCTTGGGTTTATGTGGGATGGTTTGCACGACTAAGGGATGATATGCATGTATGGGATCATAATGAGCAATGGATGAGTGACACTTGCCACTTATCTATTGGGCCCTTCTAAAATATCTGGCCCACTTATGGACAAAAATTAAGTCGTTTCGTAAAATGTGCAATAGTGACCCGAAACTTCCTTGAACTGTAACTTCGTCGTCGAACGTCCGAATTTGACGTGCCGCCTGTCTACGGATTCGTACCGTCCCGATATACGTAATTGTCCTTGACCCTCGGCAATCGGACCTCCCAGTCCAAAAGTCAACTATTTGCCCATTTTTACCATAATTACCAAAATACCCTTGAACTTCCGAACGTCATAATTTTTTCCTCGAAAGTCGGAATTGAACATGCCACCTGTCTATGAACTCTTGACGTCCTAAACTACGTCACGATCATCGGTCAAAGTCCATTTGACCGCCAGAACAAAAAGTCAACATTTTGCCCACGCCTAGGGGCAAAACAGTCATTTTGCATCGTTCGTCTTATTTCGCCCAACTAATCATGGATTAACCTCACTAATTACGATTAGTCACTAATCTAATCCAGGAATTCGGGACGGGTCATTACAACCTTCCCTCCTTAATTAATTTCATCCTCGAAATTACAATCGACCTAATTCCAACCATTCTTCCCTCCTTAATTAGTTTCGTTCCCGAAATTCCAACTATCTTGATTCCACAACCATCTCGTGGAAATAATTCGGTCTCAAGACATGTGTACACTCGTACACCAACTAACCAGACAATATTTATTCATACCCAGACATACTGCTAATACTCACGTCGTATCGGCTACACTCGACCACGTCGAATGATAGTAATCGCACGTTCCGAACTGACACCACTTGTCAGTATCAGGGTAGCCTGAGTATCCTATGAGCTAACCACTTGTCAGATCTACCATTTTGTTGACACAAACAACTCAAAGGTTTCCCTGCTCAATCACCAATCCATGCTGCTATCTGCTCCCACGGGGAGTCACCAAATCTCACTAACCGATCCACAAAACATCCGACAACTGTCACCACTTGACAGTTGTCAGTTGAAAACTAACACTTTACGTACTTGTGGTTACTCTAACCACCAACTCACTCAACCTGAGTATACATCTACCAACAAAAACTCAATATGTGTGTAACTAGACCCACCAGATATACTATGACCCAATGCACATTATCCAATGTCCAGTTCACATCCTCGACTAATCCAACGGTATCGAAACTAAGCCGACTTCCAACACGTTCACCACATACTCCTGGTATAACCTATATACTGTTACCAGGCACCACAACCTGCCCCGTATCGTACCTCGAACAACGTACAAGGTACATACATCTATCTATCAACTAGTCCACTACAACCACAACGACGACAACAACAACACGACGACCACAACCTAGGTCTTAGCCAATCACCTTTCAATTCTGGAGTCCATCTGTCCAATGCAGTATTTGACAGATCAAATCTCCAACTCAACATCCATTTCCAAATTCGAATCCGAAATCATCATTCCGCAAGCTAGCATTAGGAATGACCATTTCGAACCCAAATCCATAATTCCACTTTCAAGTTCCAAAATCGAATCCTGAATCGTCATCTAGAAATTCGATTCCAAAACCTGAAATCTCGTTCACGTCTACCGAGACGCACCAAAATCGAACCTTTCGGTTACCTGCTTAAATGATTACCTCAATACGTTCGATTGACTTCATAGGGAAGCCAATCGCACCATACACACATCTAAGCTGGCCAAATCCGACCTCGTCGGACACCTACTCGCTCGAGTAACAGACCATACGGGATTGACTTCGAAAAGAAGTTCAGCCCTAACATCCTCAACTCAAACATCCAAGTAAGAGTGATAAACTCTCCACCTATCTAGACCATCAAGGTCACGATCCAGATCCAACACTACGTCCACCGACCATAGACGTCACGATCCTCGATCGTCACGACGTCCAAAGTCCTCAACATCCATATCGTGATCCATATCGCGATCATAGGGTCTTACACCCTCCTGAATCCTTCGTTAGTCACATCACTCCTTAACATATTCCCACATCTAAATAGATCAGTCAACGACGAGACACGTCGAGACTGTGGGTCCTCTCCAATTACCTCGTATCGATCCTTGTCATTCCACCAAGGAAAATCAAGAATGATCCAAGACGATGACATCAACAAAGTCCATCCTACGTGGATGCAACCAAACTCATTGCATTCACCACGTCACGTAATCCAACATCGTCTGCCACCAAGCAGAATATGAGAAATCTCAGTCACCTAACTTCGATATACTCATCTACTCTTGATGACTCAACATAAATCCCGGGTCCACTAACCAATACACGACCAATGTACTTGTGACAACAACCATCATCAACCTCATCTGCATCATATGCCATGGCAGAACCTGAGAAGTCATCCAAAATGACTTCGAAATACCCCTTGCGAATGCGAAAAACCTGCATTTCTCTTGTCACCTCAATCACAACCTCTCGCGATTCCGAAATTCCAATTATGTCAGAACCAATATACTCCGACATCATCCACGTGTCCGTAAACAATCAACTCACATACCCATTTATGACCATATATGTAGGTACATTCATTCCGAGTGGAATTCAAGCGGCTCAAGGTTAAACCTTGTATACTATTTACGGATGTGCCTAAACGGCCTCCAACACTCTCATCTTGTACCTCAAATCTCAACTACTGCTGGATCCAATCCAGTCCATCACTATCCGTGATCCACTCTCGAACCACAGATAACGAACATACGCCTATCTCGACGGAGTCACATCCCGACTTGTGACTCACCGTCATCACAATCACCAGCACCAGCACCAGCACTAGTACCAGTTCCCCACTATCACCAACAATAGTGACAGGACCCATACCGCTTATCACCCCGATAACCGAGGTGAACCCTGCTCCCGTCTGACAACCCAACACAAAAGACCGAAACAGCCTCACAAAAACCAACAAATTACATTGCCATACCTGGGAGAATTTAAAACCCAACAGAGTCAACAGCTATACAGAGCATAGTACAAAACAAGGAAAACAGAAATCCTACGAAATTTGACTACACGCACAACGGAAAAGTTTGTAACGGAAAAATCCGGGATAACTCTATGCCTCTAACTCTACCTCAACGTCAGCCCCAGCGCTATCACCACGATCTGGAGGGCATTTAAAAACCAAAAGGTGTGAGTGGACTAGAAATAAAAAGAGTTTCAAAAACAGTTTAATAAACAAACTAGGGTTTTGCCCTCCGTTTTGAAAACATGCATGCATAACCCAATATCTGAAAATCATTTATAAATCACATAATAATCATTATGGAAACAGTATCATAAAACATAAAATACCAATGTCATCATCCGATCAAACCTGCTGGACCTATCCGAGTTTTTAAACTCCCGAGTCTTTAAACTCAATCCATGCCTCAATATAATCTGAGTCTTTAAACTCTCGAGTCTTTAAACTAAACAGGCCTACGGGGGGAAATATCATAATATCCGAGTCTTTAAACTCTATCCGGGTCTTTAAACCCAATCTGGGCCCGTCCCCCGTCAATCATAATCCGGGTCTTTAAACCCAATAACCAGATCCAGCAAATCCAATCCAAAACCGTTTGAAAACCGTTTCTAAATCCAGATCCAAACCCGAATTCGAAATCACTATTCCGAAGCCATTCTGTCGTCCAGAACTGTCATTCCGAACCCAAATCTGGAAATCCCTTTTTCCAAGCTTTAAAACCAAATCTCGCTTTTCCAAATCCGATTCTAAAACTAAAAACCTTGTTTATCGAATCATGTTCCAAAATCCATTTATAATCATTGAAAACCAGTTATACATTGAAACCCCAAAAGCATAGCATCAAAATCATAATCAAGCATTTCTCATATAACGTGCTGAAATACGTAAACGCCTCGAAAAACATACCATTATGTAAACAGATATAGAATAATCAATAATCATGAAAGCATACTTAAAACCATAAAACAAGTAAATAAAAACAGTTATGCATGCTCGGTTAGAAAGAAAGAGTCCACTCACAGTTCCCGGGCACGTCACTCGCGTCCCGTACGTTCCTCGGTCGCCTCAGGGATTTCCCGTCCTGTCAAACGCCACCAAATCGGGTCACAAACATCTCACGTAAGCTTACCCTAATTTCCCTAATTTTTTCGGATTTTTAGACGTACTTAAACGGTACCTTAAACCTTCAAACCCTTAAAACTACCCCGAGACGATGTCCGGTCGTCTCGAAACTTGTCCCAAAATGTCCGTTACCTCGATTAGAGTGAAAATTGTGTTGGAAGTTTCCCCAGAACAGTCCCCATGCGCCCCCACGCGCCGCCCAAATGGGCTACGCATGGGCCATACGTGCATGCACTGTTCATCGTCTTCAACCTTCTGCTTAGCCGATTCAGACCGGTCCAGGTGAACCGAACCGGCGTGACCGGTTTTCCCCTCAAATCCAACCCGTTTCCAATCCTTTTGATCCCACTAGTTCGTCCCCTTACTAGCAACCTATTCCACTCCTTAAAACTCGAAGTAAAGTCCTAAATCGCACCTGTCAAACTTGAACTCAAAACCCAGAAAAATCCCAATTCTGTTCCCGGCCACAGGTTGTTCTCCCAGCCACTAGTTGTTTCATTGAGCTCAAATACAACTTAATAAACCCATTAGGACCCACAGAACAGCTCAACTAAGCTCCTAAACCCACGACTTTTCGTTTGAAACAAAACTTAAAAACAGGGGAACCAGGGCACTCACCTGTGTTCTAGCCTCCGCCGTGCTCGCCACCGTGTTCCTCCGAGTTCATAGGGCTGTCCTCAGCCTTCCTAGCCTTCCCTCGAATTGAATTGGATCAAAAGATCGATTTTTGGTTGCACCACTAACCTCGACTCCTCTCTGTTTTCCTGGTTTTCTGCTCACCTCACACACCCAGTCACTCCCAGTTCCTCTCAAACACGATCACCCACTTCCTAACTCTCACTCAAAAAAAAAATAGAACCCCACAACACTCACATACTCACTCAATTGGATTGATTGCACCTCACGGTCCTCAGTCTCTGTTTTGAACAGTTAACCCGTTTAAAACAGCCGTGCAACCTTGTAGAACCCACTAGACACCAGCCATGTGTCAAAACCCTGTGGTCCGATTCCAAAATATCCAATTAACTCTGTACACTTGGCCTTATCAGATTGGCACGCTTCCCAAGGTGCAAAAAGACCAAAATACCCCTAATTGTTCAAATTACGATTTTACCCTTTACTTTCTAGACCCGTATCTCACTCGTCCGTCGTCCGATGAAGGCATGCTGCCTGTCATTGTACTCAGGACGATGAGATCTACCTAACGATCCTCGTTTTACGTGAAGAAACCTTCTCGTGCAAAAAATCAACTTTTTCCCTCTTTTTAACCAAATTACGAAAGTGCCCTCAACCTTCCGAACATCATAACTTCGTCCTCGGATGTCAGAATCGGGCGTGCCACCTGTCTACGGACTCGTGACGCCCCGAACTACGTCATGGTCATCGGACAATTCCCAATTGACCGTCCGAACTAAAATTCAACTGTTTACCCATTCCAGGGGCAAAGTCGTCATTCTACGTCAAAAGTCCAAAAGTAACCAACTAAACACCGATTAATCTAACTAATCCGTTACTAATCACTTCGCTAATCCCGACTCCCGGGACGGGTCGTTACAAATAGTGTCAGCATCAGCACCATTCCCAACACTATATCAGCACACGCAACCAGCATCAGTATCGGCATACCGTGTGTATAACTGACAACCCTAGATCTCCGCTCATACCGAACGATGATCCCGTACCTCTACTCATATTGGAGAAACTCTGTCTCCCTCGTACCCAACAACTCTGGGTACAGTCACCCTAACAACTCATACGAGAAAAGGAAACGTCCCCCGAACATCCCCGATTCCTGACAACCGTAACTACAACCACTCTCGGTAGTAGTGCCTACCACAGACTCGTGCAGACCTAACCACCAGACATCACGATCTAGACTCCGCATCCAATGGAATCAATCGCCCGTACCAACTACTCTGTATCCCCACTCCGGGATTCCATCGACAAGTATCAACCCTGGTAACCTGTCCAACCAATCTCTAACCAGTCGTAACTCGACTCAACCAATGTCTTCTACGAGGTCGTCCATGACCTTAGCTGCACAAACTATCCATCACAACTAAAGTAGCACGACAACCAACTAGGTCTAACCGGTAAGTACAACCCTGACTGCAGAGTGCAGTCCCATCACTAACGCTGACATGACTAGACCTGACATGATCGAACCATACATCCTACCTTAGGATTCCACGATTATAACTAGGGTTCCTCTGAACCCAACTGCAGAAAGCAGTATAATCCACAATCTGACTAACTCCGCGGTCTTGACATTGTAAAGATGTCAATCCAATCCTACCGTCAATCCAACTAGGATTCTTTGAACTCGACTGCTCCTAGCAACATAGCCACCTAACTCAACAAAATCCGACCATCCGATGGTCACAACTCCGAACCAGTCGTCGGAACCGATCCTATGACATCGTGAAAAACGATCCCAACTAACTGTCACACGATCACAACTCCAAAGTACTATTACGTTAATCCTTCGTAGGGTCCCACACTACCAACCTCGACAGCACTATGGCAACCCCGGCATCAAATTCCGAACCAAGACATCCACGATTCAATCCTACTAACGATCGAATCGACACCCTAACTATCAGGTTGATAACGAACTATAGCCCATTGAGATATCACATCCTCGACCTGTGCATCATTCCAAGAGCTTCACGGTTGCTCGAATAGAGACAACCCCCGCTCTGATACCACGCTGACAGTATCAGAGCGTCCTGGGTATCCTACGAGCAAACCATGCTCTGATACCACTTTAACAGGACCCATCTCAATCCCCCCGAAATTAACGCGGGACGACCCTGCTCCCGTCTGACACGAAGTGTCAGACAAGGGATATTTCCAACCTTTGCCCTCTCGGGCTATCAGAGTACACCAGGATCCAGAGGAGGTATGTGATATCTCAATCTCTGCTACAGTCCACATCCGCTGTCAACCTGAAGGGCAGTCAAAACACTGAAAGCTGTGAGTGGACAAGACAAAGAGTTTATAAAAATAGTTTATCAAAGACAATTGTACCCTTCACTAAAAAGCCTGCATGAAAACCATTTAATCCAAAAGATCCATATGTAGGAACTAAGACCAAACCATAACCGAAAGAACCATAAAGAACCAACCATATACGGGACTCAACCCAAAACCTGTACACATCACATATCATATATCGTATATCACATATCATATCACATATCATATATCATATATCATATATACATATACATCACACAACCAATCCTGTCACGGTTTCCAAAGCTACGTGCGTGCTACCTGGGGTCTCAAACCCAAGTTTCTCAGAATCCAAGGTCAATGTCTCTAGACCAATGACCCACCCTGAGGTTACGATCCATGCCTTCCTGAGAGTAGGGAACCCAACTGGGGGGCGACTCCACTCAATCGGTGCTCCGTGACTACTCCGGGGTCCACCCAGGCCAACGACCCTCCCCGGAGGAGATAATACAAGTAAAGGAAGGTATATGAACATATATATATACATAACATAAACATTCATGCCCGGTCCCCCTGAACCGTCATGATCTATAACATCCATTTAAGGGTTTGTGCCCTTCATATACATATAGAAAACATCCTTTTAATCTTTCAAAGGTTCATGCCGGTTCCCATAAACCGTCATGTACCACAATGACCTTTCTAGGGTTCATGTCGGTTCCCATAAACCACCATGAACTTGGAAATCCTTTAAGGGTCCCCGACCCAAAATCATCAATATAAAGTAACTGGATCTCGTGACCGAATATATGACATCAGCTGGGCATCCTGCCCGATATCTCAGGGTCAGTCACGACTCCAATCGTAGTGATGCGACCACGATTTAGATCGAGAGGCCATCAATAGCATCACATGCCCGAGACAAAACCAAATGGGTCTCATACCCGAGTTTATCCTTTTGGAAATCCAAATCCATTTCATTTAGACCAATAAAGACATACAAACCCGTATTGGCACCGTATAGGGCCGAAACCTCGAAATACGTGCCAATACGTAACCACATCCAATTGAACTCATGGCATCACCAAACGTGTATTAAAACATATAATAAACATTTATGCATGCACCAATTTAGAAAACAAGGTCCACTCACAGACCGTCTGAGCTGCTGGTTTGAACTGGCCGGTTCGGTCCACCCTCTACAACTAGACCGGCGTGATAGTTCTAATGGTTTTCCCTTCACATTTTGGTTCGATTTAATCCGTAATCATTCCTAATATCTTCCTCACTTCCTTAAGAGTCTATCTATATAAAGAAAATGGAGGAATAATCTCTAAAACCCGTGGGTTCGATGCTTTACCCACAGTCCAGTTTTTCCCGATCAGCCCACGGCGTCTCAGCCCTTCACCGCCGTCCAAGGTCCTCATATACACTCCCATGGACCTATCAAACACCATCCAATCCCCAGAAATCATCCCTAATGCCTAAAACCCGAAATGGAATTTTGAATGGAAAACTTACCCGCTCGGGTTTGTCTCCTCCGCGCCGCCATCCACGGCGGTTCCAGCCTCCACCAGTCCTTAGTCAGCCTCTTCCTCATCCTCAGGTTGGCTCAAGTGGAGGGGAATGGTTTGGGTTGTTCAGAGAAGAGGAAATGGTGAGATCGGGTTCTTGGGTTTATGTGGAATGGTTTGCACGACTAAGGGATGATATGCATGTATGGGATCATAATGAGCAATGGATGAGTGACTAGCACTCATCCATTGGGCCCTTCTAAAATATATGGCCGACTTAAGGACAAAAATTAAGTCGTTTCGTAAAACGTGCAATAGTGACCAGAAACTTCCTTGAGCCGTAACTTCGCCGTCGAACGTCCGAATTTGACGTGCCGCCTGTCTACGGATTCGTATCGTCCTGATCTACGTAACGGTCCTTCGCCCTCGGCCCTCAGCCATCGGACCTCCCGGTCCAAAAGTCAACTATTTTCCCCTTTTACCATAATTACCAAAGTATCCTTGAACTTCCGAACGTCGTAACTTTTTCCTCGAACGTCGGAATTGAACATGGCACCTGTCTATGAACTCGTGACGTCCTAAACTACGTCACGATCATCGGTCAAAATCCATTTGACCTCCAGAACGAAAATTCAACATTTTGCCCACGGCTAGGGGCAAAACAGTCATTTTGCATCGTTCGTCCGATTTCGCCAAACCAATCACAGATTAACCTCAATAATTACGATTAGTCACTAATCTAATCCAAAAATTCGGGACGGGTCGTTACAAAGCAATTGAAAGTGACGTTGAGGAAACAAGTAGTCTGCATAGCTCAGATGATCAGAGTGATTGGGAGGGGGATAGTGAAATCGACATTGATTAATCGTTGTCTATAAAACCATTCAATATATATACTTAACATTATCTGTATTTTTTTTATTATATATTTTTAGATTTTATTTTAATCTATAGTGTGTGTGTGTCGGCTTCATTGTTGCTTAGTAAATTACAAGGTGTATTAATTGAGGATATTATCTCCTAAACACGTACAAAATCAAAATTATGGAATGTATATACATTATATGACAAGATAGGTTATATACTATAATTATTAAAATCAAGTACAATTATATATATGACATATTTTATTTTAATAAATAAAGAGCTTGCCTGGCGCACATCCGCTGGGCCAGGTCATGTATCACGGCGCATGACGTGGCTTCGGCATGCAAGCCCCCTTGTATAATTTTTTTTCTTTGGTTTTTTTAAAAAAGAAATATTACTTATTGATTAATTATATAGGTTCAAATTTAGGCTAGTATATCTTCATATGTAATTTATGTTAATACTCATTCACATATATCTAATGTATATACATTATATGACAAGATAGGTTATATACTATAATTATTAAAATCAATTATAGGTTATATACACTCATAGATCATGTCCGTATAATTTTACGGAATTTTGACGTCACGAGAATAGGTTACGGTGTGAAACGAATCAACGGTAACAAATCGTCGTTTATTGATCCAAGGCCTTTAAGCCCTCCAAACGTCGCCATTTTCGACATGCAAGGGCAAAACACACCATATCACAAAATGAACGGTCAGATTTCTCAAATTCACTCGTTACCATTTTGACCGAACCCAAAAACAAAGATTAGGGGTGATGATTCCTTCAAAATTTCCGTGTTAATCAATTGGATGGTTTTAGTATTTTCTATATTTTGCCTTCATGGTTCGAGTGATCCAACCGTCCACATTAATTAGAATCACTCATAGATCGTATCCGTAAAATTTTAAGTAATTTCGACGTCCCGAGAATAGGTTACGGTGCGAAACGAATTAACGGTAACAAATCATCGTTCGTTGATCCAAGGCTTTTAAGCCCTCCAAATGATGCCATTTTCGACAATCGAGGTCTGGACACACCCTATCACAAACTGAACGGTCGGATTTCTCAAATTCACTCGTTACCATTTCGATCGAACCCAAAAATGTCAGATTTATTGAACACTTGGCCCGGCGGATGGTGTATATTCGCCGAGCAAGGTTATTTTTCGCGAAAATTCAAAAAATCCGTCACAAATTTCTCAAAAAATTTAAGCTGCCACCCAAAGGTGCCCAGCGAATCATTAAAGCATGCCCGGTGGAGTAGTGCGTCGGGAAAACCCCTTAAATCACTTAAACAGACACGACCCTTCCCTTTCCTTCTTCCTCTCTTCATTTCGCAAAAACAGACGACCCACTGCCACAACTGCTCTCTACAACTCCTCATCCCCTTCTCTCACTCCCTTAATCAACTCTCTCTCTTTCTCAATCAATCTCACTCATTCACTCAACTTCATCTCTCACTCACCTTTAAACCCTGAACCAAACTCCCCTAAACCTTGAACCCAAAGACACACAACCCAAACCCGCGACCCCAAACCCCCAAATCGGACCACCCTCTCGCTCCTCTCACTCTCATTCTTTCTCTCTCGAGCTACACTCATCGTCTCCTCATTGTAAGCCCTTAATTTCAATTTTTCATTTTTTTTATTGAATTGGTTTTTTGGATTAATTTGTAATATTGGATTGGTTTTTGGATTAATTATTAGATTGTTTATTGGATATGAATTTTTGGATTGGTTTATTACTTATTGATATAGAATGTTATATTAGATTGTTTATTGGATGTGAATTTTTGGATTAGTGTTTGTATAGAATGTTTTATTAGATTGTTTTTTGGATGTGAATTATTAGAAATTTTTGGAAATTTTCGAATTTTTGGTAATTTTCGGAATTTATTGAAAATTATTTATTTAGTTAATTATTGGAAGTTTTGGAAATTATCGAATTTTTGAAATTGATTGAAAATTATTTAATTAGTTAACTATTGGAATTTATTGGAAGTTTTGGAAATTATCAAATTTTTGGTAATTTTCGGAATTTATTGAAAATTATTTAATTAGTTAACTATTGGAAATTATCGGTTTTTTGGAAATATTTGGAAACTATTGAAAAAAAATTAAATTGTTAATTATTGGAATATAATTGAAATTTAAATATTTTTTGGGAAATTATCGTATTTTTTGAAATTTTTAGACAATATTGAAAATTAGTACATTTGATAATTATTTGAAATAATTATATATTTTTGGAAATTCTCGAATTTTTTGACATTTTCAAAAATTATTGAATTGTATTTAATTATTGCATTATTGGAAATTTTTTGAAATGATTAGAAATTAGTGGATTAATTCATATTTTTTTAAATTATTAGAAATTGTAAGAAATTATTTGATTATTTAGTTATTCGTTTATTTATTTAATTATTTCAATAATAATAATTATTAATTACTTTTGTATTTACAAATGTTTTTACGTAAATTTATCACTTCGCGAGGTCGTCGTAATGCGCCAGCAGAGCAGCCATCTCCAAAACCAGTGTCTTCCCCGACAGAGCAGCCATCTCCAATAGTGCCTTCGTTGACGGAGTAGCCATGTGCGGGGCCAATTCTCTCTCCGATGGAGTAGTCATCACCTTTTACTGGGCCATCATTAACAGATCAGTCAGGACCTTCCTCAGCACACCCGAGAGTCATTCCTGACGATCGGGTGATACCAGGGCCCCAATCAAGGAGACGTCACACCAGCTCGAAATAAGGGTAAGCTCGTACCGCCCCTGAGGCCATGGAGTTGACGTTGCAGAGGGAGGCGATGCACATATCCCATCGGGTAAGTTTAATATCTTATTGAATTTAAAACTTGTATATATTTTTTTATACCATTATGTACTAGTGTTAATCGAATTTGTAGGGAGTACCATAAAAGCGCGAGGCATTAGTAAAGGGTTAAAGTCTCAGCAGATCTGCAGATTGACAAGAACGAAGATCCAGGTGGTGTGGGTGGAACGAATTTACGCACCGTACCCCAACGTGCATAATTTGCTGGTGCGGGAAATGGGGACGATTATTCGCAGAAGATCGAAGATGATGGCTGGCACTTTCAGAGAACAAGACCTCACGGAGCTCGTCATTTGTTGGTCTAGTCTACGGGTATGAAAAATTTTAATTTTTTTTTATTATTTTTTAAATTTTTTTATAGTTTAAGATACTTTAATATTGGATTACAGATTAATTTTGAATGGGATGAGACCAACGCCGCTCTAATGAAATATATCAACTTCCATTAGCAGAAGCGGTATTCTGACTGGAAGTTCGAGCTCCATGCCTACTACGAACGCTAGAGCTCGCATGCTCTAGTTAGCGGACAAGGTGGTAGGGTGGCAGTGGTTATGCGCGCATTGGATAAGCGACCAATTTAAAGTAAGTTCATTTTTTGTATATTTATTTAATTGAGAATATTAATTTACGTACTTCCGTATTATTACTAATTGCTTTTCTAATGTGTAGGTAAAATCAAAGGATAACAAGGCGAATCCGGCAGAGAAGAAATTTAAGGACCGCGGGGGATCCCGCCCCTTGTTGGCTCGACATGAGGCATAACGTGCGGCTGTGTCCCAGTTCCCAGAGGTTGAAGTCTGGGGGGAGGTTTATGCTGGGTGAGACAATGAGGCAGCTGGCGCTATTCACGTAAATTCAATATTTGCAGTTATTAAATATTTTATTATTTTTAATTACGTAATTTTGTAATTATTACTTTATTCAACTTTGTAGGCCGCCATGGTGGAGGACGGGCAACAGACACAGGGACAGTTGACCCAGCAACAACCTGAGGTCCCGCTGTAAGACCAACTACCGGATCCTGGGACGTCGATTGGCATCCTGGAGCGCCATCTTGGTCGACGACTAGGGAAAGTTGTCTGGGGCATGAGAGCAAGGCACTTTCGAGATGTCTAGAGCCGATCCTCGAGTTCATCCCGGGGAGTCAATCCCGAGGAGGTTACTCAGTTGCGGGGCAACTTAGAGGCCCTTCAAGCGGAAAATACGGAGCTTAAAGCTGGACATGCGCGCCTCGAGGCCCAACAGGAAGTTATGCAAGCCCAGCTTGCAATGCTATTCACCCAAATGGGTCAGCCTATGCCTGATGTCAATGGCTCACAGTCCCAGTTGGATCCTAGTCAGCAGCTTGCCCAGGATGATGCTCACCCACCACCAAACAATTAGAACTTTATTAGGTTTTTTTATTATGTTAAATTATTACAGTTATTGACAGGACCCGTCCTAATCCCCCTGGATTATCGTGGGACGTGTATACTCTCGCCTGACACCTCATGTAAGACCAGGGATAAACTCGTCACCCGCTCGGGGTCCATCAGAGTATGCTAGGATCGGCGGTGGCATGTGTTGTCTCGATCTCTGCTACAGCCCGCATCCGCTATCAACCTGAAGGGTATTAAAACCATAAAAGCTGTGAGTGGACAAAACAACAGTCATTTCAAATAATTACTCAGAAGTAAGACGCATTGCTTCCCAAATCAAAACACAGTGAAAAATGTTTCTCAATCGAAGCCATTACCTCAGTAGGGTCTCAACCCAAAATCGGATCATAGAAAACAAGTACGGGTCTCAACCCAAACAGAAAACACATAAAAAACCTCAGCCCAAATTATAGAACACGTGGGAACACATCTCATCCTCAATGTCAGTCACGATTCTAATCCTAGCACATGTTCATATAGCTCAAGACCGCCCACAATCCTAGCATGTCGCCGTGAACACATCACTCGCCGCGACCTTTTCTGGACCATCGCGAACACATCGCCGATCAATCTCAGAGGATAACATCAGCACTACTAGGTCGAGCCTCCCTCGATTATTGCTTCACGCGGCTTCTCGACAACAGGCAGTGCATCGTGACCTCTCTGGAAGGAACACATTCGTAGTCTGGAGGCGAGCGTCATATCATCTGGGACTCACCCGAATACCATCATCAATAGGGCCTCAAGCACGAAACATCACCAAATGGGTCACAGCCCGAAAATCCAGTGTCCAACGACACTTTATATCCCAAAATTCCTCAAATCCTATAAAATCCACAACTGGGTCTCATGCCCGAAATATCTTTCGTAAAACTCATGATTGGGTCACAGCCCGACTTATCTCGCGTTTGACTATACTCTAAGTCAAACTTCAAATCAACTGGGTCATATGCCCGAAAGATATTTTTAAATCTGAAACCCTTTCTCATTTCCTAAACACTTTCAAATCATCGTTCAACTGAGACTCGTGCCTGAATCTCGTTTTCAAGCATCTCCGTGAAATTCTACAAAATCGTAAATCAGTTCCTCCATTTCACGCATCTCCGTGAAACCTTTGGAATCACATAAAACACAAGCACGTAGTACACTCGGCCGAAGCCCAAACATCATATAAAATATAAATATCGAACTACCTGCAATAACGCATTTTCCTCCGAAAATGCCAAACAATTCATATTAAAATCACATGCACTCATGGCATCTCAAATCATGTTCATAAACACATATAAAACATTTATACATATATCATATTCATAAAACAAAGTCCACTCACAAACCGTGCAAGCTGCGTCTCAATACGCGCGCCATAAACCTCTCCAGGTCATCTAGACCTCTCCAAAATATACTCAAAGGTTACTACCAACCTAAACAAGTTCATATCATGAATCTCCAACATTCCCGGAAAAGTCAACGTGTTCTAGACACGCTTCCCGAGGCTTTAAACCTCAATTTGACCAACCTAACAATCTCCGACTCGAACCACCACCATTGGATTCGTATCATCGAAACCTTTAACATGGTCTTGGTCCCACCTCGAAATACGTGCCCACGCGCAGGTCAAAGTGACTGGTCAATGTTGACTAAAAAGTCAACACTGACATCAGCGTTCAATGGTCAAAGTCAACGTTGACGTCAGCAGTGACGTCATCTTTAACATCTAACATCTGACACGTGTCAGTCTGACAGTGCCACATGTCAGCAGCTCAAGGGTCCATGTGTCTGACATGTCAGTGACACATGGCACCATCTGATTGGTCCACTTTACTAACATGTCACGCTGACTGGGCACTGACAACTACCACGTGGCAGCCTCCCATTGGCCACGTGGCCTAACATCTAACAGGTGATGATGTCACCCTACCATGTCATCATTGTCCTCGTTGAACTGGGTCGCGCAGACCCGTGACCCTGACTCGATTCCAACTCTCTCATCTCTGGTCCATTTTCAAATCTGTTTGATCCTATACGATACTCTAGGTCCCTAGAAAAGGTCTATTGGTTCAAAATCATGATAAACGTACTAGATTTTACCTGTGAAATTCGATCCTCACAGACCAGTTTCCATCTTCCTATCTGGGCTGCTCTGCCGTCCTCATTCCCTGTTTTCGATCCTCAGAGGCTCGTACAAACCCCCACAAACATCATCCAATCATTAGAAACCACCCAAAACGTACAAAACTCAAAATTCCAATTTTGAACTACAATGGGTTATCGGGTTTCTTACCTCCGATGTGGCTCTGCCGTTCTCAGCCGTTCAATCCCTCTATCAAACCCAGTCTTTCACTCGCATTCTCTTAAGAACCCAAGCACAAGAAGACATGGTGGGGTGGGTGTTTGGGTTGCACGGGTTTGGGGGGTTTCGGGTTTGGTTCGAATGAAACAAAGAAGGAGTGGGTGCATGTCTGTGTGATGATAGGCAATGGATGAGTGACACTTGTCACTCATCCATTGGGCCTGACAAAATATCTAGGGCCCACACATAAGACAAAAATCAACCTTGCCTCGTAAAATGTGCAATCGTAAATAGTTTCTGAAACCTTTTGTGACCCATATCTTTCCTGTCGAGTGTCCGATTTTGTCGTGCCGCCTGTCTATGGAATCGTATTGACTCGATCTACATAACGGTCATCTGTTCTCGTGCATTGGACCTCCTAGGTCAAAAGTTAACTTTTTACCCTCATCTAAGGGCAAAATCGTAATTTCGCCTTGAACGTTCGATGATCCTCGACTAATCCCCGATTAACCTCTCTAATCCACAATTAAATCTTATTTAATCCCAAAAATTTGGGACGGGTCATTACATTTATTTTATTTATATTAGATTTAATTTTCATTTAATTATAATTTTTTTTCTTGTTTTAATATTATTTTCATTTATCTATATATATAATATTAAATAAATATAATTATTCAAATATTAAAATAATTAATAAAAAACTATTTAAACGTTAGCCCGGCTGATACGTCCGCCGGGCGAAGACTGCGTAATAAAGCTTTCCCAACGCACCTCCGTCGGGCCAGATAATCTTGTTTGGCGCACCTCTGCTGGGCAAAACTTGCGTGCCTGCTCGAAATCATGTTTTCCGACTATGTTGTTCAGTGAACACTGCGCTGGGCAAAAAACGTTGATTAGCGTTTAGCTCGACGGACCATCGTCATCTGTCGTGCTACACCTTTGCCCTAAAAGGCCTGCTCGACGCAGTTGGCCCGACGCATGGTGATTTTTGCTCGGCGGAGCCCCTCCGTCGGGCAAACACTATTTTGTTGTAGTGACATGCCCCTTAGTGTTTGGTCTCTTTGGCTAATGACGGTTCCTGAATCCAAATTTCAGATAGGCTAAATTTACATATTGGATTTTGAAAAAATTCGACAGTATAAGTGAGTTTTATTAATAAATATAAAAAATACCTCTAATTAGGTGGGTGTAATGAGTTTTACTCTTAAATGCATCTATATACATAAATAAAAGTTTGATTGTAAGAAAAAAAACAAATTACAATAAAAATCATCATTGGGCTTCAAATAAAACTGAAATGTACTACTTAATAAAACTAAGATAAATTATAAATTAATATTGGGATGGACTAGTCCATAAATATATAAGGGAGCAAGCTTGGGTAGGAAGGGTTATAGTCCTTGCAGCCCAAACCTTAGCCCCGTCACTGTCTTTGGTCTTTTGGACCCTTTATTAAATAATGCATATAATAAATATTATATATGTATACTATATATATATATATTATATTTAGTTACAATTAATTTTTTTTCTATAAAATAAAAAATGAAGTCTATATTATCTGGGGTTCAACGGTAGGGTATAGAATATTTTTGGGAGGAGGTGAGATAGTTATGGAAAATCGTACGACATAAGGTTTAACTATCTTACTTTAAGTTGGATTAGATACTCATATTACTTTTAAAATGAACAAGTGAAAAAAAATTATAAATATGAGTAATGTTTTCATAATCCTCAATATAAGCGTATAATAATAAAATAAAAAATTAATGCTGAAATCATGATAGATTTTGATAAATGTTTATTATATTGTTGTTGGACTAGTTTGCAATTGAATGACATTAGTTGTAATTTTTATAAAAATCTGGTCTATTTTAAACTGTATTGTTCTTTGACTAGTCAAAGGATTTATGAGTATAATTTTTCTATATGCAAGTTTTTAAATAAATTTATATGTTGCCAAAGACATATAAGTTAATTTTTTTTTTATTAATATTATTCTGAATTCGGTGTTTTGCAGGAAATTGAACCCATGGGCCCCAAAACAGGAGCACCAACCAATTTCACAAGCTAGATTTCCATAAAAACAAAGTAAATTAACAGTGGCTTACCTCGACTATATGCAAGATATTAGATATGGAAGAGGAAGACAAATTACACATTGTCATTGTATAGTAGTGCAAATTGCATGCCTAGCTATATATATTAGCTTTCTTTTCCACCCTTTGGATGCAACATGAGCTGCCAACCAGTGATCCATTTTCCCACTTGCTATATATACACGTACATGTATACGTGGAGAAAATTTTGGCCATTAGAATCTTCTTCCTAATTGGATATTACTAGTCACACTACATGTATTAAAAAAAAGTACCATTCAAAATAGAACTCCCAGTCTTGTTTAAAAAAAAATTATTTGATGAACGCAAGTTTTACACACATGATATATAAGCTAATAACATTTTAAACTCGATGGATCGATGTGTTAAGCTACGTGAATGTATGAATCACTGATCAGCAGCATGCATATCATATATATGTAGCTCTGGGATGATTTAGTCAAGAGTTGATCAAGATTTGATCAAGATTGGAAGATTGAGGATCATTATTTGATGATCGATTTGGTTCAAGTTCAATCTTGATCGTTGTTTTCACTCCATGTCTGAACAGCTTGCACCACTGCTTCTTTCACCACCTGAGCATCGACGCTATCTGCCTGCCCTTGGTTCAAAAAAATCAAAATCAAACAAAACTCAAACAATATATGCACAAAGTTATATATATGTTGTTACTTCAATTAGGATATATAATTATATATCCAGCGCCCTTGATCCTGAGAAATTTGAAGGCTAGCTAGCTTCCTCAGTGAAGCTAAGGAAGATGAGAAATGCAAGATTTGTAACCGAAAACCATGCAAATACAAGGATATTACGGAACAAATATTAATGGAATTATGAAGCCAAAATTATTGCGACCACTCATTAATATTGTGTCAGTGTAGTCGCAGCATGTTAATTGTACAAATTCACACACGTGATGTGAATTTGTACGGAAAACTCAGAAAAATATTGTACACGACAATATATTCCCGATTGTACACGACAATATATTCCCGACGGGTCAAGCACGTACAATTTGGGAGCAGAATATGAAACAATTAAATATAACAATACAATTATTATATAATTATTAATTTCTTACTTCTCCTCCAACAGCTTCGAGCTGGAAAGTGTCTGAACAAGAAACCCTAGCATCAAGAACATCGAGACCAAGCACATCAAAGGCTTCAAGAATGGAGACGAGCAAACCGGGACAGTTTTTGTTTGACAACACATTAATAAGGAAACCCTTTTCTAGGGTTTCCACTGTCACCTGCTGGAAATTAAATTATATATATGCAGCAATAGTCAAAATTAATAATTAATTTTTAAGGATATATCAAATCAATATAAAATAAAGAAAAGTTTCGAATGAATACAATACCGCAGGCAATGGATTCGGGTCGATTGAATTCTGCTGGGAAGTTCCAACGCCTGCTTGGTTGAGCGTTTCGACTTTCTGCTTCAATTCCTTGATATATTTTGATGCATCAACGATAATTGAAGCTTTGTTCAGCTGCAAAATCACAGAAACAAAATTGATCGAATTTTGCTTAACTAATTTAGAATATATGAGATTCCAATGGGATCACAGCGCTACATGTTTTGACTTTTCCAAATACCAAAAACATTTTGGATAAAAGCCAAAATCCAAAAAACCAAAAGCCTAGCTATATATAGCTACAGAAATTAGTGTTAATTTGATATGATTAATTATGAATATGGAGTTAATTACAGCAGTTGAATTGGTGGCTGCCCGGAGCTGATGCAATTGACGATAGAGGACTGCTTTCTTTCGATCCCTAGAAGAACTCATGCTTTGATCACCCTGGCCTTTTCTGTTTCTTTCTTTTCTTTCTCGTTCTAGTCTTTCTCTCGGTCGTCGTCCTCCAGCTCCTTTTGGAGGGGAAGGCCGTTTTAAAGAGGGAATGTTGCATGAGTGCCGGCCTACACATATATTCCACGGCCCCACCAGGAATTTCCTTCCACATTTACACAATTGACCTTAGGTAATTATCTAACTGATTCTAATATATATATATATATATATATATATATAAGTAATGTTATTTAGACATACTAAATTAACTACATTTAATGATATATTTGATTTGACAATTAATAAATTATGTTATTTTAATAAAGTAAATGGTTAGGTTCACTCATTTTACCATTCAATAAATGTCACATCAAGTATATCAGTACATGTATCTAAATAACATTATTCATATTTAAATATTAGAAAGGCTAATGCGAAGGCATACTGGCACGTGCTCCCAATAGTCTCTCACTTAAATCTTAGTTTTATCTCAAAAAAGTCGAACTCACAACCTATAAAATGCGCAAACAAAATTTAATCACTAACTAAGATGGATGACAATATGGAGTTTTGTAAGTGCATGTGCAAGATGGAAAACATGAATTTTACATACATTGCGAAGTTGTAAGTATCCTAATTTTTGTCTATTATGTATGAATGACTAAATGATAATCGAATCGATCTTCCATCACTTGGGAGAAGTTAATTGGGGTAGGATATGTAGGCCAATTAATGTTCGTTGGGATTAGGTGAGTTACAGTTTCCATGAGTAGGGTTTTAGCACCAGATTTCAATTTATCGAAAAATATACATAGGATGAGATTGGATCTAGTCCCTTGTAGTCTCACATGGATATCTTGACGATGATTATGTGTTTAATATAGCATAAGATTTTGTAATGTGAGAGGTTAATAGTGGGAAGAGATCTTATAGCTTATAGCTAGGTCAGAAAGAAAAAATGAGAGTGATATATATATATATATATATATGTGTGAAGAAATTAGATAGAATATTCCATAACATTTAGACTTTTGTAGTAAAAACTATGCAGTCCTCAAATTTTAAATCCACCATACAATCTTTTAATTAATTAGGTTATCTATTAAACTTTTAATGATACATATTTACTTACTAAACGGCATATATCGATATGGAACAGCAAAGTAGAATATATAAATGATTGTATTCATAAGATAAGTTATTTACGACGACTGTGGGCGGGGACGTACGTATATGGTTCATAATTTGATTATAATGAAGTATAGGCAATGGTACGTGGCATATATTTTACTTATTACCAAATGAATTGATTATTAAAGTAAACAAAAAAATGGAGTTTTAAAGCAGATGTAGTGATGAGATTCGGAGGTACGTACAAACAAAGAGATGACGGCGACGAAGGATCGATAGTTTATAGCTAGCTAGGTGCATAAGAATAGAAAGAAGAGAGAAGAGAGTCCCGTGAGGAGAAAGAGAGAGAGAGTTTGGAGGGATTGACAGCTAAACAACCTTTGACGCTTCCTTCGCACCTTTCGATGCATCCCTTGCCTTCATCTTCTTCCCTTCCTTAAATCATCTCTCTCTCTCTCTCTCTCTCTCTCTCTCTCCCCTCCATCATCACGTGCAGATTCCCTTCCTTCCTGCTTCCTGTGCTCTACGCGTTTAACATAATGAATTGAACCACCTTAATTATTTCATTAAAGGGCCTTAAATCCTCTCTTAATTACTTAATTAATTTGCGAGTGCTATGCATGATGCATGCACTCTCTCAATCTAATAACTGCAACTCAATCAGTCATTATCAAGCAGCGATTCATACATACAAGATTCAACCCTAGCAAGATATATATATGGGCCGGGTATATATGCGTTAATATCGAATATAAACCGGTGTTTAAAATAGAATATTTGAATTGAGCAGCTAGTTAATCAGTAGACACAAATAAATGGTCACGTAGTGATGAGCCCCGCTACCACATGTTAAATCAAAACTCGATCTCTCCAACGTACGTACACATCTGAATGTATTGGTTGGATCGATGCGTGTATTTTGATTGCACATTTGCACACAAACAAATGGATAAATGGTCATGTAGTGATGAGCCCAGCTAGCTATATATTCACATGTGTGCTTCTTTAATCATCACAACCAGCTGCAGCATACCAGGACCTTGTCCACCACTCCTACCTTGTCCCTTTCCCTTCATTATTTCATCCCTACTTTCTGTTTTTATCTTTCTTATTAATTAATTACGGTTTTAATTTACTACTTTTTACCACTCTACCAGCAGCTGCCTGTAGTTCTATATATATATATATATATATATTCATCAATAACAAATTACAATTCCTTTTTTACTTTCCATCACGTTTTGTACCCCTCATCCAATATATATATTGATTTCATCATGCATATATATATATATATCATTACCAGTTATATATATATATATTTCAGTTCATAAATTGTTGGTAATTATATGTTGATTTTTTTATATATCCCTTGAAAAACCCACATTCAAAACCCTGCTCCCAACAGTTAAATAATTAAAGAAGTTGAGTGGATTTTTATATAATTTTTTATAGGAAGCCTAAGACCACTTTAGACCAAAGCGTAGCTTTAGTCCTGATATTTGTTTTTCTCTTCATTTTAAATCCAAAGAAATGGGGCCAAGAAAATTGCATGAAGGCAAAGAAACTTTGTTTGAAGAATAATAAGCATGCAGCACATGCTCCAGCCCCTTGACTTATGCAATGATTAAGAGCTGTTCTTGAGGTGATCACCTTGATGCATGTATTTTTTTTTTTTTTCAATCTACATATACAAATTCCAATCACCAACGTCTGGATTAAGTGACACACATGCATAATTGGACACCATTAATGGTACGTACTTCTTGGAAATTCCACGTCTACGTTATTCATTATATTTCTAATTATTCAATCAACCACCTCATACACAAATATTCTTGATTACAAATTTATCATCACCCAATTAAAATAAATGCATCAATCGAGATGATGATAAGCTCAAATTGAATTAGAACTTTCAATAGAATTGTCTTCACGACTTTCTACTAATACATACACTCCAACCTGTTGAGATGTGAGGAACATGTCTCATATTAGAAAAGTACAACTACAATTTGTGTCTTATATGATCTTAGACTACTCCCCACATCGCCAATTGATTTTGGGGTGGAACCTTAACTTCTTATATGGTATCAAAGTAGAGTTATCCCATGTGAAGGTTTAACCGACACATGTATCACATGTACCAAGTCAAATCATTACGTGATAGGCTGGAAATCCCGCCACACGTGAGGAGGCGTGTTCGGTACGTGATAGGCTGAAAAATCCATCCTACGTGAGGGGGCGTGTTGTGAGAAAAATATCACACATCAAACAAACACAACTACAATTTATGCATTATATGATCTTGGGCCACTCCCCCTCCCCTAAATTGCCAATGGGGCGTGTTTATTACGTGATAAGACAAAAAAACCGCTACACGTGAAGGGGCGTGTTGTGAGGAAAATATCCTACATCGAAAAAACACAACTACATTTGTGTCTTATATGATCTTGGGCTACTCCGGGAAAACACAACTATAATTTGTGTCTTATATGATCTTGAGCTACTCCCCTCAAGCCAATTGGTTTTTGGGTGGAACCGCAACTTCTTAAATAGTATCAAAGTGGCTTTAACTCATGTGAATGCTTAACAGCCGCACGTACCCATTCAAATTATTACGGTAATAGATTGGAAAATCCCCCACACGTGAGGAGCGTGTTGAGATGTGAGGAAATGTCTCACATCAGAAAAGCACAACTATAATTTGTGTCTTCTATAATCTTGAACTATTCCCCCATTGCCAATTTGTATCTTACATGATCTTGAACTATTCCTTGATTGCCAATTAATTTTGAGTTGAAATCTCAACTTCTTATCCAAATTAGCTAGCTGTTTATTTTTGGTCGCTGCTTCATATTTACTTCTTCTGATCGATTACGACTTTCTACAGCTGCAGTGGCTGCTGAATTGTGATCACTGATTTATATATATATATAGATATATAGATATATAATGATCTGTACGCGGTTTTAATTAGCGGGCTAATTTAATTAAATTTGGCATGAACAGTGAGAAGAGGACATGTTAATTAAGAAGCATGATTGGATGTCCTATCAGACAGACAATACAGATATTAATACAAATAGTGCTAAATTTGGAAACTTGTCTCGTGAACAAACCCTATTTTTTTCTGCACATACTTTTGTTCCGATTTCAGATTCCAATCCCTTGTACACAGGTAACTACCTCGAGCAAATTTTACTAAATTAACTCCACCTGTATACTGATCATTACTGATGACTTCTTCATTAAAATCGAACAAATAAATCCATTTGGTTTTGGGGATCCAATTAACTAATTTCTAAAGGTTGCATGCATGCATGCATGCGGTGAATGAAGTCTAAAGCAAATTAACCACCGTTGGATGCCAATTTTTGTTGTTGTTTAATTACAATTTTCACTTTTTGAGTTTTATTAATAAACTTTAAATACACATCTGGCCAGTGGGACATAATGAGTTTTATACCTCAAATGCATCTATATTAAACATGATAGAAAGAAAAGAAAAAAATACAATAAAAGCCACATTAAACATGCAATGAAAATACAGATTACCAATTTCTAATTTTAAATGATACCATTCGAGTCATGAAACTAACAATAAATTCATCATCTATTTTATTTTCAAGCCAATTCTTTATCAATTTTATTTTTAAGGCCTAATATACGATCGAGTTGGACTAAACAAATGATTACTAAAAGGGTCTGCTTGAATGGGAAAGGCTGTAGCTCTTCTAGCACACGCCTAGGATAAAGAAGCATGGAGTGGTGGTATGGATAAAAAAAATAAAAAATTGAACCCCCTAAAAAATAAGTTCGTTTGATAACTATTCTGTCTAATTCCTTTATAAATGCTCTCCATCTTTTCCACTATACTCCATTCTTTTCGTCATGTCATTTCTTGGTATTTCAAGTTTAAAAATGGAAACTGAAATCTTAAAATAAAATGGTTATCAAACGGCCCTATGGATTTCGGTTTTTATATAGTTTTCACATTTTCTTCTATGTTTGTTTTCCACCTTTTACATCATAACGTGTGACATGTGTGACGATTAAGTTTTACGCATAGGATAACCTACTTTGATACTATGTAGAAATTGGCAATATGTTAAGTAGCTCAAACCTATTTAACGTATAAATTTAAATTACATTTTTTTGATGTGGGACATTGTCGCGCACTCCAACAATAATATCATTCCTCATCATCCATTTATTTGCTCATACTTCAAATATAAGAAAAGTAAAAACTAAAAACTCAATGGTTATCAAATGACCCATAAAAGTAGTTCAATTTCTTATAAACTGCGGTAAAGTTTCTCAAATTTTCAAGATTGGACATTTTTTTTTGGTTCATGTTTCGTGTTTGAAACTTGGTGACATTGAGTGTTCACGGGCTAGGTTGTAGTTAAAACTAGCATGGCTATGTAGCTTATATAGAGAAATATGTTGGTACGAAAAATAATTTTCATGTGACATAAAAAGGCAGAAAAGGCCTGAGAAATGTACTATAATTATTACTATATATTCCAATAAATTCTAGAACTCGAGGAGGTAGCTAGCTATTGCATATTTGACTAGACATGATTTTGGTCCCATTAATTTCCTCACATGTGGGATCCCAGCAAAATTCACATATGAGAACAAGCTAACCTAATAATTTCATTTAAGCTAAGAGAATTAAATCATGAATTAAACGTCATTTGATTAATAACCATTTTGTTTTCATAATAAAAGCTAAAAATTAAAAATTAAAAACTCATTAATTTTCTTTTTTTTTAATTCTTTGGGGCGCTTGTTTTGTCATTTTTCTTTTCCATACCAATTTTGTTTATTTCCTAAGCTCACCGATCATCCGGCCTATTTTCTATATTTTTCATACATAAAATATAAAATATAAAAAATAAAAATCCTAAAATATATAATAATCATCAAACGACCTTACAATATTTGGTTCCCCCAAAAAATAGGAGCCAAGCCAATACCCATGTTTCTCTTGAGAGTTAAATTAAGGATCGGGATCGATCGAGACATGACATTGCATGCGATGGATGTATGAGTGAGAATAAATTTAAGTCTCTAGCTAGTTAATTAGGTAGGTACTGGGTGCATAATCGACCGAGCGATGATAGGCCACCAACTCCAAAAATATTGGCAGCAATATAATTGCAACCTCTCTTCTTTGTAGCCATTGATTCATCTTTGATCTAACAAATAAATTTGGTTCAAAAAGCTTGATGAAATATATTGATGATCGATCATTGATCTTATACTAGCCGTTTCACTCGGCCGATGTCGAGGTATGATTAAATGTTTAAAAAACTTTAAAAGTATATTAGAAATAATAGCTAGTCATAAAATGAATAATTAATATCATTATTTATAAAATATTATAATTAAAATGATCGAGAATCCACAGACTAGTTAAATGTTAATAGAACTAAGGAACATAATAGAGTAGCTTTTAGTTAGCTACGTTTATATATAATACGTATATGCAATATTGTCAAAAAATAGGTGCTGCTTTCCCATAGATTAGGTCGTTCAAAAAAAAATGGTCAAATGGCATTGCGGGGTGACAATATGGCAATCTAATCAATACTTTGCCAATGCATATTACAATCTAAATCTAATTCTCAAAAAAAAAAAAAAATAGACATTAAAACATTTTTTCCCTAGAATTTTTAAACTTTCAAATTTAGTTAAACCACCAAATATACAAATGCTTAAAAATAATTAAAAAGGTAAACTATAGAAACAATTGTATATGGGAAAGGTATATTTATTATAATATACTTATAGGCAGAGAAAGATACATCGATTATAATATATCTATAGGCAGAAATAGGTGCATTGATTATAATACACCTATTTGAAACATAAACGCCTCACAACCCTTGCGATCACAATTAAAATTTTACGATAACCTATTTTCACATGAATTACACTAAAATAGGCAATTTAGTATTTTTAGGTTAGCATCAAATACGAAACTCAAAGTCTAATTCCCTCCATCGCCTTCATCGGCAATAGGGAATATGTTCAAATTCAAATTTGAAAATTGAAAAATCATATACAAGACTTAAATGGTATGCTTGTAATTTTTTTAAAATCAATGTACTAAATTAAATGATGCATATCAACTAACAATCAAAATATTAAAGTATTCTTTAATTACAGTCACTACAAGAAAAAGGAGCTTACCCAGTGAAGAAGTTTCGTCTAGCAAAAGAAAAGACTTGTTGGGTAAGATTTTACCCGATGTGCCGCCATCGGGCAGCCTTCGTCAAGCTACAGCTGTCGAGCTAGCGTTTAACCCGACGACAAAAACATGCTTGTGAGGTAACATAATATTACCCAACAACGACCTTCGTCGGTGATAGTTCGTCGACCCAAGTTTAGTCAACGTATATGGCCTGACGAAGGCTTGTCCCCGGGCAACGGTTGGACAATTTGGTTGACACCCACATAGAAATCCTCGACTACGTGTGGGGCTGATCAGGCTAGTCAAGCTGGTCGGGTTGGCCGAACTCAGTAGGTTGCTGAGCGGGGAGCTGTGGATCACCTAAGCCCTAAAGAACCATGGCGGGTTATGACACGACCCATCCCAAACCCCCCTCTCCCGGGATTAACGCGGGATGTGCCATACTCCTGTCTACCCCACGTGCCACACGGGGTAACACGAAGTAGGTGTGTTAATCGGTTTTTCGGTTCGATTTTTTTACCGAAACAGAATTGAAACTAGTTGGGGAATCGGTTCGGTTCGGTTCATTTCCTCCTATTCGGTTCGGTTTCGGTTAAAACCAGTGTTTTTTTCTTCAAATTATGGTGAATCGATTCAGTTAAACCTGTTCAATTTTCTCTAAAAATAGGTTTTTTTGTACTTTTATATAATAATCAATATTTATTATCTAATTAATGTCCATTACAACCTAATTAATGTTTATTACAACTAATCAATATCCATTACAACTAATCAATGTCGATTAAAAAGTAACCTAAAGCATTTCGGTTCAGGTCGGTTTGGTTCAGTTCGGTTTTTAGGTCCATTTGGTTCGGTTCGGTTTGATTCGATGTTCTTATATCGAAAACCAAAACTGAACCGATTCGGTTCGGTTTGGTTCGGTTTTCTCCAAACAGTCTCGATTTTCCTTCAGTTTGGTATTTTTCGGTTCGATTTTTTGGTCGGTTTTTTCGAACCAATTAACAGGGCTAACACGAAGGCCAAACAAGGGATAATCCGAAATCCTGAGCACAATTGGCTCCCAGAGTGCGCCACAATCAACTAAGAAATGTGAGGTATCGGTCTCTACCACAGCCCGCATCTGTTATCAACAACTTAAAGGGCATTAAAAATCATAAAAAAAACTGTGAGTGGACGAAAATAAATAATTTAATAAAACACATTTCACCAAAAGACATTTATGACCTTCACTTAAAAACTATGCATGCATATGAAAACCAGTTAATTCAATTATAATAAAAACCGTTTATGAAAACCAAAGCCATTTCCTTCCTCAAATCATTAGGGTCTTAGCCCAAAACCATAGAATCCAAGCATATGTGGGAACTCAGCCCAAAATAGTAAAACACCAAAATTTGTAAATCTAAATCCATGTGGGTCCTTGCCCAAATCCTTAAACACATAAATATAATTTCACAAATCCAATAATTTGTAATCCAAATACCCATCCTTGGTATCCCAGATGCCTAGCGTCCAAGACGCTCATATATCACGGCTAAGCAACGCGTACTACCCGGGGTCTCTCTGGGTCAATCTCTGACATCTCAGATGTCTGACGTCCCAGACGTCTAATCATAGTAATCCTGCTCCTGAGTCACTATACGGTCTGATCTCTCGATGCAATGACCCCTCGCAGGCAATGTGCCGTGTCTGCCTCAATGTCCCAGACATGGAGTGAGACATATCCACATATCCTCACCTCAAGATGGTATATGGAAAACATCCTTATAAAACTATTTCAAAACATCTCAAAGGGGCCATGCCCGGAATTCCATAAATCCATTTATCCAAATCCATAACTGGGCCTCATGCCCGAATTCGTAAACCAATTGGGTCTCAGCCAGATATCTCATTAAATCAACTGGACTCCAAGTCCGACAATTTCCAAACCAAATGGGTCTCATGCCCAAATTCATCTTTTCAAATCCAAAACCATTTCATCAAACCATCATTAAAACTATTATTCAAACACAACATGTATAAACAGTACAAATCATCCATCAAAACCATCATAGAATCACAGCATAAAAGCATATTCTCGAAAAGCATGCAAATAAGTAAATCATCTCGAAATACGTGTAAATAAGTAAATCATAAATATCGAAATCATAAGCTTAGAAATCACATATAGAAAACATATAAAACAGTTATGCATGCATCATATTTATAAAACAAAAGTCCACTCACAGACCGTCCTAACTGCCGCTTCGATATGAGCGCCATAAGCCTTCCCGAGGCTAATCACCATCATCGGAACCTCCGGACCTGTCCAAACCATACCCGAAGGTCACTAAACACTTCAATTAACCTTTCATGAAATCCCCCAAATTTTCTGGAATTCTTAAACGTATTTAAACTAAACTCTAAACTTTCGGACATCCAAAACTACCCCAAAACGGTGTCTGATCGACTCGAAACCTGTCCCAAAATATTCGTTACATCGAAAGAATGAAAACACATGTTGACTACACCTCCTAAGTCTGCCCCACGTGTCGCCGCAAACGGCTGCGCATGAAGCCCACGCGCTTGCACAATGTCATCCATGTCCTCTAGTCGGAACTGGTTCAGACCAGTTCACTGGTTTCCGGTTCTCCTTTATTTCTCCATCTTTTTTAGTCCTTTCAATTCCTATAGTGTCAGGACCCACTCCGGTTTCACCCCGAATACCGAGGTAAATCATGCTCCCGTCTGACACCCCGACACAAACCGAAGTAAACTACTAAACTACACCGTCAGACGCAGGAGAAACTATACCAAACATCCCGAAGTTAAAGTTTACAGAGCATAGTACTAAATACAAAAGAAAGAAAACCAATAAACTAGATACACGCACACGGGCAAGTTTAAAACACTCCGGGATCCCTCTCGCGACTTCTATGCCTTAGACGCTGCCTCGACGCCGAAACCCCACTCTAGCTCCACGACCTGGAGGGCAATTTAAAACAGAAGGTGTGAGTGGACCATAAAGAATAAAAGAATTTCCGAAAAACATTTTGTAATAAAACCGGGTTTGGCCCTCCGTTTTGAAATCACATGCATAACCCAGTTCTTAAAAAGTTATAAACCAATCGCTATAAAACATCATAAGAAACAGAACACTATAAAAATGGTTATATAAATCATATCATAAGCATCATAAAACCGTAACGTAAAACATAAAGTTCAACCAATCATTTGCCGATCAAACCTGTTGGACCTATCCGAGTCTTTAAACTCCCGAGTCTTTAAACTCAATATGCCTACGGGGGAAATATCAATATATCCGAGTCTTTAAACTCCCGAATCTTTAACCTCAATCCGGGTCTTTAAACCCAATCCGGGCCCGTCCCCCGTCAAATCAATATCCGGGTCATTAAACCCAATAACTAGATCCAGCAAATCCAATCAAAACCGTTTGAAACCATTTTGAAATCCATATCCAAATCCGAATCGGAAATCACTGCTCTGATGCCCTTCCGGCATCCCGAACCGTCATTTCGAACCCAAATCCGGAATTCCACTTCCCAACTTTAAAACCAAATTCCGCTTTCCGAAATCCGATTCTAAAACTGAAAGCCCTGATCATCGAAATCACGTATCAAAATCCACTTACAATCATGGAAAACCATTTATCATTTGAAATCCCAATACCATAGCTTCAATATTCAGAAACCACACTTTCCTCGTAAAACGTGCCAAATACGTTATTTCTCGAAAACCGTACAATTTATGCAAAACCACATTACATATTTAACGAATATAAAATCATGATTAAAATCATAAAGGAAGTAATTAAAAGCAGTTATGCATGCTCGAGTTTAGAGAAGGGGTCCACTCACAGTACCGAGCCCTCAATCGCATCCCGAACGTCTCGTACGTTCCTCAACTTCCTCGGGAACTCCTGATCCTGTCAACAACCACCAAAGTACGTCACTAACACGTCTACGAAGATCCACCTAAATTTCCTCAAAAATCCCCGGGTCCTAAACGTAACGAATCAGAACCCTAAGCCTTCAATCTCGCGGGACTAACTTCAAACGACGTCCGAACAACCCGAAACCAATTCCATTAGACTCGTCACGACTCCTAGACCAAAAACCATGTTGAAAATTCCCCCAACCATTGCCGCACGCGCCCCCACGCGCCGCCCAAAGTGGCTGCGCGTGGCCCTCACGCGCCAGCTACAGTGCATCGTCTTCCTCGTGTCGACCCGGTTCAGCACAGTGCTTGCAAATCGAACCGGCGTCAGCGGTTCTCCGCCGTACCTGCACCAAAATTGTTCCTCTCTTCACCCACAACATCGTCCAGTTCCTAGCTATCCATCCCCCTTACTCAACCACCTCGACACAGCTTCTAAGTCATCATCCCTAACTCGAAACCAGACCCGTTCAGTCCCCTGTTTCCTTCTCCGGCCACCCAGGTCACCCCCCGTCACGGTGGCTATCTTAAACCCTTCCTAGGACCTCACTGAGTCTCACCCAACTCACCAAAACCGTCGACTCACTCCCTAAGTCCACGACTCTAAGTCTGAAGCAAAACGGAAAAACAGAGGACACAAAGTACTCTCCGTCGTCCAGCCTCCACCGTGCACTCCCCGTCACGGCTGCACAACTAGCAGTTACCTCTCTTCGGTGTCCTCAGACTCGAAGCTCCAGGAAAAGATGGCTCCCGGCGTCGCACCGGCAAGCTCACCTCAACCCTCACTGCAGCGTCCGACAACTCTCGGAGAGTAGTAAACGATCCAGCCGTCACTATGGCTCGAATCTCACCTCGCAGGCCCAACTCAAATCTACGACACTTCTCGGCTTCAGTGGCCACAAACGCAGGAGCAAATTGAGACAAAATCTGGAACTTCTGTTCATACTCAGCCACACTCAGATTCCCCTGTTGAAGCTGCAGAAACTCGGCCTCCTTGGCATCTCAGAAAGAGCGAGGGTAATACTGATCCAAAAAGCGCTCCCTAAACGTCTCCCAAGTCACAGTGTGGGCGTCCCAACCAGATAACTCGAGGGTATACCACCACTTGTACGCCGCACCATCCAGTAAAAACGTAGCCAGTAACACTCGCTCCTCCGGTGGACAATACATCACTGCAAAGATCCGCTCAAGTCTAGTGATCCACCTCTGGGCTTCCTCAGGATCTGCCCCAGCACTAAAAGTAGTAGCCCTGAGCCGCTGGGCTCGCTCAATCGTAGCACTCTCGGTCTCTCTCGCTACTTCGTCTTCAGGTCGTGGAGAAGGTCTACGTCTCGGAGGCATCGTCAACCGCACGCCGAAAGAGGCATAGAAACAGTCAAACAACCTCACAAACCGACAAACCCAACAAACTCGACAAACCTATGCTCTGATACCAATTGTCAGGACCCGACCCTCATCTGTCAGGTCCCGACTCATCTAGCATGATATTGTCCGCTTTAGGCCTCCTTGCCCTTGCCTTCACGGTTTTGTTTTCGGGAGCTCACGGTGCAACTTCCCAGGGGGTCACCCATCATGGAATTGCACCAGCCTCAACTCACTTAACTTTGGAGTTCCAATCCCCCCCAAAGCCACTGAGCTCCCAAAAGGCCTCATGTTAGATAGGTGTGTGCCTACACCTTTAAGGCACACCACCATTCCCTTCCCAGACCATTCCCCCCTCGCAGGAATGTGGGATTGCTCACCGTTCCAAAAATTTGGACCATTTCTCGATTTATGCGTGTCATCCTTGCGCAGGGGCCATGCTAATCTACTCTGTATTGTTCCTGCGAGGGGGGAATAGTCTGGGAAGGGAATGGTGGTGTGCCTTAAAGGTGTAGGCATACACCTATCTAGCATGAGGCATTTTGGGAGCTCAGTGGCTTTGGGGGGGATTGGAACCCCAAAGTTAAGTGAGTTGAGGCTGGTGCAATTCCATGATAGGTGACCCCCTAGGAAGTTGCACCGTGAGCTCCCGAAAACAAAACCGTGAGGGCAAGGGCAAGGAGGCCTAAAGCGGACAATATCATGCTAGATGAGTCGGGACCTGACAGATGAGGGTCGGGTCCTGACATATAGCTTCTTCTAGTTATTCCCTATCGATCTACGGTGTCAAAACATGAAAACCAAGTCTGGATCATACCTTTCAATTCGAAAAACAAAACCCATTTTTCCTCATCTGTGTTCTCGTGATTCCGGCCACCGTTGGCTGTGATTTCAAGTCCATCATCCTTCTTTAGACTTCCAAAACCTCGTCCAAGCAACCAATTCGATTAATATCTTCCAAAACACGGCTTACCATTAAACAAAAATAGGGCATTTCACGGTTTCTCACCTCATCTCACTGTCGCCAGCTCCACCGTGGCCACCACTACGTTCATCTCGACCTCAGGAGCATCATCCAATCCACATAAACGATCAATAACCACCAAAATCAATTGCACCATTTTTAACCCAAAAACTGAGTTCAGGTTCCTTACCTCCGAACTGGGCCACCGTGCACGACGGTCCTCGACCCGCCACCGTTCAGCTCGTCCCAGTCTCCCCTTCCATCTTCATGTATACATTATTATCAATAGGTGAGGTTTGGGAGGTGTTTTTGAGGGATGGTGTTGCACGGGTATGGGTTTTCCACAAGTTTGGGAAGAAGACTCAAGAGGATGATCGATGACGGTGATGATAAGAACCCTAATTAATTAGGTTCTGGGCCTATCAGATGGGTGACACTTGTCACTCATCTGGTGGGTCCTTCCAGAACCTTCCCCAATCAAATCCTGTCACATGTCGCGATGTCTCGGTTTGCGTGAATAGTGCCGTAAAATTTTCTAAACCCGTAACTTTCCCGTCGAACATCCGATTTTGACGTGCCTGCAGTTTACGGACTCGTAACGTCCTGATCTACGCCATAGTCATCAGTCAAAGTCCATTTGACCGCCCGAGTCAAAAGTCAACTTTTCGCCCATTCCCAAGGACCAAAATCATCATTTCGCACCGTCCGTCATAAATCTCTAAGTAATCCCTGATTAGTCCCACTAATCCACGATTAATCACTAATCTAATCCTGAAATTCGAGACGGGTCGTTATAGGTTAAGTCCTTATGTCATCATATTGGGCCTAGATCCTCTCATTTTAGGCTCTCAACTGTGCGGTTTTAGTCTGGATGGCGGTGAAATTGCACTTTGGCTCTAAAAACCCCTTGGGATTGGCTCCCAAGGAAGAACTTTCTGAGCCTGTCGATATATCTCGTTCTAACTCTTTGCTGGCCCTTCAGATGGTCTTTCTTGGATGCCTACACAGTTGTCGCTTTATGATTACCCTCGACCTCTCAGTAGCCAGCAATTGCTGCTCCAAGGGTATCTCTGGTTGTTGCTGTGTCAACTTCTCCTGTGTCCGGTGGACATCCAGTACTTCCACCTTCAAAAAAAAATTATTTATTAGTAATTTTAAAAATCATCAAATAATTTTAAAATTAGATATACCAAACTAAACTTACATGAATAGAGTTAGTCTCCGGGTTGCTCCAGCCAGCTTGCAGTTGCCCCCGGCGAGAATAACAACCTAGCGATGCAACAACCCTCTTGTTTAGTCGCTAAGGAACGCGAGCCCCTATGGTGGTTCAACTTCTTCGCCCCTCAGTTTGTCTTGTTGGTCATCGATTTTTTCTATTCATTATTAAAAATAATTAAATTATGAAATGGAAAGATACAATAAAAAAGTTGAACAATTTAAGTTACTCAACATTACCAAATATTCGGGTGACACGAAATGCTTGTAGATCCAATCCCACTCGATCTCCCGAAGCCCTTCAATTCCTACGGAGGATTAGAACGAGCTTCCTCCGAGGTGGGCCAGCTCAACCACCAATCATAGAGCTCGTATTTCCATTATGCATACCGTAGCTGCTAGTGGCATCTCATGTTTTTCATGAGAGCAGTGTCATCAATGTCATACTCAAAATGAACCTGCAGTAAATTATTTAAAAATTTAAAAAATTTAAAAATTTAAAAATATTTAAAAATAATTAAAAAATTATGCATATAGTGATAAGGCACCCCAACAGAGCGTGAGCTAGTTTGGGATTGATCCTTGAACGTATCACCCATCATGAGATAAAAGGTGCAAAGAATGGCACCCATTTCATGAACCATCAAGCTATGGATCTTGACGGGCACCGGATGGAGGCGAGGGACGTAGATGTGCTGGATCTTCGCATTCGTCGACCTGCAAATCCGATGGGATGACAACCTCTAGTTGATGTCGCGCACGCTTATACTTCTCCCTACAAATTCGAGAAATATTAGTAAGAAAAATGAGCAAATAAATAAAAATAAAAAGTTTTTTTTTTAAAATAAACAACTTTAACAACTCAACCTTAAGGATCGTTCTAGAAACAAAATCCGATTTTTCCCCTCTAACATGCTCCTCCTGAGGCTTGGAGTCAATACAGCGTTGCCCCCATTTCTTCGAGTGTTGTCGACTAGCCGAGTGTGAACTAGGTCGCGTATACCCCTCAATCAAAAAATTCGGATCTACCGTGTTAGGTGCCATTAGATGGGCTGTATCCAAGGATTAAAATATCGATATCGAAGGATATATCGCTAGTCAAATTTACGGATATCTCGTCCCAAATATCGATATCATTTACGGTTAACAAAAATGACGGAAATTCGGTCTAAAAGTTGGAAATTTGGAATGAAATTTTGGGAAAACTTAAGTACCCAATGATGATTATATAGGACTAATAAAAACTATAAAATGATTTTGATATAATAAATATATGATGAATAATAGATATAATAGGGTTCTGCCGATGACTAATAATATAAAATTTTAAATATAAACATAAATTGAAATGAATTACTATAATTGAATGTTAACATAATTAAAAACATAACAATAAACATAAAAAAATGTCAATGGAAGAAAAATTATAAAATGAGTAAATATATTTAAAATTGGAAAAAAAAGGGATGAAAAAATAGAGCCTAAATTCAAACTCAGGACCCCTGGTTATTTAAAGGGAAACTTTTCAAAATCTCAGCCAACTCAACTAGCCCAACATAGTTGACAATATAACAATAGTATAATATATAAAGTAAACCAACTAACACTATTTCAGAGTCTCCTTCTTCCTCCCGCGGGTCTGCCATTCGGATTTTTTGACCCGGCGGCATGACCCGACTGGAATTCACATGTTTTACGTCCGATTTTCATGAACTTTAGTCCTATCTCAATCGTTTTCATCAAATAATGAGATCTGTTAGCTTAAAACAAAACGAAATGTCGAAATTCCCCCCCCCCCCCATGCGGCGCCTTATGTGCCGCCGACCAATTTTAACGAAATTTCGGGCGATACTTCGCCGATACTTGTGACATTTTCATCAATGGCTGCATCCATTGACGTGGAAGCTACCATGAACAATGCCGGCTCCTCATCCACAGCCAGATCAGCGTGGGAGCGAGACCTAAAAGTAATAAAAGTGAGATGCAACATCTACAAATTTTTTTTTAAAAAATAATATGACAACCACCAAATTTTTAACATTAAGCAATCATATTCAAAATTTAAGCAAACAAAATCAATCATAATCAAAATCTAATCCTAAGCAAAATTTCTAACAAATAATAATAAACAAATCGTATTTATAATTTATAATAACCAATCGTAAGCAAAATTAACAATAACCAATCCTAATGAAAATAATCAGTAATCAATCCTAATCAATATCTAATCAGAATTAACAATAACTAATCAAAATTAGAAATAATAAATCTAACCAATTCAACAATAAATCCATGAAATTCAAAACATCAAATCCATGAAATTCAACAATAAATCTAACTAAGAATCTAACAAAAAAATCAAGAACAAATATTTCATAAAACACAAAATCAAAAATCTAACAAAAAATCAACAATAACTAATCCATGAGACATATACATATATGGTCTCGTTTGGTATTGTACTGACTATTTCAGTGGGATAAACTAATCTGTCTATTGGATAGACTGATTATTTAGTCAGGTGTATGGTGTTCAACTGGATTAAAATGCCGACTATATTATACTTAACGAATTATATTATATTATTTGATAAAAAATATTTATATATAAATATTAATTATGTACATTATTATTTATTTTTACTAATTATTGATATATTATTATTTATATTTATTAAAGTTTTATTTTATATTTATTATTATTGTTATAATTATTTTATAATAATAATAATAATTATTATTATTTTTATTATATTATTATTTTTTAAGATTATTAGTCATCCAACTATTTAATACAGAAAATTTGGAGAGTATTATTTTAGCGTGTCTAGATCGTATAAAGGCACTCAATCGTATTAGTTTATACAGTGGCTAATTAATACGAGTGGTACCAAACACTAGTTTCATATTCTATTATCTTGTCCAATCTCTTATACGTCGTACCAACCGTAGCCTATATGTGTGTGTGTGTATATATATATATATAGAGAGAGAGAGAGAGAGAGAGAGAGACTTACAATGAGGGCGAGAGTAGTGAGAGAGAGACTAACCTTACCCGATGAGGGATAAAAAAAAACAAATGTGGTTTGTTGCTTGACAAAAAAAAAAGTGATAACTGTCATCGTTATCTAACGAGTATATAGGTGTTGCCCGATGACCACAGAAAGCCCAACGAATGTTCTTGATATACTTGTCGGGTAACATTAAAAACAATATTATTGAATTTTTTAGAATTTGACCGTTCATTTTGTGTCGTTAAGTGCATGACATTCGCATGTCGAAAATAGTGATGTTTTTGAGAAGTGTAAGTCGTTCGATCATAATAAAATATTTGTAACCGTTGATTCGTTCCGCACCGTTATCTAAATCCGGAAATCATAACTTTACTAATTTTTTTTTTTTCTGTAAACGATCTATGAATACATACAATAAATGTGGACTGATGAATTGGTTAAATTATTAAAGGAAATTATTGAAATTTGTAAAATCACCATATCCAATAACACTTTTTAACATTTCAATAAAAGTTCAATGGTATTTGCATATTTTGGCCCGATTGAGTTTCAAACATTTGCATCCAACATCTATCCATTATACCTGCTTTCACAAAATATAATCAAAGTAAGTAATTGAGTTAACGTTGTCTCGTAATTAGAACGAATAAATGTCAAGAGTCACTCGTCTCCTTATTATTACGGTGATTTGATCCTATCTCATTTGAGAGTGCACATTTTGCACTGTTCAGTTTGCAACCTACGAGCTAAAGTTTCGATCAATGAAAATTTATGCAGCATCTCCTTACAGTTTCGCAAAATGCACGACTAGTATGCATTCAAAGAACATTGTACATAGTTGTACTCCCCCAAGCTGTTCGAATAAATGGACGATTTAAGAGTTTGTTAATCAACTAGATTCATTAACTCTCAAACGGGCCTAAAATTGTTCTTTAAATTTAATTATACGAAATTAATCAATCCGATTAATTTCCCATAAACCGTTATGAAATTATTTTACTCCGTCAAAATATACAAAATAAAAATTATCAAGAATTTTCTATTTTCCTGATTTCCTTATTTCCTAACATATTTTCTAATTTTCTAATTTCCTATTACATTTTTTTACTTCCTAATTTCATATTTTCCTAACAAATTTTCTAATTCCTTATGCAATTTCTACCCAAGTTACCAACAATTTCTACACATTTTCTTCAAGAAATACACAATTTCCAAATCTAATTATTCCCAAAATTTTTATCAAAATTAAATTGGGAGGCAAATGCACATACCTTTTTATAATTAATCCTTCAAATTAACTACAAATTTTATATAACATAAAATATAATTAATTTTCAATAAAAAATCAAAATTTCAATAACGCTTATCAATAGTGAATGGGGTTATAATAGATCCATCAACCATAACAATTTAAAATACACAGGAAATGACTGACTCTACACCCATTCTAACGTCATCATCAAATCACAATGACATCTATTATTAGATATCCCATCCGGACCGCCGGACGGTCGGGCCCATCCAGTGTAGGTTGTACTTGGTAATTAGTTGGACCTATTTTTAGTTCTTGAATTGATGCCTTTATTGCTTTTTTTTTTCTTTGGTGGAAGCCTTTTTTGTTCTTTGGTTCTGTGCCAGTTTATACGAAACCGTTGATTTAAATTTTTTTATTTGTTAATTCTTTTTTATATATATAATTAATGATAATAATATATTTTATTTAGACCTTATATTGTTTTGGGTCCACGAGTGCTCCTCCTAAATTAGTCAGCCTTGACTATACACTGAAATAAGACATATATTGGGTATTACTTCCATTATTTTGAATGTTGATTATATAAAATTAATTAATATATAATTAATTCTTTAATCCAAAATGAGATAAATATCTAATAAAAAAATTAGAGATCGATTAAAAATCAATAAATAAGAATAGCATAAAATTATTTTTAGCAATATTTAACATTCATAAAGAATATTTTATATTAATAAAGAATAAAATCTACGAACCTCAAAAAACTCGTAACAAACTCCTAACGAGCATAATGATATATCTCTATTGTAAAAATATTTATATTTATATTTGTATTTTGACCCAAAAGATTATACGTTATGGTTGGATTGGTTTAACATCGAGTGAACTGAAAATATTGTACACTTGGGCTATATATTTTGGGTTTGATATGCTTACGTAAAGAGGGAGAAGAATGGATGGCTTGTTTGGTGAATGGGTGTTGGTAAGAACCTGTCTAGTGGACCTAGTGGTAAAAGTAAAGGGTAAGAAAGGCAAAGGGTAAAGTTTTGTTCCCCAAATAACGTTCTTGATGCAATTTATTAAATGTTATTTTTTATTGGTCTAGTAGCTATAAATAGGTGGCCAAAATTCAAAGTTTTATTTGGATTATTTTATAATTATTAATACTGTAAAAATCTTATACCATATCTCTCAATTGCTATATAATTCGACTTTTTTTTTAATTATCTATAATTTAAAATGATATCCTATCTAATTATATGCTATATTTTTCTTACCAAAAATTAAAATAATGCGATAAATTATAATTTGAAGGTGAGTATCTAAAGAAGTTAAAAATTTTAAAATATAAAAAACAAATTAAAACGTCTAGTTTAAAAAATAAATGGAAAAGAAATACCAAAAACAAAATTCGCATAATTTTGAAACGACTCCCATGCAGCGTGGGCTGCTGCTGAGGAGAGGGAGGGAGAGGTGTGAACAGATTTTTTCTGGTCATGCATGTGGTCAAAGTTGGCTTCATGGCTTGCCAGGCAACGCTGGTCTCACAAAAAAACCTCTAACTAGACATGGATTTTGGGCTATAATGGAGCTAGTCCTGGCAAAAGACCTCTCATTGAATTTGTTCTAAGGGGTTGCTAAATGTGGGAAGAGAAAGATGTGCGTTGATATGCATGTACTGAATCATATTCATGTTTATATGGTAATTAAAGTGTGATAATTTTTTTGTCTTAAATTAATAAATAAAACTGTTGGAAAAAAAATATAAATTGTTGGCAAAAAAATAAAAAATATAATATACTGGTAAAAATAAATAAATAAATAAATAAAAATGGTCTTTTGCTACTTACCCTATGGGGCCAGGTGCTATTTTGTGCAAATTGAAACTTACTAACAGTAATGGGCCTCATGGTAGACAACAATTTACAAGGCCTTGGAGGATTTCCATAGATTCATTGTTTAAATTTTCTTAAAAGTAATTTTCACTACTTATATTTATGGTTGTACATTAATCGGGTCAAGCCAAATACATTTAAAAAAAATATATCTAATGTACAAGTTTATTTTCATTTAGCATATGAAGAGTAGTTCTTATTATGTCAAAATTATCGTGGTTAAAAATCAATAAAATTAGATTTCGTTTACTGATTTATATGTACTAAAAATTCAAGAATTTTGGTAAAAACTTAAGATCATTATGCAAACTTTTCATTAGTTAATTTATATGAATGACTCAACAATCTTCACTTGTTGATTTTTCATGGAGGTGCTGATGAGTTAGAAAATCAACGGTTTAAATTATGATATATGCAAAGAGGTAATTCAATAAATTATATGGGTGATGCGATGATGTACCACCATATAAGATGCACATATTATCCTTTTTCATTTTATTTTTTTAATTGTAAAACGAGAAACTTTTATTAATGAGAAATAAAATCCATTAAATCTTTAGTGAGGATAAAATTCAACCGGATGGAAGCTTCCTCTACCCAAATATCATTATTTGGTGAGGCATATAGACACAAGAGGACTTCAGATCTCCTTAATCTTTCTCTAGCCTTCAATATCATATTCCCATCAGGAGCCAAACAATCATCTACGCAGTTGATAAGCTTGGCAGCCACCTGAGCATCTGACTCTACCTCAAATGATTTAGAAATAGCAAGAATTGTAGCTTGTCTAGGGTTCAAGACACCAGATAAAGGAAGGGTCATTGACGCTAAAATTTCCCCACTGTTGTCCCGAATAATTGCACCTGCACCACTTTTACTAGAAGGAGCAAAGAACGCACCATCAACATTCACTTTGAACAGAACTTATCCTCAGGAGGTCTGATCCACTTGGTTGTAGGGCGATCAGGATTTGCTCCACAGCTTTTGTTTGCTGCTTGGGCTGATTTGAAGTCTGCCACGAGCCGTATAGCCCCTTCCCAAGAGTTTCCTCGTAGTCTCAATTGCATTACCGTATACCATACCGCCAAATCTTTCACGCTGTCATTGCAAAGACATCTATTTGTTCCTCTTTCAGAATGGGATAAGCTTAAGTGAATGAGTTAATGACTTTCATTTTGGATGTTATCTCCTTTGTAGTTGTCGCAACAGTTTTTAAAAGACAGGGTAAGACAGGGTATATCGATATAGATTTAATATATTACTCTCTGCAGAATATAGGTGAACATTTAACTTAATAAATACTTTAAGAATTTTTCTTTATAAATAAAAAAAATTTGTATTTTCTTTTGATACAAATAATAATTAACCGTTAAGGGTGTAAAAATTGTAATGTTTATATACAAACTCACATTACTTCGCTTATGAACGTTTCAAAAACAATCAAAATTGTATGCTTCTTCTCCTTTGTGAGTTGAATTAAGAGAGAGAGAGAGAGAGAGAGAGAGAGAGAGAGAGAGAGAGAGAGAGAGAGACAGAGAGAAAGAGATTGTATCCTGGGCATGAGTTCTGAGTGACAAACCAAAAACCTAAGTATATCAAATGCAGTCAATTGTTATGGCCATTAGGAAGTGAGTGCTTTCTTCTCTTCTTTATCAAATACCATCCAAGCCCTCCAAAAACAAGAAGAAGAATCAACCCATCAATCACTCCTACCAGGATCAAAACCCATTTCTTCAAATTTGACTTCCCGTGACCCCCATGAACACCCTTTGGAACCTTAATCATGTAACTCAACCCACTTGATCCCCTCCCAACTTGTTTAACCCCAATTACCAATCCATAAAGAAGGCAATAATCTTCTCCTTCCATGCCTCCTTTTGCAGAAGAATACAATGCAGATGTGCAATTACAATCATCTAAGCACAAATTAGCACATGCTTCTTTGCTCACATTAAAAACCCTATTGCCACCCTCCAAAACACTACTCACATCCTTCAATTCAAGCATCTTTTCCTTTGTCACACCACTGCCACAGAAGCCATCTGAAGACATTCCTGGAGTGCACTCAAAATTCCTAGTACTTCTAGTACCAGTGGCGTTTTCAGCTGTCGAAATTTGAATGCAGGAACAAGCACTTGACAATGTACAAATCCCGTAAGGCTTACAAGCCAATGGAAGATCACGTGTGGTGTTGAGTGCTTGAAAAGAAGCATCAAATTTTTCCAAGCTTGGTGGGTAAAAATAGAGCCTCGAATTTCCTGTTTTGTTCCCCAATGCCAAAAACCTCAGGGGCTGAAACCGTAATTTTGAATCCGATGGATGAATTTGGGCAATTTTCTTTTGTTTATCATTGAACAACTCTAACCCTTTGGGACTCAATTGAATATAAGCAATGTGTCTGTTCTTGGTAGGCTTAAATTCCCAATAGGAATAGTTAAATTTACTAGAATTTAAGTAGAGAGCAATTCTGCTGGGTTCAATTTCAAGTGAGTAGTATGAAGTTGAGTTCTGGGGAAATGATGTCAACCTAGAAGCCACACTTAGCCTCTGACCCCAAAGCATTACATCGGTTAGGAAATTAAAACTCTGCCACTTGATATTTCCCAACCTATCAATCAGAACTAGATTGCCTGTCCTTAATATCACCAATGCCTGCATCAAATCAACAAGAAGAAATGAAAAACGCATTACATTGGTATATCACCACCATTATATGCATGTCATGCTCAGAAAATACTTGCTCTACGTAAAAATATGAATAAATACAGTTCACTACTTTGAAATTTATTTTAAATAACAGATTTATATCCGTACTTTCAATTTGTTTCCTTAAATTTTCTATTTTTTTTCAAACTTGTCCTTCAATCACATTTTCCATTAAAGTCTTTGTGCTTTCAGTACAATAGTATACGTGTACGTTCAATTTCCCACATAATTTTTTTTTTATTTTCTTTCAATTTCTGCCCTCATTTATATTTATGTTAAATTTTCCGTTATATTCTGATTTGTCTGAAGTGAGGGCCAATTTTAAGCTTGTTTTGATGACAAAAATCAATCAAAAAATGTGATGGAGTGCAAAGCTTGGAAGGAAATAAAAATCTTAAAGGAGAACATTGAAGTGTATGAAGCTCGCTTATTTAAGATAAACAATATATAAGCCTAAAAATAAGGTGATAAAGTTTCTTGGTAAATTTGTTATATGGGTTACCTGCACACCTTGTCCTGAAGTCCCAGCTCTCCATCCAACTCTGCTGTTTGGACCCTTGAGCCTCAAATCTCCATCTTTTTCAAGTTGAAGGACACATACATTTGAAGTATAAAACTTTGAGTAATGGCCAGAGTTCCAAACCTTCACATCTCCAAGAAAGACTTCCAAAGAGCATGTGTATTTCCCATCCACAGCCTCAACACTCAATGCAGCTTTGAAACTGGGCATGATTTCATTGGTCTCCATCACAAAAGCTCTCCCAATGAATCCCACACTGTATTCAATTGGTACTGCCACAGCGAGCTGGTACCCAATTGGAATTTCTGTTCTGGAACGGCCATGTGTGAGGAAAAAGAGAATGAGAAAGATGACGAAAGAGAGGTGCATGAATGAATTGGAGTCTGGGATTTCAAGCTTTGAAGGCTGTGATTTTCTTTTGAGGGAAGAATTGATGGGAGTTGACAGAGGAGGAAAAAGGTAGGCATAAATTGCTCATCTTTTGGAAAAAGGTTTTGAGCTTTCATTTCGTTTTGTTTTGTTTATTGTGGGGAATGTTTAGTGGAGTCACTCATGGAATGCTGGAATGGTTTGTGAATATTCTTGGTAAGCTAGAAAGAGCGACCTTCCAACTCTCAAATTGAAGAAAGCATGATGATGAATGGTGAATGAAGTAATTAGAGGAAGGAAATTAACAACCCTATCGGATTAATTTGTCTTGAAATCTCAAGTGCAAGAGAAATAAAAACTAAATAACAAAGTAAAAATAGGAAATACACTTTATAAATTATATATATATATTTTTTAAATTAAAAAAAAATTGATATTAAACAAGATGTTTGGATACGAGATTCATTTATGTTTAACAAATAATTCCGAATTATGATTAATTTTATTTTAAATTATTTAAAATTAAAAACGAGTGATTTAGGCCTATATGAAGAAGAGAAATTTTTGCATACAATAATTCCATATCCCGCCGTACTTTCTTTGATTACGATTACTCTTGAAATATAATAAAAACAAATTCTTTTCTTATGGTGGAGGCCGCATGAATTAAAATTCCTCCTCGATCGAAAGCATACCATGTCGTCCTTACTTAAGCCACGTGGGGCCGGCCCATGGAAATGGTATTGGGTGTTAAATGCTAATCGAGTGTCGTTCCGTCTAGTGGGCAGCAAGGGCATCCTTCAGCTTTTGAGTGGCATCATGAAAAACATGGAGCCTACTGCCATGTGTTCATTCAATGTGCACACCACGTGCCAGACAATATCATGCTGACATTCCTCTCGCGCCATAATGATGTGTAGGGTTGAGATAGGTTCGCGCCAAGAATGGCCCAATGGGCTATAAAAACCAGGATCTGTTGGGCTTTTTATTGATCTATTTTCGAAAGTCACATATTATCATAAATGCGAATCCTTATATATTTTTGAAAAGCTGTTAATATTTTTATTTCACTTTAGTCAATTGGGGGTCTTCGAATTCTTCCCCTCTTCCTTGGTGGTGGTTGCCGTTAGGGTGGTGGTTGTTTTGAATATAAACAAGAAGAGGGGCGGTGTAAGATGGCGGTTACTCTGTTTTTTATAAAAGGGTCCGCTATGAATGAATTAAAAGCTAATTAGGAAGCTTAAATTTGAGACTTTGCTTGGTTTTGGAGCTAAATTGGCAGCTACTTATTCAAGATTTGGTGGTTTAAATACAAAACTTGACGCTTTTTTTCTTTTTGAAATAATGCCAACCTGTCAAATTGAGAATCGAGTCCAAAAAAACCCAGGCTTCTTCAACCAGGACCTGAACTTTTGGAAATTTGGAATCTTTTTTTATATTGAAAAATTATTTAAAAATTGGGAAGGGGATTTGATGAACAGGTATGGGAAACAAATGGGAAAAATATAAGTCATAGTGAATGTCAGATTGCTCGTCTCACTCTGCGTTGTTTGTCAAAAAAAATGGGCGGGCATTTGACACTCTGAGCAATAGGCCCTCGGAAATGGTGATCATGTCCAGCTCAAAGGTCAGAGTTTCCAGCACCTTCTACTAGCTCTATTATACTAGATATAGCCCTTAGGAGGCAGAGATTTCTGATCATTTGTGGGGAATCAAAATCAAAAACCCAGAAAGGTCTGGAAATGGTGGGAGTATTGAGAAGATTTACAAGTCATTGCCATAAGACGTAACCTTATCATTGCTCTGATGTGTTATCAATCCAATTTTTGTTTTTATTGCATCGTTTGTGTACAAAGGGTTGAATATGATCTGGTGCTTCTCCATTTTTGTCCGCCAATTATCATGTAAAAAGAAGATAACAATGTATGCAGATACTAAACAAGACAAGTAAAACTCTAATTCTAATATAACTTCATCCCCAAATTAAAAATTATAAAAAAGAGATGGTATATACATCACTATCAATAAATTTGATTGACTTCCATAAACTATTCAATGATGTTTTTATATGTATCTTCTATATATGGTTTTTTATAGGTAAATAAGTATCACTCAAAAAAAAAAAAAAAAGCAAACACTACAAGTTTACAAGATACATTCACCATGAAAGTAAGAAACCTAGTTAACACCCATAAATAAACTTATAAAATACAAGCATAAAGCTTAACATGGATCAAAACATATTGAACCAAAACACCTTAGTTTGGAGCCCAAAGTAAGCCCAAACTAAAAACTAGTCCTGGACATAATTCGGTACGATTTGGTATGTAGGTGATACTGAAATCGTACCAAGTAATTTTAATCGGTTCGGTACGATACAGTATTTCAAAATATGAAATTGATAGTGTATCGTACCGTACCAATTATATTCGGTACAGTTTTGGTACGGTTTTTGTTTGAGCCCAAATTCATAATTTTATTTTCGGATTATTTGATTAAATGTCTAAAAGTAACATTTTGATGAAGTAAAGAAATTAGGCCTTTTGGTGAGTAACAAATATTGCTCAAAATGTATAGAAAATTCATAAGGCAACCAATTAATCTCAATACATCAACTAAAATTAACTTCTTCAACTAAAAAACCCTAACATACAATTAAATTTATCAATTAAAATTAACATACAATTAAATGCATCCACTAAAAAAAAATCCTAATATACAATTAAATCTATCAACTAAAATTAACAAACAATTAAATCGATCATTAGCTATTAGCCTATTAGGGTATTAGACTATTATGTTTTTTTAATTGAATTGAATTTTTAATTAATTAACCAAAATTAAAACATGTTCGATTTTGGTATGGGACATGATGGTATTCCCTAAAATCGAAACCAATCTCGTATCAATTTGATTTGGTACGATATCGATACCATACCGATCATTCATTCGGTTTAACTATTCAATTTTTCCTAGTTTGCTATGATACGGGATGGGAAGGTTTCGGTATTTCGGGACGATATGCCCACTCCTATTAAAAACAATAACCTAGCCCAATTACTATGCTAACACAAATTCAAACCCCAAGCCTATTAGGCCTAAGATAGAAAGGAAACTAGACTCGGCCCATTAGGTTAGGCCAAACACGACCCAAATACAGAAAACCCACAGGCAGAGCTCAACAGCACAATCTCACTACCTGCACTAGCCAACCCTAGACCCAAACCAAATGCACTCTCGTACCACCATCGTAGCCATAATTGGAGCCATCGACGTGGCCACACCCACAACAGCCTTCTGCGTGGTTGACAAAGTCAATGATGCAGCCTCGATCACAACAAATGGAGCAAGTAAGATTAAGAAAAATTGTCGCTGGCACACTTACAGTAGTCGCAACATAGCAAAGAAGCAATGTTATAGCCGCAACGCTGCCTCCCCAAGCGGCGTTGCAACCACAGCAGCACGACATACATACCTCACCACTACCACAACAATGATGCCCTCTAGACATTGCCATAGCCACATTAATCTCCTTGCTCTGTTTATGTTGCAGACATGATCACCTCATCACCTCCATTGCGTCGTCGCTACAAACAATGCCTCAGAATAGTAGATCCTGAGCACAACCAACTACCATCTGAGTTCCATATATGTTTTGACTTCTTGTTGTTTGCTCTTTAACAGCTTATATACATGAATTAATTATACTTTAAAAGTTCTTTCATATATGACCTCTTATTTCATATGTATTCTAGAAAAATTTGATAGTCGAGGTACTGAAAATTGTTGTTAGAAGTTAGATTGAGAAATCGTTATTTTGTATGTAACTTTATCTTAGGCACGAAGCTTCCTTGACTACTAGTTGTTTTTAGAGAAAATTACATTTTTACTACCCTATATACTGTGCAGTTATGAGTTAGTCAAATCATACATAGACTGTACCTTAAGTTACTTCAAAAATCATTTATGAGAAAGTGCTAAAATTTTCCAAATGAAAGAAAACTTACTGAATGAAAGATGGCTAATGCAAAGGCGAATGAGGTTCCAATTTTGACATGTTAGTCCAAATAATCAGGATGAAGTGTGATTGGCTCAGTTTGCTCAATTATTGAGGAGTTTGAATTGCGAATCTCTCGGGACTTACAGAGGACTAGATTGGATTTGCTTCATAAGATCGATGAGGTCTACCTCGTATGCCTTCTAAGTTACAAACATGGTCTCATTGCCGGAACTAAGGTTGACCTTGGTAAGAGCAGGTTGGTAGCAAGTTCTTATTGAAAGTCGATAACTTCTAACCTGTCAAATGCCGATGATGGTTGAAAATTTCATCAAAAGAAGGTGGGTTGTAACGACCCAAACATTAATTTATTGTAATTTTTATTAATTAATGCAAAACGACCATTTTGCCCCTAGTGGGGAAAAATTTGACTTCTGAACCGACATTCTTTTTGGATTTTGACCTATGACCGTGACGTAGATCGGGATGTCACGAGTCCGTAGACAAGCAGCACGTCGAAATCGGACGTCAAACGAAAAATTTATCATCACGGGATCGAAATTGGGTATTTAACATCTCAGGATTCAATAAATTAATATAATAATCTGATTTGTGAGAGATTAGTTATGGGCCCTTGGATTAGTGACAAGTGTCACTCATCCCATTGGTAGGGTTTCCCTATTTTGTGGATCTTAGTCTGATTGGCCCTTTTATTCAATTCATTTTCCTCACCCCTCTCTTCCTCCTATTCGATCATCTTCATCATTTTCATTTTCCTCTAACTCGTGAACCACCATTTCACACAAACACCATAACCCGACCACTGTACCTTCATCACCCATTGTGACCAGCTGAGGGAGAGACCAGAGAGACAAGGACAACGTGACAGTAAGGCTGAGCACGGCGAAGACACAGCGGAGGTGAGAAAAACCCAAACCCGAACGCCCGTTTAAACCCATTTTTGGAACTTTGGTGCTTAACGTCTAAAAGTCATTTTCGTTGTTTTGGTGTGGTTCTAAGGACCAGGACGAGTTCATTAGACTGAATTGGAGAAGTTTTGGTGGACTGGGTCGACGAAGAACAAGGTTGGGAAACCGGTTGCTGTTCATCGATCGAGGGTAAGATTTTAATGAGCTTTTCGTGTTTTCAATTAGATGGATCTCTTAGTTAGGATTAGACAAACATGTAGGAAGAAATTGCATCGAAAATGATTAAGAAACCAGGGTTTTATAACCGGGTTGGGTCGCGGGTCTGTGCGACCCGAATAGCAAACCCGTCGAGAGGACAAGGACGTTGACGTCATCAGCTAACGTCATCCCCTTGTCAGACTATCAGACACGTGGGCTAGTAGGGACGTGATACGTTTCACATGACAGTGCTAACTGTGCACTGATATGTCAGTGACGTGACCCAATCAGTGGCTGCCACGTGTCACTGACATGTCAGTGACGTGGACCAACCAGCAACTGACACGTGGTAGTGGCATGGACCAATCACTTGTTGACACGTGGACCTGTCAGACCTGACAGCTATCAGGTGACTTCAGTCGTGAAGTCATGTTAACATCAGCAAAGTTAACCAATGTTGACTTTCTCTTTGGCCAACATGTGGGGGCACGTGAGGGGGAATATTGAGGTGGGACTGACACCATTTTCAAGGTTTCGATGATACAAATCTAATGGTGATAGTTTTGTGTCGATCAGAGATCTTTAAATTTGTCAAAATTTAGTTTAATGCCTCCGAAAGCGTGTTCGGGCGGTTTTCCCAGGCCAGTACTGTTCTAGGGTCATATGTTTGAACTTGTAGAGCCCATTAGTGACCTTTGAATGTGTTTGGACAGATTTAGACGGTTCGTTGAGCAGCAATGACCGTGTGTGAGTGGGCTTCTGATTTCGAAATGTTTGCATGCATAACTGTTTTTACTGTTTTACTTTACGATTGAGATTAGACGATTCTTGGCATTATATGAGTATGCTTTTATACGTATTATGATGTTTTGGGCATGAGACCTGTCTGGATAGATATGAATCTATTTTCGAAGTCAAACAGGGATTACTATGGAATTAAATAGTATGACACTGTGTATACCTACCTTATGATTACTGTTTCCTCCGGACGTCACGTAGTATCCTGGAGTAGTCACGGGCACTGCTTGAGAGGAATTGACCCGAGGGGTAGCTCATGATCAGGAATGCAGTTATGGATGATACCCCTAGGGAGGATCATTGACCTGCAGGTCATTGACCTGGGTGGACCCTGGGGAGACTCGGGATTGAGACCCCGAGTGACACGCATAGCCTTAGGACCGTGACATTATTAGGCATCAGGGATGCCAAACATCAGGGATATCGGGGTTGGGTCTTACAGTGCACTATTATTATGATTGTTTTTCCCTATTCGGTTACATATGATTATATGATTTTATGATACTAGTTCGATTACCTAGTTTTTGACTCAATGCATGCAAGTTTAAAAATGGAGGGGTAAAACATAATGATTATTATATTATTAAACTGGTTTTGGAAACATTGTTTTTTTTTCGGCTCATTCACTCATTATTATTTTATTGACCCCTCCAGGCCTTGCAACCGAGGTAGAGGAGGATGACCCGGAGTCCGAGGCATAGATTTCGTTGTTGCGCACCTGTACACCCTGTTGGGTAGGTTGAGCACAGTTTTGTAACCTAAAATTTGTGCTCATATTTTGTATTTGTATTATTCCTGGTCTGACAGTGTTGAACTTTAAGCTCGTATGCTTGACTTTATTTATGTTAATTCGAAAAACTTTAAGCCCGTTAAGGGTAAATTTAGTATTTTAGAGTTATTGTCAGATGGGAGCAGAGGACATCCCCGGGTGGTCCCAAGGGGATCAGAATGGGTCTTGTTAGCTTGGTATCATAGCACTAGGTTAATGGGCAGGGTACTAGGATAACGGTTTGTACTTTGTATTCTGACGCTTTAGATGTTATTTAACCATTCAATACCTCTTAATTGTTGGTTATGCCTTCGAGACGTGATCCTCGAGCTCGGATTAAGGAAGAGTTTGGGAGAGAAATGGAAAGTACAAACATCGATCGAGCCCAACGATTGGGAGATACGCCTTTCAGCGAAGGATCAGACCCCGATGAGGCTCAGCAGTGGATTGAGCGACGGGAACAGATTTTTTGTAACGACCTGTCCTGTAAACCGGGATTAGATTAGAGATTAATGACGGATTAGTGAAGATTAATCGGTGATTAGTTGGGTAATTTCGGACGGACGGTGCGAAAAGACGATTTTTCCCCTAGAATGGGCAAAATGTTGACTTTTGGATCGAGGGGTAAAATGGTCTTTGACCAAGACCATGATGTAGTTCGGGACGTCACGAGTTCATAGACAGGTGGCATGTCCAATTCCGACATCCGAGGAGAAAGTTATAACGTTCGGTAGTTTGAGAGCATTTTGGTAATATTGTTGAATAGGGGTAATTTGTTGACTTTCAAACGACATGGATTTTTCACGTAACTCAAGAACCATTAGGAAGGTCTCGATACCCTGAGTACAATGACAGGCAGCACATGTCGATTGGAGTTCAGACGATAAAGTTACGGATCTAGAAACGCGAATGGCAGAACGGTAATTTGTGGAAATAAGGGTAAAATGGTCATTGTGATTCCTTGGGATCTGTGCCTAGTTAGTGATTGACAAGTGGCTGTTCTGGGGAGTTCTAACCACAGAGAAGTGGACACTTGTCCTTCTCTAGATGGTGGTAGAACTTTGCACCAATCAGTTTAAACGGGAGAATAATTATGCATGGGTTAAGCAAAAAAATAAGAGAAAACAGAGACAGGGAAGAGCTTGGAACCTTAACCCCTCAAACTTGATCAGATGAGGATGGAGTGTGAAGGAAAGATGGAGGAGAGGGTGTGCTGAGGTGACTGGTGGCCACAGTGAGGCCACGGCGGAGCCCACGACGGCGAAAGGAGGAACAAACCGTAAATCCCCTGTTTTTCCTTTAATTGGGCAAACCATGTTTTTCTTGAGTTTTGCCCAATTCAGTCACTAAGATGTGTTGTTGGAGGTCTTTTGAGTCGACTGAGCTTGGTTACGAAGCTTGCCGTGGTCGGGGGACGTAAAAGCCGTGAGAGGTAACTTTCAATTCAAAAATGGTATGTCGTTACTTAATGATTGTCGATCGATTTGATTACTTGAGTGTTGATTTGGAAGTTCAGGTGAGTTCCTAGGACGTAAAACCATAGCCAATGGTGGCTGGAGAAGCTAGAACAAAGAAGGAAAAAGTTCGTTTGTGTTTCACGATTTGGTAAGTTACAAATAGAACCCAAGTCCTTGTTTTGATTGTGTAACTGTATAGGGAAGACATGGACGAACCTAATGGATTAATTGGGATTAAAAATGGTTGAAAATTGAATGAAAACCGTGAACGCCAGTCTAGCCTAGACCAAACCGGTTCGAACCAGGTGAACCGGGTTCACCAGAGGTTGAAGGTGACACTGTAGCAGGCGCGTGAAGCCCACGCGCAACCACTTCAGGCGGCGCGTGTAGGCGCGTGACACGCTTTTTGAGGAAGGTTCCAACACGAATTTTAAAGTATTTGTTGTAAAAAACATTTTGGGATTGGTTTCGAGTCGATCGGGCATCGTCTCTATATGTTTCAAGATGTCAGAAGGTTTTAGGCCTCAGTTAAAAATAGTTAAAAATTCGGTAAAATTACGGGGCTTTAGTATGATCATTGTGAAGTAGTTAGTGACCTTATTATAGGATTTGGACAGGTTCGGAAAAGCCGAGGATAGCGGATTAGCCGGGAAAAGTGTAATTGCAAGCGTATCGAGGCGACGGTATAATGGTCTGTGAGTGGACTTTGCTTTCTAACTTATGATGCATGCATATATGTTTTTTATATGTTTTTCATGCGTGATTCTATGATTTGCTTTATGACCTTGATGGTTTACGGTTTTGCACGGCTTTCGAGGTATTTACGGAATTTCATGTTTTACGAGAATAAAATTGATATTGTGATTTGAATATGATTTTAATGATTTGATTTGGGAATTTGAAACATGATTTGATTTCAATGAAATTAAAGGGATTTTGGAAAGTGATTTCGGGCTTGAAACCTAGTTCAGAAAGTGGTTTTAATAAATGAGATTTCAGGTTTTAGAATCGGATTTCTAGATGACGATTCGGGATTCGATTTGGAACTTGAAAATGGATTTCCGGATTTGGGTTCAGAATGATTATTCCGGATGCTAGCTTACGAAATGATGGTTTCAGACTCGGATTTGAAAATGGATGATGAATATGAGTTCTGGGTTTGGATTCGGAATCCTGATGAGATTGCGGATTCAGATTCGGAAATGGAAAATGGGTGTCAAACGGTTTTGGATTGGATTTGCTGGATCTGGTTATTGGGTTTAAAGACCTGGATGTGATTATGATGGGGGCGGGCCCGGATTGGGTTTAAAGACCCGGATTGAGTTTAAAGACTCGGGAGTTTAAAGACTCAGATATTGATATTTCCCCCGTAGGCCTATTGAGTTTAAAGACTCGGATTATATTGAGGCCTGGATTGAGTTTAAAGACTCAGGAGTTTAAAGACTCAGATAGATCCAGCAGGTTCGATGGATGGAAATGTGGTTTCAAATGTGTTTTGGTTTTCACTGAGACTTGATGATGATGGTTTTGAATAAAGGTTTTCAGATGTTTTGGGCTCTGCCCGGATGATATGGTTTTCGATGGTTTTGGCCTGAGGCCCGGGATTTGAGAAAAGGAAACTGTGTTCGGTTTCTCTTACATGGTTTGCTTAACCGGAATATTGAATGGTTTATGACATGAATTTGATATGCATGCATTGGTTTTTAATTTGAGGGTATAAATTGTCTTTTCTTATAAATGTTTTCTGAACTTATTATTTATTTTTGTCCACTCACAGTCTCTTCGTGTTTTCGATACCCTCCAGGTTGTTGCGGTGCAGGCTGTTGGTCGAGAGAGACGGAGACATCACACCCGCGATCCACAGTAGATTGGGTGCACTTTGGGAAGTCCGAATACTTTTAGGACGGTCGGGTCGAGAATCTCTTGTTCGACTTACGTGTCACATGGAGGTTGGACGTCGGTTTAACCTTTGTATCATGAGTAAGTTACACGGGAGCAGGATTTAGCCTTTAATCCCGGGGGATTAGGGGTGGGTCTTGTCATTTTTAATGTGGTGCATTGCCCACCGTAGGAGCGTGTTGTATTGGCTACTTTTCTGCTCGATGGTAGTGCGTACCGTTGGTAGCACTGACTGGTGATGACAGGAGCAGGATTTAGCCTTTAATCCCGGGAGCAGGATTTAGCCTTTAATCCCGGGGGATTAGGGGTGGGTCTTGTCATTTTTAATGTGGTGCATTGCCCACCGTAGGAGCGTGTTGTATTGGCTACTTTTCTGCTCGATGGTAGTGCGTACCGTTGGTAGCACTGACTGGTGATGACAGGTTGGACCGTCCACACTGTTACTTGGGAAGTCTTTAGGGAGTGGTTCCTCGACCAGTACTATCCGTAATCTTTCCGCAATGCCCGCAAGAAAGTGTTTCTGCAGCTCCAACATGGGAGCTAGACCGTAGCCGAGTACGAGTAGTGTTTCCTGATGCTGTCTTATTTTGCTGAAGCCTTTGTGAGTACTGAAGAAGATAAATGTCACTGTTTCGAGTTAGGACTCAGGGGAGACATCCAGGCAATTGTGACTGCCACACCTTATACCATTCTAAGAGGTTTGACGGACGCCGCAGCTCTAGTTGAGACCAGTTTATTACTGCAACAGCAGCGGACTTCTAGAGAGGCACGTCATCGAGATCATCCATACCTTGGACCTTCGGGGCGTCGGGGCCCGAAGGGAGGACATTATGAAAGCGCTTCTTCTTCTGGTGGCCATGGACGGTTTAGCCATTATGGGAGCCCTCAGCTATCAGGACCGAGGTCTGGTTCCTGGCAACAGCAGACGTCTATGAGTGATTCATCTGGTGGATCTTCTGGCAGACAGAGGGTATTGACTTGCTTCGCCTATGGAGGATCGAGACATTATGGTTCTGAGTCCCCATCCATGACTGGAGGTAGTTGTACTTTACAAGGTTCAGCTTCTAACACTACTGTTGGTCGAGGACAGAGTGGAGCACGTGGTGGTGATAGAGGACCACGGGGACGTGGCCAGCCGATTGAGACTATAGCTCGAGTTTATGCAGTTACCTAGCGTCAGGCCAGGGCAACTCCGGGTGTCATGACAGGTACTCTTACTATATATGGTATTGTTGTTCGTGCTCTGATGGACTCCGAGGCTACACATTCATTTATTTTGTGGAGTTGTCCGAGCTTGTTGGGTCTCAACGTGTCAGCACTTAAGGAGGAGTTGGGTGTCAGTACACCGATGTGAGTTGTCTACCGAGTGAACCAAATTGTGAATGATTATCCAGTGAAGTGGAAGGCGTGAAATTTCCAGATAATTTTATTATTATGGATATACATGACTTCGACATCATACTAGGAGACGACTGGCTGTCAGACCACTATACTATTATGGACTGTTGCAACAAGCGAGTGATCTTGCGGAGTCCGGGTTTACCGAAGGTGATTTTCCAGGGAGAACGGGGAGTCTGACCACCTGAGATAATTTCCGCACTTACAACTACTAAACTATTACAAAAAGGTTGTCTGGGTTACTTAGCCTATGTTGTGGAGACGCGTGATGATTCTTTGGGAGGTGAGGATATTCCGGTGGTACGGGAATTTCCAGATGTGTTTCCCGAAGACCTGCCTGGTTTACCACCAAATTGTGAGGTTGAGTTCACGATTGAACTACTTCCCGGGACGCGACCGATATTGCAGACGCCATATCATATGGCACCGGCAGAGTTATGGGAGTTGAAATCTCAACTGCAGTAGTTGGTGGATCTGGGATTCATCTGTCCCAGTACTTCAGCATGAGGAGCACCCGTGTTATTCGTTAAGAAGAAGAAGGGTAGTCTACGGTTGTGTGTGGACTACCGACAACTTAATAAAGTGACGGTAAGGAACAAGTACCCCTTACCCAGGATCGATGACTTGTTTGACCAGTTGCAGGGAGCGAAGTATTTCTCTAAGATTGACCTTCGATCTGGTTATCATCAGCTGAGGATTACTGAGGATGACATTCTTAAGACTGATTTTCGAACGAGGTACGGTCATTATGAGTTTTTGGTAATGTCTTTTGGATTGACGAATGCACCAGCTGTGTTCATGAACTTGATGAATCGAGTATTCTGATTGTATTTGGACAAGTTCGTAATTGTGTTCATCGACGCCATTTTGGTCTATTTGAGGAGTGCCAGAGCGCACGATAAACATCTGCGGCTAGTGTTGGACAGGTTGAGGTAGAAATAGTTATATGCTAAACTTAGCAAGTGTCAGTTTTGGCTGAATAGTATCGGCTTTCTGGGTCATATCATTTTAGCTGAGAGGATTAGTGTGGACCCCCAGAAGACGGAAGCTATGACTAACTGGGAACGACCAAGGACGGTTACTGAGGTGCGGAGTTTCCTAGGTTTGGCTGGCTACTATCGGCGGTTTGTAGAGGGTTTCTCTACTATCGCAGCTCCTTTGACCCAATTGACCCGAAAATGGGTTAAGTTTGTTTGGGATGACCACTATGAGCAGAGTTTCAGGAGTTGAAACAACGGTTGACTACTTCGCCAGTTCTTGAACTTCCAGATAACGGTGGAGAGTTCGAGGTTTACAGTGACGCATCACTATAGGGACTGGGTTGCGTACTGATGCAGCATAGGAGAATTATTTCTTATGCCTCATAGCATCTGAAACCTCATGAGCTGAACTATCCCACTCATGATTTGGAGTTGGCGGCAGTGGTACATGCTTTGAAGATTTGGAGACACTAGCTTTATGGAGAAACTTGCAGGATCTTCACCGACCACCAGAGTTTAAAACACTTGTTTACGCAGAAAGAATTAAATCTGAGACAGAGATGGTGGTTGGAGCTGATTAAGGTTACGACTGCACGATTGAATATCATCCAGGAAAAATGAATGTAGTGGTGGATGCACTTAGTCGGGAATCAGCGGGTTCGATTGCACACCTAAAGATGGTGTATCTTCCTTTTCTTGTGGAACTCCGGAAGGTTGGAGTCTTGTTGGGAATGGATGATCAGGGAGTCTTATTGGCTAGTTTTCATGTACGACCAATTATGATAAATCGGATCATCGAGACTTAGTTTCAGGATCCTACCCTGTGTGTTTATTAGATTGATGTTAAGGAAGGTGAGCGACAGGAATTTGCCATCTAAGGTGATGGAGCTCTAGTGAAACATGGTTGTATGTATGTGCCTATAGTGGCGGAGCTTAGAGCGGAGATTCTAGAGGAGGCTTATAGTTCAGCCTATGCTATGCATTCGGGAGGGACAAAGATGTACAGCACCCTCCGGGATCACTATTGGTGGGCTGGAATGAAGATGGATATTGCTGAGTTTGTCAGCAGGTTAAGGCGGAATGACAGAGACCATATGGGGCGATGCAGCCACTTCCGATTCCTGAGTGGAAGTGGGATCACATCACTATGGACTTCGTGTTCAAACAACCTAGGACGTGGAGTGGTTATAACGGAGTCTGGGTAATAGGGGTCAGATTGACAAAGTCGGCACATTTTCTACGAGTGTGTGAGACCCCTGGTAGCACACGCGTAGCTTTAGAAACTGTGACAGGATTGGTTATATGATATATGATAAAATGACTTCTTGGATTTGCGAAATTGTGTTTTATGGATAATAAATGGATTTGGGCTGAGTTCCCACATATGTTTGATATGATTATGGATTTCTATAAATGGATTTAGGCAGGGGCCCGTATGATTTGGATTTACGGAATTTGGGGCTGAGACCCTATAAATGGTTATTGAAACATATGTGGTTTGATAAATGGGTTTCCTATGCATACATGCTTTTTTGGTGAAGGGCATAAAGGTCTTTTATGAAATGTATTTTATCAAACTATTGTTGTTTGTCCACTCACAGTCTTTCTATTTTTCAATGCCTTTTAGGTTGATTACAGATGCAGATTGTAGCAGAGATCGAGATATCACACTCCTCCACCGGATCCTGGTGTACTCTGGAAGCCGGTCGGGCTAAAAGTTCAAATTTTCCATAGTCTGACACTTCGTGTCAGACGGGATCATGACACATCCCGTGTTAATCTCGGGGGGATTGGGATGAGTCGTGTCAAGTGGTATCAGAGTAGGTTTGCTCTTACGGTGTGCGCAGGTCGAGGATGTGATGTCTCAATGGGCTGCAATTCATTATCAACCTGATAGTTAGGATGCCGGTATAATAGTTAGTAGGATTGAATCGTGGATCGTTTTGGTTCGGTATTTAATTCCGGGGTTGTCATAGTTCTATCGTGGTTGGCAGTGTGGGACCCTACTGAAGGATGAACGTAATGGTACTTTAGAGTTTTAACCGTGGGACGGTTAAGTTGGAACCGTTGATTACGATACTGTAGGATTGGTTTGACGATAGTTAGGAGTTGTGACCATTAGATGGTCGGATCTTGTTGAGTTAGATGGATATGCTGCTAGGAGCAGCTGGGTTTTCCCAAACCCCAATTGAGTGATGGAACCCCTTTTCCGTGATGGTCAGGAAATGCGAACCTTAGTTGAGCTGATGGTAGGACTGGATTGACGTCCTTACGATGTCAGGACTGCGGGGTCGGTCAAATTATGGATTCTATTGGCGAGGACAGTTGGGTTTAGAGGAACCCTAGGGTGTGATATTGGAACCCTAAGGTATGATGTATGGTTCGGAAATGTGAGTTGGCGAGTGGTTTGACTTTGACGACTTTTTGGAGTCGAGACCGTAGGTTGGTCTAGTCATGTCAGCTTTAGTGATGGGACTGCACTCTGCAGTCGAGGTTATATTAATCGGTTAGACCTAGTTAGTTGTCGTACTACTTCAGTTGTGATGGATAGTTGGTGCAACTGAGGTCATGGGCGACCTGGTAGACGACATTGGTTGAGTCGAGTTATGTTTGGTTAGAGATTGGTTGGATAGGTTACTAGGGTTGGTACTTGTCGATGGAATCCCAAAGTGGGGATACGGAGTAGTTTGTACGGGTGATTGATTCCGTTGGATGCGAAGTCTTGATAGAGATGTCTGTTGGTTGGGTCTACACGAGTTGTGGCAGGCTTTACTATCGAGAGTGGATACAGTTGTGGATGTTGAGAATCGGGGGACGTTTCCTTTTTTCGTATGAGTTTTCAGGGTGACTGTACCCAAAGTTGTTGGGTACGAGAGAGGTAGAGTTCCTCCAATCTGAGCAAAGGTACGGGGTCGTTGCTCGGTATGAGTAAAGATTCAGGGTTGTCTGATTCGCATAGTGTGTGCTGGTGCTGATGCTAGTGTGCTGGTGCTGGTGCCAGTGATTATGATGATGATGATGAGTCACGAGTCGGGATGTGGCTCCGTCGAGATGGGCATGTGTTCGGTATCTGTGATCCGGCAGTGGATCTTAGATAGAGTTAGACTGGACAAGATCCAGCAGGGATTGAGACATGAAGATCGAGTAGTAATGGACCACATCTTTTTGGATGTACATAAACGGTATAAGCCAATAGGCGAACGTGGTAGTGGGTTAGACTGGTTATAGACACGTGGTTGATGTCCGAGTGAGTGGTTACAATCTGGTTGGAACTTCGGAATCGAGAGAGGTTGTGATTAAGGTGATTAGAGGAGTGCTTGTTTCCGCATTGGTATTGGGTATTTCAAAGTCATTTAGGGTGACTTCTCAAGTTCTGCCGTAGCAGATGATAGTTGTTGTCACCAACACGTTGATCGTGTATTGGTTGGTCGACCTGTGGTTTGTTTTGGGTCATCAGGAGGAGTTGAGTATTTCAAAACTAGGTGAACGAAATTTCCTCGTTTTCTGCTTGGTGGCAGACAGTGTTGGGTTACATGGCGTGGTGAGTGCCCACAGTCTTGGCATTCACGTAGGTTGAATTTTGATGTCATCGTCTTGAATCATCCTTGATCTTTCCTAGGTGGAATGACAAGGATCGATATGAGGTAATAGGAGAGAACCCACAGTCTCGATGTGTCTCGTCGTTGACTGATCTACTTAGATGTGGGAAATGGCTGAGGAGTGATGTGACCGACGAAGGATTCAAAGAGGGTGTAAAACCCTATGATCAGGTTTCATGTGAAATATTAGCTAAGTGAGCATGTGTGGATCCTAGGTAGGGTGGCAATGGGTCATGTCATGTCGGGTTCGTGTCGTGTCATGAATTCTGTTTTACCCATTTATGCCCAACCTGAATCCGACCCGTTTAATAATCGTGTCAAGAATGTCCAACTCGAACCCGACTTGTTAATAACCCGTGTAACCCGTTTAACCCATTTAATAAAAAGGTCATACTCAAAACCCAATTAACCTATGACCCATTTGACCCGTTTAACCTGTTTAACATGTTTAACCTATTTAAATTATAAGATTTAATAAATATTTAGGTAGGTAAATAGGTAGATATATGGGTTAGTAATGACACGTTTATTAAATGGGTCAATATATAAGTCAATATACGAGTTAACCTGTTAACCCGAAATCTACCCATTTATTAAACGGGTTAACATGTCATTATACGGGTTAACAGGTTGACCCGAAATCCACCCGTTTAATAAAAGGGACATAACGGGTTGACCCGAAAATGACCCGAAATTTTAATCGTGCGGCTTGACTCGGATAAATTTCGTGCGGGTTTCGAGTCATGTCAAAAATTGCCACCCATAATCCTAGGTGGATCTGGATCGTGATTTTGTTGATCAGGGTAAGTGGAGAATTTATTACTCTGTCTAGGATATTTGGTTACGAGAATGTTGGGACGACTTCCTTTCGAAGTCAATCTGGTATGAGACGATAGTTGAGTGAATCGAGGCGTATACAATTTGTCTTGAATTTTTTAGTATGATGACGATGGGACTGACTTCTATTCATGGTTAATCCCTTATGTTATATTAATTGAAAGAGTAGGTGACCGGCGGGGTCGAATTTGGTCAACCATAGATGTGTGAATGGTGGGATTGGCTTCCCTATGAAGTCAATCGAACGTAATGTGTTAATCATGTAAGCAGGTAACCGATAGGTTTGGATTTGGTGCGTCTTGGTAGACATGGGTGAGATTGGATGCTAGTTGGCATGAATGGTACGCCTTGGTAAGCGTGGGTCAAATTGTTGCATGTTGGATTACGTCTTTAGAAGTAGATGTTGTGATACTGGTCGGGTGATCATGAGACTCGGATTGAATGATGGGTTGGAGTTCTGATCTATCAGGTACTAGATTGGACAGATGGACTCCAGAATTTAAACGTGTTTGACTACGATCTAGGTTGTAGGCTGGTTGATGGATGGATGCACGTACCGTGTACGTTGTTTGAGGAATGATACAGGGCAGGCTTGTGGTGCCTAGTGGCGGTATATGGGATATACCAGAGGTACGTTGGTGAGCATGTTGGTAGTCGGCTTAGTCCCGATACCATTGGATTGGTTGAGCATGTGAACTGGACATTGGATACTATGCACTGGGTCATGGTGTTTCTGATGGGTCCAGTTACATATAGGTTGAATGAGATGTTGGTAAAGTTGTACTCAGATTGAGTGAGTTGATGGTTAGTGTCACCACAAGTAAGTATAGTGTCAGTCTTCGACTGGCGACTATCAAGTGGTGATAGTTTGATGGGATGTTTCAACGTGGATTGGCGAGTGAGATTGGTGACTCCCAGTGGGGGCAGACGTCAAAATAGATTGGTGATTGAGGAAGGAACTGTCGAGTTGTTTGCGTCAATGAAATGGTATCAACTCGGAACGTGTGATTATTGTCACTCGACGTGGTCGAGGGTAGTCGACTCGACGTGAGTATTGGTGGAACGTTTGGTTGTAGAAAAGTATCGTTCTGGTTAGTGGGTGTACGACTATAAATTCGACGTGAAGTCGACTTTTCTTTCCACGAGGTAGTTGTGGAATCGAGATAGTTGGAATTTTGAGGACGAAATTAATTAAGGAGGGAAGGTTGTAACGACCCGTCCCGAATTCTGAGATTAGATTAGTGACTAACGAAGGATTAGTGAGGTTAATCGGTGATTAGTTGAGCGAAATCGATCGGACGGTGCAAAATGACCATTTTACTCCTAGTCGTGGGTAAAATATTGACTTTTGACCCGGGAGGTCCGATGGCCGAGGGCCGAGGACTGTTACATAGATCGGGTCGATACGAATCCGTAGATAGGCGGCACGCCGAAATCGAATGTCAGACCAGAAAGTTATGGTTCACGGAAGTTCGTTTGAGCTATGCACACATTACGAGGCATAGATTAGGTGGCAATATCTGATTGGTTGACTTTTTAGTGTGGGCCCCTTGGATGAGTGACAAGTGTCACTCATCCTATTGGTCATTAATCCCAAATTGTGGATCTTAACATTGATTGGTGAGATTAACATTAAAATAATGATTTTGAATTATTTTATAATTTCTTCACCCACTTCCTCTCAATCCCAGCCATCCATTTTCCTTACACCCCTCATCCTCACCGTCCACTCATCTGTTCAAACCACCTAAACCTCACCTTCTCCTTCTTCATCGATCAAGCTTCACCATTACTACAAAACCGTGAACCCCATTTCCCACAAACCCTCACATCTTCACCTATCACCTTCCATGTTTGAACGAAAAGTAGAGAGTGAGGAATGACGAGTCGAATGGTGGTTACGGTACGGGTCGCCGTGGACGGTGGCTGGAGAACCCGAGACGATAAGCCTTTGATTTGAAATTTCGAATATGAGTTTAGGGGGGTTTTAGTTGTTTCTATTAATGGAAATGGCTTTCTAGTGATCTAAGGAGAAGGTTTGGATTGGAAATGGAAGTTGAGGATGGTGCAGACGCTCTGGACGGCGACTGGTTTTTGAGCTGTGAAAATCAAATCGTGAAGGTACAGTTTTGTTCAGTTTTTCGTTGTTTTAATCACGTGAATAGGTTCCTAAGATTGAGACTGGTCTATAGGGATTAGAATGGTTGAAAATGGATAAAAAATGAGTGAAATGAAACCCTGGACCTGTCCAGTCCGGTTCAGACCAGTGAACCTGGTCGGTTGGAGGTAGTGGACGATGAACAGTGCAGGCGCGTGGCTTTCACGCGCAACCCCTTTGGGCGGCGCGTGAGGCGCTTGGAGCATGGGTTGGGAAAGTGTTCAACATGACTTTTAATCTATTCGATGTAACGAACATTTTGGGACTGGTTTCGGGTCGATCGGACACCATCTCGATATTGTTCGGGATGTCCGAAGGTTTACGATCGAGTTTATAAATAGTTAAAAATTTAGAAAAATTACGGAACTTCAATGAGAGGTTAATAAGGTAGTTAGTAACCCTCTGGATTGATTTGGACAGGTTTGGGAGTCTTGGTGACGGTGATTAGCCCGGAGAGGCTTACGGCACGCAAATCGAGGCGGAAGCTTAGGACGGTCTGTGAGTGGACCTTGATTTCTAAACTGTGATGCATGCATAAATTTTTTATATGGTTTATATATATGATTCTATGATGTTGATTTGGATGTTAGAGAATTACATGATTTCACGCATTTCGAGACGATTTACGTGCTTGCATTTAAATCGTGGTTTACGATTTTGCACTGATTATACATGCTTATGGTTTTGGAAATGGTTTAATGAAATGGTTTTGGAAATGGTTTAATGAAATGGTTTTGGATTTTAAAAGGTAAACTCGGGCATGAGACCCCTTTGTTTTGGAAGCCCTCGGACTCGAAGTCAATTTTAATCACGTTATCGGGTCAGGGGCCCATTTGGTTCGTGAATTGATTTTGGATTTAAAAATATGGAATCAGGCACGAGACCCATTTGATTTATGAACCCTCAGACTTGAAGTCCATTTGATTTAACAAGGCATCGGGCTGGAGGCCCAGTTTGTTTACGTATTGGGCTCGAGGCCCAGTTGATGTACGAATCGGGCACGAGGCTCATTTGGTTTACGATATCAGGCACGAGGCTCATTTGGTTTACGATATCAGGCACGAGGCCCATTTGGTTTACGAAATCGGGCACGAGGCTTAGTTGGTTTACAAAATCGGGCTTGAGGCCCAGTTACGATTTATGATTGTGATTTCGGGTTGGGGACCTATAAATGGATTTTTGGTTCATGACGGTTTATGGGGGCCGGGCATGAACCCTTGAAAGGTTTTGAGAATGATTTCAAAATGGTTTTTCATATACCATCCTTATATGTTTATGGATTGTCTCCTCCGGGGAGGGTCGTTGGCCTAGGTGGACCCCGGAGTAGTCATGGAGCACTAATTGAGTTGAGTCGCCCTCGTTGGGTTCCTTACTCCAAGGAAGGATATTATGGATTATAACCCCTGGGGAGGTTCAATGATCTGCGGACATTGACTTGAGTGGACGCAGGGGAGACTTGGGATTTGAGACCCCGGGTAGCACACGCATAGCTTTAGAAACCGTGACAGGATTGGTTATATGATATATGATAAACATGATTTCTTGGATTTGCGAAATTGTGTTTTATGGATAATAAATGGATTTGGGCTGAGTTCCCACATATGTTTGATATGATTATGGATTTCTGTAAATGGATTTGGGCAGGGGCCCGTATGATTTGAATTTATGGAATTTGGGGTTGAGACCCTATAAATGGTTATTGAAACATATGTGGTTTGATAAATGGTCTTCCTATGCATGCATGCTTTTTAGTGAAGGGCATAAAGGTCTCTTATGAAATTTATTTTTATCAAACTATTGCTTTTTGTCTACTCACAGTCTTTCTATTTTTCAATGTCGTTCAGGTTGATTACGGATACGGACTGTAGCAGAGATCGAGACATCACACTCCTCCACCGGATCCTGGCGTACTCTGGAAGTCTGTCGGGCTACAGGTTCAAATTTTCCCTGGTATGACACTTTGTGTTAGACGGGATCATGACACATCCCGTGTTATTCCCGGAGGGATTGGGATGGGTCGTGTCAACCTGCGTGGCTCTCACCTAAAGACGTGGAAATGTTGGTTGTGTTAGAGGCTTCTTTTGGTTCAAAGGTTGGAGCTCAGATGTGTGATTGTGGAGCTTGATGAAAAACATATTGTAGACTTGAATAAAAAAGGGTACATATTGTTGGTCCACAATGAGTACTCTTGTGTGGGACGTCATTTGGCTACTCAAACAGTTGAACATTGTGGAGATCCGCTTCCAACGACTTGAGGGCAACAAAGCCGCCCACGACATCAGATGCCCCGCTTGTGGTGGATACAGCGCCACCATAGTTGGAGCCCCAATTGCAAGTTGATATAGAGTAGTTGGAGCGGCTAGAGCGAGTTCTTTAGTTCTTAGTGCCAAATTTGTTCTCAAGCGCTTAAATTTTATTTTTAGCATATGTTTTTAGCTCCTTGGGAGTTTGTATATGTTTCTTGGCCTTTTTGTATGGAGGGCAGACACTCTTTTTCCTTGATCGGATTTTTTCGACTAGTAAATTTTATGATAAAGTTTTAATGAGACAAACCTTAACTCTAGTAGTCTTGTAGTGTAATTTACCTCCATTATGAATGCATTCTTCTTTATTCTAAAAAAATAAAATTATAAAACTAAAAAAAAATTTAAAAATGAAAATCAGCCGTGAACATTCACTGCCCACCCAGATGGCCTGCCCTTCTTGCCCGTTTGTATTCTCGTATGGTGTGTTCAAAAAATTCTTAAATATTCCCACTCCTTTTCACTCTATCTAATTCATATAATAAACCCTAATTTGTTAGGATTTTGATTCATTTTCTAATTTTCCCAACTCTTTTTTGGCGCCCTGGATTGAGAATTGAGTTGATGATGATGATGATGATGAGAAGTGGCAGAAATCCAAGTAGGTTTGAGGGATTGGGGGATCATTTTGGGGAAATTCTTGAGATGGGTGGTGAGGAAATTGAGAGATGTGATTAAATTGGTGCGAAATTGAAGAAGGCACCGGCGGTGATAAGATAACTAAGCTTGGGTTGAATCGGAAGATATGCTAATGCTTTCTTTCCAATCCGAGCTTCTGATTTCTTCTTATGCATTGCATATGGAACTCAAAACCAACTATACCAATAATACAGCGGGGCGATCAAGACGACGACGACAAGTGACGAGAGAGAGTTTCTTGTATTTTTTTTTTCTTTTTCTTCTTCCATTTGATTTGATCGTAGATAGCCAATTGGTTAGAGCTCTCTAAGAAGAAACTCCCATCCGGCCCTAGCTCTAGGGGTGGGGTTCTTCTTTGATCGCCTCCTAGATCCAAGTAAGACCTTTGCCCACTCGCCTCCCCTCACATCCCAGGCCTCTATAGGCACACAATGAGCCCCCCCCCCCCCCCAAGCAGGAAAAACTTGCCTCCCTCGCCCCACAACCTTGCCTTCCCCTTTCCCCCAATTTGGCCTCTAACACACCACCCCTCCTCCCATTTTTTCCTTTCCATTTCTTCCTGGTCGGTCCTGCTGAGCCCCTCCACCCCTCGCCCCACAACCTTGCCTTCCCCTTTCCCCCAGTTTGGCCTCTAACACACCACCCCTCCTCCCTTTTTTCCCTTTCCATTTCTTCCTGGTCGGTCCTGCTGAGCCCCTCCACCTGGAAGGTTTTGTTGAGCCTGCGACTATGTTTTAGTTGTTTTTCCTGTTTTTCTTTCTTTAATTATTATTATTTTTTAAAATTTGGATTTTTTACTTGGTTTTCTGTTGAATTTTATTTGGTTTCCTGCTAGTTTTTAGCAGCCCTTTTTTAATTCGACAATGCCCTCTGCTCTTTGTAGCGCTTTTCTGGCTTCTCCCACTGTGGAGGCTTTTCCCTCTCCTCCTTTGAAGACTTCCAAAATCCTCTTAGATTTATTTTTCCAACACCATTTCAGCTTCCTTCTATCATGCTTCAATCATGTCCTCTTCCCTCATCCAATGCTTTTGGCGGCAATGGACCTTGAACACTCTAGCTACCCAATGACTATTTTGGCACTGATTTGTTTTTAAAGTGCAATATGGCCTCGTCGAATGGATTATGAAAACGCTCTTTTGTGTGGGTGACATGCTTACCCTCATTTTCCGATGACTTCTTCGGTTTCGCCTTCATTTTTGTTTCTTCTTGTGGTTTTGTGTTTGTTGGTTCGTGGCAACTCAGACAATGGCTCATGGCGGTGGATTGGGTAATTGTGACTTTCCATATTTTAGATCTAAGGTTACTTTTGGACTATTTTAAGTTTATGTTATTAGATTTGTATGCACATAAATTTGGTATTATTTTTGTGTATATTTATGTTCTTTTTAAGTCTTTTTGTTTGTGGGTTTCCATTCCTTTGTAATGTTTACCTATTAATGAAATTTTTATTTGTTTGATCAAAGAGAGAGGGGTGGCAAATGTTTTTCTCTGTTTTTTTTTTCCAGTATAATTATTATATGGTAGATATTCGAGTTGATTTATTTTTTAAAATCTTATTTTTTATATTTCTAATCGAATCGAAATGGCAACGACAAAAATTAAATTCATGTGTGTAAAAAATTGATTGATATCTAACGAATTATGAATAAAGAGGCTATAAGCTGACGTATTGGTGGTACTGGATCACTTAATAATTTATCCATATGATAAGTTTAGGAGGTGTAAAATAGAAATTTGTATCTTGATATTTTGAACGTATACATATGAATACTTACCTATCTTAAAAACGAAACCTAAGTAGACTACGACTCTCAATATCTTTTTTTTTTATTTATCGTAATTCTTATTATTTTAGATTGAGTTAAATTATTTGTTCCAAATTATTTCTTTGTTTCAAATTTCACCTCAATCTGAGTATGATAACCTTCTCAAATCCAATATGAAAAGAATCTGTCTATCCTCTCAAATTGTTGATCGTCATATTCTGTCAAGGCCTGAAAACCGTGCTTTCCCGAGACTGGATGAACTTCCTTTCCTCTGGAAAGTTTATTACCAAGGTCATGTCTAAATAATAGGGATAGTCACGGTGTGATTCGATATAGATATTGAAAAAATTCAAATCCAAACTGTTAAAATCTTAACAGTTTGATACAATTTGGATTTTCAAAAATTAGAAATAAAACCGTTTCTATTCAAATTATTACTAACGATTTGGTTTGGATCGAAACGGTTTAAAAATTGTTTAGGAATAAAAAAACAAGGATATAAAAAAAAGAATACAAAAAGAAAATCAATACTTAAAATTTTATATATTAAACTTGTTAAGTATTGAATTACAAACATTATCACTCTATTAAGATTTATCAAACAAACATTACTATTTAATAATTTTTTTATTATACTTTTATATGAGTATACATATACTTATATAGGTATATCTAGGTATCTTTTTATTTTTATTATTTTTATTTTGTATTAATAATAGATTTAAAAATTAATATATTCATTAACGGTCTGATTTGGATTTAACGGATTTCCAAAATGAAGATACAAATTCAAACCGTTACTAACGAAACGGTTTGGATTCTCAAACCGTTCGACTTTTATCCGATCAAACCTAAATCGTTGGATAAATAACGGTTTTAAGCGGATCGGTTAACGGTTTTAATAGATTCGTGCCCACTCCTACTAAACAATATCCAAAATCCAGAATTGTCCAACTACGTACTATAGTTTGAAACCATAATCACGACTCACTACAATACTATATTTTGAAAGTGCTCAAGTGGATTTCTTCTTTTTTTTCCTTTTTCTTTTTATTGAAAATATTCAACAAATTTCTCTTATTCTTAAAACAATAAAAATGGTTGCCTTGGTATTTGTTTGTATAGTTTGAGTACTGAAGATAGATGATATCAAAATTACTCATTACTCAAATGAATATCATATATGCCCATAGAAAGTTTCTCACTCTTATCATTAATTTTAGGGAAAACTTTTATTATGATCCTTGAATTTTACACTAATATTAGTTATAGTTCCTAAATTTCATTATTAGTAATAAATATTCCTGAAGTATACATAAATGTGAAGTAATTGTCCCTCATTTAACATTTTTAATTTTTTTTATGTTAAAAATAAAGATAAGATGGTCTTTTCAAGCATTTTTATATAATTCTCTACATTCAACCTAAAGCCCAAAACTTCTACTTTCCCACAAACATCAATCCATGAATATTTGAAAATTCTAAGCCCGCTAACAATTGATTAAAATTAAAAGAAACAACAAAAAAAATTTAGAAAAAGGTGAAGAATAACATTAGTGGCGAATTTTTCTAATGAATAGCGTTTTCAAACATCTTTTTTTGACGACGTTCATAAAATGACCTTTAGTGACAAAAAAAGCATATAAATTCGAATGTTTTCCAATTTTTTTTTTCTAGAAATTCCAAATTTTTTTGTTCTTTCTTTTAATTTGAATCAATTATTAAATTTGTGGCCTTCAAAGTTCCAAAATATCCATGAGTTGGGGAGTTAACAATTTGAGTTTGTATTTAGGTTGAATAAATGAAATTGTATAAATATACTTGAAAAGATCACCTCACCCTATTTTTAACAGAAGAAGTTAATAATTTTAACGGATGGATGATTACCGCACATTTAAGCATAGTTTAAGAACATTTGCTAGTAATAGTAAAATTCAAGCACTATAACTAACATTAGTATAAAATTCAAGGGCTATAATAACAATTTTTCCTAAATTTTAATATAAGGTCAAGGAGATCACATGGTCTGCATACCACATACTAATACAGATAATACCTACAAACATAAGTAGGGCCACTTGTATTAGTGTATAATTTGCAAACCATTTGATCTCTCTATCATTTTCCTTAATTTTATTTTGTATGTTGCACGTTTTTTTTCGACATTCGAATTTTCTATGTTGATGCAAAAATTGTACCAACGAGACTGTAAAAACACGCATGCACACCAAGACACGAGAAAGTACGTGGTTCACCCAAATCGAGCTATGTCCACAGTTTTGCCTCACTCTCATTAATAATATTATGATGTTGTTTGTACAAGTATAGGAGGTTTAGAACCTTTAGAGAGAGAAAGTAGAGAGAAGGGAGAGAGAGGTCCCTTTAATGGGAGAGTGGCTCCCTATTTATAGAATTTGTCTAGGGTTTAGGTTAAGGGAATAATGATGGGCTTTGATGTCAGGACCCGTCCCAAATTCCCCGGGATTAATGTGGGATGCGCCTAATCCCGTCTGACATGAAGTGTCAGACCAGAGATGATTCAGTCTCTAGCCCTCACCGGGGCTTCCAGAGTACGCCAGGATCGTAGGAGGAGGAGTGTGATGTCTCGATCTCTGCTACAGCTCGCATCCACGATCAACCTGAAGGGCATTCAAAACAGTAAAAGTCGTGAGTGGACAAAATAATATTTTAATAAAAATATTTTCACAATAAGACATTTATGCCCTTCACTAAAAGCAGATGCATGCATTCAAAAATCATTTATCAAACGTTCATAAAACCATTTGAAAACATTCTCAAACCTTTCAAGGGTTCATAACTGGTCCCCATAAACCGTCATGAACCATAAAAACGTTTATGGGTCCCCGACCCGAAATCACAATCTTAAAACATGGAACATGTAACACCCCGGAAATTCGAGGATTATGATAATGTAATTTAATGTATGAATTGACGTTTTTACCCTTGTGATTGGTATGACCAAATTGTTGACTTTTTGATTTGAGGGTCAAATGGACTTTGACCAATGACCGTGACATAGTTCGGGACGTCACGAGTTCATAGACAGGTGGCACGTCCAATTCGTACGATCAGGGAAAAAGTTATGACTATCGGAAGTTCAGGGGCATTACCGTAATTTGGACTTTAGGGGCGAAAATGTTGACTTTTCGTTTGACAACTAATTTTCACATGACTCAAGGACCGTTAGGTAGGTCTCAATGTCCTGAGTCCGTAGACAGGCGGCACGCCGAAATCGGACTTCGTACGGGGAAGTTATGGTCAGAAACGTGAAATCGGGAGGTTCGCGTCTCGGTTTTCGTGTCGAATATTTTATTCTGATATTCTGATTGGAGGACACCTAGATTCACTCACCCATTGGCTAGATTGGATCAAACTCCACTATGTGATTAAATAGAATTAATCTACCTTTTAATCCCAGCCATTGATCTGAAACCCCCAGATTTCATCCCAACCATTGATCTCATCCCTGAGATCAAATCTGGACCATCCATTTTGTGTGAGCAGATTCCCTCCATTCTATATATTTTCCTACCCGACACCCACATTCTTCCCATTTCAACCATCACACCTGCGTAGCACCTGACCTTTGCTTTGGGCGTGGCTGGACTGAGCTGGTGACGCAGAGGGACGGCAGTGATCACGGCGGCGGACGGCGGCGAGGTAGGCGGTCCTAAAAACCAGAAACTGTTTTAAAAACTCAGAATTTGAAACTTGACTTCCAACGTGTATCTTTGATTTCTATTAACCCTAATCGATTCTAGGGACTAATAGGAATCTCAAGAGCTTGTTTTCGTAAGCTGAGAAGGCCTGAACGGAGGCTAAACGGCGACGGGAACCCAGATTCTGTGCATTGAGGTAAGCCTTCGATCCAGGCTTTGTTTGGTGATTTTAATTAGGTAGAACCCTTTATGGGATTGAGACGAACAGTTAGGAACAAACCTGAGTTAAAATGGTTGAGAAATGGAGGATTGGTGACCGGGTCATGATCGCGGGTCTGATCGACCCAGTTGCAGAGAAACGGGTCGACCCGTCAGAGGACAGAGGTGATGACGTGGCACCCTGTCAGACCTGTCAGTGACGTGGACCACTCTTGTGTCGACACGTGTCACATGTCAGTGCACAGTCAGCACTGACATGTCAGTGACGTGGCCCAATCAGGGACTGCCACGTGTCACTGACATGTTAGTGACGTGGACCAGTGCCGTGTTGACACGTGGCACATTTCAGATCTGACACGTGGCCTGACACATCAGTGAGGTTGACCAATCAGGTGTTGACACGTGGCACCTGTCAGAGTCTGACATGTCAGACCTGACAGCTGTCAGATGACGTCAGCATGACGTCAGCAGGAACTATTCCTGCGTTGACCGACGCGTTGACCGGCGCGTGGGGGCGTGTGTGAACAGATTTTTTGGTGGGACCACCACCATCCTTTAGGTTTCGACGACCCGGATCCAATGGCGGTGGTTTCGGGTCGATCGGAGATCATTAAGTTGGTCAAATTGAGGTTTATTACCTCGGGAAGCGCGTTCGGGCGGCTTTTCCGGGTCGGTTTCAGCCTAGGATTTCATGGTTGAATGTTAGGGGTTTATATTGACCTTTACGTATACTTTGGACATGACAGAGATTGTACAATTGTACCAGGACGAGGGTATACATTCGGTTCCTAGCAGGATTGTACTGTGAGTGGGCCCGATTTCATTAAACACTTGCATGCTTAAATGTTTTCCGATTTACTTATATGTTCACATGCTGGAATCAAGAAATGGTTTTGATGATATTGAAATTATGGTTATGGCACGTTTCACGGTATTTGGGTTTGAACCCCGTCTAATGAAACTTAACGATCGGTTCGGATTTTATCTATGTATACATATATGTTTTGCATGTGGCTATCAATAAAATGTATTTGGTACTAGCACTGTATAGATCCATTTCTATGATACTGTCTCCTCCGGATGTGGTACCCCGAAGTGGTCATGGCGCATTGCCTGCGAGGGGTCATTCTACGGAGGAACCGGACCGTAGAATGACTCAGGAGCAGGATTGCTTATTTGACGTCAGGGACGTCGAGCGTCTAGGACGCTAGGCATTTGAGATGCCGTACCTGGACGGGGTTCGGGGATTGGACTCGGAATTGAGACCCGAGTGGCACACGTAGCCTTGAGACTATGACCTTATTGGACGTCAGGGACGTCAGACACGGGGATGTCAAGATCGGAGTGTATAGTGCAGTGGCTAAAATTATGTTTATGGTTTTATTATATGCCTTTTGATACATATTATATGAATTATGGTTTTAAATTCTGATGTGTTTCCCTCGATTTGGTTTATCAAACCGTTAGAAGGGATTTTGGTCCTTCTTCGAATAAGTGCGCAGGCGTGCCACCACCCGGCCACCAAATGACCTGAATGGAATTATAAGTATTAGGTGCGCCCCTAAGGCCGACTTCTAACCTTATGATTGTGCGGCCGAGCAAGGAACCTCCTCTCGGCTTGGGTTCTTTCACTCCCTCGGGATCGAGGGTGTTTAGGCTTTGAACTTGTATATATTTATATTTTTTTATTTATGTAAACGAAGTGCAAGTGCAATAATTAAATTGAATAAGAAAATTAACTATGCTTGAAGAAAACAAACTTAAACGTAAATGTAATAAATTGATATTTAAAAGAAGAGCAATAATTAAAATTAAAGACAAGAATAATAAACTAAAACTAACGAAACAATTAATTGAAGTTATTAAACGAACGCTAATGAACGAACTTGAATCAAAATAAAGATTTAAATAAGAATGAGCTTGAACTTAAAACAAAACAATTGAAAGTATTCTAAACAATAAACTTACTCTAGGAAAATGAAGAACTTGACTAACTAGAGCTTGAATATGAAAATCTAGTCTAAGGATTGAAAAGGTGCAAGATAAGAGTAAGCTTGTGTGTTGATGTTGATGTCCTTTTCTCTTCTTCACCTTAGCTATTTATAGGGTTTAGCCAACCCACGAATTGGCCATGCTTGGCCTCCACTCTTCTGACTTAAAAACCTTCCAAGTTGAGCCACTCGAAATCCTTCCAAATTTGGTCCACCCAAATCTTTCCAAGTTTGATCCACCCAAAATCTTTCCAACTCAAGCCACCCAAATCTTTCCAACTCAAGCCACCCAAATCTTTCCAAGTCGGGCCACCCAAATCTTTCCAAGTTTGATCCACCCAAAATCTTTCCAACTCAAGCCACCCAAATCTTTCCAACTCAAGCCACCCAAATCTTTCCAAGTCGGGCCACCCAAATCTTTCCAAGTCGGATTGATATTGAAATGATCCGAACGAGAAGGTTCTAGGTCGACATAATTTTGGCTTGATTTATTTCCTTATTTCGATCATTTGACAAATCATGGTCGGACGAAGATTGACGAGACCCGGCCCGCATCCATCTCTCTTTCAAGCTTGGGTGGGTTCGAAATTTAGATTTAGGAAAACAAAGAAACCCAAAATCATAGATACCTATCCGGCCGAAGGTTTTTGTCATGGTCAACCCGGCCAAGGATTTTTACCAAAGCCAACCATGAGGCCACATCTTGGCCAAATCTTGGTCAATTTTGGCTAGGATGATCTAAGGTCATTTTTCCTTCAAGCCAACCAAAACTACTCTTTTTACATGCATACATGCCTCCAACTAAAAACACATGTACATACTCCAACAACCAATGTGAAACCAACACAAGTGGCCACTCACATACATTAAAATAAAACTCCAACTCTCACTTTATCATCAAGCCGTGAGCCTCCTTTGTCCTCCCAAGAAACCATACTTGGCTTTTCTCTCATTTGTCACCTCAAGTATATAAAATTCATAGCTAGCTTGGGTTGTCAAAGTCTAGTGGGGAATTTGGAGTACACCTACCCACCTATATGTATGAATAAAGGAGACAATAACACCCCTTTTTTTCCCTAGCCGATGACACCCCCACATGCACTTCTTTTAATTTATTTTCTTCAAACCAACAAACAAAAGTCATGGGTGGCTTTGGAGAAAATCACGGCTTGCTTTGTAGAAGTGAGCACATATATATGTATATAATAGTACTCCATCAATCACACTTTTAACAATTCAAAGCCCTTTGATAGTTCCAAGGCACAACAACCACACCTACTCCACTTTCCATCAATTATATATGAGTATTTTGTCAAACAAACCCAATCCCAATTCAAAAAAAACACATCATATACACCAACACATCCGAATTGTAAGAGTTGATGCAACTCTTGCTTTAAATTAAAGAAGTTGGGTTTGAGAAACTTTGACACCCAACTTTTTGCTAAGGAATTCGGCCATCCCTATCACAACAAATCCAACCTCCTTGCTTAGCTATTCTCCTTCAAAAATACCCTCATTGGCCTCTAGTTTTCAGCCATCTTTGTGGGAAGAAAAAACTATCCTTCTAATCAAAACACTCCACCCACAACCCCTACAAAACAACCCCAGCCAACTCTTATAAAAAAAAAATCTAGCCATTCTTGTAAGCCAAAAAATCCAGCCAACACTTGTAAGCCAAAACAACTCACAAAACTTGGCTAAGGCCTCCTCTTCATCCCAGCCAAACCATCATAAAAATCCAGCCAACACCCACTCATAGTCAAGCCGAAATCCACCAAGAATATCAAACCAAAAATCCTCCTTTGCTTCATATATTGGGTGGGTGGATAAATTCACATCACCCCCAAACATGATGCATGCATGTTTGGAAAACGGAGGGGTAAATTATATGTTTTACTTACTAAACGATTTTATAAACTTGAATTTCGGCCCACTCACCCTTGATGTTTTGGTAACCCCTCCAGGTTGTGCTAATGAGGTAGAGGAGGAACCTGAGGCTGAGGCATAGATCTACTTCTGCGTACCTGAATCCCTGTTGGATGATTTTACCCGCAGGTTTATGTTAGAGTCGTGCTCGCAACTTGTGATTTGGATTTCATCCCTTGTCTGACATATGTTTGTTTCGAACTTGATGTAAAACTTTAATTTGGTTTTTATGCATTTGAACGTTTAAGGTTAAAATTGGTATGAATTTTGGGTGTCAGACGGGAGTGGGCACGTCCCCATGTGGTCCCAGAGAGGATCGGGGCGGGTCCTGTCAGAACACCGTAATCAAATCAATAGGGACTCAGCCCAAATCATGTCACGTGGGTCTCAGCCCAAAACCATTCTCAGTAAAATATCAAAACATAGAATACGGGGTCTCCGCCCCAAACCATTTCCAAAATATCAAATACGAGGTCTCTGCCCCAAATCACTTTTTAAAACATGGAACACGGGGTCTCCGCCCCCAAATAACTTTCCATAAGAATTACATACGTATGCATACGTATAACCCATCAGCGACACTTCCGAGAAGATGCCAACTCGGGGCACACAACCCCTAGGGAACACATCCCCGGTATATGTCACGATTCATCAATATATACTAGTGTGCACACTACTCGGGGTCTCACTCCGAGTCTTCACCCAGGAATTCTCCTTCTGGGAGGCTCTATCTCTAGATCTAGTCCGAACTTCTCTCCGGAATCTGGTCCGGGACCACATCATAACTTTCACTCTTGGAAGGGGATCCCTATGGGGATACCCATTCTGGTCTGTGAATCATAACTCTCCAGGTCGACGTCTGAAGGAGACCAATCAAATCATATGGAGGGTATATATACATTTCAAAATACTTTCTTTCTCAAACATATTTCAACTGGGTCTCATACCCGATTCATCTCAATAGGATTCCTCGAATCCGATTCAAATCCACTTTCACAGGCCTCGTCCTAAATCCACAGTTCAACAGGGTCTCATGCCCGAATTCTCATTTCATAAACCGAACTGGGACTCAAGCCCGATTCCACAATCAACTGGGCCTCTAGTCCGATATCACGACTAACTGGGCCCTAAGCCCGATACCATAAATCAACCGGGCCTCAAGCCCGATTTCACAACCAACGGGGCCTCAAGCCCGATACTATAGTCAAAGGGGCTTCCAGTCCAATATTACAACCAAATGGACCTCAATCCCGGATTCGCAAACCAACGGGGCCCTCGGCCCGATCATATACTCAAATAGACCCTCGGTCTGATTCCTCGTCAAATTAAATGGACTCCAAGTCCGAGAGTTTGTAAATCAAATGGGTCTCACACCCGAGTTCATATTTCCAAATCCAAAACCCAATCATCATTGAAAACTTAGCACGTACAAGCATAGTATAAAACCAGAAATCTCGAAATACATGCAAATACGTAAATCCTAGGCTACCACAAACAAATACACTCATGGCATCACAAAACATGTTCTAAAACAATTATAAAATATTTATGCATGCATCAGTTTAGAAAGAAGGGTCCACTCACAGACCGTCTGAAGCCGCGCCTCGATACACGTGCCATAAGCTTCACTCCGGCTAATTGTTATCTTCGGGATTCCTGAACCTATCCAAATCGTAATACAAGGTTACTAACTACTTAAATAACCCATCACTAAAGCCCCTTAATTTTCCGCAATTTTTAACTATTTTTAAAGTCGATCCTAAACCTTCGGATAGCCCGAACTATATCGAGAAGATGTCCGATCGACTCGAAACCAGTCCCAAAATGTTCGTTATATCAAATAGATGATTTCATATGTTGAAGTCATCCCAAAAAGGGGTCCCACACGCTGCCAAGTGCCGTCCAAAGGGCCCTGCGCGTGAGCTCATGGGCCACTGTTCCAGCGTCTTCAACATCGGTCAGACTGGTTCGAACTGGCCGGTCGGGTTCAGCTCTACAATTGGACCGGCGTGACCGGTCCAGGGTTCTCCTTCCTTCATTTTTCGTCCAATCTCTTCCTAATTTCTTCCATTCTTCCTATTTCAAAGTTTCCTATCCATTCCTATCATCAAATCCAAAGGAAAACCTCTAAAACCTAACGGCTTGATTTCTTCCCTCACGGTTCACATACCCAGTTTCCTCCCTGGGTTCTTCAACAGTGAACCACCATTCAAAACCACCCCAATAGCTTCCTAACAACCTAAATAACCTATTCTAATCGTCCAAAGCTGCCCATAACGTCAAAAATCAAAAATGAAAGAGAATGGGCCAAAAGCGATACCTTGCACGTTTGCCCCCGTCGTCCACGGTGGCGCTGCCCCTGGTCAGCCACTACCATCATCCTGCCTTCCTCTCACTCTCTTGGTCTCTCAAGCATGATCATATGGGGGAAGGGTTTGATTGGGGTTGGAAGGGTGATCGGGGTTTGGTTTGGGTTTGGTATGCACGAACAAAGAAATGGGGGATGCATGAATCAATTTGGGTGCACAATGGATGGATGACAAGTATCATTCATCCGTCGGGCCTGCCCCAAAATATCTGGGCCCACTTGATGCCAAAAGGCATCCGTCTCGTAAAATGTGCAATAGTGACCCAAAACTTCCGTGAACCGTAACTTTTCCGTCGAACATCCGAATTCGACGTGCCGCCTGTCTACGGATTCTTATTGTCCTGATCTACGTCACAGTCCTCGTCCCTAGGCCATCGGACCTCCCAGGTCAAAATTCAATTATTTGCCGCTTTTCAACCAAATTACCAAAATACCCCTGAACTTCCGAAAATCATAACTTCTTCCTCGAACGTCGGAATCGGACGTGCCACCTGTCTATGAACTCGTGACGTCCCGAACTACGTCACAGTCATTGGCCAAAGTCCATTTGACCACGTGAACGAAGAGTCAACGTTTCACCCATTTCATGGGTAAAATCGTCATTTCGCCCTGCTCGTCCGTTAATCCTCGTCTAATCCCCGATTAGCCTTGCTAATCCATCATTATTTCTTAATTAATCCCACTAATTCGGGATGGGTCGTTACATTTAAGGCATGGGCCTTGTGTGATATTTGAGGTCTTCTGGTGGGCTTATCCTATGGTCTAGTGTAGTATTTTGACAGACCCGTTGCTTGGTCAGATGTCATGTCAACAAGTCCCCCAATTCTTGACTGAGGCAGACTGCCTGGGCTGAGGACTTTCAAGTAAAGTGTGCTGACCGAGCAACTCCTCACTTTGCACTGCTCCGCTCGGTGTATCATCAGTCCCCCAAGTCCTCGGTCGAGGTAGGATGTGGAAGAGAAGAGGCCTTGTAGAGTGTTGTATGTCTAAGTGGATTGACGTTGTGGCGGTTGCGCGCTGGTAGTCCCCTAGTGAGTATCACTCCATGTATGAATCTGACTACTTGCAGGTGATTTTTTGTTGGATATGTGTGTCGGTCGGCATGTGAGCTAAGTTTAGCTTTAAACGTGGGCTCGGTAATTGAACAGCTCGGTATGCGTTAATCTGATGTGGTTGCTCAGTAGTGTGTCGAGCAGCTCGGTATGTGTTGAGCCGATGTGGGTGCTCGGTAGTGTGTCGAGCAGCTCGGTATGTGTTTAGCCGATGTGGGTGCTTGGTAGTGTGTCGAGTAGCTCAGTAATGTGTCGAGCGTATGTATGAGTTCATGTATGCTTGACATGGATGAGTGTTATGTATGTCGACATGCACGAGGGCACGTATGTGTGACATGTATGTCAATATGCACGAGGGCATGTATGTATGTCATGTATGAGTAGAATGTATGTCGGTATGTGTGAGGGCATGTATATGTGACATGTATATTGGTATGCGCGAGGACATGTATGCATACATCAATAATGATGGTCAGAAGGGATTTCTGATTGGAAGTGATACCTAGTTGTATTCATGTGTGTTATGAGATTTTCCTTGGTGCATGCTAAGTTATTTGCCTTGAGATTATGATGACCGACCGAGGAGAGAGTTCGAGGGGACATCGGTGGGGACCGACCTAGCAAGGAGTCCGAGGGGACATCGGTGGAGACCGACGGAGCGGGGAGTCCGAGGGGACATCAGGAGACCGATCAAGTAGGGAGTCCGAGGGGACATCGGGGAGATTGATCGAGCAAGGAATCTGGAGGACATCGGGAGACCGACCGAGCAGGGAGTCAGAAGGGACATCGGGAAACCGACCGAGCAGGGAGTTATACGGGACATCAGGAGACCGACCGAGTGGGGAGTCCTGGGGATATCGGGAGACCAACCGAGTGGACATCGGGAGACCGACCGAGCATGGAGTCCGAGGGGACATCGGGAGACCAAACGAGCATGGAGTCCGAGGGGACATCGGGAGACCGACCGAGCAGGGAGTTTGAGGGTACATCGGTGGGGACTAACCTAGCAAGGAGTCCGAGGGGACATCGATGGGGACCGACGGAGCGGGGAATCAGAGGGGACATTAGTAAACCGACCGAGTAAGGCATCGGGAGACCCACCGAGCATGGAGTCTGAGGGGACATCGGGAGACCGACTGAGAATGGAGTTTGAGGGGACATCGGGAGACCGACCGAGCATGGAGTCCGAGGGGACATCAGTGGGGACAGATGAAGGGGTCTGGACTGTTGTAATAAAGAGAGATAATATATTGGTGGGGTCAAGTGACAGGGGCAGGTTACCAAGCATGATTATATATGTATTTTTTTTGGTGGGTAGATGCCTACAGAAGGCTAAAAAGTAACTGTTATTTGTTTGTGGTGGGCAGAGTTTGCTGGGGTTTAAAGTACCAAAATTTGTGGTTTACAAAGGCTACAATATATATATTTATTTTGTGGTGGGAAAGAGGCTTTGTGAGAGAAGCATAAGGGGCTTCGACTGACCGAGAAAGGAGAATTTCCTTGGGTTCTTCCTGTGTATTGGGTAGATGGTATTTTCTGGGTTTTTCTTACTGTTCTTAGTGGCCATGGTGTTTTAACAGGCGAGAAAAATTGAAAAAAATTGACATAACCTTTTGTATCGATTCCCATAGACGGCGCCAAATTGTTGATGCAAAAATTGTAGCAACGAGACTGTAAAGACACACATGCACACCAAGTCACAAGAAAGTACGTGGTTCACCCAAATCAAGCTACGTCCACAGTGTTGCCTCACTCTCATTAGTAATATTATGATGTTGTTTGTACAAGTATAGAAGGTTTAGAACCTTTAGAGAGAGAAATTGGAGAGAAGGGAGAGAGAGGTCCTTTTAATGGGAGAGTGGCTCCCTATTTATAGAATTTGTCTAGGGTTTAGGTTAGGGGAATAATGATGGGCTTTGAGGCATGGGCCTTGTGTGATCTTTGAGGTCTTCTGGTGGGCTTATCTCATGGTACAGTGTAGTATTTTGACAGACCCGTTACTTGATCAGATGTCACGTCAACACTATATAAAGTGCACCTTCAAATATCAACTTATTTTGGAGTAAAATCAGAATCATATTTTTCCAAAGTGTTTCAACTCAAAAGCACTCTTAGCATCATAGCTCTATAAAAGTTTAGGTATATATCGACGAAAATATTACTAGTCAAATTTACGGATATATCGATGGATATATCGCTAGTCACTTTTATAGTGTTATGAAATGTCATATGATTGAATATACCTCAACTTTTAATGACTTTATAAATTTCAATAACAATATAGATTGAATAATCTCAAATTTTCACTAACTCTTGAAAGATCTTAATTGAATATATCTAAACTTTTAGAGGTATTTAAATTTTAATTGAATACCTCTTAATTGAATACACCCCCTTAACTTTTCTTTCAACATGGCTTTTTTTTTTTGGGTTTTTCTTTTCTTTTTTTTTTTGGCAACAAAATCCATTATTTTTCTATTTGGTAGAAAAATGCTGCTATTTGAAGCAATTTAATTAACTTTATTTATTGTCCACACTTGAGATGGCGTTTTAATTTACCACAAAAAATAGTCAAAAATAATATTTGAACCATCTTAATTGAGCACATCAATTGAACCATCTGATATGATAATGAATGAATAGTTATTTCGCTAAAAACCATCTGATATAATAATCAATGAATAGTTATTTTGATAAATTAAATCATCTTCTATTTATTTTTTTCCAATACTATTTGAACCATCTTCCATCGATTGCCATGTAGTTCAATTGGAATGATTAATTAGGATAGTTTAAATAATATTTCTCTTAGTAGAAAGCCAATCTTTTTCATCTTGTTGCTAGAAAATCCATCTTTTAGTTTTATCTTATTTTCTTATTATTTCACTACAAAATTCATCATTTTCCTCGTTTTCTAGAAAATCCACCATTTCAACAGTTTTTTTTCTTCTCTCTTTTAGTTTTCTCATTTTCGCTAAATTTGTTATCATTTTCTTTTTTTGCTAGCAATACATCAGTTTAAATAGAAAATTCACCCGAACAATTTTTAAAATATAATACTAAAGCCTTAAAATTTTTATTTTGTTTGCCTTTCTTTTCTTCGTCTTTGTTTGGTATTTTTTCTTTCTATATTAATCCTACTTTCTCTTTTCTTCTTTTATTTTTTTGGCTACAAAATCCATCAATTTTTCTCATTTTGTTAGAAAATTCCTCATATTTAACAGTTTCTCTTTTTGTTTTGTGTTTTTTTTTCATTTCTTTTTTCTTTTTTTCTTTATATTTTCACCCCAAAATCCAACATTATACTCTTTTCGGTAGAAAATCCGTCATTTTTTCTCTTTTTGCTAAAAAAATCCATCATTTTCAATATAAATAATTTTTTAATACTTGAATTCTTTTTTTTTTCCTAGAAAATTGCTCATTTTTTTCTTTCTTTTTATTTATTTTAATTTACTTTCTTTTTTCTTCTTTTTCTATTTTTCTTTTCCAATAAAATTCATCATTTTCCTCTTTTTGCTAAAAAAAAAAATCATTGTTTTCTTTTTTTGGAAAAAAAATCATTATTTTCAACAGGAAAATTTATACATTTGAACCATTTTCATAATATAGTGCAATGAATGTGGTTTGTGCTTTTGGAAAATTTTTTTAATAGTTTCAGTGTATTTAGTAGTCTTATTTTTATTTATTTCAGTCATATTGATTTATAAGGAAAGATAGTTTATGGTGTATATATAAGAGGGTTTTTTTTTTCCTTAAGGAAATGTACGGAACTTATGGCAAGATTTTCATTATGGCATCATTCATGGCAATTTTTTTTTTTTTCCTAATTTCATGTGAAATTATGGGAGACCTCCATTTTCATGTGAAATTCTCAGCACCAAACCTGCTTTTAATTATATAAATAGAGACCTCTAATGTTGTTGTCTAGCAACACCACTACTTGACAATTAGTATTTTATTTTCTAGCAGAAGTACACGCTATCCTGTTACATATGGGTTCAAGTGGCGGCGGCGGCGGCGGCGCTGATGTTTTGGTCGGAGACGTGGACGTGGACCCTCAAACTTACGTAGAAAAATTGATGTCAAGTGTTCCTAACGTGAAAGGGTGGGGAGCTGCAGGGTATTTGTACCAATACCAAGGCTTTTGGTATCCAGAACCTTTTCTGTTAGGCACCATTTGGGCCCAACAAAACTTCAAGCCCAAAGACAGTGACATTCTCGTGGCAACTGCTCCGAAGTCCGGCACCACATGGATGAAGGCCCTCATATTTTCTATCATCAATCGAAACCGTGAAGGCGGTTCCGTATCATCACCATCGCACCCCTTGCTCACAAAGAATCCTCACAAAATTGTTCCATTCCTAGAGAGTCTTTCGCGGGAGAACATTTCCGGAGGGAACCCTGCGGAGTACCTTGACTCCCTTCCTTCACCTAGACTCTTTGGAACCCACGTCCCTTACACATGTTTGCCATCTTCCATTTTGAGTAACCCCCGTGGTTGGATTGTATATGTGGCTAGGAATCCAAACGATGTTTTTGTTTCTCATTGGATGATGTCTCAGAAAATACAACCGCCACCACCAAACCAAATTCCTATGGAAGAGGCGTTCGAGATGTTTTGCGGAAGAGGGGTTTCAACTATGGGGCCCGTTTGGGATCACATACTCGAGTATTGGAAAGCAAGCTTGGAGCGTCCTGATCAGGTACTATTTGTCAAGTATGAGGACTTGAAAAGGGACACAGAGTACCATGTCAAGAGGCTGGCCGAGTTCATAGGGCACCCTTTTTCACTGGAGGAAGAAAGACAAGGAGTTATACAAGAAATCATCAACTTGTGCAGCTTTCAGAATTTGAGTAAGTTGGAGGTGAACAAAAGCGAAACATACCAATCTTATGTGACAGCAATGAGTGGATCCAAGCCCAATGTAGTTATGAGCAACAGTGTCTTCTTCAGACGAGGTGAGGTCGGAGACTCCAAGAATCATCTCACGCCGGAGATGCTCCAACGTCTTGACAAGATCACCGAGGAAAAGTTGGGCGCTTTTGGTTTGAAATTTTAAAAACAAATTAATGAATTTCTTCACCGAGTATCAGGCACTCACTCGCTACTAGCAAGTATCAAATAAATATCTTCTCTTAAAAAAAAAGGAGTGAAATTTCATAATAATATCGGGCATTTGTGCATGCAAAGCAATGGTTTCTTGCAGATATGCATTTGTGAATGTGCATAGTCGTGTTGTAATAAAGTTCTTGCATAGTCGTGTGAATGTGCATATATTGGTCACCAACATATGTAAGTCGTTGATGTTATTTCATGTGTTGGAGGTGACCAATAATTAAAAATAATGGTAATTAAAAATATATATACATATATGGGACAGATCCGTGACATCATATTTTACACACAATTTTTGACACAATTTTTTAACCATTAAATTTAAGGACCTTCAATAATTGAGATTAAAAATGACATGATTTTTACTCATAATCTAAATTTAATAATAATTAAAATAATAAATTTCTTTAACAACTTAAAATTAAAAATAAATTTTTAGGGTTTCCTCATCTTGAAATTTTAAAAATATTAAAAACTCTCGTAGATGATCTGAAATGGAACAATCCATCAAAACCCCAAAACAGAATACTAATATGAAATCAAAATCATTTTTACGAATCCTTCTCTTCTCTAATGATTTTGATTTCGTACCTTTAGCTCCTATGGGTTTTAGATTCATTCGATAGGTTATTAAGAATTGATTTACAGAGCTATACTATTATTGTTGATGAACAATTAAAAGATCTCAAACAAACTCATGAACCCATTGTTGTTGTCTTATTGTCGATGAGCAATTAAAAGATCAACAAACTCATCAACCCACTATTGTTGTCTTTTATAAAATTTCTAATTTAATTGTTTTTTGAAAGAAGATAAAGTATTGAACTTGATTGTTTCATTACTATTATTCTCTCTATAAATCAGTTCTTAAGAACCCATCGAAGGAATCTAAAACTCAAGGAGCTAAAAGTATGAAATCAAAATCATTAGAGAAGAGAATGATTTGTAAAAATGATTTTGATTTTAATATTTTTAAAATTTCAAAATGAGGAAACCCTAGAAATTTATTTTTAATTTTAAGTTGTTAAAGAAATTTATTAAAATTTATTATTTTAGTTATTATTAAATTTAGATTATAAGTAAAAGTCATGTCATCTTTAATCTCAACCATTGAATGTCTTTAAATCAAATGGTTGAAAAATTGTGCCTAAAATATAGTACCACGGATCCGCTATATATATATATATATATTATGAACAATATTTGCGTACCACCCCGGTAATATATATCTCCTCATATAAGCCCGACCCGGTAGAAAAACCCCGATCTGGCCCGTTATGGGCTGTGGGTCAGCCCAACCCGAGAGTTAGCGAACTGGACTTGGACTCAGGGTGTTTAAACCCGATAAGCCCGAACCTGGTAAGCCCATATAAGTCTGACCCGTAAGCCCGAATAACTTAAAGGTACTAAACTCACCCAAGACCATTTTTTATAATAGCTCAAATAACCTAAAGGAGTTAAACCCACCCAATACCAATACAACCCAAACCCAAACCCCAACCCCAACCCCAACTCCAACCCAATACAACCCTCTCGGGAGAAAGATGGTAGAAACCCTAACCTACCTATACAAATTATACAATACAACACTCTCACAAACACAAACTAACCCTCATCGCCGCTCACACACCACTCTGACTCTCTCGCTCTCGGCTCTCAGTCTCACTCTCACTCTAACCCGCCACTAATCTTAGACTCCATTATCTCTCTCGAATCTCAACTCATGAAAATGTAACTTTTTACCTTTCACCTTTTACCCATGAAGTTGTTACTTATGCAACCTTTCAAGAGTTTGAACACTCATTTTACCATTTACCAAACACTCATTTCACTCTCTACTAACATTTCCTTCCATAGCCTATTCTTTCATATATATATATATATATATATTTGCAACTTTAAAATTTGAAAAATAGCTTATTTCTAAAAACTCAGTCGAACCCAACCTGAATGGGCTTATTAGGTCCGACTTGAAAAACCAGATAAAATTCCAGCCCGATAAAGAGCTTGGGTTCTTATATATGTAAGTAAGTCCACCCGGCCCGACTAGAAATTTTAAAATTTATTTAATAAGTCCAAGACCAAAAATTTGGGTTGAGCTTGCCCGGTCCGGCCCAATGCCGAGGGCTAGTTTGTTTTGTTGGTCACCTTGCCCCTAGCCTTTTGTTCTCGCTTTTTCCTAGTATCTCCTAACTTATGATTCTTGGAGTTCTGAGGAGCCTTGATTTTGGGGACATGCGAACCATGTTTCCGCTCAAGAATGTCCAGAAGGTCGTCATCCCGACCTTTCCCCTTGTATTCTAACTTCATCTTAATACCTGGGGTTGAGGTCATCGGGACATATTTTTTCCTGCATCTGGTGCATAACGCCATCATGTCTCCATTGTTGGTAGCCATCAGCTTGGCTTGGCGATCATGTGGTTGTTCTCTCCTTGCTGATTTGGTCCTTTTATGAGATCAGTGAAGATTACCATGTTGACCGATGGTTCTAAGAATGGATTGTTATCCACTTCTAACGGGGCCTTAGGTATAGGCGCCAACACAATGTGTCCTTGAATGATCAATCTCTGCATGATATCCCTATACTCAATGCAGTTGGGCATGCCATTGTGTAATGACACATGCCATTTGAAAAATTGCTTACCCTTAAGTTCTTCCTGCTTGGGCCACTCCTTTTTGGGGTCTGGTATTATCATCTTCGCCTTTATTAGCTAATCATAGATCACTTTGACTTTGGTAAGGGCGAAAGAGTAAGAGCCAAACATTGGTGTCTTGTTTGCGAACATATAGGCTACCGCATGGCATGTGTGGTTTTTGCTTCTGGGTTGGTTTTACTAATGACTTGAGGGTCACTGATCTATTCCCTAGAGCTGGATTTCGGTTGTGGCTATTTCCAACTTCTGCTCTTCCTCTGAAGCTCTTGATTATTCTCTGAGGTCCTGATGCTCCAATTAGTGCACATGTATTTTGTTCTTGTAAAACGGCGGAGCTTTGGATTTGTACCTATGCCATTTTTCTTCTTCTAACAGCCTTTCGAACTTGGTTGATGATATTACTATTTCCTGAAGATCGGAAAAAGTAGAATCATTGAACTTCTTTATGAGGGAATGCCTCAGAGCCCACTGTGTGATGGCTACCATCTAGGCATTGTTGACAGGAAACCTGCATTTCATCTTCATCCGTTTGAATTAGGCAATGAATTCCTCTGTTATCTCATGCTCACTCTGCATGAGGGCTGTCAAACCACTAATTTTGACCTCGGGTTCAACCCTATAGAATTTCTCATGGAACTTAGCCTTCATTTGTCTCCAAGTGTAAATGAAAGCCTCTGGCAGCGAAGTGTTCCAATAGAATGCATCCCTAGATATAGAGCTGCTGAACATCCGTAACTTAAGGTAAGGATTATCTTCAACTGCCACACACTGGGACGAGAACCTCCCAATGTGTTTCAAGTACGATATGCTGCCATCTCCATTAAAGACTGTAAATGTTGGCGGCTTAAAATTTTTGGGAAAATGTTGTCTTGGTCTATATAGGCTGGATAAAGCTTTCTATAGGTTGGGACATTGCTAGTTGACTAGTTATTAAACACCTTAGTTCATTCATTTCATTCATAAGGGTCTGATGTTGGTCTGCCATCATGAAGAAACTCTTTATCTGACCCTGTCTTGTCGGGATCATCTTTCCTCCACCTGGCCATTAAATGGCTGGTTCCTAGAAAATAAGCTCGAGTCAAAGATCAGAAACTTCTATTGAGCTATGCTTATCCTTGGGATCTCAAACCCCATTTTCCTTAAGAAATTTGGCATTTGAAACAGGCGCTCCAAGATTGATGCTCCTGACTTCAAATGGTTTTTACCTTTATCAAGTCTCGAGGCCTCGAACGCTGGAACATTAGTTTTCTTTAATGAAGTCATGTCACTGCTAGAGAGCTTCTGAACCTGATGATTCAAGGCTTCGATATGCAACCTGATAGGAGCTAGGATGTCCTTGAAGAACTAGTGAGATCTTCGTTACCTAGATCCGGTCCAATGACCTCATCCATGGCTCCGTCGTGTTGGGGTTCCATGTCAGGTTGTGTGGCAAGTATCTCATGAACCGTATCTTGAGGAGATTTCCTTACAAATCTTCCTCGAGTCTTGGAGTGGCTAAGTAGACCTAGGCTTGGGCATGCATTATGAAGAGTCCTACCGAGTATGCCAAATTATATTCCTACCCAAAATTTTTTTCTCGTTTTATTAGCCGAATATCCCAAGGAACCCTAGCTAGACTTCCGCGCGGAACTTGATCTACGGAGCAAGAGATGCGGGCCACTATTGGGAATCTTTTTTGCGGTGAATGGTGTAGAGATGATGGATTGGGCTGAGTGTGATGGGTCGTAGCAAATAATCCTTCCTACTCAGGTGCATGCATACCACTAGTAAAGTGCTGTTATTAGACAATGTAAATGAGTTTCGTTTTCGGCCGAGAACCTTTCTTCTGATCAATGCAATTTTGAGGTAGGCGGACAAGATTTTTCTGCGATGTTCTTTTCTATGCCTTTTTCAAGAACTTAAAATATTCTCTTTCCAGCAATATCTAAGTCATAAGTTTATTTTTCCATGATATTCAAGTTGGCAACATTGTTATTTCAATAGTTAAATGGGCGATGGTCTCAGATTCTCTTAATTCGAAATCAAGGTATTCAGATCAATGCACAAAGATGGTATCTCGACTTGGTAAGTTCTGGACCAAGCTCAGATGGTATATCCCAATTTATTAATTACTACTTACGAAAAGTTTGTTTTGAAACGGAAATGGAAGTACGAATACAGAAATGTAAAAATACTAGAATTGAATAACAACTAAATTTACAAGTACAAAAAAGTAAATTATTTCCTTTGCATTTCAAGCCTGTATTAAGCAAATTTTTTTTGGAAATCATCAACTGAAATGAATATAAGTCGGAAATCAAGTCATGAGATGGCAGAGCACTCAAATGCGATGGTAGGACGTTGAAAAAGAGGTTTGAGTCCCTAAATGATCAGCCATGAGTTTGCAATCGGGATGACCTTTCTTGTAACCGATAGTCGAGATGGATTTTTGTGAAATGGTGGCCGAAGATTATCCGTGAGCCGATAGTTGGGATGACTTTCCATGAGCTAGTGGTCGATAATATCAACTCTTATCACATTGAATGGTCAGAAAGAAGGTTAATATTTCACGAACCTCAACCGAAAGTCCATGAATTGGTTAGTCGGAAAGAAGACAACCCTTATGACACTCGATCGGTTAGAAAAAAGGTTTGTGCGGGGAAATGAAGCTAACTATTAAGGCATTACTACTGGAGCGGATAGAAAGATGGTTAGGCAATTGCATAAATGCCTCAAAAATGTGAGAAGAGAAATTACATCTTGATTTTCTAGGTCGAAAGAGACAGCTTTTTCCACAAGGGTCAGTTGTTTTAAATCATGAAACCTTGGATAAAGATGTTCATAGGTTCAAAAATTGATGGAGATCAATTTGCTGAGTTTGATTGGTTGATTGTCGGTCCTTTGAGAAGCTGGGTTTCTCCTTATTTAAATGCGGTGAAGAAGCTCTCTAACTTGTAGAGTTGGGTTCCGCGCAGGTCCCATTTCACCATTTTTTTCATTGGGGTACTCCCCCATGCCTCAAATTTTCTTTTCCTTTTGTCAGAACCGTTCATTCTTCATTCCTCTCCACGCTTAAAGCTAATTAGGTTGGGTTTGTGTCGGTCTTGAGCCTTTTATTTTCGTGAGCCATCAACTTGGGCCCAAAAGGGATTTTTTCGGGTGTAAATAGGTCCAAAAGTTAATCTTAATTCGGGACACTACTCGAAGGTTCCGATTGCACCGATGCGTGTATCTCAAACTCACGAGTTCGTAAACTGGCAGGACAAGCAAAAAAAAAAGATCGAATGCTTAAGTTATGGGTCTATAAGCCTAAGGGCATTTTGGTAATTTGAACAAGCAGGGGCATTTTAGTCCTTTTACCTAGAGCTATTTTGCGTTAGTAAGCAAGTGGCAACTATTTCCCTTGGGAACTAACAGATGTCCTCAGGAGCAAAGGTGAGGTAGAACTCACCATTCTAATCGTTTTTAAATGGAAAAGACTAACATGGAGGAGGAAGGGGAAAAAGGAGGAGGAAGAGGCCATCACCACGTTCGGTGGAGTGATCAAGTAAGAGGAGATGACAAAGGGAAAAGATATAGGCCCTAAAACTAAAAAGAACGAATATGGAGATAGAGGAAACGAAGAGGAAAGTGGGGAGTGAGTCGAATCAGGCCAGAACACGATGGGAACACCTACCTCTAAACATGTACTTCCATTTTGGATGCTGAGGCTTGAAATTAAGGTTCCCCACATCCTTCCTAGACATGTGCGACCAAACCCAGCCCAAGTTCAAAAGCATTGGACGCGAAAAAGCTGCAAGAACGAAGTTCAAATTCTAGCTAGATTTGTTAGGCTTCCTCCCTTAGGGTCAAGATAAAATTACTTGATTTTGACATTATAATCATATTACTGACATGGTTTATAACTTGTTTGATGAATTGGAATGTTGAAATGGATGAGAAACCATTGAATTAGGACCAAGTCGTGTAACTAGGTTGGACTCGGTTGGAAAGAACCGAGTCGACCTGGCGAGAGGAAAAAAGTGGGTATCGTCTACATTTGTGATAAGCGTGGGGGAGACTCACCAGCTGTCCATCGGCACATGGTGACGCGTGCATCTTCTCCTTGAATTTTTTATCAACATGAGTTTTCACCCTTTTTTAATTACTAATCCATTGGTACAATTTTTGAGTAAATTGGATATTAGCCTAGGGTACTTTTGTACATCCGAAGTGGCGGTATTGTTAACCGATTTTTTTCCGTAGTGATTAAGAGTGAGTGAGAGGCGTGAAGGTTCGTGAGCGATGAAGGGGATGGCTGATGGGTTTTGACTCTCGATCGTTCGAGGTGGAGATGGAGACATAGATGAAGATTAAGATTGAGATTGAACGATAGAGGTGATGGAGACTGAGTGTAATGCTCCGGAAGGTCGAGAAAAGTTGAAATTATGATTTTTCCCTTGAAAGTAAAAATGTTGACTTTTGATCAAAAAGTCAAAATATTGACTTTTGTATCGGGACGTCCTTTAGAAACTCCACAAAGAGCGTTACAAAGGCTTCCGCCTCCTAAGTGTATAGACAAGCGGCATGACGAAAATAAATGTCGAATATGCGCATTATGGGTCACGAATATGTAAAGGGCATTTTGGTAATTTTGTTGGTAAGGGCAATTTGGTAACTTGCTCATTTAGCATGTGAATCATATGAGGATTTCTAGAGAATTCTTCAATTTTCCCTCTCAAATCTCTCCCACTTACTCACTTGGATATAAATATATGTGAGGTATATGTAAGACCCGTGTCCTGGAGGGAACGGTGAACAATCCCACATTCCTGCGAGGGGGAATGGTCTGGGAGAGGATGGTGGTATGCCTTAAAGGTGTAGGCACACACCAATCTAGCACTAGGCCTTTTGGGGGCTCAAGTGGCTTTGGGGGGGATTGAAACCCCAAAGTTAAGCGAGTTGAGGCTGGTGCAATCTCATGATGGGTGACCTACTGGGAAGTTGCACGTGAGCTCCCGAAAACAAAACCGTAAGGGCGAGGCCCAAAGCGGACAATATTGTGTTAGATGGGCCGGGTCGTGAAAGAATGGTATCAGAGCGAGAACCCGACCGAGAAGTGTGCCAGCGATGACGCTGGGCCCTAAGGGGGATGGATTGTAAGACCCGTGTCCTGGAGGGAACGGTGAACAATCCCACATTCATGCGAGGGGGAATGGTCTGGGAGAGGATGGTGGTGTGCCTTAAAGGTGTAAGCACACACCTATCTAACACTAGGCCTTTTAGGAGCTCAAGTGGCTTTGGGGGGGATTGGAACCCCAAAGTTAAGCGAGTTGAGGCTGGTGCAATCTCATGATGGGTGACCTACTGGGAAGTTGCACGTGAGCTCCCGAAAACAAAACCGTGAGGGCGAGGCCCAAAGTGGACAATATTGTGTTAGATGGCCCGGGTCGTGACAGTATAACCATTGAAGAATTGGTGAGGGTTAGCCGAACACCATGAAAATGGCGGCCACGAGAGAAAAAAAAATAGAGAAGGAGAGGAAGGAAACATGAAAGACTCAGGGAAGGAGAAAAGCAAAGAAATAGAAAGAAAAAGAGGAGAAGAAGAATAATTGAGAGACAGAGGAAGAGGAATAGAGAAACCTCCATAATCTGAGGAGTCCAATTTGTGATCATGGATCCATACTTAGTTTTAAGGCATCCTAACTTGAAACTAAGGACTCTGGTAGGATTTATAGGTCTTTACGATCTTTGTGAGCTTAAATGGATGGAAAAAGGACGTGGGAAACGCCAGAACATTGTGGTTACAGGTCGGCCGAGAGCTCCTAGTCAGGTTGCGAATGTGAGGTAAGTCTTTTTCTCATTTTGAGCTTGCAAAAATCTTTCTAGGATTGAATAGGTGAGCTTGGACATATAGAACGTGTGAAATGACGAAGAAATCGATAAAACCCAGCTGGGTCTAGATGTTGGGTCGGGTCCTATGTGCAGACCCACGGGTTGACCCGACTGGAGCTTGAAGGCGACTGAGACGTGTGTGAGGCCCATGCACATAGGACTACGGCCGCTTGTGGTGGCGCGTACGGCCTACTTTGGCATACCGATCAACATGAAAGCTTTAGTGTTGAATTTTTCGAGTTCAGTAGATCAAGTTTCATGTTAATTGGACATTTTTTTGAAGAAGATATGCTCAGCCAAAGTTGTAAGAGTTTATTTAAAAAATCTTAATATAATTTAAGGAATTGACTAAAGAAATCTTTTGATCAAGTGACAATAAGGACTTATGGGTTTATAACGATGTTGTGAATATTAATGGGTTTTATTCAATAAACTAGAGTAAACAAAGAATTTTATGAACGTAAAGGGTTATGGATTTGTACATAATAATAGAAATTGAACTTGTAAGATGTTAGTATGTACAAGCTATTGTAAATGGTTAAATCGTCTTGTAATATAAAGTGGAGAGTATTAACTGTGTTTATGATATGGTTAAATTGAAGAACTAAGTGAGGCTTATTTGGAGAAATAGTACTAAGAATGGGTGACCCTGTCGTTATTCGTATTTATAATATAAATCATTTCATTTTGCAAGGTTTTGATTATATTTATCCTTGGATAACAAAATATTTATAAGAGAAGTTCCTTCATTATCTTATTATGTGGGTGATAACAAATTATAACGGTGATTATGAATAGAAATACGAGTATGTGAATTAAAGGTTAAGTTGATTACTAAAGGCCTTAAAAACGAAGTGTTCAAGGGAAGGTGTATGAACTTGAGCTGGTAAGAAGGAAATACGTGAATGGATTTCCTTAAAGATGTCATACACCTTATCTTGGCATAATAAAGATGATGATGACTTTCATAAAAGTCTGTTTAATTCTATGGTAATATGTGTGGATTTGTTTGTATGATAAATAATTAAACGTCATGTGTGTTTTCTACATATTACCATTCTTATTAGTGTGGTGATTTCAATAATATTCTTAGTAGTTTTTATTATAAAGACATGTGGTAAAAGTATAGATAAGGAAGAATTAGGAAGAGAATTGAGGCTCAAGCGATTTGAAGTAATAAAACCCACCTCTTGTCAGAGCAGGGGTTGAATGTGGGTGGTATCCCTCAAGAGTGGACGTATTTTAGTTGATGTAATGAGATTGAATATGAATAAAATTAGTGATATCTCTTGTCTGTCAAAAAAAGTGTAGCAGCAAGATTGGTCCAATGTTTACGGAAATTTAGGACGGGTCCTTTCACTGAGATTTAGAGATTGATGGAGAAAGTGAGACTCATGATGGGTTCGGCCGTTCGAGACTTCTAGGCTTCAAGCGATGGTTGGCAGTGCAAGGCCGAGACAGTTCAGGCGACAGGTGTGAGGCGGAGGCCATCAGTGCGACTTAGAGACAATAAGTGTGGGCGGTGCAGCTGTATGCGTGAGATGTCGAGATGGGATTCGATAGAGTCTAATTCAATGAGGATGAGGCGTAAGGGCGTATTCGATGATATCAAAGAGGAAATGGGGATTCAGTAAGGCCGTGATTAGTGGTTGTGAGGTTGTCTCTTCGATGATATCAAAGATGTTGTATCAAAGAGGAGAGGGAAAAGGAGAGCATCGAGGTAATCGAAGAGAAAAGGGACCAGTTTGGGAGACAACTTGTCTCTGAAGAAGTGGTCCAACTCTGTACTCCAAAACGCTATTGTTTCAATCGAAATTTAGGTTTTCTATTTTGTTTGGTTGGATCTGATTTTTGTGAGCTTAAAACCAAAAATTGAGCCGATTTTATTTCAGTTTAGTTTTTTTTTTTTTTGCTCTGATTTAGTCCTTGGTCCAATTTTTTCAATACGGTTCCAATTTGATGCGGTTTTTTGGGAAGTTTCTTGCACATGATCCATTATGTTTAAAGTTTTATTTATAATGACAAAAATTACTCTTATTAATAATCTTTTAATAAAAAGTTAAACTATCTCACAACTAAATACCTTTCCTCAATTTTTTTATAAGAAAAATTATATTTTTATTAAAAAAACATAGAATTAAGGTGAATTATAAGAAATGCCCAATAATTATCAATATTAATTATAATTCGTGCTCAATTTTTTTTAATAAAAATTAAGCTATTTTACAAATGGGAGAAATTTTTAAATTTTTGAATTTTTTAACATTATTAAAAATGGCATAATTTATTATTTATTATTACTATTTTATTTATTTATTTATTATCAAAAATAGCAGAATTTTTTATGAAAAAATAAAAAACCGAGGCAATGTATTTCGCTTGTGGATAACTTTAAATATAAGAGGTAATTCTATTATTATAAATAAAACTTTAAACAAAACATATTATGCACAAGAGTTCTCAAATTTAAGAAGTTATTTATGTAATGCTTGAAATATGAAGAATGCTTGTATAAATATGAGAAATTTTAAGAAGTGTATATGTAAATAACTCTTTAATAATATAGGGTAGATCTCTTGATATGTTGTAATGAAATTTCCAAGCATAGGCCACAGCTTTTAAGTGGTATCATGCATCAAAACTTACAGACTTCTCCACGTGTACAATCTTAATACTTCACGCGCTGCTGACGGCCCAATGGGCCGAATAAACCTGGATCTATTGGGGTTTTATTTAGCAACCCAAGAAATCTCTTGTTCATCTGTTTAGGCACTACCGATGGGGTTAACCGCCAACCCAAGGAAAGGAGCATGGAATTTGAATCCGTAACATGTCAGTTCGTATATGCCGTCGTTCAAATTCCTCCTTTTGAAATATTAATGGAAGATTATGTGGCAATTGCACCGTACGACCATTTGCTCCTCAGCGCTTATTCGCCGTTCGATATCGGGGCTGCTCCTGCTCCGCCAAGTTTCTCCACTGCGAAAGGGGATGAATTCGAGGAACGACTTGGTTAGAAGGAGTTCTAAAGCACCAGCTTCGCCGCCAGCCCCCAGTGACACTTCCGTAATTCCGTATGATTCAGTGAGTTCTTGTTTCTTTAACATGTTTGATGCCGTAAGAGGGTAAACTCAAAAGTTCTGTAATAATGTTCGCTATAATGTCAAACATAAAATCTGTTGAGCAAATTTTGGGGAATTTGTGAATTCTAGGGTTTCTGAAAGGGGATTGATTTCCTTTTGTTTTTACCATTTCGCTTTCGAATATCACGTGCAAGTTGAATTCTGATTTCCTAACGAAATTTCCCATTAGCAGTGTTTTTAGGAATAGGATTTATTAGGCTAGATTAGTAGAATTAGGATTTCTGGTAAGAAAAGTTAGGTTCTCCGTACGTTGGTATAAACAGGCTATTATGGGGTGAGGGGTGGTTTGTATTTAGTTTTGTCGTATTTTATCAATAATGTATCAGAATTGTCTGATTTAAGGGTTTTTTGGGTTTCTTTGTCTTAGAACTTTATTATCTTCATTACACTTTGATCCCGTAGCTATATCTCTATAGATTTCTGCTGTTTAGTGCTGGCCCCCCTATTCCTGCATCAGTTATTTTCTCTTTATTTAAACTGTCAAGCTGTGCTTCGTTCATATATTTTTGCTGCGGGTTTGGACTGGAAATGATCATTACTAGAAATGGAAATTGGCAGATGATAACAGTTGGAAGTATTCAAATTTATTACAAGATCTCTGCTTGGGGAACTGGTATTAGATTGAGGCAACTTGTTCCGAAGTGTGCATCAAATCCTACTTTTAAGGAGCACTGTTATTCTCTCAGTATTGATGTCCATTTTAACAAGAGGAATTATCATATTGATTTAATGTCAAAACTAGTCAATATAGAGGATACTGCTACAAGTTCAAGTTCGGAGAATGCAAGTAAGTTTCCACATGAGAGCTCAAGTGTGCCAGATTGTCAGAGTGAGATGGATATATATTCGTCTTTGCCCACAGAATTTGGGAAGGAAAGAAGGCATGGCCGTGCAGAACGGCCTCATTATGTGCCAAGAAATATGAAGTATGCGGCTACAACGAAGAATTCAGATTGCTCTAAGGGTTGGAATTATAATGAACCTTTTGACATATGCCTGTCCGGGAGCAGAAGTCCTGGTCTTAAAGCTTCTTTGCATGCAAGAAAGATGGAAAACCAGACTGAAGCAGAGGACATGGTGGAATTCAAAAATCCAGAGCATGTGGCGGAGTTCACAAATCGAGTAGTACTACTGGAGCCAGGGATGGTATTATTGAAACATTTTTTAACTCTTAATGAACAGGTTAGCATTCTTTCACTTCTAAATCGTAGTTTTGCGATTCTAGACAAATACAGTAATCAGAAAATGACATTAGTTGTTCGATATTAATACTTTTTACTGAATTCTTAATGTTTTGATTCTTGTTCTGATAGCTATCGGAGAATAAATCTGTGTTTGATCTTTTGGCGCATCCCCCGACCCCTCCCTGTTTTGGGATATTGCATTACTAGATTTGTCATACCATATACTTATTGATAATACCTTGAAACACTTGATTTTATAGGTTGAAATAGTGAAAACTTGTCGGGAGCTCGGTCTAGGTCCTGGCGGTTTCTATCAACCTGGTTTTAAAGACGGAGCAAAACTTCGTTTACAGATGATGTGTCTTGGCCTGAACTGGGATCCTGAGACACGGAAATATGACTATAAACGAGCAATAGATGATACCAAGCCTCCTGGTATTCCTCAGGAATTTAGTTTGTTGGTTGAAAGAGCAATTCAAGAGGCGCATGCACATATTAAAGAGGAACTTAGAGTTTACAGTGTAGAAGAAATACTCCCTTCAATGTCTCCTGATATATGCATTGCCAACTTTTATACAAGAAATGGGCGACTTGGCCTTCATCAGGTATCACTGAAATACACTTTTTATATAACCATAAGCACCAGAAGTTAGATTTACCATCAACATTCAGTTTATAGGTATGTTAAGTATGCTTCAATGCAATTAAGTTGATCAATCATTTGCAGTATGTTCCATTGAAAGAGCCACATTGTTCTTAATAGTATGTTTTGATTTTCAGGATCGGGATGAAAGTAGAAAGTCTCTCCAAGAAGGATTGCCTGTGGTCTCGTTCTCTGTAGGTGATTCAGCAGACTTCCTCTATGGGGTCCGGAGAGACATTGCAAAGGCAGAGAGTGTTACTTTGGGATCAGGAGATGTGTTGATATTTGGAGGGCGTTCAAGACATATTTTTCATGGTGTCACATCCATCATACCAGACTCAGCTCCAATTGCTTTGTTGGCAGAAACTGGTATTCGTCCAGGCCGTCTTAATCTCACCTTCAGAAAGTTTTAATTAAACACACTTCATCTGTAACCACAGGTCTGGCTTCTTTTCTACTAGTACACGTTTAATTTTCATTATCTAAACATCACAATCCGGTGAGTGTAGTAATATCATTTTAATATTTTTTCACAGTTTGTCCTCCACAAGCTTTCTGTGTAATCTTTTATTAACCATGTTTATAATAAGTGCTAATGCAATCATCGACTTTGAGATTTACGCTGTGACTGTAAATTGTTTCAGCTTCACTCACTGATCTTAAAATATTGCTGCTATAAGTTTATTTTCCATCTGTATTTGTATGGTATCAAGCATCTTTGAGATTTACGCCATGAAACTGGTTCGTTTCATTCATTGATATCAAGTCAGATGCTTCAAACATTTACGTAACATCTGATGCATAGGTTGCTTTATTTTTTCATTCCTAAATGTTGATGGTCTTCTTCTTAGTTAAACTCCTTGCAGTCCTATTATTACTTCCCCATTTGTATATTACGTTTACTCCTAGAAGGTTCTTTCGGCTATGCTCATGAGCATCTGTTTGATTGGTTGAGTTGTGGGCTTAATATTCCATTCTAACATAATGTGCTTAATTAAGTTCAAATAGCTAATTAATTTTATCATGTGATGAGTTCAGTGATAGGCTCAATACAGTATTATACTTCTCAGCCCTTACTTTGATTCATGCATCAGTTTGTCTTGTTATATAATACAATTATCTCCTATCTTTTTATAATCTTGAAATTTGTCAGAAACCTGGATAATCTTGGGAGACAATGAATAAAAATATCAAGCTACATATGCAAGGAATCTAATTTGAGTTGTCAAGATAAGATACTTAGCTCCAAAAACAATATGGGCTTTGATCTGACAAGGCCTCTTGTCCCTGTGTCTTTATGCTTGAGCATCAATGATGCTGATTGGATGATCACTTTCAATTGGCTTGCATTTCTGATCTGATATGATTGAATGGCTTTTATTATCATTCAAATTAAATTGACAGTTGGATAATATAACATGTTATATTGTCTTATACGTAAACATCACTTCTACGCAGACCTCTTACTTTCATTTGTTGGCACTCAATGATAGGGATGTGGAAATCCTACGCAGAAAACACGCAATGGTGGCATCTGATTAACTTGGATGTCGAAAACTCGAAATCCATTGTTATTGTAATGATGACTTGTGTCTAAAACTAATTAGTTTAATCTTGGGTCTTTGTGTTCCTTATTTTCTAATTGAAATGTTTATAGTTTTAGTATGCTTTATTGCATAGTTGCCCTGCTCACACTTCACCATAGCCACAACTTCAAAGCTGTTTTATTAATATATTGAATTGTTTATAGTTCTTGAAGCTGTTCATGGGCTAGTTTTTCATCCATAAAAATTGAAGCTTTTGCTGCACCCTAAAAGCCAGACTTGCATAAACCTCCTACCTCATCTCCAAGTTGTTCATGGTGTCGTGACCACCATAGATGAACAGGTGCATTTACGTATATACCAACTTTGGTTTCATTTAGCCCCAATTTTCGACCAATTTCATTGGAGGTTGATTTGCTTTGCTAATTCTAGTCAGGGTTCAATTATTTCCAAGCACCCTTTTTGGAGAGTTGAATGTCCAATTGTTTATTAACTACTCCATTATTGTGTCCAAGTGCATGCGCTAGACAAATAAGGTGGTTAGTTACCTGTTATCGGAACTCTATTATACTATTATAAAAAGAACAGTACTTTTGACGTGTTAAACTATGATTTGTTCTAAATGAGAAAGTGCGAGCATAAAGCAGCGCTTGTTCCTCTGTGGCCAACATTTTAAAATAACTCAAGCTAGAAAACTTGTATTGGGGTCATTTGGAAGTGAAATATGACTAAAATGACGTTCACCCTCACCCTACTTCGTTTTTCGGTTTTGTTTGTTTAATATGATATTTGTTTTTTTTATTGGGTTGTGGCTTTCATGAAAAAGGTGCAGCCTAGCTTTCCCTTACATCCGGGGATGAAAATATCAAAAATATTATCGATATATCGGTCGATATTCACTATTTTCAACCGGCGGCATGTAACAAGGGGAAAAAAATTGAGCGAAATTTCGACATTTTGTCTTATTTTAAGCCTATAGATCTCATTATTTGATTAAAACGATCGAGATTGGGTCAAATTTCATGAAAATTGGACGTAAAACCATCAATTTCCAGTCGGGTTATGCCCCGCGGGTTGAAAAATCCGAATCACAGACCTGCGGGAGGAAGAAGATGACTGTTAAGAATTTTAGTTTGTATACTTTATATATAAGACGGTGTTTATATTTTCAATTAGACTGGGCCAGTCGAGTTGGCTAAGTTTTTTTTTTCTTTTTTTCGTTTTTCCCAAAATTTCCACCTTTGTTTGTCCTTTTTCCCCATTTTAAATATATCAATTCTTTCCAATTTTCTAACAAAGATCGACTCTATTTTTTCATCATTTGTTTTTTCCAATTTTAAATATATTTACTCATTTTATATTTCCACCTTTATTTGTTTTTGTTTTTTTTCCCAATTGTAATATATCAATTCTTTCCAATTTTTGAACAAAAATTGACTCTATTTTTTCATCCTTTTTTTCCAATTTTAAATATATTTACTCATTTTATAATTTTTCTTCCAATTAATTTTTTTTATGTTTATTGTGATGTTTTTAATTATATTAACAATCAATTATAATAATTCACTTTAATTATGTTTATGTTTAAAATTTTATATTATTAGCCATCGACAGAACCCTATTGTATCATATTATTCATCATATATTTATTATATCAAAGTCATTTTATAGTTTTTATTAGTCCTATATAACCATCATTGAGTACTTAAGTTTTTCCCAAAGTTTTATTCCAAATTTCCAACTTTTAGACATAATTTCCGTCATTTTTATTGACCATAAACGATATCGATATCTATATTGGGACTAGATATCCGTAAATTTAACTAACGACATATTCGTCGATATCGATATTTCAATCCTTGCTTACATCGTAATCCATGGTGCATTTTGTGGACATTTCTTACTAGGTTCTCATCTCAGAGATTTTAAGGTTTTGTGGTTTCAAATGCGCTTTTCGGATTTTTGTGATTACAACATCTTTTTGTTTTTTTAGTTTTCATCCCAGTAATCCTCACAGTTTGGTTAACAATCATGGTGTCAACAAACTCATTGCTTAGTTGTGTACTTACAAGAACTAATATGGTTTCACAAAATTTGAGTCATACTAATAAACTGAGACATGTATGGGTGGGTTGACTTCTCACTAATGAACACCTTACGAGCACGTTTACTTTCCATAAATGTGAATAGTAGATGATGAGAGATGTAGGCAATCAGAAGAGTGAGTAATCAAAAAAGTGTGCAAGATGTCAATGATAATAATTCCAGAGTCATTAAGGAAGTTTGATAAAATTGATGAGAAATTGTTGAATGGGAAGAGGAAGGTAACTAGGCTTTGGACGATAGTCTTGGTTACTTGGGTCTTAGTGGTTGAAATCAGCTTCAATTCTTCACTTTAGTGATGTATTAGGTTATGTTTACTTGAATGGCCCTAGTTCTTCATGTTTAGGGCTTTCTAATATGTAAAAGTTAGTTTGGTGGATTGTGTAAATATGTAAAATGTGTATACATTTTATAGGTGTTAAATGTGAAGTGCCTTATATATGTGGACCGTTCTCTTCCAAGTGTGAGGATTGGATTCTGAGAACAAAACCGTGCGGGTAGGGCCCTATTATTGTCACGACTCGGCCCATCTAACACAATATTGCCCGCTTTGGGCCTAGCCCTCACGGTTTTTTTTTTCGGAAGCTCACGTGCAACTTCCCATTAGGTCACGCATCCTAAGATTGCACCAGCCTCAACTCGCTTAATTTTGGAGTTCACAAGGAATCCAAAGCCAGTGAACTCCCAAAAGGTCTTGTGTTAGATAGATACGCACTCACACATATAAGACACTTCACCTTTCCCTCCCCGAGCAATATGGGATTGTTCACCGATCTTGCATTTCCAAGCACACGGGTCTTGCTCACCATTCTTACTTCTAAGATCGGGTCTTACAATCCACCCCCTTGGGGCCCAGCGTCCTCGCTAGCACACTTTCGGTCGGGGTCCGGCTCTGATACCAAATTGTCACGATGTAACGACCCGTCCCGAATTATTGAGATTAATTAAGACTTAATGACGGATTAGCGAGACTAATCGGAGATTAGACGAGGATTAACGGACGTTCAGGGTGAAATGACGATTTTGCCCCTAGGATGGGCGAAACGTTAACTCTTTGTTCAGGCGGTCAAATGGACGTTGGACGATGACTGTGACATAGTTCAGGACGTCACGAGTTCATAAACAGGTGGCACGTCCGATTCCGACGTTCGAGGAAGAAGTTATGACGTTCGGAAGTTCGGGGGTATTTTGGTAATTTGGTTGAAAATGGGCAAACAGTTGACTTTTGACTCGGGAGGTCTGATGGCCGAGGACCGAGGACCGTTACGTAGATCGGGACGATACGAACCTCCGCTGGATCCTGGCGTACTCTGATAGTCCCGGTTAGGCTAAGTATGGAAGTATCCCTAGTCTGACACTTCGTGTCAAACGGGAGCAGGCACATCCCACACTAATCCCGAGGGATTTGGGACGGGTCTTGTCACACGACCTGACCCATCTAACAAAATATTGTCTGCTGGATTGTACCAGCCTCGATTCGCTTACCTTTGGAATTTCCAAGAAATCCAAAGCCACTAAGCTCCCAAAAGGCCTTGTGTTAGATAGATACGTGCTCACACATATAAGACACTTCACCTTTCTCTCCCCGAGCGATGTGAGATTGTTCACCGATCTTGCCTTTCCAAGCTCATGGGTCTTGCTCACCGTTCTTACTTCTAAGACCGGGTCTTACAATCCACCCCCCTTTCGACCCAGCGTCCTCGCTAGCACACATCCGGTCGGGGTCCGACTCTGATACCAAATTATCACGACCCGACCCATCTAACATAATATTGTCCGATTTAGTCCTTTTAGGAGTTCACTGGATTTGGAATCATTTGGAGCTTTGAAGTTAAATGAGGTTGAGCTAGACTAATCTTAGGATAAGTGATCCACTGGGAAGTTACGCGAGAGTTCCCAGACATAGAACCGTGAGGGCTGGGTCTTAAGCGGAAAATATCATGCTAGAGGAGTCGGGTCGTGATAGAATAGTATTAGAGTTGGATCCTAACTGGAAGTGTGCTAGCAAGGACGCTGGGCCCTAAGATAGGGTGGATTGTAAAACCCGTGTTCTGGAAAAAATGGTGAGCAATCGCACATCGCTCAGGAAGGGAAATGTGAAGTGTCATATATGTGTGTATAGTTTTCTTCCTAATGTGAGGCCTTCTGGGAACAAAACTGTGCGGGTGGGACCCAGTCACGAACAATATCGTGTTGGGTAGAGGGACTCGAGGGTCTTCTCTTACTTAAGCAGGGCCTTTTGGGAGCTCACTGGTTTTGAATTCCTTTGGAACTCTGAAGTTAAGCGAGGTTGAGTTGGAGAAATCTCATAATGGGTGACCTACTGGGAAGTTGCACGTGAGTTCCCAAAAACAAAACCGTGAGGGCTGAGCCCAAAGCAGACAATATCATGCTAGAGGAGTCAAGTTGTGACATAAATAATCAGGTTGTTAAGTGATATGTAGTCAAATGTTCACGGCTGTTATACTATATTACCAGATTCACCTATTATAACAGGTTCTGCATATGCATGTGAAAGCATTCAAATGAACTTGTATTATGATAACATGCTTACCTATAGCTTGTCCAGCCTAGGTTTGGCTGCAACACGTTTTTTCCTCAGTTCTTTCTTATGTTTGAACTTTGCTTTAGCAATAGGGTCAATAGGTTGTGTGTATACATTTTGTCTGTGCGCATCAGTGTCAAAATTACCACGCTTAAGGGTAGAGTGGTATCGAGGGAAATTGGTAGGATTTGGAGGAGGATGAGGCTCATTTTAACTTCTGTTTATTTTTATCCTTGGTCTACGATACTTTGGTGGCTATAGGGATGGTGCACAAATATTTTCTCACCGATCTTTACTAAGCACTTGTTGCCGTTGAATTGACTAATGGCACTGCAAGCATGTGGGCATAGAATCCTAGTAATTTGATATCTTCTGCCATAGCATAAGTGAGCATTCAAATCAACTGAGAATCTTCTTCCATATGAATGTTTGACCTCAAAGATGTTCCCACCATAATGACTAGGAATCAAGCTATGCGCTGCCATCTTATTGGCCTCTTGAAAGGCCTATATTCTTCTACCAACTAGTTACTTCCCTAATTACCACCTTCATCTATTCTCTTGGTCATGAATGCACTTAGTTATGTATAATTTCTTCCACCATAGAGATGAAAGGGTTAGGCCAAAATTGGAGAATGACTTTGTTAAAAGCCTTTGACAGATTATAAAACAATGTGCCGCACATATAGTTTGTTCTAAAATGACTTCCACACCACTGTTTTACATCCCTTTGCTTCAGCAAATTATGAGCATACACATTGAGAACTTAAATTTTCTTTATCTCTTCATTGTACCACGGTATTGTAATGGCACTAGCAATCTTCTTCAACTACAACTTGAAATTCAATCCTTTATGCGTGGCATTACGGTTCCCGTAGAGATACCTCAAGCAATGCCTATGTTTTGCACCAGAGAGTATTTGGGTCATCACATCTAACAATCCCTTTTTCTTATCACTCATTATCACAACAACCCTCGAGTTCTAAATTTAAAGGTTTTCCTTCAACAACTACATAGACCACCTCTAACAACTAAAGTTTTCAGTTTCACAGATAGCATATGCAATGGGAAACATAAATAGGAAACATACCATTATTAGGATCCACTATTACAACTTCTTACAATTGTCAAGGGTGATTGCTCTTAATATGGAATGCATCAAACCCAATGAGGTATTAGCAACCTTTCATCCAATTGTCTTCGCAAGCTTGCAAAAACACATATACTCCCTCAAATCGAGGGAAATCATCATCTTCCAATTCTGACTTAATTATCATTATAATGACCTGTCCCGAATATCAGGATTAAATATTAATTAATTATGGATTAACGTGACTAATCAGGAATTACTCTAGAGAATTCAGACGGACGATTTAAAATGACCATTTTACCCCTAGAATTGGGAAAAATATTGAATTTTGACCATGGGAATAACAAATATGAGGACCGATAACTGTGATGTAGATTGGGACGTCACGAGTCCGTAGACAAGAGGCACGTCGGAATCGGACGTTCGACAGGAAAGTTACGGGTCACGGAAGGTTCTAGGTACTATTGCACAATTTACGAGACGAGTGCTGTTTGTCATTGGGCCCAAATATTTGTTTCAGGCCCAATGGATGAGTGACAAGTGTCACGCATCCATTGTTTCCTTCCCACCCATACATGCATATCATCACCCTTCATCTTCATCTGTTCCATTCGAACCCATCGAACCCATCGAACCCAAAATCGTAACCCACCCCATCTCCTTCCTCATCATCTCGCATACTGGTGGCATGAGTTGAGACTGAGAATGAAGGGAAGGCTGCGAGACGACGGAGGGATGGCGGTACACGGCGGAGGAGCCACGGCTAGGTAAAAACCCAAAATCGTTAAATGGGTCAATTTTCAGAGTTGGGTTTAGAGAATTGTTCGGCCATTTCTAATGATCAAATGGGGTTCTTGGGTGGTATACGATCTCACAAAGACCAAAAGGAGCAACTACGGTGGCTGGGAATGACGGGGAGGCAACCTGGAAGTGGGCCCGACTATTCATCAAATGGAGGTAATGTCTTAGTTTGTTTTCCTTGTTTTTGAGTAGATAGATCGATTGGGAAGGATGAGACAAAGTTGTAGGAAAAAGCAGGGAGGAGTTTGGTGGTCGGACGGTGGAGAACCGGCCGGGTCAGGCCGCGGGTACTGTGCGACCCAATTGTAGGACGCGTCAAAAGACGAGGATGCCATGATGACGTTAGTGATGATGTCATCCTGTTAGATCTGACAATGTCAGACTGACATGTCAAACATGGTTATATAGGAACTCGACACATGGCACTGTCAGAGTTGTCAGTGCTGATGTCAGCATGACGTTAGGGTTGACTTTTTAGCGTTGACTTTTTAATGTTGACTATTGGGTTGACCAAGTGCGTGGAGGCACGTGGGCTCAAATTTTGAGGTGGGCCTAGTGTCATTTTAAAGGTTTCGATAATCCAAATCCAATGGTGGTGGTTTCAAGTCGATCAGTGATCATTAAGTTGGTCAAATCGAGGTTTTTCACCTCAGGAAACGTGTTCGGGACACGTTGATTTATTCGGAAGTTTGGGGGGTTTATCCTATAGAATTGTATAGTTGATTAGTGACCTTTGAGTATGATTTGGATAGGTTCAGGAGTTCAGGATATGATGATTTAACCAGGGAAGCTTATAGCACGTGTATCGAGGCTGCAGTTAGGAAGGTCTGTGAGTGGACATTGATTTCTGAATTGATGCATGCATAACTGTTTTATATTTTTAAATGTGATTTATGACGACCATGATTGTGGTATTGATGATTTGCGTATTTGCACATATTTCGAGATTTATAGTTTTATACTGTGCTTATACCCGCTGGTATTTCTATGAAGGTTTAATGAAATGGTTTTGGATTTGGGAATATGGAACCGGGCATAAGACCCATTTGATTTGGGAACTATCGGACTTGAAGTCCATTTGATTTAATGTGATATCGGGCTGGAGGCCCCATTTAACTCACAGGATAGGGTTTGAGGCCCAATTGGTTTATGATATCAGGCATGAGTCCCCTAGTGGTTTATAAATACGATTTCGGCTTTGGAGACCCTAAAATGGAATTTGAATTTGAGAAATTGGATTTTTGGATTTACAATGGTTTTATGAAAATCCCGGGCATAGCCCTTTGAATGGTTTGAAGATGATTTATGAAATGGTTTTCCATATACCATCCTCACGAGTGGTTGCCCTCCAGACGTCCCGTAGTATCCTGAAGTAGACACAACACATTGTTTGTGAGGGGTCATTACACGGGGCGACCAGACCGTATAGTGACTCGGGAGAAGGATTGCTAGAGGTTAAAACCTCTCCCCAAGGAGAGTCATTGGTCTGTGGGTCATTGACCTGTGTGGATCCTGGGGAGACTCGAGATTGAGACCCTTAGTAGAACGTGTAGCTTTGGAACCATGACTGTAATGATTGTGACATCCGAGATGTTAGGCATCAGGGATGCTGAGGATTGGTTTTGGGCTGAGTCCCCAGATACTTGGTTTTGGGCTGAGTCCCCACATTATTGGTTTTGGGCTGAGTTCCCATATACTTTGGTTTACGGTTTTGGACTAAGGCCCTAATGATTTGAGGAAGAAAATGGCTTTGGTTTTCTAAATGGTTTTTATTGTATTTTAAACTAACTGGATTTCGAATGCATGCATGTTTTTTAGTGAAGGGCATAAACATCTTTTCGTGAAATGTGTTTTTATAAATTATTTGCTACGTCCACTCACAGCTTTTAAATGGTTTTTAATGCCATTCAGGTTGATCGCGAATGCGGACTGTAGTAGAGACTGAGACATCACACTCCTATACTGATCCTGGCGCACTCTGAAGTCTCGAATGGGCGGAGGTTTTAGGTTATCCCTTGTCTGGCCCTTCGTGTCACACGTGGGTTAGACGGGAGCATAAAACATCCCTTGTTAATCCCAGGGGGATTGGGATGGGTCGTGTCAGCTTGGTATCAGAGCACGATTTGTTCTTGTTGGTGTGTGCACATCCTGCACTTGCGTCGAGGATGTGATGTCTCTACGAGTACAACAGTCCTTCATCAACCTGAACGTTAGGGTAATAGTACGAGAATCTAGTGGAAAGGAATAGTGGATAGGATACGTTGCCCGATACACCATGAATTGGTGTGGTAAACCCGAGAAGGGTCGGATATGACGAGATTGCAGTGTGGGACCGTTAGTGGTCATGTTAGGATAGTGGTGCTGCTGATAGTAGCTGGGTTCCTCGAACCCTAGTTGTGATTGATGGTTTGGAGAATATGAGTACAACTAAGTTAGTAGATGACCTTAGGGAGTAACCCTAGTTTGTGATTGGTGGTTCACGAATGTGAATTAGCTAGTTTTTTTGGGAACATATGACTTTTCTGAGTGGCGACCGATCCATGGTCAGGTTAGATTGGAGATAGAGCTGCAGAGTGCAGCAAAGGATGAAAATATCGATATCGACGGATATATCGGTAGTCAAATTTACGAATATCTCGCCCCAAATATCGGTATCGATATCAATATCGTTTACGGTCAACAAAAATATCAAAAATTCGGTCTAAAAGTTGTAAATTTGGAATGAAACTTTGGAAAAACCTAAGTACCCAATGATGGCTATATAGGACTAATAAAAACTATAAAATGACTTTGATATAATAAATATATGATGAATCATATGATAAAATATAGGTCTGACGATAACTAATAGTATAAAACCTTAAAGATAATCTTAAATTAAAACATAATTTTATTGATAATGTTGCACTAAGAATACTTTACACATTGAACTTCATTAAAAACAAGTAGAGTGTCTACCAGATTGAAAATTGGATTGGTCTCCATTTACCAAGACATAAAAGTTTTGCCAAGTGATGCTACTTGACCAAACGGAAATGTATGGTTGGACATAGTGTTCGTATATCTTCTTTGAATGACCTACTCTTCCTCTATAGATGGGGTAGTTAGGATTTACCCAACTAACTTCTCCATAATCTTCATTGAGATGAGGATCTTCATAGCCTCCATAACCATGTGGCATTTGAGAGAGATGGTTGTCTAACTAGTGGTAACCATATTGACCATAAGCATATGGATCATTTGAGTTGTTACTAGGATCGGTGCCTAAACTCATTGACTCAAAACTAATTGTCATAGAATCCTCAGAAGATGGGTTTCCATAACCTTCATATATGTTGCGTGTCCGAATGTAATCTTTCCCAACACCACCGATTCCTACTCCTCATTCTCTACAACCATGATCATAATCTTGGGTGGCATGAGTGAAATTCGTCTCTCAATTAAATGGGCTCAAGGGTGCATATGTTTCGGAGACATGTTCATTTCCCCTGTCATCATCCCCTCCGTCATCCTTGCCTTCATCATTTGTCTCAACATCATCTCCTCCATCATCATCATCATCATCATCATCATCATCATCATCTGTATATTTATTTTGATGTAGTCTCTTACTAGTAGCATCAGCTCTCAAGTCACGTCCAGCAGTAGAACCAAGCATTGATCTCACCCATGAAGACATCTCCCGCTTACTTCTTACTTCCTCACTCCCCACTTCTTTAGATAGCACTCTATCGACAATGACACCGTGTTCACTAGCAAGATGGGCTACTCAAGGGCTAGGCCTTCCTCTATCATCATCCAAGTGAGCTAGTATAATCCATGCTTGAAGTGGATCAACCTCATTACCTTCCACGTGTTGACCAACAATTTCCAAAAAGTCAACGTAGTCTTCATCCACAACTTTACTAGATTCAGCTTCGCCATCTATTAACTTGAGCTTCATGTTGTAATAATAGAAAACAAGTTGTTCTAACTTTGAATATGCGAGACGATTTCTTTTCTTTGTATGAATTAAAGCAAATATACTCTAATTTCTCTTACATGTCGAAGATGATGCCGTTTGTGATAATATACGAACTGCAATTTTTTGCAAGACTGGAGAAGCTTGGCCATATAGTTTCCACCATTCCGCGGTCAATATCAAGTTTAATATAAGAGACCTTATAAAGTGCTAATTTATACAATATCAAGTTAAATGCAAGTATATACCCGGGGGCATTGTCGTTCGTGATTGTACAACCATAAGTGAACGAAATGTTTTCCGACCATCTCTAAAGTTGATCAACTACATTAAGAATGGTGTTAATATCATGTCATTGATGTACAGATTCCAAAATATCAAAGTTCAAATATGGTAATGAACTTACGTCTATTCCAAAATTTTGTAAACCCAATAGGCCATTTGGATTCAGTTTGAGGAATACTTGTTGAACTGATTGGACGAGGTAGGAGTCATGCCCAACACCTGCTTGATATTGATATCAGGGATTCAATTAATAAGCTGCAAATCATGAATGAAATTTTGTTAGTAAACAACAATAAAATAAAATATTAACCAGTTCAATAAGATAGAAATATCCTAGTGGCATGTAAGGGATGCACTAATGTTTTTTCCCATCGCTCCTGTATGATTTTGAGGACCCAATTCTTTCCTTTAAGACGAGTTATCTTTTCTTTCATTCGATTGAACATATCATACAGGTTTGGCATAGTTGGGACTACCTCAGATCAACAATTCGAAGGATTTTGTATATAGGTTCATATATTGACTACATCATCTCCAAGGACTCCCAGAATCTTTGGTCGAGGATATGAGCCTCAACCCTCTTGCCTTCCATTTTCCTACTCAGTGGGCTACCATGCCATTGATCACTTGTAAACAGTCTTCTAAGGCCAACTTTATGCTTAACTATACTATTTATACAAATATAGTTGGTTGCGAACCTTGTTGCACCAGGACGAACCAAGTCTCCTTGACAGAAATCATGCATCTGAGAAAGTAATCATAGATGATTATAAATGTAGTTAGTTACCTGCCTAGCATTTTTTATGATAGTCGACATTGTCTCATTCTTTCCAATATCTTCAACTATTAGGTCTATACAATGGGCTGCACAAGGAGTCCAATAGATTGGATACAACTTCATCATTTCTTTTCCAGCCTTCTTAAAGTTTGACCCATTATCAGTAACGATCTGTACAACATTTTGTACTCCAACAACCTGAACAACTTCCTTCAACAAATTTTGTATGTACAAATAGTCTTTATGGCTTTTGGAAGAATCAACTGATCTGAGAAATACAGCTAAACCCTTACTATATACCATGAAGTTTATTATGGATAACTTCGTTGGACTGGTCCAACCATCACACATTATGGTACATCCATAAGTTTCCCATTGTCACTTTTGTTGCTCCATACTCCATAGGAAGATATTTATTTTTTCACTTCATATGGAGAAGGAGTGGACACGCCTTCACCTGAAAACCAAAACATAAGTTAACATTTAATGCTATTTCATAAGTTAAAAAAAATATATCATAAATAAATTTATTAAATACCTGATCATTGGGCTTCAATAATCATATTCTTAAAATGATGAGAGTTGGCTTTATTTGGAGCCACACCTTCATATATAAAAAATTTGCTTATGTATCGACCCAACTTCTCTTACGTCCTTTTCCACATAGATTTTACAGTCTTCTATTGACTTCGTTCGGTTTTGTAGAGCTTTGGTTCTAGAGGAATTGAAAATGGATCACGCAAACTTTGTGACCGACACATCTGTTGAGGTTGTTGACGATTACTACTACCTCCTTGAGCACCACGCATGGTACCAACTCCATAAGTGTCAACACTTCACCGTGCCTCATCTCTTGATACATTTACATCAAAGTGATATGCTGCTCTCTCAGATCTATGCAAATCTGGTGGATAAGCGAATCCATCATTATCCTCTTCATCATCGCTATCATTAATCTGAATGATCTGTTTAGTGTCTAGTGGATCTCCTCTTAAGCCAGTTCGTATGTTCTCACCAATCATATTCTTATTCTGTTTAGTAGTATCTTTAGTTTTGATCCATGCTCTAACCTCATCCCTAATAGCTTTAGGTACATCTTTGCATTTTTGAACATTTGTTTTTGGATCAAAACTTGCTAGATGAAACTTTAATCGCATGATGCCTCTACTTTGGAACTGATGTTGACAAAACGAACATATGACACCGTTTTTATTTCCAAGAATTGCATTGGTATATTTCCATGCTAGGTCAATTCATCCAGGTCTTGGGCGGCTTTCACTTGCACTTCCACTAGCCATATTACGAAATCTAAGTTACATGAAAAATAATTAGAATTTGATAATGACAATTAATAATAATAAAAATACAAATAATAATAAAATTATTTCAATTAGAACATATATTCTAAGTTAGACTTTGATGATGATAAAAAATTAAGTAGCAAAAACACATATATTCATAATTTTAATATATATTCTAAAATAAAACATATATTTTAAATTAAAACAAATATTACCAAATATATGAATTAAGCCATATTTTATATTAAAACATACATTACTAAAACATATTTTACCTAATAATAAATTTTGAATTTTGAAACAAAAAGTTTAAGACTTAATCTATTTTTGATATTTGGGGTTAAAAAATATAATTTATTATGATATAATTTATCATGACAAATAATTAAATAATATTTTTGATATTATGTTATTTATCATGACAAATAACATATTTTACCTAATAATATAATTTATTATGACAAATAATTAAATAATATATGTAAATAATTAAAAAAAAGGTTAACAAACGAAATGAAACGAAACGCAGTGTTTCGTTTCAATTTTTTCTTTACTCAACAGAGTTTGATCGAATTGGAAATTGGGGAAAATGTGAGGGGCATGAAGGGCGAGGCGGCTGAGAGACCTCTCTCGTCGTCCCTAGTGAGTGATGTGAGGCGACCGTGACAGTGAGACTGAGACGGCGCGAGCCACAATGAGGACGGACGAGACGAGAGGGGTGGAGCTGTTGTCGAGGGTCGAGTCAGTCGTCGAGGAGGAGTAGAGCGAAGCGAAGAACCGGAGATGTAGAGATGGTTCGACTAGCTATGCGGTGCTTCGGCGTCGACATCAATAGATCAGGAGTGGTTGGGTTTGAGGTTTTCTTCGGTAGCCCTCCCCCTCCCCCCCCCCCCCCCCCCCAACCCAACCCCCCTTCCCCCCAATTTATGCTTTTCCGGAATTCTGGTGACTGGTGAGTCTGTGGAATTTTTTTTTTGTTTCTTCCCAAAATTCTGTTCTTCCGTGGCAATTGAATCATTGCCTTTTTGAATTTTGGAATCCTTGTGTATATGATTGATTGAAATTGAATCAATTGAGTGACCCAAATTCTATTCCATCTGTGATTTTCAATTTCCTGTGTATGATTTTTCATTTTTGTTTTATTTCGGTCCTTTTCTGCAGAATTTCACTCGTGGGTTGGTCCAAAATCGGGGCTTTCGGCCCAATATCGGGAATTTCAGACAATATTGACCGAAATCATCGATATGTGTCAATGTTGGAAGAAATCACCAATATTGGGGGAAGATTAACCTTCACCCCCCTCTTAGCTGCCGGTGGCCGGAAATCCCGATATATCGAGCGATATATAGGTGATTCCGGCGATATTTTCAACCATGAGTGCAACTGAGGCCGTGAAGGAACCTAGTGAGTTTAGTTGGCCCTAGTGGACGACTCTAGTTGAGTCTAATTGTGACTATGGAAATTGATTGATCAGACACTAAGTGAAATGATGGGATTCGATCCATAAGTGCGCTTGGATACGGAGTCTCGATAGCGATGTATGTTGGTTGTGTCTGCACGAGATTGTGGCAGATAGGACTGTTAAGAATTGGGTTACATTCAGGGAAATTCCACGTTCCTTTCTTGTACGATATGTCAGAGTGGTTGAGTTGAGGGAGGCAGAGTTCCTCCAACCTGAGCAGAGGTACGTGGTTATTGCTCGGTATGAGCAAAGTTTTAGGTTGGTTTGATTCGGACACTACGTGCCAGTGATTGCGACGACGATGGGAGACTATGAGCCACGCGCTGAGGATGTGACTCAGTTGTGATGTGCTTATGTTCGGTATTTACCACTCCTCGACGATAAGGATTCGTCGGCTAGTGTTGATTCATAGGAGTAGTGTCGAGATGACAGATATGATAGAGATGGATTGGATGGGATCCAACAGTGGATGAGATGTGTTGGGACTCTAACCCAACCGTGATTGAGATAATTGATGTGATTGAGATGATTAAGTGGTGATTGGATGAAACGATATAAGCCGATAGGTGAGTTGGGTAGTGCGTTAAACCGTTTACGGACACGTGGTTGATGTCCGAGTGAGTTGAGGACTTGGAAGCATATTCAAGTTGGTTCCAACAAGGTTGGAACTTCTGAATTAAGAGAGGTTACAATTGCGGAGATGAGAAGGGTACTTGATTCCACATTGGCGATGGATATTCCAGGGTCACTAAGTGTGACTTCTCATTTTCTGCTCGTTAGTAGATGGTGCTTGGTGTCACTTGACGTGTTGAGTGTAGTGGAATTGTGTTGACCTTCACGTAGGATGAATTTTGATGTCATCAACTTGGATCATCTTTGATTTCCCTACGTGAGTGGACGAGGGAATCTGATTAGGACATGATGTGGAGAAAGATGACATGGAATGATAGGGATCGATGTGAGGTAATTGAAGTGAACCCACAGGCTATACTTGTCTTGTCTTTGGGTGATCTTACTAGAAGTGAAAATGGGTAAGGAGCTGTTTGATAGTATAAGGATTCAAAGAGAGTGTAAGACCTTATGAACCGAAGTCTAGTAGTTATCTGACTAAATTGCCTTACTGACTATGCTAAGCTAGAAGCAGAGGAGAATCGTATTGTGAGACAGTTTAAGAACCTTTTGGAATAGTTGGTGAGATGACAAGACAGAGGTTGGATATGTGAAGAGAGTATACGATTTGTCTTGAATATGTGAGTGCGTCTGGGTCTTGGATATCAGAAGTGTTCAGTCTTGGATATGTGAAGAGAGTATACGGTCTGTCTTGGATATATGGGTGTCGGAATTATTATGTCTTGGATATGTGGATGAGTAATAATCTTGGATTTACTCATTCAGACCGGAAGTGTTAGTGACTGTCAGGAGGAGGCTATCTCCGCAAATGAGGTGTTTTACTGGGATTGGCTTCCTTTCGAAGTCAATCTGGTCGGTATGGGAATCAAATGAGCAAGTATCTGGTAGGATCAGAGTGGTACGCCTTGGTGGATGTGATTCAGATTGGTACATATTGGATGACGTGATTGGGAGTAGACGTTCCTGATGCTGGTCAGGGGACCAGGAGACTCGGAATGGACACAGAATTGGAATGTATGGTTTGTCTCATACGAGATTGGACGGATAAACTCCGGAATTGACGCATGAAGCGACTGCTCTGTGACTCTCACTAGCGTCAGCATGGATCGCTGAGGGAATTGACTGATATGAATACCGAAGTCGATAAATGCCTCAGTTTGATTATGGACGCAAGGTGAGATTCGTGCCATTGTGACGACAGGATCTAGCGGACGATTTACTGATCGGACGCTGAGTAGGATGTTAGCTTCGATTTTCGGATGAGAAGGGTTGTTAGGCTGAAAAGCCGATTTGATGTCAACATAGTATAGCTGACCTGTCAGAGTGAGTGATAGGCGGGATCGACGAGTGTTGGTATCTCGAGTGAGGCGTACGAGCCGACGTGTGGTTATGTCGGACGTGTACAGTTACACGGGGGTGCCCTAGTGGGAGACATGATTGGATTTCCCACGGTTTAGTTGTGGAATTGGGCCAGTTTGAATTTTGAGGATGAAATTCCTTAAGGAGGGAAGGTTGTAACGACCCGTCCCAAATATCAGGATTAAATATTAATTAATTATGGATTAACGTGACTAATTGGGGATTAGTCGAGAGAATTCAGACAAACGATGTAAAATAACCGTTTTGCCCTTAAAATTGGGAAAATGGTTGACTTTTGACCTGGGGAATCAAATATAAGAGGACCAATGACCGTGACGTAGAATGGGACATGACGAGTCCATAGACAAGAGGCACGTCGGAATCGGACGTTCGACGAGAAAGTTACGGGTCATGGAAGGTTCGAGGTACTATTGTACGATTTACGAGACGAGTACCGTTTGTCATTATGTGGGCCCAGATATTTGTTTTGAGGCTCAGTGGATGAGTGACAAGTGTCACTCATCCATTGTTTCCTTCCCACCCATACATGCATACCATCACCCATCACCCTTCATCTTCATCTGTTCCATTCGAACCCATTGAACCCAAACCTGTAACCCATCCCATCTCCTTCCACATCATCTTGTATATTGGTGGCCTGAGTTGAGACTGAGAATGAAGGGAAGGCTGCGAGAAGACCGAGGGACGGTTGTACACGGCGGAGGAGCCACGGCCAGGTAAAAACTCGAAACCATTAAATGGGTCAATTTTCGGAGTTGGGTTTAGAGGATTATTGGGCCATTTCTAATGATCGAATGGGGTTCCAGTGTGGTATATGATCTCATAGAGTGTTCCAGGGATGACGAGGAGGACGGGGAGGCAACCTGGAAGTGGGCCAGACTGTTCATCGAATGAAGGTAATGTCCTAGTTCGTTTTCCATGTTTTTGAGTAGAAAGATCGATTGGGAAGGATGAGACGAAGCTGTAGAAAGAAACAGGGAGGAGTTTCGTGGTTGGACGGTGGAGAACCAGCTGGGTTAGGCCGCTTGTACTGTGCGACCCGATTGTAGGAGCCGTCGAATGACAGGATGATGTAACGACCCGTCCCAAATTAATGGGATTAATTAAGTATTAATGACGGATTAACGAGACTAATCGGAGATTAGATGAGGATTAGCGGACGTTCAAGGAAAAATGATGATTTTGCCCCTAGAATGGGCAAAATAACGATTTTGCCCCTAGAATGGGCAAAACGTTGACTTTTCATTTGGACGGTCAAATGGACTTTGGCCGATGACCGTGACGTAGCGGGACGTCACGAGTTCATAGACAGGTGGCACGTTCAATTCCGACATTCGAGGAAGAAGTTATGACGATCGAAAGATCAGGGGCGTTTTGGTAATTTTGGTGAAAAGGGGCCAACGGTTGACTTTTGACCCTGGAGGTCCGATGATCGAGGGCCGAGTACGGTGACGTAGATCAGACGATACGAATCCGAAGATAGGCGGCACGTCGAATTCGGACGTTCGACGGCGAAGTTACAGTTCACGGAACTTCGAACGTACTATTGCACGTTTTTCAAGACGGGGACTATTTGGCAGCAAGTGGGGCCCAGATATTTTGGACAGGCAAATGGATGAGTGACAAGTTTCACCCATCCATTGCCCAACCCAATAACTCATGCATATCTCTACCCTTCATCGATCATTCATTTTCTTCCTTTCAAACCAAAACTGATCCACCATTTTCATCCAATCCAAACCCTTCAACCCTAAACCCATTTGTGAGAGGACAGAGAGTGAGAAGAAGAGCTGAGGAAAGTGGTGCTCGGCCCAGGAAGCACCGTCGTGGACGGCGGAGGAGGAACCGATCGAGGTAATCGGTTTTACCCGATTTTGTTCATTTTTCATTTTAATTGTTATGGGTCGATTTGGATGGTTTCCCTGAAGTAAATAGGTTTCTAGGAGTGTGTTAGGAAGGTTTTGAGAGGTTTTGGACGTCGGTGAAGCCCTGGGGAGGAGATTGGATATTTGAACCGTGAGGGGTTTATTGGACCGGTCGGGTTTCGTGGGTTTTAGGGCTTTTAATCGATTGGGTTAGGTTCCTAGGACAATTATAGGAAGAATAGGATCGATTAGGATGGAAATCGGTGAAAAACTGGACCGGAATGAGCTTGAACCGGTCACGCCGGTCCAAGTTGCAGGCGAACCGGATCAGACCGGTCGACGCCAGGTTAGGGGTGACACTGTAGCAGGCGCGTGGCCTCCACGCGCAGCCACTTCAGGCGGCGCATGACGGCGCGTGGAGGAGAATTTGGGAAAGGTTCCAACATGTTAAATCATCTATTCGATGTAACGACATTTTGGGACTGGTTTCGAGTCGATCGGACATCGTCTAGATATAGTTCAGGTTGTCCGAAGGTTTCGAGGCGAGTTTAAAAATAGTTAAAAATACCGGAAAATTAGGGGGTTTAGTGAGGGGTTAAGTAACTAGTTAGTAACCCTCTAAAGTGATTTGGACAGGTTTGGGTACCCCGAAGGCGATGGTTGACCCGGGAAGGTATACGACGCGCATATCGAGGCAGCAACGGGACAGTCTATGAATGGACTTTATTTTTGAAATCGATGCATGCATAAATGTTTTATATATGTTTTAATATGTGTTTTGAGATGCCTTGAGTGCATTTTTTTGTGTGTTTACGTATGGGCACGTACTTCGAGGTTTTCGGTTTTCATGAAATGGTTTTGAAAAGTAAAACGACCCATTTGGTCTTGATTATTCGGGCATGAGACCCAATTGGATTTAGTTTTGACTCGGGCATGAGACCCTATTGACGACCCGTAGGTCAGAGTCGTGATCGTGACGGGTGTTATGTGCACGGCGACGGACGACGTGACGCTCGCCTCCGGATTGGGATGCGTTCCTTACGGAGAGGTCACGATGCAAGTCCCGTTGTCGAGCAGCCACTGGAGGCTCGACTTCGGAGTGCTGACGGTTTAGAGTATCGATCGGTGACGTGTGCACCATCGTCCCGAGTTGGTCGCGGTAGTGATGTGTTCACGTCGACATACCAGGATTGAGAGTGGTCCTGGATTGATGGTTGCACGCATCGCTACGATCGGGATCGTGACTGACCCTGAGATATCGGGCTCGATGCCCAGTTGATTTGAGTTCGGGCTCGAGGCCCAATTATGGTGAAATCGGGCGAGAGGCCCTGTTGAGTCGTATGTTCGGGCTGGAGGCTCAATTGCTTTGTGTTATCGGGCGTGAGTCCCGCTTTTATGGGTTTTGATATACTGGTATGTATATACCCTCCTTATGAGATGATTGATTGGTCTCCTCCAGCGTCGACCTGGAGAGTCAGGATCCACAGACCAGAGTGGGTATCCCCATAGGGATCCCGTTCCAGGAGTGGAGATTACTTATGATGTTGTGGCCCTGGACCAGATTCCGGAGAGATGATTGGACTAGATCCAGAGAGAGAGCTCGAACTAGATCCAGAGATTGAGCCTCCCAAATGGAGATTCATGGGAGAAGAGTCGGAGTGAGACCCCGAGTAGTGTGCACACTAGATAGATATGATGACATCGTGACTATATCGGGGATGTGTTCCCTAGGGGCTGTGTGCCCCGAGATGGCATCTTCTCCGGAAGTGCCTAGGATGGGTTATATATGTATATATGTATATGTGGATGAGTTTTCACTGAGATGGCGTTGGGCTGAGACCCTTGCGTATTGGTTTTGGACTGAGACCCTTATGAGGTGCTTTTGGGACGAGTTCCCATGTGTTTTAGTTTGGGCAACAGTCCTATGATTTGATTGACAGATTTCGGGCTAAGGCCCAATGGTTTGATGGTTCATGACGGTTTATGGGAACTGGGCATGAACACTAGAAATGGTTTTCAAATGCATGCATATGTTTTTAATGAAGGGCATAAAGGTCTTTTACGAAATGTTTTAAATAAAATATTTGTTTTGTCCACTCACAGCTTTTATGTTTTGAATGCCCTTCAGGTTGATCGCGGATGCGGCTGTAGCAGAGACGAGACATCGAATTCTTCCTTCGGATCCTGGCGTACTCTGATAGCCCCGGTTGGGCAAAAGACGAAAGTATCCCTGGTCTGACACTTCGTGTCAGACGGGAGCAGGTACGTCCCACGCTAATCCCGAGAGATTTGGGGTGGGTCCTGTCAGATGACATGATGACGTCAGCGATGATGACATGATGACATCAGCGATGATGTCATCCTATCAGATTGACATGTTAGACATAGGTCAATAGGAACTCGACACTTGGCACTGTAAGAGTTTTCAGTGCTGACATCAGCATGACGCCAGAGTTGACTTTTTAGCGTTGACTAGGTGCGTGCGGGCACGTGGGCTTGAATTTCAAGGAAGGCTCATTGTCATTTTAAAGGTTTCGACGATCCGGATCCAATAGTGGTGGTTTCGGGTATATCAGAGATCGTTAAGTTGGTCAAATCAAGATTTTTCACCTTGAGAAACGTGACCGGGATACGTTGACTTATCCAGGATTTTTGGGGGTTTGTCCGATAGACTTGTATAGTTGATTAATAACCTTCTAGTATGATTTGGGTAGGTCCGGGAGTTCCAGAGATTATGATTTAGCCAGGGAAACTTATGGCACACATATCGAGGTAGTAGCTAGGACGGTCTGTGAGTGGACATTAATTTCTGAATTGATGCATGCACAACAATTTTATATGTTTTAAATATGTGATTTATGACGAACATGATTGTGGTATTGATGGTTTGCGTATTTACACGTATTTCGAGATTTATGATTTTATACTGTGCTTATACGCGTTGGTATTTCTATGAAGGTTTAATGGAATGGTTTTGGATTTTGGAATATGGAACCGGGCATAAGACCCATTTTATTTGGAAACTATCGGACTTGAAGTCCATTTGATTTAATGAGATATTGGGCTTGAGGCCCCATTTGACTCATATGATCGGGTTTGAGGCCCAATTGGTTTATGATATCGGGCAAGAGTCCCCTAGTGGTTTATAAATGTGATTTCGGGTTCGGAGACCCTAAAATGGAATTTGAATTTGAGAAATTGGATTTGTGGATTTACGATGGTTTTATGGAAATCCCGGGCATAGCCCTTTGAACGGTTTTGAGATGATTTATGAAATGGCTTTCCATATACCATCCTCACGAGTGGTTGCCATCCAGATGTCCCGTAGTATCCTGGAGTGGTTGGTTGTCTCCTTCAGACATCCCGTAGTATCCTGGAGTAGTCACGGAGCATTACCTGCGAGGGGCTCATTACGCGGGGCAACTAGACCATATAGTGACTCAGGAGCAGGATTGCTAGAGGTTGAAACCTCCCCCTAGGGATGGTCATTGATTTTCCATTGACCTGGGTGGACCTTAGGGAGACTCAAGATTGAGACCCTGAGTAGCACGCGTAGCTTTGGAACCGTGACTGTAATGATTGTGACATCTGGGATGTTAGGCATCAGGGATGCCGAGGATTGGTTTTGGGCTGAGTCCCCAGATACTAGGTTTTGGGCTAAGTCCCCACATGATTGGTTTTGGGCTGAGTTCCCATATACTTTGGTTTACGGTTTTTGGCTAAAGCCCTAATGATTTGAGTAAGGAAATGGCTTTGGTTTTCTAAATGGTTTTTATTGTATTTTAAATTAACTGGGTTTCGAATGCATGCATGCTTTTTAGTGAAGGACATAAACATCTTTTCGTGAAATGCGTTTTTATAAATTATTTGTTTCGTCCACTGACATCTTTTAAATGGTTTTTAATGCCCTTCAGGTTGATTACAGACGCGGGCTGTAGCAGAGACCGAGACTTCACACTCCTCCACTGATCCTAGCACACTCTGAAAGCCCCGAATATGCGGAGGTTTTAGGTTATCCCTTGTCTGACCCTTCGTGTCACACATGGATTAGACGGGAGAATGACACATCCCTTGTTAATCCCGGGGGGATTGGGATGGGTCGTATCAATTATTGTAGAATCAGGGTTAGTCTTCGACACTTGTAAACATATTCCCCAACAACTTATATTTCCTCGTGCAGCCCCATCAAAAATTTCCATTTCATTGGCCTTTGCTTTAAAGCAGGCTGCCCTAAATGGTCTTATCCCATTTTCTGCATTCACCAAGTCCTTGAATTCCACCCAATGCCACTTGTTTCCCTTACTTCCAAGACATCCACTTAACAATGGCATGTCTGTTCTTAGTCCTTACATCACAGTTGTGCTCACTCTTAAACTCCTTAATCTGGATAGTCTTTCTTCCTTCTATCATTGATGCATATATCATAAACTCACATCCACTCCCATTAATACAGACCATCCTAATTCTGTTAGCTTGATTCCTTTTGAAATTTAGCTTTCTTCCATTATTCACTGAGTAGATCCTAATAGCTTCTCTAAAAATGGTAGTTGATTCGAACTTCTGCCTAATCTCAAACTAAGGATCCTTCAACTCCATCTTAGGAATAAAATCTCTTGTTTTTGGAAGAGGTTTCTTTTGCCTACTTCTCTTGGCTATTCATGAGCTGAGTCTCCACTAGTAGCAGAAAACCTAGGTGACAAAGGAACATCTATTTCTTACAAATCACCCTCAGTTTGCTGGAGAGGAAGAACTACCTCTTCATCGTACATGTAGAATATGTCATCATCATCACTTAAACATACTTCTTGCTCATCCCCTTCACCATAACCATCATTTTCAAATTTTATACGCTCCTCAGATTGCTCATTATCATCACCATCGTCAAGGTTGATATCATCCTCATTCATCTTTTGTTTATTGGGCCTTTAACTATAATGGACACTGATAAGCCTTGAATTATGCATCTTTTTATACATTTTATACTTATATTTTATTGTTTAAATATCAAAAATTTTTAGAAAATAATATATTTTGTGGAAATGTGTAGAATTGGATAGAGTACGTAATTACAAGAATTTAGGCGAAAGAATCACCTCAATCAGAGTTATAACGAATAAGTTATGATCGAATGAAGGGAAGTCACCGAAAAGAGCAAGGAAATTCGGTAGGAACCTATTGAAGACAAAATAACAGCCCGCAAACCCTTTCGGCCCGCGCCTTCCGAACAGAAGAAGCAGGATTCGGTGCGCACATTCCAACTTCATGTTCCATTCTTCAGCGTGCGTTCACCGACATGACATATCTACCTCAGCGCCCTGCCACCGAATTCCACCTCTGTGTTTCGGCCAGTGGCTACCGAAATATTTCTCTTCCTTCAGCAGCCCTCTACTATGCCGTTTCCTGTTACTATTCCAACAAGAAAACTTTATGTTTTCCCTTTTTATTAGGTTTTATATTTCCTTTTTAATTAGGATTTGTTTTCTCCTTTTTAATTAAGAATTTCTATCACCTTTTTAATTAATTTTTGTATTTATTTTTTCATTAGGATTTAGAATACCTTTTTCTTTAGGACTTAAATTAGTTTAATCTTTTTCCTTTTAGAATTAAATTGTGAACTACTATTTATTTGGAGATTAATTTTCTCCTATAAATAGAGAAACTTAGGTTATTTGTAAGGGTCGCTCATTATTTATACCAAAACTCTACTGAAACCAATTTTTCCTTTTCAATAAATTCAAGATTTCATGTGCAAATCTAATTACACCATATCCCACCTTTTATAACCTTTATCTGTGGCATAGAGGAGTGTCTCCAAGTGTCTCACCAAAGAGTGTCCAATCACTTCGTATCCCTAGGGTGTCCAAAAGAGAAAAAGTGTAACACGGCCTCTTTATCTTGTAGTTATCTTTTGTGCTTGAATATCTTCGTTTATGGGCTGATTTCTAATATTATCCTTGGTTTTATGATTTGTATTAATTTTAATAATCTTCCATGTGTTCTAATATTTCAGTTTTTGTTATGCTTGTATATTGGTACTTAATGCTTAACTAGATAGAGGAGTTGACAGGACCCATCCCAAATCCCCCGAGATTAACGTGGGACGTGCCTACTCCCGTCTGACACGAAGTGTCAAACCAGGGATAATTCTGTCCTTAGCCCAACCGGGACTACCAGAGAGCGCCAGGATCTGGAGGAGGAGTGTGATGTCTCGGTCTCTGCTACAGCTCGCATCCGCGATTAACCTGAAAGACATTCAAAACATTAAAAGTTGTGTGTGGACAAAACAATATTTTAATAAAAAAATTTCATCAAAAGAAGATTTATGCCCTTCACTAAAAACATGCATGCATTCGAAAACCGTTTATCAAAACATTCACAAAACTATTAGGGTCTTGGCCCGAAACCGGAAATCAAACCATATGGGAACTCAGCTTAAACCAAACACAAGTGGGACTCTGCCCAAATCCATTCCATGTGGGTCTTAGCCCATAATTGTTCTTAGTGAAATACCAACCATAGAACACGGGGTCTCCGCCCCCAAATAAATTTCCGTAAAACCTCATATGTATATACATACATATAACCCATCCTCGGCATCTCAAATGAGATGTCAACTCGGGGCACACAGCCCCTAGGGAACACATCCCCGATATCTGTCACGATTAATCTCTATATAAGTGTGCACACTACTCGGGGTCTCACCCCAAGTCTATCCCCAGGAATTCCACATCTGGGGGGCTCTGTCCAACATCCAGAATCTACGACGTCTAGATGGCTGTCTTCGGACCCAGTCCGAGACCATATCATAACTCTCACTCCTGGAATGTGCTCCCTATGGGGATTCTCATTCCGGGTAGTCGATCGTGACTCTCTAGGTCGACGTTTGGAGGAGACCAATCAAATCACGTCGAAGGGTATATACACTTTTCAAAAATACTTTCTTTCTCAACTGGGACTCATACCCGAATCTCAACAGGATTCCTCAAATCCGATTCAAATCCATTTTCACAGGCCTCACCCTAAATCCAGAGTTCAACAGGGTCTAATGCCCAAATTCTCATTTCATAAACCGAACTGGGACTCAAGCTCGATTTCACGATCAATAGGGTCTCAAGCCTGATACCACAATAGCGGGGCCTCGAGCCCGATTTCACAATAAATTGGGCCTCTAGCCTGAAATCACAACGAACGGGACCTCGAGCCCGATTTCACAACTAACGGGGCCTCGAGCTCGATACCTTAAATCAACGGAGCTTCGAGCCCGATTTCACAATCAACGGGGCCTTAAGCCTGATACCACAACCAAAGGGGCCTTAAGCCCGATATTACAACCAACTGGGTCTCAAGCCCGAATTCGTAAACCAACGGGGCCCTCGGCCCGATCTTATAACATAAATGGGCCTCCAGCGTGATTTCTGATAAAATCAAATGGACTCTAAGTCCAAGGGTTTCCAATCAAATGGGTCTCATGCTCGATTTCATATTTCCAAATCCAAAACCATTTCGTCGAATCATCGTTGAAAACATAATACGCATAGGCACTACATGAAGCCGAAAATCTCGAAATACGTGCAAATATGCCGATCCTAAGCTACCACAAACAAATGCACTCATGGAATCATAAAAAAAATTCATTAAAGCGTATAACATATTTATGCATGAGTCAAATTCATAAAACAAGTCCACTCACAGACCGTCTGAAGTTGCGCCTCGATACACGTGCCATACGCCTTTCCCGAGCCTATCGTCGTCTCCGGGGTTCCCGAACCTGTCCAAATCGTTATAGAAGGTTTCTAACTACTTAAATAACCCTTCACTAAAGCCCCGTAATTTTTTGGAATTTCTAACTATTTTTAAAACCGATCATAAACCTTCGGACTTCCCGAACTATATCGAAACGATGTCCAATCGACACGAAACCAGTCCCAAAATATTCGTTACATCGAATAGATGATTTCACATGTTGGAACCACCCCCATAATCCTCCCCACATTCCCTCACGCGCCGCCCAAAGGGGATGCGCGTGAAGCCCATGCACCACAGTACAGTGTCATCCCCTACTTTAGCAGACCGGGTCTAACCGGTCCGCTTGGTTTTCGGTTCGATCCGACTGGCGAAGCCAATTCACCATCCGAACTCTCTCAAATTCGATCCGTTTGCTTCCATTTTGATTCCAATCTTCCTATTTTCATCCTAGTAACCTAACCATGTAAAGAAAACTAACAAAAACCCCTAAAAACCTACCCATTCAAAATCTCTTTCACGACCCATTTTTCCCGATCAACTCCTGGGCCTTTTAGCCGTCTTCCACCATCATAAATCAATCAAACACCCTCCTATAGACCCCATAAACAGCCTCTAATCCTTAGATAATAGCCCCAACGTTCAAAACCAAAAATTCAAATCAAAAACAAAACTGGGCTGTCGGGTTACCTGGGTTCTTGGAAATCGCCGCCGTCCAAGGCGGCTGGTCGTCCGGCTGCCACCGCTCAGTCCTTGTCTCTTACTATGTCCTCACACAGCCATGAAGGGAAGGGAAAATCATTTTGGGTTCAAAGGGTTTTGGGTGAGATCGGGGAAGTGTGGGTTTGGTATGCACGAACAAGCAAAAAGGGGTGAAATGCAGGAATTAATTTGGGTGGGCAATGGATGGATGACAAGTGTCATTCATCCATTGGGCCTGTCCAAAAAAATATATGTGCCCACTTAATGCCAAAAGGGCATCCGTCTCGTAAAATGTGCAATAGTTCCCTCGAATTTTCGTGAACCGTAACTTTCTCGTCAAACGTCCGATTTTGACGTGCAGCCTGCCTACGGATTCGTATCGCCTCGATCTATATAACAGTCCTAAGACCTCGATCATCGGACCTTCTGGGTTAATCCTCGACTAGTCTCCGATTAGACTCACTAATCGGTCATTAATTCTTAATTAATCCCGATAATTCGAGATGGGTCGTTACAATCTTCCCCCTTCAAGAATTTCCTCCTCGAAATTCAAACCAACCTAATTCCACATCCAAACTGTGGAAATCCAACCATGTCCCTTCTACTCGGGTATTCTCCTGTACTCGTACACGTCCGTCCCAAATGTCGTACTCGTCAATACACAATGTGTAACGACCCATCCCGAGAGCTGGGATTAGCAAAGTGATTAGTCAAGGATTAGGGAGCCTAATTGGTGTTTAGTTGGTTACTTTTGGTCTATTAGGGTTGAATGACGATTTTGCCCCTAGAATGGGCAAAAAGTTGACTTTTAGTTCGGGCGGTCAATTAGGCATTGACCGATGACCGTGACGTATTTTGGGACGTCACGAGTCCGTAGACAAGTGACACGCCCAATTCCGACATCCGAGGAGGAAGTTATGATGTTCGGAAGGTTGAGGGCATTATCGTAATTTGGTAAACTAGGGGGAAAACGTTGACTTTTGCTAGACTTGTCATCTTCACGTAGACCGAGGACCGTTAGGTAGATCTCGTCGTCCTGAGTTCAACGGTAGGCGGAGGGTTTTTATCGGACATCGGACGAGCGAGATACGGGTCTGGAACGACAATGGCATAGTCGTAATTTTGACTCACAAGTAGGGGTATTTTGGTCATTTGCACATTGGAATTTGTGCAAATGGGATCAGGACAAGTGTACAGTGAAGATTGGGTTTTTTGTGAGAGGGCTGAGGGGATGGTGACACGTGGGGTTGCTCTAGTGGGTTCTAGGCTAGTGCACGGTTCCAATTAAACGGGTCGTGTGTGTGTGTGTTTGTGTAATCGTGTTCGAAGAGAAAAACAGGGACTGAGATTGAGGGAGGAGGTGATCGAAGTGCAGGGAGAGAGTGAGTTCCTGAGAGTGAAGGAGTGGGATCAGAAGTGTTTGAGAGGAACGGAGTGTCTGGGGACGTTTGGAAGGTCGAGTGGGTGTGTGAGAGGTGAGAGTTCTCAGAAAAACAGAGAGGGGTGTTGGCGGTGGTGCTGTTGTGTAATTGATCACTTGAGGCTAGTGGTGGTGTCCATAGGACGGAGGAGGACGAGAGGAGCCACATATTCACGGCTGAGCTCACGGCGGCGATCGACAGGCAGGTAATTTCTTCCCCCCCCCCCCCCCCCCCCCCCCGTATATTTGCTTTGTTTTGCCGTGGAAGTTCAAATCGATAGTCGTGAAGGTAGGGGCTGAGTCGAGGTGTTTGGTGAGGTCTGGTGAGTTCATTAGGGTCCTAGGTAGCTACTGGTTGTGCAGCCGTGACGGGGAAGTGCACGGCGGAGGCTAGAACGGCGGTGAGTTCACTGTGTTCTCTGTTTTTCAGTTTAGGTTCAAACTTAAAGTCGTGGTTTTTGAGTACAAGTCGAGGGGTCTGGTAGGTGCTAAACGATTCCTTAGGTCCTTAGGAACCTTTTGGTGTCGAAGCCATGAAGGGGAAGTGTGCGGGTGACTGGATTTGAAAACAGGGGTAAGGGTGGTTTTTGTTTCGAGCTTGAGACGATGGTTGAGAGGTCGTGTTGGAGTGTTGGAGCAGGGGACTGGATTATTGGGTAGAAGACGAAGAGATTGGTGAAAAGATGAGCAAAAATGGTGGACGGAAGGCGGAGAACCGGCCACGCCGGTCCTGAACAGTGCACGGGTCGAGAGGTTGAAGATGAACAGTGACTGTGCAAGAGCGTGAGGCCCACGCGCAGTCACTTTGGGCGACGCGTGGGGGAGCGTGCGGTGGTTTCTGAGAGAGTGGTCAACTAGGTTTTTGGTCTAGAGGTTGTAACGGATCTTTTGGGATAGGTTTCGGGTTAAACGGACGTCGTTTGAGGTTAGTTCGACAAGGTTGAAGTTCTAGGGTTCCTTGTTACACGTGTTTAGAAGTTCGAGAATTCTGGGAAAATTAGGAGAACCTTCATTAACGTGTTAGTGACGTACTTTGGTTCCTTGTGACAGGATCGGGAATCCCCGTGGAAGCTGTGGAACGTACAGAACGTACGGGGCGCGAGTGACGTGCCGGTGACTGGGAGTGGACCCCTTCTCTAAACTCGAGCATGCATAACTGTTTTTCTATAATTGTTTTATGATTTTATATGTGATTTCATGATTATTGATTATGCTATAACTGTTTTACTTACTTGCACGTTTTTCGAGAAAGTACGGTTTTTGGCACATTTTACGAGAAAAGCTTGATTTCTGATTATGATGCGATGATTTTGGGATTTCAAACGATAAAGGGTTTTCAATGATTATAAAGGGATTTTGGAACATGATTTCGATGATTAAGGCTTTCGATTTTGGAATCGGATTTCGGAAAGCGGAATTTGGTTTGAACGTTGAAAAGTGGAATTCCGGATTTGGGTTCGGAATGACGGTTCTGGATGCCGGAAGGGCATCAGACTAGTGATTTCGGATTCGGGTTTGGATATGTATTTCAAATGGTTTTCAAATGGTTTTGGATTGGATTTGCTGGATCTGATTTTTGGGTTAAAGACCCGGATATTGTGATTGACGGGGGACAGGCCCGGATTGGGTTTAAAGACCCGGATTGAGTTTAAAGACTCGAATATATTGATATTTCCCCCGTAGGCATGCTGAGTTTAAAGACTCGGAAATTTAAAGACTCGGATATTATTGAGGCCTAGATTAAGTTTAAAGACTCGGATAGGTCCAGCAGGTTTCATCGGATAATGATGACTTGGATTTATCTTTTATCGTACTGTTTTCATGATGCCTATTTTGTGAAGTATAAATGTTTTTAGGATGATTTCTATGTGGGTTATATCTATGTTTATAGAAATGGGTTGTGCATGCATGTTTTCAAAACAGAGGGCCAAACCCTGATTTGTTATAAAATGGTTTTTGAAACTTTTATTCGTTATGGTCCACTCACACTTTCTGGTTTTAATTGCCCTCCAGGTCGTGGAGCTAACGCGGGGGTTGACGTTGAGGCAGCGTCGGAGGCATAGAGTACTCGAGAGTTTTTCCCGGAGTGTTTTCGATATTCCGTTGTGCGTGTACTCTGTGTATCAGCTTGTTTTTCCTTTGTTTAGTATTGTGCTCTGTATAGTTTTGACTCTGGGTTTTATAAAATTTCTCCTGCGTCTGACAATGTGTTTGTGGTTTCCGTAAGGGTGTTTTTGGTTTTTCTTTCTGGGTTGTCAGACGGGAGCAGGATTACCTCGGTTTTCGGGGTGAAACCGGGGTGGGTCCTGACACAATGTCACTGGAGCCTCCAAAGCTCCAATTCATTTTCGAGAACTACACGTCAGTTCGTACATCTCACTCGAGACAGAACATCGACACTCGTCGATCTCGCCTGTCACTCACTTTGACAGGTCAGCAATACCAAACTGACATTCAAACGGCTTTTCAGCCTGACGACTTTTCTCATCCGCTAACCGAAGCTGATATCCTACTCAGCCTCTGATCCGATAATGTCCTCTAGATCCTGCCATCACTATGGCATGAATCCCTTCTCGCAGGTCATCCTCAAACCTATGCCACATGTTTAATCGACCTCGATACTTGCATGAATCGACCCTCTCATTTTTCAATACTCAAAGTTGACTCTTCCTAGAGTCCCATCAATCCATACCTATCTGAACACATCGGATATCGGTGAAATCCAACACCACTACAAGTCACAACCATCGTGACCAGTAGGAATCTCCCGACTCCACTACGCTTTCACTGTGCTACTCTAATCTCAACTCACTCTCGAGTCCTCGTAACGTATCTCGCAACACTCAGTGATCTCCGCTTCCATCTAGACTCACCTCAAGTCTTAACTGTCATACTACTCCTCATATCGACACAAAAACGACGTCTCACCCATCCGGGGTGTATATACGGGATCCAGATACACCCTACTGGTCTCGATAGGAAACACACACAGTCTTTAGCGTCCAGCCAACTCATTTCTATGTCAGAACACGTCCAAACATCCTCCCCGTCGAACCGTCACTATCGGATCAAATTCGATCGCCGTCTCACGTCTATCTAGGACTCTATTCAACCTATAACATGCTCAAACTCTTAGGAAACTCTCAACCCGACATACCGATTGACCGTGGTCAATCCCATGGTCCAATGTGCACAACACACCGGTGCATCCCCATCACGTCAATCAATAAGGCACTACTCGGCCTGATATAGCCCTGCACTATGGTAACTTCCAATCGAGCACCACTGTTCGGGCTCCAACCACGACTTAGACCTCAACCTTCCGTCATCACGCGCACCTCAATCCAGCACACTCTCTGCTCTCATACCCAAGACAGATCATACACTCCTATAACCAACTTTTGTCTTGTCTTCTCATTGACTATGCTAAGAGATTGTTCCACAGTCTCACAATACAACTCTCCTCTGCTCCTAGCTTGGCATAATCGGCAGCACGATTTTCCTCAATGACGACCTGGCCTCGGTCTACTCGACTCAAGATTGCCACCATCATCTCAGTCATCCTGATCATCCTAATCGTCACTACACGACTCGGTCTAACTCATCTTGATCTACCGTGTATCCACTATCTCGGACACTCACTCGTCATATCCAGTGACGCCAAGTACCATTCGCTCTTCAAGTCAAATAAATTTGGCCCACAGCCTAGGTGTTTGGTTCTTACACCCTCTTTGAACACTTTAGCTGTTATATCACTCCTCGTCATCCTACCTAAGGAGGAATCCAAGATGATGACGTCACGTTTCATCCTATGTCATCCACCGGTACCCAGCACTATCTGCTAAAGAGTCACACTCAGTGACCTCGGAGTATCCATCTCCAATGCGGAACCAAGCACTCTTCTCATCGTCTCAATCACAACTTCTCTTGATTCCAAAGTTCCAACCATGTTGGAAACATGCTTCTTTTCCAATTACTGAGCTCACTCATTACATGAGCATCCCCGCGTCCTATATGCAAACGATTTCCAAGTCCTCAAATAAACCGAACACCATCCACACGTCCGCGAATACCATTTATGCACATCCAAAAGGATGTCAATTCATCTTAACCTGATGTACCACTTGACTGAAGAGTCATAACAGGCTCCTGCCGTGATCTGCAGTCAATCTCTGCATAATACCATAACTGACCAACACCTCATCCTTTGATCGTACTTAGTCGTAACCGAGCTAACTCCCAAAACCACTGCTCGTACCGTGCGTCACTCACGCACCCCGTATCATCTTCATGACTGACGAATCCCATCGTCACAATTGTCACGGAAACCTAAGCCTATCCAACTCGATAAGACTCGACTACGTCCATTAATAGCAGCGTCTGGCACAACCTCGAGCAGACCAATCTCATAAACACTCTGCTATCGAGACTCTAAATCCATGCGGTCGACTCACCGCCGATACCAACCACTCCACACGCAACATCCACCGATCGATCCACCTCAGGATCCGGTCGACAAGTACCACACTCCTGGTAACTTGTCCAATCAATCACTAACTAGGTTATCACAAACCTAGCTGCTCCCTGCAGCACGTCTATCTTGAGTAATCCATAGCTCTCGACTCATAACAGTCTTCATACTCCATTACTAGTATCCAAACAACCAGTAACCACAATCGGAGGATCTCGTCCCCTCGTAACGCTACGGTTCCAAGCTGCTGGCCACCACAAGAACTTGGCCATACGCCGTGCCTAACATTGCACAGGCGCTACGTGCGCAATCGCATCCTATCGTGCCACACGATAACTATTTCAGGGTATTTCCTGCCAGTCGACATCCCTCCGGGATTCGACACACCATACTATGAAATCTCATGCCAAATAGGGTCCACGTTCCTATTCCAACCAGTTCCAACTAAAGTCATCGTACTCTTGACTGCTCCCAGCAGTATAATCTCTGATCCTTGTAGTTCCATCATGGACGACTCTAACGTCCGACCTCTTCCATGTCCACTAATTTCATTCTATGTCCGTCATGACGCCTCGACGGTCCCGACTCTCAGGTCGTCATATGGTGTCTACTGGTCGACTGGATCCTATCTACTGTAACACGACGGCTCTACGCCGTTGGATTCGCACGAAAATCGATCCTAGTCGGGATCCAACTTATCGGAGAACGTGGCATCCTATGCCAATTGAATCCTTAAACCATAGCATCTCTTGTGGAACGTAATCTAACTAGGGTTTAGGTTTCGATTCCACCGACTCCACCTATTATTACCCGAACTATCAGGTTGATGAAGGACTGTTACGACTGCAGAGACATCACATCTTCGACCTGCGCACAGACTGACGCGCAAAAACGCGCTCTGATACCACATGACAGAACCCGTCCCAAATCCCCCGAGATTAACGTGGTATGTGCCTGCTCCCGTCTAACACAAAGGGCATTCAAAACATTAAAAGTCGTGAGTAGAGAAAATAATATTTTAATAAAAAAATTTCATCAAAAGAAGATTTATGCCCTTCACTAAAAGCATGGACGCATTCGAAAATCGTTTCTAAAAACATTCACAAAACTATTAGGGCCTTGGCCCGAAACTATAAATCAAACCATATAGTAACTCAGCCCAAATCAAACACAAGTTGGACTCTGTCCAAATCCATTCCACGTGGGTCTCAGCCCAAAACTATTCTCAGTGAAATACCAACCATAGAACAAGGGTCTCAGCCCCAAACCATTTTCCAAAACATAGAACATGGGGTCTCCGCCCCCAAATCACTTTCCATAAAACCTCATGCGTATATACATACCTATAACCCATCCTCGGCATCTCAGATGAGATGCCAACTCGGCGCACACAGCCCCTAGGGAACACATCGCCGATATTTTTCACGATTCATCTCTATATAAGTGTGCACACTACTCGGGGTCTCACTCTGAGTCTACCCCTAGGAATTCCACATCTGGGGGACTCTGTCCAACATCCAGGATCTACGACGCCTGGATGGCTGTCTCCGGACCTAGTCCGAGACCATATCATACCTCTCACTCCTGGAATGCGCTCCCTATGGGGATACTCATTCCGGGTAGTCGATCGTCACTCTCCAGGTCGACGTCTAGAGGAGACCAATCAAATCACGTCGAAGGGTATATACACTTTCAAAAATACTTTCTTTCTCAACTGGGACTCATACCTCAATCTCAACAGGATTCCTTGAATCCGATTCAAATCCATTTTCACAGGCCTCGACCTAAATCCACAGTTCAACAGGGTCTCATGCCCGAATTCTCATTTCATAAACCGAACTGGGACTCAAGCCCAATTTCACGATCAACAAGGCCTCAAGCCTGATACCACAATAACGGGGCCTTGAGCCCGATTTCACAATCAACTGGGCTTCTAGCCCGAAATCACAACGAACGGGGCCTCGAGCCCAATTTCACAACTAACGTGGCCTCGAGCCTGATACCATAAATCTACGGGGCTTCGAGCCCGATTTCACAATCAACGGGGCCTTATGCCCAATACCACAGTCAAAGGCCTCAAGCCCGATATTACAACCAACTGGGCCTCAAACCCGAATTCATAAACCAACAGGGCCCTCAACCCTATCGTATAACTCAAATGGGCCTCCAGCCCGATTTCTCATCAAATCAAATGGACTCTAAGTTCGAGGGTTTCCAATCAAATGGGTCTCATGCCCTATTTCATATTTCCAAATCCAAAACCATTTTTTGAAATCATCGTTGAAAACAAAATATGCATAGGCACGACATAAAGCCGAAAACCTCGAAATACGTGCAAATATGTCGATCCTAAACTACCACAAACAAATGCACTCATGCCATCATAAAACATGTTCATTAAAGCATATAAATATTTTATGCATGCATCAAATTCATAAAACAAGTCCACTCACAGACCATCCGAAGCTGCGCCTCGATACGGGTGTCATACGCCCTCAATAAAGCCCCATAATTTTCCTGATTTTTTTAACTATTTTTAAAACCGATCATAAACCTTCCGACGTCCCAAACTATATCGAAACGATGTCCGATCGACACGAAACCAGTCCCAAAATGTTCGTTACATCGAATAGATAATTTCACATGTTGGAATCACCCCCAAAATCATCCCCATGCGCCCTCCCGCGCCACCCAAAAGAGCTGCGCGTTAAGCCCACGAGCCACAGCACAGTGTCATCCCCTGCCTTCGGTAGATCGGGTCCGATCGGTCCGCCTGGTTTTCGGTTTGGTCCAACCGGCGAAGCTGGTTCACCATCCTAACTCTCTCAAATTCAATCTGTTTGCTTCCATTTTGATTCCAATATTTTCATCCTAGTAACCTAACCATGTAAAGAAAACTAACAAAAACCCCTAAAAATCGACCCATTCAAAATCTCTTTCACGGCCCATTTTTTCCGATCAATTCCTGGGCCTTTTAGCTGTCTTCCACCATCCTAAATCAATCAAACACCCTCCTACAAACCCCATAAATAGCCCCTAATCCTTAGATAATAGCCCCAACGTTCAAAACCAAAAATTCAAATTAAAAACAAAACTGGGCTATCGGGTTACCTGGGTTCTGGGCCATTGCCGCTGTCCACGACAGCTGGCCGTCCGACTACCACCGCTCAATCCTTCTCTCTTACTCTGTCCTCACATATCCATGAAGGGAAGGGAAAATGATTTTGGGTTCAAAGGGTTTTGGGTTAGATCGGGGAAGTGTAGGTTTGGTATGCACGAACAAGCAAAAAGGGGTGAAATACATGAATCAATTTGGGTGGACAATGGATGGATGACAAGTGTCATTCATCCATTGGGCCTGCCCCAAAATATCTGGGCCCACTTAATGCCAAAAGGGCATCCGTCTCGTAAAACGTACAATAGTTCCCTCAAACTTCCGTGAATCGTAACTTTCTCGTCGAACGTCCGATTTCGACGTGCCACCTGTCTACAGATTCATATCGTCTCGATCTAAGTAAGGATCCTCGGCCCTCGTGGGTCAAAAGTTAACTTTTTTCCCTCGTTCAGGGGAAAATCGTAATTTCACCCTGAATGTCCGTTAATCCTCAACTAATCCCCGATTAGCCTCGCTAATCCGTCATTAATTATTAATTAATCCTAATAATTCTGGATGGGTTGTTACAGGAGTGTCTCCAAGTCTAAATCATTGAAAGTGCGGCGTAAGTGTCTCCCCGCACGTACTTAAGAATATGCAATCATCTCGTAGAACTAAGGGTATAGTATTTCATAGGTTTGAAGTTGATATAAATCATGAATGAGTTTGGTAAAGAATGAGTTGACCATGTGTAAATAATAGATTAAGTTAGTTTAGATTTAGTTTAATTCCTTAGGACTTTAAAATCAACCTATTTACCCCTAACTAATCAATCAAACGATAATCATACCTAGGTACCCTCAATCCCCGGTTAAGAACGATCTCTATTTACCAATGCTACAATCTACAAAAAAAGATTTTTAATTGCGTACGTTTCCTTAAGTGTTGAGTGTGACTTTGTGTTTACTTTAATACTTAGTTTTTACGTATCAGACACCATTAACTTGCTCTTTAGGTTCTCCTAATTCTTCTTACAATTCAAATTCTCCATCCACTTTTTCACTACTTTTATTTTCCACTCGAACTTCATACAATTCATCATCACTATCATTAGCTTCATTATTTTTTTCTTCACTACTTGCATATTCACACATCTTCTACATCTTCCTCTAGTCCTATGCTTGGACCAAAAGCCTCAAATGTGGTTGGACTAGAATCTATGGCTAGACGTTCATCTTTGGTTTGACCATCATTTATGCTTGGACCAACCTTTTTGCTTGCTTCCACTTCTGTGCTAGGACTAGCTAATTCAAATATTCTTAGACATGCCTTATTTTATACACCAGATCTTCATCTGCCACTTGGTCCACAACAGAGGAAGCATATACATGTAATGTCTTACCAAATATCTTTTAAGCCCTTCAAATGAGGCCCAATAGCTACTGATCTGTGCATAACTTGAAAAGTTGTCTACTAATGGCGTCTTGTGTGTAAAAATCCATCATATCCTGAATGTACCTTTTATTCTTCACCGGTCCATTCAATTCCACTAATAACGAGTACTCCTAACAACACCAATCAAATCATTTCAGTTCCCCATTTGCATATTTCTTTCTCCTACCTTATGTTTTATCTTCCCACTGTAGTCGAGACATTTTCATTGTAGTCCCCTACACCAAACAATCAAATACAAACCATTATAAGCATAAATCATCCACACCCAACAAAAACTAGGAAATCAAACCCTATTCTAAAACTAGACCCTACACCTAAACCCTAAACCTGCAGCCTAAACCCTAAAACCATACCCTAAACCTAAACCCTAAACCCTAAACCCAAACCTGAACCTTGATCCAAGGATCATACCTAACTTCATAGCATACTAGAAATCAGATTCTAAACACTAAAGTAAAACCAGATTCTAAACACTAAACCAAAATAAAAAATCCTAAACATACATCCTTAACCCTAAACCCAATAACTTGAACATAAACCTATACCTAAACCCTAATCCAAAAATGAGACCCAACTTCAAAACTCACTGGAAATCCATAGCTCTGCATAAATCTACACTCATATCAACAACCAACATCACAACCCAAGGCAATATCACACAATCTACTCTAATCCAAAAACACCCTACCATATATTCTAATATCTATTCTAAACAGCCCAACCCTAAACCCTTTACTATAATCCAGATTTCCTAAATCGTTTACTTTAATCCCAAATTCCCATCCCTAAACCTCACATATTATCATTATCACAATTTTCCAGCCAACATTCACATATTATATAGACACCCTCTAATAACCACTTTCAAAAAGTTCACATTTTCTAAAGAAAACGACTAAGAAAATTTAACAATTTCTAATTCCAAAGAATTTCATACAAGCACGAAAAAAAAAATAATGAATCTTTTAACCAAACACGAAAACTATAGTCCAAATCGATTTCAGTGTTGATATTTTCAAAATTTCAAAACTCAATCTTACCATATCGAGGTTACTCTGCACCAGATTTTCGAGGGATTGTCTGTAAGACCCGTGTCTTGGGAAGAACGGTGAACAATCCCACATCACTCGGGTAGGGAAATGTGAAGTGCCTTATATGTATTGACATGTATCTATCTAGCACGAGAGCTTTTAGGAGCTCATTGGCTTTAGTTTTGGTTGGGAAGAACGGTGAACAATCCCACATCACTCGGGGAGGGAAATGTGAAGTGCCTTATATGTGTTGGCATATATCTATCTAGCATGAGGCCTTTTGGGAGCTCACTGGCTTTGGGTTTGGTTGGAACTCCAAACTTAAGTGAGTTTAGACTAGAGTAATCCCAAGATGAGTGACCTACTAGGAAGTTGCATTTGAGTTCCCAGAAATAAAACCGTGAGGACTGGGCCCAAAATGGACTATATCGTGCCAGGGAAGTTGGGTCATGACGGAATGGTATCAGAGTTGGACCCCGACCAGAAGTATGCCAACGAGGACGTTGGGCCCCAAGGGGTGGATTGTAAGGATCGTGTCTTGGGAAAGGTTAAGTGCCTTATATTTGTGGACACGTATCTATCTAGCACAAGGCCTTTTGAAAGCTCACTGACTTTGGGTTTGGTTAGAACTCCAAATTTAAGCGAGTTTAGGCTGGAGTAATCTCAAGATGGGTGACCTACTGGGAAGTTATACGTGAGTTCCCAACAAAACTGTGAGGGCTGGACCCAAAACAGATAATATCGTGCTAGGAAAGTTGGGTCGTGAAATTGTCATCCTCAATTTCCTTAGCAATTGAACTCACCTTATTGTCTGATTCACACCCCACCCAACAACAGTTTACTTGATTGATTCATGTTTATGCATATTATTTTCTCTCTACAAACCTCAGATTTTGCCTAGCCTTTAAATTTTTCCCAATTTGATTTCATGAAATAGTTCATGATGCACAGTCTCCACATAATTATAGTAGGGACCACTCCTTGCCATATAGGTGCAGTGGTGCACTCTAAACACCATTAGTAATGAAGACTAACTTTTGGTGCAACGGACTTGACATAATGGGGGTTCAGGGATAACTTTGTTACGATTTGACATTTGGGAAGTAGATTGAGATTTAGTGTCCGATTCATGAAGAATTTGGAGTGAAAAGCTAAAAATAAATAATTTTTTCTTCTTCATTTTCTGAAAGATTTTATTTATTAAAAATTAATATATCATCACTCTCTGATTTGTATGATAGCAATTTGAGTTATAATATTATATCACTATATTCCTCCCTTTTTTATAGTTGAACTTTGTAATTATTGTAAAAGTTATTGTGCAATTTGGTATATATGTAAGAAGTTGAAATACGTAATGGGAATCATTAACACTTTACTCTAGTTAATCCTATTACCATTTTGGGGTTCCAACCTGTTAAAAAATCTAATTTTGCAAATAATCACATACTAGCGTTTGGTTGCTTGGAATGTAAGAGGTAGGAAAGGAATTATATTTAGTTCCTTTCCTATTCCAATATGGAAAGGATTTAAGAATTTCATATTAGCATTAGGAACAAAGTGGAATAATAGTAAGATTTCAAGCATCTTATTCTTTTGTTGTGTTTAACAAATCATTCTATAAAACAAAATTAATAATAATTTTTATTATGGCGCCCTTATGTGAAGCATCATTTGATTATGAACTAAATAAAATAAATAATTTAATGAACTTAAATATCATGTTCTCCAATATCAAAACACATATCTTTCAAAATTATTGAAATTCTTGAATGCAACAAAAAAAATTAACAAAATGTGTCCAAACAAATAGGAAGCCCTAATTTATTCAAAAACCACAATCAAAATTGTCTTCATAAAATGAAAAACATAAAGACTTAACCATATAAGCTCATGCTCGACACTAACAAGCTACAATATGAATTGACCTTTTAAACATGATTTAGAAGGTTCTTCATCCAGTTAATTTTTACTTCATCTGAAAGACTTAAAAGTAAGTTTATTGTTATCTGGGCATTCATGATAATCTTTCTTGCCTTTAATTTTGCAGAACTTAGAGACCCAATTTTTACTACCTCGTCATAAACCATGCACATTGATCTAACATACTACAAGCATATCCATGGCTTCAGCCGTCTTGGTCATTACACCAACCATCTGCAATACTAAGTCTTAAGCATCTGTTTTCCTCTTTCTTTTCCTACCCGATTGATACGAGGATATAGCTATAGATGGAAGGGTAAAGGTAGCTCACACATTGCTTCATCAATATCATACAAGCTATGTAACGATCCGTCCCGAATAACGGGAATAAGTATTAATTAATTATGGATTTATGATGACTAATCGGGGATTAGTTGAGTGAAATCGGACGGACGGTGTAAAATGACCGTTTTCCCCTAGAATTGGGCAAAATGTTGACTTTTCACTCGGGGAGTCAAATGTACGAGTACCGATGAGCGTGATGTAGAATGGAGAAGTTATGGTCACGGGATCGAAATCGAGAATTTAACATCTCAGGATTCAAAAATAATATTAATTTAATTGGATTGGCAGATATTTGTAGGTGAGGCCCTTGGATGAGTGACATGTGTCACTCATCCCATTGGTGGATTTTCCATAAAAAGAGGATCTAGATCTAATTGGCCACTTAATTAATTAATTAATTAAAACTCACAACACACTCATTTCTCTCTCTTCTTCCCTGCGCATCATCTTCTTCACTTTCTCAATAAACAAACAACTAATACATTCCCAAAAACAACCTTCAATCCTTATCCTTTGTTGTTGGACCTTGAACAAAGATGAGAGAGGGGACTGAGACGAGTCGAACGGTGGCAACGGCGCGGGTCGTCGTGGACGGTGACCGGAGAACCCGAAAAAGGTACGTTTAGATTCAAAATTTGGAACTTTGTTTGTGATGGTTGTCGATCAATTTTGAAAATTGGGACTAGTTTTTGGTGGCCATACGAGTCGAATGGGCTTGGACTGGAAGACTGAGGTGGCCGGAATCGATGGCACGACGAGGTTGCAGGTGGCCGGATTGTTCAAGCTTGGGAAGGTATAAACCTCAAGCTTTTTCATGGTTTTTGAATCCATAGAACCCTAGGTTATAGTTAGACGAGATTGTAGGTGAAAACTCAATTCAGAATGGTGGCCAGAATTGGGAGAACCAGTCAGGTCAGTTCGTCGGTTCAGCTAAATCGGACAGAACCAGAGAACCGAGTTCGACAGAGGTTAGGGGTGACACTGTTCACCAGTGTGTGAGGTCCACGCGCAGGGCCTTTGGGAAAATTGTGGGAGAGAATTTGGGGATGAATTTAACATGCAAAATCATTTTTCGATGTAACGAACATTTTGGGACAGGTTTCGTGTTGATCGGACATTATTTCGATATATTTCGGGATGTTTGAAGGTTTAGGATCAAGTTTAAATACCTTTAAAATTCAGAAAAATTACGGGGATTTAATGAGAGGTTAATGAGGTAGTTAGTAACCCTCTAGTGTGGTTTGGATAGGTTTGGAAGTTTCAGTGATAGTGATGTGACTCGGGAAGGCTTATGACACGCATATCGAGGCTGCAGCGTAGGACGGTCTGTGAGTGGACAATGTTTTCTAAACTGTGAGGCATGCATAATTGTTTTATATGTTTTGTATATGTGATTTCTATAGTGATGATTGTGGCATTGGTGATTTACATGGTTGCATGTACTTCGAGGTAATTCCGTATTTGTACGTATTTTGATGTTACGATTTTATACGGTGGTTATATGTGATTGTGGTTTTAATAATAGTTCAATGAAATGGTTTTGGTTTTGGAAAGATGAACACGGGCATGAGACCCATTTGGATTATGTGATCGGGTCAGGTGCCCATTTGGTCTACGAAATCGGGCATGAGGCCCATTTGTGGTTTATAAATGTAATTTCGGGTCTGGGACCCAATGTTTCATAAACGTGATTTCGAGTCGGGGACCCTAAATGGATTTGTGATGTTTTATGGAAATTTTGGGCAGGGCCCTTTGAGATGTTGTGAAATGGCTTTATAAAACTATTTTTCATATACCATCTTGATACGAGGATCTGTGGATGGTCTGCTCCAAGTGTCTGGGACACTGGGGAAGTCACAGTGCATTGTCTGCGAGGGGTCATTATACGGAGCGACCGGACCATATAGTGACTCATGAGCAGGATTTTTATGATTAGATGTCTGGGACGTCAGACATCTGGGATGTCAGAGATATGGACCTGGAGAGACCCCGGGCAGCACGCGTTGCTTTACCGTGATATATGATGTCTGGGACATCAAGCGTCTGGGAAGCTAAGCATCTGGGATGCCGAGGATGGTTATGTGGTAAATATGGATTATTGGATGAAATGGTATTTTGGTGTTTATGGTTTTGGGTTGAGTTCCCACGTATGACTTGGATTTACGGATTTTGGTATTCTATGGGTTTTGGGCTAAGGCCCTAATGATTTATTTAAGTAAATGTTTTGATTTTTGGTTTTCGAATGCATGCATACTTTTTAGTGAAGGGCATAAATGTCTTCAATGAAATGTGTTTTATGAACTCATTGATTTTCGTCCACTCACAGTTTCTAAATGGTTTTAATGCCCTTCAGGTTGATCACGGATGCGGGTTGTAGCAGAGACCGAGACATCGCACTCCTCCACTGATCCTGGCGCGCTCTGGGAGCCCGATTTGGGCCGAGATATGAATTATCCCTTGTCTGACACTTCTTGTCAAATGGGAGCATAACACATCCCGCGTTAATCCCAGGGGGATTGGGATGGGTCATGTCATGTGGTATCAGAGCGAGGTTGTCGCTATTCGAGCAAACAGTGTAGTTTTTGTAGTACACACAGGTCGAGGATGTGATTCTCTACGTGGTCAGCCCGTTATCAACCTGATAGTAGGATGCCGGTTTGGTAGTTATTGAGAATGAATAGTGGATAGAGTGTGATTGGCTCGATACACCGTGTGTTAGTGTGTTTTGACTTGATTAGAGCTACTTTTGACGGATTGGTAGTGCGATGACCGTCCAACGGTTCGATCATGTGATGTTAGATTATTTTGATGTTGGGAGCAGCTGGGTTCGAGGAACCCCAAATGAGTTGATGGTAGGATTGGAGTGACATCCCTACGATATCAGGACCACGAGGTCGGTCAGATTATGGATTATACTGCAGAAGGTAGTTGGGTTCAGAGGAACCTTAGGGTGTGATTGTGGAACCCTAATTTATGATGGATGGGCTAGAAAAGGCGAACTTTAGTTGTGATTGTTGAACTAGTATTGTGAGTAACAGGACCCATCCCAATCCTACTGGGATTACCGTTTAATGTGCCCTGCTCCCGTCCAACAAGGGGTGTCGGACAAGGGATAACCAAAAGCCACTGCCCAAACGGGGCATCCAGAGTGCGCAAGGATCGATGGAGGAGGTGTACAATGTCCCAGTCTCTGCTGCAATCGCATCCGTAATCAACCTGAAGGGCATTAAAACCAAAAGCTGTGAGTGGAAAAAAACCAAGAAGTTTATTAAACACATTTATAAGACATTTATGCCCTCCAATAAAAACGTATGCATGCCACGAAAACCAGTAACCATAACGTTTGCTCAACCGAGCCATTAGGGCCTTAGCCCAAAAACCGTTAACCAAAAACCAAGTGTGGGAACTCCGCCCAAAATAGTGGAATACCACAACCATACATAAATAACCATGTGGGCCACCGCCCAAAGCCATAAATATAAATCCAAAAATCCAAAACCATTTAGGGTCCCCGACCCGACATACCATTTCATAACCAATAATCCATTTTTACCACATAACACATATCCAACCGAAAAGCCATTTCATAGATTCATTAATCCATATTTTACCATTACCATCACCAGCATCCCTGATGCTTAGCGTCCCAGACGCTTGACGTCCCTGACGCCATATCTCACGGTTTAATAAGCTACGCGTGCTGCCCGGGGTCTCTCCGGGTCCATATATCTGACATTCCTGATGTCTGACGTCCCTGACGTCAATCATAGCAATCCTGCTCCTGAGTCATCATACGGTCCGGCTGCTCCGTACAATGACACCTCGCAGGCAATGCACCGTGACTTCCCCAGTGTCCCAGACATCTGGAGGAGACCATCATATATCCTTATATCCAGATGGTATTTGGAAAACAGTTTTATTAAATCCTTTTATCACATCATCACAATGGGCCCTGCCCAAAATTTCCATAAAACCACGTAATTCCATTTATAATCCAACTGGGCCTCATGCCCGATTTTATGAACCACTGGGCCCACGGCCCGATTTGTAAACCAACTGAGCCCGCAGCCCGACTTTATAAACCCACTGGGCCCACGGCCCGAATTCGTAAATCAACTGGGCCCCTGACCCGATAACATATCTCAAATGGGTCTCAGCTCGATTTCATATCAACTGGGCCCCTGGCCCGATTTCATTAACCAACTGGGCCCCCGGCCCGATTACGTACTCAAATGGACTCCAAGTTCGAAATTTCCAAAACAAGTGGGCCTCAAGCCCGAGTTTATATTTCCAATTTCAAAACCATTTCATCAAATTATATCCAAGTCATAAATATGGAAAATCCATGTAAAACCGGAAAACCTCGATTTACGTGCAAGCACGTAAATCGCCTCGAAATACGTGAAACCGTACAATTTACCAACAATCAAATCAACATCATACAATCACAATCACAATCCATATAAAACAGTTAGGCATGCATAGAATTTATAAAACCAAAGTCCACTCACAGACCGTTTTAACGGTATGCCTCGATACGCTTGCCACGGGTCCTCCCGGGCCTCACCACTATCCTCAGGACTCCCAATCCTGTCCAAATCACATTAGAGGGTTACTAACCTCCACATTAACATCCTATCAAAGTTCCGTAATTTTTCCGAATTTTTAACTATTTTTAAACTTAATTTAAAACCTTCGGACATCCCGAACAATATCGAGACGGTGTCCGATCGACACGAAACCAATTCCAAAATATTTGTTACATTAAATAGGACAGAAGTCATGTTGACCTCACCTCGAGATTCGTACCCACGTGCCGTCACGCGCCTCCGTGAGTGGCTGCGCGTGAAACCCACGTGCCTGCTATAGTTTTACCAGCCCAACCCGTTTGTCTGGTAAACGGGTCCAATTAACCCGCGAGACGACCCGGTTCCAATCCTATCAATTCGACCTTAAATCTTCCAATCGATCATTGAGTTAGTTTCGTTATAAGTTAAATTAAGGTTCTGTAACGTTGATTACACAAAACATTACCTACAATTCCACGATTCAACGATGATCCACGAAGAACACCCGGTTACTGTGCAATCATGGAACTTCCACAATGACCACTGATTTCATCCAATTGATGAACCCAGAAGCATCAACGGATCATGAGAAACTATTCCCCTCATCAATTACACCGTTTGATCGCTCCAAGATCACGACTCGACCTTCAAACTCCATTACTGTCACCCGGTCAGTTCAGAGCCAATTGGTGGCCAAATCTTCTCGTTCTTTCGACGAAACTGATCGTAGGGATCCCAGGAAGCTGAATGTAACCTCCAATTCGATCCTCACCGCCCTATGATTTGATTTCGAATTTCCCTCCCAAACTCAAATTTCGGTTTTTGCTTCAGCCCCCCCCCCCCCCCCCCCCCCACACACACACTCTGTCTCCCGTGTTTCCCTCAGTTATCACAGTCTTCATACTCACTCAATTCTCACAATTTTTTTGTAATAAATCAGCCAATTCCCCCATCCCTCACACTCAGTTGCTCACGGGTTCAAAGACACAGAGAAGGAAAATTAGGGGATTAATTAGTTGAGATTAATGGTGATAATGAGGTTGTAATGATGATGTAGGGAGACATGGATCAGGTTTTAGGGCTTAGATTAGGGGATGGGTGACACTTGTCACTCATCCGGATGTGCACAGTCATCGGTTACTATTCATTATTATATCATTATTTTAATCGGAGCCTCGGTTCGTAAATTTGTTTCCTTGACCATAACTTCGTCGTCGAATCTCCGATTTCGGCATGCCGCTTGTCATTGGATTCGTATCGACGAGACCTACGTAACGGTCCTTGGCCCTTGTCCATCGGACCTCCCGGTCAAAAAGTCAACATTTGACCCCTATTATTAGAAATTACCAAAATACCCCTCAACTTCCGAACATCATAACTTTCTCCTCGGATGTAGGAATCGAACGTGACGCCTGTCTATGAACTCGTGACGTCCCGAACTATGTCACGGTCATCGGTCAAAGTCCATTTGACCGCCCGATCAAAAAGTCAACATTTTGCCCACGACCAAGGGCAAAACGGTCATTTTGCACATTTTGTCCGATTCCGCCCTACTAACCACCGTTCAACCTCACTAATCAAGATTAGTGACTAATCTAATCCCAGAATTCGGGACGGGTCGTTACAGTGAGTCTGTAGTTTTTGTTGATTGGACGACTTTCCGAAGACGAGGTGGTCTATCGGGTCGAACCCCAGATTGTGACTGATGGATTGGAAATTGTGTTGCAGAGAGCAGCTGAGGTCGTGGATGACCAAGTAGATGACTCTAGTGAGTCTAGTCGAAACTATGGAGATTTGTTGGCCCGACACGAAGTGAAATGATAGGATTCGATCCACGAGTACGATTATGAGATGATATATGGAATCCCGAGTTGGACCAAATAATAGTGTGATGTGTGGATGCGGATCTCGATGACGAGGACTGTTGGTCGATAGTCGTGTGGAGATGGCTAGCTATCGAGGGTGATTGATGTAGTTGTGGTTGTTGGTGGACGTTCAGGGAAAATTCATTATCTTGATATGGTTTGTCAGAGTGGTGGTACCCATAGTTTTGGGGTACGAGGGAGGCAGTGTTCCTTTAACCTGAACGGAGGTACGGGGTTGTTGCTCGGTATAAGTAACGACTCAGGGTTGTCTGATTCGTACATTGTGTGTTAGTGATTCTGATGACGATGAGCCACGAGTTGGGATGTGACTCCGTCGTGATGGGCATACGCTCGGTATCTGAGATTTGGCAGTGGGTAAGTAATGGACTGAATGGGATCCAGCAGGAGTTGAGATGTGTGGGTTAAGTCCCCATAGGTATGAGATGACTAAGCGATGAATGGATGAAGAGGTACGATTGAGACACAAGGAGTTTTGGGTGACGCAGAGGACGTCATGGAAATTAGTGGATTCAGGGAGTTGTAGTCAACTCCGAAACTTGAGTGGCTGAGTGTTTCTAGTCTCATGAGGAAGTGCAAAGAAATTATTGAACCTGGAAGAAGCTGAATAGAATTAATGGTAGTGTTGATGTGTGATTGTGAATAACATGGAGACCCGAGAGTTGAGCCTGTAAAGGTTGAGATGTGAGAACAAGATAGTAACGAATTACATCATTTTGGTTGTGCATAAATGGTTATAAACGGACAGGCGGTCTGGGTGATAGATTGGTTGTGGACACGTGGTTGTCCGAGTGAGTTGAGGATTTAGGAAGTCCAGTGGTTGGACTTGACATCCGGTTAGAAGCATATCTATTTCCAACATGGTCGGAACTTCGGAATCAAGAGAAGTTGTGGTTGAGACGATGAGAAGGGTGTTGATTCCGAATTGGGGATGGATGTCGAGAAGTTGTCAACATATATTATTGGTTAGTGGACCCGTGATTTGTTTTGGGTCATGAGGAGGAGTTGGATAATTCGAAGTTAGGTGAGCGTGATTTCTCATTTTCTTCTTGGTGGTAGACGATGTTGGGTTACATGGTGTGGTGAGTGCAGTGTGTTTGTGTTTGCACTCACGTAGGGTGAATTTTGATGTCATCGTTTTGGATCATCTTTGATTTTCCTTAGGTGAGATGACAAGGATAGATATGAGGTAATTGGAGAAGACCCACAGTCTAGACGTGTTTCGTCTTTGACTGAGTGATTAGATGTGAAAGTGGTTGAGGAGCGATTTGGTAGTATGCAGATTCAATGAGGGTGTAAGACCCTTTGACCTGAAATCTGGTAGTTAGCAGAATGAGAACATGTGTGGATCCTAGGTGGATCAAGATTGTGATGTTGAGGATATAGGGCATTGTGACGATCGAGGATCGTGATGTCGTGCCCATGCTAGCCGGTTCCGTCTTGCTGATTATGCTGAGCTATGAGCAGAGGAGAATCATTTGTGCGACAGCTGAAGAATCTTTTGAAATAGTTAGTGAGATGACAAGACAAAGGTTGGATATGGGAATGTTGGGTCGACTTCTTTTTGAAGTTAATCAAGTACGAGACGGTAGTTGAGTGAATTGAAGTGTTTACGATCCATCTTGGATATTTGAGTATGAGGATGATGGAACTAACTTCCTTTTGAGGTTAATCCTATATGATTTATTAATAGAACAAGTGAGTATCCGATGAGGTCAAATTGGTCAGTAGTAGGTATGTGAATGGTGGGATTGGCTTCCCTATGAAGTCAATCGAATGTGATATGTTAATTGAATGAGCAGGTGACCAATAGGTTTGGGATTGGTGTGTCTTAGTAGACGTGGGTGAGATTGGATGCCCATTTGGCATGTATGGGTACGCCTTGGTGGGCATGAGTCGGATTGGTACATGTTGGATTACGTGATTCGGAGTAGCCGTTGTGATGCTGGTCGGGTGACTATGGGACTCGTGTTGGATGATAAGTTGGAGTATTTGATTTGTCTAGTACTGGACTGGACAGATGGACTCTAGAATTGAAGCGTGTTTAGCTACGAGCTGTGTAGTAGGCTGGTTGGTGGATGGATGTACGTACAAGGTACGTTGTGCGAGGACCGATACTGGACAGGCTTAAGTGGTTCCTAGTGACGGTATACAAGATGTACCAGTGTTGTGTGGTTGAGCGTGTTGGTAGTCAGCTTAGTTCTGATGTCATTGGATTAGTTGAGGACGTGAGTTGGACATTAGATACTATGAGCTGGGCCAAAGTGATTCTGATGAGTTCAGTAATTGTATGAGCAGGTGCTCAGAGCCGTGGATGGCTAGTGGAACCCTAGAGTTGGAATGTGTTATCACTGTTGGGCATGTATTCAATGGGGTCCAGTTACACACAGTTCGAGTAAGATGTTGGTACACGTATACCCAGATTGAGTGAGTTGGTGGTTGGTGTAACCACGGGTTGTTTTGCATGGATCGGCTGCTCTGTGACTCTCACTAATGGTAGCATGGATTATGAGGAAATTTTGGTACGAGGTACCTTGGTGCAACTCTAGAGTGGTTAGGGTGTGTCGGTGATTCGAATTGTGACCATATGGCCGTGGGTGCCAGTTGAGTGCGATATTTTGGGACATGTGATGTTGACATGGTAAAATCAGGAAATGCGGAGAAATTGTGAGATTTGATAACTCTCGGTGTGGGAGAGAGGTCGGATTTATTCGTGACTTGCAAGTGATGATAATTTGGCTGGGTGTGCCACTCGACGTGGTCGGGTGAAGTCGATGCGACATGAGTATTGGTGGAACATTTGGGTGCAGACGAGTATTGTTCTGGTTAGTGGTGGTACACGCGTACACACGATGTGAGGTCAAATTTTCTTTCCACGAGGTGGTTGCGGAATAGGGATAGTTGGAATTTCGAGGAATTTTTTTTAAGGGGGGAAGGTTGTAACGACTCGTCCCAAATATCGGGATTAAGTATTAATTAATTATGGATTTAGGATGACTAATCGGTGTAAAATGATGATTTTGCCCCTAAAATTGGGCAAAATATTGACTTGTGATTCGGGGAGTCGAATGTACGAGGACGATGACCGTGACGTAGATCGGGACGTCACGAGTCTGTAGACAGACAACACGTCAAAATCGGACGTCGAATAGAAAATTTATGGTCTCGGGATCGAAATCGAGAATTTAACGTCTTGGGATTCAAATATAATATTAATTTAATTGGATTGGCAGATATTTGTATATGGGGCCCTTGGATGATTGACAAGTGTCACTCATCCCATTGGTGGTTTTTCCCTAAAAAGAGGATCTAGATCTGATTGGCCACTTAATTAATTAATTAATTAAAACTCAAACACACTCATTTCTCTCTCTTCTTCCCCGCACATCATCTTCTTCACTTTCTCACTAAACAAACAACTAATACAATCCCACAAATAACCTTCAATCCTTATCCTTTGCTGTTGGACATTGAACAAAGATGAGAGAGGGGATTGAGACGAGTCGAACAGTGGCAACAGCGCGGGTCGTCGTGGACGGTGGCCGGAGAACCCGAAAACGGTACGTTTAGATTCGAAATTTGGAACTTGGTTTGTGATGGTTGTTGATCGATTCTGACGATTGGGACTTTTTTTTGGTGGCCATACGAGTCGAATGGGCTTGGACTGGAAGACTGAGGTGGCCGGAATCGATGGCACGATGAGGTTGCATGTGACGATCCAGAAATTCGAAAAAGGAAAAATTGGAAGAATTGGAAGGAAATGACCATTTTGCCCTTGGGATTGGGTGAATCGTTGACTTTTGGTTCAAGTGGTCAAACGGACTTTGACCGATGACTGTGACGTAGTTCGGGACGTCACGAGTCCATAGACAAGTGGCACGTCCGATTCCGACATTCGGGGAGAAAGTTATGATTTTCGGAAGTTTAAGGGTAATTTGATAAATTGGTTAAAAGGGGCCATTTGTTGACTTTTTTATCAGGACCTTGTTTGGACTTTTCGTAAGTACCGTTGGATAGGTCTCGGGACGCTGAATCCGTAGACAGACGGCATGCGTCAATTGGAGGTCGGATGTGAAAGTTATGGGTCTGCGAAGGCTAGGGCATTTTGATAATTTGTTATGGCAAGGGCAAAATGGTAATTTGCCACAACAAGGATAATTGGATAATTAAGTGGCTGATTCAGCTTATTTGGATAAGGATTTATTATTTATGTGACATCTGTCACAATTAAATGTGGATTAGTAGCTGTGTTAGATAGGATTGTTGTGTGTGTGTCGTGTTGGAGAGAAAACAGAGCAGCCAAAAGTTGAGAATTTGATGTAATTGAGAGTGAACCGTGAGGAATTATAGAGAAGAATAAGACGAGTTCTGTACCTTGAACCCAGTTGAAGTTAAACCCAGAAAACCCGAAAACCTTGAATTGACAACTTAGGATCAAATTTGTAATTGTGGACATTTATGAGTGAAATTGACCTTGGAGTTAGCCTTCTGGGATCAATTCGACTAGGACTAGTTCAAAATTGACGCAAATTGGGGTAGTTTTGGACTAGAACACAGAGGGGGAAGACTTCGAAAATTCGAGCTTGAGTCGAGGAATTTGAGACATGGAAGGATGAAATTGGACTGGGAAAGATATTTATAAGAACCCCACGATGCTTCCTGATGCATCAATTAAAGGAAAACGATGAGAATTGATGGAGATTAGACGATGCACAGTGTAAGGCAGTTCTTCGAGAAATCGATGTTGAACTGAGGAATTGAGGTAAGGTTTCGTGAATTTAAGTTTACAGAACTTTAATTAGACCTAAAAGGATGATGTTAGATAAATCGATTGAAATAATTGACGTTGAATTGATAGAGAATTAAACGGGTTATGTCGCGGGTTGAACAACCCGTTTGCAGGGAAGTCGGGTGAATAAGAACATTGTAGCAGTTACTGTAGCAGCGCGTGGGTTTCACGTGCAGCCACTCACGGCGGTGAGTGACGGCGTGTGGGTACGAATCTCGAGGTGAGTTTAACGTGTCTTTTTTCCTATTTAATGTAACGAACATTTTAGCGTTGGTTTCGAGTTAATCGGACACCGTTTCGATATTGTTTCTATTGTCCGTAGGTTTATGTTACGTGTTTAGTTAATATTTAATTTCCAGAAAATTATGGGGGATTGATTTGATGTTAATTAAGTCGTTAGTGACCCTGAGTAATGATGTTGAACAGGATTCGAGATTCCTGAAAAATTCCGGAAATTACGGAAAAGCGTGCAGCTCGGAAAGCAAGCGGTTTGGATGGTGTGTGAGTGGACGTTTGTTTTATAAATTGACATGCATGCATAGTTAAATGTTTTACATGATTTATGGCATGATTTGAATTGCATTGATTTGATATGATTATTTTGGGATTTAATGATTATTTTAATCGGTGTTTCGGACACGTTTTTCGAGAAAATCATGAAATAACTGTTTTGGGCGAAAGCCCGGGATTTGTGATTGGTTTTGACTTGGATTATGAGTTGGGAATTGATTTAATGGATTTGTAATGTTTTTCGGATATTTTATGGATTTATGTACATTGGATTATTTGGTGATTTTACGGATTTACGAGAAACGAGAAATGAGATTTGGGCATTTGGCCCTGTGATAAACGATTTTAACATGGTTTTAATGATGATTTTGGTTGTGTATTGATGTTTGATGCCCCCAGATGTTTAATTCCTGGGTAGACTTCGGATGTGTAATTCCCGAAGTGACTCCAGATGTGTAATTCCTGGAGGGACTCCGGATGCGTAATTCCCGGAGGGACCAGATGTGTAATTCCCGGCGAGACTGGATGTGTAATTCCCAGCAGGGCTGGATGTGTAATTCCCAGCAGGATGACAACTCTGGATGTGTAATTCCCAGAGGATCCTCGGATGTGTAATTCCCGAGTTATATGCTTTATTGTATAATAAAATGGTTTTATAAAATGATTTACATAGCATTTGAGCTTGAGAGCCGGGATTTGATGTTTTCATGTGATTTGGCTGGAAGTCCGGTGATGTTTTTCATATGTTGATTCTATGCATGCATGGTTTGATAAACTGGACGGTAAATTATGTGTTTTGATAAATGTGTTTTAAATGATATTTTTTTTGTCCACTCACACCTTTCCTGTTTTGCTGACCCTCCAGGTCGTGGCACGACGTTCGGGCTGATCGAGAGGCAGAGGTATGAGCGGAAATCAGTGCACTTATCCCTTGTCTGACAGGTGCTGAAGGGTAGTTTCAAGACTTCAGTTGACTTGTTAGACGGGAGCAGGACCGGGCACGGTTATCAAAGTCCAGTTAGGACGGGTCTTGTCATTGCAAGTGGCCTGTTTTCATGGTTTTTGAATCCATGTATTGGGAGAACTGGTTGGGTCGGTTCTCCGGTTCGGCTAAACCAGACAGAACCAGAGAACAGGGTTCGACAGAGATTAGGGGTGACACTGTTCACTAGCGCGTGAGGCCCACACGCAGGGCCTTTGGGAGACGCGTAGGGGAGAATTTGGGGATTACTTCAACATGAAAAATCATCCTTTCGATGTAAAGAACATTTTGCTACTGGTTTCGTGTCGATCGGACATCGTTTTGATATTGTTCTGGATGTCTGAAGGCTTAGGATCGAGTTTAAATACGTTTAAAAATTTGGGAAAATTACGGGGATTTAATGAGAGGTTAATGAGGTAGTTGGTAAACCTCTAGTGTGGTTTGGACAGGTTTGGAAGTCCCGGTGATAGTGATGTGACTCGGGAAGGCTTATGGCAAGCGTATCGAGGCGGCAGCATAGGACGGTCTGTGAGTGGACAATGTTTTCTAAACTGTGATGCATGCATAACTGTTTTATATGTTTTGTATATATGATTTCTATAATGATGATTGTGGCATTGGTGATTTACATGGTTGCACGTACTTTGAGGTAATCTCATATTTGTACGTATTTTGATGTTACGATTTTATACGGTGGTTATACGTGATTGTGGTTTTAATAATGGTTCAATGAAATGATTTTGGTTTCGGAAAGATGAACTCGGGTATGAGACCCATTTGGATTTTGTGATCGGGCCAAGGGCCCAATTGGTTTACGAAATCGAGCGGAGACCCATTTGAGTGATGTGATCATGTAACGCCCCGGAAATTCGAAAAATGTAATATTGTAAAATAATGAATAAAATGACGTTTTTACCCTTGTGATTCGTATGGTCAATTTGTTGACTTTTTGATTGGGGGGGCGAACGGACGTTGGGTGATGACCGTGACGTAGTTCGAGACGTCACGAGTTCATAGACATGTGGCACGTCCGATTCGGACGAACAGGGTGAAAGTTGTGACGTGCGGAAGTCCAGGGGCATTATCGTAATTTGGACGACTAAGGGGAAAAAGTTTACTTTTTGTTTGACAATTGATATTCACATGACTCGAAGACTGTTATGTTCGTCTCGAAGCCCCGAGTACAACGACAGGTGGCACACGTGAAACGGATATCGGATGACCGAGTTATGGGTCACGGAAGATGAGGGGCAATTTGGTCTTTTCACCACGGGTTACTGTAGCAGCCGTGGGGAGACAGTTGCTGCACCGCCGTGTGTGGTGGTTTTGTACGATCCAATTGTTTAAACTATAGTGGACTGAACGGTGGGAATTGTTTATGGGATTTGAGGTATTGGAAGCAGCCCATCGTGGCTTGAACAGAGCTTCAGTGCACGGGTAGTTTTAAAAATGGCCACGGGCTCTGTGTGAGGGAAACATTTTCCAGAGAGATTCAGTTGATTCCCACGGGTTGTCTTCCATTCTGAGGGGTTTAGCTGAGTGTCACTGAGTCTGGGAACCCATTTCGATCACTTGGGTAGTCTGAGAGAGAGTTGAGTGAGAGGTCTGAGACGGGGAAGAAAAAAAAACAGAAATGGAGGGAAATTCAAAGGTTGGGTTTTGAGGTGAGTTGAACCAAACTGAGGGTGGAATTAGTCTTCTGGGATCCTTGCTAACACGACCGTGCAAGAATTGAAGAGGAATGATCACGGTTTGCCCAGGAATCTGAGTTCCAGTTTCAGAGAAAATCCGGTGCTGAGGACGACGACTTCCAGGTTAGTTTGGGGTCAATTGATTGGATTTTTTGGTTCGTCTAGGTCCCCTTAAGCTACTGGTGAAGTTAATTTGAGAACAGAACCGTGTAGGGTGAGTTCCAGAAGTCGACCAGTTTGATTGTTCGAGCCTGGGTTGGATCGATTTAGGGACAGTCGAGGTTAATCATCAATACAGACCTAAAATTGATGGATTAGTGGAGAAGTTAGGATAAAAAACGAGAGGAATTGATTGAGAATTGAGCGTGAACTGGTCGGGTTGAGTCGCGGGTAATAGACCCGTTTAACAGGTTATTCGGGTAAGGGAGAAGATACTGTAGCAGGCGCGTGGCCTTCACGCGCAGCCACTTTGGGCGGCGCGTGACGCCGCGTGTGAGGTCTTTTCTGATCACGGTCAACTGAGGTTTTCTTCCTTTTAATGTTTTTAACATTTTACCTTTAGGATTCGAGTTGTTCGGGAGTCGTTCGGGATAATTTTGGGAGTTCGGAAGTTTAGGTCCTTAAGTTTAATTACGCGGAAAAATCTGGAAAAATTAGGGAAAATCTTACGATTTATTTGAGGATGATTGTAACCCTCCTTGTACGTTTTTACAGGCCCGGACATTTCCGAAGCTACTGAGGAGCGCACGGGGCGCGATTGACGCGTCCTAAAACCGTGAGTGGGCTTTTGATTTCCAAATTGTGCATGCATGACTATTTTACCTATCTATCTTGTGTTTCCACTTATAATTTTATGTTGATAAATATGCTATTTCGATTTTACGTGATTTCACGCTTTTCGAGATATTTACCGTATTTCGCGCATTTCGAGGTTACGGTTTTCTCCTATGCGTGATTGATGTTTTGATGAAGTAATTGGATATGATTATGCATGTTACATATTTATGATGTTTGGATTATGTTTGTGACCTTCGGGAAATTTCATGTTTTGGAAATTGCATGTGAATCCGGACGTAAGTCCTATTTTGACAAGTTATGATTTCGGAATGATTTTTGGGAAATGGATCATGATGAATTGTGTCTATAAATGGTTTTGGGTTTAAAGACCCGGTGGATTGTTGGATCTAGTTTTGGATTTAAAGACCCGGTTAATGGATGATGGGGGCGGGCCCGAAAATTGGGTTTAAAGACCCGGATTGAGTTTAAAGACTCGTGAGTTTAAAGACTCGGTTATTGTGACACCCCCGAGGCCTATTGATTATGTTTTGAGTTTAAAGACTCGTTGATATCCCGGGAAGGCCTGATTTTGAGTTTAAAGACTCGGACGGATCCAACGGATTAATTGTGGTTGTTGGTTCACTTTTTACTTGATTTGCGTAATTGATGCTTCCAATGATGGTTTTGGGATTTTGGTCAATATTATATTATTTTACATGAGTTATGACAGTTTTTCTGAAATGTTTTACACGTGTTTCGGAAAACAAAGATTTTGAATGTTTAATACGCGGTTTTTCGAAATATCTAGTTATGCATGCGTGTTATAAAACTGGAGGGCGAACCCCGATTTCATTAAACTGTTTTCTGCAAACTTTTGTTTCGGTCCACTCACACTTTGTTGTTTTAACTACCCTCCAGGTCGTGGTACAAGTTCGGGGGCTAGCGCCGAGGCAGAGGCAGAGGCATAGAGTTTTCCGTTGCGGAGTAGTTAGTTCACGGAGTAGGATTTGTTCTTTAACTTGTTTTGTAATATTATGCTCTGTGAAACTAAGGACTTGAGGTCCAGTCGGTTGTATTTGTTTAATCTCCCTAGTCTGACAATGGGTGTGCTGTAATATTATTTGGTTTTCCAGTCTTTTGGATTCGATTGTCAGACGGGAGCAGGATGCTTCCCGATTATCGAGGCGATAATCGGGGTGGGTCCTGTCAGATCGAGTCGGGCCCAGTTGGTTTATGAAATCGGGCATGAGGCCCATTTGTGATTTATAAATGTGATTTCGGGTCTGGGACCCAATGTTTCATAAACGTGATTTTGGGTCGGGGACCCTAAATGGATTTGTGATATTTTATGGAAATTTCAGGCAGAGCCCTTTGAGATATTTTGAAATGACTTTATAAAACTGTTTTCCATATACCATCTTGATACGAGGATCTGTGAATGGTCTCCTCCAGGTGTTTGGGACATTGGGTAAGTCACGGTGCATTGCCTGTGAGGGGTCATTATACGGAGCGACCGGCTTGTATAGTGACTCAGGAACAGGATTACTATGATTAGACGTCTAGGACGTCAGACATCTGGGATGTTAGAGATATGGACCCGGAGAGACCCCGGGCAGCACGCGTTGCTTTTACCGTGAGATATGACGTCTGGGACGTCAAGCTTCTGGGACGGTAAGCATCTGGGATGCCTAGGATGGTTATGTGGTAAATATGTATTATTGAATTTATGAAATGGTATTTCGGTGTTTATGGATTTGTGTTTATGGTTTTGAGTTGATTTCCCACGTATGACTTGAATTTACGCATTTTAGTATTCTATGGTTTTTGGGCTAAGGCCCTAATAGTTTATTTAAGTAAATGTTTTGATTTCTAGTTTTCAAATGCATGCATACTTTTTAGTGAAGGGCATAAATGTCTTTATGAAATGTGTTTTATGAACTCATTTATTTTCGTCTACTCACCGTTTCTAAATGGTTTTAATGCCCTTCAGGTTGATCACGAATGCGGGCTGTAACAGAAACCAAGACATCGCACTCATCCACCGATCCTGGCCCGCTCTGGGAGTCCCGTATGGGCCGAGGAATAAATTATCCCTTGTCTGATACTTCGTGTCATACGGGAGTATGGCACATCCCGCATTAATTCTAAGGGGATTGAGATAGATCGTGTCAAGCTATCATTATTTGAGAGTTCATTTTGATCCAGATCATCAACGAAATCGGTAGCACCTACAGCTTGTTTTCCATTGGCACGATCCTTGAGCACTTGGTGACTCTATATACAGGTGGGCACGACACAGTAGGTTTCTCAGCGAAATTGCTTAAGTATTTTTGTTCTCATTTTGGCGATTTTTGTCTAGTTTGATAGTGATAAGTAAGGGTATATGAAGTTATATTTACATTCTCTAATTACTAGAGAAATAGAATACCACTATATTCTAGTATATGAAGTTATATTTACATTCTCTAATTACTAGAGAAATATTAAAGATTCTAGTTAAATTGCTCATCAACTTTCCCGTCCAGTGTCTTAAATAGTGGCACATATCAAAGAAAGATTGAATATGGAAATAAATTTATATTCCTACTCTATAATCCTACCTAACAAATGAAGCCTAAGAGAAATTGATTTGATCTTGGATCAAGAAAAAGCCAAACTTGATGTGAGTCTACCCACTATCATATGGTAGACACTTGGTCGATTCTAGTTTCCTTAGGAACCATCTTTTTGAAAGTAAATAAGGAGCACTTTAAGTGAATGCCCTCCTTATAAATAAGTCACTTAATATTTCTTTTCACAGATAGTTTAATTAGATAAAACTGAATAGAACAAAATTTAAACTATTTAAAAAGTAAAACCTCAGTCGGTCGAGAGGATTGGATAAGTCATAGTCGAGTAAAAGGCTTATGATCAAACTAGTTGATTGTTAGGAACTTTCATTCCTTTATATTGGAAATATGCCTTTCTTACATTAAAAAAAAAAAAAAAACTTCTGTTTTATAATTCTACTATTTTGATATAATTGGGTTGATAATATTTCATTTTCAAATATTTTAAAAATAAAAACCATTCATGTGGGAACCGTTTTCTACTTTTCTTCAAGTTGGAGACTCGAGCTTTGATAGGAAGTGTAGACAAAATCGAGAGTTCTGCACTTTTTTTTTCTTTTGTCAATAGAGTTTTGCAAATTCAATTCAATCTTCCCATCACAATGAGTTTTTTTTTTTTTTAAAGTAATAACATTATGTTTTAATTAAATTTAAACTAATAAAAGAGATATTTGAGTATGAATACATGCGAGACTCGTTTACTAAGGATGATTGGGTTGGATTGAATTTGATAACTTAGAAAATTCAATGTATTTTGAATTTAAAAATGAATTTGTTTTTATCATAAAGGGATTAAAGGGAAGAGATATAGAAAAAAAAAACTTATACAATTTTATCACCTCAAAATAGTAGCATTAGAAAAGGTAAGTTTTATTGTATATTTAATCCTATACAATCTTGCTACAATGAAATTGCATCCATTTTGACATTCAAAAATGCATTGAGTTTGAAAAATTATGCAATCTGATCATACTCAACAAATTTTGACATGGTGTTGCATTTGCCCAAAGTTGCACAGCATAAGGTGTAGCAACCCATTCCAAAAAATTAGACTGATTTCTGAATCGATTTAGAAAAAGGATAATTTTACCCTCGAGTTTAGAGGGGGACTAGAAGTGAATTTGAACTCATAAATCTTTTTGGAAGTTCTTATTCTATCTTTGTGTGAGTCTCGAAATCACGAGTTCGTAAACAGGTGGCAAGCGTAAAACGGGGTTCATACATAAAAATTATAGGTCTAAACGAACAAGGGCATTTTGGTAAATTAGGCAAAATATAGGCATTTTAGTCATTTCAGTCAAGCTAGTTGTGGTGAGTCAGCATATTGTTGTTGGCTCACTTAATAGGTGAAAAGTGTCACCGGGAGAACATGATGGGTGGATGTCGTCGCCCATACGATGTTTATCAAGGGGAACCAAGGCAAAAAAAAGGAGGAGAAAATGGTTCCTAGAGGGGGGTCTCTCTCTGGGCCAATTTGTGGAAACCTGGAGGAATTTGGAACCTTAATGGCAGATACATTTATATATGTAGTTTTTAGGGAGAAGAATATAGAAAGAGAACATAAAAGAGGAGGAAGAATGGGAGAAGTCGTGGCCTTTAGGTGGAACTTTGATTTTGAATTTTAATGCACAAAACCTAGGTCACTATAACCTTCCTTGGACCTGGGCGACCAAGTCCGTCTAAAGCTTCAAGGGTTTTGGACACAGAAAGCTACTAGAATAGAGTTCGAACCTTGGACGAAATTTTAAGCCTGGGATTGAGGATTGGAAAGCGAGATATTGTGTTTTTAGGTTATATCCATCTTTATAACAATGATTAGAATGGGGTTGAAGGATTTAATGTTAAAATTGGATAAGATTTGGAAGAACAAGCTTGCTGGTTAGTTACCTAGGCTGGGGCCCAATTGCAGTAATCTAAATCGACATGGCGAGAGATTAAAGGCAAGTACCGCCTACAGATATGTAGGGAAACTTCTCATCCCTTCACCAGCGCATGGGGGCGCTTGGGGCAATTTCTCAAGGTCCGACCAACATATATTTTCATCTTTATATGTTACAGATCCATAGACACAATGTAACGACCCGTCCCTAATTTTAAGGATTAATTAGGGATTAATGACGGATTAGCGAGGTTAAGCGGGAATTAATGGAGGATTAACGGACATTCAGAGCGAAATTACGATTTTTCCCCTGAACGAGGGCGAAAAGTTGACTTTTGACTCGAGTGGTCCGATGGAAGAGGACCGTTACGTAGGTCGGGTTGATACGAGTCTGTAGACAGGTGGCACGTCGAATTCGGACGTTTGACGGAAAAGTTACCGTTCACGGAAGTTCGAACGAACTATTTCACGTTTTACGAGACGGAGGCCATTTGGCATTAAGGAGGCCATTTGACAAGTGTCATTCATCCATTCCCCATCATTTTCCCGTTCATGCATATCCCTCCCCCTTTGTTCGATCATTTTCCACCAAACCGAACCACCCTTTCGACCCCAATCCAATCCATTCCTCATCTGATCATGTGTGAGGACAAGAAAGTGAGGTGAGGTCGTGAGGATGGTGGATGGTCAAGGACAACGCCGCTGTGGACGGCGGAGGAACCCCGTACAAGGTAAACCTGGTTATGCTCGATTTTTCATATTTTTGGATTTGGACGTTATGGACGGTTTTAGTTGATTATGACAGGTTTAATGGGTTGTTAGGAGTGTCTAGGGATGGTTTTAAATGGTGGATGGTGGCTGAGGAGCCCAGGGAGGAAACTGGAAAACTTGAACCGTGAGGAGAAAATTGAACCGATAAAGTTTTAGGGGTTTTTCATAGTTCTAAGCACACCAATAGGTTTCTAGGGATTAGATAGGAAGATTGGAATTGGTTTGGAAGAAAATGGACGAAAATTGAAAGAGTAATGGCTCTGGACCAGTCACGACGGTCCAGTTGGATTGGATTACAGGGGCTGAACCGGACCAGCCAGTCGGACCCGGTCGGCTGGAGGTCAGGGATGACCCTGTGCAGGCGCGTGAAGCCCACGCGCATGGCCTTCAGGCGGAGCGTGGCGGCACGTGGGGAGGTTTTTGGGGAAACATCCAACATGTAATTTCATCTATTCAATGTAACGAACATTTTGGGACTGGTTTCGAGTCGATTGGACATCGGCTCAATATAGTTCGGGAGGTCCGAAAGTTTAGTATAGCGTTTAAAAATAGTTAAAAATCCCAGAAAATTATGGGGCTTTAGTGAGGGGCTAATTAAGTAGTTAGTAACCCTCTAAAATTATTTGAACAGGTTTGGGAACCCCGGAGACGGCGATTGGCCCAGGAAGGCGTACGGCGCGCATATCGAGGCGGCATCTCGGACGGTCTGTGAGTGGACTTTCTTTTATGAATCGATGCATGCATAAATGTTTTATATGTTTTTATGAACATGTATGCCATGAGTGCATTTGTGTGTGCGTGTTTACGTATTGGCACGTATTTCGAGATTTTCGGCTTTATACATGCTTATACGCATTTATGGTTTTGATTTTAATGAAATGGTTTTGAAAAAGGTAAAAGTGAGTATGAGACCCATTTGGTTTTGGTTTTGACTCGGGCATGTGGCCCTATTGATGACCTACAGGTATGAGTCGTGGTCGCGACTAGTGCTATGTGTATGGCAATGGACGACGTGACGCTCGTCTCTGGACTGGGGATTTGTTCCTTCCGGAGAGGTCACGTTGCACATCCCATGGTCGAGCAGCCACTGGAGGCTTGACTTCGGAGTGCTGACAGTATACGAGATCGATTGATGATGTGTGCACCATGATCTAGAGATGGTCGCGGCGGTTGATATGTTCACGGCGACATACTAGGATTGAAGGCGGTTCTGGACTGATAATTGCACGCATCATTTTGATCGGAATCATGACTGACCCTGAGGTATCGGGCTTGATGTCCAGTTGATTGTGAGTTCGGGCTTGATGCCCAATTAGATTGTGAAATTGGGATAGAGGCCCAGTTGAGTCATAAGTTTGGACTGGAGGCCCAGTTGACTTGTAGTATCGGGCGTGAGTCCCATTTATGGTTTTCCGTATGTATATACCCTCTTTATGAGTGTATTGGTCTTCTCTAGACGTCGTTGATCCTGGAGTGTCACGATCCACTGCCTGGAATGAGTGACTCCAAGAGGGAGCACATTCTAGGAGTGAGAGATATGGTATAGTCTCGGACTGGGTCCGCAGACCGTCCTCCAGACGTCGTAGATCTTGGATTTTGGATGATTCCTCCCAGACGTCGTAGATCATGGGGGTAGACTCGGAGTGAGACTCCGAGTAGTGTGCGCACTTAGAGATATATCGTGACGGGTTATTTGATTGGGCATTGAGATGCCAAGGACGGGTTATACATATATATATATATGGTTGTACGAGGTTTTACGGAGATGGTTTTGGGCTGAGACCCACGTGTGTCGGATTTGGGCTGAGTTCCCATTTGATTTGGTTTGGGCTGAGTTCCTAGATACGTTGGTTGGATTTTGAAATGGTTTTGAATGCATGCTTGTTTATAGTGAAAGGCATAAAGGTCTTTTTGTGAAAATGTTTTTATAAAATTTTTTGTTTTGTCCACTCACAGCTTTTCGTGGTTTTAATGCCCTTTAGGTTGATCGCGGATGCGGGCTGTATTAGAGACCGAGACATCACATTCCTTATCCAGATCCTGGCGCTCTCTGGTAGTCCTGGTTGGGTTAAGGACGAAATTTTCCCTGGTCTAACACTTCGTGACAGACGAGATCAGGCACGTCCCACGTTAATCCTGGGGGATTTGGGGCGAGTCTTGACACACAGTTCTTGGGTAAATTGGACATTCTTTTAGGGTAGTTCTATATGTCTAATGTGACAGTACTTCTAAGTATGATATGGGTCCTTCATTCGAGTTGGGAATCTAAATAGTGACTCCTTATGTAGTCAACATATCAAGATGGGATTTGGGAAGAGTCGGGATATCATGATAGGACTCAAGAAGAGTCGGGATATCAGGATAGGACTCGGGAAGATTTAGGATATCATGATAGGATTCAGAAAGAATCGGGATATCGGGATAGGACTTGGGAAGAGTTGGGATATCAGGATTGCACTCAGGAAGGGCCGGGATATCAAGATAGGACTCGAAAAGAGTCGAGATATCAAGATCAGACTCGGAAATAGTCAGGATATAAAGATAAAACTTGAGAAGAATCGGGATATCGTTTTGGGCTCGAGAAGAGCAGAGAGAGCCAAGATATCAAATTAAGACCTGGGAATGGCTGATATATCATGTTACATTATTTTTCAGGGTCAATGGGTTGGTGTGAATGGATGCCCTATGAGAATGAAATATCTTTGGTTCGTATAATGAGACGGTATGGTCGATGTTCAAAGTGATAAGGGTGCTTTTAGAACATTAATCTAGTTGTCAGGCTGGAATAGGATCTTATATGACTATCAAAATGATTTCGTGAAAGATCTTGTCATAAGGCGAATTGTATTATTTTGTTTACGTTTTGATTATTTACAATAAAAAATAATATCTATTTGTTAAGTCTCAACATGCACAAATTAACAAAACCCCTTTTAATCCCATGTTCATCAACATAATATATATTCCTTCTGCATATAAAGTTTACATTCTAATAACCTAAGGGTGTGTTATGATGAAATTTTTTAAGATTATTAAAAATTTATCAAATGATAAATTTAAATTACCGAAAATTTGTAGAGTTTTATGTTTGGATAATATAAAAATAAAATGAAATTTAAACATATAATTTGATATTCATATATAAATGGCAATTATAAAGATGAAATTCTGAAAATGACACATTTTCATATGGAATGTAAACTTGAGATTTGTAGCAACCCAATTCCAATTTTTTTTTTCCTTAGAATCTTAAATTTTTATATTTATGCATTCAAACAAGAGAATTTGTTAATTAAAAACTTGAAATTTTAATTTTTTTAGCAAATATTTTTCTCTTATCCAAACACAGCCTAACAATATTAGGTAAGAATACAAATGAAATATACTTTCATGAAACTCTACTTGTTCCAAAAATATCCTTATATTTAAAACCTGACACCCGAAATGCCCAAAATCATCCAAATTTGTTTTTTTTTTTCTTTTTCTTCCAATTAAAGCGGTGTAGCTCTCTTGGTTTTCACCACTACCCCGAAAAACACTACATCAAGTTGAATAGTTGAGACAGGGTTTTTGGAGTACACGACATCAAAATGAAAGTATTATCAATCACTAATTATTGATATTTTTCTTTCTGCTATACTATCACATTGTTTCTCTTTTCTATCAACTGCCTTTCGAAATTCCGATTTGGACTTCAGCCCAATAATTAAAAGAAAAATGTTAAAGTATTGAAATTTAAAAATAAATTAAAAATAAAATTAAAAAATGATGACTTACAAATAAAAGTATAAAAAAAATTATTTATTGATTGTCAAACATACTAAATTATATTATAAGTATTTATTTATAAGTAAAAATACTTTTATATTGACATAATAAATAACAAATAGTTTCTACGCAAAAAAAAAAATATTAAATAAATATTACTAATTAAAAACTCTACTGTTTAAAAGCGATTTATAAAACATATATCCAAATAGGCACATAATTATATATATGAAATTTGATCTCTTTGATGTTAAAGAGGTTAATTGACAGGACATCGTGCGTTGCAAATTCTATCGAAGATTTTACAAAACAATCATTCAAATTCCTTTTTCCCTTTATACTCCTTTTCGAAAATGTAAAATGAGTCATTATAGGAATTTGCAGCACTACAGCGGGCATATTCATCTCAAGATTCTCAACAAATCGCCATTCGGTTATTTTTTAACTTTTTACCCTTTTCCCTTTTTACCACACCTTCTATTAATTGCAGGTGTAAATTTAAAAATTTCCACCATTTTTAACATGCTTACATAGCTAATTCATGTTAGATAAAAAAAAAAACATAACTAAATAATGTGTATTTAACCACTAAACCAAACACGCCCCTATATAACCCCTCCTCTGTCTTGCCTTCAAATATTAGCTCCACCTCCACCACTCTCTCTCTTCTCTCTCTTCCCTCTCACTAGCAAGTCCCACAAACTCCTGCATTTTCGGAATCCGCATAAACAGAAAAAATGCAGGGAATAATAGGGAGAAAGTTAAAATCGGGAGCACAAAGTCTTCGTGGCTGGCAACGTTGCATTTCCCAGGTCGGGGAAAGAGAAGCCCTCCCAGACAATGGCGTTGATATTCCGAAAATCCCCCCTTTCAATTACATACCTCCACCGTACACCGGCCCCACCGCGGATGAGATCTTCGCCCAGCGCAAGGAGTACCTCAGCCCCTCCATGTTCTATTTCTACAACAAACCCGTAAGCCCTTCTGCACCCGATCATTCCCCCCATTTTATCAATTTGATCACGTGGTTCATATGTTTAATTTTGCTTTTGGTGCAGCTGAACATAGTGGACGGGAAGAAGCAGTACTTGTTCGACGAAAATGGGCGGAGATATTTGGACGGATTCGGAGGGATTGCTACGGTGAGTTGTGGGCACTGCCATCCCGATGTGGTCGCGGCAATAGTCAACCAAATCAACCGCATCCAGCACTCAACCATCCTCTACCTCAACCACAACATGGGCGACTTCGCTCAGGCACTCGCTTCCAAGTTGCCCGCCAATCTCAAGGTCGGTTTGCCTCCATCAAATTTCCTAATTAATTAATTAATTGAATCATACTCATCCGACGGTCCGCATTTTTTGGAGAATAATTGTCGTTATCAGTGAAGAGAGACTGAAAGAGTTTGACATGTTATCTTTTGTTGTTACGGGTCACAACCCGACCCATGAAGGACTCATCAATTTCTTCTTCATGATGAATTTTGTTTTTTCCTCTAGAAACAATATTATTATTTTTGAAAAATCCATTATTTAATTTATTTTTTTGTTGTTTTGGGTATAGGTGGTGTTTTTTACAAACTCAGGGACGGAGGCGAATGAGTTGGCGATGCTGATGGCCCGGCTGTATACGGGGAGTCATGACATAATCTCGTTGAGGAACGCATACCATGGCAACGGTAATGGAACCATGGGCGCCACCGCTCAGGCCAACTGGAAATTTAATGTTGTACAGGTATTTTCTTTTTCTATATTATAGGGTGTATTCTTTTTGTATTTTCTACTACTCTCTCTCTCTCTCTCACTCACTCTCTCTCTCTCTCTCACTCACTCTCTCTCTCTCTTCTTTGATTGATCATAATGTTATTGAACTGGTAATAATAGTACAGTATTACCAACTATTGATTGCCGATCGTATTTTTAAGTATTCTCAATTTTGGCCAAAAGGCCGAAGGGATAAGTATGATTTAACTGGCATTTAAATTTTGGAGAAATGGAAACTAATTTATCCGACCTTAATGAAATTGATATTTTTGATAAAATGATAGGATTGCGATTATGCATTGCGAATAAATGAGAAGTAAAGTTTATGGAATTTAATCTGCAATCGAGGAATTTGGAGTAATATTTGCTTTAGCATCTACTATTTGTGTTGGAACACAAAAAATCTTATACAAGTGAAGGATTCAAGTGATCTCATCAAAATTTGGATGGAAATTTCTTTCGATTATTTGGTGTTCATTAACTTTCGCATTATTTTTTGAGTAAATTATTGTTACACCCTTAACAATTTTTACTTTTATTTAAAACCTTTAATACTTTATATTAAACAAAATAAGATCTTATCTCAAACTTTTTTTATTCAAAAGTCCCTAAATAGAATTTGTAAGCAATAAATTTCATATCTATCATTTTATAACTCAATAAAAAGAGTGAGTGAGTTATTAAGAATTTCTTTAAACAATTAAAAATAACATTTTTTTGTTCTCTTTGCCCATGTGCCCCTTAATGTTTGATTTCTTTGGTTTCTTGGTTCCTTTATTAACCAAATTATTTAATATCGGAAGATAAAGAATTTTTAAATTTTAAATTTAAAAGTATTTTTGAAAAATTATTGCTTTTAATTATCTTATTTAAGTTAGATTAGATACTCATATTACTTTTAAAATGAGAAAGTAAAAAAAAATTATAAATAAGAGTAATGTTTTCATAATCCTCAATATAATCTTATAATAAAAAATAAAAATAAAAAGTAATGTTGAAATCATAATAGATTTTGGTAAGTATTTTTTAGATTGTTGTTGGACTAGTTTATAATTTGATGACATTAGTTGTCTATTAGTTTGATTTTTCTATATACAAGTTTTTGAATAAACTTATATATTAATAAGAACCTATAAATTAATTGTCCTTATTTTTTATGTATTTCTTATTAAAGAGAGTGAAAATTATTTCGCACATACTATAGAACTCCGATAATTTAATACACGATAATTTGATAACTTTGGTTACATAATCTTTTGGGTCTGACTTAGAATTAGGTATAACATGCTAACATGCTAAATTAATAATTTGCTAAGTTTATAAGATTATACATTTTAAAACAATTTGCATAGGTATCATGTAATATATGAATATTAATATAATTTTTTAATACATAATAGTTACGATTCGATTATTAGGCATTTCCAAAATAAGACTCAATTTATATTTATTTCTTAAAATTAATGACACGTTAGACTCAGTTCCTAACTCTGCTTAATATAATAAAAAGTAAATTTTCTTAACATAATAAGAAATAACTTCTCTTAACATCATCTTCAATTTTACTCTCTTCCTAACTCTGCTTAATATAATAAAAAATAAATTTTCTTAACATAATAAGAAATAACTTCTCTTAACATCATCTTCAATTTTACTCTCTTAGATCATTTCCTTCGATTAATATCTTGTTGAATTAATAGAATTTTTTGGTCTTAAAACTATTACAAAATTATTAATTTATAGATATTTAACTGTACATTTATAATGCACATAAGGCTGGACAAAGATAGGGACACATGGAGTTGGTGATGACTGATGAGGTGTTCTTTTACGTCTCTTGGAATAATATTGTTGAGAAAGCACGTGAAGTTATCAAATTGTAGTGGTTGGCTAGCTAAAGGACTAAAAGAGACATATGTTGATAAAGAATACGATAAAGAGTAAAGACCCATGATTTAAATGGGGACCACCAAACGTCACCCCATTTGAAGCATTACTATATTATAAGACTCTATTATTGGTTCTACTATTATTTTTTAATTGTGACCAAAATATTTCAGAATGCCCAGAAATAAAGTTAGGTGCTGAGACCAAATTTCAATTTACGAGTGTTTCAGTGTTTGTCAACAATTATGGAACTAGATTAGGCGAAGGAGACACACGCCAGGTTGTTAAGCATTCTTAAGCCTTTTTTCTCCAACAAAAACAATAAATGTTATTTTAATCTAACCCTCCAAGTTAACTAAATAAATTGTTTCTTTTTGAGAAATTTTGCTGAATGAGAACTGTTCCTTTGTTCTTCCTTATTCAAGTATAAATCTTATCCATCGTACACATTTTGCTAACATTCAGATTATTTTGGGTTGGTCAATGATTCATGACAGAGTGGAGTTCATCACGCCGTAAACCCAGACCCATATAGAGGTGTTTTCGGTTCAGATGGAGAAAAGTATGCCAAAGATGTGGATGATCTTATAGACTTTGGAACTTCAGGCCATGTTGCTGGTTTTATGTGTGAAGCCATACAGGTACTTGTCATTTGAGGCCACTTGTCATGTTGCCAATTTAATTGAAGGCTAACTTGTTATTTATGTAAAAAGGGAGTAGGAGGAATTGTAGAATTGGCTCCCGGTTACTTGCCTGCCGTTTATAAGAGTGTGAAGAAAGCAGGAGGCCTTTTCATCGCTGATGAGGTACAAGCCGGGTTTGCTCGCACCGGGAGCCACTTCTGGGGATTTGAAAGCCATGGTGTGGTGCCTGACATTGTCACAATGGCAAAGGTTCATTTTTTTTTCTTCAACCCCAAGCTACATATATCCTGTCTAACAGAATCTGGTTTCTCCGTGTGTTGACTTTTATTGTTTTCCTGGCTTTTGCAGGGCATTGGGAATGGGATTCCCCTTGGTGCTGTGGTAACCACCCCTGAAGTTGCAGAGGTCTTGACTCGCCGCAATTACTTCAACACCTTCGGTGGGAATCCGGTGTGTACAGCTGCAGGACTGGCTGTTCTGAAAGTGATTGAGAAAGAAAAACTCCAGGAGAATGCGTTTGTTGTGGGATCATATATGAAAGAAAGACTCAATGTCCTCAAGGATAAATATGAACGTGAGAGAGCTCTCTTACTTCTTCCTAATTAGCTCGTGAATTAGAATATATCACATAAATTTATATTTTGAACTTGTGGTTGATTATGCAGTAATTGGGGATGTGAGGGGAAAAGGTTTGATGCTTGGAGTTGAACTCGTCACCGACCGTGAGCTGAAAACACCTGCAAAGGTTGAAACTGCACGTATAATGGACAAGATGAAAGGTTTGTGCTAACGCTTAAGCCCCAATTTGGCTCTAAATTGAGTTGCAAAATGAACTACTAATTTACTCAACTCTCTTTTTCGGGTTCAGATTTGGGAGTCCTGATCGGAAAAGGTGGCTACTATGGAAATGTTTTCAGAATCACACCTCCTCTCTGCTTCACAAAGGATGATGCAGGTATAGTTTTGTTGCCCTCTACCATCTTTGCATTCAAAAGCAAGATAGTGAGTGACGTTTCATTCAACCATTTCCAATTGGTTTCTTTTTTTCTGGATGCAGACTTTCTGGTGGACGCAATGGGCTACACTATGTCTAAGATTTGAAGCAGCCTCAAAACAGATTGTAGATAAAGGTGTCTTATTATCATGCACAACTCGGTCTAAGAGCAGTTGTAATGTAATTTTTTTTTTTTAAAAAAAAGTTATCAATATATGTATGTAGATTTATGCTTCAATAGCTCGCTACGATCCTGGAAAAAAAAATAAAGGGTCGAGTCAACAACTCGTTGTCTCTGGCTCAGCTGACATTCTGGGTTTTTTCGTGGCTTACTTATTATCTCATAAGCATTTGATAAGTACCTCTCTAATTTAAATCTCCTGCATATGTTCAAAGTTTATATACTTAATTTTCCTTCACGTTTAACGCAATCTCCTTTTCCTCACTTTTTATTTTTTTGGACGTAACAATTTTCTTTCCCTTCTCTTCGACTTCTCCATATTTTATCTTCTTCGTGCATCCAATCTCCGCGCATCCTTTTTCTCCGTGCTGCTGCACCAGTGCGGCCTCCTAAATTTAACTTGAGATTTCGACAGTGCTCTTCAACCCAAATCTCAAGCTCTCATCTGTTGTTAAACCCAAATCTGAAACCTTAAATTTTACCCACTCCGAATCTTTTCTCTAAATCTCTCCTCAGTTCTTCCTATCAAGAGATTCAGTGGTCTATCAGGTGTATGCTACTATTTCTTTTGTATATGTTATTATTTCAGTTGTTCTTCGTATTTGAATTTAATTAATTATTGTTTCTCAGCCTCAATGTTTTCGCAGCCTCTCTGCCAGCCAATCCCGAAGTTCCTTCTTGCGATTTCCCATTCGGACGATACCACATGACTCTCTTTTTCTGTCTTTTCTTTCATTCCTTGCGGCCAATCAACAATTGCCCATCAAATTATTTGGTCAAATTTTCCGTTCTTGGCTTTAGTTCTTCTATTGTTATGTTGCTTTAGTTCTGCTACGGACATGTATAGCTGATTTTCAAGATATAGATATGTAGGGGTTTTCTGATTTCATTTATGAGTTCTTGCTTTTTTATAAAACCTAGCAATGACCAAACAGTAAATAATCAGAAACCAAAAACCTATGAAAAAAATAAATCAGAAACAGAGCATAATTTCTGGGTGATTTGTCCACCATGAGAAACCTAATATACATTAGGACAAACAGTAGAACAACAAAACCTATGAAAAAGGATTATTCTGGGTTCTTTTGTAATTACGTCAATAAATCAGAGCCATTATTCTTCAAGATATCATATGCGTTAATGATGTTAGGTTTTGTGATTTTAATCAAATAATTCTGGGTTTTTCTGTCAAACTTATATGTTCAATAATGGCTCTAATATACTATCTTACTCAAACAATAAAGGATTTGTGCTCGAAAAACCTATGAACAAAATAATTCGTGGGCTTTGTGATTATTTTGATAAACCAATTATAGGTTTTATGGTATATTCATAATGTTCTGCTCTATAGTGTTCTGATTTAGGAATGGGTCTGATTTATCCCTTTTGATTATACTATCTTTGGTTTCATGTATGTAGTTGTTTGTTCTTCATTTCGTTGGATGTTTTTCATTTCCGAGTTGTTGGATGTTTTTCATTTCTGAGTTGTCCATTCTTGGGCCACGCGCCCTCATGCGCCCTGGGAATGCACTGCGCGTAGGCCTCAGGCGCCACGCTACAGTGCTTCGTCTTCAACCTTTGGCTGGTTCAGACCGGCCAGTCTGGTTCTGTTCTGCAACTGGACCGGCGTGACCGGTCCAGGGTTCTATCCCTCCATTTTTTCGTCCTTTCCTTCCCTTTTCAATCCTATATTTCCTTATTCAATCCTAGGAATTAGTTTGTGTAATCAAATCTCCCTACAACCCCTAAAAAGCCCACGGTTCAATTTTCTTCCTTACGGTTCAAGCTTTCAAAATCTCCCCTGGACTTCACAGCCATCCAAACTAATCCTAAAACCTTCCTAACAACCTACTAATCCTCTCCTAACCACCCAAAATCAATTATAACGTAACAATCAAATTAAAATGGGATTTGGGCCTTACCGGGAAATCACGTTCGGGTTCAAGGCCACCGTCCACGGCGGCGTTGTTCCTAGCCGGCCACCAGCATCCACAAGGCCTCCCATCACTCTCTGGTGCTCACAGCTGATCATGGGGTTCAAGGGTTGTGATTTGGGGTGGTTTGAACGTGGGTTTCGGGTTTGGTTTGGAAGCAACAAAGAAGATGATATGCATGAATGAAAATGGGTGGGCAATGGATGGATGACAAGTATCATTCATCCATTGGGCCTACTCCAAAATATCAGGGCCCACTTAAGTCCAAAAGTAATCCGTCTCGTAATTCGTGCAATAGTTCTTTCGAATTTTCGTGAATCGTAACTTTTCCGTCGAACGTCCGAATTCGACGTACCGCCTGTCTACGGATTCGTATCGTCCGGATCTACGTAATGGTCCTTGGCCCTCAGCCATCGGACCTCTCGGGTCAAAATTCAACTATTTACTCCTATTCGCCCAAATTACAATGCCCTTGGACTTCCAATCGTTATAACTTCTTCCACGGACGTTGGAACCGAGCGTGCCACCTGTCTATGAACTCGTGACGTCTCGAACTACGTCACAGTCATCGGCCAAAGTCAATTTGACAGCCTAAACGAAAAGTCAACGATTCGCCCGTTCTAGGAGCAAAATCGTCATTTTGCCCGAACGTCTGCTAATCCTCGTCTAATATCTGATTAGTCTCGCTAATCCGTCATTAATTCTTAATTAATCCTGTTAATTCGGGACGGGTCGTCACATAACCAATCACGAAATCCCACCTTCACCACCTTAATTACATGTGTACATTTTTCAATATTACAAATACACCGAACAACGGTCATAAACACTTATAAAATGATTAACCTAATGTTTATGATTTGAATGTGTGTCAAATATTTAAATCTCTTCAATTTTCTACTAAATGCACTGAACAGTGGTCATAAACACTTAGCATAGAATTGAAGCTCAAGCACTCAAATGTATAAAGTACATGAAGTTAGGAAAGTAAAACACATGGAAATTTTATTCAAGTTTACAAAAGTTAGAAAGAAAATACCAACATATATTGAAACAAAAATAAAACTGAAACAATAACAAGAGTTTAACCAAGTGAGAAGAAGTTACACTTTTGGAATTCAAGAACAGCTTGTGATTCCGAAAGTGGATGAAAACAATGAAATGTTATTCACAAGATTTTTTGACAGCAGAAAAAACCTTATGAAGATGGAGAAATAAACACGAGAATGCTTATTGAAACTCTAGAATTGCAATGAAAATACTTAGCCTTGGTATTTCTAAAGGAAACATAAAATTGTGTTTAAGAGCTCTTTAGGAAGAAAAATTCACTAGAACAAAGTTAAGAAGAAATGAAATTAAGAAAAAAAATGTAAGAACATAAATTGAAAAAAAAAAAATTTAAGAAAACTAAGAAGAAAATTAAAAGAAATTACAAATGGTCTCAAAATAAATCTACAAAAGAGAGAAAATGAGCTAAACAAAAGGAAACTAAAAAGGAACAAAAGAGGGACTAAAATGGACAAAATTGGGGACCATTTAAAAAGAAAATGACTTTCCTATTTATAAAGGAAGTGTCAAAAATAGCTAAAAATAAATATAAACATAATAAAAATAACATGATGAACAATGCTGATTTTGGGGCTGATTTTGGGCTGAAAAAAAGCTGAATTGTGCAGGAAAATATGTCAAAGGGGAAGGTATGGACTGTTCGGTGGCAGGCTGCTGAGCTAGAGGGATGGGCTTTGGCAGCTGCAGTTGGCTGGGGGCAGGTAGCTCGGCGTAGCTGTGCTGACAAGGAGTAGGTGAGATGGCAGGCTGCGGCTGAACAGAAAGCAGGTGGATCAGCACCTGACGCATTGATAGAGGCAGGGCGTTTAGCGCATGCATGCTGAGCTAGAGAAGGTACCTTCAGTAGATTCGCGTCGCAGCAGAGACTAGTGGATCGGTAAACGCAGACCGAATAGGCCTTGGACCTAGGTTGCGCTAGTTGGGACGATTGCTGGGCTTCGAGTGTGGGTTAGGCTGGTGGGCTACTTCAGTTGGGTTTGCAATTTTGGGCTATGGTAAGTTGGGCCTGATTGCTTGATTTTTGGGCTGGATTTTAAATATTAATTTGGGTTGATCTTGTTTCATCCATAATTTCTTCATTCTAACTCCAATTGGGACGATTCTTTCGCCAAAATACTTCGAATTTCAAGCTTTATTTATTTCTACAAATTTCCCACGAAAAATATTATTTTCTCCAATTATTTGATATTTTTATATTAAAAGATAAACATGAGGGTATAAATAGCATAAAATAAAGTTTAATTAATGACCTATCAAATACCCCCACACTTAAACATTGTTAGTCCCTAGAAAATACTAAAATTAAACTCAAAATTAAAATAACTAAGCCCTTAACTATTTGTCTCAAAATTTCCTTATTATAATCATGGCATAAAAAAAAATTCACTTGAAAGCATTTAAGCATATGGAATTCAAGAGTTAATACATGATAACAAAATGTTTCAACAAATAAGACAATGAGTAAACGTGGTGAAATGGATATCAACATGAATTAAACAAGTATGAATCAACTCACAAGGATATGCACTCATAAATTCACTCAATTTGTAAGGGTTTGTGTTTGCACTCGAAGTATGTGAGGAAAATGCTCACATAATAGAAATAAAATACTTTTGCAAAATCTAAAACAAACACCTCAAGATAAAAATTAAACATACTTACACAAATGAACCAAAACCATAAGCTTACTCAAGTGATTGACTCAACTAATCAAAATTTACTATCTTAAAGATCATAAGGTCTTTACAAAAGTTGTAATGAGGCTAATTTGAGAGGCAAGAAATATATAGGACAAGTGGTGCTCAAATTTGTTTCAAGACTCATAAGACTCCCAAAATGTAGCATAACTTCCCGTCCTTAGTGCAATGATATCAAAATTTTGTTTCTTCGAACATAGGCCAAGTTTCATCATGTTGGGTCTCGTATTCATTCTTTATGTCGGATTTACAAATATATGACTTAACTCAAATATTATATAATCAAACCTTATTACCTTGATAGAAACTCAAAACATTGTGTTTTTTTTTTTCTTTTTTTTCTTTTTTTTCCACTTTTTTTTTCTTCTCCTTCATATATCAAGGTAATAACATGTGTCAATAATACAACAAATTTGAGTAAGTAAATCCATATAATACACATAAAAGTCTTCAAAACATCATCATTTTCTCTTCACACCATGTTTATGTCTTCAACTGAGTCCTTGGAACAAAGGTAAAAGATGTCTATAATAAGCTTAAGTGTTTAGATAATCATGGTAATGAACAAAAGGCTTAATATGGGCTCAAATGGGTTAAAACTAAGCGGGTCGCAAGTTGTGCTCACAAAATAGGGAACATGGATGTTTGAATTTGTGGTGTTAACCCTAATGCCTTAATCATGTCTAAAATCAGAGAGTTTATTGATTTAAAAGTTTTGAAAATCACATAAAATAATTTCTAGCACTTTAGAGTTCATTAAAAGTTATGGTAAGTAGTTATGAGGCATATGTATATGAATTTAAACAAAGAACTTATGAATCACTCATCAAAGATCTATATAAAATTCTAAAACTCACATAAGGTTCATATGATTCATACTTGTCTTAACATACTCATTTATGTATCAATTTACATACATCATCTACAAGTCATAAACACTTAATCACAAAGTATTAACAAATGAATTCAAGTTGTGGTGAACATCTTTATAACCATAACTTAAGCGTTTTTCCTTCATTATTATCATTGACAGGTTAAAGGGAATTCTAAGACTCGAAAAAAACACTAAGTTAAACCGAAAAGACTCAAAGAAGCAATAAAAACTTGATTTTTTATTAATTATTTTTTCATGAAATTTTATAAAACAATTTTACTGCACAATGAAAATTGTAAACCATTCTCCCACACTTAAATTCTGCATTGTCCTCAATGTAAGCAAGTAGAAAGTAATTGAACATAGAATCAAAATAAGGAAGAGGATTTACGAAAATGAAGCAAGAAAAACATGAAATAAACAAAGTAAAAGAGAGTGAAATGTAGAAAGATAGAAAATCTACGTTGATGACTCTCACATCTCGGAAACATATTGGGTTCCTCCCAACAAACACTTGAAGTTTAACGTGCAGCCTAAACCAAGATGCAAGTTAGTTTGTCAGAGATGGGATGCAAGTTAAGAGATACAAATTTAAGTTAGGGATGCAATTTGAGTTAACGATGCAAATTAGATTAAAGATGCAATGCAAGTTAGATTGAAAGATGCAAGTTAAAGATGTCATTACAAGTAATGTAAGAAAATGTAAAAACAAATGTAATAAGATATATAAAAGTATGAAATAATGTAACGACCCGTCTCGAATTTCGGGATTAGATTAGTGACTAATCGTGATTAGTGAGGTTAATCGGTGATTATTTGGGCGAAATCGAACGAACGATGCAAAATGACCGTTTTGCCCCTAGGCGTGGGAAAAATGTTGACTTTTTGTTCAGGCGGTCAAATGGACTTTGACCGATGACTGTGACGTAGTTCGGGACGTCACGAGTTCATAGACAGGTGGCACGTTCAATTCTGACATTCGAGGAAGAAGTTATGACGTTCGGAAGTTCAAGGGCATTTTGGTAATTTTTGTTAAAAGAGGCAAATAGTTGACTTTTGGACCGGGAGGTTCGATGGCCGAGGACTGTTACGTAGATCGGGGCGATATGAATCTGTAGACAGGCAACACGTTGAAATCGAACTTCGAACGGGAAAGTTATGGGTCACGAAAGTTCGATTTCACTATGCACGTATATTGAGGCATTGATGAGGTGGCTTATTCTGATTGGGCAGATATTTTAAGTGGGACCCATGGATGAGTGACAAGTGTCACTCATCCCATTGGCCCAAACCCCCAATTTGTGGATCTATCTTAATTAATTATTATTATTTTATAATTAAACCTCACCCACCATTCAATCCTAACCCTCCATTTCAATTAATCTCTCAATCCTCACCATCCATCTCATCTCCCTCTCATCTGATCAAATATCATTTCTTCTTCTTCAAACACACCAAAACACCATTTCTCCATTTCTACATTTCTCTCTAAAACAAACACCACCCCACAGCGTCCATACGAGTTATTAGGATTAATGAGTGACTGAGAGGGTACCTGAGAGTGGCCTGAGGACTGAGAAGGCTGCAGGACTGCCGTCCACGGCGGCGTGGAGGAGGAAAACCCGATAGGTATCGGTTTAACCCATATTCTCCATTTTTCGATTTCAACCATTATGGCTTGTTTTTAATGATTAGGATGGCTGTATTGGGTTAGTAGGAATGTGTTAAGATGATTTTGAGGGAGGTTAGAGGTTGAGAATGTAACGAACCGTCCCGAATTCTGGGATTAGATTAGTGACTAATCTTGATTAGTGAGGTTGATCGGTGATTAGTAGGGCGAAATCGGACAAAATGTGCAAAATAACCGTTTTACCCCTGATCGTGGGCAAAATGTTGAATTTTTGATCAGACGGTTAAATGGACTTTGACCGATGACCGTGACGTAGTTCAGGACGTCACGAGTTCATAGACAGGTGGCACGTTCGATTCCGACATTCGAGGAAAAAGTTATGGCGTTTGGAAGTTGAGGGGTATTTTGGTAATTTGGCTGAAAAGGGGCCAATGTTGACTTTTGACCCGGGAAGTCCAATGGATGAGGGCCAAGGACCGTTACGTAGGTCTCGTCGATACGAATCCGTAGACAGGCGGCATGCCGAAATCGGAGATTTTCGACGAGGAAGTTATGGTCACGGGAACGAAATCAATTAACCCAACGAACCGAGAATTTGATTAAAATAATATTAAAATAAGTGAACAGTAATTGACGAATCTGGACCCTTGGATGAGTGCCAAGTGTCACTCATCCCCACACTCCCTAAAATATGGATCATGTCTCCACTAATGAATTAAAATATGATTTTATCTCTCCATTAATCTTAGCCGTCCATTTGATTCTTAAGATTGAATCTGCACCATTCATTCCACTTCCTCCTTCCCATTAATCTGATCAGCCATCTCCCTCTCGCATTCTCATTTCACCCGTGAAGAACCATCACCCCAGACCAAACACACAGATGACCACCACCCTCACTTATCTGCTTTACCTCCAGCCAACGGCTTTACCCCACCATACATCATCTTCATCATCATTTTCCCATCGTTCTTCAAGAAACCCAAACACCCAACCTCCCTCTAAAACCACAAAACCTCATTGAATGCTATTGTAGTGTAAAGGAAAGTTGGAGGGTGAGGACTGGAGATGATGATAGTATCAACGGCGATGACCATCGTGGATGGCGGAGGTGGCTGTGAACCAAAAACCCGTGAGGTATGGTTTTAGTTCAAAAATGGTGGACTTGGTTTTAATGGTTTTTGATCGATTCTAAGCCTAGGGTTATGTTCCTTGAGCTCCCTTGACCTTGTAGGTTCAATTTGGGACGGATTTGGACGATGGAGGTGGCCGGAATGATGTCTGGAAATCTGTCCGAAACTTTGAATGACCATAACTTAAAATCCAGGTACTTTCTGAATTTTCTGGGTTGATTTTTAGAATCCTTGGCTCGAGTAGATAGATTTACATAGGTAGAACGTCCAATTTGGTTGAGAAACGAGTGAGATATCGAAGTTTGAAGTTTGAAGCATCAATGGAGTTTTTCGGCGAGAAATTCCGACGAGTCGCCGCCGAGTTGACTCGGTCTCCGGCGAGTTGACTCATTGACCGACGAGTTGACTCGTTGACTCTGATCCGTGACTTTTGACCGTTGACTCACGGTTCATGCTGACATCAGCGTTGACTTTTTGGTCAACATTTGACTAAAACTTTGACCCACGCGTAGGGGCGCGTGGGAGCGTATTTTTAGGTGGGACCAAGACCATTTTAAGGGTTTCGACGATCCGGATCCAATGGTGGTGGTTTCGGGTTGATCGGAGATCGTTAAGTTAGTCAAATTGAGATTTTTCACCTCGGGAAACGTGTACGGGACACGTTGACTTTTCCGAGAAATTTTAGAGTTCTTAATATGGACTTGTATAGGTTAATAGTAACCTTTGAATATGATTTGGACAGGTCAGGATGACCCAGAGAGGTCGGATTAGCCCGGAGAGGCTTATGGCACGCATATCGAGGCGGCAGTTAGGACAGACTGTGAGTGGACTTTGTTTTCTAACCGTGATGCATGCATATATGGTTTAAAATGCTTTATTATATAATTTGATATGCTTTGGCATGATTTATCTTTCAATCCGGTAATTTCTCGATTTTATGATTATTATATTATATTTTGGCACGATTTTCGAGAAATGATGAAATTGATGTTTTTGGGCTAGGCCCGGATTGAAAATGATGTTTTGACTCGGGTTATGAGTCAGGAAGTTGAAAATGATATTTGGACTCGGATTATGAGTCAGTGATTGATTTCATGGATTTACGTGATCGTGGCAACTCGGGTTTACGGTTGCACGGATTTGCGTGAAAATGATATTTTGGGCTTGAGACCCAATGGAATTGTGATTTTGATTGGATTTGTATTTCCATGTGATTACATGATGATATTGATGATTTTCGGATTTATAAAGTAAATCGGGACTTGGGGCTGAGACCCTGTATTGAAAATGATTTGGTTTTCAATGCAACTGTTTTCACTGGTTTTCGTGATGATGATATGTTGCGGATAATTACGGCTTTCGGGTGGAAATATGTTTTTCCTCGGAGTGCACCCTGGAGATAACACTCGCCTTCGGGATGGAAGTGTTTACCCCGAAGAGGTCACATAGCACGATCTTTGTCGAGCAGCCGAGGGAGGCTTGACTCAGATCAGATGTGCTGGATTATATATGGATCGGTAAGTGATGTGTTCACGAGATCCGGATTGCCGGCTGGTGATGTGTTCACAGCAGCGGATGCTCGGATTTTGAGCGGTCCTTGAGCCTATTGATATGCACGCGTTGCAGGGATAAACGTGACTCTAAGCAACAGGATATGGAAATAAGTCCCGTGGTTTTGTGGAAAATGATTTCGAGGAAACCGTGGTTTTAAATATAAATTGATTTAATGAAAATGAGTTTTAAGGAAAATATGTGGACATGGAAGTTAGAAACATGATATTTGTGATTACGTACCGGTTTTGAGTACGAGTTTTTGGTCCTTGTGGCTAGGTGATGGTGTTCACATGTTTTGGCCTGAGAGCCGGGATTTACTGTTTTATAACATGAACTGATTTGATGAACATGAGTTTTTATGGACCATGGGAAAACGTATTTTGATTTTATCGGTCCACTAATCATACTTGATTGATTTCACACTATTACTCATATTTTAAGTTATGCATGCACGTTTGTGAAAACTGAAGGTTAAGAATATGTTTTGATAAATGTATTTCTAAAGGTTCATTTTCGTCCACTCACAGCTTTTATTGGTTTTAATGCCCTTCAGGTTGATTACGGATGCGACTGCAGCAGAGACTGGGACATTGCACGCCTCCTCCATCGATCCTTGCGCACTCTGGAAGCCCCGTTTGGGCAGTGACTTTTGGCTATCCCTTGTCTGACACCCCTTTTTGGATGGGATCAGGGCACAATCCACGGTAATCCCGGGGGGATTGGGATGGGTCCTGTCAGAGAAACCCCTAGGGAAGAAATGGAAAAACTTGGACCGTGGATTCAAATCGAACCATGGGTTTTATATGGTTTTGCTTGGTTTTGATAATTAGAAATGATAGGAAATGTTGGAATAGGAAGAATGGGATTGAAAAGGAGAAGATTGGACAAAAAATAGGGGAGGAAAACCATTGGACCGGTCACGCCGGTCCAGTTGCAGAGGATGGACCGAACCGGCCAGAGCTTGAAAACGCGTGTACAGTGCCCTGGCTCATAGGCTCACGCGCAAGAGCTTACTAGGACTCGTGAGGGACATTTTGGGGATGTCTTCCACTTGTGAAATCATCTATTCGAAGTAACGAACATTTTGGGACTGGTTTCGTGTAAATCGGACATCGTTTCGATAGGTTTCGGGGTGTCCGAAGGTTTAGGATCGGGATTAAAAATAGTTAAAAATTCCAAAAAATTACGGGACTTTAGTGGGAGGTTATTTAAGTAGTTAGTAACCTTCTATTACGATTTGGACAGGGTTGGGAGTCTCGGTGACGACGATTGGCTCAGGAGAGCCGTATGGCACGCATATCGAGGCGGCAGCTCGAACGGTCTGTAAGTGGACCTTGATTTTCTAAATTGATGCATGCATAAATATTTATTATATGTTTTAATACTTGTATAGTGATGTCATGAGTGCATTTGTGTGTGGTTACGTATTGGCACGTATTTCAAAGTTTCGGGCCTATACGGTGCCAATACGGGTTTGTACTTTCTTTGTTGGTTTAAATGAAATGGTTTTGGATTTCAAAAGGATAAACTCAGGCATGAGGCCCATTTGGTTTTTTCTCGGGCATGTGGCTCTATTTATGACCTACTGGTCTGAATCATGGTCGCAGCGAGTGCTATGTGCACGGCAACTGACGATACGATGCTCGCCTCCGGACTGGGATATGTTCCTTCCGGAGAGGTCACGTTGCACGATCTATGGTCGGGCAGCCATTGGAGGCTCAACTTTGGAGTTTTGACGGTTCAGGATATCGATCGGTGATGAGTGCACCATGATCTTGTGGTGGTCGCGTCGGTTGATTCGTTCACGACGACATACCAGGATTGAGGGCGGTCCTGGATGGATGGTTGCACGCATCACTAATATCGGAGTCATGACTAAACCTGAGATATCGAGCATGTGTTCGGGCACGAGACCCAGTTACTTAATTTTTATGTTTTCGGGTCGGGGACCCTAAATGGATTTCCAGGTTTATGGGAACCGGCATGAACCCTTAAAAGGTTTTTATGGATCATGACCGTTTATGGGGACCAGACATGAATAATTTGAAAGGTTTTAAGGATTTTTTCTATAAATATATATATATATATATATTCATATACCTTCCTTTACTTGAATTATCTCCTCCAGGGAGGGTCATTGGCCTAGGTGGACCCCGAAGTAGTCATAGAGCACTAACTGAGTGGAGTCGCCCCCGTTGAGTTCCTTACTCTCAGGAAGGCTTGTATTATAACCTCAGGGAGGGTCATTGGTCTACGGACATTGACCTTGGACCCTGAGAGACTTGGGCTTGAGAGCCCGGGTAGCACGCGCGTAGCTTTGGAAACCGTGACAGGATTGGTTGTGTGAATTATATGTATATATGATATATGATATGTGTTGTGTACATGTAACGACCCGTCCCGAATATCGGGATTCAATAATATTTAATTGTGATTTACTAATCTGGGATTAGTTGGGTGATTTCGGACGAATTGTGCAAAATGACCGTTTTGCCCCTAGGCGTGGGCAAAACGTTGACTTTTAATTTGGATGGTCAAACGTACTTTGACCGATGACCGTGACGTAGTTCGGGACGTCACGAGTTCATAGACAGGTGGCACGTTCGATTCCGATGTTCGTGGTGAAAGCTATGACGTACAGAAGTTCAAGGGCGTTTTCGTAATTTGAACGATATAAGTGGAAATGTTGACTTTTCGATCGGGAGGTCCGATGCCGAGGACTGAGGACCGTTAGGATGGTCTCGATGCTCTGAGTCCATAGACAGGCGGCACGCATCAATCGGAGTTCGTATGACCGAGTTTCGGGTCAGGATGCGTGAGGGGCATTTTGGTAATTTTCTGCACAAGGGCAGAATTGTAATTTCACACGGGGGCACTGTTTGATTGAAATGGCCGTGATGTGGGATGTTTGTGCGATCGATCCCATGGATTGTTTATCCATTAAATGACTGATTTGGGGCAGCTTTGGATTGTGATTGCACATGTATTGTGCTGGCAATCACTCACAAGAACATGGGCACTGATTTTTAATGGTTTCGGGTCAGTGCAGGGGAGCTTTACACTGTGGATTTTGGGCTACTTTGGGACGCCTTTAACGGCTAAATTGAATTAAAAGAATGGAGAGTGAGTCGAGAGTGGTTCTCTGAGATTGAGAGATGGAAAAATGGAGTGAAAATGGTGGAGGAAGGTTCAAAAACCCGAAACTGGTTTTTGTGAAGTTCAAATTCGAACTTCTAGTTTTAGGCCAGCCCAAGCCTAATTGATGATTGATTGAGCTTCCTGGAACCTCAATGAGCCGATCCAGATCAAATGTGGCAAGCTTGGAGGCTCCTAGGCCCGTGGACGGACGCGGTGGACGGCCGGAAAATCCAAGCTTGAGTCGTGGTGATTGAGGTAACGTCGTGTTTAATTAATCATTCGAATTGGTTTGTTTTAATCCTAATAAGCTTTATGTGAAGTTAATTTGACAATGGTTGAGGATTTGTGGAGTTTTGGTGATCGACCCGTTTTGGGTGATCACGGGTTGGTGGCACGATTATGGATTGGTTGATGTTAATCGATGTCACAGAACTGAAATTGTTTGGTTAATGATTGTTTTAGGATCAAGAACGGATTGAATTGATGTCGAATTGGGTGTGATTGAACCGGGTCCTATCGCGGGTTTTTCAACCCGTTTACCAGACAAACGGGTGAAGAAGGAACACTGTAGCAGTCACTGTAGCAGGCGCGTGGCTTTCACGCGCAGCCACTCACGGCGGTGCGTGACGGCGCGTGGGCACGAATCTCGAGGTGAGGTCAACATGACTTTTATCCTATACAATGTAACGAACATTTTGGCGTTGGTTTCGTGTCGATCGGATTCCGTTTCGATATTGTTCGGGATGTCCGAAGGTTTTAAATCCAGTTTAAAAATAATTAAAAATTCGGGAAAATTACGGGACTTGAATAGGATGTTAATGGAGAGGTTAGTAATCCTCTAATGTGATTGGACAGGATTGGAAGTCCCGGTGATAGTGGTGTGGCCCGGGAAGGCCTATGGCACGCGTATCGAGGCGCTCGGTTAAACGGTCTGTGAGTGGACATTGGTTTTATAAATTCGATGCATGCATAACTATTTCATGATTGTTATAATTGTGATTAAATGATTTATTTTGGATATCGGTGGATTTAAAATGATTTCACGCATTTCGAGGTGATTTACGTATTTGCACGTAAACCGAGATTTTCTGGATTTGCACCGATTTCCATAAATGTGGTTGGATATGATTTCATGAAACGATTACGGACTTGATAAAGTAAAATCGGGCCAGGGGCCCAGTTAACTTATGAATCGGGCCAAGGGCCCAGTTAACTTATGAATCGGGCCAGGGGCCCAGTGGACTTATGAATTCAGGTCAGGGGCCAGTTAACTTATGAAATCGGGTCAGGGGCCCAGTTGATTTATACATGTGATTCAGGTCGGGGACCCTAAAATGGAATCGAATAAATGATTTTGGATTTAAATCAACTATTTGGACTTATAATGGTTTTGATGATATTGAAATTATGGTTATGGCACATTTCACGGTATTTGGGCTTGAGACCCGTCTGATGAAACTTAAAGATTGGTTTGGATTTTATCTATGTATATATTTATGCTTTGCATTTGGATATCAATAAAATGTATTTGGTACTGCACTGTATAGATCCTTCCATATTATATTGTCTCCTCCGGATGAGGTCACGGACGTCTAGTACGCCCAGCGTCTATGACGCTAAGTATCGGGGATGCTGTACCCGAACGGGGTTCGGGGATTGAACTCGGAAATTGAGACCCGAGTGGCACGCGTAGCCTTGTGATTGTAACCTTATTGACGTCAGGGACGTCAGACATTAGGGATGTCGGATTGGAGTGTATGGTGCAGTGGCTAAAATTGTGTTTATGGTTCATATTATATGATATATGATTTTCAATGATGGTGCATGCATATGCTTTTACTGAGGGGCATAAATGTCTTATAAATGTTTTAAACAGACTTGTTTATTTTCGTCCACTCACAGCTTTTGTTTTTAATGCCCTTCAGGTTGATTCCGGATGCGACTGCAGTAGAGACTTGAGCATTGCACACCTCCTCCATCGATCCTTACGCACTCTGGAAGCCCGGTTGGGCAGTGGCAACAGGTTATCCCTTGTCTGACACCTCTTGTCAGACGGGAGCATAACACGTTCCATGGTAATCCCGGGGGGATTGGGATGGGTCGTGTCAAGTGGTATCAGAGCAGGTTTTGCTCTTTTGTGCGCGAAGGTCGAGGGTGTGATGTCTCTTTGGGCTGCAGTTCCGTTGTCAACCTGATAGATAGTTTTGGGTTTGAATAGTGGATTGGGTGTGTTTGGCCCGATACGTCGTGCATTGATGCGATTCAACCCAAGTGGGTTGTATACGATTAACTGGTAATGTGGGACCGTCGGTTCGGTCACGTGATGATGGATTGTTGTGCTGCTGGGCACAGCCGGGTTCAGGGAACTCCATTTGAATAATGTTATGGAAATGCGAAACTCAGTTGAGTATTGGTCTAAGTTTTGGACCCTGGTAGTGTTGTCTAGTGTACGGGGTGTTGGTGCATCGGAGTTAGCCGATGACCTTCGTGGTGGAACCCACGTTGAGTTGACGATTGGATTGGATTGGACGTCTATACGATGTCAGGACCGCGGGGTCGGTCAGGTTGTGGATTTTACTGCAGAAGGCAGTTGGGTTCGGTGGAACCCTAGGGTGTGATTTTGGAACCCTAATTTATAATCGATGGACTGGAAAAGTGAACTTTAAATGAGAACTTGTGCTGCGACGAGCGGCTGAGGTCGTGTATGACCATGTGGATGACTCTAGTGAGTCTTATGGGTTTCGATCTACGGATACGGTTATGAGAAAATATGGAATCCCGTGTTGGATCGAATATTAGTGTGATGTGTGGATACGGATCTTGACAACGATGACTGTTGATCGACAGTTGTGTCGAGATAATTGGCTATCGAGGGTATTTAGTGTGGTTTTAACACTTGGGGATCAGGGGATGTTCAGGGAACGTCCATTATCCTGATGTGCCAGTGGTCAAATTTGAGGTACCCATAGTCGTGGGGTATGAGTGGTGTTACGGGATCGTCGTTCGGAATGAACGGAGATCCAGGGTAACAACTTTGCACACAAGTGTGCTATGTATGGATGTTGGTATGTTGGTACTTTTATGCCAATACTAGTATGGATGCCTGTGTGCTGATACTAGTGTTGATGATAGTGCGCTGGTGCTGGTACTAGCGCTGGTGCTGGTGTCAGTGATTGTGATGACGATGAGCCACCAGTTGGGGTGTGACTCTGTCATGATGGACAAATGATTGGTATCTGCGACTCAGTGGTGGTTGAGTCTTGGACTGGATGGGATCCAGTGGAGGTCGTGATGTGTTTGGATAAGTCCTAACAGATATATGATGACAAGTGATGAATGGATATTAAGGTAAGATTGAAACTTGAGGAATCTAGGGATGATGTTCCCTATGTCATGAGAATTGGTGGATTTGGGGAGTTGTTGTCAACTCCGAGATTGGTATGATGGTATACTTCTTATATTCCCAGAGAGTACAAGGAAATTATTGAAATTGGAAAAGTCGGGGAAACCATTCGTGGTATTGAGGTGTGATTTTGTGATTGTGAATCACTTGGAACCTGAGGATTGAACCTGTAAATGTTGAGATGTGAGACGAAGGCAGTATGGTATGCACATCCAGGCAAAGTTGTGGATATTCCGTTCGGAATCGGGGTGTGTGCGTACATGATTATTGACGGACGTGAGGTCTGAGTAATGAATTGATTTTGGACACGTGGTGGTCCAAGTGAGGTATGGACGTGGGCAGTCTAGTGGTTGGACTTGACATCTCATTGGGAGCATGTCTGTTTCCAACATGGTTGGAACTCCCGATTCGGGGAGAGTTGTGATTGGGGGAACGAGAGGAGTGCTCGTTTCCGCATCGGCGATTAGTATCCTGAAGTCATTGGGGTTGACTTCTTATTTCCTGTCGTGGCAGATGATGATTGTTGCTACCAGTACGTTGAGCGTGTATTGGTTGGTGGACCCATGTTTGGCTTGGAGCCTTTGGACACAAGGAGTTGTGTATGATTTTGGATTTGGTGGTGAAATGCGAGGTCATCTTTCCACCAAGGGAAATTTGGCGAATGATTCAATGAGGGTGTGAGACCCTACGATCAGCTTTCAGATGGATTGTTAGCTATGTGAGCATGTGTGGATCCTAGGTGGATCTGATTTGTGATGTTGTCGACTTTGGTCGATGTGACGATCTAGGATCATGATGTTACTTGTCGGATGACGTAGTGATGGATCTGGGTCGTGATCGTGATGATCCAGATTAGGTGTGAGTTTATCACTCATACCTTGATATGTGAGTCGTAAATGACGGGACTGAACTTCTTTTCGGAGTGAGTCCATATGGTTTGTGACTTGGTTGAGTAGGTTTCCGATGTGGTCGGATTTTGTCAACCTTTGACGTATGGATATTAGGATTGGCTTCCCTATGAAGTCAATCGAGTGTTTTGAGCAGGTAACCGATAGGATCGGTTATGTTACGTCTTGGTGGACGTAAACAAGATTTTGGGTCTTGGAATCGAATTTCTGGGTGACGATTCAGGATTCGATTGCGAAGCTCGAAGGTGGATTTCCGGATTTGGGTGCGGAATGATTGTTCCAATGCTAGCTTACGGAATAATGATTTCGGATTCGGATTTGGACATGGAATAAAATTATGATGTCTGGGTTTGGATTCGGGATTTCTTTCGAAATTGCGAATTCGGATTCGGAACTGGAACTGGATGATGGGTGGAGTTTCGTTTTGTCTCATGTTGGTTTGGGCAAATGTACTCCATTATTGGGATGTGTTTGGCTATGACCTGAGTGGTTGTAGGCGGATTGATGGATTGATGTACGTACAGGGTATGTTGTACGGGGATTGATACTGGTTAGGCTGAGTGGTGCCTAATGGCGGTACATGGGATGTACCAGTGGTGTGTAACTAAACGTGTTGGTAATCGGCTTGGTTCCGATATCATTTGTTTGGTTGTGATTGTGGACTGGACATTGGATACTATGCGCCGAGCAGGGTGATTTTGTCGGGTTCAGTGATTGTTTGAGCAGGTGCTCTTAGCCATGGTTGGCTAGTGGAACCCTAGTTTTGAGATGTGTGTTCACTGCTGGGCTGGTATTCAATGTGTTCCAGTTACACCACTTGATGGAGTAAGTTGACGGTATACGTACACTCAGGATGAGTGAATTGGTGGTCTGAGTAACCACGAATAGCCTTGTGTGATGTTTTCACACCGTGATGTTTCCAGCGTCTTGGTTCGCTGAGGGAGTCGGCGATTATGGACATTGAGATTTATTTATGTCGCAGGAATGGGCTTGCCCTGCGAATTGAGATCATGTGGTTGATCTTGCGCTACATCGAGAGTGATGTAGTAGGTGGTGTTGTCACTGACTGGATGATGGTTGGGGCTTTACCAGGGTGGTAAAGCTTAGTGGTGACAGTTTGACTGATGATGTCAGCATGGACTAACGAGTGGGATTTGGTGACTCCCAGGGGGAGTAGACGTCATGTGTATTGGCAATGGAAAGGAACCCTCTAGCTGAAGGAGTCAGCTTATTGGTTAAGCGATTTTATCGCGGATCAGGTGATTATGTCCACTCGAGGTGGTCGAGTGTTGTTGTTAAGATGTATGACTGTGATGGGATGTCTGAGTACAGACGAGACTGGTGTTGTTCCAGTAAGTGGGTGTACAAGTGTACACAGATGTGAGGTCGAAATGTTTTCCACAAGGTGGTTGTGGAATAAGGTTGTTGGTAATTTCGAGGACGAAATTCTTTAAGGAGGGAAGGTTGTAACGACCCGTCCCGAATATTGGGATTCAATAATATTTAATTATGATTTACTAATCTGGGATTAGTTGGGTGATTTTGGACGAATTGTGCAAAATGACCGTTTTGCCCCTAGGCGTGGGCAAAACGTTGACTTTTAATTCGGATGGTCAAACGGACTTTGACCGATGACCGTGACGTATTTCGGGACGTCACGAGTTCATAGACAGGTGGCACGTTCGATTCCGATTTTCGTGGTGAAAGTTATGACGTACGGAAGTTCAAGGGCGTTTTCGTAATTTGGACGATATAAATGGAAATGTTGACTTTTCAATCGGGAGGTCCGATGGCCGAGGACCGAGGACCGTTAGGATGGTCTCGATGCTCTGAGTCCGTGGACAGGCGGCACGCATCAATCGGAGTCCGTATGACCGAGTTTCGGGTCAGGATGCGTGAGGGGCATTTTGGTAATTTTCTGCACAAGGGCAGAATTGTAATTTCACACGGGGGCACTGTTTGATTGAAATGGCCGTGATGTGGGATGTTTGTGCGATCGATCCCATGGATTGTTTATCCATTAAATGACTGATTTGGGGCAGCTTTGGATTGTGATTGCACATGTATTGTGCTGGCAATCACTCACAAGAACATGGGCACTGATTTTTAATGGTTTCGGGTCAGTACAGGGGAGCTTTACACTGTGGATTGTGGGCTACTTTGGGACGCCTTTAACGGCTAAATTGAATTAAAAGAATGGAGAGTGAGTCGAGAGTGGTTCTCTGAGATTGAGAGATGGAAAAATGGAGTGAAAATGGTGGAGGAAGGTTCAAAAACCCGAAACTGGTTTTTGTGAAGTTCAAATTCGAACTTCTAGTTTTAGGCCAGCCCAAGCCTAATTGATGATTGATTGAGCTTCCGGATGCGACTGCAGCAGAGACTTGAGCATCGCACACCTCCTCCATCGATCCTTACACACTCTGGAAGCCCGGTTGGGCTGTAACAAGCCGTCCCGAGAGCCGGGATTAGTGGAGTGATTAAGGTGGGATTAGCAGGGCTAATCGGTGGTTAGTTGGTCCCGATAAGGTCATTGGCTTAGAATGACGATTTTTCCCCTAGTTCGGGCAAAAAGTTGATTTTTAGTTCGGGTGGTCAAGTGGACTTTGACCGGTGACCAGGACATAGTTTAGGACGTCACGAACCCATAGGCAGGTGGCATGCTTGATTACGACATCCGAGGAGGAAGTTGTGATGTTCGGAAGGTTGGGGGCATAACCGTAATTTGGGTAAAATAGGGGGAATAGTTGACTTTTTGTATAATCGGGTTTTGAGATGTTGACCTAGGATGGTTAGATAGATCTCGTCGTCCTGAGTTTGATGACAGGCGGCACGTATTCATCGGGCTTACGAGGTGTGAGATACGGGTCTAGAAAGGTAGTGGCAAAACCGTAATTTTGAGTTAAACAGAAGGGTATTTTGGTCTTTTACACCTGGGGAATTGTGCAGAGAGAAGGGCAGGTGGACGGCTGGGATGGAGCCATTTGGTGAGAGACTGGAGTGGATGGTGACACGTGGATGGCCACCAGAGGGTTCTAGGATTGTCTAAAATAGACACGGGCACATTTTGGGTGGATTTAAACCGTGCATTTGGTTTTGGGAAGAACAGAAACAGAGAGGTGAGGCGGTGAGGTTCTTGGTCGATTCAGTGAGGGTGTGAGGTTTTGGTGAATGGTGAGAGTGACAGAGAGGAGAAGAATAGCTGGTAATTGGGTTTTGGGAGTGAAATCGTGGGGGATAAGTGCTGGTGGTGAGGTCTGAATTTCAGAGAAAACAGAGAGAGTTGTGGGACAGAGGTGGTGGCTGTGCCGTGTGTTGGCTTAATTCAGGCTGAGAGCGACTCCAGGGAGTGCGACGGTGTGCACGGCGGCGATCGACAGCAGGTAATCCCTCACCCCCGTTCAGTTACTCTGTTTTTCCGTTAAGTTCAAACCGTGAGTCGTGAGTTTAGAGGACGAGTCGAGAGTTTTGGGGAGTTGGGTGAGACTCAGTGATGTCCTAGGAGCCGTCTACGGTGGTTGCCGTGACGGGGGAACGGCTGGTTGGCCGGGATGAAGAACAGGGGATTGATCGGGTCTTCCTTCGAGTTAGGGACGATGATATAGGGGTTGTGTTGAGGCGTCTGAGTAAGGGGAATAGATTGTGGAGGATTGGACGAAGAGGATGGTGCAGAGAGGGAGGAGAATGGTGGCCGGACGGTGGAGAACAGGTCTCGCCGGTCCAGTTGCAGCGGCCGGTTCAGCACAGTGCACTCGAGGTTGCGGGTGACACTGTAGCTGGCGCGTGAGGCCCACGCGCAGCCACTTTGGGCGGCGCGTGGAGGCGCGTGCGGCAGTTCTGGGGAAAATGGTCAACATGGTTTTTGGTCTAGGTGTTGTGATGAGTCTATTGGAATTAGTTTCGGGTTAATCGGACGTCGTTTGAGGTTAGTTCCGCGAGGTCGAAGGTCTGGGGTCCCGGGTAAGGTACGCTTAGAAGTTCGGGAAAATTATGGGGCTTTAGTATGAGTAGCGTGAAGTAGTTAGTAACTCCGTTATGGAATTTGGACAGGTTTGGGAGTCCCGGTGACGGTGATTAGCCCGGGGACGCTTACGATACGCAAATTGAGGCAGCAGCATAGGATGGTCTGTGAGTGGACTTTGTTTTTTTAACTCTTGATGCATGCATATATGTTTTTATATGATTTCTATACTCGCTTCTATGATGTGAGTTATGTTTGTACTGGTTTATGGTTTTGTACGTTTTTCGAGGAAAATGACAGTTTACACGTTTTACGAGGTTTTGATAACTATCGTGATTTGAACCTGGTTTTAACGGTCGGATTTTAAGGAAAGTAAAGGATTTTGAAAAGTATTTTCGGGCTTGAGGCCCAATTCAAAGGTGTTTTCGGAAATGAGATTTCGGGTTTCGGAATCGGAATTTCGGGTGACGATTCGGGATTCGATTCGGGACTTGAAGCGGATTTCGGGTTTGGGTTCGGAATGGTTATTCCGGATGCTAGCTTACGGAATGATGGTTGTGGACTCGGACCGGAAAATGAGAAGGAAATGAGTTCTGGGTCTGGATTCGGAATGACGGTTATGGATGCCGGGAGGGCATCAGACCAGTGGTTTCGGATTCGGGTTTGGATATGGAAATGGAAAATGATTTTAAATGGTTTTGGATTGGATTTGCTGGATCTGGATATTGGGTTTAAAGACTCAGATATATTGATTTTCCCCCGTAGGCCTTGAGTTTAAAGACTCGGGAGTTTAAAGACTCGGATATGATTAAGGCCTGGATTGAGTTTAAAGACTCGGGAGTTTAAAGACTCGGATAGATCCAGCAGGTTCGATGAATGAGAATATGGTTTTAAATGTGTTTTGGGTTTTCACTGAGACTTGATGATGATGTTTTGGCCAGTAGCCCGGATGAAATGGTTTTCATTGGTTATAATGGCTTCCGGTGATATTGGGGCTGAGGCCCGGGTTTTGGAAAAAGGAAAAATGTGCTTTGGTTTTCGTACATGGTTTTATGATATGAAATTGATATGCATGCATTGGTTTTCAAAACGGAGGGTATAAATGTATGTGTTTTCTGATAACTGTTTTGAACTTGACTTTTATTTTTGTCCACTCACAGTCTTTTCGTGTTTTCGATACCCTCCAGGTTGCTGCAGTGCGGGCTGTCGGTTGAGAGAGATGGAGACATCACATGCCCAATCCACAGTAGGCTTTGCGCACTCTGGGAAGTTTGAGGTTGTTGAGGTGGTTGGTCTGGAACTCCCTTGTCCGACTTACGTGTCACACGGAGGTTAGGCGGTTGTTTAGCCCTCGTGTCATGCGTACGTTAGACGGGAGCGGGGTTTAGCCCTTAATCCCGGGGGATTAGGGGTGGGCCCTGACATGGGCAGTGGCAACAGGTTATCCCTTGTCTGACACCTCTTGTCAGACGAGAGCATGACACATTCCATGGTAATCCCGGGGGGATTGGGATGGGTCGTGTCAGTACAGGTTTTGGACTGAGTCCCGTATGGATTTAGGCAGTGGCCCGTATGATTGGTTTCTTTATGGACTCGGGAAGTGGCCCATATGGTTGGTTCTTTATGGTTCTTTCGGTTATGGTTTTGGGCTTAGTTCCCACATATGGTTCTGTTGGTTAAATGGTTTTCGAATGCATGCATACTTTTTAGTGAAGGGTACAAATGTTCTTATGAAATGTTTTTATAACTCTTTGTTTTGTCCACTCGCAGCTTTTAATGTTTTGACTGCCCTTCAGGTTGACAACGAATGTTTTGAAAGCCCGAGAGGGCTAAGGTTGGAAATTCCCTTGTCTGACACTTCGTGTCAGACGGGATTAGGGTCGTCCCGCGTTAATCCCGAAGGGATTGGGACGGGTCCTGAAAGTAACATATATAGAAGTAAGGAATAACAAATTATAAAAAAGTTTAGAATGCACAAAGTAAAGTCATGGTAAAATCAAGTCAATGCACAAGTTCCAAAAATGTCTAGACTAATGAAACACATGAGTATCTACATGAAAAATGGGGTGAATGCATAATAGATAAACAGTTAGAACCTACAGAAGACATAAAAGTTACGTGACAATGCATGACAGAATGACCGTCACCTTCGATCTCACTTCCCTAGATTCACTTGGTCTAAGGTGCCTAGGGATGAAATCCGAGAATCATGAAACCTTAGGAAGGATATTCAATTTACAAATGCAATGGAACAATATTTACACGTTGGAGGAAGTCAAAGATATATATGGTTCATATAGCTTCAAAGTTTAGATAGAGACTTCTACGTTCGTGCGACCCAAGTAAATATCTTAAATTTATTCAACTATTTGGGCAAGTTCAAAGGTGACCAGGTTAGATAGAATAAACATAAAAGGTAGGGCTAATTTCAAGACATCCCGAGGCTTAAACTCTATTGATGTTCCTTTCTTAAACTCAAAACCCATTATGAGTACCGTCTCTTGTGTTAAACATCACCCTCCAAAATTTTCTTATTCCAGATGAACTAAGATATCAAGTGTTAACAAACACCGCAGGTGGGAGTTAACAAACGAAACTTCACCTATTCCATTAAAGATCAAAATCTAAACCTCGAAGTACAAGTGATTCACATATAGCCGAAACTAGTTTAATGAAAAACAAAAATTTATGAACACTTAAACAAGTATAATATGACAATTTTCATATGAACAATTTATACAAGTATGATTAATTTACATATGAACAATTGATTCACAAGTATGATTTTATGCACAAGTAATGATATTCACAAAACATATTCACATTAACGAACTAATATATGCACAAGATTTATTTATAAATATATATTTACACTGACACAAAGCTAAGATAAGAGAAATTTGACATTAATTTTTTTTTCGATTTTTTTTATAATTAAAATAGGTAATGAAAACGTTTTCTTTATTTTAAATTTTTTTTATAAATAAAGAAAAAGACAAACTTAATTTAAAAAGATTTTTTTAAAAAAAAATTATTTTTTTCGATTTTTTTTTACAAAAACAATTCAAAAGAAATAAAAATAAGAAAAATAAGAAAAAGTGAACAAGTATAATATACAATTTATGAACAAGTATAATATGAACATTATGTACAAGTATGAACAAATATCTACAATCATAAACAATTAAAATATGAACAAGTATAAAATGAAAAAATATGTACAATCATAAACAAGTATAAAATGAACAAGTATAATAAGAATTTAAATTTACATAAACAATTATAATATGAACAATTATATACAAAAAAAATATGTACAACCATAAACAAGTATAAAATGAACAAGTATAATAAGAATTTAAATTTACATAAACAATTATAATATGAACAATTATATACAAAAAAAATTATGAACAAGTATAAAAGTAAAAATTATGACCAAATAAAATATGAACATTATGAACAGTTTACAATTTATGAACAAGTATAAACAAATATACTAAATACAAGTATGAAAAAAAAAATTATGAACAAGTATAAAAAAAATTATAAACAAGCATAATATGAACATGTATAAAGATAAACAAATAAAGTAAGAACAAATATAATATGAACAAATATAATATGACCAAGTATATAGAATATAAACAAGTATAATAAGAAAATTATGAACAAATATAATATGAACAAAAATAAAAAATATAAACAAGTATAATATGCACAATTTATATACATATATTAACAAATTAAAAATAATTTTCAATTTTTCCAGCAACGGCGCCAAAAATTGATAACGCTTAAACTACGCATTAAATTAAACACGTAATTTAAGTATTATACAATTTAAAGCCTTTTTGTGTAGATTTAGTATTGGTAAATAGGGATTATTCTTAACCAAGAAAATTAGGGAACATTAATAATGTGCTAGTAAAAAAATAAATAAACAAAGAATAACATAATAAATGAATAAAATAATAAAATAATAAAATAGGGGGGATTTGAAAGATTGTAATCATAAAATAAAGAAAACAAGTAAAAACAATTAAGAATTTAATTCTACTTCTACTTTAACCTTTGTACAAGTGGACTTCTTCAAATAGAAATTCTACCAACACTCTAACATTTGCATAATTTGAACCCGAAATCCTACCTTCACCATCGTAATTACATGCATACATTTTTCAATATTATAAATGCACCGAACAGCGATTATAAACACTTATAAAATGATTAACCTAATATTTATGATTTGAATGTGTGTCAAACATTTAAATCTCTCAATTCTCTACTAAGTGCACCAAAAAGCGGTCATAAACACTTAGCATAGAATTGAAACTCAAGCACTCAAATGAATGAAGTAAATGAAGTTCAGAAAATAAAACACATGACAATTGTATTCATGTCAACAAAAGTTAGAAAGAAAATATCAACATATATATTGAATTAAAAATAAAACCGAAACAATAACAAGAGTTTAAGTAAGGGAGAAGAAGTTACACTTTCGGAATCAAAGAACAGCTTGTGATTACGAAAGTGAATGGACACAATAAAATGTTATTCACAAGATTTTCTGACAGCAGAATAAACTTTATAAAGATGGAGGAATAAACACAAAAATGCGAACTTAAACTCTAGAATTGCAATGGAAATACTTAGCCTTGGTATTTCTAAAGGGAACATAAAGGTGTGTTTAAGAGCTCTCTAGGAAGAAATTAAAAAGTCACAAGAACAAAGTCAAGAAGAAATGAAATTAAGAAACAAAATGTAAGAACATAAATTGAAAAAAATTAAAAGAAAACTAAGAAGAAAATTAAAAGAAGTTATAAATGGTCCCAAAATAATCTACAAAATAGAGAGAAAATGAACTAAACAAAAGGAAAATAAAAGGAACTAAAAGGGAACAAAAGAGGGACTAAAGGGGACAAAATTGGGGACTCTTTACAAAGAAAATGACCTTCCTATTTATAGAGGAAGTGTCAAAAATTAGCTAAAAATAAATATAAACATAATAAAAATAACATGATGAACAATGATGATTTTGAGGCTGATTTTGGGCTAAAAAATGGTTGAATTGTGCAGGAAAATCTGCAAAAGGGCTAGGTATGGATTGTTTAGTGGCAGGCTACTGAGCTGGAGGGATGGGCTTTGGCAGCTACAGCTGGCTGAAGGCTGGTAACTCAGCATGGATGTGCGGACAAGGAGTATGTGAGATCGGCAGGCTGCGGCTGAATGAAGAGCAAGTGGATCGCCGCATAACACGCTGACAAAGGCAGGGTGTTCAGCGCACGCGTGCTGAGGTGGAGAGGGTACCTTGGGCAGGTTCGGGTCACAGTAAAGACCAGTGGATCGGTAAAAGCGCTCCGAACAGGCCTGGGGGCCTAGGCTGTGCGAGTTAGGCCGATTTGTGACGACCTGTCCCGAATTAACGGGATTAATTAAGAATTAATTACGGATTAATGAGACTAATCAGAGATTAGACGAGGATTAGCAGACGTTCGGGCGAAATGACGATTTTGCCCCTGAAATGGGCAAATCGTTGACTTTTCATTCAGACGGTCAAATGGACTTTGGCCAATGACCGTGACGTAGTTCGTAACATCACGAGTTCATAGACAGGTGGCACGCTTGATTCCGACGACCGAGGAGGAAGTTATGACGTTCGGAAGCCCAAGGGCATTTTGGTAATTTGGGTGAATAGGAGGTCAAAATTTGACTTTTTGACTGGGAGGTACGATGACCGAGGGCCGAAGACTGTTACATAGATAAGGACGATAGGAATCCGTAGACAAGCGGCACGTCGAATTCGGACGTTCGACGGAAAAGTTACGGTTCACGGAAGTACGAAAGTACTATTCACAATTGCACATTTCTCGAGGTAAGTGGAGTTAGGTGGGACCCAGATTTTATCCCCAGGACCAATGGATGAGTGACAAGTGTCACTCATCCACTGGGCATCCCTTTCCATTCATGCACCAAAACCATTAACCGTGCATCCCATTTTCCATATTTTCCCAATCCAACCCGATCCCATTTTCAATCCAATCCAAACCCTTCAACTCTAAAACCCTTTGTGAGAGGACAGAGAGAGATGAGGGGACCGGCTGGAGATGGTGGCTGGCCTAAGACGGAGCCACCGTGCACGGCGGGGGTAGAAAAACCGATCAAGGTATCGGTTTAACCAATTAAATCCATTTTTCCATTTCTGTAATTATGGGCCGTTTGTATCAGTTTCAATGGGTTCTTTAGGTTTCTAGGGGGTTATTAGTGGGGTTTTGGTGTTGGTTGAAGGCTGAGAAGCTGTGGGAAGAAGAATGGAAAATTGGACCGTGAACCAAGTTTTGGACCGGGGGTTTTTAGACGTTTTGGATTAGTTTTGTTAATTGGAATGGTTAGGAAACTTAAAAAGAGGAATTTAGGGATTGGTTTGGAAGAAAACGGACGAAAAATGAGGGTTGTAGGAGCCTGGACCGGTCACGCCGGTCCAGTTGCAGGGTTAGACCGGGCCGGCCGGTCTGAACCAGCCGCTGAAGGTTGAAGACGATCTACAGTACCCTGGCGCGTGAGGCCCATGCGCAGGGCCTGTTTTGGGCGCATGAGGGAGCGTGTCCAGTATTTTGGGGAAGTTTCCAACATACGAAATCATCTATTCGATGTAACGAACATTTTGGGACTGATTTCGTGTCAATCGGACATCGTTTCGATATAGTTCGGGTTGTCCGAAGGTTTAGGTTTGAGTTTAAAAATAGTTAGAAATTCCGAAAAATTATGGGGCTTTAGTGAGAGGTTATTTAAGTAGTTAGTAACCCTCTAAATTAATTTGGACAGGTTCGGTAATCCCGGAGGCGACGATTGACCCGGGGACGATTATGGCACGCGTATCGAGGCGCGGCTTCGGACGGTCTGTGAGTGGACCCTTCTTTCGAATTCGATGCATGCATAAATGTTTTATAATTGTTTTAATATATATTTTGTGACGCCATGAGTGCATTTGTTTGTGGTAGCCTAGGATTTACGTATTTGCACGTATTTTGAGATTTACGGTTTTATACGATGCATATACGTTCTAGGTTTTCAACGAGGGTTTAATAAATGGATTTCGGATTTAGAAATATGAAATCGGGCACAAGACCCATTTGATTTACAACTCTCGGACTTGGAGTCCATTTGATTTGACGAGGAATCGGACGTGGGGTCCATTTGAGCCATACGATCGGACTGAGGGTCCATTTGGTTTACGATTCGGGTTTGAGGCCCAGTTAGTAGTACTATCGGGCTTGATGCCCCGTTGATCTATGATATCGGGCCTGAGACCCATTTCGTTGAGATATCGGGCTTAAGGCCCCATTGGTTGTGGAATCGGACGTGAGGTCCTGTTGAGTCATGGTTCGGGCTTAGGGCCCTGTTGATTGTGAAATCGGGCTTGAGTCCCTGTTCGATCTGTGAAATGGATTTGAATCGGATTCGAGGAATCCTATTGAGATGAATCGGGTATGAGACCCAGTTGAAATATGTTTTGAGAAATAGAGAAAGAAAGTATTTGAAAATGATTATGAACCCTCCATGTGATTATATGGTCTCCTCCAGCGTCGACCTGGAGAGTCACGATCCATAGACCAGAGTGGGTATCCCCATAGGGATCCCGTTCTAAGAGTGGAGGTTACTTATAATATGGTCCCGGACTAGATTCCGGAGAGATGTGTGGACTAGATCCAGAGAGAGAGCTCAGACTAGATCCAGAGATTGAGCCTCCCAAATGGAGATTCCTGGGAGAAGACTCGGAGTGAGACCCCGAGTAGTGTGCACACTAGATAAAGATGATTGATATCGTGACTATATCGGGGATGTGTTCCCTAGGGGCTGTGTGCCCCGAGTTGGCATCTTCTCCGGAAGTGCCTAGGATGGGTTATACGTATGACGGTACGTATGGGATTTTATGAGAGTGATTTGGGGCGGAGACCCGATATTCGATGTTTTAGAAATGATTTGGGGCAGAGACCCCGTATTCTGTGTGTTGGTATTTCACTGAGATGGTTTTGGGCTGAGACCCACGTGATGTGAATTGGGCTGAGTCCTATTGTTTTGATTTCTGTATTCCATGTTTTAGATTGTGATTTCGGGTCAGGGACCCAAATGGATTTATGGTTCATGACGGTTTATGGGAACCGGCATGAACCCTTGAATGATTTTGAGATTATGTTTGATAAATGAAATAGTTTTTATGAACGTCTTGATAAACGGTTTTTGGAATGCATGCGTATGGTTTTTATGAAGGGCATAAATGTTTTTATACGAAAATGTTTTTAAATGAAATGTTTAAATTGTCCACTCACAGTTTGTGTGTTTTAATACCCTTCAGGTTGATCGCGGATGCGGGCTGTAGCAGAGACGAGACATCACTCCCCTCCTCCTACGATCTTGACGCACTCTGACAGCCCGGGCGAGGGCAAGAAATGGAATTTTCCCTGGTCTGACACTCCGTGTCAGACGGGATCAGGCGGGTCCCACGTTAATCCCAGGGGATTCGGGGCCAGTCCTGACACGATTGCTAGGCTTCGAGTGTTGGTTGGGCTGCCGGGCTGCTTCAGTTGGGTTTACAATTTTGGGCTGCAGCAAGTTGGACCTGATTGCTTGATTTTTTGGCTGGATTTTAAATATTAATTTGGGCTGATCTTGTTTCGTCCATAATTTCTTCATTATAACTCTGATTGGGACGATTCTTTCGTCAAAATGCTCTAAATTTCAAGTTTTATTTATTTCTTCAAATTTCCCACAAAATACATTATTTTCTCCAATTTTTTGGTATTTTTATATTAAAAGATAAGTATGAGAGTATAAAATAGCATAAAATAAAGCTTAATTAACGACCTATCATTAGTTCATTTCAAGGATTGAGGAAGATGGAGAAGTTCTTCTTCGGTGTTACTAATTTTTCAAGTAAGATTTTATTTTTAATCTTCTGTGAACTTTAGTTGAAGTTTTTTTCAATGTTTGATAGTTGGTGTTTAAAAATAATTAGTTTTGGTTCCATTTTTCTCAGTTTTATCATTATTTAAATTGCATGTTATAGCTGATATTGTTATTTTCTTTATGTGAAGGATTAAAGCTAAAGGAATTGTGTTGAGCATAAATTTTCAGGTGATGTTTTCTTCTTCTTTTATAGTATATTTAATTTTTTTCCATTTTGGTGCTTCTATTGGAATTCTGTTTATGGTTAGTTTTTGAGTTCGATTGAATCTATTATTTTTAATACTTAGGCGTTGGAGGAAACTGTGGATATTCAATGTGTGAAGTGCATGTGTATGAGTTGTTTAATATTTTAGAATTAATGTACTGATAAGTACACTATAGTCTTCATTTGATGTTCTCTATTATGATATTTTACTTTGTGTATTATTCTATTTTTTGCGTAGTTAGTGGTGGGATTAGCTATTAATTTTTAGTAGGTTTCTATTAGAGAACTGAGGATGAGTTGTTTAATTTATTTAATTAAAGTTCTAATGAATACACTGTAGTCTTTATTTGCTGTTATATGTAATCATGTTTTATTATAGGTATGTGGTATAGTGTGCTTTCCTTACTTGGTGATGGGATTAGTTATTAATTTTCTAGAACTACCTGGCGCTTATTTTCGTGTAATTTATGTATGCGTATCATGGTTTTTCCTTTGGTTAGTCAACAAATGACTATATTTTGGGTATGGTAAATAATTATGTGGATTTTTTTTATTTGTGCTAGAAAGCAGTCAGTGAGAGTTAGGGATCACGGTGGAATTTAGTCCTTATACAACTACCCTGAGTAAATTTTTCTTTCTTTCTTTCTTTCTGGTATGCTATTGTGAATTTGGGAATTAGTCTAAATACTTTATATTGTTTTTATTGTTGTGAAGGAAATCCGGTAGTTGAATGCAGAGAGAATATGGAGAAGCAGGGAGAAGAAAATAAGACGTATGTTTACTATGAGATTAGAATTAGGGTTTACAAGTATTAATTATCCCTTATATATGGGAGAACAATTAATGAATACAAAAGGACAAAACTACCCCTAGTACATATTACATAAATAGACATAACCATTAAACTATTTACAACACTCCCCCTTGGATATTTCATGTAATGGTACTGCTTGGCTACGCATATATATGTTGCCTCATTAAAACCTTGCCAGGTAACAAAAACCCTATGGGACAAAAATAACCCTGGTCGAAGGAAAAAGAGTGCAACGTGCGTATACGTGATCACATCGGAATCTCCTGAGGAAGCTGATGTCGTCTCTTCTAGAATACGGGTAGATAATCCGCCTTTAAGATAAAATGCATCAGTGTTGCTCCACCAAAACCTTACCCGGTAAACCCAGTGGGACAAACCCGTGGTTGAAGGGAAAAGATGTGCAAATGCATATGAGTCAAATCGTAGCATCTTCAGGATGCATTGTTAGCGGGGTGATCATACCAAAATGTGCCTCATTAAAACCTAGACAGGTAACAAAACCCAATGGGACAAAATAACCCTGATCGTAGGATAAAAGAGTACACGATGATCATGTGAATATACTTCGGGACACTCAGCATACTTCTGGATACATGGTATACTTCAGGATACTCCCCCTGATATTGACTCCCCCTGAAAACTATAGATTAAGTAGATCAGCCAGTCTACGTAAACCAATACCTCGCACATGCTGCTGGAATGTGGCCTTTGGTAATGACTTGGTGAACAAGTCCGCATGGTTATCTTGAGATCGTATTGGCTTGATCTCAATCTTCCGATGTTCTTGCTGTTGCTGGTTAAAGAAGAACTTCGGTGCAATATGCTTGGTGTTGTCTCCCTTAATGAAACCGGTCTTCATCTGCTCTATGCAGGCAGCATTATCTTCGTAGATAACTATCGGTTCATTACGGGTGGAATTCAGTCCACATGTATTTCGAATATGCCCAGTCATAGCTCTTAGCCATATGCATTCACGAACTGCTTCGAGCAGGGCCAAAATCTCGGCATGATTCGAAGACGTAGCAACAAGGGTCTGTTTTGTAGACCTCCAAGATATCGTTGTGTTCCCAATGGTAAAGACATAACCGGATTGGGAACGTGCCTTATATGGGTCTGATAGGTAACCTGCATCAGCATACCCAACGAGGCGTGCATCATTTCGAGGTCCAAGGGGGGGGTGATTCATTCCTCGATGCATAGGGATAGAATAAGCCCATATCCGCTGTACCTCTAAGGTATCGGAAGATGTCTTTTATGCCATTCCAGTGGCGGCGTGTTGGCGCAGAGCTAAATCTAGCTAGCAAGTTCACAGCGAATGAAATGTCTGGTCTTGTGCATTGAGCCAAGTACAACAGTGCACCTATTGCACTTAGATATGGCACTTCTGGTGTCAATATCTCTTCGTTGTCATCTGCTGGACGAAACGGGTCCTTTTTAGGATCTAGACTCCGGACGATCATGGGCGTGCTTGAAGGTTTTGCTTTATCCTCATTAAAGCGTCTCAACATCTTCTGGATGTAATTCGATTGATGGACCAAAATCCCATCTGCACGGTGCTCGAGCTCCAGGCCGAGACAGAAGTGTGTTCTCCCAAGATCCTTCATTTCAAATTCTAACTTCAGGTGCTTAGCGGTTTCTTGGATCTCTTCAGGAGTACCAATCAGATTCATGTCATCGAAATAAACTGCCACTATAGCGAACCCGGAACTTGTCTTCTTAATAAACACGTATGGGCATAATTCATTATTCACATATCCCAATCTGATCAAATATTCACTTAGACGGTTATACCACATCCGTCCGGATTGTTTCAATCCGTAGAGTGAACGCCTCAAACGAATGGAGAGCGTGTTCCGTGGTCTGGAACTATTTGAATCAGATAGCTTAAGTCCTTCAGGAACTTTCATATATATCTCTGTATCTAGATCCCCATAGAGATAAGCTGTGACCACATCCAAAAGTTGCATACTCAGTTTTTCGGAAACTACCAAACTGATAAGGTAGCGGAACGTTATAATGTCCATTACGGGAGAGTATGTCTCCTCGTAATCAATCCCAGGGCGTTGAGAAAATCCTTGCGCCACTAGACGAGCTTTGTATCTCACAATCTCGTTTTTCTCATTACGCTTCCTTACAAATACCCATTTAAAGCCTACAGGTTTAACATGGGGAGGTGTGGGAGCTACAGGTCCAAACATCTTTCTTTTTGTCAAGGAATCAAGTTCGACCTGTATTGCTTCTTTCCATTTTGGCCAGTCTTCTCTACGTTGGCATTCATCAACGGAGCGAGGTTCGATATCATCACTAGTTATTATTTCAGTAGCTACTGCGAATACAAATATATCATCGATGATAATATCATTTCGATTCCATATCTCATTTAAGCATGCATAGTTTACCGAGATCTCTCTATTCTCGGGAATGGGTTCAGACGTTGAGGCGTCCCCCAACGTCGTCTCTTCTAAGACAGACCCATAATCCGGAATTATCTCATGAGATGGATCGGATGATATAGTGATATCTAAGGGATTCAATTGTGCCAAATTTGTCCTCTTCCGGGGATAAGAATCCTTCGAACCTATTGGTCTACCTCGCTTCTGGGCAGGGACATATGACTGGTTAGCCGCCATGGCCGTACTTTGTCCATCTGGGACGACCCGTCCATCTGGGACGGCGCGTCCTACGGGGACGTCTATCCTTGCAGGCACGTTTGCAGCAGGTATATGTGATCTCGTCACTTTAGCTAGATCAGAGAAAGCGTCTGGCATATTATTAGCTACACTCTGTAGATCTAGAATTCTCCGCACTTCATTCTCACTTTGTGCGGTTCGGGGATCAAGATGAGACATAGTGGAGACAGTCCACGTCAATTCACGTCGTTCTTCAGGAACGTTAGCGTTCTTATCTCCCCCTAACGGCGGGAATACTGTCTCATCGAAGTGACAATCCGCAAAACGAGCGGTAAAGAGATCGCCTGTCAAGGGCTCTAAATATCGTATAATGGAGGGGGATTCATAGCCGACATATATGCCCCTCCGGCGTTGAGGTCCCATTTTTGTACGTTGTGGCGGCGCAATTGGCACGTAAACTGCACACCCAAACACGCGTAAGTGCGAAACATCAGGTTCGTACCCAGTTACCAGCTGTAACGCGGAATAGGGTTGGGTGGCAGTGGGCCTCAACCGGACCAACATAGCTGCATGCAAAATTGCATAGCCCCACGCAGAAATTGGTAGCTTGGTGCGCATAACCAAAGTCCGTGCAATCATTTGTAAACGTTTAATGAATGCTTCTGCGAGACCATTCTGGGTGTGAACATGTGCAACTGGATGTTCAACATCAATCCCAAGGGACATGCAATAATCATCGAAAGATTTCGATGTAAACTCCCCGGCATTATCAAGTCTAATGGACTTTATGGGATAATCCGAATGGTGGGCCCTTAATTTAATGATTTGGGCAAGGAGTTTAGCGAACGCAGCATTGCGTGTGGACAATAGGGTCACATGTGACCACCTCGTCGATGCATCAACCAAAACCATGAAATATTTAAATGGTCCACATGGTGGTTGGATGGGTCCACAAATATCCCCTTGTATTCTGTACAAGAAAGGGACAGAGTCTTTATCGATCTTTGCATATGATGGTCTAGTGTTCAATTTTCCCATTGAGCAAGCTTGGCATTGTGTGTCACTAAACACTAGGTCCTTATTTGTAAGGGGATGCCCGTGTGATGTATTGAGGATACGGCGCATCATACCTTGACCGGGGTGTCCCAATCGGTCATGCCATAATAAGTAGTTGCTAGGGTTAGGTAGCTTCCGGCTAGCTATGTGATTCGCCTCAATGGTCCTAATAGTGGTCATGTAGAGTCCACTACTGAGGCATTTTAATTTCTCCAATGTACGCTTCCGGCCATACAAGTTGGATGTTATGCAAAGATATTCCACATTTTTTTCGGTTGTGGTTTCAACATGATAATTATTAGCTCGAATATCCTTAAAACTCAATAACGTTCTGCTGGAACGTGGGGAGTATAAGGCTTCATCAATGGTAAATGCGGGTACCATTGGACAACATAAATTGGGCTCTTCCGGAGCCTTCAATCAAGTGTGATTTTCCAGAAATAGTTAAAACCGGGGTGTGGTTAGGCATTAAGTTTGTGAAAAACATCCTATCACGGAGGATGGTGTGCGTAGTAGCACTGTCGGCTAGACAACAAACTTCACCATTTGACATGCCTAACCATCAAGATAACTAAAGTAATCAACAATCACATGTATTATTAAAAAAAATGAATAAATAGATTGAATAATATTCGAGCAAATAACAAAATAAGTCCAAAAGGAAATGAATCACCAAACAATATCCAGTGAAGTAATGGAAGAAATAAAAAAAAAACAATATGCATAAAAAAAATGGCACAAATGCCGATCATATCCATGGGTATATAAATAACTTAATCCTCATTATGTCCAGCTGCGGTCTGGAAATCGGCAATGGCTAGGGTGGTATCAGCGGGGACTGGTCCTGCAGCAAAATTAGCCTCTCGAGTATCACGTCTAGCATGGTACTGGGCAATAATTTGAGCTGATGCACGACAGGTGCGGGACCAGTGATCACGACCTCCACATTTATAACATAGGTCCGGTGGGTTTTGATTCTGGTGGCGACGGGCCGGACCATAGTTTCTCTCATTTTGAGCACGCGGACCAGGATGAGCGTGATATCCACCACGTGGACCTAGCCCACGGTTACCACGGCCACGTGGGGCATGGTAATCTTGGGCTTGATCATAAGGGTGTCCACCATGTCGATTACCACGACCACGAGGGGCACGGTAACCATGGACCCGGTCATAGGGGTGTGCACCATGGGTTGGACGATTACGTCCTCCACCTCTACCACGTCCTCTATTTCTCCCCCCACGGTTGGCATCGCGAGGTGCGACAGCGTTTGCTTCAGGCAAAGGTGCTGCACTAGTGCCTACAGGTCGGGATTGATCATTTTTCATTAGTAAAATATTGTTCTTTTCAGCGAGCAACAAAGTAGTGATCAACTCCGCGAACCTGGTAAACTTCCGCTCTCGGTATTGTTGCTGCAGGACAATACACGAGGCCGGAAATGTGGAGAAAGTCTTCTCTAGTAAGTCAGTTTCAGTGAGTTCCTCCCCACAATACTTGAGAAGAGACCGGATACGGCATATCTCAGAGTTATATTCGTTTACGGATTTGAAATCCTGAAAACGAATGTTATGCCAATCATGTCTTGCTTCAGGCAAGAATATATCCTTCTGGTGATCGAAACGATCAGCCAGTGAAACCCATAAGGCTCTCGGGTCCTCTTGACCCAGGTATTCCCGCTGCAGTGCGCGATCCATGTGCCTCCGAATGAGGATCATAGCATCCGCCTTCTGATGCTCAGAAACCACATTGTCTTCCTGGATGGTTGAGCGGATTCTCTTGGCAGTGAGATGAAGTTTCACATCTTCCGTCCACTGGTAGTAGTTTCTTCCGGAAACTTCCAGTGCGTCAAAATCCAATTTGTTGAGATGTGCCATGCTCTACAAAGATTAATGAATAGGATTAGTGCTTTGGGAAAAATGCATCCATAAGCAACAGATTAGAACTTCAGGTTCTATAACATGGTATGATAATTTAGAATATCAATGAAGGAAGCTTCAGGTTCCTTTTATTTACAGGTGGTCTATGACATTGATAAATAATATATAAAGAATTAACTAAACAAGCAAACAAGATACAATATGTATGTATAAATAAATGTTATTTTTTTTTCTTGATTGAGGAGTATGGCAATGCTTCAGGCATGCATGAGTGTATGTTTTAGGCCCAAGGAGTATAAAAGAAGATTCTTTTTTTTTTTGGTCGGAGCCGAGCCGGTCGCATGAGCCGAGCCGGTCGCCGGAGCCGAGCCGGTCGCCGGAGCCGAGCCGGTGGCCGGAGCCGAGCCGAGCCACATCCGGGCGGGCCAAGCCGATCCGTCTGTTGGCTCTAGGCCTGCACGCTGGCCTTCTGGGCTGAACCGAAGTGGGCTAAGCCTGCACCGAGGCCTTCTGGGCTGGGCCTGCTGGGCCTTGTTTTCGGTTTCTGCTGGGCCTTCAGGGCTCAGAAAGTCAATTTTCCGGGCCATTGAGCCCCCCATTTTTCTTCTGTTTTTGGGCTAGCCTTCTGGGCTCAGTAACGTTTTTTTTTTTTTTTGTGAGAGGCCTTCCGGGCCTAAGGGAAAAATGGCCTGATGTGTGTGGCCTTCTTGGCTCTTCAGTTATTTCGAATTGATGGTTGGTGCCATCAATTGTGGCGGAAATTCAGGCCGTGATCCACCCAATTCGACCTTCCCAGTCGTGCATCAATCCAATTTCCTCCTTTTTATGTTTTATTGATTTCTTTATTTATTTTATACAATTTTTCAGATCCATGGCCTTCAAAGTTATCATTCAAAATATTAAATGACATACACATCAATTCAACCAAAAATATCATTCAAATCGTGAAGCAGTGTATATAATATATAGATATTGATAATTATTAAGTTTCAATTAATTATCAATAATTAATATCAAATATTAAATTTTATAAATTTAAACAAACATCAAACATCAAACCAATATCCAATTAAATTATCACATTCATGGATTTCTATTGCATGTTGCCGTGAATTTTTTTTTCAACTTCTAATTCAATTCAAGCCTATGCAATCACACATATATATTAACACAAACCGATAATTCATATAATTCAATTGATCAAATTAAATAAATTAAATCAAGTTTTGAATTAATCAATCAAATAAAATAATTCATAATCTTAGGATTCAATATCATTATCAATTCTAAGCAATATGCAAATCAATTTCTAGAAATATGGGTTCTAGGTTTGATGCAAAATAAAATAAATTCTAGGATTTGGAAAACTTACTTGATTGAATTTATCCTCCACTTGAATGGTCACCAATTCGGAGACGATCGTGCTGATAACGTGTTGTGAAGGAAATCCGGTAGTTGAATGCAGAGAGAATATGGAGAAGCAGGGAGAAGAAAATAAGACGTCTGTTTACTATGAGATTAGAATTAGGGTTTACAAGTATTAATTATCCCTTATATATGGGAGAACAATTAATGAATACAAAAGGACAAAACTACCCCTAGTACATATTACATAAATAGACATAACCATTAAACTATTTACAACATTTATGATTTTATAAAAAATTAATACTTGACAGTTCAGTGAATGACATAACATATGATCTTGGTTTAAACAAAATACACTCTTTACAAGTAAGGGAAAATTGAGTAATGAATACTTAATTTATACTTATAAGGGAAAATTTAGTAATGAATACTTAATCTATTAGGGTTTACGGTATGCAAGAAAAAATCTAAGTCGCTATTAAGATGATACAAAACAAGAACTTGAGTTATTTTCTTATTTCATTCATAATTTGATAGACTGATTACTGTTCTGTGTTTAATAGATATCAAAGTTACTCAGTTTTATTAACAACTAACAATTTCTCTCTTACTAACAATTCGAAGGATTCATCTTGATGATTAAGAATTCAATTGGCACAGTTTTTGGGATTTAAACTCGGAATGCAAAATGTCAAGCATGGTTATAAATTTCGAGTTTCCATTTTTACTCTTAACAATCTCGTAAGGGGTTTTGTTTCCATGAAATGGCTGGTTAGGATTTTATTTTTCTTTTATGGGTGATAATTAATGTTTGAATCTCTTCATGAGTGCAAATCTGTTGCTGCATAAGGAATTTTTTTATAGTAGTTCTTACTGAAGATAGAAACTAGATTGTTGGTGTTTTATAGAAATTAGTTTGAATTCCATTTTTCTTACCTTTAAATGATTGTATGTTCTGCATAGAGCTTAGCCACTGTAACCGAACTTCATTGTGCAAAGGTAGGAACTCCATAATCATTATAGTTTTGCTTTTCATTCTTTAGTTTATCAGCTTCTATTGGTGCTTCCTTATAAGTGAATTTGAGGTCTTAGTAGCTGCATTATGTGTGCATATGTACATATATCTATTGTTTTTTTCCCTTCACTTAACGATGAGTGATGCTATCATTCTCATGGATTCTTGGCATTGTTGGAGACGGCCAAATATATCTTCCCCAAACTGTTTGAGGCTCACGCTCTTGACAAAGCGCTATGTCAAGCAGTGATTCAAGTTATGCTGCTTTTTGTTTTTTTGCTTTTTTTTTTGTGTACTGTTAGCATTTTGTGAAATGCAATTCTATTTACATATTTGATGTAGTTCCTGACCTTAGAACATTAAAAGTTCTCAGCAGGAGAGACTGGATGAAATTAGAGAAATTCAGGTATTGTAAGAAGTATTCTTTTTCAAAATATAAAAAATAAAAAATCATTGCATTTATTTTTGAGCTCATAGTTTTTATTTTGGTCAGTTTTTTTAGAGTTTCCCTTTTGGTCAATTGGGGTTGTGATTCTGTGAACTCAGCCTTAATATATTGTTCGTTTGTTTAATATGAAATAAAAATTAGTATTTCATAACATTGTTGTCTCTGCCAGTATCACAGAATCAGAACACAATGTTATGAAATACTCATTTTTATTTCAATGGTGCATTTCAATGCCAGGGAGTGATTTCAATGGGCTATTTGGTAAACATTTTAATATATTGTTTGTTTGTTTAATATGGTATTTGTGGACGTAACATAGCTGGCAATAAATTCTCTAGGGATGACTCCTGAATCCGATTTTTGGATGGGCTGACGTATATACTAGATTAAATTTAATGAACCTTACCCTTCAAATGTATCTATGTACATAAATAAGATATTGATAAAAAGAAGGAAAAAAAATTACAACAAAACTCATAATTAAACATGCAATGTAAATACAAATTATCACTTTTTTTATTTTAAGTTGTATCCTTAGTTTTAATAGCATCAAAATTCTTTACTATCTCTTCATTATTAGTAGTAAATTAGATTAGGTTAATTAAATTAAGTTAAGCTAAACTCAAGATCTTAAAGGATCTAACTTGGGGGGAAAGGACTATAGCCCTCCCAGCCAAGGCAAAGATCCTTCCTTGAAATTCTCATCTTTTAAGGAGAAAGAGCGCTTATTTTGGGACAATGGTTGAAATATGCATACAATAATAATAGTAGTATGGTTATCGGTAGTATCTCCATGATGAATTGTAAACAGTTTCATGAACATGTAAATAAACAATCGGTGAACATTCATGTTAATTATAATAATATATATTTATTCATAATAATTGTTTATTTTACTATAGTTTCACATTTTTTTTTATTATTCAAGGATACCGCGGCAATGCACAGGTTAGACCACTAGTTTAAACTATTTCATAGATACATAAGATCAAACATACAAAAAAGATCACAAATATTCATAATTAATAACTAATTTAATTAATAAGAACAAGGTTCTAGGTTGAAAGATAGCCTGATCCAGCCATCTTGATAAATAAGATACAATGATGTCAATCTTCTCCTCTCTTTCATAACAATAGGTTTAAGCTTTTTGATAGAGTTAGCTCTATTATTAAGCTCGGTTTCTATAAGAATAGAGATCAACATATTTATATGCACCTACATTTTTTAGTAACATTTTTATCATATAATAAGTATAGGAATCCTAGATGACCTAGATTAGGTACTAATTAGGTTAAATTCCATAAATAACTTAACCTTTCTTCAATAAGGATTCCAATAATGATGGACTCTATTAGGTTTTAAGTTATGTTAAAATCATGAACCTTACATCGAAAGTTATTCATTTATCCTCAAATTCTAATAAATCATATATGGTTTGAGTTTGTAAACTATCATGACATTTAGATTTGAGATTATATTCATCGATTCCTGTTGTTTCCAATGACTAAAGCTCAAGTTTAAATAATTTAATTTTCCAAAATTAAATATGAATAAACATCGCGAAGCTATTTGATTGAAAACTCGTATTAAGAACCTGCGGAAAAAATTCAAACTATATATTGCACATTTTCATATCAAAATTACAGAAGTCGATCATTTTGATCTTCGTGGTGATCATATCACAATTTATATGGCGTAATACAACTTATCGGATACCAATTTTATAGGCAGACTATAATAATCCACTCTCAATGATGGTAGTAAACTCAAAACTGGGAGCTATGCCTTTATTATGAGTTGAATTTGTGAATAAATTGACTTTAATTTACTCCAACATCTTAAATTCGCTAATAAAATTATAAGAATATTATTTAATTTTCTCACTCTTTCTCTCGATATATACTATATTCTCGCACTTAAAACTATATGTCAATTTTTTGATTAATTAGGATATGTATTCACTTATAGAATAGATCAAGTGCGTTCCAATGAATCGGACCAAAAAGTATGAGACGATCGGACCAAAAAGTACGAGACTACGGTAAACAATTGAGTCATGACATTATAGTTTCATAACGGCCGATGCATGACATGAATGGATTAATCAATTAATCTAGATTATTCTATAGTAATCACGATTGAAGACGTGAGATTAATTAACATGTCAAGTCCTTCAAATAATCATTCATTTGTATCTCTCTATTTATATATGCTACCTTCCTCCTTGGCGAAATATTTCAACTTAATTAGTCCCCAAAACAAATTAACTCATCATAAATTGAATCAAAACGCACAACCTCAATCTTCAATATATTTGGAACAATTAAAACCACCACTTACAAGGAATTTAATATGTGAAGATCGAACTAACGATCGTGACGAGCGAACATCGACGACATGGGAGAGTGTCTGCCTGAAGAAACCCTTGTAGTCTGGATAAAAATGAAGCTTGAAAAGTGGATGGCGGATGTTAGAACAGAAACAAAGTCGACAAGTAAAACTCCCACTTCCTCGTATACTTGTATGCTCTTCCTCAGAAATATTACCCCCACCACCGTCGACATGGCATCCTTAAATCTAGCCATTTTCGGTTGCTGAGATTCCATCTACCCTCTCTGATGCTTCTGAGATGCCTCTAGCGCTGAGATGACAAACCTTAGATTTAATCACTCTTCTTCATGTTACATCTACAAATTGATATTGATTTTGTTATGTTGTACGATTGTTGAATTACTGATATACCCTTTTGTTTCTGTTACATGACGGGCAGCTTGTTGAAATTTTTGAGGCTAAATAGTAATTGCATGCATAGGTTTGTCAGACCACCTATGAAGATCGAATAAAAAATGAGGACATTCTGTGCTCATCCTTTGGCAGATGTACGCTTATGCATCAACGTCCATACATAAATTTGCCATCACTAAGCTTGAAAAATGTCGACATTCAATGACATGGAGGAAATTGGTCTAAATACCAACCTAACCTCTTTTTTTTTATAATACCAAACTTTTTATTGACTTTGTTGCTTATTTCACTAAAATATATTTGAAAATCGAATTCTCAATACCTAACAAGTAGATAGGATTATATTTAGATTTAAATTTTTCGTATTGATATCGGAACACATTCAATCTTTCTTCGAATAGAAGGGCAGCTGCTATTGTTAGTATTAAAAAGTCAATAAAAAGTTCGGTATTAAAAATCTTTGAATGAGATGAATCGCTAGTGAAATAATTATTCTTCACAAATAATTCATCCTAGCCCAAACATTCAGATTATAGAAAGAACGAAAAGCTAGAAAATGTTTTTACTTTCAACTAATTATTTTCATCCATCTTAGCAATGGCCTAAACGAGATAACTTGTAATTTTTTTTGTTCAGTTACAGCGACAACTGTCTTTTTCATTGGGATAAATGTAGGAAAATGAAATTGAGCCACGAGGCCCTACTAAATTTGACACCGCTCCAACTTTTAAGTACAAAATTTGGGACATTGACATACCACAATGACAGGAAACTGGAAATTTCCATGTACAAATCAAGCAATAGAAATCTACCACCACAATGATGCATTTTCACTTCTACTCATACATTTAACAGTGAGAATTTTCTTCCATAGCGGTAAAAGAGAGAATTATTCGGGCCTACAAGCTGCCTTAAATGCAAAGGGATCAATGAGTAAATGCAGCGGCTGTTATTTGCCTTCTGCAGCCATCCTTTTTCGTATCTCATGAGCTGTATTGAATATGCCAAGAGTAGGTTTGTTGCACACGAAGCACTTCTTGTTCCTCGAATGATGCTGTGAATGAAAAAACATATAAGGTTAGAGCACACAAACCCTGAAACATAAATTGAATGCCATAAAGGTAAAGCTATTGCAATCTGCAACCACGAGATAAAGTAAGAAAAAGGAGTTACCTTTAGTGCACAATGCTCGCAGAAGTAGTGCTTGCACTTAGTCTCCACCGGATCAACAAAAGGCTGCCGGCAGATGAAACAGGCAAATGGCAACGAGCCATCCTCATCATCATCATCTTCTTCTTGTTCCTCATCTACATCAGTTTCACCCAAAGCTAAATTTCTCTTCCTTGTTTTCTCTGCCTCATCCCATTCCCTTTCCATCTGCCACCCAGACTTGTAGTCTCCACGATCATGCATAAACTTGCAAGAATCTCCATACCCACAGTAACCGGTTTCTTTATAATCTTTGCAGATATCTGGCTGATAATCAAATCTTATGGTAGATCTGATGTGAGCAGAAGCCCTGAGAGGCCCATGAGAACCTCCTGCTTTCTCACTCGCCACTGTTAGCTCTCTTCGGAACCCAGCCTTGTAATCAGTATATCCGTGGATCCCTTTATACAACTTCTCATTCCCAGTGCTGTTGCTATTTCCCTTCAAAGCCTCATCTGCCTGCTTAAGAACTCTCTCACGAATTGCTCGAGCATCTCTAGAGAACTCAGTCTCAGTCTCCAGAGTTGCTGTTGCTCTGCTATCATGTTCAACTTGGATTTCTTTCGAAGACTTGAACTCGAAGATTGTATTGTCATCGGATGTAGAGCTCTTAGTAGAGGGTCCGCTAGAAAAATACAACTTTCCATTGGGCTTTGGGGTTTTCCTTTGACTTTGTAATGGCGTTGAGTCATCCTCCGCCTCATCTTCATCAACCCTTCGCTTTCTAATGTTTTGCTTCTTTGATGGCTTCCGGAAGAAGTTGCAAACTGAAAATGAGAAGCAATGTTAGTGTATAAAATCAAAATTGATAAAAAATAAATAAAAAAGGACATGGCATACCTTCTCCAGGTTCTTGATTTCCACCAGAATCCGCCATTTAGACACAAGCAACTAAAGCAAGAGTAACAAAGCAGGGCTGCTAAGGGGGTGGTTCAATCACTGCTACTTTGGTTCTTGGAGATGCGTGGCTGAATAAAAACTTTTAAGGAGAAACTCTTCCTTTTCTTTAGTCACTGCTGACAAAAAAAAATTCAATGAATAATATAACTAACAAGCTCAAAAATAACAGAGAAATCATCATAAATTACTAGGATTTATAACATTATCTCACAAACTAAAGGAAAGCCTAAAGCACTTGGAAATCCACCAACAATAAGTAACAGATGAAAAAATTCGCATGAAAGGAGAGAAAACAAGAGTATAACTGTCAACATTTTCCGCAGTCCATCCGAACTCAATTAATTAAACGAATGGTAAAACTAGATTTTCTTTCCAAAAAGATCGATGACTCTTCAAGTCAGATATAGTGAGATTTCAGAGCTTCGGTAAATTACAGAACCAAAAGAACCGTGAAACCCTACTATCGAAGAGTGAACTAGTTTGGTGAAATTCAACACAAAATTGTAATGTCTTATTCACTTGATATCGTTTGTATTAAATAAAAAAGAACGATTTCAATCGTAGCAATAGTTTCATGAATGATATATAACATGAATATATTGATTTTGAGGGTGCGGGAAGGATTTTCAGCTGAAAACTGCCTCTCCCTTGATTAAGAAAGGGAACTGATTTAACCATCACTAACTTCTGCATTCAGGGGGCATAATCTTCCTCATACTTAATAAACTTTGATAAATCAACTTACAGTATAAATTCATTGACTCGGTAGAACCCAAACCCAAAACAAATTCATAACTTTTGCATTCGGAAGATTAAGGGCTAGAACCCTAATCCATTTCCCAATCATGAACTCACTAGAGCTCTAAACCTAAATCAACTTCCCAAATCATAAACATCAGTAATCCCAATTCCAAGAATCAAAAAACAACCAAATCCAAATAACCCAACAATAAAATAACAAACATATCTGCAAATGCTAACATCTCCCTCTCTATCTCTCTCTCTCGCACTCTCTCTACTCGCTTTCTCTTGCTTTCTCTGTGCCTGTATCTCTGCGTGAACTGTGAATTGAAACCCTCTCTGCTCTCTCCCTCCCTCACCCGCTCATTCTAACTCGCCCACCCGCACTCTTCCACCTTCTCGCGCTTTAGTTCTCCGACGCTCGCAGTCTAATGAAATTAGGGCTTGGTACTGGTTCTCCTTGTTGAATAAATATTAGGTTATGGGTTCATCTGTGATTTAAATATGTACTCTGAATTGGGATTTTGTTCTTGTTGTTGATAAATCTCAGGATTTTGGTTCATCTGTTGTGATCTAACAAAAAACAATAAAATAAACAAAATTTGAGAAAGAGGAACGTACCTTATTGCTGTGGAAGACTTGATTATGGGAAAGAGATCGTCTTCTGTTTTGGAGCCGAGTTGAAAAATCATGGATAAGGGTTTTCCAACTTTTGTGTGCAATTTTACCGCGTTCATGTATGAAGAGTTTAGCTCTACCCAGTAACCAACGGAAAGCAGGAGATTTAAGGCCCAGAAAAAAAAAGAAGCAGCAGGAAAAAAGAATTGGGCTGGGCCAGTGTAATAATGGGCTCCGTTTGTGCCTTGATTTTAAGCTTTCTTTGGTCGGTGCTTTAATCAGATATGGGCTTGATTTTGGGCTTTCTTAAGTCGGTGCTTTAATAAATTAAACATGAAAATCTAAACTCGACCGCTGAGAAAAAAACACATCCGTTTTAAGCATATTGCGTTATGTCTAATGGGATTTTTCAAAATTTTAAAAAAGGAAGTTTGAGCGTGGGTCAATGATGCAAGGATTGTAAATTGGTAGGTGGTGGAAATTTAACCTGCAAAGCACTGAGAAGGGGAGTCCATCATTGGCTGTAAAGAATCAACTCCTTTTGTAGGAGCGGAGCGTGTTTGTAGACACTCTGATGGGCCTCATGTGCATTGCAATTTTTTACCGTTACAAACATCCACATGGCATCTTACCCCACCAATCACAGACACACTTACCACACAAGGTGGAGCCCTTTTAAAAACATTATCATTTTGACCTACGTTTTGTCCCTATGCCACAAATTCAAACCATGTTTCTTGCTTTCATCTGGTTTATCAAACCCTCAATGGTAAAAGAGAGAAATCACGTTAAACCAATAGTTCTGATTCACTCGTTATTAATACTATTTTTAGTGGTTTTTTTTATTAATAAAAGGTCTTAAATTTTTTTATATATTCATAAATTAATACTTAATTTATATATCTTAGTGTTAAAGGATCGATATAAGAAATTGCTAAACGAGTTAGTAAATTGTCATAAATACTACTAATATATTAGAAATTCTTATTATGAATTAGTAGAAAACCTTAAGTTCGATTTTCATAAATAATTCAGTAAGAAATATCAAGTTTAATTATCGTAAACGACAATATCAACACCCAATTATATGAATTCTACTTACTTAATAAATGAATTGGATCATGGTACAAGTCCAACTTGAAATTCTTTATCCAATTCATTAAAGAGCGTTTTATTGTTAGACAAAAAAAAATAAAGAGCGTTTTATTTATTTTAAAATATTGAGATATAAATATATACATATGGTGTACATGTGTAATTGATTGTGATGCATGCACCGCCATTTGTAAATGTACCCGCAAATGCGAACACAAAACACAAATGCAGAAAACAGGGTTGAAAGCAAAGGATGATGTCCAGGGTCAATGAAAGAAGCACTAAGATCTGCCAATACCTCATCGGGATATGCATAATTCTCACATATAGTTTGACACACCGCATTTTGTTAGCAGGCAATCAAGCCAGGCTTTCGTCTTGAACACATCCAAACCCCTTAATAATTATATATATGCTCATATCAAGCAACGGCACCAATGACCTAAGCAATTGCATTAGTCCTTAATCTTTTTTTTAATCAAGAGATAAACACCACATTAAATAAAAGTTATAAACGATTAAAATTATAATAAGGATAGACTCTGTCCAAAATGGAGCTTCTACAATCCAAATTACATCAATTTGATAATCAATAGCATGTCTAGTTAGGGACTCAAACTTAACTAACTGAAGGAAACTAAACAGAATTTTGGTTTACCGCAAAATCGAGATACTAATGATATATTTTTTCCCTTAGTTAAAAATTAGAGATTTTATTTTTAACTCTCATCAATTAACTAGAATATATGGGTGAATCTAGATATTTAACGTTAACTTTGCTATATACCAAATCTATCTCATTAATCCAATTGTACTAAATAATCGGCACTACTAGGAATGAGTTGTTCGTCCTCATTTGCAAATTGGGGTCTAGCGTATAAAGCCGAAATAACTTATCAAAAATACAAAAGCATAATCAATTATTCATTCAATCTAAAGAGTTTTATCTATAAGGAAGAATGACTCGTAAAGAGTTAAAAAAAAAAAAAAAAAAAAGTACCATTATCGCCTTCTCGTTAGTTAGAAAATAAATTTGCTCCAACCAATATATGGAAAAAAATTGTACGGAACTTGGCCAACGTCTTGGTAAATATCATAAGATATATTAAATGACTTATGACATGACCTGCCCAGATAAAGCCTCCAACTACATACATGGTTCAGCTCACGTCTAACAGCTAAACGAAAATTCTTAAGATACCGGCCCCTAACACAAAACATTCATCAGAAAACGGATAAAACCAAACATAATTCGCTCTTCACGCGCCATCGCCCACACCAACCCACTGACCTTGGAGGCAAGGTAAACTCAGTTTGTTAACCCTGACCTCAATCGTAATCCACAGAAATAACAATAACTCAAACTATCGGTAACTCCCTTGATTAATAACCATGATTAGTCGGCAACCTATCTGCTCCACCGCCTCCGCCTAAGCCCCTAACTAATATCTCGACTCACACCAGTGTAACGACCCATCTCAAAATTTCATGATTATTGAGGTTAATTAAGGATTAATTGAGACTAATCAAGATTAGTCGATGTGAAATGACGATTTTTCCCCTAGAAGGGAAAAATTTTGACTTTTGACCTGGGAGGTCAAATGCACACGGACTGAGGTCCATTGCGTAGATCGAGGGATTACGAGTACGTAGACAAGCGTCACGTCGAATTTGGACGTCGTACAAGAAAGTTATGGGTCGAGAACTTTTCGATCGGATTGTACGGTTACACGTTATTTAAGGAAGTTGACTTCTGGGCCAATGGATGAGTGACAAGTGTCACTCATCCCATTAACCCATCACCCCACATTCATGCATCTTCTTCCTTTTCCTTTGATTTCAAACCTACCTAAAAACCCACTCCATCATCTTCTTCATCGTCCTTCAGCTTCTGTGTTGTCTAAGGGGAATAGAGAGTAAGAGTGAGGTCAAGAGACTAAGTAAGAGATGATGGACGAGGCGAAGCCACGGTGACTGGATGGAAAACAGGAAAGAGGTATGAACCCGGGAACTTGAAAATGGTATTTTTTTTTTTTAAAGACGATGGAACCCTAATTTGAGGCTTGGATTCTTGCTCTTGAGTGTATACGATCACCCATGATCAAGAAACAGGGAGAATGGACAACCGAACGGGCCTGGGTTCAAGTTTGTAATTGGACCGTGAGGAGTCGACCTTGGCCACCAGGTTTCAGGTGAGTTTTCCTACTTTTGAACCCATAGATCAATTTCTAGGTAGCATAGAAGAGGGTTGGTGAAATCAGAATGAAGTTTGGACTCGAATTGAGATTTTGGGAGTCGGGTCACGATTTGGGTCGCGTGACCCGGTTGCAGGGCCACGGACCGACATGTTGGAAGTTGATGATGATGACGTGGTACTTCAAGTCATCATGTCAGGCCACGTGGCCAACTAGGTGGTGAAACGTGGTAAGGTGTTAGCTCCAGTTAACATCGACGTGGCATTGACACATCAGCATTGTTAGATCACGTGGACCAGTGAGGTTGCGCCACATGGCATTGTGTTAGAGGTTGTCAGGTGACGTGGCAAGTCCACATCAGTATAGTCAAACCACGTGGACTAGTCAGGTAAGTAACATGTCAGAGATGTCAGAGTGACATGACTGTGATGACGTCAGCATGTGACACGTTGTCCGTGTCAGAAGGTGACATGTGGCACCAGTAAGAAATGCCACGTGGCAGGCTGTCAAGAGCTGTCAGATGTCAAGATGACGTCAGCGTTGACTTTCGTTTACCAAAGTTTGATAGGCATGTGGGCACGAATTTTGAGGTTAAATCTTGTTTGAAATGTTTCAACGATCTGAATCCAATGGTGGTGGTTTCAGATCGATCGGAGATCGTTTGGTTAAATTTTTGAAGGTTTTTCTCTTCGGAAAGTGTGTTTGTGACACGTATACTGTTCTGAGGTTTAGGGGGTGTTTACATTTGGACTTGTATAGATTGATAGTAACCCTTGGGTGTGATTTGGACATGCATAGGCATTCTAGAAGCTTCAGATTGGCTTACGGCTAGTGCTTTGAGCCGTAGGATGGACCGTGTGTGAGTGGACTTTATTTTATGAGCATGGTTTGAAATGCAAGGTTTGCATATTGCTTTGAATGATGAATTGCATAAAGATTTATATATTAGTTTGATCATGGTTTGAAAATGAAAGATTTTACAGAATTGCGTGAAATGGCATTTTGGGCTTGAGAACTAGTTGGATAAAAATTTTGACTTAAATTATAGTCAAATGTGAATTTGAGCAGTGATTTGAATAATGAAATGATTTTTAGTATTTTAAAATGAGGACTGGACACTGTTTTTATGATGTTTGTGGAAACTATGTTTTAGGCGGAGACACAACTGTTTATGCAAATTTGTTTCCACTGTTTTAACTATGACCATTCTCTGTGCTGATTGATATGACTCCGGTAGGAATGTGTTTCCCCTAAGACGGCCTCTATAACGACCCGTCCCTCATTTTAAGGATTAAAAAAGAGTTAATTATGATTTAGCGAGGTTAATCGGGGATTAGTCGAGGATTATCGGACGTTCAGGGAGAAATTACGATTTTGCACCTAAACGAGGACAAAAAGTTCACTTTTTACCCGGGAGGTCCGATGCCGGAGGGTCGAGGATAGTTACGTAGAACGGGTCGATACGAGTCCGTAAACAGGAGGCACGTCGAAATCGAACATTCGACGGGAAAGTTACGGTTCACGGAAGTTCCGAGTAACTATTTACAGCGCCACGTTTTATGAGGCAAGGGTGGACTTTTGTCTCAGTGGGCCCAAATATTTTGAAACAGGCCTAATGGATGAGTGACAAGCCATTGCTTCCATTACACAGATACATGCATATCCCCATTTCTCATTTTCAACGGGTTTCACCCGATCTCATTCGAACCACTCACCACAACCCACCCCATTCCCTTGTTGATTGACTAAGGACCTTGAGAGATTGAGACTGGGGCTGTGAGTAATGAGGATGGTGGCTGGGTATTGCCTGAGTCTACGTGGACGATGGTGGAACCACGGGAGGAAAGTAACCTGAGACCCTTTCCTTTGTTTTCAAAAATTGAAATTGTGGTTTAAACGTTTAGGAGACGGTTTTATTGATTGGGTTGTGTACATGGGACATGGACGAGCTGGTAGGGATGATTGTGGATGGAGGAGGCTAGCTGAGCAGCCCAAACAGAAGGCGGAAAAATAGGGTCGTGAGGTTTTCGATTAAACAGGCAATCTCTCGCCTGTTTTTCATGTTTTTCAATCCATAGAAAGATCGAGGATGATGAGACGAAGACGTAGGAGTTGGAATGGAAGAAAACAGACCGAAAATGAGAGAGATATTGCACTGGACCGGTTCCGCCGGTCCGATCGGACCGAAAACCAGAGACTCGGTTTGGACCGGGTCTACCGAAGGTTGAAGACAACTTGTAGCCGGCGCATGAAGCCCATGCGCAGGGCCTTTGGGCGGAGAGTGGCAGCGCTTGGGGAGGAACTTGGGGACGTTTTCAACATATGAAATCATCCTTTCTATGTAACGAACACTTTGGGACAAGTTTCGAGTCGATCGGACACCGTTTCGATATAGTTCGGGATGTCCGAAGGTTTAGGATCCAGTTTAAAATTTCGGAAAAATTAGGGGGCTTTAATGGGAGGTTATTAAGGTAGCTAGTAACCCTCTAGTATGATTTGGTAGCTAGTAACCCTCTGGCACGAGTTTCTAGGCACAGTAAGGACGGTTTGTGAATGGACTTTGGTTTTCTAAATTGATGCATGCATAACTGTTTTATATGTGTTTATGAACATGTTTTGGAATGCCTTGAGTGCATATGTTTGTGGTATTTAGTTTTCCGTATTTGCACGTATTTCGAAATTTTTAGTTTTATATGGCGCTTATGTGTGTTAGTATTTTAATGATGGTTTAACGGAAAGGTTTTGGATTTAGAAACATGGAATCGGGCATGAGACCACCATCGGACTTGGAGTCCATTTGATTTAATGAGAAATCGGGCTGGAGGCTCATTTGAGTAATACAATCGGGTCGGGGGCCCCGTTGGTTTACGAATTCGGGCTTGAGGCCCATTTGGTTATGATATCGGGCATGAGTCCCATAGTGGTTTGTAAATGTGATTTCGGGTCGGGGACCACAAATGGATTTGGAAATTGGAAATGCGGATTTACGATGGTTTTATGGAAAATCCGGGCGTAGCTTTTTGAACGGTTTTGAAATGAATTATGGAATGGTTTTTCGTATACCATCCTCACGAACGGATGCCCTCCAGACATCTCGTAGTATCTTGGAGTGGCGTGTTGCCTTCTCCAGACGTCTCGTAGTATCCTGGAGTAGTCATGGGGCATTGCCTGCGAGGGGTATTTATACGGAGCGACCTGTCCGTATAGTGACTCGGGAGCAGGATTGCCAGAGGTTAAAACCTCCCCCCAAGGAGGGTCATTGATATTTGGGTCATTGACTTGGGTGGACCCTAGGGAGACTTGGGATTTGAGACCCCAGGTAGCACGCATAGCTTGGAACCGTGACAGTGGTGTGGATTGTGTGTCAGGCATCAGGGATGCCGAGGATTGGTTTTGGGCTGAGACCCACATGTATTGGATTTGGGCTGAGACCCACATGTATTGGATTTGGGCTGAGACCCACGTGATTTGATTTGGGCTGAGTCCCTACGGATTAGAATTGGGCTGAGTTCCCACATGACTGGTTTTGGGCTGAGTTCCCACATGATAAGGGACTCTTCAACAGTCTTACAATATGGTTCTCCTCTGCTCCTATCTTAGCATAATCAGCAAGGCAACTCACTCCAATGACGACCAGACCTCGGTCTACTTGCCTCACACGGCTCGATCCAAACTCGCCTCGCTCCACAGTGGTTCCACTACCTCGGACACTCACTCATCACATCCAGTGACGCTAAGTACCATCTGTTTTTCTAGTCAATCAAATTTTACTCACAACCTAGGTTTTCGGCTCTTACACCCACTTTGAACCCTTTAACTGTCGTATCCTTCCTCATTGGCTTGCATAAGGAAAGTCTAAGATGATGCCATCCAAGTTCATCCTATGTCATCCAGCAGCACCCAGCATTATCTGCTAAAGAGCAGAAAACGAGAAGTCTCCTTTACCGACTTCGGAATACCCGTGTGATCCATCCAAGGGTATCTAGAGCACCTGTCACTCATCTAGGTATATCACACTGATCACAATCACCTACTAGGGTTACCACAAACCCGGCTGCCCACTGCAGCACGTCCATCCTGACCGACCCATCGCTCTCGACTCTGAACGGTTGTCACACTCCAATAATGGTATCATACCAGCCAGTAACCACGATCCGAGGACCTCGTCCTCTCGTAACTCCAATGTTTCTAACTGCCGGGCCCACAAGAAACTAGCCCTCCTCGGTGTCCACTACCGCTCAACCACTGCATACCACAATCACCGTATGCTATACCACGCCACACAACATCTACACCGCGGCATCCTCTACTAATCGACATCCTTCTAGGACTCGACATACTGAAACATGGCATCTCACGCCAAGTAGAATCACCCGTTCCTATTCCCGACTGTCTCAACTAGGGTCATCGAGCGCCTGACTGCACCTAGCATCAGAATCTTTGATCCTCGCACCTGTGTCATGGATGACCCTAACATCCAGCCTCTAATGATTTCACTTTGCCACAATCCATATCCGTCATGACCTTACCATTGAATGGTCATAATTCCGTAAGATCATTGTACTATGGCATCCACCTCAACCAGGTAGATGGGACCTACCCGTAATACTACGACTCTAAGCTGTGGGATTCCCATGCACATCGATCCTACTTGAGATCAAACCTCTCAAAAACCGCGGCATCCTATGCCAATTGGACCCTAAACAATCGCACCCCATGTCAAACATAATCTAACTAGTGTTCAATCCCACTGACTTCTCATACTCTTACCCTAACTATCAGGTTGATGACGAGTTGTTACCACCGTAGAGACATCACATCCTCGACATGCGCGTCACACTGAGAGAAAAACATGCTCTGATACCACTTTGGTATTAGAGTACCATATGTAAACCTTGCTCAGAGCGCACAAATTTCACTTTGATACCACCTGACAGGACCTGTCCCAAATCCCCCCGGGATTAACGCGGGACGTGCCTACTCCCGTTTGACACGAAGTATCAGACAAGGGATAATTCCTCCCTTAGCCCCACCGGGGCATCTAGGGTGCGCCAGGATCGGAGGAGGAGTGTGATGTCTCGGTCTCTACTACAGCCCGCATCCGCGATCAACCTGAAGGGCATCAAAATCATTGAAAACTGTGAATGGACGAAATAACAGTTTATAAAACATTTTACAAAAAGACGTTTATGCCCTTCACTAAAAAGCATGCATATATTTGAAAACCAGTTATCAAAATGAAACCATTATGGCCTTAGTCCAAAATCAAAACTCGTGGGAACTCAGCCCAAATCTAATTCCGTAGGGATTCCGCCCAAATCAAATACCAGTGGGACTCAGCCCAAAACCAATCCTCGGCATCCCTGATGCTTGACATCCCAGATGTCACAATCAATCCTGTCACGGTTCCAAGCTACGTGAGCTACTCGGGGTCTCAAATCCCAAGTCTCCCCAGGGTCTACCTAGGTCAATGACTCGCAGATCAATGACCCCTCCCTGGGGGCAGGTTTTAACCTATGGCAATCCCTGCTCTTGAGTCACTATATGGACCGGTCGCTCCGTGCAAAGACCCCTCACAGGCAATGCCCCGTGACTACTCTAGGATACTACGAGACATCTTGAAGAGATAACCCGCCACTCCAGGATACTACGAGACATCTGGAGGGCATCCTTTCATGAGGATGGTATACGTAAAACCATTTTACAATTCATTTCGAAACCATTCAAAGAGCCACGCTCGAGTTTTCCATAAACCATTTTAAAGCCAAATATGGATCCCTGATCCGAAATCATGTTTATAAACCATAACTGGGCCTCATGCTCTATTTCATAACCAACTGGGCCTCAAGCCCGGATTCGTAAACCAACGAGGCCCCCGGCCCGATCGTATAACTCAAATGGACCTCCAGCTCAATTTCATATCAGATCAAATGGATTCAAAGGCCGATGGTTTCCAACCAAATCGGACATACGCCCGAAAGATATTTCCAAAACCCTTTTTCAAATCATAGTTCAATTGGGATTCGTGCCCAAATCTCAATTTTACGCATCCCCGTGAAATCCTCAAAAATTGTAAACCAGTTCCTCAGTTTCACACCCCTCCGTGAAACGTTCGAAATCGCATATAAACCGTGTAAAACATATGCACGTAGTACACTTGGCCGAAGCCCAAACATCATATAAAACAAAACCTCAAATTACGTGCAATGGTGCATTTTACACCGAAAGTGCCCAATAATTATAATTAAATCATATGTACTCATGGCATCACATAACATGTTCATAAACTCATATAAAACATTTATGCATGCATCAATTTAGAAAACAAGGTCCACTCACAGACCGTCCTAAGCTGCGCCTGAATACGCGCGCCACAAGCCTCTCCCAGGCCAATCACCATCTCCAGGGTTCCCGAACATGTCCAAATCACATTAGAAGGTTACTAACTACCTCATTAACCTCTCATTGAAGCCCCGTAATTTTCTCGAATTTTTAACTATTTTTAAACTCAATCCCAAAACCTTCGGACATCCCGAATTATATCGAAAGGATGTCTGATCGACTCGAAATCTGTCCCAAAATGTTCGTTACATCGAATAGATGAAAACACATGTTGACCGTGACTGGAGACAAAGCCCCATGTGCCCTCGCGCGCTGTAACGAGCCGTCCCGAATATTGGGATTTAATATTATTTAATTATGATTTAGAATGACTAATCGGGGGTTAGTTGGGTGAATTCAGACGAATTGTGAAAAATGACCGTTTTGCCCCTAAGCGTGGGCAGAATGTTGACTTTAATTCGGACGGTCAAATGGACTTTGACCAATGACCGTTAAGGGTGGCAATTTTTGACACGACCCGATACACGACTCGAAACCCGCACGAAATTTATGCGGGTAAACCCGCACGATTAAAATTTCGGGTCATTTTCGGGTCAACCCGTTATGACCCGTTTATTAAACGGGTGGGTTTCGGGTCAACCTGTTAACCCGTTTAATAACCTGTTAACCCGTTTAATAAATGGGTAGATTTCGGGTTAACAGGTTAACCCGTATATTGGCTTATATATTGACCCATTTAATAAACGTGTCATTACTAACCCATATATCTACCCATTTACTACCTAAATATCTATTAAATTTTATAATTTAAATAGGTTAAACATGTTAAATGGGTTAAACGGGTCAAACGGGTCATAGGTTAATTGGGTTTTGAGTATGACTTGTTTATTAAATGGGGTTAAACGGGTTTAAACGGGTTACACGGGTCATTAACAGGTCGGGTTCGGGTTGGACATTCTTGACACGATTATTAAACGGGTCGGATTCGGGTTGGGCATAAATGTGTAAAACAGAATTCATGACACGACACGAACCCGACACGACACAACCCATTGCCACCCCTAATGACCGTGACGTAGTTTGGGACGTCACGAGTTCATAGACAGGTGGCACGTTCGATTTCGATGTTCGTGGTGAAAGTTATGATGTTCGGAAGCCAAAGGGCATTTTCGTAATTTGGACGAAATAGGGGAAAATGTTGACTTTTTGATCGGGAGGTCCGATGGCCGAGGGCCAAGGACCGTTAGGATGGTCTCGATGCCTTTAGTTCGTAGACAGGCGGCACGCATCAATCGGAGTTCGAATGACCAAGTTACGGGTCTAGATGCTTGAGGGGCATTTTGGTAATTTTCTGCACAAGGGCAGAATGGTAATTTCACATGGGCACTGTTTGATCGAACATCTGTGAAATGGGATGTTTTGTGCGATCTGTTCCATGGATTGTTTAACATTTAGAACTGATTTTGGGGCAGCTTTGAGGTATGGTTGCACATGTGAGGAGCTGGCAACTGATTGCACACACATGGGCACTGTTTTTATATTGGTTTCGGGGTCAGTGCAGGAAGCTTTACACAGAGGACTGAGTAGTGCTTTGGGGCACTTTTAATGACTGAATTGGATTAAAGGGGTGAGTGTGAGTCGAGAGGATCATACTGAGCAGGTTGTGGCTGTCGAACTAGAGAGAAATCAGAAACGGGAAAATCTCGAAAAAATCGAGGGAAAATCGGAATTTAAAATGTGAGACATTTTGGACGAAACCAAAGGCTGTGATGGTCTTCTGGGACCATTTGGAGATCAACCGTGTCGATTGGCAGGGGAATCGATCACGGTTTGGCCATGGACACATGTTCCAGTTTCTGGGAAATTTGGAGCTTGAGGACGACCACCTACAGGTAAGGATTTATGAAATTGGTTACGGATTAATGATGTTTTGGTCATACGAAACTACTGTGTCATTTAATTTGAAAAACCATGCTGATTCGAGTGAGTTTCGAATGCTAAAACCGTGAGTTCAATCTTGGAAGAATTGTTGGATTTAAGGTTAATGCGTGTAATTAAGTTTACAAAACCTTGATTGGGTCTCTAACGGTGCTGTCTGATTAATCAATTGAAGGAAATGAGTTGGAATTGGGAGGAATCTAGCCGGGTCAGGTCGCGGGTAATGAGACCCGTTTACCAGTGGAAACGGGTGAAGACGATGACTGTAGCAGTCACTGTAGCAGGCGCGTGACTTTCACGCGCAGCCACTCACGGCGGCGCGTGACGGCACGCGGGCACGAATCTCGAGGTGAGGTCAACATGACTTTTGTCCTATACCATGTAACGAACATTTTAGTGTTGGTTTCGCGTCAATCGGGCCCCGTTTCGATATTGTTCGGGATGTCTGAAGGTTTTAAATCCAGTTTAAAAATAGTTAAAAATTCAGGAAAATTACGGGACTTTAATAGGATGTTAATGAAGAGGTTAGTGACCCTCTAATGTGATTTGGACATGATTGGGAGTCCCAGTGATAGTGGTGTGGCCAGGGAAGGCCTATGGCACGCTTATCGAGGCGCTCGGTTAAACGGTCTGTGAGTGGACATTGGTTTTATAAATTCGATGCATGCATAACTGTTTCATGATTGTTATAATTGTGATTAAATGATTTATTTTGGATATCGGTGAATTTATATGATTTCACGCATTTCGAGGTGATTTACGTGTTTGCACTTAAATCAAAGTTTTCTGGATTTGCACTGATTTCCATAATTGTGGTTGGATATCATTTCATGAAACGGTTACGGATCTGATAAAGTAAATTCGGGCCAGGGGCCTAGTTGATTTATGAAATCGGGCTAGGGGCCCAGTTGACTTCATGAAATCGGGTCAGGGGCCCAGTTGATTTATATATGTGATTTCGGGTCGGGGACCCTAAAATGGAATTGAATAAATGATTTCGGATTTAATAATCAACTATTTGGACTTATGACGGTTTTATGGAAATTCGAGGCAGGTCCCTTGTGATATTTTGGAAATGAATAATAAAATGTGTTCCATAAAACCATCTCGATATGAGAATATATATATTGGTCTCCTCCAAGTGTCGGGGACACTGGAGAAGTCACGGTGCATTGCCTGCGAGGGGGTCATTGTACGGAGCTACCGGACCGTATAGTGATCCAGGAGTAGGATTGCTATGATTAGACGTCAAGGACGTCAGACATCGGGGATGTCAGAGATATGGACCCGGTGAGGACCCCGGGCAGCACGCGTTGCTTAATACCGTGAGATATGACGTCAGGGACGTCAAGCGTCGGGGACGCTAGGCATCTGGGATGCCGGAGATGGAAAAATAATAAATGTATATTACTAGATTTATGAAATAACTTTTGGATTGACTTTGGGATTTGAAACTATGCTTATGGTTTCTGGGCTAATGTCCTAATGGTTATTTCTAAATAAATATGTGATTATTGGCTTTCGATGCATGCATATGTTTTTACTGAGGGGCATAAATGTCTTTATAAATGTTTTAAACAGACTTGTTTATTTTCATCCACTCACAGCTTTTGTTTTTAATGCCCTTCAGGTTGATTACGGATGCGACTGCAGCAGAGACTAGTTCATCGCACACCTCCTTCATCGATCCTTGCGGACTATGGAAGCCCGGTTGGGCAGTGGCAACAGGTTATCCCTTATCTGACACCTCTTGTTAGACGGGAGCATGACACATTCCATGGAAATCCCGGGGGGGGGGGGGGGGGGGGGGGGGGGGTGGGGATGGGTCGTGTCACGCGCCACCTACAAGGGCTGCGCGTGGGCCTCACATGCATGTACCAGTCATCCCTAACCTTGCGCAGACCGGCCGGTTCAGTCCAGTTTGTAAATCCTGTCCAACTGGACCTGCGTGACAGGTCTAAGCCCATATCTCTCTCATTTTCGGTCGGTTCTCTTCCCTTCCAATTCCAATCTCTCTATCTTAACATTTCCTATCATCCTATATCCTCAAAACACACAAAAAGGTCCAGAATTTACTTGCCCGATCGAAGAACACACGACCCTGTTTTCCCGGCCGTCCAGGGCATTCCCACCGTCCTCAGCCTTCGTTTTCGATAAAAACCTCTTCGTACGACCACCACAAACGTAACCCAATCATCAGAACCCACTCACAAACGTTCAAACTCAAACATCCAATTTTGAACTTAAAACGGGTTTATCGGGTTTACCTGGCTGTGGTTCCTCCGCCGTCTACTGCGGTTCTATCATCCCTGGCCACCCCCCAGTTTCACCCTCACTCTGTCTCTCAACCTTAGTCCAAAAGCAAAGGATTGAAATGGTTTTGGATTAGTTTTGGGTGAGATCGGGTGAAACCGTATGAAATGAGGAATGGGATATACATGTATCAATTATGGTGGGCAATGGATGAGTGACACTTGCCACTCATCCATTGGGCCTGCCTCTAAATATCTGGGCCCACTTAATGACAAAAGTTCCTCGTCTCGTAAAACATGCAATAGTTCATTAGAACTCCGTGAATCGTATCTTTTCAGTCGAACATTCGATTTCGACGTACCATCTGTATACGGACTCGTGACGTCCCGATCTACGTCATTGTCATCGGCCCTCGTGCATCGGACCTCCCAGATCAAAAGTCAACTCTTGCCTTCCTCTATGGGTAAAATCGTAATTTTTTCCCCGAACGTCCGTTAATCCTCGGCTAATCCCCGATTAGCCTCACTAATCCATAATTAGTCTTAATTAATCCTTAAAATTACGGATGGATCGTTACAGTATCGGTCAACCGATGTTGCATCATTCCCAATGCATAGGCTCCTGATCGATCGTAATCTTCCTGCTTACCAATCAAGGTCGCGAGAGTACCTCGTATGATGCTTCCAATCGATCACAATGTTCCTGCTTTCCGACCAGAGCATTGAAGTCTGAGGGTACTTTGCAATTTCTACCACTCGTTCGTAATGTTCCTACTTGCCGAGTGAAGCTGCCAGAGTACCTCGCTAGAATCTACTAATTGGTTGAGCCTTGACACGTGAAGGTACTTCATAAGTGACTCATAATCAGTCGTAATGTTCTTTCTTGCCGATCAAGGTCGCGAGAGGCCCTCGCCTGATGCTTCTAATCGGTTACAATGTTTCTGCTTGCCGATCAGTGCATTGGCATCTGAGGGTACTTCGCAATGGCTGCCACTCGATCGCAGTGTTCCTGCTTGCTGAGTGGAGTGGCGAGAGTACCTCGCCAAAAGCTACTGATTGCTTAAGCCTTGACATGTGAAGGTACTTCGAGTGGCTCCTGATCAATCTCAATTTTTCTGCTTACCGATCAGGGCTGCGAGAGCAATTCGCCTTATGCTTCTGATTGGTCATAATGTTCCTGCTTGCTGATCAAAGCATTGGAATTTGAGGGTACTTCGTAATGGCTGCCACTCGATTGCAATGTTCCTGCTTGCCGAGTGGAGCCGCGAGAGTACCTCGCCATCAAGGAGTTGAAATACTACATGTGGTGATCAAAAATTGCCTCGAAAGGTATGAAAACCCAAAAAATATTGTTGTCACTGTGTCGTATAGTAGGGTTCTCAAGGTTCAAGGTCAGTACCACCGTGCTCGCATGGACGAGACAAAGAAGATGGTGGTGGTGCGACACCCAAGGTTAACAGGACTCACTCTAAAAACGCTTTGATATTCGTATCTAGTCCTACTCCCGTCTAATAAGTCGATCGATGTTCCAAAAATACCATTTACACTCGTCAGACAAGGGATAATCGTATTGATTCCAACTCATGCATCTACCTTTCGGCTAGTCCCGATCTTCGTGCAATGGTCTGGAGGGTCAATAAAATCTATAAAAGTGTGAGTGACAAAAATAATCGGTTAAAAACACATTTCGAGGAAGCAATTTTTTACCTTCCAATTATAAAACATGCATGCACATAATGAAACATGAACAACTGAGTTTCAAATCACATCATATCACACAACGTGGGACCCACAAATCATAAGATGTGTTAAAAGCATATGGTCCACATTTCTCGAAATCCATGTTTATCAAATCAGGTGAAAACATCTGGACATAAAATCAATAATCAAATACAACAAAATACTTAAATTTCAGGAATTACCCATCTAAGGTCAACATGGGAATCACACATTCGAGATCAACTCGGGAATCACACATCCAAGTTATCTTAGGGCTTACACATCTGAGGTATTCCGAGGATTACACGTACGAGGCATCCTGGGGATTACACATCCGAGCTTTCCCGATGATCGCACATTAGAGGCATACTGAATAATAATCGAAGGTATTAGTTTCAAACCAATTCCTTGACTTCAAATCCAAGTCAAAATACCATTTCCAAATCGAGTCTGAGCCCAAAAACAAAAATCGTTAAATATGTGTCCAAAAACCAGTCAAATCCCAAAGTCATCATACAATCATCTCAAATCATCATTCAAATCATTGTAACTCAAATCATGCAATAAAATATTAAAAACATTTAATTATGCATGCATCAGAGTTTATAAACCAAATATCCACTCACAGACTATTCAAACAGTTCGATTCCGCGTTGTACACTCCTCATAAATTCTGAGATTCATCCGTCCTTATTTCCTTAAAAATGATAGAACTTCGCAGCATAATCTCGAACATAATTTGGGCTCGTTTCTAAGTGATTTACTTCCATTTTTTGATTGTTTGACTCATGAAGGTTTCAGAAAGAGGTTCATAGCCTCAATTCGATTAATCAAAGTCCAAATTAACAAAACCCAATTCCAAGGTTCACATGAAATGTGTTTCGCGTTCCAGGATTCTATGGTTCCCAAACCTCATTTTCTTTCTATTTCCTTTCTTTTCTTTTTCTTCTGGGCCCACTACTTGAATGGACAAGGGTTTGGGTATTTTGGGTTTTCGGGTGTACCATACTACACAGAACTCACACAACAACACATGTGGTTGAACTTAAAAAGGGAGGTTGTTGGTGCCACTAATCCTTCCAAAAATGTGCCACTTATCACCAACTTATAGGACAACAATAAAAAATCAAATACCAAATTACCAAATTGACCCTACTTGCCAAATTACAAAAATACCCTTACATATTTTAGACCTCTAACAATTTCACCCAAACTCTAATTCTGACTTGCCGCCTGTTTATCGACTCAAAACTCTGCAATATGCGTAATGGTCCCCACGAAAGATCCAAAAAGCTCTCTGATCAAAAAGTGAACTTTTGACATACAATGGTAAAATCGTCAATTTTCTTTTTCAAATTATCAGAATTGCCAATAGCAGCTATGATTCTAGCCTCCCACCACCATCACGGGTCGAGATAGAGGAGAGAGAGAAAATGTCCACATTTAAATTACTATTATACCTTTACCATTTTAGACATGTAACTTTCGTCCACATAAGCCTATATCCGCGTGCCGCTTTTCTACAAACTAGCGAGCTCGAGACCTACACAACGGTCAAAGAAAAACATCCAAAAGTGTTTCCGTGGAAAGGTTGACCAACGGGCTCCTCTGAAAATCGTCTTTTTTTAAATAAATTCCCAAAACGATCCCAAATTCTGACCTGAGTCGTTTCAAACTTCCCCTAAAAGAAATTTCGTCCTCAAAATTTATATATGTAGGTCAAAACCCAATTGCCTGCGATTCCAAGAGTCTTTTCGCGTCACTACCGACACGATTCTAGATTACACACCACCTCGAATGATGTTAGGGAATACTACATGTTAGGTTTGAGAGTAACTCAACGATAATTTAAATGCTCGTTGAGGCAACAGCCCCAATAAATTCTTTGGAATACTAAAACGTAAAACACATCTTGTAAACTTTTCACCTCAATAACATATCCCAATGACAAGACCCATCCCGATTATCCCGCGATAACCGTGACAGATCCTGCTCCCGTCTGACAATAACTCAAAAGTACCAAAAGTAGTTTCAAATATATACATATAACACATATAAACGATAACATTGTCAGACAAGGGATAGTTCAGTATTCCGAGACCGTTGACCTAGTCAACAAGTTTACAGAGCATAGGAAATATTTACATGTAGGGAGCAAAATCCTACGCTGCAAAGTGTCTGAGTACGCAACGGTCCGTTTATTCCTCAGCCTCGATATTAGCCTCAGTACCTGTGCACTGGCCTGGAGGGCAAATAAAACATCAAAGGTGTGAGTGGACAAAAATCAAGTTCAGAAATACATTTATCAAAATATAGTCTTACCCGCCAGTTTTCACAAACATGCATGCATATCATAACTCAGAAATCAAATAATGAAGATATGAATATAAATCTCAAACATCAATAAAAACACAGAATCCAGGTCCAATATAGTGTCGCGTTATCCCTGCAACGCGTGCAAATCAATAGGCTCAAGGACCGCTCAAATCCCGAGCATCCGCCGCTGTGAACACATCACCAGCCGGCAATCCAGGTCGTCAGGAACATATCACTGACTAACCTCCATATAATCCAGCACATCTGGTCTGAGTCGAGCCTCCACCTGGCTGCACGACAACAGACCGTGCTACGTGACCTCTCCGGGGTAAACACTTCCATCCCGGAGGCGAGCGTTATCTCCAGGGTCTATTTCGGGGGAAACGTATTCCACACCGAAAGCCCTCATATATCATCATCATGAAAACCAGTGAAAACAGTTGCATGTAATATCAAAACCATTTTTGAACTGGGCTTTAAGCCCAAAAACACTTTTCTCAAATCCATAAACCAATCCACGCAAACCTGCGCAATCACAATCTTATTTATGACATAAATCCATCAAATCCAACACCAGACTCATAATCCGAGTCAAAAGCAAGTTCAAATCCCGAGCCTTAGCTTGAAATACCTGTTTCACAATTTTCTCGAAAATCGTGCCCAAAAGCATTTAAAATAATATAATATTCCCAAAAATCCGAAAATCATCATATCGAAGTATTAATCATACCAAATCATTTCCAATCATATTATAAAGCATTTAAAACATATATGCATGCATTCAGGGTAGAAAACAAAAGTCCACTCACACACCGTCCAGATTGTTCCGTTTCGAGCTGTTCGTATTCTTCCGATATCCTGGAAGTATTTGGGCCTGTCAAACAAATATAATATTACTAACTTGTTACATAATCCCCTGTACGAATTTTCTAATCGTCGGAATAAAATAATATTATTTTTAAACGTAACCTATACGCTTCGGATACACAAAACTACTCTCAGTTCATATCCGATTGACCCGAAATCGACGCTAATAGGTCCGTATCATCGAGAGTATCAAAATTGATGTTGGACCCTTCCTCAGATTCCCGGCCACGCGCCCTCACGCGCCGCCGCAAGCGGCTGCGCGTGACAGCCACGTGCCGTGAACAGTGCCTGCTACAGTGTCTATCTCTCGCCCGTTTCTCTGGTATTCGAGTCTGCGACCCGCGATCAGACCCGACTTGATTTCTATCGATTTACACTCAATTCATCTTTTTCTTTCACTCATTAATATCTATTCAATCTTACTGATAGTTCTGTGCCTTCATTTGAATCAATTAAACCATAAAACGCCTCGACTCACGAAGAACACTCATCGGATCCTAATTCGGGTTTGACCTCAAATCGACCTGTTTCCTTCAATTGTTCATACCAGAAGCATCATAGGACTATTATAAACACGAAATCGAGATCAATTTCATGAAATTTTACCTCTAAGTAACTCGACTCAAGCTCGATTTTTCAAAATAGTTGCAGGGTCTGTTCTTCCGCAATTCAGCTCCAATTTTGTTCCAATTGATTGGGTTCGAGTTGTTCAGCTCCCAGCAAGCTTAATATCACGTCCAATTGGAATGAAACCGTCTAAAATTTCAAATTCGAAAATGAAGGTTTGAGTAAATTTTCGAGTAAGCTCAGCAAGGTTCAAATCCGGGTTTGTTTGATTCCTCTTCGGTTTTTCACTCTTCCCTTAAGCTAATTGATTGTTCAATTTCTCTTGTTGCAACAGAAATCGATTAAGGTGAAGGATGAAGTCCTCTGTTCTGTGTTTGAAGGTTTTAGTCGATCACTGTTCATCAATACCCATTATTTGTTAACTTCAATTAACTAATTAATTAAATCCCTAAGTGCCACTAATCATCAATAACAAGTGACATTTGTCACTTGATGAAACATATGCATCACTTAAGGGGCTGAATCAGCAAGGTTAAAGTGAAATGATAATTATCTTTCCACCGTCCAAGTATAACCCACCCAAAAGTACCATTTTACCCTTGTGGTCAAAAATGACCATTTTGCCCCTGAACTTCTCAGACCCATAACTTCTTCATACGAGCTCCGTTTTCGACGTGCCACCTGTCTATGGATTCAGCGTTCCGAGACCTACACAACGGTACTCGAGAAATGTGTAAAAAGTATTTTAAACAAAAAGTCAACTTTTAGCCATATGTCATCAAGGGTAAAAACGTCATTTTCACATTATTTTAATCTTTTACAATTTTTGGATTTTCCAGGGCGTTACACCCAATGTGGCAATCCTGGTAAGTTCTTTGATATACCATCCAAGAGTCAAACATAGCTAGTATACCCGCCATCCTCAACGGTAAAACCCAAATACCACTCCTATGAGCCTAGTACACCTACAATCTATACCTGTCTGTGCCAATCGACCACTCAACTCACCTGGAAATTGAACTGAAACCCCGCTTGACTGGGTTGGGATCTCGACCTTGTAAACTCAGCTCAAAAATGGTGGCAACCGACAAGGCTCTGAGAGAAGCATATAGCTTAGCTGTCACTAAAACTCTGACATCATCTCTCAGACCCAGCTCGACGCGTCGACACTTACCAATAACACATGCCACTAATACCGGTGTAAACTAGGACAAATCCTGAAACCTCAGTTCTTACTAAGCAACCGTCTTGTCCCCCAATGGAAGCCACGGAATTACACCCTGCTAGTATTTAGGTGGGAACAAGGATAAAACTACCTCAAGAGACGCACTGATAAGGCTTCCTGAACTACACAGACGTCCCCTCCTAACTACCTTAGTATGTGCCACTACTGAAACACAACCCACCAAGTAAGAACGTGGACCATAACCTCTAGAGGCATCACATCACGTCGAATACTCGCTTCAACTAAGCAATCCACTCAATCATCTCATATGGATTTCATCACTAGTAAAAACTGCGGCTCTGAGGCGCTAAAGTCGTTCAACATCTGAACCCTCAAAAATCTTCCTTCTCCATAGCGGAGTATCCAATGCTAGACGCAAACAACCTAGGTCTGCCACGTGTCTAAATCCAAACCAATTTCACGTGCATCTCTAATACACTACTTGACTCCCATTGCAGATGACAAGACCCTACCCGATTATCGAGAAGATCATGCTTCCGTCTTACAGTTAATACCAAAATATCAAAAATAGTCTTAAAAGAATTTCTGATAACCATATTACCATTTACTCGTCAAACTAGAGATACGTATACAGTCGTATAGTACCAATATAGAGCATAAGCTTTATTACAACACTTCAAAAACGAAACTTTACCCTAAATATCAACAGGTACTCAAAATCTATTTTATGCCTCCACCTCTAGCAAGACTTTGTCTGCGTGGCACTGCCTAAAAAGCAAGTGAAACCATAAAATTGTGAGTGGATGAAAATAAATAGTTTTAAAAACATGATTTGAAAACATACGATGTTTACCCTTCATTTTTTAAAACTATGCATGCATATGAAAACCATTAAATTATGCATAACCTCGAAATACGTGAAAATCATACATAAAGAAAATAATATCAGTGAGTCAACATAACAATCATCAAGACCACACAACAATAACATATAGTCAACTCATCCTCGATGCATAATATCAACCATCATACCACCCGCACTACCGGTAGGCAGACCACTGGAGAAAGGAGCCCAGCTCGACGTCCGAGCGGCAACCTGACTCAAGAAAGGAGCCATACTCAATGTTTGATACTAATCCATTAATAACACGCACCTCGAGCATAGTTATTTACACACAAACACAATTCACATCACAGTGCACGAATATCGAGGAATCACATATACATCAATTTCCTAATCAAATTCACGTCTCAAACCCGAGCCTATGCTCAAAAACACATTTTATACCAAAGCTGGTAATACGTGCACAAATAACATTTTCCGTGAAAACCATCCTAAATCATATATAATCATAAAAATCCCACATGACAAATATTTCCATCACAAATATCAAGAAACACACTTTAACCACACCTCAACCCAAATCCACAATTGAAGCAAAACCTGGAAACATCATCAAAAAGAAATATCGTAAAACATGCCTTTAAAATAATTTACATAAAATCGTCAAAAATCATATAAAAATCTCAATCAATCAAATATCACCAAATAATACATAGAAAAGCATTTAAAGCACGTAAATATGCATGTATAATATTTTAAAAAAAATAAACGTCCACTCATAGTGCGAATTCGTCGATATTCAAAAATCATATATTAGGTTATTAATGTCCTATGAACCCTCAAGTAACCACCTATGTTAACCCTAACTCATAAGAATTAAATATTAATTTTTAATATTAACTACGCACTTCGGACACCCAAAACGGGGTCCGATTGGCTCGAAATCTACGACGTTGACTGGAAGAAGAGACACGATGGCACGTGCCCCCGTGTGCCACTAGAATTGGATGCATGTGGGCCTCATGCGTGGCCATTATTCATCGTCTTTCCCAGGTCTTCAGGCCCGAGTCTCTACAAACGAGTCACCCGGCCTGGCGACCACGACTCGGTCCTAAAACCATGATTTTTCGTCCTTTATCAAGTGTTCTTTGACCAAACATCTCTAAATCATCCTAGAAAAGGATCCATGGACATAAAACTGAAGTACACACCTTGAAAATCATCCACCAACCTCCAACCTTTCGGTCATCCACCACCTTCACTGTCTGGGCTATTTTCAGCATCCAACACCCCCTTATTTTACCCCAAAATGCTCCCGATGGAATGCAGAGCTTAGTCCCAACTTGGTTTTGGGCACCTTCTGTTGAAAACTCAAGCAAGGGATTCAAACTTACATTACCTTCCTCTCGGGTTCACTTCCTCTCCCTTTCTCTCACGGGTCTGAGTTCCTCCCTTCTTCTCTCCTTGATTTTTCTCTCTTTTCTCTTCTCTTCTGTTTCTCCCTCCTTTCTCTAGATATTTTTTTCTTTTTTTTTTCTTCCTTTCTTCACGGTCGAACAACACACATGCACTCACACTTAAAACACACACAAGCACACACATACACAAGCTAAAGGGGTGCACACATCCATAAGTGATAAATTGACACTTGTCACATTCTCGAGTCATCCATAAGAAAAATTCTCCAAAGAAATTACTAAAATATCCTTCTTACCAAATTACCAAAATGCCCTTATACGATGTAACCCCAAAATGAATTCATCCGAACTCCGTTTTTTACATGTCGCCTGCCGATGTACTCGGGAGGTCAAGACCTTCGCAATGGCCTTTACGGAATATCCAAAAACTATTTCTATCAAAAAGTTAACCATTGACCCTATAGGGGCAAATGGTCATTTCCTTCTTATTTTCTAATTTTACTCTTTTTTCGAGATTCGGGCCGTTACAACATACTCTCCTTAAAAAAAAATCGTCCTTGAAATTTAAACAATCAATATAATTCAATATCCCTGCTTATGTCCAAAACCCACTAGAATATTCGAATCTCCAAATTCTAACTTCTTATTTTCTAATTTTACTCTTTTTTCGAGATTCGGGCCGTTACAACATACTCTCCTTCAAAAAAATTCGTCCTTGAAATTTAAACAATCAATATAATTCAATATCCCTGCTTATGTCCAAAACCCACTAGAATATTCGAATCTCCAAATTCTAACTCAGTACTAGTGATTTCCTAAGAAATAATGAATAAGCATTCTAAAACTACTATAACACATAAATCGTACTCAAAAGTAAATAACACATTTGTCACCACCATGGTAGGCCACGATCCTACCATCAATAGTTTATAGGGCAGATATTTGAATGATGGAAATATTCGTGATATAAGATTGTTATGATTACATAAGATTTTGGATGATTTTCACCGAAAATTTTGTTTGTGCACGTATTACGACGTTTGTGTAACGACCCATCCTGAAATTATATATTATCAAGAATTAATCGAGGATTAATTAGAAATTAATCGAGGATTATCGAACGATTGAGGTGAAATTATGATTTTCCCTTGGAGGGGTAAAATATTGACTTTTGATCCAGGAAGTCAAATACACGTGGATCGAAGTCCATTACGTAGATCGAGACGATATGAGTCCGTAGATATGCATCAAGTCACAAACGGACATCATACAGGAAAGTTACGGGTCAAGAACGATTGTACATACTATTTACAGTTGCACAAAAATCTAGGGAGTTGACTTTTAGTTTTTTATGGAATGAACCAAATATCCCATCTGGACTAATGGATGAGCGGCAAGCGTCACTCATCCCATTAGCCCATCACCCAAGTTCATGCATCTCTCCCTTTTGCTAAAAACGCACACCTGTAACCACTCCTATCCCATTTCTTCATTATCTTCATCGTCTTGTGCTTGTTTGAGGAAAACAAAGAGTGAATGAGAGTCAGTGAGGGGCTAAGGAAGAACATGGGGTAGTAGAGGTGGCTGGAAAACCCAGAACCCAAGTAAAACCCGTGATCCCGTTTTGGTTAGAATTCGGGTCTTAGATTTTAGGGCATCAAACCTAGTTTTTTTTATCACTGTTATCTTCTTTGAGTTCTTACGAGTGAGTAGGACGAAAAATCAGAGATTTTGGATGAGTGCTTGATCTCGATAACGAAATTCTTCTTGGTTGGGTCTGCACGGGGTTGTGACCGACATGGCTATCGACGAATGTGGATAAGACTATTGAGAGTTGGGCGACGTTCGAGGAACGTTTCTTATGCTATTTTGCCCTAGTCTTATAAAGATATGAGAGAGGCGGAGTACCTCCAACATGAGCAGGAGATTCTTGGTAGCTCAGTACGAGTAGAGGTTTGGGATTTTGTTATGATGTGATCATGGTACAGTGATGATTGAGGTCGTGTGGCTTCGTCGGTGGAAATTGTGTCGAGATGCCATACCAACTCCACTGAGATAAGTTGGATGGAATTCAGCAGCGATCAAATGATTTCGGATGACGCTTGATGCGTCTAGAGGTTGAAGATGTCAAGGAGCTAGAAGCAATCCAAGTGCGTCGAGTGGCAGACGTACGAGTTGTAGTGATTGATGAACAGATTTCAATGTGACTTTGGACACACGTACTGCATCTGGAGCATAGATAGGTGTTTGTGTCAATGTGGACGGATTACATGAGTGTTGAGTTCAGGAGTTGATCCCATAGAGTCGGGACATACGAGCCAGAACCCAGACTAATACTACCTTATCCAAACAGAACGAATAAGGTTTTGACCTTAAGGCAGTTGGGGTTTGACCATATGAAAGGTCGTTAAGGACGTGGGACACGTGTTGTGATATCCCCAGTTAGCTCGGTGAGCTTGGAGTGATTTAGGTTATGCCGAGTTTCTCGATGCCATCGGAAGATGTACATGGTTGCCATATCTAAAAGAGGTTTTCCTAGATACGTAACCTATCTTGCAACTACCTTATCGACAAGTACCAATAGAGTTGAGATCATTGAGAGTCCAGTTACATAACTTAGTGGATTTAGGGTTCAGTTGATTAGGAATGTCACTGTTGGAAGCCCAGTGTTCTTTGTCGAACTTCGATGGAACTTCGAGAGTTAGATTTAACCAGACAGCAGATAGTGAGCTGGTATAGGATGAGCATTCCGTACCATGTGTCAGTTAGTGAACTTTCTTTATCACTTTTAGGTTTCATGGAGATGTCAGCCAGTTAGAAGTCAAATTGGATGTGTACCATAATTCGTTTGAGTTGAGGAGCGGAAAGTGCTTGGTTTCACCTAACATGATGAGTAAGTATTAGTTTTGGTGGACCTATGTTGGTATTATGGGTTATGTTACGTTGGCTGAGAAAGCTAGTGTGGATCCTTGATGGATAGAGTGGAAACCGAGGATCGGGAGTTGTGGATCAATTTGGTATTGATCGAGATGATTATGAATTGAGTTGGATATGGATCAAGACGGTTGAGGACGGAGTCAGTTGAGGATCGTGATAGTGTCAGATTTGTGCCAGCTAATTATGACGATTGAGATTGGATTCACTCAGACTCGATGAGTGTCATTAATTGTCAGGCGGAGTTATCCCTGTGCTTGTAGCCGTTGACGTGATTGACTCGAGAAAGAGTCGAATTGATTGGTTTGAGAGAGTAGTGTTGGATTAGCAGTTACAGCACACTACAGGATCCAACCCGTTACATCGCCAAAATGGGGGTCGAGGTAGGTAACCAACTTACATTTGTTGACCTTTAGAGTTAATTATGAAATGGGATTGGTTAGTGAACTGGACGATTTTTCTTGAGAGTTCTTGGAGAGCACATGTTTGACTGGTCTCAAATGTTGGTCGAGTGACCAGGAGAACACCGAGAAGATTTGAGTTAGTATGCGATTTGTCCAGGTCTGGTATTGGATGAACATAGTCTAGTGTTGGGCCATGAGTAGCACGGTAGCCAGATGATGGTCGGATGGGATCCGAGATTGACGTGGTCTAATAGGCAGATTAAGTTCGAGATGAATTTGGCATGGTAACCGGATTGGATCCGATTTTGATTTTCGATGAGATAATGGACCAGATGCCGAGTACTGTGCTCTAGAGGCGAGGAACTTATAGATGGTTCAGTTATTGTAAGAGCTTAGAGCTCCAGGCCATGATTATGGGCCAGAGGAACCCTAGTGATTCTGATTGTGATCATCTCAACTAGTGCAAGTATTCAATGAGGTCAACATGCACCTGGTGAATGAGATGTCAGTTTGAGACTCAAAAAGAGTCAGGATCACAATGTTGGTCGCTGAGTGATACGAGGTACCCTAATAGGACTCGAGAGCGAGTTGAGTGTTTTGATAGTGACTTGAATGGTGACAGTGTAGCCATGGGTTACCAGCTTGCCACGACGATGCATCGTGGGTATGATAGACAGTTCGAGATCATCTAGTGACAGATGATTTAAGATCACTCAGTGGAAGCAAAGATGTTAGCTTGGTTCTGAGTGCACCTACATGGATGACAGGTGAAGTCGACGAGTGTCAATACATCGAGCGAGGCTTGAAATTTGAGTTTTGGAGCATTGTGGCAGGGTGGCCACGCACCTATCGGGTACGGTCATTGAGGACGAGCCGACATTCAGCATTGACCATTAGATTGTGGTTAACGTCGAGTGACGTTGGTTTCTATTGAGTATTGTGGTTAAAGTTTGGACGTGTATGACAGAACCCTGTCCCAACTGGACGTAAAAAAACCGTGCCCGGTCCTGCTCCCGTCTGACAAGTCAACCAAAGGCCCGAAACTACCCTTTAGTGTTTGCCAGACAAGGGATGTTTGCGCTGATTTCTGCTGCTGCCACTGCCTCACAATCAGTCCCGAATGTCGTATCACGACCTGGAGGGTCACAAAACAGAAAAGGTGTGAGTGGAAAAAAATGACCTCTTATAAAAACGTTCGCCAAAATACAATCTTACCCTCCAGTTTTCACAAACTTGCATGCATATCGTAAAACATGAGTAATAGTATGAAATCATTCAAGTATGAACAGCGGACCGATAAAATCAAAACATATTTTCCCATGGTCCTTAAAACTCATGTTCACCAAATCAGTTCATGTTATAAAACATCAATTCCCGACTCTCAGTCCAAAACATGTGAAATTATAATCACTTGGCCACAAAGACCAAAAACCCGTACTCAATACCAGTACGTCATCACAAACAACATCAATCAGCACTAATCACAAGTGCACAATAAATATATCAATCCAATCAATCTGCACTACTCACAAGTGCACAAACTATCACAATCACATCTGCACTACTCACAAGTGCACAATCAAACAATCAACTGCACTACTCACAAGTGATGCACTACGCGTAGGCCAAAATCCAGCCACTCTCTCGGGAACAGACACCTCTGGGCTCAACCCACGGGCTCAGTCACATCTGGCCGAACACATCCCCAGGCTCAGACCCATCCGAGTGGTACATCCAGGCTCAGTCACATCCGAGAACCTGACTACCATAGGATCAACTCCCGATCCTACAATCACATCCCTCACTCACACACACCGTCCAAAACGGTCCGTTTCTGAGCTGCACGTTTTTCCGTAAATTCTGGAAATCACAACTCCTGTCCAAAATCATTATAGAGGGTTACTAACATCTCAAAATACTTCATATAATTTTCCCTAATTTTTCTGGAATTTAAATACGTATTTTAAACGTAAAACAAAACTTTCGATACGCGAAACATTAACAAAACGATATCTGATTTCCTCGAAACCAGCATCAAAATGTTCGTTACAATGAGAGGATTCAAAGTCATGTTGACCTCACCTTGAAACTAGGTCGTACGCGCCCTCACGCGCCGCCGTGAGTGGCTGCGCGTGAAAGCCACACGCCAGCTACAGTAACTGTCGTCCTCACTCGTTTGTCTGTAAAACGGGTCCTTTTGCCCGCGAACAGAACCGGTTCAAATCCTAACAATTCAACATTAATTCCTTCAATTGAACATTCACACAGCTTCGTTATAAGTCTAATTAGAGTTCTGAAACATCAATTACACGAAATCTTACCTTAAACCTTAAGATCAAAGATGATCATTTGAAGAACAGTCGAACCCTGTTCATCATTCGAAGTCCTTCAATGTCACACGATTTCCTTCAATTGATGCAACCAGAAGCTTCAATGGACTCAATTAAACGCTTTCCCCAACTCAATTGCATCAATCCAAGCCTCAAATCCCACGACTCAAGCTCGAACTTTCAGTAACCTCAGTCTTTCAGTTCTACCTCAAATGGACCTCAATTCTCTTCGTTTTTGATCTGAAACAACTCGTCACAACCTCAGGAAGCTAAATGAAGCTTCAATTTCGATCCTCACGGCTCAATTCTCAACATTCGAATTTTCCCTCCCAAAATTCACAAATTCGATTCTCACTCTCCAGCCTCTCTCTGTCCCTCGTGTTTGCCCAGCTGAGTTAGCCTCATCAAGCACTCGATTTTCCCCTCCGTCATTACAGTGTACGTACACACATGAGAGGCTCGAGCTGGAGGCAGGATTAGATTTCCGCAGTTTGGATGTGGTTAGTGTGAATTTCGAAGATGAAATTTCTTTAAGGAGGGTGGATTGTAACGACCCGTCCTGAAATTACAAGATTATCAAGAATTAATTGAGGATTAATCAGGAATTAATCGACGATTATTGGATGATTGAGGTGAAATTAAGATTTTTCCCCTAGAGGGGTAAAATGTTGACTTTTGACCTGGAAGTAAAATGCACGTGGACCAAAGTTTATTACATAGATCGAGATGTTACGAGTCCGTAGACAAACAGCACGTCGCGATCGGACATCGTACGGATAATTTACGGGTTAAGAACGATTGTACGTACTATTTATGGTTGCACAAAAAACGAGGAAGTTAACTTTTGGCTTGTTTTGAAAGAAACCAAAATTGCCCATCTGGACCAATAGATGAGTGACAAGTGTCACTCATCCCATTGGCCCATACCCAAGTTCATTCATCTCTCCCTTTTGCTAAACACACACCTGTAACCACCCCTATCCCATTTCTTCATTATCTTTATTGTCTTGTGCTTGTTTGGGGAAAACAGAAAGTGATGGAGAGGCAGTGAGGGGCTGAGGAAGAACATGGGGCCATGGAGGTGGCCAGAAAGCCCAGAACCTAGGTAAAACCCGTGAACCTATTTAAGTTAGAATTTGGGTCTTAGATTTTAGGGCATGAAACCCATTTTTTTATCACCATTATCTTCTTTGAGTTCTTGCGAGTGAGTAAGACAAAAAATTAAAGAGTTTGGAGGTGCTGACCAGCCCTGGTGGAAGCTTGAAGTTTAGCCGTGAAGCATTGAACTTGACAGGTTAGTTTCATGCCTTTTTTTCTTGTTTTCAGGTCAGGGATCTCTTCTTGGAAAGAAGACGATCACGTTGGAAAAAGAATGGTGGAAAAAGATGGAGATATGAGTGAGCTCTGATTGGGTTAGGGTCACGGGTCAAATGACCCGTTATAGGGTTGCGGGTCAATCCGTCTGGAGGTTGAAGGTGATGATGTGGCAGTCCACGTCATTCCTGTCAGGGCACATGGCCAACTAAAGTGTGACACGTGGCCAGGTGTCAGTCTAGTCTGCAGCTGACGTGGTAGTGCCACTTTAGACTTGTCAGACCACGTCGACCAGTAAGAGGGTGCCATGTGGCAAGGTGTCAGGTGACATGGCAGTTGATATGGCATGTCCACATCAGCATTGCCAGACCATATGGGGCTGTAGGATGGTGCCACGTAGTAGTGTGTTAGAGAGGTTTCAGACCTGTTAGTGACACGTGGCACCAATTAGGGAATGACACGGCAGCAAATGTCTTCAGAAGCTGACGTCAGCGTTGACCAAACTTTGACTGGCACATGAGGGCGCATAGCCAAGAATCTTAAGGTCAAAATGATCTTATTCGAAAGATTTCGACGATCTAAATCCAATGGTGGTGGTTTCAATTGGTGTTTTGGAGGTTTTTAACCTCGGGATGCGTTCTCGGTTCTCAGATAGTTAAGGTGTAATGACCAGTCCCGAATTCCAAGATTAGATTAGTAACTAATCAGGATTAGTGAGGTTAATCCGTGATTAGTTGAGCGAAATAGGACGAACGATGCAAAATGACCGTTTTTCCCCTAGAATGGGTAAAACGTTGACTTTTCATTCGGACGGTCAAATGAACTTTGGCCAATGACTGTGACGTAGTTTAGGACGTCACTAGTTCATAGACAGGTGGCACGTTCAATTCTGAAATTCGAGGAAGAAGTTATGACGTTTGGAAGTTTAAAGGTATTTTGGTAATTTTGGTTAAAAGGGGCAAAATGTTGACTTTTGGACTGGGAGGTTCGATGGCCTAGGGCCGAGGACTGTTACGTAGATCGGGACGATACGAATCCGTAGACAGGCGGCACGCTGAAATCGGACTTCGAACAGGGAAGTTATAGGTCGCGGAAGTTCGATTTCACTATATGCGCATTACGAGGCGAGGACACTTGGTAATATCTGATTTGTTGACTTTAGTGTGGGACCCATGGACGAATGACAAGTGTCACTCATCTAATTGGTCATTTACCCCAAAAAGTGGATCTAATTCTTGATTGGTGGGATTAACATTAAAATAATGGGTTTTGATTATTTTATAATATCTTCACCCATCTCTCTCTCAATCTTAACCTTCCATTCCATAACACAAATGCATCCCCACCATCCATCTCATCTCTCCCCAGCTGATCAAACTCCATCACCTCTCTATTCTCACAAACCCGAAACCATTATTTCCATTTTCCTCCATTCCTTCACTTAGCAAACACACGGCTTACCACTTCCCAGCATCCATACGAGTTATGAGGGATATTGAGAGACTGAGGGAGTGGTTAAGACAATGAAGGAAAGACCAAAAGGCCATGACGGAGGACACGGCGGAGGGAAAACCCGGTTTGGCGGGTAAGCACGTTTGAAAATCCAAGTTCGAGTTTGAGATGTTCTTGATAGTTTTCTTTGGTTGGTTTGACTTCTGGGGACCTTAGGGGGAAGCTTTGGACCGGCTTTGAGGCCTAGGAAGGCCGGAGGCCACGGCGGGGATGACTTGCAGGTGACCGGTTCATACATGAGCATACAAGTGAGTTTTAATCCATTTATTTCGTTTTTTAATTAGCTAAAAAGATTGGGTTCAAGGTTATGATGGTTTAGGAATTAAAAAGGAAAAGATTGGACCGAAAATGAGGGAAGGAATGGGCTGAACCGGCCACGCCGGTTTGGCTGGACCGGACTGCACTGAACCAGCCGGTTCGAACTGGCTAGAGGTTAGTGGTGATGCTACAGTACCGGCGCGTGGGCTCACGCACAGGGGGTTCCTAGGGCGCGTGTGAATGCGTGAGTGACAATTTGAGGATGTTTTCAACACGTGAAATCTTCTATTCGATGTAACGAACATTTTGGGACTGGTTTCGTGTCAATCGGACACCGTCTCGATAATGTTCGGGGCATCGGAAGGTTTAGGTTCGAGATTTAAAATAGTTAAAAATTTGAGAAAATTACGGGGCTTCAATGAGAGGTTAATAAGGTAGTTAGTAACCCTCTAGATTGATTTGGACAGGTTTAGGAGTTTCGGTGACGACGATTTACCTGGTGAGGCTTACAGCACGCAAACCGAGGCGGTAGCATAGGACGGTCTGTGAGTGGACCTTGTTTTCTAAATTGGTGCATGCATAAATTTTTATTATATGTTTTAATACATGTTTTGTGATGCCATGAGTGAATTTGGTTGTGGTTACGTATAGGCACGTATTTCGAGGTTCCAGCCTTATACGGTGCCTATACGGGTCTGTATTTCTTTGATTGTCTAAATGAAATGGATTTGGATTTCCAAAAGGATAAAATCGGGTATGAGACCCATTTGGTTTTATCTCGGGCATGTGGCTCTATTTACGACCTACGGGTCTAAATCGTGGTCGCGGCCAGTGCTATGTGCACGGCGACAGACGATACGACGCTCACCTCCGGATTGGGTTGTGTTCCTACCGGAGAGGTCACGACGCACGATCTGTGGTCGGGCAGCCGATGGAGGCTCAACTTTGGAGTGCTGACGGTTCAGGATATCGATCGGTGATGAGTGCACCACGATCTCGTGGTGGTCGCGTCGGTTGATTCGTTCACGACGACATACCAGGATTGAGGGCAGTCCTGGATGGATGGTTGCACACATCACTAAGATCAGAGTCGTGAATGACCCTAAGATATCAGGCACGATGCCCAGCTGAGTCATATGTTCGAGCACGAGACCCAGTTTCTTCACATTGATGATTTCGGGTCGGGGACCCTAAATGGATTTCCAAGTTCATGACGGTTTATGGGAACCGACATGAACCCTGGAAAGGTTATTGTGGTACATGACGGTTTATGGGAACCGAGCATGAACCCTTAAAAATATTTTATGATACATGACGGTTCAGGGGAACTGGACATGAGTGTTTATGTTATGTATGTATATATATATTCATATAGCTTCCTTTACTTCAATTATCTCCTCCGGGGAGGGTCGTTGGCCTGGGTGGACCCCAGAGTAATCACGAAGCACTGACTGAGTGGGAGTCGCCCCCGTTGGGTTCCTTACTCTCAGGAAGGCTTGTAACATAACCTCAGGACGGGTCATTGGTCTACGGACATTGACCTTGAACCCTGAAAGACTTGGGTTTGAGACCCCGGGTAGCACGCGCGTAGCTTTAGAAACCGTGACAGGATTGGTTGTGTGAATTATATGTATGTATACGATATATGATATGTGATCTATGATATATGATATGTGATGTGTACAGGTTTTGGGCTGAGTCCTGTATGGATTTGGGTAGTGGCCCGTATGGTTGGTATCTTTATGGATTTGGGCAGTGGCCCATATGGTTGGTTCTTTATGGTTCCTTCGGTTAAGGTTTTGGGCTTAGTTCCCACATATGGTTCTTTTGGATCAAATGGTTTTCGAATGCATGCATGCTTTTTAGTGAAGGGTACAAATGTCTTCTTATGAACTGTTTTTATAAACTCTTTGTTTTGTCCACTCACAGCTTTTAATGTTTTTGACTGCCCTTCAGGTTGACAGCGGATGTGGACTGTAGCAGAGACCGAGATATCACATACCTCCTCCGGATCATGGCGTACTCTGATGGCCCGAGAGGGCTAAGGTCAAAATTTTCCCTTGTCTGACACTCCGTGTCAGACGGGATCAGGGTCGTCCCTCGTTAATCCCGGGGGGATTGGGTCGGGTCCTGACATAGGGGTTTTTTTATATGAACTTGTATAGGTTGTTAGTACCCTTTGGGTATGGTTTGTGTAAAGACCCGTTCCAAAAATTTTGGATTAATTAAAGTTTAATTGTGGATTTGGGAGGCTAATCGAGGATTAGTCGAGGATTGTCGGACGTTTAGTGTGAAATTACGATTTTATCCCTAGACAAGGGTAAAAAGTTAAATTTTAACCCGAGAGGTCCAATGCACATGGACCGAGGACCATTACGTAGATAGAGTCGATACGAGTCCATACACAACCGACACGTCAAAATCGGATATCGTACGAGGAAGTTACGGTTCAAGGAAGTTTCGAGGTATTATTGCACGTTTTACGAGACAAGTTTCGTTTGTCATTAAGTTGCCCAAATATTTGTAATTAGGCACAATGGATGAGTGACACTTGTTACTCATCCATTGATTCCTATTTTGTATACATGCATCACCCTTTCCCTTAACAGATTTCGATCCAATCCGAAAACCCATCACCCCAACCCTCAACCATCTTCACAGCTGCTGGAGAAAGAGGCAGAGTGAGAGTATGGGATTGAAAGACGGTGGCAGAAGGACCAGCCACCGTGGACGGCGGAGGAAGCAATGGGAAAAGGTAAACACGTAACCCGTCAATTTTTGAAATTTGGATTTTATGTTTTGAACGTTTGGGGCTGAATCTAAGGGTTGGGTTGTGTTTTTGGGACATGGACGAGTTCATGGCGATCGAAAGCGAGCGGTGTCTGCAAGGGGTGGCTGGTGGTCCAAGACAGGTAAATCCTAGCCCGTTTTAAGTGTTTTTGAAGCCATAGATCGACTAGGGATGAAGCAACGGCTTCGAAAACGGACCAATAACTAGAGAGAAAAAGCCAGGTCAGGTCTGTGAGTCGTGTGACCTAGTACAGGAAACTGGGTCGACCTAGACAGAGGACAGGGATGATGATGTCATCGATGATGTCATCATGTTAGACTGACATGTGTCAGGGATGACATCACTACTAACGTCAGGGTTTACTTTGACCGCTGACGTCAGCGTTGACAAGAAACTCTGACCTACACGTGGGGGCACATGGGCACTTATTTTGAGGTGGGACCTGAACCATTTTAAAGGTTTCGACGATACGAATCCAATGGTGGTGGTTTCGAGTCGATCGGAGATCATTAGGTTGGTCAAATTGAAGTTTAAAGCTTAGGAAAGCGTGTTTGGGACACGTTGAATTTTATGGGAATGTTGGGGGTTCTTGATTAGGACTTTTCTAGGTTGGTAGTAACCTTTGAGTATGTATTGGATATGTCTGGATGACCCAGAGAGGTCAGATTAGCCCAGAGAAGCTTATGGCACGTGTATCGAGGTGCATCTTGGACGGTCTGTGAGTGGACTTTGTGTTATGAATATGATGCATGCATAATTATTTTATATGTGTTTATGAACATGTTTTGAGGTGCCATGAGTGCATGTGATTTAAATATGAATTGTTTGGAATTTTCGGAGGAAAATATGTTAAGGCACGTAGTTCGAGATTTCTATTTTATATGATGATTGGGCTTCGACCGAGTAAACTACGTGCTTGTGTTTTATGTGATTACGAAGGTTTCACGGAGAGGCGTGAAGCTGAGGAACTGATTTACGATTTTGAAAGATTTCACGGAGATGCGTGAAATCGAGATTCGGGCATGAGACCCATTTGAAAGACTATGACTTAGCATGAAGTCAAGGATGATTTGAAAGTGCTTTAGAAATGAGAAATGGTTTTCAGATTTGGAAATATCTTTCGGGCATATGACCCAGTTGATTTAAGGTTCGATATAGAGTATAGTCAAACATGAGATAAGTCGAGCTGTGATCCAGTTATGAGTTTTACGAAAGATATTTTGGGCATGAGCCCCAGTTGTGGATTTTATAGGATTCGAGGAATCTTAGGATATGAAGTGTCATTGGACACTGGATTTTCGGGCTGTGTCCAATTTGGTGATGTTCCGTGCTTGAGGCCCTATTGATGATAGTATTAGGGTGAGTCCCGGATGATATGACGCTTGCCTTCACACTGCGGATGTGTTCCTTCCGGAGAGGTAATGATTAACTACATGTTGTCGAGCAGTCGCAAGAAGCAATGATCGAGGGAGGCTCAACTTAGGAATGCTGATGTTATCCTCTAAGATCGATCGGTGATTTGTTCGCGATGATCTAGAGACAGTCGTGGCGAGTGATGTGTTCACGACGACATTCTAGGATTGTGAGCGGTCCTGAGCTATATGCACATGTGCTAGGATTAGAATCGTGACTGACATTGAGGATGGGATGTGTTCCCACGTGTTCTATGATTTGGGCCGAGGCTTCGTTCTGGTTTTCTTTGATTAGATTTTGGGCTGCGACCCTGTATGATTTGGTTTTGGGCTGAGACCCTACTGAGATGATGGCTACGATTGAGAAGCATTTTTCACTGTGTTTTGCTTTGGGAAGCAATACGTCATTGCTTCCGAGACAGTATTTGAAATAAATGTTTTATGATGCATGCATGCTTTTACTTGAAGGGTATAAATTTCTTTTCATTAAATGATTTTAGAAACCGTTGTTTTGTCCACTCACAGCTTTTATGGGTTTTAATACCCTTTACGTTAAGTGTGGATGCGGGTTGGAGCAGAGATCGAGACATCACATGCCACCACCGATACTGGTGTACTCTGATGGACCCCGAGCGGGGGACGAGTTCATCCCTGGTCTGACACGCGGTGTCAGACGGGAGCAAGCACGTCCCACGATAATCCAGGGGAATTGGGACATCCCCTTTCAAAGTGGTATCAGAGCAGGATAACATATGGTACTCTGCATCTGTTTTCATATATATTATTTTACTTGGTTTTAAATTGATATGCATGCATGCTTTATAAAACGAAGGGTGAAAGCTATATTTTTTAAAAATGTTTTAATAAATGCTTATTTTTGTCCACTCACACATTTTTTTTTTGCACCCACCAGGTTGATCGCGGATTCGGGCTGTAGTAGAGACGGAGCCATCACATGAAATTGCGTACTTTGGAAAAACCCTGTTGGGTCATAGTATTATCCCTGTTTTGACACGGGGTGTCTGACGGGAGTAGGATATCCCGCGTAAATCCTGAGAGATTAGGAATGGATCCTATCAGCTTGGTATCAGAGCACTTGATTGCTCTTGTGGTGGTGTGCGTGCTTCAGATGTGATTTCTCGACGACGACAACCTGTCATCAACCTGATAGGGAGGGTAAGAATAGGAAAGTTTACAAGGTTCTGTTTAGCATAGGATGTCGTGTTTTAGCGTATTTGACCCCGAGGATGGCCGAGTTTCTTGTGGACCCAGCGATTAGAGGCTTGAGAGTTACGAGTGAATAGGATCCAGTCAACCAGTTACCCAGTATTACAACTTTTCAGAGTCGTGATCGACGATTGGTCAGGATGGATATGTTGCTAGGAGCAGCCAGCCCTAGTAGCCAGGGCTAGAATTTGGGGCTAGTAGCTAGGGTTAGTGATGACCCTGGTTTGAGTTTGGTTGAACAAGTTACCAGGAGAATGGTACTAGTGGATAGGATCTCGGGGTGGACCGATTAGTAGTTTACATGCTTTTGAGCGGATTGTACGGGGGGGATGACTTTTCGTTATGAGCATCTGGTACTAGTAGCCATGAGCTTTCTATATAGGTGTGCACGTGCTTAGTGGCGAACATTGCTATTGAAAAACGTGGTTGAGCCTACCGAGATTTAGGCGATGTTCGTGGAACGTTTCTAACGTTATTTTCACCCCAGTCTTATCGAGATACGAGGGAGACGGAGTTCCTCTGACATGAGCAGAAGATTTTATGGCAGCTCAATGCGAGCGGAGGTTTGTGACCTTATCATGGTATTCTTATGGTTCAGTGACGATTGAGAAGATGAGGAGTCGTCGGTTTGCCTCGAGTCTTGGGAGTAAGACTCGAATGTTTGTGTAGCATCTCAGTGGAGATAAGTTGGATATAATCCAGCAGGGATCGGGTGATTTCGGATGAGGTGGTAGTGCCACGTCAGACTTGTCAGACCAGACTAGTGGGGTGGTGCCATGTGGCAGTGTGTTATGACCTGTCAGAGCTGACTTGGCAGTACACATTAACATTGTTAGACCACGTGAAATAGTGGGGTGGTGCCACGTGGCAGGCTGTCAGGCAGGTGTTAGGTTGTCAGAGTTGACATGTTAGTGACACGTGGCAGTGACGATATCAGTAAGTGATGTCATCACGAGACATGGCAGCGTCAAAGGGTGATACGTGGCACCAGTCAAGGAGTGTCATGTTGCAGGTTGTCTGACGTCAACGTTGACCGTCATTTACCAGACTTTTATCAGTGTGTTAGGGCTCATAGGAATGAATTTCAGGGTCAAATTGGTCTTATTTCAAAGGTTTTGACGATCTGAATGCAATGGTGGTAGTTTCAGGTCAATCAGAGGCCGTTTGATAGATCACTTGGAGGTTTTTAGCCTCGGGAAGCTTCTTCAAGACACGTTCTCGGTCCCAGGATAGTTAGGGGTCTTTGATATGGACTTATATACGTTGATAGTAACCTTAAGGTATGATTTGGACATGCCCGGATGTTCTGAAGGCTTTAGATTGGTTTACGGCGTAGGTTTTGGAGCGCGCATCGTGGACCGTGTGTGAATGGAATTTGATTTATGAAATGATGCATGCATATATGTTTTAATTTTTTATGAAAATGGTTTGAAATGCAGAGTTTTCATATGCTTTGAATGATTATTTTCATAATGATTTATATGTCGGTTTGACCATGGTTTGAAAAGGAACGATTTTATGATTTTTTGTGAAAATGGCTTTTGGGCTTGAGACCTAGTTGGATTCTGGTTGTGACTTAGTTTATAGTCAAAAGTGAAATTGAACCGTGATTTGATTGTGAAAGGATTTGAGATTATGAAATGGGAACTGGACACCGTTTTTATGATATTTGTGGAAACCATATTGCGGGCTGAGTCCCTATGTAAAACAAATTATTTGATTGAGATTTGATAAATGTTTCCACTGTTTTCAAAATGACCATTCTGTAACAACCCGGACGTTCAAAAAGGGGAAATTTGGAAAATTGGAAGAAAAGGACAATTTTGCCCCTAGGTTATGGGTGAACAGTTGACTTTTTTTCGGACGGTCAAACGGACCTTGACCGATGACTGTGACGTAGTTCGGGGCGTCACGAGTTCATAGACAGGTGGCACGCCTGATTCCGAAATTCGGGGAGGAAGTTATGACGTTCGGAAGTTCAAGGGCATTTTCGTAATTCAGATGAAAGGGGGGAAAATGTTGACTTTTTCATTGACCACTAATTTTCACGCAATTCAAGGACTGTTAGGTAGGTCTCGATGCCCTGAGTCCGTAGACAGGCGGCACGCGTCAATCGGAGTTCGGATGACCAAGTTACGGGTCTAGAACGAGGAGGGGCATTTTGGTAATTTTGTGAAGGTGGGTAAAATGGTAATTTGCCAAGGTTCTGTTTGAATCAGCCATGAATGGGGTTGTGGGAATTGTTTAGCTATTAAATGGAAAGTGCTCAGTGTGTGATAATGTGTTTGGCACAGTGAACAGTGCTGGTGCGTTTGGAATTGGGGAGAAACAGGGGCACTGGGTTTGTTTATCCGAAGGTTTATGTTACGTTTTTAATTAACGTTTAATTCTAGGAAAATTATGGGAAATTAGTATGATGTTATTTGGGTCCTTAGTAACACTAAAGAATGATTTCTGACAGGTTTGAGATTTCTGGAAAATGTCGGAAATTACGGAAACGCGTGCACCACGAAAACGGGTGTTATGGACGGTGTGTGAGTGGACTTTGCTTTCTAAAGTTTAATGCATGCATAGATGTTTCTATGATTTTAATGATTATGATTATGACTTGTGATAATTTTGATTTCTGTATTTATATGTATTTTTTATATGCATACGAAATTGCACGTATTTCGAGACTATGGTTTCTCTTATGCTGTGATGATGGTTTGATGAACGATTTTACAGGAATTGTGAGTATGATGTTTTAAGGATGTTTTGATTATGATTGTGAGTATGACCTACGGTTTTGACACGTATTTCGAGATTATTACGGTTTTGTGCGTTTTACAAGAATTCGAGTATATTGTGTTTTGATCATGATTTTGATGCCTTGACCTTGGAATTTGAAATGTGTTTTGATTTGACTTTGGGATTTGAAATGATTTTAAAGATTTAAAACGGATTTTGGAAAAGGTGATTCCGGGCTTGATGCCCAGGGCATAAAAGTGATGAATGAGATTCGGATTTCGGAAACGTGAAAGTGGATTTCCGGGTTTGGGTTCGGGATGATGTTTCCGGATGCTAGCTTACGGAATCATTATTGCGAATTCGAATTTGGGAATGGATGACGGATATGATTGGGGATTTGAATGTGAAATTCGGACATAAGTCCTATTATGACAAAATGTGATTTCGGTTTGGTTTTGGAATTTGGATCACGATGGATCCTGGATTATTGTGATTTACAAATGGTTTTGGGTTCAAAGACTCGGTATTATTGCTGGATTATGTTTTGGGTTTAAAGACCCGGTGCTAAGGCTGGATCATGTTTTGAGGTTAAAGACTCGGTTAATTGATGACGGGGGAGGGCCCTTAATGAGTTTAAAGACTCGGTTAATGTTTTGAATTTAAAGACTCGGTATGATACCCCCGAGGCCTATTGATTATGTTCTGAGTTTAAAGACTCATTGATATCCCGGGAAGTCCTGATTATGCGCATGGTTTTGAGTTGAAAGACTCGGGCGCACTTGAGATCCAGCAGATTGTTTGACTTCTGAATTATTGTTGATTTCCAATGCTTTCGGATGTGTTGGGCAATGGCCCTGTTTATATGGTTGATGGATTTGGATTATGTTGTGTACTTGGATTTGATTCATAGTTTTGGGCTGAGGCCCCGTGTTTATGATTGCGGGCTAAGACCCGAAGGTTAAGAAAAGGAAAATGATTGGATTTTCATACACGGTTTCACGTATGTTGGAAATGAAAAGAATTGTGAAATGATTTTTCGAATACATGCATTGGTTTTACGTGGAGGGTAGAAATGTCTTTCTGTAACTGTTTTATAAACTGATTTATTTTTGTCCACTCATACATTTTGTGTTTTTATTGACCCTCCAGGTCGTGGCGCGTTGATCGAGGCTGATCGAGAGACTGAGGCATGAGTGAGTACGTGTGTGGCTATCCCTGGTTTGGCAAGTACGAAGGGTAATTTGGGAATTTCAGTTGACTTATCAGACGGGAGCAGGACCGGGCACGGTTATCAATGTCCCTTTGGGGGCGGTCCTATCAACTTGGTATCAGAGCACTAGGTTGCTGATTTTGTTGCCACAACATGCCTCTGAAGCCTAAGCCTCGTGCGCGACCTGGTAGTGAGATGAGTAGAAGAGAGAGTACGAGACCCCGCGATAGATCTCGGATGAGATTGACCCTGGGTTGAGGGTCAGGTGTTATGTAGTGTACACCGCAAACTACTATTTGTTAGACATAGAATTGCGTGGGTCGCAGAGACGAATGAGCCCAGTGGCTGGAAAGGCTGCATAAGTGGGCAAGTTGCACTATCTCTTAGGCCTTATCGGTCGTATAGGATATGGTTGAGCATTGGAAATTTCTCGGGGACTGGGTATGTCAGTGATGACATGATTGATTTGGTATGAGATTGGACTCGGGAGGAGTCGAGATTGGATGCGGGACTCAAATGAGTCAAGATATTGGTTAGGAACTTGAGATGAGCCATGGTAAGGTGTCAAGGCTCGAGAGGAGCCAGAAAGCCTGAATGAGGAACGTTTGGCACTTAGGATGCCAAGGACCAGAATATGGTCAGGTATTGAGGAGTTAGGAAATTATGGCTTGGTTCTGTTTGGACTTGTGAGACGTATCAGTGTCTTTAGTGACTGAGGTTCGGGCAGAGACCCGAGATATACGAGGATTTGGACTTAGGAGATAGTCCAATTCAGTGGGACGCAAGTCGGGTCCACTGGGAGGTAAAATAACAAGGGTAATTTTACAGTAATAGTTATGATTGTGAGTTGTCTTGTCAGGTCATAAGGATATGGCGATGTAGATTGATGGGTATAAGTGAGATGGCACTATTGGGGGTGTGTTAGAGTGAGGATTGGTTCATGTATTGACTGTTGATATGACAAGAAAGGGAAGAGTTAGTGGGGCCCGTGATGGACCATATGGGCGTGGTCAGTTGGGACCACATGCCCGGGGATTTGCAACTCCTTCGTAGGAAGCCTGAGTAACCCTGGAGGGATGGTCTGGATACCTATTACTTGTGGTCATGATGTAAGTTTAACCCGGACGTATGTATTGGGTAGGTCTTGGGTTATCCACTCTCCCATGCCCTGAGATTGGCTATGGTCGGGTATGGTGTTATTTGTGATTGTTTATGGTATGGGAGTTGTTGAACCAACTCGAGTTACCGATGTGGTACATTGATAATAGTTATGTGGTAACCTTGGTGATTGTATATGGTAAAATTGGTGAGATTTAAGGGGAGGGGGGTAGACCTATCAATGTGGGGTTACTCAGGATGACTGGTGTCGTTCGCCTAGTGGCTGACTTAGATTTGGTAGGATTGGATGTCATCCTCGGAACGGATTGGTTGATGACCCATGAAATCCCTATTGAGTATGTTGATTAGAGAGTGAAGTGTGGAATCTAGGATTCCAGAGGTTACGTTTCAAGGAGACTCGGGGGTGTTACCCTCTAGGATAATCTTGACCCTCACAACCAATAGATGGTTGGTATGAGGTATTCACGTTTGTTGGTCACATGTGTGGTGTTTGTGTTTCGCGTTTGAGATGCCTAGTGAGGGCTGAGGATGCCCAGATTTCTCAACATATTCCTGCGGTTCTGCCAGGATGGGCTTTTGCTAGGATGAGGAATTGAGTTTACGATAATTTGAGGTTACATGTTTGGTTTTGGACGATTTAGTGACCTTATTGAGAGAGGCTAACATGGTGGTAATTGTTGATTTTGAGCAAAAGAGAAAAAAAAAAAGGATAATGGCCGGATTTGGTATGGCTAGGGTTAGTTGATGGTGATACCCTTGGACAGCCATTTGGGCTAGTCATAGATGAGAGATGAGGAGTCGGGTAGTTTGACCACATTTAGATGATGTATGGTACCAGGATGGACGATGAGTTGGCTGGTGTACTTACATGTGCCGATGGGCGTGTAAAATACTGAACAGATGTATTGGATACCCTCACAGAGAGAGATAGTTGAATAAGTGTAGGTCGGATAGACCAGAGTAGGTTTGGGGGAACGTGAGTTGGTCTGAGGTTTGTTGAGGACCACAGAGGATTGTAAGAGGGGTTCTCCACATGTTTTCTAGTTATGGTGATTGACCCGGAAGGAGATCAGAGTTATTGGAAATGATAACTGAGGTAGAATGGTTACGGGTGGAGGGATAGTGACTTATGTTCCATGGTGATCTCTCCTGTGTGTATATTGAGATGTACCACGAGTTTGGGACTCGGTGAGTCGTGTGTTGACGCTAGTTAAACCCTCAGAAGTTGACCTTCCTCGTATGAGTTGAGATCGACCCACGGGGTGGAGTATGCAGAGGTCATACACCCTTGGGTAAGACTGTACGAGTACTGTATCAGCCATCATGATTAGTATGGATGGATAAAAAGAAAGGCTTAATGTGTGATAAGGTGATGGTGGTGACAGTCGGGATAGTGAGATTACAACCACATTGGCGGATCAGGTACTGTTGGGGAGAGGATTTTAATGTTGATAACCTAAGCATAGGTGAAATCCTGTTGGTTATGAAACTCCATGGGATTGGGGTAATACATGATTTCTGATAACTTGGACGGTTGGCATCCAACTGTAGGACCATACTTGGTGTATGGTGGGGTCGAGGTTAAGAGAAGGGTGTGATTTGCAATATAGTACGAGCGAATGTACTAAGTGCTTATTGGCAATAGGAAGGGGTCAGGAGGAAAAGTCTAAATCATTATACATAGTGACCCTGGAAAAGGGATATGGTATGATTGACCTAGTGAGGGGAATGAGTTCCCGAGTTATTAGACCTTATGAGTTTATTGGCCTGGTGGCCGATGACATATGTGAGGATTTAGCCATTGGATCATGTCACGAGTAGATGACATGCAAACGAGAAGAGATGAAAAAGTTTGTGTTTCTTGGATTGTGTGGACTCGAACGTGAGCTAGGCTACGTATTTCGAGTAGGTATATGTTATGACTGCCCATGGGGCAGGGTGTTATTGTAATGACCCGTCCTGAGTGTCGGGATTAAATATTAATTAGAATGACGAATCGGGGATTAGTTGAGTGAAATCGGACGAATTGTGCAAAATGACCGTTTTGCCCTTGGCGTGGGCAAAATGTTGACTTTTAGTTCGGGCGGTCAAACAAACTTTGACCGATGACTGTGACGTAATTTGGGACGTCACGAGTTCATAAACAGGTGGCACGTTCGATTCCGACATTTGAGGTGAAAGTTATGACGTTCAGAAGTTGAGGGGTATTTTGGTAATTTGGCTGAAAGGGCCAAATGTTGACTTTTGACCCGGGAAGTCCAATGGACGAGGGCCAAGAACCGTTATGTAGGTCTCGTCGATACGAATCCAACGACAGGTGGCTTGCAGAAATCGGAGATTCGACGACGAAGTTATGGTCACGGGAACGGACTCGATTAACCGAACGAACCGGGATTAAAATATTATTTTATTATGAACTGTACCCGGTGACTGAACACACCTGGATGAGTGACAAGTGTCACTCATCCCTTAAATTAAGGCCTAAACACAGATCCATGTTTTGGGGAAGACACAATTATGATGTTTTATTAATTAATTAAACTTAATTATTTTTAATTACTCCATTAATCTTCTATGTTCTTCAAACTGTGCACATTTGGGGGAAATCAGAATTGAGAGAATTGAGCTCCCTTCCACTGCCAGTTTTGAGTGAGAATTGTGAGATTTGTGGGACTGAATTAATAGGGAAACGCGAGGGAGTGATTGAGAGCTGAGGAACTGGAATTCGAATTTCATAAAATTAGGGGGGAAATTCGAATTGGAAGAATTGAGCAGTGACGATCAAAATGGAGATTAATTTGAGTCTTCTGGGATTGCCACGATCATTTACATCGAAATAACGAAGAGAATTGAGGTCCATTTGAGGTAGAACAGAAGGACTGTAGTTGCAGAAATTTCGAGCTTGAGTCGAGGGAATTGAGGCTTGGATTGATGCAATTGAGTTGGGGAAAGTGTTTAACTGAGTCCATTGAAGCTTCTGGTTACATCAATTGAAGGAAATCGTGTGACATTGAAGGACTTCGAATGATGAACAGGGTTCGAATGTTCTTCGGATGATCATCTTTGATCTTAAGGTTTAAGGTATGGTTTCGTGTAATTGATGTAACAGATCTCTATTTAGACTTATAACGAAGCTGTATGAATGTTCAATTGATGAAAACGGTGTCGAATTGATAGGATTTGAACCGGGTCGTCTCGCGGGGTTGCAGGACCCGTTTATCAGTTAAACAGGTGAGGACGACGGTTACTGTAGCAGGCGCGTGGGTTTCACGCGCAGCCACTCACGACGGCGTGTGAGGGCACGTACAGCCTAATTTCAAGGTGAGGTCAACATAACTTTGAATCCTCTCATTGTAACGAACATTTTGACGCTGGTTTCGAGGAAATCGGATATCGTTTCGTTAATGTTCCGCGTATCCGAAGTTTTGTTTTACGTTAAAAATACGTATTTAAACTCCGGAAAAATTGGGGAAAATTATATGAAGTATTTTGAGATGTTAGTAACCCTCTATAATGATTTTGGAGAGGAGTTGTGATTTACAAAATTTACGGAAAAACGTGCAGCTCGGAAACGGACCGTTTTGGACGGTGTGTGTGAGTGGACTTTGTTTTCTAACCGTGATGCATGCATATATGATTTTAAATGCTTTATTATATGATTTTATATGCTTTGGCATGAGATGATTCGATCCGGTGATTTCTCGATTTAATGGATTATTATATTATTATAATTGGCACGATTTTCGAGAAATTATGAATTTGGTTAAAAATGATGTTTGGACTCGGGTTATGAGTCCGGTATTGAATTTGATTGAAAATAATGTTTGGACTCGGATTATGAGTCATAGATTGAATAATGATGTTGTGACTCGGGAATGAGTCAAGGGTCAATTTCGTGGATTTACGTGAAAATGGCAACTGAGGTTGCGAACGCATGGATTTGCGTGAAAATGTTATTTTGGGCGGAAGAACCCAAGTGAATAGTGATTTTGACTCGGATTTGGAGTCACTTGTGAATTTGATGAAATTAATGATTTCATGTGATTTTATGATTATTTTAATCAGTCTTTCGGGCACGTTTTACGAGGAACGTGCAAATGATGTTTTGGGCTAGGCCCGGAGTCAAAAGGATTTCTAAAATGATATTTGGACTTAGTTGGTAAGTCAATGATGATTTCTGGATTATTTTATTGTTGGAAAATGTGATTTTAACGGTTTATGTGTAAATGGTATTTTGGGGCTTGAGACCCAGTCGGGAATGATCTTGACTTTGTATGAAGACAAGATTTGATTGAAATGTTTTGGGATGTAATTCCCGAGATGGTTTTCATTGTGATTGTGAAATTCCCAGAGGGTCGGAGCTTGGGGGGATTACCCAGACTACCGGAGCTTGGGGGATGTGATTGTAGGATCATGAGTTGATCCTATGGTAGTCAGCTTCTCGGATGTGACTGAGCCTGGATGTACCACTCGGATGGGTCTGAGCCTGGGGATGTGTTCGTCCAGATGTGACTGAGCCCGAGGGTTGAGCCCAGAGGTGTCTGTTCCCGAGAGAGTGGCTGGATATTGGCCTACGCGTAGTGCAACACTTGTGAGTAGTGCAGTTTGATTGATTGAGCACTTGTCAGTAGTGCATATGTGATTGTGATAGTTTGTGCACTTGTGAGTAGTGCGGACTGATTGGATTGATATATTTATTGTGCACTTGTGATTAGTACTGATTGATGTTGTTTATGATGACGTACTGGTATTGACTACGGGTTTTTGGTCTTTGTGGCCAGGTGATTATGTTTTCACATGTTTTGGCATGAGAGCCGGGATTTGATGTTTTATAACATGAACTGATTTGGTGAACATGAGTTTTACGGACCATGGGAAAATATGTTTTGATTTTATCGGTCCACTGTTCATACTTGAATGATTTCATACTATTACTCATGTTTTACGATATGCATGCAAGTTTGTGAAAACTGGACGGTAAGAATGTATTTTGGCAAATGTTTTTATAAGTCGTCATTTTTGTCCACTCACACCTTTTCTGTTTTGTGACCCTCCAGGTCGTGGTACGGCGTTCGGGACTAATCGTGAGGCAGTGGCAGCAGCAGAAATCAGCGCAAACATCCCTTGTCTGGCAAGCACTGAAGGGTAGTTTCGGGCCTTTGGTTGACTTGTCAGACAGGAGTAGGACTGGGCACGGTTTTTGACGTCCAGTTGGGACGGGGTCCTGTCAGTTACACAGAGGATGAGACTAGTTGTGTGATGTATAAGTTGGGTATGACTTATACCCGGTTAAGAGTGATTATGATTCGGGATTAGCGTACGCATGTTTCCTCGGAAGATCTTATGGCTTCCACTAATTGGAATTTCGAGGACGAAATTCTTTAAGGGGGGTAGATTGTAACGACCCGGACGTTCAAAAAGGGGAAATTTGGAAAATTTGAAGAAAATGACGAGTTTGCCCCTAGGTTATGGGCGAACAGTTGACTTTTGCTCGGATGGTCAAACGGACCTTGACCGATGACTGTGACGTAATTCGGGACGTCACGAGTTGATAGACATGTGGCACGCCCGATTCCGACATTCGGGGAGGAAGTTATGACGTTTGGAAGTTCAAGGGCATTTTCGTAATTCGGACGAAAGGGGGGAAAATGTTGACTTTTTGATTGACCACTAATTTTCACGCAATTCAAAGATCATTAGGTAGGTCTCGTTGCCATGAGTCCGTAGACAGGCGGCACGCGTCAATCGGAGTTCGGATGACCAAGTTACGGGTCTAGAACGAGGAGGGGCATTTTGGTAATTTTGTGAAGGAGGGTAAAATGGTAATTTGCCAAGGTGCTGTTTGAATCAGCCATGAATGGGGTTGTGGGAATTGTTTAGCTATTAAATGGAAAGTGCTCAGTGTGTGATAATGTGTTTGGCACAGTGAACAGTGCTGGTGCGTTTGGAATTGGAGAGAAACAGGGCACTGGGTTTGTTTATGCAATGAGTGGCTTGAACAGAGCACGGGCAGACAAGAGTGTGGTGGAATTGGGACTTGAACTGGTGGTGGTTTTGAACTGAACAAACTGAGCACGGGTATATTTTTGTCACGGCTTTGGGTCCTTTGTGGGAACAGAAACACAGAGGGACTGAGACTCCCTTAGGTTACTGTGAAGGCCGAATTGAAAATAGAGGGTTCGAGTGAGTCGAGAGGGTTATTTTGGAGAGGAGAGAGCTGATGAAATTGAGAGAAAACAGAATCGGGAAAATTGGAGGGAAATTCGAAAATTTATCTGTGAGCTGAGAGGAGCCAAACAGAGATTCAGAATAGTCTTCTGGGTTCATTTCGAACTCGACCATACGAAAATTGAAGAAAATCGATCCCGGTTTGGCCAAAAACCCAAGTTCCAATTTCTGGAAATTTTCGAGCTTGAGGACGACCACCTACGGGTAAGGATTCTTGAAATTGGTTACGGTTTAATGTTTGTTTAGGTCATACGAAGCTTCTGTATCATTTAATTAGAAAACCAAGCTGATTGGAGTGAGTTTCGAAAGTTAAGACCGTGTGTTTGATCTTGAGAGAAATGTTGGATTTAAAGGCTTGATGTGTGTAATTAGGTTTACAAAACCTTAATTGGGTCTCTAACGATGCTATTTGATGATTCAATTGAAGGAATGGAGTTGGATTTGAGCAGGATTGAAATGGGTCATCGCGCGGGTTGAACGACCCGTTTCTACAGTCTGCCGGGTGAGGAAGATGAACAGTACCTGGTACTGTAGCATGGGCGTGAGTTTCACGCGCAGCCACTCACGATGGCGCGTGGGGGCGCGTGGGACCGATTTTCGAGGTGAGTTCAACACGACTTTTGTCTTATACAATGTAACGAACATTTTAGCGTTGGTTTCGAATTAACCGGACACCGTTTCGATGTTGTTTCGAGGGTCCGAAGGTTTATGTTACGTTTTTAATTAACATTTAATTCTCGGAAAATTATGGGAAATTAGTATGATGTTATTTGGGTCCTTATTAACACTAAAGAATGATTTCTGACAGGTTTGAGATTTCTGGAAAATGTCGAAAATTACGGAAACACGTGCAGCGCGAAACGGGCGTTATGGACGGTGTGTGAGTGAACATTGATTTCTAAAGTTTAATGCATGCATAGATGTTTCTATGATTTTAATGATTATGATTATGACTTGTGATAATTTCGATTTCCGTATTTATACGTATTTTTTATATGCATACGAAATTGCACGTATTTCGAGACTATGGTTTCTCTTATGCTGTGATGATGGTTTGATGAACGATTTTACATGAATTGTGAGTATGATGTTTTAAGGATGTTTTGATTATGATTGTGAGTATGACCTACGGTTTTGACACGTATTCCGAGATTATTACGGTTTTGCACGTTTTACGAGATTTTGAGTATATTGTGTTTTGATCATGGTTTTGATGCCTTGACCTTGGAATTTGAAATGTGATTTGATTTGACTTTGGGATTTGAAATGATTTTAAAGATTTAAAACGGATTTTGGAAAAGGTGATTTCAGGCTTGATGCCAAGGGCATAAAAGTGATGAATGAGATTCGGATTTCGGAAACGTGAAAGTGGATTTCCGGGTTTGGGTTCGGGATGATGTTTCCGGATGCTAGCTTACGGAATCATTATTGCGAATTCGAATTTACGATGATTGCATCGGTTTTCGTATATACTGTTTTACTTTGTTTTAAATTGATATGCATGAATGCTTTATAAAACGGAGGGTGAAAGCTATATTTTCAAAAAGGGTTTTAATAAATGTTTATTTTTGTCCACTCATACGTTTTGTTGTTTTGGCATCCTTCAGGTTGATCACGGATACGGGCTATAGTACAGATTGGGACATAACATGAAGCTGCGTACCCTGAAAAAACCCTGTTGGGTCATGGTATTATCTATGGTTTGACACGGGGTGTCAGATGGGAGCAGGATATCCCGCATAAATCCTGGGGGATTAGGGATGAGTTCTGTCATAAGTGACCAGATTTCAGACCAATCCTCGAGTCCCCCAAGTTGTAGCTCACAATCTGAGCCAACTAGCACTGGGCATATCATCCTAAAATACTGAAACTGTCACTTCCCGTATCATACCAAACTGGAAAAAAAATTCGAATAATAAAACCGAATGGATGACCAATATAGTACCAGTACCGAACCGGTTCAAATCAGTACGAGATCAGTTTCAGTGTTAAGATATATCGTTCCATACTGAAACCGAACCGATTTTGAATTTTATAAATTAATTTAAAAAATAAAATTTGGTCCAAAAAATTAATAAATAAACCCTAACAGCTAATGACCCAAACTCCTAACTCTGTCACTCAAACGCAACAAAAAAGTTGGGTTACAACATGTCGACCTTGACCAAATTAATGGTAAAAAAATATAACAAAAACATACACAGAAGGTCGATACAAGATGGCATACTAGCTAGCTTGCAGGCTCGATCAACATATTATCATGTTGGTGTATATATATAAATTATAAATACATAATTATATATGTGTGTGTGTGTGTGTGTGTGTGTGTGTGTGTGTGTGTGTGTGTGTGTGTGTGTGTGTGTGTGTGTGTGTGTGTGTGTGTGTGTGTGTGTGTGTGTGTGTGTGTGTGTGTGTGTGTGTGTGTGTGTTATAGACTTTATTTTTGTAGGACTCCCCTCTTGTTCATTATTTACCCCAAATTTCAAATCGAAAAACAAAATAAGACGACTAAGAATTTAAATAAGTGTTAAACCTATACTGATGATATTAAGCATCTAGGTCCAGTGCTAGTGCTAAAATAATCAAAATATGGGGTAACCAGAACTGCGTGGAAAGCTAGTGTTAGTTGGCGACATGCACCACAACATGAGAGAGGTCGAGAAGCACACCCTGCTTGTGTTGGGAAGCTGGAAAGAAAACTCTCTGTATTTTCAGGTCAAGACGAAGTTAAAAATGTAATTAAAATTTCAAGAATATTTTCGCTTGGTATGGCTTGCAATTATTGAAAATAAACAAAGAATTACAAATGCGTATATCATCATAACTACTTCAGAAGACAATGAAGGATGAGGAGTTGAGAGTGGAATCGTACCGTAGACAAATTTTTTTGTAAAACTTTTGACTCAATTTTTTATTGAGCAATTTTGACTCAAAACCGAAACAGTATCGAGCACAATTGATACGGTATGGTCTGATATCAATTTCACATTTGGGAATACCGAACTGGTTAAAATTACCTGATACGGTTCCAATATCACCTACATACTAAATCATACCAAACCACGCCCAGGGCTATAGCCAACTGACTGAAATCCATCCCTCAAGCCATAGCCCACTACAAAAGCTAACTAGTTAGTAATCCTTATACTACGCATCGACAGTTGTAACGACCCGGACCTTTGAGGAAAGCAAAATTGGGTAAAATGACGATTTTGACCCTATTAAGTCAAATAGTTGACTTTTTGGTATAAACATCTATTGGAAATTTCGAGAAAGCATTCACGAAGGTGAGTTTGTAGACAGGCGGTACGCCTAAATTGGAGAATGTATGAGGTTGATTCGGGTCAAAACCCCCTAAGGGTATTATGGTAATTTTGGTCATAGGGATAAATCGGTCATTTTACAAGGTGAGCTTATGAGTTGTTGACAAGTGTTATGGATTTTAAAAGGGCTGATATTTTTCTCCCTTCATCGACCTATCCCGCTACTTATAGATATGTGTGTGTGATGTTATGTGTTTTTTGGTGGCCATGGGCCGAAAGCCAATAAAGGCCATGAACACACACACACACACACACACACACACACACACACACACACACACACACACACCCACACACACACACCCACACACACACACACACACACCGTGAAGAGAGGTAAACCAGAGAGATATAGAGCATGGGAAAAAGGGGAAAGTGAAGGAGAAGCAAGAAAGATGAGAGGGAATCGTGGAAGAACAATGAGAGGAAGAGGAGGGTCGAATTTAGCCGAGGACCCGAAGGTGCTATTCTTGGATTTTTGGTTTGAGTTTGGTCTTTAAGGCTTGTAAACTTGATGTTGAGCATCCTTTGACCTTTTAGGGGACTCTGGGATTAGGAAGGATTAAAAAACAGAGGTTTTGGACGCAGAAACCAGGTGGAGACGGCTGAGAAATCACGGCCGAAACTCGTGGATTTGGACCTTGGCATCGAGGTGGGTTTTCTTGAATTTGAGCCTGTAGATCCCTTTCTGGCATTCCTCTAATGATTTTAGACGTTTAAAACACAGGATAAGGTTAAGAAATGGCGGAGTTTGAAGTAGGTTGGACTCGTGGGTCGGACGACCCGATTTACATAAAACTGGGTCGACTGAAGGTTAAGGATGATGAACAGTGGGGCATGGGTACATATATATATATATATATATATTAGTAACTTTCTCATAAAATGTTCCCAAAACATGTGAACCACTGTGCAACTCGAAATGTTTTGTAATCTTTCTTTGGTTGTAGGGACACAAAGAAATGCGACCCTAATGGTTGTGAATGCATTAGGGTTTGTCTGGCCCTATATTTTTTCTCTCTCATTTCTTTCGGTGTTATGATGCACAAAAAGCAATGGAGAAAAAGTTGGACATAAAAAAGTAAAATAAAAAGATGAATATAAAGTTTATTATTAATCTTTTGTTTTATGTCAACGTACCTTTCTCTCCTTTGGCCCTTGATAAACATATTTATATTAAGAAGGATGGCACTGAGACTTTGATTCTGTATACGCTATGTCTACTTCACCTGGATTCCTGTAGACCCCAATGCCTTTTGTTCCAGTGCTTGTTAGTGGTTTAGGGATGGTTGGCTAGCTTTAGCTTTATATGCAGCAAAATGACCTCGCTGCATTTCCATGACGAAAGTTACATGATTATGACTGCATTTTATCGTCGCGATTCAGAGTAAAATAGGAACATATTGCAAGTACGTATTTATTAATAAGATTATAGGATAGCATTGTATGACGACACTGACCTAATTCAGGCCATCCCACATACCATCACCGCCACAATATTAAGGGACATTTACATCTCGAACTTTCGTAGGCCATTTTTTTGGTTGTAAGCAAACAGTAATAATGCTAATTAAGTAGAGCTAGTCACGTGTTTGAATGTTGTTCACACTAGGTCGGCTTTGAGAATTAGGAGTATTAAAATTAGACTGACTTTAACAGTTTAACTCCCAAAGCGTTAGGTAGGTTGGTGGAGTGGAGAGTCAAATTGGACTTTGCCTTCCAAGCTCTGATTAGCCATTTGATGTCTTCCCGACACGCTGAATCTTGATTTAACTGTTTATTGTGGAGTAGGATATTTGCAGTGGGCTTCAGGAATTAAACCATGTGTTACCAACAGAAAATAAATAAATAAATTGACTGACTTTTGAGTTAGTGCCTTACAAATTAAGAGGACGAGCAGAACGGAGACACCAATATTTGTGAAGCCCGAAAACGAATTGAGAAATGTGAGTATATGTTGTGTTAGGACTTTCATGAAATTTTCCGAAATTAAGCCATATCATTTCTAAAATAAGGCACTTTCATATCAATCAATATTATGGATAGCTCCAGTATGGTTCAATTCAAATACAAACTATTAAAATCTTAACAGTTCGATGAAATTTAAATATTCGAAAATTAAAAATAAAACTGTTTCGATTCAAACAATTACTAACGGTTCGATTTAGATTGAAAGTTTGGAACCATTTAAGCATAAAAAAACAGTAAAGATATAAAAAAAACAACAAGAATACAAAAAACAACAAAATAATCAATACTCGAAATTTTGTATATTAAACTTGTGAAAGATTAGACTGCAAACATTATCACTATATTAATACTTATCAAATAAATATTATCACTTATTGTACTATTAACTGAGTATACATGTATTTATTTGGGTGTATCTAGATATCTTTTTATTTTTATTATTTTAAATTTTTATTTTAATAAAAATTAATATATTTCTTAACAGTCCTATTTGGATTTAATGGATTTTCAAAATGAAAATCCAAATACAAACTGTTACTAACAGAGCGGTGTGGATTTTCAAACTATTTGACTTTCATCCAGTCAAACATAAACTGTTTGATAAATAACGGTTTGAAACAGATCAGTTAGCAGTTTTAATGTATTCGTGTTCACCTCTAATCAATACAGTGTTAGTAAATAGTTAATACAATTAAATAATTATTAATTCATTTAATATTATTTTATTTAAATAAATTTTTGATATTTTAACAAATCAGTAATTTTAATTATTATATTTATAAAGGAACCAATCGAAAATTAATTCCCAAGGTCAAATTACAAAAGTTTTTTTTTTTGTCAGAAAATATATTTTATTCAAAACAAAGTGAAAAGAATACAACTACAATGACAAAGAAAATTACAAAAGTATTATTCGTGGCATTATAACATAACAAAGAAATTCTTCTGGCTACATTAGTTAAAAGCTTCCTAATGACAATTGTGCAAAAGTTAACTTAGATGGTTTGATTTCTCATAATGGTAATGTAACTTATAGATATATAATTCCTAATGATATGAGTTTACCCATATTAATTTGTTGCTTCTAAGAATAACGGCGCTATTGGTGTTATCTTGGCTAAAGCACATGCTCTTGTTGAGGGTTTTAGCAATGCGGCTTCTCTGAATATTTCTAATTTTTCAGTGGAATGAGACTTTAAATTCTTATTGATGCTATTAATGTGTGTATTTCTATTATTTGGAGTTGTCCACGTGATTAATCGTACTAAGAACTGGAAGATTTAATTTCATTTCTTTCAATCATATCTATAAAAAAATTAATTTTATTACCAATGTTCTCGCTAAATTAGCTCGCAACTATTAAGAAAATTTATGTTATATTGGGTTGGTTGTCTCCCGGTGCTGCCAAAGATATTTGGCTTTTCGATTTTATTGGTTGTAGTTGGTTTAGTGACTTTTCTTTGTAATTTTCTTTCTTTTAGTATTTTTTTTTTTAAAAAAAACATAGCAGAGAAGTTTTTGTATTCTTATCAAGGATGAAAATATCGATATCGACGGATATATCGCTCGCCGAATTTACGGATATCTCGCCCCAAATATCGATATCGATATACGGTCAACAAAAATGACGGAAATTGGGTCCAAATGACGGAAATTTGGAATGAAACTTTGACAAACACTTAAGTACTCAATAATGGTTATATATGACTAATAAAAACTATAAAATGACTTTGATATGATAAATATATGATGAATCATATGATAGAATATAGATCTGCCGACCACTCACAGTATAAAATAAAACATATATATTCATAATTTTAATATATATTCATAATAAAACATATATTATAAATTAAAACAAATATTACCAAATATATGAATTATCCCATATTTCATATTAAAACATACATTACTAAAATATATTTTAGTAATAAATGATTACCAAATATATTACCAAATATATGAATTAAGACATATTATTTGCATGAAAAATACTTAGAATTTGATAATGACAATTAATAATAATAAAAACACAAATAATAATAAAATTATTTCAATTAGAACATATATTCTACGTTAAAAATTAAGGAGCAAAAACACATATATTCATAATTTTAATATATATTCTAAAATAAAACATAAATTAAAAATTAAAACAAATATTACCAAATATATGAATTACCCCATATTTTATAATAAAACATACATTACTAAAATATATTTTAGTAATAAATGATAAATTTATTATTAATAAATGATTACTAAATATATTACCAAATATATGAATTAAGCCTTAATTTTTTTTTTCCAAAATTCAAACTTTATTATTAGGTAAATAATATGAAAATACAACTAGTAATAATAATAAAAAATAATATATGATATAATTTAATTTATATAAAAAAAGTAATAATAAATGATATATGATATATTTTGAATTTTGAAAAAAAAAAGTTTAAGGCTTACTCTATTTTTGATATTTGGGGTAAAAAAAAATTAAATAATAATAAGAAAAATACAAATAGTAATAATAAAAAAATATATATATGATAAAATTTTATTTATATAAAAAAAATTAATAATAAATGATATATGATATATTTTGAATTTTGAAAAAAAAAGTTTAAGGCTTAATCTATTTTTGATATTTGGGGTTAAAAAAAGTAAATAATAATAATAACAATACAAATAATAATAATAATAAAATAATATATGATATAATTTAATTTATAAAAAAATACAAATATAAAAAATATATTTGGACTTAATCTATTTTTTATATTTATTAAAAATATCAGTAAATAATAAATGATATAATTTAATTTGATAAATAATTAAATAATATATGTAAATAAAAAAAAAGGTTAATAAATGAAAAAAACGAAACGGGGCGTTTCATTTTCATTCCTTTCCCTTTAGTTTCTTCTCGATCGATTTCATTTTGCATTCACAGACAATTTGGGGAATCGATCGCACTTCTCTTAGGTGTTCGAGGGAGGGAGGCGGCGTGAGGCCGGTGACTACTGAAGGGCGACTTCGAGGGAGGGGGGAGGCGACGAGATGGCCGGCGTCGAGGTTCCCAAATCGCACTTCTCTTGGGTCTTCGAGGGACTTCTTCGAGGGAGGGAGGCGGCGTGAGGCCGGTGACTGAAGGGCGACTTCGAGGGAGAGGGGGAGGCGACGAGACGGCCGGCGTCGAGGTTCGAGACTTCAAGCAGAGCTGCAGAGGTGGTTGAGGTCACTGAGAGTCTAAGACTGGGTTCGGGACAATAATCGAGGATCGATCGATTTCGACCGTCGGCGAGCGATGGGTTGGAACTTGGAGGTTTTCTTGGTTGCCCTCCCCTCCCCCCGCTGCTATTTATGCTTGGTGAGAAATTTCATCCGTGATTATTCCTAATTTTTTGGTTTTTCCTTTCAATTCAGTTCATCCGTGAATCCTTGAATCATTTCCCTTTGAATTATTTCATTTTTTGTTTGTGTATTTGATTGATTGAAGTTTTGTTTGAATACTTTTTCAATTTTCCTCTGTTGATTCATGAGATTGAAGTACAATATCGGACCTCCTCTGTTCAATTTTCAATTTTTTTTCAGTTTCGAACCTTTGATGCTAAACAATATCGGTGATATCGGCGAATATCGACCGAAATCGTCGATTTTGTTCGATATTGGGGGAAGATAAACCTTCACCCCCTCCTTACCTCTCGCCGGTCGGAAAAGACGATATATCGAGCGATATATCGTCGATTCTGGCGATTTTTCAATCAGTGATTCTTACTTTACCTGGATAAGGCTTCCCTGCTACTACAAAACACGTGCAGAAAATTTTGCCACGTACTCCGTTAATTCTAACAGAGTCACTGACTGAACGGCATCGGAGCCAGCCAGTCAAGTTACTTCACCACCAGCCTGTCAAAGCTCCCCGTTTTGCCAAAACCTTGACCATACCCATCCTTAACGTCAACTATCACTTCAACCCAACCAACCGACACAAAGACAATCAATCATCAACGTCCGTATACTTGTAACCATCATCCGAAATTGAACCCTCAGAGCTTCGTTTTAGCCGTTGGATCATGATGGAGCTTCCCGATAGTAGCTGGCTGCAAGCTTATTACAAACACTTAAAAGGCAATTGTCAGTTTGTAGGTCACCGACGTCGATGCGCGTCCCCGCTGTTACTCTCCTGTTTAGCCATTTATTGGTCTGTTTCGTGTCAATGTCTCCATTCTCCAACTCTTCCTTCTCTGGTAGATCTAGCTAGGGTTGTCCATTTTTTGTATTTCTTTTGTTTCTGTCTCATTCAATCATTCAAAGCTAGCTAAGAAAATATATGTTGCGCGCCATCAATTAATTCTACGTGGTTTTCATTTCTACATCATTCTAATTAAGCTTCTTATTAATCTATATAATCTTTTTTAATAATATTCTATTTTTGGTTGTTCATATTAATATTATATAAGTGTTATTCAAGTATATATATATATATTATATAGTTACAATTAAATTTTTTTATAAAGTAAAAAATAAAGTTTGTATTATCCGCAGTTCAACGGTAAGGTATAGAAATTTTTTTCGGGAGGAGAGAGATGAGATGTTGGTGGAAAATCGTACGACGTAGAGTTTAATTCTTGAATTTTGGAATTAAACCATAAACCATATGCAATTAACCAAATTATTTAATGTATAAGGTTATAGAATTTTTTTTTTAATTTAAAAATATTTTTGAAAAATTATGAGATGTTGGTGGGAAATCGTATGATGTAGAGTTTAATTTTGAATTTAGGCACAAAATTTAAGAATTAAACCCTAAACCATACGCAATTAATCAAATTATTAAAAATCAGAAGATAAAGAAATTTTAATTTTAAAATTTACAAGTTTTTTTGAAGAATTATTGTTTTTAATTATCTTACTTTAAGTTGGATTAGATACTCATATTAGTTTTAAAATGAACAAATGAAAAAAAAAATTATAAATAGGAGTAATGTTTTCATAATCCTCAATATAATCTTATAATAAAAAATGTTGAAATTATGATAGATTTTGGAAAGTGCTTATTGGATTATTACTAGATTAGTTTACAATTGGATGACATTGGTTGTAATTTATATAAAAACTCTAGCCTATTTTAAATTGTATTGTCTTTTGACTATTCAAAGAACTTATGAGTTTAATTTTTCTATATGCAAGTTTTTAAATAAAGTTATAGATTCCTAAAGAATTATGAGTTAATTGCCCTTAATTAAATTACTACTACTATTTTGGAATGCTACAATATATGCCTTCTCATTTAATTGCATGTTTCTTATCTTCATTCTAGTCCATGATATGTGTAGAGATGTTCATATATAATTATTTTTACCCTTCTAAGCAAACCCTTTAAATCTATTTTTCTTGGAAAAATATATCAAATTACAAATTATTTAGTTAACAATTAGTCATTTACAAATATTAAGTTATCAACTTAATCTTTAACTTGGATTAAAAAATTTATCAAAATCTTAAACAGGGTAACGAGTCCCGATCTGCATTTAATGTAACGACTCGTCCCGAGGGATGTAGTCAACATGTAATTTCATCCTTTCGATTTAATGAACATATTGGGACAGGTTTCGTGTCGATCGGACACCGTTTCGGGGTAGTTCGGGGTGTCTGAAGGTTTAGGTTCTATGTTAAATACGTTTAAAAATTCTGGAAAATTAGGGGGATTTAATGAGAGGTTAATTGAGGTAATTAGTGACCTTCGGGTATGGTTTGGATAGGTCCGGAGGTTCCGGTGGCGGTGATTAGCCTCAGAAAGGCTTATGGTGTGCGTATCAAGGCGGCAGGTAAGACGGTTTGTGAATGGACTTTTGTTTTATAAATATAATGCATGCATAACTGTTTTATATGTTATATATATATGTTTTGAATGCCTTAAATACGTATATTTCTGGTATTTATGATTTACGTATTTGCACGTAATTCGAGGCGTATGATTTTATGTTGAATTTTGTATGTGCTTGTGTTTTTTGTGATGGTTTGATGAAATGGTTTTGGATTTGAAAAGATAAACTCAGGCATAAGACCCAATGGTAACTATCCGACATGAGGTCCATCTGATCCAATGAGAAATTGGGCTGAGACCCATTTGAGCTATATGATCGGACTGGGGGCCCAGTTGGTTTACGAATTCGGGCATGAGGCCCAATTGTATTTTATAAATGTGATTTCGGGTCAGGGACCCATTTACGGATTGGATTCGAGTACATGGATTTCTGGACTTTGATGATTTTATGGAAATTCCGGGCATGGCCCCTTTGAGATATTTTGAGATGTTTTAAAATGGTTTTTAAAAGATGTTTCCCATATACCATCCTTAGATGAGGATATGTGGATGGTCTCCTCCAGATGTCTGGGACACTGGGGAAGTCAAGGTGCATTGCCTGCGAGGGCTCATTGCACGGAGCGACCGGACCGTATAGTGACTCAGGAGTAGGATTGCTATGATTAGATGTCTCGAGCGTCAGATATTTGAGATGTCAGAGATATGGACCCGGAGAGACCCCGGGCTGCACGCGTTGCTTAGACCATGAGATATGATGTCTAGGACGTCAAGCGTCTAGGACGCTAGGCATCTGGGATGTCGAGGATGGGTATTTGGTAAACATGAATTGATTGGATTGATAAAATGATATTTTTGTGTTTACAGATTTGGGCAGTGGCCCACATGATTTGGATTAATGGTTTTGGGCAGAGTTCCCCCACGTGTTCTTGAATTTTATGGTATTGGGCTGAGGCCCTAATGATTTGAGAAAATGAAATGACTTTGGTTTCTAAACGATTTTATTATAGTTGAATTAACGGGTTGTGTATGCATGCATAGATTTTACGTGAAGGGCATAAATGTCTTTTTACGATTAACATATCAAGTTCACCTAATAAATAGTACAAATATGAGTGGTTGAGTATTTATGTATTTTGTTTTGCATACTTTTAAGTACTTAAAATAGACGACACCACGATTGCATGAGTATTTTTTGTTATTTTCATTATATTCTTAAAAAGTACATCTCTTAATATTATTTTTTTAAAATTTAGAATGAAATCAATAATTTCCTTTCCGACGAAAAAAGTCCTAAATATTTATCTATATAAAATGTCATTCCTTACCTAAATTTTTAATTGCACCATTAATTTCAGATATGTAATATATAGACAATGTATAGTATATCCGATCCTACCGTATATATGTTCATAATTTTCTTACACACCTCTTTGTTTTGATACATAAAAATACTGCAAAGCAATAAGCAATAACATAATTACAATTATTAGTTTGACGGATTCTCACTTCTATACTTATCACCAACTGTTGGCGCCTTGTATCGGCTAAACTCGTCACGAAGAAGCAACTCTTCTTTTCTGTAATCCAGGCTACATTTTTGCAAAGTAAACCTTGCCAATGCTACCTTTAAAACTGCGAACCTCTAAACTTATTATTATCATTGTTCTTTTTGAGCAAAAGACATCCCTACCCTTTCATTTTCAATGCACGTTTCTAGAGCCTTACTTGGCAGCAAGATGACGTTTCTAACTGACATTGGCAAAATTAAACTTCCCATGAATGTGATCAACAAACAAACAATAAGCCTCAATCACAACATAACATTGGCAGTTCCCCTTCTCTCTACAACCCTAGCCGTCGCCGCTCCCTCCTGGGTCGGTGGCAGCCGCTCCCTCCTGGGTCGGTGGCAGCAGCCCCTCCATCATTTCCTTAGCTCTTCATTTTCGTTTCCTTCCTTTTCATTTTCTCTCATATCTCTCCCCTCCCCCTTCTCAGCCCCCTTATGTGCGATTTTTGTGCTTGTGGTCTGCCATTGCTTGTTGTTGTGCGATGGTGGGTCTTCGGCGGCTGCTGCTTCATCTTGCTGGGCTGAAGGGTGGTGTCTACCGCTCCTTGCTGCGGTGAGGCGGTGGGCTCTTGGTGGTTCTGCTTCGGAGCAGATCGCGGGGTGGATCTTGCAGGTGGCCGACTGGCTCTCCAGGTTGTTCTGCTGCTCCTATCCGGCGCCAACCATGGTGGTTTCTATCATCTCTCTGCTTCAGTTCAACTCGGGCTTCGGTTCAGCTCGGCTGGTATTTTGGGTAGTTTTCCCTGCGAGGGAGGGGCTACTGTTAACTTCTTTACATTTATTTTTGTTCCTGTTTTATGCTGTTAACTTCAGTTTTTATTTGGTGTTTTTTTTTTCTTTAAATTGCTCTCATTTTTCTGCTGCATTTGGTTTTTCGATTTTGGTGGTCTTTGGTTGAGTTTCTGCTATGTGTTTTTGCTGCCCCACTTTTCTTTCAGCTATGCCCCCTGCCCTTTGTGGCGTTTTTCTGGCTCCTCCTTCTGTGGAGGCTCTTCCTGCTCCCCCGGTGGAGATTTTCGAAGTCCCCTTAGATCTACATTCACATCACCACTTCAGCATCCTTCCACCATGCCTCAACCCCCACCTCTTCTCTCATCCAATGCCTTTGCCGGCGTTGAACCTTGAAAACACTAGCTGGGAAGTCCATCTCACAACCCAGTGGCTCTTTTGGTATTGGGCTGTCTCAAAAGTGCATTTTGCACTCGTCGAATGGATTATGGGAGCACTTATTGTGCGGGTGATATGCTCACCCCCATTTCCGCCGACTTCTTCGATTTCATCTTCACTGACCTTGCTTCTGGTGGTTTTGTGTTTGTTGGTTCATGGCGGCTTATGCGGCGACTGATAGTGGCAGATCGGGTGATGACGACTTTCCATTTTTTAGATCTATGGTTACTTTTGGGCTGTGGTAATTTTATATTTTTTGACTTATATGCATATGAATCTGGTGTTATTTGTGTGGATGATTATGTCTCAATTAAGTCTTTTTGTTTGTGGGCTTCCATTGCTCTTGTAATGTACGCTCATTAATGAAGTTTTTAATTGTTTGATAAAAAAAAAATCACAACATAACATTGTCATTAGATTATATTATATTACTGTCGTGTTACGTATATTTTGGAATCAAATCGGGAGAATTTGGCATGTCTTTTAACTAATTAATGGATTATATATCCAAACAATGTCGATAGGTGGACATTGGATGAGACATCAAGCAACACGTGGACGGTCGGCTTACTGCTTAAGCATGCGTAAAAGCATATAAATATAATAATTTGTATACCATATATAGATAGTTTAATTTTTGAGTAATCAAGTGCTTAATCATTTAGATTAGCTTTGTTCCAACTGTTGATTGGGACACAATGAGGTCAGTGCACATGTGTCACGGCATTTGTGCTTTATGTTAATCCGGCCATTGATCGCCGCATATCTGCATCACAGATATTAAGCTAAGCCTTATCACCAAATTCACCACTATCCTTTTTATTATTGTCATTATTTAGGATATTTCTCTTATAATAAATAAACTCATTAACCGAAAGGGCGTCTTCAAATTTAAAACTTGCATAATGTTTTCATGATGGCACGATATATTTAATCTCGTTTTTTAGGATGGGACTTTCGACTTAAGAGTCAATTGGATCAAATCGTACTTGATTCGCAGTAAATGTGTTTGGATTCTAAAAATGCCAGCCAATTGCTCCTGAAATTGGAGAAAATTGTTGAAATCGAGTGACAGTATTAGGCCTTTTATCCCTTGTGTTGTGGGAAACAAGGAACGAATTTTTTGGTGGCATGATCGTGGAATATCTTTGGTCCTTTATTGCCTTCTCTTGGTAGTGGTGGTTTAGGATGAATTGTGGAGCCCTTCTAATGCTTTGATCACCTCTATTTTCAGTTTTGGAAGTTAGAATTAGCCTTTTTTCTTTTAACCCTGTTGTGATATTTATTAGAAATATTTGTGAGTTTATTCTTACATCCCCCACTCAGGTTGACATATTTTACTGGTCCTTCTCTTCTAATGGTTTGTTCTCTTATAATTCTCTTTAGAAGAAGTTTAATGTGGAAGGGTTCCGGATCACATATCTCACCTAATTTGGTACCCATCAACTATCCTAGGGTTTATTTCATCATATGGATTGCCATTAGAGAGTTTTTAGCTACACTAGACAGTATATCATGTTTTGCTACTACTTCTAATGTCCTTTGTTCTTTTGTGGGGTGGGGAGCATGAATCCCATAAACATTTGTTTTTTAACTGTCTGGTAACTTGTGATATTTAGCGGCATGCCCTAGGTAAATGTGGTGAATCTTAGAGAAACCCCCCTTGGGCATTGTTGGTGGATGCTATTTATATCATATGGAGTGGGAAGTCGCTTGCAGTTACTATAAAAAAAGCTCACCCTATCTGTCACAGTTTATAGCATATGGATGAAGCACAATAATTAGGTTTTTCTTTAATACTCGGTGCCTCCCCTATTTTGTCGTTGCTCATATTATTGATATGATTTGTTTGAGGTTTTGTAATGTTAAATTTAAGATGAACCCTATTAATATTTATGTTGCTACAGCTTAAAAGTTCTTATACGTGGGTTTAAATCCTGGAATTTACCTATTACTACCTATTAGGTAACTCTGTTTTTGTTTGTTAGCCGTATCTGTTGTTTTGCTGCTTAGTTTTGTTTCTACCCTGTTTGGGTTGTTTTGTTTATGTCCTGTTTGGGTTTGTTATTATTGCCTTGTTTGGATTCGTTTAGGACTTTTCCTTTGATCTAATTTTGATTTTGTAAAAAAAAAGAAAGATTTATTACTCAAAATGCTATGTGAACACCCCATAGAAGCCTAATACAAAAGACATTATCTTTTTCTTTTCAATAAGAAGTGGAAACAAAACTTAATCGAAAAGAGATAAAAAAGAAACAAAACCTAGAAATCATAAAGGGGAAAGAAATAAACTTTACGTCATGAAACCCACATTGGAATCAGAGGTTTGGGAATGAGTTGAAAAACCCAAATTCACAGTTCACCATCATTTTCTTCAATTTTTTTTTTAATATTAGTTTTAATATTTTTTTACAAAATAATTAAACATCTAATTCCTCATTGACATGTAGGCCTCCTAAACACCGTTATTAACGAAACCTAACATTTAGAGCAACATAGTTGACATAAGAGAGTTCTGATAGCATATTATAAAGATTTGACGTTCGTGGAGCAAATTGAAATTTAATATTCGATTCAAAAAGTATTTTGAGGAATAAGCTTATTATTAATTTTTTTGGAGGCATAAAAGTGAGGTTTTTACTGTATGTTTTAATAAAAAGTCCAATATCCTATAGAAAGAAAGTCTATATAATTATGAAATAAATTGATACCATTACAACATTAACCTACTAAAAATAAAATTCATGCACCAAATTAAGTTTCCATATATATATATATATCCATGAAGATTGTAGTGTTTGAAATTGGATTTAAGTAGATAATTACGCTCCCGTGAAAGACAACCAAACATGTGGGTTGAGAATCCAATGATGGAGGGGGCTAACCCTGCAGACCTTGTGACAAGGACCAACGTGGCTACAGAAACAAAATTTGCTGGGAGGCTGCTGCGGCCGGGACACTCCCACAGCTCACAGCTAACAACTATACACACTACACAACTATAATTCCTTCTTTAAATGTAACCGCATCTTCAATGACACCTCAACATGCTCGCTCTTCTGCACCCCTTTGCTGAGCTGGCTGCCCAAAACGACATTGATTGGTCAATGATCTCTTCATTACTACTTTTTTGCATCATTTTCTGGATTTATGCAAATAAGAAAAAGAAAAAAGAAAATTCAGGAAAAAAAAGAAGAAGAAAAAAATAAACAATTAAATGAGGAGTTCAGGACATTGTCTCTAGTTGAGGTTACAATTAGGAACTCCGATCCCAAAAGAATCCATTTGGAGCATTCGGATCTCCTATCATTTGAACTCCGGTAGATGCTTTATAATGCCACATTAGAAAATAAATAAATATGTAATTTGAGTATTCATTTCATTTTTTTATTAATGTTAAATTTGAAGCTCTAGATTTCCTATTATATAAATATTACTTACTAATAATACTAATGACTGACATTTTAGGAACACAAACACAAATTTAAAAATATCATATGATCACATCAATGTAATTGAACCCGGTCTTTTTTTTTTTTTTTAGTTTGGCCATTTGGGTAAAAGATATCAATACATAGAATGTATATGGAACTGGTTATTCATTTGTACTATGAAAAGCCTTTTTTTTTTTTTTTTTTTTTTTCCAAAGTTTGTATTATGAGAAGTTGAAGGCTCTAAATAGTAAATATGGGTTACTGTCAAAATAGTTATCTTTCCTCTAAAAAGGGAAAAAAAGAAAAAAAAAACGTAGTAGTTTTCTTGTTGTGTGTGCAAAGCTCGTAAGGGTAAAAAACAGTAGATTTTTGCTTTTCCGGTAGGTAAAAAAAGGGATAAAAATAGAAAAAAGAAACAACCGGACCCGGATCCGGATCCGGATCCGAGAAAAGCTATAGTGGAGAAGGGCTGGCCAGTTGGGACAAAATCGGAAACAAAATTTAAAGAACGAAAGCACACTCGGCACGCACATTTCTCTCTCTTCTATTGCGATATTGAAGAAACAAAATCGCATATTTTTGTTGCTGGGTTTTTATTTTGCTCGCTGTGCCGCCACTGTTTTATGCGCCTCCATCATACTCTTCGTCACCTAGGGTTTCTAGGGTTTTCAGACCCGTTTCTCGGAATTTTTGGGACTTTCCGAGCTGGATTCTCTTTCTTTCCTCAGGCGAATTTCCATGCGCCGCTGGTTCAGCGGCTTTGTTGATTAGCCACATCACACCTTACTCTCCATCACCCACCTCCTCCGCTCTCGTCCGCAGGTTTCTCGATCCCAATAAAACCTAGGTTATCGCAGCTTTCATTGCTTTTGGGGAATGGTTTTTCAATTAGGGTGAAGATTGATTGCTCTTTTGATTATGGTCTGAGGGTTTTTTGTTTGAATGGCATTGGGAGATTTGATGGCCTCCCGGTTTTCGCAATCCTCCGTGGTCGCGCTCTCGAACCACTTGGATGACTGCTCCTCCAGCCATGAAGACGGCGACTTGAGCGCGCAGAGAAGGGAATCCGAGACTGCCAGTAGTAGTTACGGAAATGCCACGGCTACCACCACAACAAGCATGGCCTACTTGCCCCAAACCATTGTATTGTGTGAACTTCGGCACGACGCATTCGAGGCTTGCGTGCCCACTGGTCCATCTGATAGTGGTTTGGTCTCCAAATGGCGGCCTAAAGACCGAGTAAGCTCTTGTTTTTTGTACATCTTTTCATTTGTATCATTGTTCATGTTGGGATTATTGTACTGCAAATAAATTCTTTATCTTATAATCGTTGACATGAAATTCCTTATTGCAGTCTCCAGTTATTTGCTAATTTGGTAGGAAATGATTTCGAGTGTCTTACTTCTCTTACACACTGAAAGCTGTAGATAAATCTCGCTAATTTTAATTACAATGTAATGAAAGATCGTTAATTTTTTTATCATCAATTTTCTTAAGTGTCAAAAATGATGTATTTGGTATTGTGGGTGCTAATTTTAACATTTTCTGGTTAATTTTAGTCTTTTCAATTCCTATTCTGGAGTGTAAAAATTATTTGTAGTAGAAAATTGACAGATAAGGCACCCTTACATCCACTCTACAGAGGCGTACATGAGATTTTGTCCTCACTGGCATTGTGTGTAGGAATTTTTAACATTCTCTGGCTAATGTTAGTCCTTTGAATTTATTTGTCAGGTTCCTTAGTGTACCAAGCAACAATTTGGGTTTGAATTAAGTTTTGATCAATGGGCATTTGTGACTAATAACATTGCTAGTATGATACTTGATGGGCAAGAAAAGCTTGTCAATTTCTGATGTTTTCAGTCACATTCCATTGTATTAGCAGATAAATCTCCTCTGTTAAATCAACAAACAACCAAGGTGCATAAGTCCCGTGGTCCTGGAAAAATGATGAACTTCACAGTTCAGTTTCCAGTCACATCCTGCCTGAAATTCCTGGTTGGAAGGAAAAAAATTTCTTTGTCCTGCCCCCTTAAAGGCTAAGGTTTCTTAAGTTTCAATGGGCTTCCTTATAATTCTTTGTTATGATCCATTCAATCTCCCACGAAGAAATGATGTCATTTTTTGTGATTAGTTTCAGAAGGATGTTGGATAGAAAATTTCAACCAGCCATCGCCTTTATCATATGATCGGAAGAATTATATAATAGTTGGTCATGTTTGATTTGGGACAAAATGCTATGTATGTCTCTGGAATTTCTATATTTTAATTCCATGATCTTCACTTTTTATTATAGACAAAAAAGGATGCCACATCTGCTTATATTTGGGATCTCTGACATTTATTGCTATAACTGTTTAGATATATGAAGATTTTAACTCCTGGAGAATGCATATCGAGTTGATATAAATTTTGATATCCGGTGATGATTAGGTGGTTAGAGGTAGTACTGGGGTAAGTCAAACAAAGTGGTGGAGGTACTTTTGTACCAAAAATATGGAACTAGGAGTTCACCCTTACTATAGAGTGTAGTTGTAATGTGTGATACATCTTAACCTGTGATCATGCAATCACCTTGTACCCGCAAACTTTCTCATCTTTGATGTTTCAATTCAATCTTACTGAAGGAGAGTTTGTCTTTCTAAAATCATCCCCCTCTGTCTATTCGATTTTCTATATTTTGCTTCGGAAGTTAAAAGAAAAGGGAATGTTGTGAAAAAGGAAGATTGCTTTCTGCAGAAAAGCTGCAGGAAGTCCCATTGCTTCTGATGTACCTACATTGACAATGAAACTAATTTATTTTGTCTAGAATTTCAAATTTGAATCTTCTGTATTGATGTCAAAAAATTTCACCCATTTTCTTCAGCAGGTGACATTCAATCAATTATTATATTGAACTGTTTTCTTAAGAAATAGACTGATGGTATTCTTTCAGGGTATGCCCCAAGCTTAAGATCATTCGTACTTGGAAGTTTTTTATTTGTTGAACTTAGTTTCTTGTTTTAGTTCTAATTGAAGATCGTCACAATATTCATTGATGTGTGACTGCTTTGGTTTAACTTTCAACTTCTTTGCAGATGAAGACGGGATGTGTAGCTCTAGTATTATGTTTAAACATTAGCGTTGATCCACCCGATGTAATAAAGATTTCCCCCTGTGCCAGGATGGAGTGCTGGATAGGTACTTTACACTGCTGATTTTTACTTTTGATTTAGTTTGTTGGTTTTGCATTCGTTTTAATTTTTCTTTTTCTTTTTTTTGAAAAAGAAAAACAAAAATACTCTTTCACCATCTGGTAACGCATATCGATATATTTACTAGTTGGATTTGGTACTGTGTGCGTTGAGTTCTTGATCCTCTGTTCCATTTTCAAATACCAGCATACCCTTGTCATTTTTTTGGCTAATAATTCTACGGTGAATATTATTCGAGATTGGGCTAAGTTCTTCACCAAATATGAACATATACTTGACAGATTGAAATAATTTTTTTGTTAATAACTTCTTGTTCTTATAACATGTTTCCAGAAGGGAATGACTGAAATTTAAGGGTTTACAACAATGAATTATGAAAATTATGAGTGTCCTTTTTTATTTGATCATATCCTTGTAAACCTGACAATTGATTTTTTTCTTTATTTTTCTCAAGTTTACCATTCTGTTCACCTTTTCTTCTGTCTTCAGATCCATTTTCTATGGCTCCACAAAAAGCTCTTGAAACAATTGGTAAAACCTTGAGTCAACAGTATGAAAGGTGGCAACCAAAGGTGAGCAAACTCTTCCTGGTGACTTCTGTTGTTTTGGCGTCTGTTGGTTTAGGTTGATGATTCCAGTTTGAAATTATATGACCAGGCTCGCTACAAGGTTCAGCTTGATCCTACAGTAGATGAAGTAAAGAAACTTTGTAATACATGCCGCAAATATGCCAAGTCCGAGAGAGTTCTTTTCCATTATAATGGACATGGAGTACCCAAGCCAACTGCTAATGGTGAAATTTGGCTCTTTAATAAGGTTTTTACTAATTTGAAGCCTGATGTGTTGTTCTGTTGCTATCTTTAAATAAAATGATTCTTGGTTCTCACTAGTTGTTTTTGGTGCAGAGTTATACGCAGTATATCCCCTTGCCAATTAGTGACCTCGATTCCTGGCTGAAGACACCTTCAATATATGTGTTTGATTGTTCTGCTGCTGGGATGATTATAAATTCTTTCATTGAGGTATCCTACCATGGAGTTATGGATGTCTGTGCAAATTGATACATCAGGTTTCCATGATTTCAGAATTGATGGTATATGAGTATGCATTAATGTATTGTTTGGATTTTTCTGGTTAGCTTCATGACTGGGGTGGTTCGAGCTCAAGCTCATCTGGATCTGCAAGGGATTGTATTCTGCTTGCGGCTTGTGAAGCACACGAGACTCTTCCACAGAGTGCTGAGTTTCCCGCTGACGTGTTTACTTCTTGCCTCACCACTCCTATCAAGATGGCATTAAGATGGTGAATCTTGTCTCATTTTTTTTTTTTAATTTGAAATTTTGATTGTTGGTTAAGTATTATCTTACTATTAGAAGTCATACTTCATTTGCCAGCCTTTTGTACGATTGTGTGCAGCCATTAATTATAGTATCTCATGCTTTCACTATATCATTCATGTTCTGGCAGTGTACTGTAGTTAAGTACTCTTTTGCGTTGATTTATGCATAGTGCTTACCATACTGACTGCCAGATTTCCTTTCTGTTTCTTATTAACCCTGTACTGTTACTAAATTTTGTTTCTATTCATTGAGCTTTGAACATCGACCGGTTTCTTTTAGAGAGTTTGTTCTGTATCTACTTTACAACAGGCTCTCTCATTTTATAAAATCCACGTTTTAGGGATTACTAATTCGTCCATTGTTTATTCTCTCAGGTTCTGCACAAGATCATTGCTTCATGAGTCTCTTGATTATTTACTAATAGATAAAATCCCTGGCCGCCAAAATGACCGAAAAACCCTCTTGGGCGAATTGAATTGGATTTTTACTGCTGTCACTGATACAATTGCATGGAATGTTCTTCCTCATGGTAGTTGTTTTCAAATTACTGATATGGTGTACCATATTCTAATATCTTCAAGCTGGATGTTCATTCAAGGCTCCTTTGAGGTTTTACTTCTATCTTATATTTCATTTTGTTTTGCAGATCTTTTCCAGAGACTATTCAGACAAGACCTGTTAGTTGCTAGCCTTTTTCGAAACTTTTTACTTGCTGAGCGAATCATGCGATCAGCAAATTGTTCTCCGATCTCTCATCCACAGTTGCCTCCTACCCATCAGCATCACATGTGGTACTTAAGCAGAGAATTCTTGAGTTAAGCTTTATATGTTACTTAAATCAATTGTCAATTTGTTGTTTACGCACTCTGCAGGGATGCATGGGACATGGCTGCTGAGATATGCCTTTCTCAGCTTCCATCATTGGTAGAGGATCCTAATGCAGAATTTCAGGTGTGCTTCGGGTTTCTTGTTGTGCATCTTTCATATTGTTCTGCATTCTGCATGCGACACAGTTAGTATCAGATCACAATGGTGTTCTGCGGGATTAAATATTGTACGAGTTTCCTGTTTTGTATATGCTTGATGTGCCTATTGACTTAAATCATATTGTTGGCTTATTCCAGCCAAGTCCATTTTTCACAGAGCAATTGACTGCTTTTGAGGTATGGCTTGACCATGGGTCTGAACACAAGAAACCACCAGAGCAGTTGCCTATTGTTCTCCAGGTGCTTACTAGTTACTTATTAGTTTTGGTCGACTTAAAGCTCTCTGGGATATAGAACTTATGCATGCATTTCTTTAAATGTCTTTCTGGGTTTAGCTGCTTTGGTGGGTTGAAGATAGTTATTGTTAGGCTTGTAAGTATTATGTTTGAGGCATCTGATATAATTTTTATTTTATTATGTGGGGGAACAGTACTTGATTAGCTAAACCCAGCTGTGAAATTAACTGGGTAAAATGAAATGGTAGTCCTAGTTAGTATAGCATTGCTTATTTTTAGGCTTGTATCATGTTTGAGGCATCTTATGTAATTTTTCTTTTATTATTTATGTTGAAATAGTAGTTGATTAATTAAACCCAGCTGTGAAATATCTGGGTAAAATTACATGGTAGTCCCAGGTGGTATTGGTAGGGATGATTGTAGTGTCTTCTAGCTTTGTCGTGGACATGTGGTGGTGTAATTTTGTTTAAAGGGCACTTCTATTTCTTCAGTGTATTGATTCAGCTTGGTGATTGTTGATGGTCTTTTCTTATCTGCTAAGTTAACTCTCTTGGTTTTCTGATATATAACCTGAAATAAAACCTGTATTTTAGGTCTTACTTAGTCAATGCCACCGATTTCGAGCTCTGGTTCTTCTTGGAAGATTCCTTGATATGGGATCCTGGGCTGTAGATCTGGTATGTGTTGTGGGTTTGGATAATTGCTGTGGTTTCTTTGTTTTGGTTGTGTAATATTTTGTTTTTTTGTTTTTTTTTTTTGGGAAATTCACGTTTCTGTTTTATAGGCCTTGTCTGTTGGGATATTTCCATATGTTCTGAAGCTGTTGCAAAGGATGACACCTGAACTAAGACAAATTCTTGTATTTATTTGGACAAAAATTCTTGCTCTTGATAAGGTTAATATCTAATTCTGCAGCACACTTCTTGTCCAGAATTTATGATTGGTATGATGGCATGCATATCTGATACTTACTGTCACCTCTTGGTCTTGGCACCGTCAATCTTGGTCTTGGCACCGTCAATCTTGGTCATCAGTGTCTACATACTATCATCACCTATGTGCAAAGCATGTGCTTTTTGCTTTATCCCTAATTCTTTGTATTTCATTTCAATCAATTTTTATCGGATGACTTGCTTTCATGTTCCATATACCTGCCCCCTTTCATTTGTTATTACTACAGTATTAAGTGTGTTTTTTATGGAATCAGTCATGTCAGGTTGATCTAGTGAAGGACGAGGGTCACACATATTTCATTAGGTTTCTTGATAGCATGGAAGCATATCCAGAACAACGTGCAATGGCTGCTTTTGTTTTGGCTGTAATTGTTGATGGCCATAGACGCGGCCAAGAAGCTTGTATTGAAGCAGGTTTGATCCATGTTTGCTTGAGGCACCTTCAGGGCCCAACTCCAAATGATACGCAGACTGAACCCCTATTTCTTCAGTGGCTTTGCCTCTGTCTGGGAAAGCTGTGGGAAGATTTCACAGAGGCCCAAATATTTGGTTTGCAGGCAGATGCCCCTGCAATCTGTGCTCCTCTATTGCAGGCGCCCCAACCGGAGGTTTACACATTTACTTTATAAAGTTTTTGTTCTCTATTATTAATCAATGACAACTTTTGGTGCTGCGTCTAAATTCTGCAACTTACTTAGCGTGGCTATTCTCTTTCAGGTTAGGGCTTCTGCTGTTTTTGCGTTGGGTACCCTGCTTGATGTGGGTTCGAGCTCATGCAGAAATGGTGTTGGAGGAGATGAAGAATATGACGATGATGAAAAAATTAGAGCTGAAATTAGTATTGTTCAAAGTCTATTAAATATTGCTTCAGATGGCAGCCCCCTGGTTAGGGCGGAAGTTGCTGTTGGTATGTGATTATTCATCTAATTTTCAGTCAATCATATACATATGGTTGGCGTATATTAATTATGGTAACTGTACCCTAGGGTTCTTTCTGCAATCCTTATTCTCAAAAGCAGCAGAATTCTTTTATGATCGAAATTTATTACTAATGAAGAGATTCCCATTAGGAATTGTAATTGAGTGGTTTCTTCATCATCTTTACAGCTCTGGGACGTTTTGCCTTTGGTCACAACAAGCACCTCAAGTCGATTGCGGCTGAATATTGGAAACCACAATCTAGTTCCCTTTTGAATTCCTTGCCCTCTTTGGCTCATATTAAAGGTAGTGTTGTTTCATCTCAAATTGGTCCACTTTTGAGAGTCACCAATGAAAACTCATTGGCTGTTAGAGATGGAAGAGTCTCCACCAGCAGCCCTCTAGCAAGTTCTGGAATTATGCATGGATCTCCATTATCGGACAATTCATCTCAACATTCTGATTCTGGAATATTAAACAATGCTGTGAGCAACGGTGTTGTTAACCATTCCACACCAAAACCCCTGGACAATGCAATGTATTCTCAGTGTGTATTGGCTATGTGTACATTAGCTAAGGATCCATCTCCACGCATTGCAAGTCTTGGTCGGCGAGTGTTGGCCATTATAGGGATTGAACAAGTGGTTGCGAAACCTTCAAAGTCCACTAGTAACAGTGTCCGACTTGGTGAATCCCTTATAGCATCTCCGACTCCCATTCTTGCTGGATTAGCTCGATCTTCATCATGGTTTGATATGAATGGAGGTAATGATATTCTGATGAAAACTATATCGCAGTTTCCTATCATCGCTCTTTTCTTTTTATTATTTGCAGGACTGGCGTCAATGGAGATAAATGTGGGGCAAAAAATTGAGTTTCTAGTTATATTTTTGCCAGGCATTTAGCTCCATTTGATGCTTGGATACCTACTATTATTGTTGTTAGTTTAATCTATTTGTTCCCTTCCCAGTCTTAGTTCTATAGTCACACACTGTTATTGACAGGTCATTTGCCTTTAACATTCCGAACTCCTCCTGTCAGCCCTCCTCGGTCAAATTACTTTCCTTCAATGCGGAGAGTTTACTCTTTAGAGTTCAGGCCACATCTAATGAGTTCAGATTCTGGATTAGCTGATCCGCTTTTAGGTTCTGGAGGAACGTCTGGTGCCTCAGATCGCAGTTTTTTTCCACAATCGACAATATACAATTGGAGTTGTGGGCACTTTTCCAAGCCACTTCTCATCGTGGCAGATGACAGTAAAGAAGTAATAACTAGAAGAGAGGAGAGAGAAAAATTTGCCCTAGAGCACATTGCTAAATGCCAGCACTCATGTTGGTTTTCTTACCTCATCCTTTTGATTTGTCATCTAATACTTTCATTGAATACTTTTTTAGGCTTTGGTTATGTAATTGATGTATCTTCCATGTTCTTGGTCAGCTGTTAGCAAGCTTAATAATCAGATTGCTAGCTGGGACACAAAATTTGAAACCGGTACGAAAACAATCTTGCTTAAACCATTTTCTCCTATTGTGATCGCAGCAGACGAGAATGAACGAATCAGGTGTGTAGGTTTCACTTATTTAAATTTTCATGTCAGTGGCTTTATTATTTACATGCAATGCATGGCTTGATTTGGTCAGGTCATGGTGCATGCATTTATGAAAGAGTAGGGCTTATATTTAATCCACCTTTTTCTTGGTTCTTTATGACACTTTTACGGATTGAACTGTACTGGAATAATTTATTAACTTATTGTCACTTATGGTATTTGGAAAAGATGTTTGTTTTGGTATATATTGCGATGGACGTCCGTTGACTGTTCCCATTGACCCTATTGTGGCACTGCTTAGTGCTCATTGAGTAGATCATCCTTTCTTTTTGTGTTGTATGAATATTCTTTTGATTCATGCGTAAGTTTCCTTGAGTGACAGATTTAAGATTTCTCTCTTGTTTGGATAAAGAAATGGCCTATTGTTTTTTCTTTCTTTGTCAAACCCTGAGGTTATGTATTGGTTTAGGTAACTATAGCTTGAATTTAGGCTCATGTATGTGTGAAGTTGGTTCATAATTTGGAAAGCTTTATTTTTTAAAATGGATTGATCACGCCCAGTCCACAGTGCAGAATAAATTTGATACTGCATTCACGTTTTGGCCTTTTTTTCCTTGTAGTGTGTGGAATTACCAAGAGCAGAAGGAGGCTACACTTCTCAACAGCTTTGATAATCATGATTTTCCTGACAAAGGAATCTCCAAGCTCTGCCTTGTGAATGAGCTTGATGATAGTTTGCTTCTTGCTGCTTCAAGTAATATTCTATACCATAGAAAGATTAGCTTCTTGGTCAAGGGGGTATTATTAAACTTTCTAAGTATTTTGTACCTTTTCTGCGATCGTATAATAGGTGATGGAAACATTCGAATTTGGAAAGATTATACTGTGAAGGGTAAACAGAAGCTTGTCACTGCATTTTCTTCAATCGAAGGTCATAAACCTGGCGTGCGAAGTCTGAATGCTGTTGTAGATTGGCAACAGCAATCTGGATATCTGGTACTTGCTTTCCTCAAGTTGCTATGCATTAAGGCTACAGGAAAATTTGTGTCGGTTAAAATGCATATTCATTATTGTAAATAGTGCTTTGGTTACGTCTGCATCAGTATGCTTCTGGTGAGATATCATCCATCATGCTTTGGGATCTGGATAAAGAACAGCTTGTTAAATCTATTCCTTCTTCATCAGATTGTAGCATCTCAGCGTTGGTGAGTTTCTCACCTCATCTATAACTATTAACTACTATAGGTATATCACTTTTTTTTTTTGGTTATAAGAATTGTAGCTTTATCACTTAAATTAGTTCAACTCGGTTATGAAGTCATTCTTGTTCAAGTTCTGTGTGCAATCTGCATATGGAATTAGTAATTGATTTTATACAAAAATCTGAAACTTTTTGTAGCGTTTAATTCTGTTATAGGTGCTGTGTTGAAACTGTTTACTTTGTTATATATGTACAATGTTGGATGTAGAACATTAAGTGGAATAATGACTATCCTGCATTTGCTTTGTAGTCTGCTTCTCAAGTTCACGGTGGTCAACTTGCAGCCGGTTTTATAGATGGTTCTATCAGACTGTATGATGTACGAACGCCTGAAATGTAAGTTCTTGATATCTCTTGATAAGACAAGAGGCAAATATAAGTCGTGAAATTCTGCTCGAGTTACTATTTTTCGGATTACGAACCCCCATGATATTTATGAAAATGTTTCAATTGTTAGCAAAGGATAGGTTACAGATATTTACTTTTGCAAAGCTGCACAACTTCCTCATGAATATGTTTAGTTTAAACAGTTTCCATCAGAATTTTACTTCTGCAATATGTGCATAATATGGAAAGGTTGATTTGGAGGATCTTTGCTTGGGGATCCATTGTGTATTCTTTTTCTCTGCATTTGCTAGCAACACGTTTATGGTTCATTTTGTTCCGTCAATTTTGGAGTCGGCTCATTTGTTAAGATATCTCTATATAAATTTATGATGGATGAATATTTGCTTTCAGACTCTTAATATACATCAGTATGCACTGCAGAAGCCAGAACTAGATATTTGTACTCCCTAAATAAAAATAGTATGCTAGTGGGTTTAAACTTAGCTCTTCATTAATCTGTCTCGTCATATGTGATATTATTGATTGATTTGCATAAGCTCGTGCTTTCTGCTTCTTTAATTCTGTTACACTTATAATTCTTAGGCTTGTCTGTTCAACACGACCGCACATTCAGAGGGTTGAGAGAGTTGTGGGGATTGGCTTTCAACCTGGGCTGGATCCTGCTAAGGTATATAGAAAGACGCTATTTGAATTTGGTTAGTCGTAGATCATACACTTGCAGCTCTTATTTTTACGTCTATTATTGAGAAAGTGAGGCTTACATCTAATATTCGTGCCTTCATCCAGATTGTAAGTGCTTCTCAGGCTGGTGATATTCAGTTCCTTGACATCAGAAACGACCGGGATGCCTACCTCACTATTGAAGCTCACAGGGGTTCACTGACAGCTTTAGCTGTTCATAGACACGCCCCAATCATTGCCAGTGGCTCGGCCAAACAGCTCATAAAAGTATTTAGTTTGGAGGGTGAACAATTAGGCACCATAAGATACTACCCTTCCTTTATGGCACAAAAGATTGGTCCTGTCAGTTGCCTAGCCTTTCATCCCTATGAAGTGCTGCTTGCCGCAGGTGCCGCAGATGCTTGCGCATCCATCTATGCTGATGATAACTCTCAAGCTAGATGAGGATTCAAAATTCAATTCTTCTATCCTCATGGCTTTGATGTGGCTTCTTTCATATTGGAAGGCAGTGCAAGCGGATGGACTTTGGCGGTTGCAGATGGCTTGGTGCATCTGGACCAATGTGTGATATATTCCACTGCTCCAATTCTTTGCCGTTGTCATTGGTTGGGGTGGAAGCTTCGTTGGGTATGGTGCTGTCTACCAATGGTTTATGCTATAACATTCATTAGCCTCCGGTGTAGATTGGTCACATTTGTGGGGAATAATGTCCTGCATAATAGCTGGGGGCTCTGGAAAATAATCCGTGATATAGGGTGAAATGCGTGTAAATATTTTATTTCTTTTTCATTTTGGTGTGTTCATTTTTATTCCCATATACTCCTTTGTTCAATTTGTAAAGCAACACACTTAATGATCATAATCCTAGTGTTGCATGCTCATCCTGTATTCTGTTGAATTTGTAACACGCTTTGCTCTTTTATTAACCATATTGTAACTTGTAATTAATTCATCAATTTGTTTAGAGTTGCTATCTCCTCTTTTCTCTCATGTTTTCCATCTCTCGCGAGACGAATCTCACCATCAGCTTTTCCGGTTCGTTTCCGCCGGTGGTTTTTGAAAAATGAATGTAAAACTACCCTGACTGGCTTTGATGGAAAGGAATTTGGAAGCTTTTCCGGTTGAGAAAATGATTAGAACGAAGATATACCAAACCAAAATAAATGTTCCTCTGAATCTTCAGTTTGAAAATACGATCATTTTGTGCAGCTGAGCAATTGTAGACATTTTGACAGATTTAAAAGGCTTAAAGTTCAATTGCACAATAACGAAAGACCTTAATTTATCAACAGAAAGCTACGAAGTTCAGAGGCAGGGAGGGTTTGTGTTGGAATCCTACACATTTGGTGATCAATGATACTACCAATCTAAAGAAATGAAACGCAGACCAAACTGGTAGAAGATGCATGTTATAGTAAATATTCACATGGCCATGTCCCGGTTTGTAATCTTTGCGCCACTCGTTCACTTTCTCCCACCCACCATTCCTTGGCCAGCGGCTCCCGACAAGCTGGATGATGTGGTGCTGTTTGTCATCTTAAACTTTCCATCTGCATTTCCGAACACATTCAGATCTTCAAATAAACGGTACGATGGAATGAAGGGCTTTTGACCTCCTGCCTGGGCAGGGCTCCTAGCACCAGAGTTCACCGAAGACCCTCCATTGTTATCAGGCACATTGATTCCCCTTGCAGAAAATGAATTAAAGTGCTGCAAGGGCCTCTCTCCTTGTGCTGGCATAAAAGGTGAGGTTGTGTTGGCACGGGGTGTCAAGAAGGCATTGGTGGGCACATGGTTTTGGTTGTTCGAGTATCCAGGAGTAGCTGCCCATGGTGGAGGGGGGTAGCCAGACGAGTATTGAGGATATTGATGCTGAAATTGTGACTGGAATTGATGCTGTGGTTGAGGTTGTGACGGAGGTTGGAACTGTGGTTGTTGGTGTTGGTATTGTGGTTGGGATGTAGGTTGTGCCCATGGAACAACGTAGCTATAATAGGATGATGTACCAGGATTTCCGGGGTAGGATTGGGAAGAATGGGGATTCCCTTGTACACCAGGATGATGCTCTGCCTGATGCATGTTACCATTAGATGCTGGAGCAGTCTGAGGGTTAGATGTTGGGGCGTGGGGAGGGGTGGTGTCAGGAGAAGCAGCTGTTGTTGATAAAGTGATACTCAGTAGGTCGATTATGTCCTGCTCCTTCGTAGTTTTAACTGGTGGTGCTGGATCAGACAGAGCTAATGCATTGTTTGGGACAGATGTGATTGTTGAAGAAGATGGATACGTGCTCTCAGTGGTCACCAAAGCCAAACCATCACTATTTTCACTAGATGTGCCGCCTTGAGGAGGCATTGACCGGGGTTTAAAATGCCTGCATCCATAGAAGAAGGTTTTAGGCAAGAAACTAGGTATCACACAAGAACATGCATTTCCACGACCTGAAAAAAAAAAAAACTGAAAAAGATGGTCAGTTATGCACAACCTTCGAGCTAGCTGTGCGAATTCATCTTCCTCTTCTTCATCTTCATCAATATGGAGCCTTGTCATTGTACCAACATTTGTAGAGGGATTAGAAATAGGTCTTGGACTAGAATTGCTTGTGCTAGAGTCTTTTACTTCAGCCTGCTTGAAACTGGATTCAGACTTTTCAGTTGGCTGGGAACTAAAACTTGTAGCTTGGGTTGTTGGCAAAGGAAAACCAGAGACTATAGCATCATGTTTTGCAAGCAAAGTTTGCAGACTGTCATTCAAATCGAGACCCCGAGCAAGAAGGTCTTCATCTCTGCACATTACCCCAAACATGTGATGTTCAACATTCAATGTTTTAAGCCCTTGCACATGAACAAAAACATGATGTTAAATGCTAACTGACCCAGTTGTAGTAAGCATCTGAATCAGTTTTTTCTGGTTGGCACGACAGCGGTTGACAAGTTCGACTATCACTTCATCCTCCTTTATGGCCTACAAACACAGAAATGGAAAGTAAACATCTTATCCATGAGTTAATGAGGGAAAAATTGAAAACCTCATTATTCCTCATATGGTCATACCAAATGATCACTAGGATTTGTAGCTTGCAGCATGTCACCTAGGAGATCCATAACATTGCTCATAGAATCCAGGCCCGACAAACTAAAATTATTAAACAGAAAACAAATGGAGGAATGAATAGAAGATAGATATTTTAAAGTAATTCTTTAAAATGCAATAACAAAACGAAGTGCCAACGAAAGAATGATGACCAATATGGAATTGACCACATAGTCAAACTCACCTTAAATTTTCCATTTCTGTAGCCATCGTTTCATCAAGCCTTCTTGAGGAATTGCTAGGTATTCCATATCCAGCATGAGCATGTCGCAGTGCTGTATGGGCAACAGGTGGTGTAAATATTGGAGCAGCTTCTAATGAATGCTTAGGAAAATTTACTCCGGATCGCTGTCATTCATGCAGTGGACGGTTATTAAATAATATCTCATCAGGTTGTCAAATACAGAAGGGTTCTTTCCTTAATTGGGTATGACAAGAGATATGCATCTGATTATATTCAGTATCTTGATTTGGTATTGCCCCTCAATTGTCAATACCAAACTTGGAAGAAGACAATCATTAAAAACAAAAGGTGAAACCAGATAGCTTACCCTTAGTTCCTCGCATGCCCAATAGTACTGAGGATGTTTTCCTGCAGGCCCACCAAATGCCTCTTGCCAAGAGTCCAGCAATATCAAGATTTTTTCCCGTACCTGCATATCTGCCTGAAATTCCATCCATATATTTATATATATATATATATATATATATATATGTTTCAAGTGACATGGAGATACCAAATCCCCAAAAAAAAATAGGGAAAATTATAGTCAATAGAACAATGGGAAGAATAGGTTGAATAGAGCATTCAAAAGAATTATGTCCATCAATAGGGAGAAGAAGGTCCACCAACTAATAGTGCTGAACGAAGACAAGACACTTTAACGTATTCCACACACAAGAGGTAAAAAAGATGCAGTAAAAGGTCATGCATAGAAGACATGTCATCAAAGCATGAATAAAAAAACATTGGCCCATCGCCAGCACACGACATCAAACTCAAAATTTGTATTTAAACCCACAATAGACATAGAGAGGCCTTGAGAACAGGCCATCTGAACCCTGATCATTCTAACAAGAAACACATAAGCACACACCTAAAGAAATTTTTTTTTTTTGCAGGATTATGAAAAATTACACCGTCAAAAAATTTGTGTAGATCAGAGTCAGGTTTAAGAGACCAGGTAAAAAAATTTCACCAAATAATGCAAACTTTCAAGGAACTGTGAATACAAACGGCTTGTTAATCATATAATAGAAAAATTCCGGACTTCTAGTAAACTATATTACAATACATGACCTGGTCTCCAAAGACTCGAGCTATCCATCATTGATGAAAAGTAAAGAGAAGCTCTAATGAAATATGAAAGCAAAAAAAATATTGAAAAACAGAACCAAAATGTGCGTCTAGATCAAAATACCCTGCTAAACAACTACAGCTTGAAGGCTTACCCTCTTCCTCACAAGTTTCACCATCTCGCCCAGTATATTTCTCTCCGCAATTTGAACATGGACATAATCACCGCAGTTCTTCACCATTGTTTCCAAAAGCTACAGAAGTAGATGTATCCACAATTAACCAAAAGTAAAGAAAGTTTGGATCCCTCATAACATATATATCTGTGTGTGTGGGGATGGTTCAAATTGCAAGGAGAAGAGGATTCATGGGTTCCAGTAAAAAGTACCGTTAAGGCTAGAAATTGAACTTTGGGGCTCTTATGCTGCAACCTTTTCTTTAGAGCTTTTACAACATCTTTTGCCTGCCTGAGAAATTACATACCGACCATCAATAAACAAGCACAAAGAAGAAATCTGATAAAAGAACATGAAAAGGACAACTTAAAAAAAACCATAACTATGATGATAACTCAACAAGCCTATCACATAAATTGGTTGCCAATAATATTGAGAGAAAAATACAAAAATCTGCCCATGCTAAAACTACAAGCATGAAAAAAGTCCTACAAAACCGTGAACAGAATTTCCTACAAAGCATGCAAGCTCCTTTAATTTTTTCTGCTCAAAAAAAGGGAAAAGCCAGAAACATGAAGGAAACTAAAAAACATATTTAATTATTGAACTCCTTAAGTTGTTCTCTTATAAAAAACATATTTTCGCCAGATAACTACACATCTATAGAATTTATTTTATTTTTTCGTTCTGAGTATCATCCGTCTCTTCTAATTTCTTCATCTGTTTCTGGAAGTAATTAAGAAATCTAACAATTGGCATACTCCAGATATTCAATTCAATTGTATAAAGAAAGCATATAAAGTAATTCAAGAACAATATGTATTTGATTCAAAAGCTTGAACTCAATCTCTCTATCCCTCTTTATCTCTCTCACACACAGACAGAGAGTCTCAAGCATACACACAGAGACAAACAATCCAGAACAAATTTTATTGGTATTAGCCAGCTAATATCATACTGATGATCGTACAAAGAAAATAATTTCCCATCAATCAGAAACCCTAAGCTGACGGGAGTTAAAGTCAACTAAGAAAACCAAAACAAAAAGAAAAAAACAAAACCAAAAAACGAAAGCACAAAACTTTGAAGCACATATGTTACCAATGATGGGAATTGACGGAATCACAGATGTCTATGTTCATAGTCCAATCGGGGCTTATCAGAAGTTCGCTCGTCGCCTTCTCCACAGCCACTGTCGCTGAAGACGACGATGACGACGTTACTATCATCTTTCTCTCTCTCTCTCTCTCTCTCTCTCTCTCTCTCCCTCTCTCTCTCTCTCTATGATTTTCTGGTAAAGCAATAAGCTTTCCCTCTGCTTATCGATTAAAACTAACAGAATCGCAACTAAAAAGACAACCCACAACTCACTTTCGTGGAGAATTCAACCGCCATGCTTTCCTGTTTGGATAGGTACAGAAAATTCGAAACCCTAAGAAGCTAATGAAATTCTGAGTCTCTTAAGGAAAGAAACCGAATGTGTTTGGTACTCTCTCTCTCTCTTCTTTACCAAAATGAATGCTTTCCAATTTTGCTCAGCCTTTTTATTTGCTGTTCTATCATAAGCTGTTGCCAAAGTTAGAATGCTTTGTCGCCGAACTGGTTCAATCCAACCAGCTCACGCGCCACGTGGACATAACGCGCGAAGAGCTGCATAGGCATAACCGGTTATCTCCTCATACGCTACTGTATTCTTGTAGACGTTGCACATTGCGAAAAGTCCATTTGCCCCTCCCCTTTTCTTTTTCTTTATTTTTATCATATATTTATCCAATCATTTAATTTAATTTAATTTAATTTGATGAATAATCTTAAATTCCTAGTAAAGGTGAGGCTGGGGTTGAGGTGGTGACTTTAAGCCAGTGGTGGTGATAATAAGCTTAGAAAAGTCACAATGGAATTATTGGACTTTGTGGATAGGAGGTCACAATGGAAAAATATTATTATTATTATTATTATTATTATTATTATTATTATTATTATTATTATTATTATTATTATTATTATTATTATATGTCCCAACCGGGTCGGGCCGTCGCCATCTCTTTTATGTGTGCCAATTTTGTGAATAGAAACCAAAGCTTTCTTAATTAATGCTACTAGAAATAAGGGGGAAAAAGAAAAAAACAAAAAAAAAAGACAGCACATTTTTATTTTTTGATGTTTAGGTTTTGCTTTGAAGGTATGTGTGATTTTGAATTTGATTATCATAAAAAGTAAGAGTTAATATTCATTGTGTATAATGTTCTTTCCTTCTCTAGAATATTATTGTAGAAAAATAAAATAATAAAATAATAAGTAAATTTTTTTTGTGTGTTTATTCCAATCATGCATTTCTCATTGCGTTTGCATAGGAGTGTATAAGGAGAAAGCGTCACTAACTCCATTCTAAAATTAAGTTTCCAAATTCCAATTTTTAGCCTAAAACGTTGCCAATTTTTAGCCTAAAACCTTGCCTATGAAAATTATGAAATTGTTGTACACAAGATCCTAACAAAGAGATCTCCACAAGTTTCTTCTATTAACAAAAAATGCTTGAGAAAACCCTACCTTCTAAAATTCCGCGTCTGACCGCAGAGAACAAATGATACTCTTAAATCATAACGAGAAATAATTAAAATAATATTAATAAAGCAAGTAAAGACAAGAGAGTGGATGATGTCCTTTATAAATTTCCACTAGAGAGCAAATTCCGGGCCGGTTCTATTGACCTTTGACTTCAGCAATGCGATCATTGCAGACCGGTACGTACCGTGCGTATGGATTTCCATTCATGTTTAATATTCATTGTGGAAAGAAAAGAAAAAGAACAATGTACGTACAACATTCCATGGATAAGAAACACGTGAGACTCGCATCTGAAATTTTTGAGATTTTTGTCTGTCAACAATTCCCAGCTTAAGAAACTTAATAAAGAAAAAGAATTCCAAAAGATCATGCCGGTCAAAGGTTCTCTTTTTTCTGTATTTATTTACTTGAAATTTGATCGGCCCGTGAGAAGGAAAGGCTGCTATAGTTAATTAACTAGGATAGAGGTTCATTTAAACCCAAGATCAAATTTTTTTTAAATTTAAAATTTAAAATAATTTTTGAAGAATTATTATTTTTAATTATCTTATTTTAAATTAAATTAAATTGATATTTATATTACTTTTAACATGAGCAACAGAGCAAGTGAAAACAAAATTATAAATATAAGTAATGTTTTTATAATTCTCAATATAATATTATATAAAAAAAAGTAATGTTGAAATCATGATAGATTTTGGTAAGTGTTTTTTAGATTGTTGGTGAACTAGTTTACAATTGAATAACATTAGTTGTAATTTATATAAAAAAATATAGTCTATTTTAAATTATATAATCCTTTGATTTTAATTTTTCTATCTGTAAATTTTTTAATAAACTTATATGTTAGTAAAAACCTATGATTTAATTGCGCTATTATTTTTGCTGCACTTAATTATTTTATCAATTTTCTTGTGAATTGTCCTTTTTTTTTTCTCATCCAAGCTAGTAATTCTGTTGTTTGGACCCTTGCTTGATTAAGTATGGATGAAATATTATTCAACGTACTAGAGCATCTCTGTGCCTTGTTTTTTGTCCAGAAGTAGTTACCTTTACAAAACTGTCGAAGACAGCCCATCCTCACTAATGACGAAGCCCATTTTCAATAATCGTGCTAAATTATGAGATCATTTACAGCTTTGGAGCCGAGATCATTAATTCGAGGAATTAACCATATCGATATGGCACTTGGGAATTTTTGAATGCATCCAAGAGAACAAGAAAGCATCAATTTCCCCGTCATAGTAGTCAACGACTTATTCCAACAAGATTCTGTAAAAGAAACCTTGCATCTACGTACATACATACGATTGTGACATGCCCTAATGAAGCAGCAAAGTTAATCGGAAGTTGCTGTCACTTTTATTACTTTCGTCTCCTTCGCATAATAAATAAATTCATTTTATCTATCTTAATTCTTAAAAAAAACTGCGTTATCCTTTTCAGTATACAAATATATTCAAAGTTCATGATCAATAAAGTTCTTAAGCTCACGTTAAACTCTCTTAACTATATATCAAAAGGCATGCTCTCCTTCACTGCCGGGAACATTCTAGTTACAGATGCCGATGGCAATATATCATCTTCAAAGTGAAACAAAAACACCCTCACTCCATCGGCCCCCGACTACTCTTACTTGACGCTGCTGGAAACCCCAGCATCACCCTCCGACGGAAGGTCCATCTTTGTTTAATTTTTTTTTATTCAACCAAACCCGTACCCTAAACTCTTGTCCATATGCATGAGATTTTTTTATATACTAAATATTAAACTAGCCTCCTAAACTCATAGTACATAAATGATCAGTGCAATCGAAAATTCGAAATTCATGAACTTGAGTCATGCATAGTGTGTTGGAAAGTAATCAATACCCAATTCTACGGGAACTAGAATAGAAAAAACTTCTTTATAATTATTTGACTTTTCCTAGAATTCCTGTACAATTCTTTTCCTAGTTAGGCTATGTATATTTTCCTAGTTAGACTTGTATTCTCCATGTATAAGAACAATGTACAATCAATACAATAACCATTCCGGCTCAATATCTTCTATACTAATTTTACATGGTACCAGGGCAAGGTTAAACCCTAGCTCTTGTATTTTTTTTTTTCATGCTGTTCTCCTTTTAGGCAACAATTTAAATATTTTTCTTGTTTCGCTACTTCTCCATGGGAGACGACGAGCAGAGCAAGCCTAAGAAGACAGGTGGAGGTTCTGGTGCCTCCAAGGATGGTGGTGCAAATGACGCCAGCAATCCTTTTTTGTTCATCACAGTGACCATCCGGGCATGGTACTTGTTCCCAAACTCCTTAACGGCAATAATTACACAACGTGGCACTGGTCAATTCTCTTATTCCTTGGCGCAAAAAATAAGCTAGGGTTTGTTGAAGGGACCGTGCAAATACCATTCGATACGAGCAATCCAGATCATTACTCTTGCTGGTTACAGTGTAATGATATGGTGCTCTCATGGATCCTTAATTCCATTGAACCTGAGATCATCGATAGCGTCATCTACTCGACAACAACACATGAGATTTTGGAGGAACTGAAATAGCGATTTTCTCAAAGCAACGCACCAAGGATTTTCCAACTACAACGAGATATTGCTTCTCTCCATCAAGGGCTGATGTCTGTCGCTGGCTATTTCACCAAGATGAAGGGGTTGTGGGATGAATTGGCTTCCTACAACGACTCGCCAACATGTTCATGTGGTGCTATGAAGAAGCATCATGAACGAAGGGAATGCAATGCCCTAATTCAATTCCCAATGGGTTTAAATGAATCCTACATTGCGGTAAGGGGGCATATTTTACTTATGAATCCTTTGACAAGCCTTCGTAGAGCGTATGTGTTGGTTTTGGAAGAGGAAAAATAGAGAGAATTAGGTTTTGCACGGGTTGTAGCTGAAAGTGCAGCGATGATGGTGTGATCAAATCAGCAACAACAACGACCCAACAATAATCAATGGTCTAATTAGTTGCTACCCAACTTGTAACGACCCGTCCCGAATTCTGGGATTAGATTAGTGACTAATTAAGAATTAGCGCGATTAATCGGTGATTAGTTGAGTGAAATCGGACGAACGACGCAAAAGGACCGTTTTGCCCTTGGTCGTGGACAAAATGTTGACTTTTGACTCGGGAGGTCCGATGACCGAGGGTCGAGGACCGTTACGTAGATTGGATCGATACGAATCCGTAGACAGGCGGCACGCCGAAATCGGATGTCGGACGAAAAAGTTATGATTCACGGAAGTTTGATTTAACTATGCACGCATTACGAGGCGGAGACACTTGGCTAAATCTGATTGGTTGACTTTTTAGTGTGGGACCCTTGGATGAGTGACACTTGTCACTCATCCTATTGGTCATTAACCCCAAATTGTGGATCTCAACATTGATTGGTGAGATTAACATTAAAATAATGGTTTTGGATTATTTTATAATTTTTTTCACCCACTTCCACTCAATCCCAGCCATCCATTTTCCTCACACTCCTCATCCTCACCGTCCACTCAGCTGATCAAACCACCTAAACCTCACCTTCTTCTTCTTCATCGATCAAGCTTCACCATTACTACAAAACCGTGAACCCCATTTCCCACACACCCTCACATCCTCACCTATCACCCTTCATGTTTGAACGAAAGTTAGAGAGTGAGGAAAGGCGAGTCGAATAGTGGCTACGTCATGGGCCGCCGTGCACGGTGGAGGTAAGTGACCCGAGAACCCATTTTATTTTCAAATTTGGAAGCTGAGTTTTAGGGGTTATTAGTTAATTTCAAGGTCATGAATAGATTTTTGGTGATCTTTTGGGAAGGTATGGATTGGTTTCGAGGGCTAGGACGGTCGAAGACGACGGTAGTAGGTGGTTGCAGGAGGCCGGTTCATCCTTCAATCATGGAGGTATTATTTCGACCCATTTTTCATGTTTTTAATGGCTAGATCGATTGGGTTTGATGTTAGGAACCTATAGGAATGAAAATGGATAGAAATGGATCGAAAATGAGTGAAATGGAGCCCTGGACCGGTCTAGATCAATCCGGTCCGGTTCAGACCAATGAATCCGGTCGGCTGGAGGTAGGAGATAGTGAATAGTGCTAGGCGCGTGGGCTCACGTGCAGCCCCTTTGGGAGGCGCGTGGGGGCGCGTAAGGGGTATTTTGGGGATGACTTCAACATGTGAGTTAATCTATTCGATGTAACGAACATTTTGGGACTAGTTTCGTGTCGATCGGACACCGTCTCCATATTGTTCAGGATGTCGAAGGTTTAGGATCGAGTTTAAAAATAGGTAAAATTTCGAAAAAATTACGGGACTTCAATGAGAGGTTAATAAGGTAGTTAGTAACCCTCTAGTATGATTTGGACATGTTTGGGAGTCCCAGTGGCGGTGATTAGTCCTGGGAGGCTTACAGCACGCAAATCGAGGCGGCAGCTTAGGACGGTCTGTAAGTGGACCTTGATTTCTAAACTGCGATGCATACATAAATGTTTTATATGGTTTATAGAGGTGATTCTATGATGATAATGATTTGGATGTTATTGATTTACATGATTTCACGCATTTCGAGGCGATTTACATGTTTGCACGTAAATCGAGGTTTACGATTTTGCACTGATTATACGTGCTTATGGTTTGGGGAAATGGTTTAATGAAATAGTTTTGGATTTGATAAGGTAAACTCGGGCATGAGACCCATTTGTTTTGGAAACCCTCGGACTCGATGTTCCTTTTAGTCACGTTATCGGGCTAGGGCCCCAATTGATTCGTGAACTGATTTCAAATTTGAAAATATGAAATCGGACACGTGACCCATTTGATTTACTAACTCTCGGACTTGAAGTCCATTTGATTTAACAAGGCATCGCGCCAGAGGCCTAATTGGTTTACGTATCGGGCTTGAGGCCTATTTGGTTTACGAAATCGGACACGAGGCCCAGTTGGTTTACGAAATCGGGCTTGAGGCCCAGTTGGTTTATGAATTCTGGCTTGGGGCCCAATTACGATTTACGATTGTGATTTCGGGTTGGGGACCCATAAATGGATTTATGGTTCATGACGGTTTTTGGGGATCAGACATGAACCCTTGAAAGCTTTTGAGAATGATTTCAAAATGGTTTTTCATATACCATCCTTATTTATTATGGATTTTCTCCTCCGGGGAGGGTCGTTGGCCTGAGTGGATCTCGGAGTAGTCACAGAACACTAACTGAGTGGAGTCGCCCCCGTTGGGTACCTTACTCTCAGGAAGGCTATTATGGATTATAACCCCCAGGGAGGGTCATTGAACTGCGGACATTGACCTGGGTGGACCCTGGGGAGCCTTGGGATTTGAGACCCCGGGTAGCATGCACGTAGCTTTAGATACCGTGACAGGATTGGTTATATGATTTATGATAAACATGATTTCTTGGATTTGCGAAATTGTGTTTTATGGATAATAAATGGATTTGGGCTGAGTTCCCACATATGTTTGATACGATTATGGATTTCTGTAAATGGATTTGGGCAGGGGCCTATATGATTTGAATTTACGGAATTTGGGGCTGAAACCCTATAAATGATTATTGAAACGTATGTGTTTTGATAAATGGGATTCCTATGCATGCATGCTTTTTAGTGAAGAGCATAAAGGTCTTTTTTAAAATGTGTTTTATGAACGATTGCTTTTCGTCCATTCACAGTCTTTTCTGTTTTTCAATGCCCTTCAGGTTGATTACGGATGCAGACTGTAGCAGAGATCGAGACATCATACTCCTCCACCGGATCCTGGCATGCTCTGGAAGCGGGCTAAAGGTTTAAATTTTCCTTGGTCTGACACTTCGTGTCAGACAGGATCACGACACACCCCCAGTTAATCCCGGGGGGATTGGGGGTAGGTCGTGTGAAGTGGTATCATAGCAGGTTTGCTCTTGAGGTGCGCGCATGTCGAGGATGTGATGTCTCTATGAGCTACAGTTTGTGGTCAACTTGATAGTTAGGATGCCGATACGATAGTTAGTAGGATTGAATCGTAGATCGTTTTAGTTCGACATTTGATGCCGAGGTTGCCATAGTTTTGTCGTGGTTGGCAGTGTGGGATCCTATTAAAGGATGAACGTAACAGTGCTTTAGAGTTTTGATCGTGCATGGTTTTGTTGGGACCGTCGATTACGATACTGTAGGATCGGTTTTGACGATAGTTAGGAGTTGTAACCATTAGATGGTCGGATCTTGTTGAGTTAGATGGCTATGCTGCTGGGAGCAGCCGGGTTTTCCCCGAACCCCAATTGAGTGTTGGAACCTCTTTTTGCTTGATGGTCTGGAAATGCGAACCCTAGTTAAGTTGACGGTAGGATTAGATTGACGTCAATACGATGTCAGGGCCGCGGGGTCGGTCAGATTTTGGATGTTACTGCTGAGGACAGTTGGATTTAGAGGAACCCTAGGGTGTGATATTGGAACCCTAAGGTAGGAAGTATAGTTCGAAAATGTGAGTTGGTGAGTGGTTTGACTTTGACGACTTTTCGGAGTTGAGACCGTTGGTCGGTCATGTCATGTCAGCTTTAGTGATGGGACTGCACTCCGCAGTCGAGGTTGTGTTAATCGGTTAGACTTAGTTGGTTGTCGTACTACTTTATTTGTGTTGGACAGTTGGGCAGCTGAGGTCATGGACGACCTGGTAGACGACATTGGTTGAGTCGAGTTGAGATTGGTTAGAGATTGGTTGGACATGTTACCAGGATTGGTACTTGTCGATGGAATCCCGGAGTGAGGATATGCAGTAGTTAGTGCAAGCGATTGTTTCCGTTGGATACAGAGTCTCGATGGTGATATCTGGTGGTTGGGTCTGCACGAGTTGTGGCAGACATTACTATCGAGAGTGGTGGTAGTTGGGATTATTGAGAATTGGGGGACGTTCGGGGAACGCTTCCTTTTCTCGTATAAGTTGTCAGGCTGACGGTATCCAGAGTTGTTGAGTACAAGGGAGGCAGAGTTCCTCCAATCTGAGCAGAGGTACGGAGTCATTGCTTGGTATGAGCAAAGATTCAGGGTTGTCTGATTACACACGGTGTGCTAGTATTGGTGCTGGTACTAGTGTTGGTACTGGTGCCGGTGTTTGTGATGAAGATGAGTCACTAGTCGGGATGTGACTTCGTCGAGATGGGCATGTGTTTGGTATCTGTGGTCCGATAGTGGATCTCGGATAGTGATGAACTGGATTGGATCCAGCAATTGTACGGACATGAGGATCGAGTAGTAATGGACCACATCCTTTTGGATGTACTTAAACTTACATGACCCACCCCCAATCCCCCGGGATTAAGGGCTAAGCCATACTCCTGTCTAACTTACGCGTGACACGAGGGCTAAACTTACGTCCAACCACCGTATAACACGTAAGCCTGACAAGGGATTTCCAATCGAACCGTCCACAAGTTCCGGACTTTCCAGAGCGCGCAGACTCTACTGTGGATCGCGTGTGTGATGTCTCCGTCTCTCTCTACCAACAGCCCGCACAGCAACAACCTGGAGGGTAACGAAAACATAAAAAGACTGTGAGTGGACAAAAATAAAGGATAAGTTTTGAAAACAAGTTATAAAAAAAAAATACATTTATACCCTCCGTTTAAAAATCAATGCATGCATAATCAACTCATGTCAGAAAACCATTTCATATTCAATTACGAAAACCGAATTTTTTTTTTCCTTTTCTCAAATCCCGGGCCTTAGCCCAAAACCATCAAAATCCATAACATCCGGGTCATTGCCCAAAACATCGGAAAACCATCATTGAAAACCATCATTATCAAGTTCTCATCGAAACCCAAAATCACATTTGAAAATCCATTTCAATACATCGAACCTGATGGATCTATCCGAGTCTTTAAACTCAATCTAGGCCTCAATGTAATCCGAGTCTTTAAACTCAATAGGCCTACGAGGGAAAATCACAATATCCGAGTCTTTAAATTCCCGAGTCTTTAAACTCAATCCGGGTCTTTAAACCCAATCCGGGCCCGCCCCCGTTATAATCAGATCCGAGTCTTTAAACCCAATAACCAGATCCAGCAAATCCAATCCAAAACCGTTTGAAAACCATTTTCCATATACATGTCCAAATCCGAATTCAAAATCACCATTTCGAATTCCCAACCGAATCCGAAATCAACATCCCAAATCCCAATCCGGAATCATATTCATCATCCATTTCCAAATATGAATCCGAAACCATCATTCCGTAAGCCGGCATCCGGAATAATCATTCCGAATCCAAATCCGGAAATCCACTTCCAAGTTCCAAAATCAAATTCCGAATCGTCATCCTGAAATCTGATTCCAAAACCCAAAATCGCGTTTATCGAAACCACTTTTATGAACTGGGCTTCAAGCCCGAAATTACTTTTCCAAAATCCATTTTAAATCCTTGAAATCAAATCACATTTCAAATCCCAAAATCGAATCATCAAAACCATGATCAAACCACAATATAAATCGAAATCTCGTAAAACGTGCAAATACGTCATAATCTCGAAATCCGTGCAAAACCGTAAATCATCAAGATCATAATAAAAATCATAGAATCACGTATAGAAAACATATAAAACATATATGCATGCATCATAAGTTAGAAAGCAAAGTCCATTCACAGACCATTAGCGTCGTCGCCTCGATACGCACGCACTTATGCCGTTCCCGGCTAATCCGCTATCACCGGTTTTCCCGAACCTGTCCAAATCCCATAATAAGGTCACTAACTATTTCATAAAGCTTATACTAAAGCCCCGTAATTTTCCCGTATTTTTAACTATTTTTAACCAAGCCCTAAAACCTTTGGATATCCCGAAACATATCGAGACGATGTCCGATCGACTCGAAACCAGTGCCAAAATGTTCGTTACATCGAATACTTGAAAAGTCGTGTTGAAAACTTCCCAAAAAAGGGCTCCACGCGCCCTCACGCGCCTCCCAAAGGGGCTGCGCATGGGCCTCACGTGCGGCACTATTCATCGTCTCCTTCCTCTCGTCGACCCGGTTCGACCGAACCAGCGCAGGCGGTTCAACGTTCTAAATCCTCCAATTCAATCCAATTTCAACCCTGTTTTCTTCCATTAACTTCATCCAACTATTTCCTATCGATTTATGTGAGAAAAACATAGAAACCAGGTCTGTTCCTTACCTCCTTGATCGACGAACACACGGCCAATTCCCACCGTCGTGTTCTCACGACGCCGTCCACCACAAGCCTTCCTTCCAAGCTTAACTGACTCCTAACACCATCTAGAACCTGCTTTGATCAATCAAATTGCTTAACAATCATCAAAATTCAAATTGCCATTTTCAATCGAAAACTCACCTTTCACGAGTTTCACAGCCACCGTCCACGGTAGGCTTCAGTTCCAAGCTTCCAAACCACCTCAGAAACATTCCCCAATTAATAAATTCGAACATCAACCCCTAAATCAAACTTTCTGATTTTGAAATGCAACTAGGGGACTCACGGGTTTTTCACGATTTCCTTACCTCCACACGGCGTCGTGGGCCGCCGTGGTCGCCACCATGTTCAGCTCATCTTCCTTTCTCACTTTGCTTCACAAACCACGGGCAAATGAGGACGTTTGGAAGGTTGGATTTCACTCAGACACACGGCCACTCTCATCTTTTGCTTCCAAAACTGTGCACACTTGCACTTCTGTTTTAAAACCAGTTAGGCGGTCATCAAATGTTCCACAACCATCTAGAGAGGGACACCTGTCAAAAATCTGGTGGTCACCTTCTCCAAAACAGCCAAGTGTCCTACTGTCATTGGGCACAGATCCCTAGGCCACCATAATGACCAAAATGCCCTTTATTGCACAAATTACCATTTTGCCTCTCCTGTTCCTAGACTCATAACTCAGTCGTCCGAACTCTAATGACCGTGTGCCGCCTGTCGTTGTACTCAGGGGATCGAGACCTACCTAACGGTTCTCAAAATACGTGAAAATTCCTTGTCGTCCAAAAAGTCAACATTTTGCCCATATTTAATCAAATTACCAAAATACCCTTCAAATTCCAAACATCATAACTTTCTCCTCGGGTGTCAGAATCGGACGTGCCACCTATCTATGAACTCGTGACGTCTCGAACTACGTCACGATCATCGGTCAAAGTCTATTTGACCGTCCGAACGAAAAGTCAACTGTTTGCCCAATTTCAGGGGCAAAACCGTCATTTCGCACCGTCCGTTCTAAATCAGCCAACTAATCACCGATTAACTTCACTAATTTGTCATTAACCACTAATCTAATCCCAATTTACGGGATGGGTTGTTACATGAACGGTATAAACTGATAGGCGAACTTGGTAGTGAATTAGACTAGTTACGGACACGTGGTTGATGTCCGAGTGTGTTGGTTCCGACATGGTTGGAACTTCAGAATCGAGAGAGGTTGTGTTTGAGGCGATGAGGGGAATGCTTGTATGTCAGGACTCGTTCCAAATCCCCCGGGATTAACGTGGGACGTACCTGCTCCCGTCTGACAAGAAGTGTCATACCAGGGATAATTCCGTCTCTAGCCCTCACTGGGGCTTCCAGAGTACGCAAGGATCATAGGAGGAGGAGTGTGATGTCTCGATCTTTGCTACAGCCCGCATCTGCGATCAACCTGAAGGGCATTAAAACCACGAAAACTGTGAGTGGACAAAACAATCATTTTAATAAAAAGTTTTCATAATAAGACATTTATGCCCTTCACTAAAAGCATATGCATGCATTCAAAAATCATTTACCAAAACGTTCATAAAACCATTTGAAAACATTCTCAAACCTTTCAAGGGTTCATGCCCGGTCCCCATAAACCGTCATGAACCATAAAAACCTTTCAAGAGTTCATGCTGGTCCCCATAAACTGTCATGAACCATAAATCCATTTATGGGTTGTCAGGGCCCACCCCTAATCCTCCAGGATTAAGGGCTAAACCCTGCTCCCGTCTAACTTACGCATGACACGAAAGCTGAACGGATGTCCAACCTCCATGTGACACGTAAGTCGGACAAGGGATTTTCGATCCGACCGTCCAAAACTTCCGGCCTTCCTAGAGTGTACAACGTCTACTGTGGGTCATACGTGTGATGTCTCCGTCTCTCTCAACCAACAGCCCGCACCGCAATAACCTGGAGGGTAGCGAAAACACGAAAGGACTGTGAGTGGACAAAAATAAAGTATAAGTTTTAAAAAAACATTTCATAAAACAATAACATTTATACCCTCCGTTTCAAAACCAATGCATGCATATCAATTGCATATCATAAAACCATGTACGAAAACCAAACACATATTCTTTTTTCTCAAATCCCGGGCCTCAGTCCAAAACCACCGAATACCATTTCATCCCGGCCACTGCCCAAAACATCGGAAAACCATTATTAAAAACCATATCATATTTTCATTCACCGAACTTGCTGGATCTATCCGAGTCTTTAAACTCCCGAGTATTTAAACTCAATTTAGGCCTCAATAATCCGAGTCTTTAAACTCCGAGTCTTTAAACTCAACAAGCCTACGGGGGAAATATCAATATATCCGATTCTTTAAACTCCGAGTCTTTAAACTCAATCCGGGTCTTTAAACCCAATCTGGGCCCGTCCCCCGTCAATCACAATATCCAGGTCTTTAAACCCAATAACCAGATCCAGCAAATCCAATCCGAAACCGTTTGAAAACCATTTCTAAGTCCACATCCAAACCCAAATCCGAAACCACTGGTCTGAAGCCCTTCCGGCATCCAAAACCGTCATTCCGAATCCAAATCCAGAACTCATATCCATTTCATTTCCAGATCCGAGTCCGCAACCATCATTCCTTAAGCCGGCATCCGGAATAATCATTCTGAACCCAAACCCAGAAATCTACTTTCAAGTCCCGAATCGAATCCCGAATCGTCATCTGGAATTCCGATTCCAAAACCCGAAATCACGTTTCCGAAAACCACTTTTGAACTGGGCTTCAAGCCCGAAGACACTTTCCAAAATCCTTTTTACTTTCTTTGAAATCAAATCATATTTCAAATCCCGAAATCAATTCATTAAACCAAGTTCAAATCACGATATTTATCAAAACCTCATAAAACGTGAAAAAACCGTCATTTCCTCGAAAACGTGCAAAACCGTAAACCATTACAATCATAAATCAAATCATAGAATCACGTATGAAAACATATTAAAACATATATGCATGCATCAAGAGTTAGAAAGCAAAGTCCACTCACATACCATTTCGACGTCGTCTCGATACGCGCGCACTTACGCCATTCCCGGCCATTCCGCTATCCTCAGCTTTCCCGAACCTGTTCAAATCCCATAACGAGGTCACTAACTACTTAATTAAGATTCTACTAAAGCCCCATAATTTTTCCATATTTTTAACTATTTTTAACCGAGGCTTAAAACCTTCGGACATCCCGAAACATATCGAGCCGATGTCCGATTGACTCGAAACTAGCGCCAAAATGTTCGTTACATCAAATACTTTAAAAATAATGTTGAAACCATCCTCGAAAATTGAGCCACTCGCCCACACGAGCCACCCAAAGGGGTTGCGCGTGGGCCTCACGCGCTGCTACAGTGTCGTCCCCTACCTTGGGACAGACCGGTTCGGACCAGCCGGTTCAACTGGACCGGCATACCCGATTTTCGTCTATTCCTGGTTCTTTCTTCGTCCTTTTGATTCCATTAACTTCGTCCAACCCTATTTAAATTTTTTAACCAATTAAATCGTGAAACCTAGACATGTTTTTACCTGCCCAAGTCGACTAAGGAAACCCGAACTGCCTCCTCTGAGTCCTCGTCACTTCGGCCGTCTCAAGCCATGATTCCAAATGCAAACTTCCTCTTTTATCAATCCTTTAAACAGACTTTGCCATTCTTGAATCCAAAAACGATTTTGACGGGTGCCAAACTTACCATCCCTCTTTTACGTCGAATTTGAGTCCCAGGAGCTTGTCTCCTCTCCCTTTCCATTTTCTATTTACAGACCGTAGGCTGTTGATGAGGATTTGAGGGGTTCATTTGCAGTGACCCGTCCATCTCTGTTTTTTTTTCCAAAATTTGAACTCCCCACCGTCCACGACGGCTTCCACGACCGCTCCTCCTCATTGTCACCTTCCCCTCATCACACTGATCACTCACTCACCACTCACTATCACCAGGAGCTCACACACACAGAGTTGATCAGAAAATCCTCACGGTTTCCCTCTCCCTGTTTATGCACTTTTCCACAATTGCACGGTTCAAAATCGTGCATTTTGTAGCCGTGCACATACTAACCTTCCTAGAAACCTCTAGGTCTCCCCCACGTGTCCCATTCTCTATGGACAACACATAAATATCCAACCCCAAAAAGCCAATTGTGTCAGGACCCGTCCCAAATATCACCTCGATACTAGGGACGAACCCTGCTCCCGTCTGACAATCACACATAAAGTACCAGAATACCCGTAATAGTACTGTAAGTATAACTATCAGACGCAGGAGTAAATATAATACAACTGTAAGTTAGAGCATAGTTCTAAAAATGGGCACAAAATCCTACTATGCTAGTCTCGCAACGGAAGAACGTCGTAAGCTCTATGCCTCGATTCCTGCCTCAACGTTCACCCCAACGCGATCACCACGACCTGGAGGGAAAATTTAAAACCAAAAGTGTGAGTGTACTAGAATAAAGAAAAGTTTCAAAATCAGTTTTTCATCAAATCAAAGTTAAGGAAAAATAATAATAATATTCGTTCCCTCCGTTTTGAAAACATGCATGCCCAACTACAGATTAGAAAACCATAACGTAAACATCATAAGAAACAAAAACACTATAAAACTACATCATAAAACGTGAATATCAAGGTATCATTTTACGATCAAACCTGCTGGGTCTATCCGAGTCTTTAAACTCAACCAGGCCTCAATACTATCCGAGTCTTTAAACTCCCGAGTCTTTAAACTCAATAGGCCTACGGGGGTAATATCATAAATGTCCGAGTCTTTAAACTCCCGAGTCTTTAAACTCAATCCGGGTCCGTCCCCCGTTAATCAGAATCCGGGTCTTTAAACCCAATATCCAGATCCAGCAAATCCAATCCAAATTCAATGTAAACCCATTTCTAAATCCATAACCAAATTCGAATTCGAAATCCCCGGTTCGAAGCCCATCCGGTGTTCAGAACCGTCATTCCGAACCCAAATCTGGAAATCCACTTTTGAATCCAAAACCCACATTTAATCACAAATTATGTTTCATAAGCCATTCATCATCATCAGAAAACAATTATAGATTGAAATCCCCAAATATAGCATCCAAATCTGAAAACCAGATTTTTCTCGAAAAACGTGCAAAATTCCGAAAATATCTCAAAAAACGTGCAAACATACCAACCACATATAATCATCAAAAAGAAGCATAAAAACATATTTAATATCATCAAACATCAATAAAACAGTTAGGCATGCTCGTAAAGAAAGAAAGAGTCCACTCATGAATAAGAACGAGTCAATCGCGCTCCGTGCGCTCCTCGACCGTCTCAGGCGTCTCCCGTCCTGTCAATATGCACCAAATAGGGTCACAAATACATCAAGAAGACTAACCCTAATTTCCCCAATTTTTCGGGAATTTATTAATATTTTAATCTGAAACCCTAAACCGTCCGGATTCCCGAACTATCTCACAACATCGTCCGATTAACCCGAAAATTATACCAATGGATTCCTTAGGACTTTTAGAACCAAAACCATGTTGGAAGCTTGGCCGGAATCCTCCCCACGCGCCTCCACGTGCCGCCCAAAGTGGCTGAGCGTGGGCTTCACGCGCCTGCTACAGTGCTCCTTCAACCTCGAGTCACCCGGTTCAGCACAGTTGAACCGGTGTGACCGGTTCTCCTCCGTTCCTCCACCGTTTCAGTCCAAACCAATCCCAGAAGCTTCGTCCAATCCTAAGCAATCTAACCCCGTCCTAACTTATGAAAATCGACACCTAAAACCCATCGTTCACGGCCTCGAAACAGACGGCCCGTGGCCCCTGTTTTGGCCGCTGGCCGCCCAGGTTCTCCCCCGGCACGGCACCACAACCAAACGACTCCTGGGACCTCCAGGAGTCTCACTTCACTCACCAATTCCCTCGACTCTAGCTCTAGGTCCACGACTTTCGAATTGAAATTCACGGGAAAAACAGAGGAATTGGGCTTACCTTTCGATTCAGTCTCCGCAGTGTGCACCGCCGCGTGCCACGATGTTCGTTGGGTTCCCTGCAACCACCTGAGCCTCCCACTGTCTTGGTTTGAGCCACCACACGGCACAACCACCGCCACAGTCCACCGTCTCTCTGTTTTCTCCAAAAATCCAGCCGTCCACCGTCACGTCCCTGTGCACTATTCCTCCACCAAAACACGATCACCAGCTCCGCCTTGTCTCTCTGTCACTCTCTCATTTCACTCTTCACTCACTCACACCCTGAATCGATCACTGTCTCCCCCAGTCTTCCCCTCTGTTTTCTGTGTTCGAACCCAATTGCACGGTTTGAAATTGTGCAAAGTGTGGCCGTGCACACGATCGATCTTCCTAGAACCATCCAGCCTCTTGCACGTGTCCATCACCCCATGGCTCAAAATAAATATCCCAATCCACTGCTGCCACTTGCCCTTATCTGATTGGGCTGAGGGAAAAAGACTAAAATACCCCTCGTTGTGATAATTACCGTTTTGCCCTTACACTTTCCAGAACCGTAACTACTTCGTCCGACGTCCGATGACAGCGTGCCGCCTGTCGTTGTACTCAGGACGTCGAGACCTATCTAACGGTCCTCGGTCTACGAGAAAATCACAAGTCCACCAAAAAATCAACATTTTCCTCAATTAGTCAAACTTACGGTAACACCCTCAATCTTCCGAACGTCATAACTTTTTCTCCGATTGTCCGAATCGAACCTGCCACCTGTCCACAGACTCGTGACGTCCTAAACTACGTCACGGTCAATGGTCAACACTCATCCAACTGGTCAATCAAAAAGTCAACTTTTGACGCACTATTCACAAGGGCAAAATCGTCCTTTCATACAAATATTTACAAAAATTACATTTATACCCTTCCCGTAGGTACGGGTTGTTACAAATTGGGCCTATCTGATTGGCCCAAGGTGAAAAGACCAAAATGCCCCTAGGTCCAAAATTACCATTTTGCCCTTCAACTTCTCAGACCCATTACTAATCCGTCCGACGTCCGATGACAGCGTGCCGCGTGTCGTTATACTCAGGACGTCGAGACCTATCTAACGGTCCTCGGTTTACGTGAAAATCAAAAGTCCGATAAAAAGTCAACAGTTTCCTCTATTTAGCCAAAATTACGATAACGCCCCTAACCTTCCGAACCTCATAATTTTCCCTCCGATTGTCCAAATCGGACATGCCACCTGTCTACGGACTCGTGACGTCCCGAACTACGTCACGGTCATCGGTCAACGTCCAATTGAGCGCCCGAACTAAAAGTCAACAATTTGCCCAAACTAGAGGAAAAATCGTCATTCTACGTCCAAAATCCAAAAGTAACCAACTAACCACCATTAACTCAGTTAATCCGTCACTAATCACTTCGCTAATCCCGACTCCCGGGACGGGTCGTTACAATCTACCCTCCTTAAAAGAATTTCGTCCCCGAAATTCCACAGCTCGTACCCTAGGTGTGGGGTCTCCTACTCCATCTCAACCACTTCTTAACCTAACCTCTTACTCCAAATGATCTAGTCCTACTTACTTACCCAACTCTTGTTTTCGCTTCCCGAGTCTTTAAACTCAATCCAGGCTTTAATAATCCGAGTCTTTAAACTCAACAGGCCTACGGGGGAAATATCAATATATCTGAGTCTTTAAACTCCGAGTCTTTAAACTCAATCCGGGTCTTTAAACCCAATCTAGGCCCGTCCCCCGTCAATCACAATATCCGGGTCTTTAAAACCAATAACCAGATCCAGCAAATCCAAACCAAAACCGTTTGAAAACCATTTCTAAGTCCACATCCAAACCCGAATCCGAAACCACTGGTCTGAAGCCCTTCCGGCATCCAGAACCGTCATTCCGAATCCAAATCCAGAACTCATATCCATTTCATTTCCAGATCCGAGTCCACAACCATCATTCCGTAAGCCGGCATCCGGAATAATCATTCCGAACCCAAACCCGAAAATCTACTTTCAAGTTCGGAATCGAATCCCGAATCGTCATCTGGAATTCCGATTCCAAAACCCGAAATCACGTTTCCGAAAACCACTTTTGAACTGGGCTTCAAGCCCAAAGACACTTTCCAAAATCCTTTTTACTTTCTTTGAAATCAAATCGTATTTCAAACCCCGAAATCAATTCATTAAACCAAGTTCAAATCACGATATTTATCAAAACCTCGTAAAACGTGAAAAAACCGTCATTTCCTCGAAAAACATGCAAAACCGTAAACCATCACAATCATAAATCAAATCATAGAATCACGTATGAAAACATATTAAAACATATATGCATGCATCAAGAGTTAGAAAGCAAAGTCCACTCACATACCATTTCGACGTCGTCTCGATACGCGCGCACTTACGCCATTCCCGGCCATTCCGCTATCCTCGGCTTTCCCGAACCTGTTCAAATCCCATAACGAGGTCACTTACTACTTAATTAAGCTTCTACTAAAGCCCCGTAATTTTTCCATATTTTTAACTATTTTTAACCGAGGCTTAAAACCTTCGGACAACCCGAAACATATCGAGCCGATGTCCGATTGACTCGAAACCAGCGCCAAAATGTTCGTTACATCAAATAATTTAAAAATCATGTTGAAACCATCCTCGAAAACTGAGCTACATGCCCACACGCGCCGCCCAAAGGGGCTGCGCGTGGGCCTCACGCGCTGCTACAGTGTCGTCCCCTACCTTGGGACAGACCGGTTCGGACCAGCCGGTTCAACTGGACCGGCGTACCCGATTTCCGTCTATTCCTAGTTCTTTCTTCGTCCTTTTGATTCCATTAACTTCGTCCAACCTTATTTAATTGTTTTAGCCAATTAAATCGTGAAACCTAGACATGTTTTTACCTGCCCATGTCGACTAAGGAAACCCGAACTGCCTCCTCTGAGTCCAAGTCACTCCGGCCGTCTCAAGCCATGATTCCAAATGCAAACTTCCTCTTTTACCTCCAGAAACCTTGTGCAACCAAACAAAGAGGCTATCAATCCTTAAAACAGACTTTGCCATTCTTGAATCCAAAAACTATTTTGACGGGTGCCTAACTTACCATCCCTCTTTTGCGTCGAATTTGAGTCCCAGGAGCTTGTCTCCTCACCCTTTCCATTTTCTATTTACAGACCGTAGGCTGTTGATGAGGATTTGAGGGGTTCCTTTGTAGTGACCCGTCCATCTCTGTTTTTTTTCCAGAATTTGAACTCCCCACCGTCCACGACAGCTTCCACGGCCGCTCCTCCTCATTGTCACCTTCCCCTCATCACACTGATCACTCACTCACCACTCACTATCACCAGGAGCTCACACGCACAGAGTTGATCAAAAAAACCTCACGGTTTCCCTCTCCCTGTTTCTGCACTTTTCCACAATTGCACGGTTCAAAATCGTGCATTTTGTAGCCGTGCACATACTAACCTTCCTAGAAACCTCTAGGTCTCCCCCACGTGTCCCATTCTCTATGGCCAACACATAAATATCCAACCCCACAAAGCCAATTGGGCCTTATCTGATTGACCCAAGGTGAAAAGACCAAAATGCCCCTTGGTCCAAAATTACCATTTTGCCCTTCAACTTCTCAGACCCATAACTAATCCGTCCGACGTCCGATGATAGCGTGCCGCATGTCGTTGTACTCAAGACGTCGAGACCTATCTAACGGTCCTGGGTCTACGTGAAAATCAAAAGTCCGATAAAAAGTCAACATTTTCCTCTATTTAGCTAAAATTACGATAACGCCCCTAACCCTCCGAACGTCATAACTTTCCCTCCGATTGTCCAAATCGGACGTGTCACCTGTCTACGGACTCGTGACGTCCCGAACTACGTCACGGTCATCGGTTAACGCCCAATTGACCGCCCGAACTAAAAGTCAACAATTTGCCCAAACTAGGGGCAAAATCGTCATTCTACGCCCAAAGTCCAAAAGTAACCAACTAACCACCGATTAACTCAGTTAATCTGTCACTAATCACTTCGCTAATCCCGACTCCCGGGACGGGTCGTTACATGGGTCCTCGATCTGAAATCACAAGAAAACCGTAAATCAATACATGCGAACTCAGCCCAAATCAAACACAAGTGAGACTCTGCCCAAATCCAGTAAACCATTTCCAAAATATCAAATACGGGGTCTCCGCCCCAAATCACTTTCTAATACATGGAACACGGGGTCTCCGCCCCCAAATCACTTTTCGTAAGAACCACATACGTACTCATACATATAATCCATCCGCGGTACTTCCGAGAAGATGCCAACTCGGGGCACACAGCCCCTAAGGAACATATTATCGATATATGTCACGATTTATCTCTATACTAGTGTGCACACTACTCGGGGTCTCACTCCGAGTCTTCCCCTAGGAATTCTCCATGTGGGAGGCTCTATCTTCAGACCTAGTCCGATCATCTCTCCGGAATCTGGTCCGGGACCACATCATAACTTCCACTCCTGGAACGAGATCCTTATGGGGATACCCATTCTGGTCCGTGGATCGTGACTCTCCAGGTTGACGGTTGGAGGAGACCAAATAAATCACTTGGAGGGTATATATACATTTTCTTTCTCAAAACATATTTCAACTGGGTCTCATACTCGATTCATCTCAACAGGATCCCTCGAATCCGATTCAAATCCACTTTCGCAGGCCTCAGCTTAAATCCATAGTTCAACAGGGTCTCATGCCCGAATTCTCATTTCATAAACCGAACTGGGACTCAAGCCCGATGTTACAGTCAACTGAGCCTCTAGGCCGATATCATGACCAACTGGGCCCTAAGCTCGAAACCATAAATCAACGGGGCTTCAAGCCCGATTTCACAACCAACAGGGCCTTAAGCCCGATACCATAGTCAAAGGTGCCTCCAGCCCGAGATTACAACCAACTGGGCCACAAACCCGAATTCGTAAACCAATGGGGCCCTCGGCCCTATCGTATAACTCAAATGGACCCTCGGTCCGATTCCTCGTCAAATCAAATGGACTCCAAGTCCGAGAGTTCGTAAATCAAATGGGTCTTATGCCCGAGTTCATATTTTCAAATCCAAAACCCGTTCATTATACCCTCGTTGAAAATAGAATACGTATAGGCACGACATAAAGCCGAAACCTCGAAAAGCGTGCAAATACGTAAATCCTAAGCTAACACAAACAAATGCACTCATGGCATCACAAAAAATGTTCTAAAACAATTATAAAACATTTATGCATGCATAGATTTCGAAAGAAAGGTCCACTCACAAATCGTCCGAAGCCGCGCCTCGATACGTGCTCCATAAGCCTCTCCCGGGCCAATCGTCACCTCCGGAATTTCCGAACCTGTTCAAATCGTAATATATGTTACTAACTACTTAATTAACCCCTCACTAAAGCCCCGTAATTTTCTGGAATTTTTAACTATTTTTAAAGTCGAGCCTAAACCTTCAGACAGTCCGAACTATATTGAAACGATATCCGATCGACTCGAAACCAGTCCCAAAATGTTCATTACATCAAATAGATAATTTAGTGTGTTGAACACATCCCCCAAAAGGGGTCCTACGCGCTGCCACGTGCCGTCCAAAGGGCCCTGCGCGTGGGCTCACGCGCCACTGTTCCAGCGTCTCTGTCCTTTGGCCAGGCCGGTCTGAACCGGCCGGCCCGATTCACTCTGCAAATCCAGTCTGCCTTGACTGGCGCGACCGGTCCAAGGCTTTCCTCTCTTCATTTTTCGTCCAATCTCTTCCTAATTGATTCCATTCTTCCTATTTAATCACTAGAAACCTATTTAGATGATCAAAACAAAGAAAAACATGAAAAACCCAATGGTTTGATTTCTTCCCTCATGGTTCACATGCCCAGATTTTCCCCAGGGTTCTTCAGCCATGAACCACCCTCCAAACACTCCTCTATACCTTCCTAACAACCTATTTAACACTATCCAAACATCCAAAATCGTCCATAATGTCCTAATCGAATTTTGAACTCAAAATAACAAAACCGAGCATACCTCCTCGCTGCCGTGCATGGCGGCCCGGCCAATCCTGCCACCATCCTCATCATCTCAGCCTCCTTTCTAGCCTTCCTTCATGGTCCAAAAATAGTAGGTGAGGATTGGGGAAGGTGGGTCTAAGTTTTGGGATGGTTTGTATTTGGGTTTCGGGTTTGGTTTGGAAGAACAAAGAAGATGGTCGGTGCATGTATGTGGGAAGGGGGGCAATGGATGAATGAAACTTGTCACTCATCCATTGGGCCTGAGGAAATATCTGGGGCCCACTTGAGACGAAACCCAAGACGTCTCATAAAACGTGCAATAGTTCCTCGGAACTTCCGTGAACCGTAACTTCTTTGTCGGGCGTCCGAATTCGATGTGCCGCCTGTCTACGGATTCGTATTGACTCGATCTACGTAACAGTCCTTGATCCTTAGCCATCGAACCTCCCGGTCAAAAGTCAACTGTTTGCCCCTTTTCAACCAAATTACTAAAGTACCCCCGAACTTCTGAACGTCATAACTTCTTCCTCGAACGTCGGAATCGGGCGTGCCACCTGTCTATGAACTCGTGACGTCTCGAACAACGTCACAATCATAGGCCAAAATCCATTTGACTTCCTGAACGAAGAGTCAACATTTCACCCATTTCAGGGGCAAAATCGTCATTTTGCACCGAACATCCGTTAATCCTCGTCTAATCCCTGATTAGCGAGGCTAATCCATCATTAATTTGTAATTAATCCCGATAATTCAGGACGGGTCGTTACATTGTACCCGCATTGGTAATGGGTATTTCGAAGTCATTTAGGGTGACTTCTCATATTCTGCCATGGCAGATGATAGTTGTTATCACCAGTACTTTGATCGTGTATTGGTGGGTGGACTAGCGAATTATTTTGGGTCATCAAAAGGGGTTGAGTATTTCGAAGTTAGGTGAATGCGATTTATCATTTTCTGCTTGGTGGCAGATGATATTGGGTTACATGGTGTGGTGAGTGCAACGAGTTTTGTTTGCATTCACGTGGGATGAATTTTGGTGTCATCGTCTCAGATCATCCTTGATTTTCCTAGGTGGAATGACACGGATCGATATGAGGTAATTGGAAAGGACCGACAGTCTCGACGTGTCTCGTCGTTGACTGATCGGTTTATATGTGGGAAATGGTAGATGAGTGATGTGATTGACGAAGGATTCAAGAGGGTGTATGACACGACCCATCCGAATCCCCCCGGGATTACCGTGGAATGTGCCATGCTTCCGTCTAACACGAAGTGTCAGACAAGGAATAATCTAATGCCACTGCCCACTCGGGGCTTCCAGAGTGCACAAGGATCGATGGAGGAGGCATGTGATGCCCCGATCTCTGCTGCAGTACCATCCGTGATCAACCTGAAGGGCATTAAAAATAACAAAAGCTGTGAGTGGACGAAAATCATTAAGTTCATAAAAAACATTTATAAGACATTTATGCCCTTCATTAAAACGTATGCATGCATCGAAAGCCAGTAATCAAAACATTTGCTCAACAAGCCATTAGGGCCTTAGCCCAAAAACCGTAACTCAAAACCAAGTGTGGGAACTCAACCCAAAACTGTAGAATACCAAATCTGTAAATACAAAACCATGTGGGCCACTGCCCAAATCCATAAACACAAATCCAACCGAAAAACCATTTCATGGATCCAATAGTCCATATTTACCACATTACCATCTCCGGCATCCCAGATGCCTAGCGTCCCAGACGCTTGACGTCCCAGACGTCATATCTCACGGTATAAGCAACACGTGCTGCCTGGGGTCTCTCCGGGTCCATATCTCTGACATCCCAGATGTCTGACGTCCCAGACGTCTAATCATAGCAATCCTGCTCCTGAGTCACTATACGGTCCCGTAGCTCCGTACAATGACCCCTCGCAGGCAATGCACCGTGACTTCCCCAGTGTCCCAGACACCTAGAGGAGACCATCACATATCCTCGTATCAAGATGGTATATGGAAAACAGTTTTATCAAATCATTTCACAATATTTCAATGGGCCCTGCCCGAAATCTCCATAAAACATCACAATTCCATTTAGGGTCCCCGACCCGAAATCACGTTTATGAAACATAGAGTTCTAGACCCGAAATCACATTTATAACCCAACTAGGCCTCATGCCCGATTCTGTAAACCACTGGGCACACGACCTGAATTTGTAAATCAACTAGGCCCCTGGCCCCATTTCATAAATCAACTGGACCCCCGACCCGATAATATAACTCAAATGGGTCTCATCCTGATTCGTAAACAACTGGGCCCCTGGCCCGATTTCATAAAGCAACTGGGCCCCCGACCCGATTACATAACTCAAATGGACTCCAAGTCCGAGGTTTCCAAAACAATTGGGCCTCATGCTCGATTTCATCTTTCCAATTTCAAAACCATTTCATCACATTATTCATGAAACCACAAGCACGTAAAACCACAATAAAACTGTCTGCCTCGATATACGTGTAATATGGAAAATATCTTGAAATACGTGCAACATATGCGAAATCAATAATCACAATCATCATCATAGAAATCACGTATAATAAACCAGTTAGGCATGCATAGTATTTATAAAACCAAAGTCCACTTACAGACCGTCCAACGCTGTGCCTCGATACGCGTGCCATAGGCCTTCCCGGGCCATACCACTATCACCGAGACTTCCAAACCTGTCCAAATTACATTAGAGGGTCACTAACCTCTTCATTAACCTCCTATTAAAGCCCCGTAATTTTTCCGAATTTTTAACTATTTTTAAACTCGATTCAAAACCTTCGGACGTCACGAACAATATCGAAACGGTGTCCGATCGACACGAAACTGACAGGACCCATCCCAATCCCCCTGGGATTACCGTGGAATGTGCCCTGCTCCCGTCCAACAAGGGGTGTCAGACAAGGGATAACCAAGAGCCACTGCCCAACGGGGCATCCAGAGTGCGCAAGGATCGATGGAGGAGGTGTGCAATGTCCCAGTCTCTGCGGCAATCGCATCCGTAATCAACCTGAAGGGCATTAAAACCAAAAGCTGTGAGTGGACAAAAACCAATAAGTTTATCAAATACATTTATAAGACATTTATGACCTCCAATAAAAACGTATGCATGCCGCGAAAACCAGTAACCAAAACGTTTGCTCAACCGAGCCATTAGGGCCTTAGCCCAAAAACCGTTAACCAAAAACTAAGTGTGGGAACTCTGCCCAAAACAGTGGAATACCACAACCATACATAAACAACCATGTGGGCCACCGCCCAAAGCCATAAATATAAATCCATAAATTCAAAACCATTTAGGGTCCCCGACCCGACATACCATTTCATAACTAATAATCCATTTTTACCACATAACACATATCCAACCGAAAGGCCATTTTATTCATTAATCCATATTTTACCATTACCATCACCAGCATCCCTGATGCTTAGCGTCCCAGACGCTTGACGTCCCTGACGTCATATCTCACGGTTTAATAAGCTACGCATGCTGCCCGGGGTCTCTCCGGGTTCATATATCCGACATCCCTGATGTCTGACGTCCCTGACGTCAATCATAGCAATCCTGCTCCTGAGTCATCATACGGTCCGGCTGCTCCGTATAATGACCCTTCGCAGGCAATGCACCGTGACTTCCCCAGTGTCCCAGACATCTGGAGGAGACCATCATATATCCTTGTATCCAGATGGTATATGGAAAACAGTTTTATTAAATCCTTTTATCACATCATTACAATGGGCCCTGCCCGAAATTTCCATAAAACAACATAATTCCATTTAGGGGGTCCCTGACCCAAAATCACAATTATAATCCAACTGGGCCTCATGCCCGATTTTATAAACCACTGGGCCCACGACCCGATTTGTAAACCAACTGGGCCCGCAGCCCGACTTATAAACCCACTGGGCCCACGGCCCGAATTCGTAAATCAACTGGGCCCCTGGCCCGATAACATAACTCAAATGAGTCTCAGCCCGATTTCATATCAACTGGGCCCCTGGCCCGATTTCATTAACCAATTGGGCCCCCGGCCCGATTATGCACTCAAATGGACTCCAAGTCCGAAATTTCCAAAACAAGTGGGCCTCAAGCCCGAGTTCATATTTCCAACTTCAAAACCATTTCATCATATTATATACAAGTCATAAATATGGAAAATCCTTGTAAAACCGGAAAACCTCGATTTACGTGAAAGCACGTAAATCGCCTCGAAATACGTGAAACCGTACAATTTACCAACAACCAAATCAACCTCATACAATACCAACCATAATCCATATAAAACATTTAAGCATGCATAGAATTTATAAAACCAAAGTCCACTCACAGACCGTTTTAACGGTATGCCCTGATACGCGTGCCACCGGCCCTCTCGGGCCACACCACTATCACCGGGACTCCCAATCCTGTCCAAATTACATTAGAGGGTTACGAACCTCCACATTAACATCCTATCAAAGTTCCGTAATTTTTCCGAATTTTTAACTATTTTTAAACTTGATTTAAAACCTTCGGACATCCCAAACAATATCGAGACGGTGTCCGATCAACACGAAACCAATCCCAAAATGTTCGTTACATTAAATAGGATAGAAGTCATGTTGACCTCACCTCGAGATTCGTGCCCACGCACCGTCACGCGCCGCCGTGAGTGGCTGCGCGTGAAACCCACGCGCCTGCTACAGTGTCACCAGCCCAACCCGTTTGTCTGGTAAACGGGTCCTTTAACCCGCGACACGACCCGGTTCCAATCCTAACAATTCGACACTGATTACATCAATTGATCATCCAGTTAGTTTCGTTTTGAGTTCAATTAAAGGTCTGCAATCAGAATTACACTATTACCTGCATCAAACCTCACGATCGAAGATGAACACTCGAAGAACACTCCGAACACTGTTCATCATTCGAACACCTTCAATCTCAATCGATTTCCTTCAATTGATGCAACCAGAAGCATCAGTGGACTCCGTTAAACATTTCCCCCAACCCAATTGCATCAATCCATTGCTCAATCTTCACGACTCAAGCTCGAACATCCGTACACTGTGCAACCATGGAAGTCCGTCAATCTCCAATGTTTTCCCTCAATTGATGAACCCAGAAGCATCATGGGATCATGAGAAGTAGTTTCCCCACCTCAATTGAATCAATCGAAGCCTCAAACTCCACGACTCAACCTCGAATTTCCTCATCTGTCACCAAGTGTGTTCAGAGCCAAAACAACACCAATTCCCTTCGTTCTTTCGACGATTCTGATCGTTGTGATCCCAGGAAGCTGAATGTGAGCTCCAATTCGATCCTCACGGCCCAATTCCCAGTATTCTAATTTTCCCCCCAATTTTCTAAAATTCAATTTTTCGATTTCTAGCATCCTCTCTGCCTCTCGTGTTTCCCAGCCAATTCAGTCTCTCTCAACCTTCAATTTTCTCTCAAGAACGGCCAAGGAAGGGAGCCAATTTTCCCAGCTCACACACTCTCTGTTTTGCTCACGGTGTAAGGAAAATATGGAGATAATTAGGGAGAAAATGGAGGAAATGATGAAGGAGAAATGATGATGTAGGAAATGATGATGTTGGGAGGGAAACATGGATCAGAATTCAGGGGATGGGTGACACTTGTCACTCATCCAGGTGTGCACAGTCATCGATTACTATTCATTATTATATTATTATTTTAATTCGAGCCTCGGTTCGTAAATTCGTTTCCTTGACCATAACTTCGTCGTCGAATCTCCGATTTCGGCATGCCACCTATCGTTGGATTCGTATCGACGATACCTACGTAACGATCCTTGGCCTTCTTCCATCGGACCTCCCGATCAAAAAGTCAACATTTTGCCCACGACCAGGGGCAAAACGGTCATTTTACACATTTTGTCCGATTCCGCCCTACTAACCACCGTTCAACCTCACTAATCAAGATTAGTGACTAATCTAATCCTGGAATTCGGGACGGGTCGTTACAGAAACCAATCCCAAAATGTTCGTTACATCGAATATATTAAAAGTCATGTTGACCTCACCTCGGGATTCGTGCCCACGCGCCGTCACGCGCCGCCGTAAGTGGCTCGCGTGAAACCCACGCGTCTGCTACAGTGTCATCGTCCCAACCCGTTTCTCTGTGATTCGGGTCCTGCAACCCTCGAGATGACTCGATCTGTTCTTTGTCAAATCGAAATCAAATCTTTCAATTGAACATTCAAACAGCTTCGTTTTAAGTCCAATTTAAGTTTTGTAAGCTTAATTTCACCAATCCTTACCTTAATCCTTCAATTCGAAGATGAATGTTCGAAGAACACCTAGGTACTGTTCCTTTTTCGAAGTTCATCAGTCCCATCAAATATCTTTCAATTGATCCACCTAGAAGCTTTGTTGGACCATGAGAAACTCATTTTCGAGTCCAATTTCATCGTTTGATCTTTCCAAGATCACGACTCAACCTTCGATTTCCTTATCTGTTACCAGGTCCGTTCAGAGCCCAAAAGCCATCAATTTTCTTCATTCTTGATGTGGATCGACTCATAATGACCTCAGGAAGCTAACTCAAGCTTCAATTTCGATCCTAAAGGCTCCAAGCTTGAATTTCAGATTTTCCCCCCAAATTTCCAAAATTCGATTTTGGTTTCCAGTTCCCCTCTCTCTGTCCCTCGTGTTTCCCTTGCTATCACAGTCCCTTCAATCTCTCAATTCTCTCAATTTTCTCTCAATATCAACTGTGGAAAGGAAGCCAATTCTCCCATCTCTCATGCTCTGTTTCTTTGTTGTTCACGGCTCAAAGAAAACATAAAGAAGAGGATGGCTGATGACGATTAGGAATGATGATGATGTTTAACGGGAAACATGGAGCATAATTTAGGCCTCAAGACAAGGGATAGGTGACACTTGTCACTCATCCAAGTGTCCACAATCATCGGTCACTATTCACTAATTTAATATTATTTAATTCAAACCTCGGTTCGTTCGGTTAATTGATTTCGCTCCCGTGACCACAACTTCGTCGTCGAACCTCCGATTTCGTCGTGCCGCCTGTCTAAGAATTCGTATCGACTCGATCTATGTAACAGTCCTTGGCCCTCGTCCATTGGACCTCCCGAGTCAAAAGTCAATATTTGGCCCTTTTTCAACCAAATTACCAAAATACCCCTCGACTTCCGAATGTCATAACTTCTTCCTCAAACGTCGGAATCGGACGTGTCACCTGTCTATGAACTCGTGACGTCCTGAACTACGTCACAGTCATTGGTCAAAGTCCATTTGACCATCCGAACTAAAAGTCAATATTTTGCCCACGCCTAAGGGCAAAACAGTCATTTTGTACATTTCGTCCTATTTCACTCAACTAATCTCAGATTAGTCATTCTAAATCATAATTAATTAATAATTAATCCCGATATTATGGACGGGTCGTTATAGTGTAAGACCCTATGACCTGAAATTTGGTGGTTAGCTGAGGGAGAACTTGTGTGGATCCTAGGTGGATCGTGATTGTGATGTTGTTGACATTGGGCATAGTGACGATCGAGGATCATGATCTTGATGGTCAGGTTAGGTGGAGAGTTTATTGCCCTGCCTTGGATATTTGGATATGGGAATGTTGGGATTGAACTTCTTTTTAAGGTTAATCTAGTATGGTGTATTAATCGAACGAGTAGGTGTCCGACGGGGTCGGATTTGGTCAGCCTTAGATGTGTGGATGTTGAGATTGGCTTCCCTATGAAGTCAATCAAATGTAATGTGTTAATCTATTGAGCAGGTAACCGATAGGTTCGGATTTGGTGTGTCTCGATAAATGTGGGTGAGATTGGATGCTCTTTTGGCATGAATGGATATGCCTTGGTAGGCGTGAGTTGGATTGGTACGTGTGGGATTACGTGAATAGGAGTAGGCGTTGTGATGTTGGTCGGGTGACCGTGGGACTCAAAATGGATGATGGGTTGGAGTTTGCGATATGTCTAGTACTAGATTGGACAGATTGACTTTCAAATTGAAACGTGATTGACTATGATCTAGGTTGTAGGCTAGTTGATGGATGGATGTACGTACCCTGTACATTGTTCGAGGAACGATACGGGACAGGCTTGCAGTGCCTGGTGGCGGTATATGAGATATACCAGGGGTACGTTGGTGAGCATGATGGTAGTCGGTTTAATTCCGATACCATTCGATTGGTCGAGGACGTGAACTAGACATTGGATACTGTGCATTGGGTCAGGTTGTTTCTGATGGGTCCAGTTACACATAGGTCGAGTGAGACGTTAGTAAGTGTGTACTCCGATTGAGTGAGTTGGTGGTTAGTGTAACCCCAAGTAAGTATAGCGTCAGTTTTAACTGGCGACTGCCAAGTGGTGACAGTGTGGGAAGTATCGGCTTGGTTGTGATACCTGTAGTGGGAGTACGTACTTTCAGCTTGACGGTCGTAGGTTGGAACGTGTCAGAGTGATAGACTAATAAGGATGTGACGTCAACTTAGTATCACTGATCTGTTAGAGTGAGTGATCGACGAGATACCGTTATTATGTCTCGAGTGAGACTTACGAGTCGAAGTGTGGCTATTTTGGATGTGTACGATTACACGAGAGTGCCCGAGTAGTGGGAAATGTTTGGATTTCCACCGTTTGGTTGTGAAATCGGGATAGTTGGAATTTCGAGGATGAAATTATTTGAGGGAAGATTGTAACGACCCGTCCCGAATTCTGGGATTAGATTAGTGACTAATGAAGTATTAGCGAGGTTAATCGGTGATTAGTTGAGTGAAATCGGACGAACGAAGCAAAATGATCGTTTTGCCCTTGGTCGTGGACAAAATATTGACTTTTGACCAGCGAGGTCTGATGGCCAAGGGCCGAGGACCGTTACGTAGATTGGGTCGATACGAAACTTTAGACAGGCGGCACGCCAAAATCGAACGTCGGATGAAAAAGTTATGGTTCACAGAAGTTCTATTTAACTATGCACGCATTACGAGGTGGAGACACTTGGCTAAATCTGATTGGTTGACTTTTTAGTGTGGGACCCTTGGATGAGTGACAAGTGTCACTCATCCTATTGGTCATTAACCCCAAATTGTGGATCTCAACATTGATTGGTGAGATTAACATTAAAATAATGGTTTTGGTTTATTTTATAATTTTTTTCACCAACTTTCTCTCAATCCCAACTATCCATTTTCCTCACACTCCTCATCCTCACCGTCCACTCATCTGATCAAACCACCTAAACCTCACCTTCTCCTTCTTCATCTATCAAGCTTCACCATTACTACAAAACCATGAACCTTATTTCCCACACACCCTCACATCCTCACCTATCACCTTTCATGTTTGAATGAAAGTTAGAGAGTGAGGAAAGACGGTTGAACGGTGGCTACGACACGGGCCTCCGTGGACGGTAGAGGTAAGTGACCCAAGAACCCATTTTATTTTCAAATTTGGAAACTGAGTTTTAGGGGTTATTAGTTAATTTCAAGGTTAAGAATAGCTTTCTAGTGATCTTTTGGGAAGGCATAGATTGATTTCGAGGGCTAGGACGCCCGGAGACGACGGCAGTAGGTGGTTGCAGGTGGCTGGTTCATCCTTCAATTATGGAGGTATTATTTCGACCTGTTTTTCATGTTTTTAATGGCTAGATCGATTGGGTTTGATGTTAGGAACCTATAGGAATGAAAATGGACAGAAATGGATCGAAAATGAGTGAAATGGAGTCCAGTGAACTCGGTCGGCTGGAGGTAGGAGATAATGAATAGTGCCAAGCGCGTGGGCTCACGCACAGCCCCTTTGGGGGGCGCATGGGGGCGCGTGAGGGGTATTTTGGGGATGACTTAAACATGCGAGTTAATCTATTTGATATAACGAACATTTTGGGACTAGTTTCGTGTCGATCGAACACCGTCTCAATATTATTCGGGACGTCCGAAGGTTTAGGATCGAGTTTAAAAATAGTTAAAAATTCAGGAAAATTACGAGACTTCAATGAGAGGTTAATAAGGTAGTTAGTAACCCTTAAGTATGATTTGGACAGGTTTGGGAGTCCCGGTGACGGTGATTAGCTCGGGGAGGCTTACGACACACAAATCGAGGCGACAACTTAGGACGGTCTGCGAGTGGACCTTGATTTCTTAACTGTGATGCATGCATAAATTTTTTATATGGTTTATAGAAGTTATTCTATGATGATGATTTGGATGTTAGTGACTTACATGATTTCATGCATTTCGAGGAGATTTACGTGTTTGCATGTAAATCTTGGTTTACGGTTTTGCACTGATTATACGTGCTTATGGTTTTAGAAATGGTTTAATGAAATAGTTTTGGATTTGATAAGGTAAACTCGGGCATGTGACCCATTTTTTTTGGAAATCCTCGAACTCGAAGTCCCTTTTAGTCACGTTATCGGGCCAGAGGCCCAATTGATTCGTGAACTGATTTCAGATTTGAAAATATGGAATCGGGCACGAGACCCATTTGATTTACGAATTCTCAGACTTGAAGTCCATTTTATTTAACAAGGCATCGGGCCAGAGGCCCAGTTGGTTTGCGTATTGGGCTCGAGGCTCATTTGGTTTACGAAATCGAGTACGAGGCCCAGTTGGTTTACGAATCGAGTCGGAAGCCCAGTTGGTTTATGAAATCGGGCGTGAGGCTCAGTTGGTTTATGAATTCGGGCTTGTGGCCCAGTTACGATTTACGAATGTGATTTCGGGCCGGGGACCCATAAATGGATTTCTGGTTCATAACGGTTTTTGGGGACCGGGCATGAGCCCTTGAAAGCTTTTGAGAATGATTTCAAAATGGTTTTTCATATACCATCCTTATATATTATGGATTGTCTCCTCCGGGGAGGGTCGTTGGCCTGGGTGGACTTCAGAGTAGTCACAGAGCATTAACTGAGTGGAGTCGCCCCCGTTGGGTACCTTACTCTCAGGAAGGCTATTATGGATTATAATCCCCAGGGAGGGTCATTGATCTGCGGACATTGACCTAGGTGAACCTTGGGGGGACTTGAGATTTGAGACGCCGGGTAGCACGCGCGTAGTTTTAGATACCGTGACAGGATTGGTTATATGATTTATGATAACCATGATTTCTTGGATTTGCGAAATTGTGTTTTATGGATGATAAATGGATTTGGGCTGAGTTCCTACATATGTTTGATACGATTATGGATTTCTGTAAATGGATTTGGACAGGGGCCCGTATGATTTGAATTTACGGAATTTTGGACTGAGACCCTATAAATGGTTATTGAAACATATGTGGTTTGATAAATGGTTTTCCTATGCATGCATGCTTTTTAGCGAAGAGCATAAAGATCTTTATAAAATGTGTTTTTTGAACTATTGCTTTTCATCCACTCATAGTCTTTTCTGTTTTCAATGCCCTTGAAGTTGATTACGGATGCAGATTGTAGCAGAGACAGAGACATCACACTCCTTCATCGGATCCTGGCGTGCCTTGGAAATCGGTCGGGCTAAAGGTTTAAATTTTCCCTGGTCTGACACTTCGTGTCAGACGGAATCACGACACATCTCGAGTTAATCCCGGGGGGATTGGGGTGGGTTGTGGCACAACTCCAGTTTTAGCCAACAATCATTGTTTTGTTCTCATTGTGGGGATACAAACCACGTTGTTGAAACATGTTGGAAATTGTATGACAAATATGTTCAATCCTGAAAGAGAAGGAAAGCGATTCACATCCTGATTCCCAACCAAATATTGCCAGTTTAGGGTTGTTTGAAAATTGCTCTACAACACCTGATTGGATTATTGATAACGGGGCGATGAATCATATCACGTCTTCCCCTCATTTGCTCACATATGTGAAGCATTCCTCCAAGCTCCAATTGCTACTACTAGCACTTTACCAATAAATTCATATTTATTTTTAAAAGATATGTCCGAGGTTCCCCCATTCAAAGTTGACTTGATGTCTGTGAGTAAGATTACAAAGGATTTAACTTGTTCAGTGACTTTCTTTCCATAATGGTGTGTTTTGCAGGATTTGGTTATGAGGAGGACGATTTTTCTAGGTAAGAGACATGGAGGCTTGTACTATGTAGCAGCATTAGCTTCTCCAAACTGCTCTCCAAATAAATCTGGTCCATCTTGCCATTTGGCTCCAGCTTCCGTAGATTTATGGCATCGCCGTTTGGGTCACCTATCTTCAGCCCGCTTACACTCCCCAACAAAATGGGGTCATTTACCATCGATCTTGCATTTACACTCCCCAACAAAATGGGGTTATAGAACACAAACATCGACATCTCATTGAAATGGTTCATGCTTTAATTTTTCAAGCCCACCTTCCTCTTCGATTTGGGGAGGTGTACTTACTACTGCTCATATCATTAACCAAATTCCCACCAAACTATTAGCCCAACAAAGTCCTTTTGAAAAATTATATGGCAAACCACTTTCCTGTAAACATATGAGAGTCTTTGGGTGTCTTGCTTTTGCCACCAATAATCATCTCACATCCAAATTTGATACTCGTGCTAAGAAGAGCATTTTTTTGGGGTACCCTCGTGGAAAAAAAGCTTACATGACACGACCCATCCCAATCCCCCCGGGATTATCACGGGATGTGCCATGCTCCCGTTTGACACGAAGTGTCAGACAAGGGATAATTCAAAACCATCAGCCCAACCGGGCTTTTAGAGCACGCCAGGATCAGTGGAGGAAGAGTGTGATGTCTTGGTCTTTGCTACAGCCCGATCCTCGATCAACCTGAAGGACATTAAAAATAACAAAAGCTGTGAGTGGACGAAAATAAATAGTTTAAGAAAACACATTTCATAAGAAGACATTTATGCCCTTTACTAAAAAGTTTGCGTGCATACAAAAACCATTTATCAAACCATTTATTCAAATAGCCATTATTAGGGTCTCAGCCCAAATTCCGTAAATCCAAGTCATACGTGGGAACTCAGCCCAAAACCATAGATTACCAAAATATGTAAATCCAAATCCAAATGGGTCGCTGCCCAAATCCATAAAACATAGAAATACCATTTCTGAAATCCAATTACCATTTCATAAATCTAATTACCATTTCATAAATTCAACAAACCATGTTTACCAAATATCATATAACCAATCCTATCACGGTTTCCAAAGCTATGCACGTGCTACTCGGGGTCTCAAATCCCAAGTCTCCCCAAGGTCCACCTAGGTCAATGTTCGCAGATCATTGACCCTCCCTGGGGGTTATATTTCATAAATGCCTTCCTGAGAGTAAGGTACCCCACAAGGGCGACTCCACTCAGTTAGTGCCCCGTGACTACTCCAGGGTCCACCCAGGCCAATGACCCTCCCCGGAGGAGACAATCCATAAATAAAGGATGGTATATGAAAAACCATTTCGCAATCATTTTCAAAATCTTTCAAATCTTTCAAAGGGTTCATGCCCGGTTTCCCATAAAACCGTCACGAATCCAGAAATCCACTTTTTTCAAATCCAAATCCATTTAGGGTCTCCAAACCCGAAATCACAATTATAAACCATAAATTGGACTCATTCCTGATATCATAACCAACTGGGTCTCAAGCCCGATCATGTAAAGCAACTGGGCCTCCAACCCGATCATGAAAAGCAACTGGGCCTCCAGCCCGATCATGTAAACCAACTGGGCCCCCGGCCCGATGCCTTATGAAATCAAATGGACTCCAAGTTCAATAGTTCGTAAATCAAATGGGTCTCAAGCCCGGTTTCATATTTCCAAATCCGAATCATATCATCAATCCATGAACCAATTGGGCCCTTGGCCTGGTAATATAACTCAAATGGACTTCAAGTCTGAGGGTTTCCAAAACAAATGGGTCTCATGCCCGAGTTTACCTTTTCAAATAAAAAATCATTTCATCAAACCATCACAGAAACCACAAACACGTTTAACCAGTGTAAAACCATAAACCTCGATATACGTGCAAATACGTAAATCGCCTCGAAATACATGTAATCATGTAAATCATGAATACCATAATCATCATGATAGAAATCATATATATAAAACATATAAACATGTATGCATGTATCACAGTTTAGAAATCAAGGTCCACTCACAGACCGTCTTAGCTGCCGCCTCGATATGTGTTCCATAAGCCTTCCCGGGCTAATTACCGTCACCGGGACTCCCAAACCTGTCCAAATCATACTAGAGGGTTACTAACTACCTTATTAACCTCTCATTAATGCCCCGTAATTTTACCAAACTTTTAAACATTTTAAAACTCGATTCTAAACCTTTGGACACCCCGAACGATATCGAAATGATGTCCGATCGACACGAAACCAGTCCCAAAATGTTCGTTACATCGAATAGATGAAATTACATGTTGAACACTTGTCCCAAAAAATCCCCACGCACCGCCGCAAGCGGCTACCCGTGAAGCTCACGCGCTATGAACAGTGTCATCGTCTACCTCGAGTGGACCGGGTTCTTTGGTTCAGTCCAATTTAGCCAAATTGGCAAACTAACCCGACCGGTTCTCACAATTCTGACCACCATTCTCCATGTTTCTTCATATGTCCTCGTCTTATCCATCCCTAGAGATCTATGGTTTTAAAATCGAGAAAAAGGATCGATATCATACCTGTTCATGGAGGAACAGCGACCAGGCACCTGCAACTGCCCCTCCCCGTCGTCTCCGGCCACCATAGTCCATAAAATCAGTCCCAATCGACTCGTCTAAGTCCTAGGAACACTACCATGTCCCCCAAATCGATCCATAAGCCTTGAAACCCAGCTTCTGATTTTTGAATCAGAACTCCACCGCTTCGGGTTGCCAGCCACCGTACACCACCGTCCATTCCGTTAGCACCGCCACCTTCGTCTCACATCACTCTCTCGTTTTCATTCACAGGTCATAACCGTTGGATGAGGTTCAAAGGGGTTGTAGGGGAATGGGTGTTCGGGTTTTGGAGAAGAAAATATAATGAAGATGAAACTGATGCAAGGGGAAGAGAGAGAGAAATATCAGAGAAATTTTATAAAATAATATTATAACAATTAATTATATATTTTAATCCTTAATTAATCACCCAATCCTAGACTAGATCCACTTTTTAGGGAAGCCACCAATGGGATGAGTGACTGTCATTCATCTAAGGGCCCCACACAAATATTTTCCCAATCAGATTCTAATATTATTTTAATCGAATCCCGAGACATTAAATTTCCGATTTCGATCCTGTGACCATAACTTCTCCGTCCGACGTCCGATTTCGATGTGCCGCCTGTCTACGGACTCGTGACGTCTCGATCTACGTCACGGTCATCGTTCCTTGTACGTTTGACTCCTCGAGTCAAAAGTTAATATTTTATCCAAGACCAGGGGCAAAACGGTCATTTTACACCGTCCGTCTGATTTCGCTCAACTAATCACCGATTAATCTCACTAATCCTCCATTAGTCACTAATCTAATCCCGAAATTCGGGATGGGTCGTTACATTACAAGTTGTATGATCTCACTACCCACAAAATTTTCATCAAAATGGATGTTAACTTTTTGAGCACAAATTCCCTTTCCACACTTTGAGCCCACCCACACCATTCGTTCAATTGCAAGTCCTACCCACACCATCTATAGTAGACCTTGATCCATGCCATCCAACCTTGGGGCCTGCATGACAATTTTTACCCCTAAAACCAACTCTACACTTTCAAGCTAAGATGATCCCATCTTTCCAGCCACGCCTAACCCTCCAACCAACCATTCTTCCTTTTATCCCATTGACCAACCTATTTCTATAGCTGACCCCACCACATCATCACATGTTGCACTTACAAACCCAGACCAACCCAATTCTCTTCCACTTTATACTCCTCCCTTTTCTACCAATCCACCTGTTAGAGTCTCTCAGCATTCCAAACAAGCCCCATTTGACAAAAAGATTATGTTCTTAATCAGGTACTCGTGCCTAGACCTATATCATCTTCTTCCTCGTTGCCGATCCTACCCAAAGGTACTCGTTATCCTATATGTAATTTTCTCTCATACCATCGTCACACCCATTCACATCTCTCTTTTATTGCAACGTACTGTCAGTAGTAGTGTGGAACCTTCTTACTTTACAGAGGCTGTTGTAGATCCCAATTGGAAACAAGCTATGCGTTCTGAGCTTGAGGCTTTAACGTCGAACAACACATGGATGCTCACTACTTTGCCCCCAATAAACACCCAATTGGTTGTCGAAGGGTTTACAAAATCAAGCACCATTATGATGGGTCCATCGAAAGCTATAAGGCTCGCCTCGTGGCCAAAGGATATACTCAAACTGAGGGGATTGATTATCATGATACTTTCTCCCCCACGACCAACATGATTACTGTACGTTGTTTGCTTGCTATCACTGCTGCATTGAAATGAAAATCCTTTTTCTTTTAGATGTAAAAGTCTAGCATATTGGTAGTTGCATTAAATTGATGAAAATTGCATGTCCATTTGCAACATTTGCAAATCTCATATCCAAATTTTGAATAATGAGGGAAATTTTATTAATGAAAAGACTTAAACTAGTAGAGAAATTCATTTCAAATCCTTTGTCTACTCAGACACTTTCATTTATAAAACAAATTTGTATATGAATGAGTCATTGCCCTTTCTGTGAGCCAAACAAATAAAAACACTTCTACAAGCAAGCTTGTTCTTCTAAGAATACAAAACCAATAACAAAAGATGAGTAATTTATGTCGACTAAATTTATAAAGTACAAGGCTATTAATTAGGGAGTCTTAGGAGTGTTAGGACTTTGGCTTGCCTCATTTGAATTATTGGTCCCTACATCGTAAACTAGGTAGTCATTTCCTTGAGTTTCTATTGGCTGCACTTCTGCCTTCTTTTTCTCTTTGAGAATCACTAGCTTAGGCATAACCTCTAGCAAGAAACTTCTTCCATTCCATACAGCTACCGATATCTTAAGTATTTGAAAAGATACATGCAATTCATAAGACAAGAATATAGGGACTGTGAGCGCCATAGTTGCCACAGTAAACAAGGCTCGGAGCAGAGTGTACATGAGCAGGCGATTTTGAACCCCTAACACGCCGCTCAAGCACCACCATACATTAGCAGAGTGTACATGAGAAGAAAATTCTTTTGTTATTGAGGCAGGGGGCTATCAATAAAGTAGGTTTATCATGTAGAATCTTCTATTCAGTAGATGCAACTTCATGTTTTCCCTTGTGTGTAATCAGTTGTTTTTCCCAAACTTCTATAAAGTATACTATCAATTATGCTCTATTGTCTGCAAAAACAATGTAGAAAAAAAAGCAAAGATTTAGCTCAAACTACTGCTTAGTAAAATTTTAAAAGGAAAAGTTTCATTCAACTTTAATACGTCTCAAATTACAACATAACCGCATGCTGCAAAAAAATTGCAACAAAAGTGATCATGAATACTTGTAATAAATGAGAAACTCAACTAGAACACATCACATCATTAACTTCATTACGCACAATACATGAATATAATCTCGATGGTAAACAGTTGAGAAGGAAAAAATACAGGGGCCCTAAAAGAAATGCAGGGGATCAGAACTTGAGAGGAAATGGTGGATGCTTGAGTCTGAACAAGATTCTAATGAAAGGGAATGGAACTGTGGTCCAATGATGCTGATATACCTTATGAAAACATAAACATATGGTTTTTCTTATTAAAATAGAAAAATGTTGGATATCCAAAAATCTTCACTCATAAAAACTAAAAAGAAATGAAAATCCAACCAAAATTAACGATCATGAAACAAAACCTAGATTATTCAATTACCCCAGACTAAAATCATCTTAAATTATTCAATCAAAGCTGGTATGTGTCACCGGCACTTGCTGTTAAGAGATGCCAACAGAAGATAATATTGAACGTCGGGATTGGGGATGCCACCAAAGAACCACGAGCAGGAACCTCAAACTAGCTCCAATGCCTATGAGATTGTGTTGGCGCAGCGGGGTGGGGGTGGGGGTGGGGAGCGAGGGGAGTCGACGACAATTTGCGTTTTGGAGGAGGGAAAGAGAAGGGGGTGGGGATGTGGGGAGCGAGGGGAGTCAACTTAAGATTAGGATTTTTTGATTTTGTTATTATTAATCACCAATTTAATATATTGTTTATTTTAATTTAAATTTAAAAACACTAATTTAAAAAATGATGTGGATTGCCACATCATATGCCACATTTGTTGGGATGGGAAATTTGGAATTTAAATTTGTTCCTATAGCATTATTATATTTGCCAAGTAGAATTTAAATTTGTTCCTATAGCATTATTATATTTGCCAAGTAGATCTAACTCTGTTGATAAAAAGCCTTATTGATGGTGCGTGGTGGCAATATGTTTAGCCTTTTTCCGGATTCTCATATTGTGTTGTAAACCTGTGATTTCAAGTTTAAACTCAATGGTCTAGAAAAAGAAGAAGAAGTAATAATATGTTTTATCATATTATTAGATGTGATTTTCTTTTTTGTTTGTTAAACTCTGGGTCCTAGTGCAAGAAATATTAGATCATACGTACCAACTTTAAACTTTACAAATCACAAAAATTAAGAAATATAAGATCATATGTACCAAATTTAAACTTCACAAATCACAAAAGTTAATTTGAGATGAGACAACCATAAAAACAACAAGATTATTAAATAATTAATTAGACATAACGCAATACAAAGTGTATATTAATATAAATATTGTGAAGAGTTAGCTTCATTAATTCACTAGTCTTTCCCTTTTCGATCTTGATTAACCTCATGAAGAATCACCACAACAGCAACTATAAATCCGAAATCAACTCGAGGATACACCGTCACTAAAAATGTGTCTTGTCCTAACACATTGTTCTTAACACCAAGTTTCTTATGCATCTGTGTTGAATCAAAAATCGAACCCGCCGCGAAATGTCCTCACAATTCCTGCAAACAACAAACAATTAGCTATCGTTGCCTCGATCGATTTACCTGGGGGGTTGTTCGACCAAGAACACTCCGATGCCTAAGTTAGCTTTGAAAGAGGAAAAGGATATACTTCGAAGCGAAGAATCGACGTATCTTGGAAATGAAATGTGCTCCGCTATTTATAGGAAAACCTTGGGAGCCTTGAAGCGTTCTGATTAGTCGGTTGAATTTTTAATTAATAAATAATATATTATTATTTAATATATTATTTAATAATTATAATGATGGCTCATCATGATAGTAATGGCAATTATTGTATTTTAATATTAATATTAATTGTCCGTTACTATGAATAATGACAGTTAACTCTCGGGGAGAATATTAATATTACGGAGATTTTAACCCGATCAAATAACGTATTTAGTTGGTAAATAGATTATTGAATGTGAGGGTGTTTTCAAATGATCAGCATTATTGTCAGGGGCAGTTTGGTCATTTTGGGAATTACGGGCCACGTGGCAGCTCCATAATTTTCGGATGATTTTGGATTCCACAAATGCCCCCACATTGCTTCGGAATTCAGGGAATCTGAAGGGATGTACATTGTTTGGAATTTTATATTACCGGGTTTGCCGGTTATTGTTGGGTTCAAAAATCAAGTCAGTGTTTATTTGACGATTTTGCCCCTGGTTATAAGGGCCAAAAGTTGACTTTTTGATTAGAACACTTTCTGGACTTACCGAAGAGACTGTTGAGTACGTCTCGAGGCGATGAATCCGCAGACAGGCAGCATGCGTCAATCGGAGGTCGGATGTGAAAGTTGTGGGTCTGCGATGGCGAGGGGCATTTTGGTAATTTTGAAAGATAAGGGTAAAATGTTGACTTTTGACTCAGACGATCAAACAGACTTTGGCCAATGACTGTAACGTAGTTCGGGATGTCACGAGTCCGTAGACAGGTGGCATGTCAAAAACGGAGCTTGGATGTGAAAGTTATGGATCTACATAGTCCAGGGGAAAAACGGTAATTTTCCGAGCGAAGGGCAAAACGGTCTTTTAACAAACGAATGGTGGATGCTGACTCATGCTACCAGCCAAATGATACATGTCACTTTTCCCCTCACCTTTGCACCTGATTTTATGGATGAAATCATGGATTAGGGACATTAATCCCTTAATTAGGGAAAAAAAACATTGCGTTTTCCATTCTTGATAGTGTTAAATAATGGATCGATTCAGTTGTGAGAATGAGAGATTGAAAGGATTGAATTAGAGAAAAAAAAAACACGAGGGACAGAGGGGTCACTGAAATTTCAGAATTCGAAAAGTTTGAAAATTATGGTGAAAATTCGAATTCAAAGTTGTGAGCTCTGTGGATCAAAATTGAAGCTTGATTAAGCTTCCTGAGATCATTTCGAGCTAAACCACAACAAAAACGAAGGAGTTTGATGCCGTTTCGATCAAGAACCGAAGCTCCAAAGTCTTCGAAAAACCGAGTTTGAATTTGAATGGTTAGAAGTAAGGGTTGGTGCAATTGATTTTGTATTAATGTTCATTATAATCAGAGGTTGCTTCATGTGTAAATTAATTAGGGAAATTGTTAAGGTTTGGGTGAGATTGAATTTGAAACCCGTTCGAAGATCCATTGGAGAATTGATGGATTTAGACTTCTATTGATGAAACTAAAACCACAGATCCGAAATTAAGAAGGATTAGAAGGGATTAGGCGAAAGAATGGAAGGTTTTGCGGTCGAATTGAAGCAGATTGTACCGGGTCTGATCGCGGGTACACGACCCGTTTATCAGAGAATCGGGCTGTAGGGATGACACTGTAGCAACACTATTCATGCGCGTGGCTTTCACGCGCAGCCGCTTGCGGCGGCGCGTGAGGGCGTGTGGTGAGTTTTCTGGGGAAATGTTCAACAGGTGTTTTACTATACTCAATGTAACGAACATTTTGGTATTGGTTTCGAGTCAACCGGACATCGTATCGATATTGTTTCGAGGGTCCGAAGGTTTAGGTTATGTTTTAAATTAATATTTAATTCCCGGAAAATTGTGGGAAATTGATATGATATTCATAGAGTCATTATTGACCCTTCATGATGATTTTGGACAGGATTCGAGATTCCTGGAAAGTGTCATCCCTTGGACGGTGTGTGTGAGCCTTGGTAGGTTGGCTCACATTCAATGTGACTCTTGCTAGTGCCACAAATATGCTTGCTACGCGTCAAGAGTCCGTCGAAGGTGTTTAGAAGCTTTGTTGGAGTGGGTGTGCAACCGGCGCCACGTGGCGGGTGGAGATTGGCTGAACAGTCGACGGGGATTTGGAGGTGACTGAGTGCACCTCACGGGCTATGTCGAAGCAAAACTGCGGACGTGACTAGTGAGTATTGGTAGGCTGTCTCACATTCAATGTGACTCTTGCTAGTGCCATAAATACGCTTGCTACGCGTCAAGAGTCCATCGAAGGTGTTTATGAGCTTTTTTGGGTTTGATTCAACCGGCACCTACTCTATTTGTTTGAGGTGGTTGTTTTCATGATGCGTCATGGTGCACTTCTCGAGAGACCCAGCAAACTCGCTTTGTGGGAGCGTGGCGGTTCTCGTAGCCTAAGTCCATTCCGAGAGAAAGATATGGAGTTTGAGAAGCCTGAAGACTTCATGGAGTGGAAAGCTCGCAATCAAATTGCCTTTCCGGACGATGTTTTTGTGGAGCTTGGCGACAGATGTTCTTCCATGAAGGCCCTTAAGCATGGAAGAGAAAAAAACCCTATCGGCGGTCGATGGACTAAATTCCACCCTTTGATCATTGGGTGGGGTTTCAAGTTTCCGTTCTCGAAGTTCTTCTCCAAGATTATTGGCCGGATGGGATGCAGCCCTGCTCAACTGGGCGTCGATGCCTATCGACACATCATGTGCTTCGAGAAGCTGAACAAATTCTTTGGCCTGGGACTCACTGAAGATGAATTCTGGCATTGCTAGTCCGTGTCACACAACGGAATTACCGGCGGTCAGCTTTCTCGTGTCGTACCCAAAGTGAAGTTTTTTTTAAGGATGGAGTTCGATGACAACACGTACAGATTCAACTGCATCGAAGTTGGTGGCGCATGTGACAAACACGCCTCCCCGAACTTGAGGATTGCCTCACACTTTCACATGTTTGATGAGTTGTACAGTGGGTTTGGAGGTCATCCTGATCTCAAAAAGATTGACATGGCCCTAAAAATTCCTCTAGAGTTTCGAGACATGAGCTGGCTACTCTCTCCACTTAGAGACATGAATGGCAGGAGGCCTTCAGACATCCTAATCAAGGAGTGGTTAAACGCTCCACTGCGCTTGAAAAAACCCGTTCCCCAGAAGAAGAACAACATGCAAGGACCCATTGGCTCTTTGGAGAAAAATCATGATGATCAGCTTCCTTCCAAGCCCGACCGTTCTAGTCCTGCAGAGTCATCTAGCAAGCGCAAAACCTCAGACGGTCCCTGTGAGGATGCAGCCAAACAACTTAAGAAGCTCAAGGCGATTCCTACTTCCCTTGAAGTGATTGAAGTGTTGAGAGATGAAGGCCCATATCGAATAGTGGGGGAGTCACGGTCGACATCCAAGACTCCTGATGTGATAGGTGCCTCCATCCTAGCTGAGAGAATTCAAAAAATTGTTCCGCAAGGAGCTTACGAAAAGGTAGTTCGAGACCTTAAGATTGTGAAAGCTGGGGCCCACAAGTTGGTTGACATGCTTCGTGGAAATGCTAGTTTGGGAGATGAAAACGAGCGAATGAAGAGCGGATGCAAACGCCTTCGAGAAGCCTGAGACCACTCCAGACGGAACAACGAAGCCTTGGTCGGAAGAATCCATACATTGGAAGTCAAAGTGGGGGAGCTGGAGACGAGCCGTGCAGAGAGGATGCTGATAGAAAAGGAGCCAGATATTGCTCGAGATGAGGTCACTTTGCTGCGCAGGAATTTGCATGACTCAGATGAAACAATCAGACTTTTGGAGGTGGAGATCTAGAATCTGAAGACTGGAAGGCTCCCGGGACACGACCATTTACTATCACCGCATGCCCCCACAACTTTGTGCCAAAAAGAAAATGAGGCACAAAAGTTGGACATGGCAAGCTACAGCGGGGTCACCACTAAAGAGCGGGAACCAGAGCTGGAGCAAGAGTTTGAGCCTCCTCTGGAACCTGACCTAGAGCCCGAGACCAGGACCAGGAAGGAAGCTGCCCTTGAGACTGCTGATTCATTGTTTAACGACACTTCCCTACTTTTAGCAGAAGAGTGGGAAGAGTTTAGAAAAACAATGGGTTTTGAAGACTTGCGTAGTTCCTTTACATGTGTATGTTGGCTATTGCATTTTCATTTTTTGCATTGAATAACTGTTGTGAGCAATCGACATGTGATTTGCCAAACACCCTCCAAATGAATAAATAAGAGAAATCTTCTATGCTCTTTTTAATGTGTCGAAGCGAGTAAAATGCTTGTTAATGTATCGGTATGAGCTCATTCATATGACCCTACTACAACCATGGGTGTACAACAACGAGTTCTAAATAACTTGTGGCGTTAGACGATGAAGTTTTTGGTATGTTGCCTTCAGGGAAGGGCTTGTGCTTCTTAAGAGAAGGCTTGAAGTGCTTCAATAAAGAAGACTTAGGGCGCTTCCAAGAGGAAGGCTTAGGGTGCTTCCTAAGAGGAAGGCTTGAGGTGCTTCCTAAAGGAAGGCTTCGGGTGCTTCCTGGTGGAAGGCTTTAAGTGCTTCCTAGTGGAAGGCTTTGTGTGCTTCCTGGTGGAAGGCTTTGTGTGCTTCCTGGTGGAAGGCTTTGGATGCTTCCCGGAGGAAGGCTTGAGTGCTTCTCGGAAGAATGCTTTAGGAACCTTGCCGAAAGTATAATAACACATAGGTGAATGAAGAATGACTTGACAGCTTTATTTGTAAGTCTGAACACATCATTCGTGAAAATAAAGTCTATATTTGGCACAAAACAGTGACTAGCTTAGCTTTGAGCTCTAGTTTACCTTATACATAATATTTTAGGAGGTGATGAGCGTTCATGGAACCACTCACTAACTTTCCTTCCATTGTCTCTAAGGTGTAGCTTCCTTTTCCGCCTACTTGGTAGATTCGGTAGGGTCCTTCCCATTGGGATTTGAGTTTTTGAGACCCTGGACGATTGGGTGTCGCAAACTTTTTCTTGAGAACAAGGTCACCTGGGAGAAAGTACCGGAGTCGGGCCTTCTTGTTGTAGGAACTTCTCACTTGCTGCTGGTAGCTGGAGATGCGCTTCACCACTTGGTCTCTTAATTCCTCGCTGAGATCAAGTGAAGTTCTTAGGGCGATGGAATTGACTACTGAATCATCGAGCTCGGTAAAGGGTGCTGGAACAACAACATGTGGAGGAATGACGCAGTCAGTGCCGTATGCAAAGGTGAATAGAGACTCCCATGTTGCACGATGCGGAGTGGTACGGTACGCCCAGAGCGTGCCATCCAACTCCTCCTCCCACAAGCCTTTCTTATCATCGAGTCGCTTCTTGATACAGTTAAGGACCATCCTGTTTGAAGCTTCTGCCTAGCCATTACCCTTGGGGTAATATGCAGTTGAAGTGAAATGCTTGATTTTCCAAGACTCAAAGAACTCGTTGATTATGGCGCCAGTGAACTGAGTTCCATTGTTTGTTAGAATGACCTTGGGAAGCCCAAATCGGCAGATAATCTGGCTCCAGATGAATTTTTGAACATCAGCTTGAGTTATCGTGGCCAAGGCCTTTGCCTCCACCCATTTAGTGAAGTAGTCAGTGGCAATAATCAAATACTTCTTTCTTGGGACTGGAGTGCTTGGGAGTGGTCCAATAATGTCAATTCCCCATTGCATGAATGGCCAAGGGCTCATCTGTGCATGCAACTCTTCTGGTGGTGCCAATTGGTTAGGCTTGAACCTTTGACATTTGTCGCACTTCTGAGCATATTTCAGAGCTTCTTGGCGTAGAGTAGGCCAGTAAAATCCTGTACTAAGCGTCTTTTGAGCAAGCGACCTTCCACCGGAATGATTTCCACAATGTCCTTCATGAATCTCAGCCAAGAATTTCAACGTTTCTGGATGCTTCAAGCATAACAAGTTTGGTCCTGTGAAGTTCTTTCGAAAGAGTCGGCCCTTGTTGGCATAGTATCGCGCAGCTTTCATATGGACTTTGCGGGCCTCTAATCGTTCATCAGGCAATATTCCATGCTCTAGATAGTTGATAAAAGGATCTTGCCAGCCTGGAGATGAACCAATTTGTCTTACTTTAATCTCATTCATATTGATACTTCTCCGCTTGAGATACTCAATTGGGATTGAGCGCTTGAAATGAAAGTCAAGTGATGACGCTAGATTGACCAACGCATCTGCTTGTGTATTTTCGGCTCGTGGAAGTTGATGAAAAGTGAAAACTGAGAAAAAGGCAAGCATTTCCTAGACCTTGTTATTATATCTGAGCATCCTTGCATCAAGCGCAGCAACTTCGTCACTTAACCGGGCGCCAATGCGGGCCTCTTGCTCAGGATATCGAGGGTCAAGTTGAATGAGGATGACTTCATCCTCCGGCTACCACCCTTCCGGAGTTGGTGGTTCCTCATGAATGTCAGGATCTTGACCCGTGATTAGTTACTATTTGGGAGACGAAGAAGAAAGCTTGCCCCCAGTGGATGATCTTGCTTGGGGAACGAACTCTGCCTCCTTGACCTCCTTTAGCCCTTCAGTGAGGTACCGTCGAGCCATCGTCTGATTGCCCTTGATCTCCCCGATTCCACCACCGGGAATAGGGAACCTAATCTTCTGGTAAAGGCTTGATGTGGTTGCGAGGATCTTGTGAAGCCATGGCCTTCCCAAGATTCCATTGTATGGAGAGTACTCGTCCATGATGTAAAAAGTTTGGACGTGACAACAGGATCCGAATGTACATCCAGCTGGAGGGTACCTACGGTCATACTGGTTGACCTGTTGAAACCTCGAAGCGGGACATTCCTTTTTGTTGTGAGGCTTTCTAACCCCATCTTGCGCACTGCATCCAGGCTGAGGATATTTGCCGCGCTCCCTTCATCAATGTGAATCCGATCAACTTGAGCATGTGAGATCTGAATTTACACAGCTAATGCATCATCATGCGGCCAATCAAGTCCTACATTGTCCTTCAAAGAGAAACCAACGACAAGGTCGTTGGCCACCCCTGTGTGGTAATATGGGAGACCTGAGAGATGGAAAGTGCATCTCGTATCTTTCTTTTCTTCTGCTTGGAGGCGGTTCCTAGAAACTCCGATTTAGCTATGATGGTGTTGATGTGAATCATCTTTGCTGCAGGTTCCTTCGATCTTTAGTCAACGGGTCGATCCACAACCTTCCCTTTGACGTACTTAGTGCAATTTCCTTCTTTGATTAGATTTCGAAGATATCTCTCGAAAGATATGCATTTTCCGATGTTATGCCCATATCACTCGTGAAAGGCACACCACTTCGTTTTATCAGCCTTCTCTTGATCACCCTTGACTGGCTCCGGCTTCTTAAACCATGGCTTTTCCTTAATTTCATTGTGGATCTGATGGACTGGCAAAGATAGCTGCAAGTTAGGGTTCCCCATAACTGGTGTTTGGGAGGGTTATCCCGCCTTGCGCTTGTTGAGCTTTCCAGTCGCAAACTTTCCATGGGACTCATCTTTATTGGAGGCCTTCTCACTAGCCCCAGCATGGTCCTGAGTATGAGTGGCGTTCTTCTCGTCCTCCCAGCTTGCATGTCGCTCTGCTAGCGAAAGCATTTTGGTGAGACTTAGCGCATTGCTCATGACGATGTCCCCGTAAAGCTGGCTGTCCCGAGGGAGTCCTTGTTTAAACGCCATTGCTGCAACAAGGTCACTACAGCCGACAATCCGAGACTTCTCTTCACAAAACCTTCGTATGTATTGTCGCAGAGTGTCTTTTGCTCTCTTTCAGACAGAAAAAAGATGGTCATCATTCACCTCGATTGTCCGAAGTTGTGCGTACTCCTTCACAAATGTCAGAGCCAACTCTTCAAAGGACGCAATTGACCTCGGGGGGAGATGATTGAACCAAGTCATGACTTGACCTTGAAGAGAAGCTTGAAAAACTTTGCACATGAACGCATCGATATGCCTGTTGGGGACCATGACCCCCCGGTAATAATCTATGTGTTTTACCGGGTCGGAGGCTCCTTTCAATGGAGTGAATTTTGGCGTTGCGAACCTTTGGGGGAATGGCTCCTCAATATCTATTACAAAAGGCGCAGAGAGCTGTATCTGGTGACGTAGATCGTCCTCTAGATCGCCATCTCGTTGAGCACGAAGGTGCCTATCCAGCATTCTTTGAACATCATTAGCCTGCAACGCACCTTGCCGAGGCGGTGACTCATTTCGTGCTAATCGCCGAGAACTTCCTTGAGCTTCTCCCCTTGATCTCTGGGATCGTGTAGGGGAGTAGGCTTCATCTTCTCTCTCACTGCCATGGTCAGATCGTTTTGAGCCTTTGTGTAGAGCCTGAGGTTGCTCCCTACGTCTATGTGAGCGCTGTGAACGCTCCTCCCGTGATGTTTCCCCAATCCTACTTCCCAGCCGCTCATATACTGATGGTTTTAGGCTTTGTGGGCTTTTTTCTCGGCGAGGGTGACTTTCTTCACCGGAGTCGCTGAGTGAAGTGTCTCGTGACATTGTTCGGCAGTGGACTGGCTCTTTCCCAGGACGCCTTTGAGCATTCTCTTGTCTTCCACGTGACGTGGAATGTCTGTCCTGCTCTTGGACTGGTCTCTCTGCTAGGAGTCGCTGCAAGAGCTCTGACTGAAGTTGAACTTGGTTGTTCAACCTTTCAACTTGCTGCACCAAGTTGTCCTTAGGAGGTTGGCGGTAATTTTTCCCTGAGACGTCGTGACGCCCATCTAGAAAGTCCCTTATGTCCATGTTTGCTGTGGGCTGATCATGTCGTGATGCACTTCCTATCAATCTTCAGCCTGCTTGTTGTAAAGCCGAAGTTCCTTCCCCTAGCCTGGGTACTTGGTTAGCTGGAGAGGGGAATGCTCCAAAGCTGAAGGTTGGCCTCCCTTCGAGTGTCTCCATGGGCGATTCTATGGACACACGTCTGGGTTGAGTTGGCCGCTTCTCCGGAGTCTCTATGCGAGCCTCATTCCTTGTCTGAGTTGTTGGGGCAGAAACACCTTCTCCAGCTGATCGAACGGATCGACGAACCTTAGCCATGCCGAATCAAAGAATCTTGAACTGGAAAGATGTTGATGGATGATTTGAACAATGTTCAAAATCTTCGAACAATGTCGATGAACGACGAACGAAGAAAGATGAACGATGAAAAATTTCCTAAAGAACGATGAACACCGTTGAAGACGATGAATAATCGAGAGAGCTTCTTCTGAGTATTCCTCAATTGCTCTCAATGAAAGCACCAATTGTTGAATCAAAATTCGAACCCGCCGCGAAAAGTCCTCACAATTCCTGCAAACAGCAAACAATTAGCTATCGTTACCTCGATCGATTTACCCGGGGGGTTGTTCGACCATGAACACTCTGATGCCTAAGTTAGCTTTGAGAGAGGAAAAGGATATACTTCGAAGCGAAGAATCGACGTACCTTGGAAATGAAATGTGCTCCGCTATTTATAGGAAAATCTTGGTAGCCTTGGAGCGTTCTGATTGGTCGGTTGAACTTTTAATTAATAAATAGTATATTATTATTAAATATATTATTTAATAATTATAATGATGACTCATCATGATAGTAATGTCAATTATTGTATTTTAATATTAATATTAATTGTCCGTTACTATGAATAATGACAATTAGCTCTCGGGAAGAATATTAATATTACAGAGATTTTAACCCGATCAAATAACGTATTTAGCTGGTAAATAGATTATTTAATGTGCGAGTGTTTTCAAATGATCAGCGTTATTGTCAGGGGCAATTTGGTCATTTTGGGAATTACGGGCCACGTGGCAGCTCTATAATTTTCGGATGATTTTGGGTTCCACAATCTGCAATATATATATATATATATATATATATATATATATATTCGCATCATATATATTAACCAATTCTCTTCACCATTTGCATGCAACAAAAGCGAATCGGAAAAAGAAAATATATTAATATGAAAATTAATCTTACTTGGGCAATGATAGTGTTTTCTTTAGTATATATGGTGCACGATCTTTCGTGAAAACTTCCTTTGACCTTGAAATCAGGGGGGTCTTCTTTTGTGTTCGACGCCAAGAACACATCTAATTCAGTTTTGATTTGAATAAGCCCCGACTTCTTGGCACTAAAAAGTAGATCTTTGCTATATCCTTTAAATGCCTCCCATCTCCTGTGTGCCGTCAATATCTAATTAATTCTCAACCAAAGAAAAAAGAAAAGAAAATAAACAACTAATATTTAGGGCAACTAATTAATTAGCTAGGATTTTAAATATATTTGCAAAATACAGCCCACGAGTTGTTGCGGAGTTGGTAAATTGATTATAAACATGAATTTTATACAAAGTTATATATATATATATATATATATAGATTTAAGATATGATAAAATATTGAAAAGATGATTAACTATTTACATCTATCGTCACTTGTTCATTTACATTATTTTATATGTATTATAACAATATTGAATAGCTAATTGTAAGCATGATTATATATATATGTCTAATAAGATGTAAAATGTATGAAATATCGTTTTATTTTTCAAGAAAAAATATAAATTTAATAATCTAATATAAGCTATCTAATTGATAAAATAATTTTTGTCAATTAATGTATTTTTAACATACAAAATAATAATATAATAGTAATAACAATAATAATAGTACGGAGTAATAATAATAGTAGTAATATTTCATTAGATTCACAAAATAAGATCCCCAAATTGAGTAATAAATTAATAATAATTAATTAAATACAATAATAATAATAATAGTAATAATAATATAATAAAGGCAAAATTGTATTTCATTATTCACAACAAAGAAAAAGAGAATAAAAAAAAAAATTCTGTCCGTTAATATATTTTTTAACAAAAAATAATATATAATACAATATAATAGTAGTAATAATAGTAATATTTCATTAGAGACAGGATAATATCCCTAATTTAAGTAATATATTAATACTAATTAATTATAATAAGGGAAAATTTCTAGTTCTATTATTCACAATAAAGAAAAATGAAACAATATGGAAAAAAATAGTCAAAATATTATTAATTAAAATTTTGAACTTAAATTTAATTAATAAATGCTATATAGAGTCTATTAACTTAACCACGTTTAATAATACTTGATGTGACATTCTATTTATCAGAAAAAAATAAATATAAAATAATATAATTTATGAAATAATACTATTTAGAAATTGTCACATTAAAAGATCCAATTAATATGGTCGATTAAAATAATTCGAATATTATTCCTCTAAAATAAAATAAAATATCAACCTATGCATGACAGGACCCGTCCCAATCCCACTGGGACCACCCGGGGACGTACCCCGCTCCCGTCTGACAACGACTCCAAACATACCAAAATTACCCTTAAATAAAACTAAATACTCAAATAGATAAATAATGTGCAACAACATTGTTCAGAGTGATAGCTGTCAGACAAGAGATAGTAAAATAACAAAACGTGAGCACAATAGTCAGAGTACATTATTTGGTGCTCAACCTACCCACAAGGGGGTGTACAGGTGCACAGCGAATAAACTAAGCCTCTTCCTCCTCCTCCTCCTCCGGATCCTCCTCTAGTTCCGTGTCACGGCCTGGAGGGGTCAGTAAAATATTTAAAGAGTGAGTGGGCAAAAAATAAACAGTTTATAAATCAATTTCATAATAAAGTAAATCATAAGGTTTTACCCCTCCGTTTTCCAAACCTTGCATTCATTGAAAACACAATATCATAATGAAAACATAATCACACAATCATAATCATAATCGAAAGAAGAAACTAACATATTAGTGCACTGTAAAACCCAACCCAAATGATGTCACGGTTCTAAGGCTACGCGTTGCCACTCAGGGTCTCACACCCAAGACTCTCTAGGTACATCAGTGCCCGGTATCCCGGTCACTGTCTCGAGGTATACGAACATGCCTTCATGAGAGTAAGCAACCCAACGGGGGTCAACTCCACTCAGTCAGGGCCCCGTGACTACTCCAGGGTCCACCCGGGCCAACGACCCTCCTTGGAGGAGACAAGACAGACAGGTAGGAAAGTACAGTACAATAACAGTATAGTTTACCCTATGTCCCCCGGACATCCCAGAACACAATCTACATATAATCCAGACGGGTCTCATGCCCAAAACATTATAATAATAGATATAAACAGTTCATATAGTACTCATCTAAATCATAAGTGGAAATAGTAAAACAGTTTATGCATGCAAGCCTTTTATAAATCAAACAGCCCACTTACACTCGGTCCTCGCTGCTCAACGACCGCTGAAACCTGTAGTCACATATCTAAGAGTCACTAAAGGACCCTACAACTCCAATACTAAGACCCTAGAATAGATCCGTCTCGAATACGTAACCCGGGCACTATTCTCGAGGCTTCAAACCCCATTTTGACTATCTTAACGATCTCCGATCGACACGAAACCACCACCATTGGATCCGTATCGTCGAAACCTTGAAAATGGTACCGGTCCCACCAAAAATACTGTTCACACGCGCCCCCACGCGCCAGATCAACGCGTGGGTCAACGCTGCTACAGTGCTGCTGGCGTCAGCATGATGTCATCATTGACACTTGTCAGGTGACACGTGGCATAATCTGGTTGGCCCCTGATTTGACAATCTCTGATAGGATGACGTCATAAGTGACGTCAGCATGATGATGTCATCACTACTATAGTATCGGGTCAACCCGTTTACTAGAACCGGGTCGCCGTTGACCCGCGGCTTGACCCGTTTCCACAATCCGTTTCCGACCACCATTTTCGATGGGGTTCATTCCTACTGAGTCATCTAGGTCTGTTCTACGGTTCCATAACCTCAAAACTGGAAGAAAAACGATAGAATCGTACCTGGATCTCGATGAAGTTCACGGCCAAAATCCGGTCGTCTTCTCCGGCTATCCACTCCGTCTCAATCGTCGAAACTGGTCTTTATGAGCTCGTCACTGACCCTAGAGCATGTCCCTAACCAAAGAGTCGAATTCTAAACGTTGAAATGGGTTGTTTCGAAACAGGGAAAATAAACGGGTCTCTCGGGTTTTGGGTGTTACCACCGCCGTGTCGCCGCCGTAGCCTTCGTCGTCCGTTCAGTCGTGTTCCTAGGATCCTCAAGACGTCAACTGGAGCTCCGTTCAAGTCGAGAAGGTGAGGAGGTGCGGTTTTGCTTCCTGGATCCGATTCCTCTGTGTTTCGGTTCTGGGGGGCTTTTCAGGTCTGTTCAGGCCGGGAGGAGGGGTTGTGGTTGCTGGTGGTGCACGGTGGTGTTCTGGAGATGATGGTGGTGCTGAGGACGGCCGTCTGGTGGTGGAAGAATGGCTGGTTCGATTGTTTGGGTTGAGAGAAAATGGAAGGGTTCGGTTTGCACGGGTAAGGAATGGATGTGTTTGTGTGCTTTCCCAGAGAGAGAGATGATCGTGCAAGGATAGAGAAAAAGCAGAAGAAAATGAAGGGTTAGGATCAGTTTGGGCAGAGAGATCAAGGGCTAGGGTTAATTGAAAGGGAATAAAATATATACAATTGGACCTATGGGTGTAGACCCAACTTTATGGGAATAATGTTCACTTGGATGAGTGACACTTGTCACTCATCCGCTGGATCAGTTTGAAATTAGGGTTTGCACGGATTCCCATAATAATAATTATTTTAATCGTTTGCTCTCGGTTCGTAAATTCCGCTAAAACGCTTTCGTGACCATAACTCTTTCATACGAACTCTGATTTCGGCGTGCCGCCTATCTACGGATTTGTGACGTCCCGATCTACGTCATAGTCATGGGTCAAGGTCTAAACTATTTCCCGAGTCAAAAGTCAAAGTTTTTCCCCCCCTAAGGGGCAAAATAGTCATTTTATATTAAAATATTAATAAACCTAGTTCGGGTCGTTACAATGCATGCATACATGTATGTTATTACTTTTTGCACATTTTGTCAGAATGTGACGATCGGAGTGCCGGTGCTGTCAACCAAAACACGACGATCATGAAGGCTTAAAACCGAACCTTTGACATTGAACATGAGGTTGCCGTTAACATCGGAGACGGTGAATGAGCCTTCCTTAATGGTCATGGGCTTATCAGTAATGACCAGATCCACGGGGTAGGAGGCTAGAAACTGTGGGTTGACGACGACCACGGGGCTCGACAGAGGCGGAGCGCTTGGTCCAGCTGATGATACAGGCACATAAAAGGCTGACATGATATTATTATGTGACTGATTTGTGAAACTGATCGAAACACACTAGCTAGCTGGCTAGCTAGCTATGGTTCAAAGGTTAGGCACATGAAATTGAGATGTGGACATTACTGTCTTGTGGTTGCTTGATTGTTCAAAGTTTATTGCATCTAAATATGTTGTAAGTTTTTCAGCTAACATTCACAGTTATGTAAGTGTCTAATTTAGGCAATTCTAGTCCTCCCCAAATAAATTGCCAACTTAATTGGTTAGTTTCCGATGACCTACTAGTACAAAAGATGTACGTGAACCCATCCAAAGTACAAAAAGTACTAACAGTTTCAGTAGAATATTTATTTTTAATCAGTCAGATAATATAAAAAATTTAGATAGAAAATATATTAATGTCCCTCAATCAAAATATTCAAAGACTTTAAGTGTTGTATTATTCAAATGAGAAAATCCTCTTAACCCATTTCCTCTTCCCCCGCTCCCAAAGAAAAGGCACACCAAGCGGGAGAAGGTGATCTTCTTTCCCACCTCTCCTCTACGTACCATCATTTTCTGTCAGGACCCGATCTTGCTCGGTCAGAACCCGACTCATCTAGCACGATATTGTCCGCTTTGGGTCTCCTTGCCCTTGCCCTCACAGTTTTGTTTTCGAGAGCTCACGGTGCAACTTTCCAGGGGGTCACCCATCATGAAATTGCACCAACCTCAACTCGCTTAACTTTTGAGTTTCAACCGAACCCAAAGCCACTGAGCTCTCAAAAGGCCTCGTGCTAGATAAGTGTGTGCCTACACCCTTAAGGCACACCACCATTCCCCTTCCAGGCCATTCCTCTCGCAGGAATGTGGGATCTTTCACCGTTCTCTGCAGGATACGGGTCTTACAATCCACCCCCCTTAGGGCCCAGCGTCCTCGCTGGCACACTTCTCGGTCGGGGTCTGGCTCTGATACCATTCTGTCAAGATCCGACTCATCTAGCACGATATTGTCCGCTTTGGGCCTCCTTGCCCTTACCCTCACGGTTTTGTTTTCGGGAGCTCACGGTGCAACTTCCCAAGGGGTCACCCATCATGAAATTGCACCAACCTCAACTCGCTTAATTTTGGAGTTCCAACCGAACCCAAAGTCACTAAGCTCCCAAAAAGCCTCGTGCTAGATAGGTGTGTGCCTACACCTTTAAGGCACACCACCATTCCCCTCCCAGTCCATTCCCCTCGCAGGAATGTAAGATCGTTCACCGTTCCCTGCAGGACACGGGTCTTACATTTTCTCTATAATAAAGTCGCTTTATGGTGATTGTTTGGTATGGGCCATATTTAAATTTAGTTTCCCAACATTATTATTTTACTATTTATTAGAGAATTAATTATAAATTAATCAAACTTTTGAGGCATACCGTATAAATGAGTCAATTTACTGATTTATTAGATTTGTTTTAAGTATTTTTAACTTTTTAATAATTTAATTTCTTTTTTTATTTTCCTAATATCTTTTATTTTTAATTTTAATATTTATTTTGGTAAGATAATTATCCCAAATAAATTTTGTACAAATTTTTACCCGATATTTTAATCGTCTTTAGATATTATATGATATTTTTGCAAGATTACAATCATATAGTTATTTTTAAAATTTTTAAATTTTTTTTCTTTTAATCCTTATGATTATAGTCATACATGTAGAAATAATTGCATAGTAGGTAAATTAATGAATTTTTTTTTTCCTAAAAAGGTAAATTAATGATTATTAGCTTATTACTTATCTTTCTATTCCATATTAATTTCACCATTCTATTTGAAGAATTTTAACATTTTCAAATTTATTTGATGTACCAAAAATAACAATGCTTACAACCAACTAAATTTCAAAAAAGGAGATTACAGATACAACTATATCTGAGAAGATTACATTAGGTATAATATACCTATTGTTAGATAATATCAGTTGGTTAGACAGTTGTTCTATGTAACTAACCTGTTATTTAAGATTCTTTTGCTTAGTTAAGTTACCTTCTCCAGCTATTACCTTGCTGGAATCTGTCTAGGTTGTCAGGACTGTTACAACTGTGCTAACCTATTGGTGTGTATATACTTAGTGTGTAAGAATTAATGTATGTAATATTTCAATCAATATTCAATGAGAACTTAGTCTTCTCCTACAACCTCTCTGATTTCTTAAACCTTCCATTTCACAAACTCTCTTTTTTCTCACAAATCTAACATGGTATTAGAGATGAAAATCTCACTACTCTCGGTTCTGGACTTCCTTGCTTGATTTTGTGCACTCTTCCTTTGGCGCTGTTGATGTTCAATATCAAACTTCTCTTGCGATCCTTCTCTCGATCCTCTTTCTCTTCTCAAATATTTTTGTATGGTTTCTTGATTTCTTGCGGTCTGATTGCTTCTTCGAGATAAGTTCTTTTTCTTCTTATTCTACTGTTAAACGAAGATCATTGTGTGTATCTCTCCATGATTAGATCTCTTTCCTTCTTATATTGAAATTAACGATACACTTCTTGTATTCTTTCCTTGTCAAGTACGAAGAATCAAAACTTTCTTAGTTGGTTTTTTTGCACTCTATGCTAGGACTTTTGGAATGGATTTGGTTAAACATGTTGCGAATTTTATGTCAATGAAGTTTAATGATGCCAACTATGTATCATGGAGTGTCAAGATTCAACATCTACTTAAAGGTTACTATTTATTTGGTCACATTGATGGTTCCAAAGTGCATCCTTTTTCTACTAATGCTTCTTTCCAATAATGGTTCAACATAGATGCTGCTCTTCTTAATATCCTGATTGTAACCGTGTCTGAAGATCCTTTCATAGAGATCATGAACTGTGACTCTTCGCGGGAAGCCTGACTCACTCTACAAGAAAGGTTCTCCCAATGTCTGAAGCTAATCTTATGCAACTGAAGACGAATGACATGGCTCTATTGAAACCTTCTTAAGCAAGATTAGATCAGCTAGAGTGTAGGTGTTCTTGTATCAGACAAAGATATTGTGATGATTATCCTTAATGGTCTGCCCTCATATTATCATCCTTTCAAGTCTCATATACGAGCACAACTAGTTATTTTCACCTTCACTGGACTCAGAACTCTATGATTAGCAGAAGAGGCTGATTTTACCAAAGTTGCTACACAATTCACTTCCAATAAGGCCTTGCTCATAGCTATGGTTGCCACCAAAGATGGTCAAGGTTCACAAACCACTTCATCAGGATCAGATGCTTCCCCTACCTCTCAGGAAAGTTAGAGCAATGGTAATTGGCAAGGTCGTGGTAACAACAATTGGAATTAAACAGAGGTAGAGGAAGGAACAATGGAAGAGGATGCTAGAATACCAATTGGAACAACAACTGGAATAACAACCGAGGAAATCGTGGAAGTTATAATTGTCGTTACAATCAAGGATACCATCAGCCTTATGGTTATAATCAACGCTTGAATCAAAACTATGGCAATCCTCTTAATGGTCATACTTACTATCAACAACAACCTGGTTACTAAAATTCACCTCACCTTTAAGTCCTAGTCTTTTGGGCTCCCCACAGTTTGTTCAACTCTCTTCACCTACTGTGTGTCAGCTGTGTAAAAATCCAGGTCATGAAGCTCCAACTTGTTCACAAAGGTCACAATATGTTTCACAATCATATGTGTAACGACCCGTCCCTAATTTTAAGGATTAATTAAAAGTTAATTATGGATTAGCAAGGCTAATCGAGGATTATCGGACGTTCAGGGCGAAATTACGATTTTGCCCCTAAACGAGGGTAAAAAGTTGACTTTTGACCCGGGAGGTCCGATGCCTGAGAGCCGAGGACCGTTATGTAGATCGGGTCGATACGAGTCCGTAGACAAGTGGCACGTCGAAATCGGACATTCAATGGGAAGGTTACAGTTCACGGAAGTTTTGAAGTACTATTTATAGTGACACGTTTTACGAGGCAGTTGGTGGGCATTTGTCTGGAGTGGGCCCAGATATTTCTCAGGCCCAATGGATGAGTGACAAGTGTCACCCATCCATTGCCCACAGACACAGATACATGCATCTCTTCCCTTTGCATTTTCATTCCAACCAAACCCGAACCCACGTAGAACCTTTCCCAAAAACCCAAACCCACCTTCCTCAATCCTCACCTACTGCTTTTGGACCATGAATGGATGTTGGAGGGGAGACTGAGACGATGACAGTGATGCTCACGGCGTCGACCGTCGTGGACAATGGCTAGGGAGCCCGAAAACGGTACGGTTTTGGGTTTGAAATTCGAATATGGGTTTTAGGGTTTTTGGTTGATTCTAATGCTTGGGATGGCTTTCTAGTGATCATTTGAGATGGTGAAGATTGGAATCGGGGGCTGAGGTGATCAAAGATGGCAGGAAACAGAGGAGGAAAAACAGGGCGTGTTCTTCGATCCAAATAGGTAAATTCTAGACCCTTTTTCATGGTTTTGATCTTGTAGGATGATAGGAAATGAAAGGAGGAAGGTGTAGGAATTGAAAATGACGAAAATAGACCAAAAATGGAGGAGATAGAACACTGGACTACTCTCGCCGGTACGGTCGGACCGAAAACCAGAGACCCGGTTCGGACTGGGTCTGCCGAAGGTTGAAGACGGTCATGTGTAGGGGGGTGGGCTCCACGCGCAGAGCATTTGGGCGGCGCATGGGGGCGTGTGAACACTGTTTGGGGAAGTTTCCAACATGTGAAATCATCTATTCAATGTAACAAACATTTTGGGACAAGTTTTGAGTCGATCAGACATTGTTTCGATATAGTTCGGGATGTCCAAAGGTTTAGGATTGAGTTTAAAATATGTTTAAAATCCCGAACAATTACAGGGATTTAGTGGAAGGTTATTGGAAGTGTTAGTGACCTCAGAATATGATATGAACAGGTCCGGGAGTCCCAGTGATGATGATTGGCCCGGGAAGGGCTTATGGCGCGCATATCGATGCGCAGCTTGGACGGTCTGTGAGTGGACCTTTTTTTTATGAATTGATACATGTATAAATGTTTTATATGTGTTTTATATCAATGACTTGAGATGCCTTGAGTGCATATGATTGTGGTAATTAGTATTTACGTATTTGAACGTATTTCGAGATTTCTGGTTTTATATTGGGCCTATACGTGCTGTGTTTTCAATGATGATTTGATGAACTGGTTTTGGATTTGGAAATGAGGAACTAGGCATGAGACCCATTTGGATTGGGAAACTGTCAGACTTGGATTCCATTTGATTTCATGAGATATCGGGCAGGATGCCTATTTGGCTTATATGATTGGGCTTGAGGCATAAGAGTTATGATATCGGGCTTGAGACCCAGTTGATTTATGACGTCGGGCTTTGTTTGATCCGTAAATGACCAACTCGATGAGAATCGCTGGGGGTTCTAGGACCAGCCGTTGTTGTTCGACAGGGATCCTGCAAAGTCTAGACACCGGTGTGGTGCCGGCCAAAGAGGCTCCGATGCCTAAGTTAGTATCTGAGTGCCGAGGGGCAAGTAAATACAGTGCTCTGGATCGGGTATGAGAGCGTTACCTTTGTGAAGGTTTTTGAGGTATTTATAGTAGCCATAACTGTGGTAGGTGGGCTACTGTTGCGGGAGCAGGTTGTGCTTTGTGGCTGAGAGTTGCCTGACCAGCCCTGGACATCCGGAGGAGGCGCCAGCTGGAGTCCCAACCTGCCTCCGTCAGGGAGTTGGTATGGCAGAGTTGGTTAGGTGACTGTCGCAGCTAGCTGGCGTATGTACCATGTCAGGTGCCGAACGACAGGCCTGCAGGTCAGTGCCGATCGGTGGGCCACGGTGTGGGGTGCCGATCGGAGAATCGGTGGGTGTCCTTCCTGTCCTGGCGGGCCCTGTGCTTAGGTGGTCGGTCGATATGGTATCAATATAAGTCCCCTAAGTCTTTGACTGAGGTGGATTTCCTCGGTCGAGGACTTGTGATGACGACCAGTACCTGTCGACCGACTGGGGCGGTGCGCCCTGTCTCCTAGTAGCCCCCCAAGTCATGGATCGATGAGGTGCACCGTATGTCCAAAGTGAAAGGAGTCCCTGGCGCCGAGGCCCTTAAGCTACCCACAGTGATGACCGGAAGATCGTGGGGAGGCGGCCGAGGAGGTTGGCGGGGACCCGTCGGTTTCCTTGCGCTTGCCGACGGAGAGATGAAGCATGCCGTCGAGGGAGATACTGATGGGCATACAGTATGTATGTACGTAGGTGGGAATGTACGATACCGATGGGCATACAGGACAAGGTCGTATCTGTATCCGAAAGGTGGCCGTATCGGCCTGGTGGCCGTCAGATTGGAAGCGCGTATCTCGAGGCGGGCCAGGGGCCTATAAAGGGGGGTGGAAGCTTTTGACTTTTTGACTTTTTACTCAGAGCATCTGTGATATAAATTCTAGTGCCGACTGAATTGGAGCTTGCCGAGAGGAAAGGAAACGCACGTGCCACCAATTCTACCGAGCCAGTACGTAACAGGTATAATTTCTGCCGAACGGCAGCTTGTCTAAGTATGTGCTCCGTAGTGTAGGCTCTTAGTCGTAGCTTCTTTGTTTTGGTAATTTGTAGATGTCAGAGTTAGAGCCAAACAGTGGATCTGGGGTTAGGTCCCCTCAAGCCTTTGGCGGGGAAACACCGTCTTGTTCGGCAAGCGACGTGCCGAGCGGGCGCAGTGGTTCAACGTCCACTAGCGGGTCCATAACCAGTAGTTCATCGTCGTCCAGCAGCGGTGATAGCCTAGATGAGGCTCTCAGGTTACCGAGGAAGGAGGTGCGGCAACAGGGGGGATGCAGTACATCGGGTGTCGACCGGCCTGCTGAAAGAGCAACGTCATCCCGAGCCTCACCGGTCGTGGTGGTAGAATCGGAGGCCGAGGACAGTGGGATGGAGACTAGCTTGCCGATGGAGCTAGATGCCGATGGGGTGGTGAAGACGGAATATGCCGTAGACTTCGAGGAAAATACCATTCGGCAGTCCGACTTGGACAAGTTCCGGGAGCTGTACAATGTGCCGGCGGAGATTAAGATGATGGTACCCCCTCATAGCAAGAGGCCGAGTGACCCTCCAGAAGGGTCGACGTTATTTTACGTCGACTGCTTTGAGCACGAAGTGAGGCTGCCTCTGCACCCATGGCTCCAGGAGATGATGGCGAAGGCGAACTTAGCCACGGGGCAGCTGAACGCGAATGGCTGGATCATTTTGATCAGCCTCTACACGGCCTTTCGACTGGCTGGACTGCCGGAGCCATCCTGGGGGCAGCTGTGCGCCCTATACCGTTTCAAGAGGCAGACCTACGGGTCGGGATGGTACCAGATGGAGTGCCTGCAGAAGACGGCCATGGGTGCCTTCATCAACGATGTGCCGACGTCGCAGAAGAGCTGGAGACATCGATTTTGCTGGGTTTCCGGGCCGTGGGAGGGGGATGTGAGCAGGGTCCGATCGAGGATTCCCAGCCACTTCCAGTCTGGAGGTTGTCTGTCTTCCGTTCGGCCGGTGGCCATAGTGTGGTACTTGCGCTGCCGAGACGGGGTCTGAGTGTGTGTTTTGTGTTGCATGTCCGTAGAAGGCCACGGTAACAGCAGAAGATTGGGAGGCTTGCAACCTGGTGCGGGAAAATTTGTCCGACCTGGAACGTAGCCGGTGCGTCCTGAAGCTGCCGTCGAACCTTCTTGCCGTGGGACTAATCTCGCCGCTCGGTAAGTGTAGTACGTTATGCATTGTGGTGTAAGGGTACCGAGAGACTAACAGTTTGCTTTTCAGTGCATCCCCGTGTTGTGCAAGCCGCCCAAAAGAAGATGAGCGAAGCGGTGGCGAAGCATGGCACTGCAGCCGATTGTAAAGGCAAGGAGCCGGAGGTGACCCCCCAATAGCCGCGGAGGCAGAAGACCATGGCGGTGAAGCCGAAGGGGGTTGGCCGAGAAGAGCCCCCTCTAGGGTCTAGTTCGGGTGGCCGACCGGACGGAATGCAGAAGCCGGCGAGTCCCGAAGTGAGGCAGGGCGAGGAGCTGAAGAGTCCGGTGCTCGGACTGAAGCAGCCCCTCATCGGCGGGCTGGATCAAGCCCGAGAATGAGGTACGAGAGCGCATCGTTGGTATGGGACGCACCGTTGAGTGATGGCCATAGAGTCGGTGCGCATTGTGGGCCAATAGTATCCTTGCCGAAAAGCTTTATGTGCGAGGGACCTGGGTCCGGATTGATTGCCGCAGATGCCTTGGTGAATCTCCCGGAGGACCGCAATGCCTCGATCAGTAGGGAGGCATTTTAGGAGGGGGTGTCGAATCCCCGTCGATATAGGTGGCCATGTGCCATAGTGTATCGTGCGGACTGGCGCTGGATGCGCCGGGCTTTGTTACGGTCGGGCGGCAGTTCGGCCTTGGTGAGGTACAGTACGATGGGATCCATCCAAGAGGCTTCCTGTGTCGTGAGCAGGACTGGGTGCTCGTTCGTGCTTGGAGAGGCCAGGAACTCAACGAGAACACGGGGGCTTATCCTGTCATCAATGGAAGAGGCCAGACGGGCCAGGGCATCTGCATGGCTGTTCTCCGACCGCGGGACCTGAGTGACTTCGTAGCCGTGAAAGTGGCGAAGCAGGGATCGGGCTTTGGCCAAGTATCGGGTCATGGAGGCGTCTTTAGCATCATAGAGGCTATTGATCTGGTGCACGATAAGTTGAGAGTCGCTGTAAACCTGCAGCTGCTGTGCTTGGATGTCGGTGGCCAACCAGAGGCCAGCAAGGAGGGCTTCGTACTCGGTGTCATTGTTGGAAGCCTGGAAACCAAAACGCAGTGCGTACTCCAGCCGTTCTTGGGTAGGTGTGCTGAGTACGAGGCCAGCGCCAGAGCCAGTATGACAGGAAGACCCGTCCACGTAAAGAGTCCAAATTGGTTGGGCAGGGTCCGAGGTGGACGGGGTTGACAGCTTGCAGGTACGAGCGGCGGGTGCCGCAGTGTTGGGATCAAGAGTGTCGGGCATGTGCTGCGTTGTGTTGTAAGTGAATTTGGAGAGGAAGTCAGCGACGACCTGCCCTTTGACCGCTGGTCGAGGGGCGAATGTGATCTCGAACTCACTAAGTTCCACTGCCCACTTGATGAGTCGCCCCGAAGCGTCCGGCTTTTGGAGCACCTGGCGAAGGGGTTTGTTAGTAAGGACTAACATGGGATGTGCCTGGAAGTATGGGCGGAGGTGCCGGGCCGTCACAATGAGGGCAAAGGCAACTTCTCCAGGTCGTTATACCGGGTCTCCGCTTCCTGGAATGCTTTGCTGACACAGTACACCGAGAACTCCGCGCCGTCCCGGCTGGTGACGAGGACAGAGCTGACAGCGGAGGTGGAGACAGAAAGGTAGACGGTGAGCCGCTCACCGGTAGTAGGTCGGGTAAGTAGGGGTGCGGTTCTCATGTAAGTTTTGAGGGCTTCAAAGGTGGCGTCGCACGTTTCATCCCAGTTGATGTGCTTGCCATGGGTTTTCATGACTTTAAAGAATGGTAAACACTTGTCCGTCGCCCGAGATATTAACCGGGTGAGGGCGGCGATCCGGCTAGTAAGGGTTTGGACTTCCTTGAGTGTGCGCTGAGGCTTAATGTCCAGGATGGCCTTAATTTTCTCGGGGTTAGCCTCGATTCCCCGTTGGCTGATCATGTAACCGAGGAAATTTCCAGAACGGACGCCGAAAACACATTTGGCCGGATTGAGCCGCATTTTGTACTGCTTCAGGACCTGGAACATCTTGTGGAGATTAGGCACGTGTTCGTTGGCCGTCCTACTTTTGACAAGCATATCATCCACGTACACCTCCATGGTCTTGCCAATCTGATCCGCGAACATGAAGTTGACGAGCCGTTGGTAGGTGGCACCGGCGTTCTTGAGCCCGAAGGGCATAACATTGTAGCAGTAGACCCCCAAATTAGTGTGGAAACTGGTGTGGATTTGGTCATCGGGGTGCATCCTGATTTGGTTGTAGCTAGAGTACGCATCCATGAAGCTGAGGAGTTCATGGCCAGCCGTGGCGTCGACCAAGAGATCGATCTTTGGAAGGGGGAAGCTATCCTTCAGACAGGCCTTGTTGAGGTCTGTGAAGTCGATGCATATCCGCCAGGATCCGGAAGGTTTTTTGACGAACACAACGTTTGCAACCCAGGTGGCGTAAATGGCCTTGCGTACAAAGTGGATGGTGCTGAGCCGGATGATTTCCTCCTGCATGGCGAGCTGTCGCTCGGCATTGTAAGTTCGCTGCTTCTAGGTGACTGGTTTGAAGGAGGGGTTGATGTTAAGCCTATGACAGATGACATCCGTGGATATGCCAGGCATGTCGGCGTATGACCAAGAAAAACCTCGCTGTTGTCCTGGAGAAACTGGATGAGTTGTGCCCTGATTGTTGGGGTGAGTGTGCTCCCAATTTTCATTTTCCGCTCGGGGTGACGCGGGTAAAGGGTGATCAGCTCCGTATCCTCCACGGGTTGCGGCTGTGAAACGGCAAAGAGGTCGCGCGGGTCCTCGGGGGGACCCACCCGTATTTGCTTAAGGAGCTCGGAGTCGACGGGGTCGGCCTCGTAAGCAGCCTCGGTGACGGCCATTATTTCTCGCTTGTCGCATGGGTTGAGCTTTGTCAAGGCGGTCTGATAGCAGGAGCAGGCGGATTGTTGATTACCGCGGACCTGACTAGTGCCCATGATGTTTGGAAACTTCATGAGAAGGGACCGAGTGGAGATAACGGCGCTGAGCTGGTTGAGAAGTCCTCTACCCAAAATGACGTTATAGGCGGTGGGGTAATCGACCACAAGGAAAGTGGTGATGGCTGTTGCGATTTTGGGCGCGCTTCCCAGGGAGATAGGCAGGGAGATGGTGCCGAGGGGCATAACAGAATCACCTGAGAAGCTGAGTAGCGGAGTACCAGCGTGGGTGAGGCTTGTGGAGTTGATGCCCAACTGGTTGAAAGTGTCCATGAAAAGGACGTTCACAGAGCTGCCAGTATCCACCAAGACCCGCCCAACATCGAAATTGGATATCTGAGCGCGAATGATCAATGGATCATCGTGGGGAAAAATGACCCCCAGTTCTTCTTCCTCGGAGAAGGTGATGGGCGTGCATCCCGCCCGTGCGACCTTGGCAGCGCTCCATCATCGATGTTGAAGATTTGGTGGTTGGATGTCGTGGCGCGCATGTAGTTTTTCTTGGCCCGGTTGGAGGTGTAGGAGGAAGAAATGGAAGGGCCCCCACTGATCATGTTGATTTGTGGCAGGCCTGCAGGTCAGTGCCGATCGGCGGGCCACGGTGTGGGGTGCCGATTGGAGAATCGGTGGGTGTCCTTCCTGTCCTGGCGGGCCCTGTGCTTAGGTGGTCGGTTGATATGGTATCAACAGGCTTGAATCCCAGTTGTGGTTTATGAAATGAGAATTCGGGTTTGAGACCCTATTAAAATGTGGGTTTAGGCTGAGGCCTGTGAGATTTGAATTTGAATCAGATTCGATGAATCATGTTGAGATGAATCGAGTATGAGACCCAGTTGAATTATGAATTGAAAGAAAAGTATGTTTTCACTTGTATGATATACGTTCCTGTATGAATAGTCTCTTCCAGACGTCGATGATCTTGGAGTGTCACAATCCACTGCCTGGGATTAGTGACTCCAAGAGGGAGCACATCCCAGGAGTGAGAGATATGAGATAGTCTCGGATAGGGTCCGGTGACAGGCCCTCCCAGACGTCATAGATCTTGTGAGTAGACTCGGAGATGAGACCCGAGTAGTATGCATACTGTAGATATATCGTGACAGGTTCTTGATTGGGCATATGAGATGTTGAGGATGGGTTATATATATATGTATGAGGTTTTACGGAGATCGGCTTGGGGCTGAGACCCCGTATTCTATGATTGGTTTGGGCTGAGACCCACGTGTATTGGATTTGGGTTGAGACCTACGTGACTTGATTTGAGCGGAGTCTCTACGGATTTGGTTGTGGGCTGAGTCCCCATATAATTTGGTTGACGGTTTTGGGCTAGGGCCCTAATGATTTAAATTAATGAGAAATGGTTTTCGAATGCATGCATGCTTTTACGTGAAGGGTATAAATGTGATTTTTGTTATAATGATTTTATAAAATGTTGGTTTTGTCCACTCACAGTTTTTATGATTTCAATACCCTTCAGGTTGATAGCGGATGCGGGCTGTAGCAGAGATCGAGACATCACATGCCACCACCGATCCTTGTGTGCTCTGATGGACCCCTAGCGGGTGACGAGTTTATCCCTAGTTTGACACGCGGTGTCAGACGGGAGCAAACACATCCCACGATAATCCAGGGGATTCGGGACGGGTCATGTCAATATGCCTATACTGCCACAGTTCAACCACAAGTGTTTTCAACTCAACCACGCATGTACTCTGCATCCGCTGTAACCATAGTCACTGGTGCTAGCAATCATATGCATTCAGATGGCTTTCAGCTTTAACAAGTGTAGGTCTGTCAAGTTTCTCTTTAGGAAATGAGGGCAGTACTTCCTATAGCTAAGATTGGTTCACTTACTTTACTCGTTAATGATCATGTGTTGAAATTTCCTGATGCCTATCATGTCCCTCATATTGTTCATACCTTGTTGTGTCTGTTCAGAAATTTTGTCTACACAACCATTGTAAAATGTCGTTTGATGCTCACTCTCTTTATATCTAGGATCCAAAGAGAAGGAAACCATAAAAACTTCCTAGTATAGATGGTTTGTATCCAATACCTAAATCCATGTCATCCTTATCCTCTCATTCTGCCTTATCCCCTCTTGCTTGTAGTGGAAGATCAGTCCTAAATTCTCAGTGGAACAAGAGACATGGCCATCCAGTAATGCAATTCTCTACTCCATATTGACTCAAGCACACATTCCTCACACTTCTGATGCTACTCCATCAGTTTGTCAATCCCTACAAGTCAAAATTTCTCCTTCACCCACATCACAAATTTCTCTCCATTTTGATAAGATCCACTCTGATGTGTGGGGACCTAGTCCTTGTGTTTCTACACTTGGTTACAAGTATTATGTACTCTTTGTTGATGATTGTACTCGTTATACCTAGATTTACCCTTTATTCAATAAATTTGATGTGTTCCCCACTTTTATAAAATTTTATGCTTACACTCTGAACTATTTCAAATGTTCAACTAAATTCTTCCAAAGTGATGGAGGGGGTGAATTTGTGAATAAATCCATGTCTAATTTCCTAGCTTCCAAAGGCATCTTGCATCATAAATCATGTCCTTATACCCCACAAAAAAATGGACTTGTTGAGAGGAAATATCGTCATCTCATTGAAACCACCATTACTTTACTACAAAATGCACAATTCCTTCTACATTTTGGTTTCATGCCTGTTCCACTGCTAATTTTCTAATCAATGTCATGCCAACTCCCAATTTACAAATGAAATCTCCTTAATGTCTTATGTTTGGTAATTTTTTCTCACTGCTTTCCTTGAAAATATTTGGTTGTGCATGTTACCCTTTCCTTCGTCCTTACACTTCCCAAAAACTTGAACCAAGTACACATTAATATGCCTTCATAGCATATTCTTTGAATAATAAGGGTTAGTGAAAATCAGTAACCCTTATTATTTGATGAAAATCAGTTTCCTTGTTTGATGAAAATCAGTTTCCTTTTTACTAATTTCTCTAAATCTATACACACTTCCTGGACACATGATCAGGGGCAACTGAATCAATCTAGCTGTACACCTTTTTATATTGCCTACGTTCCTTTTGACAGGTCTCCTTCACCTAGTCAATCTATGCTTCCTTCAGCATCAAGCCAGGATCATGCTCCGGTCATTCATCCCACTCTACCTCTAATGAGTTCATCTTCATCTAGTGCTTCACAGTTTGGTCATGCGTTTGATGCTTCACTTCTAATGATATCCTCCTTTACACTTGCGTCATCCACATAAGCTTCATCTTCCACTATATATCTTATGGTTGACATTTCTATACCTGCTCCTACTGGTCATTCGACGGTGACTTGATCTAAGTTCAGATGTGGTTTCCTTGCACTACACGTCACAAATCCCTTATCAGTTCTCTTAGTGAACTCGTGTCATACAAGCAGGTTGCACAGGTCCCCGAATGGTGCCAAGCCATGGATGAGGAGATTAATTCTCTTCACAACACCAGAACACTTGGAAATTGGTTCCACTGTCTGTCCATCACAGCCATGGTAAACTCATAAATGAAAATTTAAACCATCTCGAAGTTTTGCAGCTTAAGTTGAGGTTTTAGGAAGGCTTTTGAACTTTCAGGATCGTTCTCATCTAAGGAAGTGAAGGCCTGGATGTCAGAAACGTTGCTGTGTGATACTGGAAACCATGGCTGAAATATGCAAGGTGAGCTTCCTTACTTTCTAGTGTGATTTTTGTAGTTTAAAGACCACAGAGATGTTCCTTAGTTAGAAACGAGTCGAATTGATGTATTAAACGAGGGAAATGGATGTAAAATAAAGGAGATACAATCGACTCAAGTCACCAGGTCGGGTGACTCGAATATCAAGACCTTCGAGAGGTTGAAGATAACCTCTGCGCAAGCGCATGAAGCCCACGCACAGAGGCTATGTTTAGATGTTGTCGGCACACATGTGAGCGCTTGTTTGGAATTTCGATCAACATGAAAAATGTTCAGGTTATCATTCTAAGTTTAATGGTCCAAAGTTTGAGTTAATTGGACATCGTTTGAGAAAGTTATGCTTGTTCAAAGTTTTTTGTATTTTATTTAAACATTCTTAATTAATCCTAAAACTTGGGGAAAATTAGTACGTTCATAGTGAAATATAAAAAAGATGAATTATGATAAAAAAGATGAATTATGATAAATTATGAGGAATGAGGAGGATTAAAGGAAGTGTGAATAAGGTGTTTAGTTAAAGGACTTGTGTGCATTAGTATATTCATTGGATTATTAAGGTTATTATTATGTGTAAATTATGATTATACTCGGTTATTATTAAATCCGTGTTGAAAAAGAGGATATGAAAATTTGGTTATGAAACTTAGAGGATTTGATTCACAAAGTTATAAAGGAAATTATGAATAGAGAATAAAGGAAATTATGAATAGAGAATAAAGGAAATTCAGTTACGTATTTGGTATTCAAATGATAATGGTATTGTAACGACCCGTCCCGAATTCCGAGATTAGATTTGTGACTAATCAAGGATTAGTGAGGTTAATCGGTGATTAGTTGGGCAAAATCGGACGGACGACTCAAAATGACCGTTTTACCCCTGGTCGTGGGTAAAATATTTACTTTTGACCCGGGAGGTCCGATGGCCGAGGGCCGAGGACCGTTACGTAGATCGGGTCGATACGAATCCGTAGACAAACGACACGTCGAAATCGGAAGTCGAAAGGAAAAGTTATGGTCACGGGAGCGAAATTGGGGATTTACGTCTCGGGATCCAAATAAAATATTAAATAATTCTTATTGGTTGACTTAATAGTGTGGGACCCATGGATGAGTGACAAGTATCACTCATCCCATTAGTCATTATCCCTAAAAAGTGGATCTAATTAATTAAATAATATTATCCTAATTATTTTATAATTATTTTCCACCCACTTCTCATCCCAACCATTCATCTCTACCCTTTCCTCTCATCTTAACCGTCCATCTCTCTCTCTTTCTCTCTCTCTCTCCCTCTCTCTCTCCCTCTCTCTCTCTCCCTCTCTCTCTCCCTCTCTCTCTCTCTTTCTTATCTGTGCATCAGCCATCATCCTCTATCTTTTCATTCTTAAACCCGAACACCATTCTTCCTTCCCTCTAAAACAAACACACACATATACCACCTCACCACCATATTCATCTCTATGAGAGACCGTGAAAGAGTGACCTGAGAGTAACAAGGACGACGGACCACGGCAGGGGTGAGTCAAAATCGAACCCGAGAGCCCATTTTTGTTTTCAAAATTGAAAGTTTGAGTTTTGGATATGGTTTTGAGCTCCTTTTGATTCTAACATGACCTAGGGACAAGGACGACTCTGTGGGAACCTTTTGCGATGGGAATGGGTGGCTGGAATGGTGGTGAACGACGGAGGAAGTCGCCGTCGCCATTGTTCGATCATGGTGGTATTATTTCGACCCGTTTTTCATGTTTTGAATGGCTATATCGTTTGGGTTTGATGTTAGGAACCTATAGGAATGAAAATGGACAGAAGTTGATCGAAAATGAGAGAAATGGAGCCTTGGACCGGTCCAGACCGGTCCGGTCCGGTTCAGACCAGTGAACCTGGTCGGTTGGAAGTAGGGGATAATGAATAGTATCAGGCACGTGGGCTCACGTGTAACGACCCGTCCCGAGTATCGGGATTTAATATTATTTAATTATGATTTAGAATGACTAATCTGGGATTAGTTGAGTGAAATCGGACGAATTGTGCAAAATGACCGTTTTGCCCCTAGGCGTGGGCAAAATGTTGACTTTTAATTCGGAAGGTCAAATGGACTTTGACCAATGACCGTGACGTAGTTTGGGACGTCACAAGTTCATAGACAGGTGACACGTTCGATTCCGACGTTCGTGGTGAAAGTTATGACGTTCGGAAGTCCAAGGGCATTTTCGTAATTTGGACGAAATATGGGAAAATGTTGACTTTTTGATCAGGAGGTCCGATGGCCGAGGGCCAAGGACCGTTAGGATGGTCTTGATGCCCTGAGTTCATAGACAGGCGGCACGCGTCGATCGGAGCCCGAATGACCAAGTTACGAGTCTGGATGCGTGAGGGCATTTTGGTAATTTTCTACACAAGGGTAGAATAGTAATTTCACAGGGGTATTGGTTGATCAGGAACAGCCGTGAGTGGATGTTTTGTGCGATCTATCCCATGGATTGTTTAACATTGATGACTGATTTGGGACAGCTTTGAAAAACATGGACACCATTTTATATTGGTTTCGGGTCAGTGTAGGGAGCCTTTACACAGAGGATTGAGTGATGCTTTAAGGTGCTTTAACGACTGAATTGGATTAAAGGGAATGAGTGTGAGTCGGGAGGATCATTCTGAGCAAGTGTGGCTGTCGAACTGGAGAGAAAACAGAAATTGGAAAAATTAGAAAAATGGAGGGAAATTCGAAATCTTGTCTGTGAGCTGTGAGGAGACAAATTGTGCTTATGAATACTCTTCTGGGTTCATTTCGAGCTCAACCGTATCATAATCGAGGGGAATCGATCACGGTTTGGCCATGGACACAGGTTCCAGTTTTTGGGAAATTTGGTGCTTGAGGACGACCACCTACGGGTAAGGATTTATGAAATTGGTTAGGGATTGATGATTGTTTAGGTCATATGAAACTACTGTGTCATTTAATTTGAGAAACAAGCTGATTCGAGTGAGTTTCAAATGTTAAAACCGTGAGTTCAATCTTGGGAGAATTGTTGGATTTAAGGTTAATGTGTGTAATTAAGTTTACAGAACCTTAATTGGGTCTCTAATGGTGCTATCTGATGAATCAATTGAAGGAAAGGAGTTGCAATTGGGAGAAATCTAGCCGGGTCAGGTCGCGGGTAATCAGACCCGTTTACTAGTGGAAATGGGTGAAGACGGTGATTGTAGCAGTCACTGTAGCAGGCGCATGGCTTTCAAGCGCAGCCACTCACGGCGGCGCGTGACGGCGCTTGGGCACGAATCTCGAGGTGAGGTCAACATGACTTTTGTCCCATTTAATGTAACGAACATTTTGGAATTGGTTTCGTGTCGATCGGACCCCGTTTCGATATTGTTCGGGATGTCCGAAGGTTTTAAATCCAGTCTAAAAATAGTTAAAAATTTGGGAAAATTACGGAACTTGAATAGGATGTTAATGAAGACGTTGGTAACCCTCTAATGTGATTTGGACAGGATTGGGAGTCCCAGTGGTAGTGGTGTGGCCCGGGAAGGCCTATGGCACGCGTATCGAGGCACACAGTTAAACGGTCTGTGAGTGGACTTTGGTTTTATAAATTCTATGCATGCTTAACTGTTTTATATGGATTATGATTGTGATTGTATGATGTGATTTGGATATTGGTAAATTATACGGTTTCACGTATTTCGAGGCGATTTACGTGCTTGCACGTAAATCGAGTTTTTCCGGTTTTACACTGATTTTCCATACTTATGACTTTGGATATGATTTCATGAAATGGTTTTGAAATTGGAAATAGAAACTCAGGCATGAGGCTCAATTGTTTTGGAAACCTCGGATTTGGAGTCCAATTGAGTTTCGTAATCGGGCTAAGGGCCCAATTGCTTTATGAAATCAGGCCCGGGGCCCAGTTATTTACGAAATCGGGCTGAGACCCATTTGAGTTATATTATCGGGCCAGGGGCTCAATTGATTTATGAATTTGGGTCGTGGGCCCAGTGATTACAGAATCGGGCATGAGGCCCAGTTGGTTTCATAAACGTGATTTCGGATCGGGGACCCTAAATGGAATTGTAATGTTGTGAAATGATTTGATAAAACTGATTCCGTATACCATCTTGATATGAGGATATGTAAAGGTCTCCTCCAGGTGTCGGGGACACTGGAGAAGTCACGGTGCATTGCCTGCGAGGGGTCATTGTACGGAGCTACCGGACCGTATAGTGACTCAGGAGCAGGATTGCTATGATTAGACGTCAGGGACATCAGACATCGGGGATGTCAGAGATATTGACCCGGATAGACCCCGGGCAGCACGCGTTGCTTATGGTTATACCGTGAAATATGACGTCTGGAACGTCAAGCGTCGGGGACGCTAGGCATCAGGGATGTCGGAGATGGTAACGTGTTAAATATGGATTAACGAATCTATGAAATGGTTTTTCGGTTGGATTTATGGTTTACGGTTTTGGGCTAAGGCCCTAATGCCTTGCTGAGCAAATCTTTTGGACTACTGGTTTTCGTGGCATGCATACGTTTTTATGGAGGGCATAAATGTCTTATAAATGTGTTAAGAAACTTATTTATTTTCGTCCACTCACAACTTTTGTTTTTAATGCCCTTCAGGTTGATTTCCGGATGCGACTACAGCAGTGATTGGGAAATTGCACACCTCCTTCATCGATCCTTGCGCACTCTGGAAGCCCGTTTGGGCAGTGGCAACAGGTTATCCCTTGTCTGACACCTCTCGTCAGACAGGAGCATGACACATTCCATAGTAATCCCGGGGAGGATTGGGATGGGTCGTGTCATCACGCGCAGCCCCTTTGGGCGGCTCGTGGGGGCGCATGAGGGGTCCTTTGGGGATGAGTTCAACATGACTTTTAATCTAATCGATGTGATTCTATGATGATGATTTGGATATTAGTGATTTACTCGATTTCACGCATTTCGAGGTGATTTACGTATTTGCACGTAAATCGAGGTTTACGGTTTTGCACCGATTTTCCTTGCTTACGATTTTGGAAATGGTTTAATGAAATGGTTTTGGATTTGAAAAGGTAAACCTGGGAATGAGACCCATTATTTTTGGAAACCCTCGGACTCGAAGTTCATTTTAATCACGTTATCGGGCCAGGGGTCCAATTGATTCGTGAACTGATTTTGGATTTGGAATATGGAATCGGGCACGAACCTATTCGATTTACGAACTCTCGGACTTGAAGTCCATTTGATTTAACAAAGCATCAGGCTGGAGGCCCAGTTGATTTACGTATTGGGCTCGAGACCCAGTTGATTTACGAATCTGGCTCGGGGCCCAGTTGAGTTACAAAATAGGGCACAAGGCCCATTTAGTTTACGAAATCGGGCACGAGGCCCATTTAGTTTACGAAATCAGGCACAAGGCCCATTTGGTTTACAAATCGGGTCGGAGGCCCAATTGGTTTATGAATCCGGGCTTAGGGCCCAGTTATGGTTTATGATTGTGATTTTGGGTCGGGGACCCATAAATGGATTTCTAGTTTATGACGGTTTATGGGGACCAGGGCATGTACCCTTGAAAGGTTTTGAGAAAAATTTCAAATGATTTTTCATATACCATCCTTATATATTATGGCTTATCTCCTTTGGGGAGGGTCGTTGGCCTAGGTGGACCCCGGAGTAGTCACAGAGCACTAACTGAGTAGAGTTGCCCCCATTGGGTACCTTACTCTCAGGAAGGCTGTTATGGTTTATAACCCACAGGGAGGGTCATTGATCTACGAACATTGACCTGGGTGGACCTTGGGGAGACTTGGGATTTGAGACACCGGGTAGCACACGCGTAGCTTTAGATACCATGACAGGATTGGTTATATGATATATATATATATGATAAACATGATTTCTTGGATTTGCGAAATTGCGAAATTGTGTTTTGTGAATAATAAATGGATTTGGGATGAGTTCCCACATATGTTTTGATATGATTGTGGATTTGTGTAAATGGATTTGGGCAGAGGCCTGTACGACTTGAATTTATGGAACTTGGGGCTGAGACCCTATTAATGGTTATTGAAATATATGTGGTTTGATAAAGATGAACTTATTACTTTTTATCCACTCACAGTTTTTTCTGGTTTTCAATGCCCTTCAGGTTGATCTCGGATGCGGACTGTAGCAGAGACCGAGACATCGCACTCATCCACTGGATCCTGGCGCTCTCTGGAAGCCGATCAGGCTAAAGGTTTAAATTTTCCCTGGTCTGACACTTCGTGTTAGACGGGATCATGACACATCTCGTGTTAATCCCGGGGGAAGTAGGATGGGTTGTGACAGGTATGATGATGTATGATAATCATGATATGTTGTTGGTATGATGATGTTTGTTGATGGAGAATAGGTAAACAGAGTATGTTTCAAAGGGTGAATGTATGGGACTATGTGTGATCATGTTTGACTATTACTAAGTTTTATAAAAATAAATAAATAATAAATAGGGATAAGTAAAACTGAATATGGTCAAATTAATAAATACTGCTAACTGAATATGGTCAAATTAATAAATACTGCTACTTGTCGAGGAAGTGTGTTGGACGTGGACGGTAACCCCGTAAGAGCGGATTTAGGTTGGTTAACTTGTTAACTTGTGAAAATTGTTAAAAAGCAATATTCCCGGTCTGAAAAGAATTGTCAGACGGGAAAAAGACTAGTTTGATTTTCAGGAAACGTGGGACAGGTCCTATCAACTTGGTATTAGAGCCTAGGTTTGAATATTTTATTTCTCAAATACGAGCCCAGGGTTGTGAAATATTTATGTGATAATGATTCAAAATTGGTTTTTCCAAATGATTAATGATGAAATTGAGAATTTTGGAATGAATGTATGTGGTAAAGGTGACATTTGACTTTTGAGGAATTTAAAAATGATAGCTATATGTTGTTCAATATTGTGTGAGTGTGTTTGTGAACAAATGCGGTATTTTATTTGAAGTGGTGAGAAATCTCAGTTAAGTTAAATCCAGAATTGTAACCGATGACACTCGAAGCCTAACCTTTACTCATCATTCCCCAAGAAACAATAAATATGTACTATGAAACTATCAAAATACGTAAATCACACCCAAAAGTAAATAAATACGCACCTGTCACCAAACCTGGTGTCTCAAGAACCTCTAATCGTCTCATAGAAAACACTTGAGTTTGTGGTCCTAAAGATCGTCCACGTCCTCTAGACGTACTTTCGGTCCCACTGGTTTGGGTTTTGACTTGTTCCTGATGTACCAGAAGTCTGGCCACAGTCTGTTGTGTCTTTCCCTGTTGTACCATCCCCTAAGCGGTTCGAACAATCCATAGGGAAGTGCTCAGGCTCTCCACAATCAAAGTAACGATTCCAAAAAATTATACTCTCATGTCTATTCGAAGATTGCATTGCAGCTTGACTAGACTAAGTGGGTGATTGTGACCTCGACCTCAAACTTTGGGGTACCATCTAATCCAATCTCTTTAATGCCTAAAACTATGCTACCCCCTACCAAATGTTCCAGCACTAACACTCTCTCCTCGTGAAACTTTTAGACTTGAAATGTCCATATACGGATTCTCATGCTTTTGACCAGAACTTACACCTTGTTGTTGCATTGACAAGCTTGCCTCTACCCGGATAGCAGTATCTGATAATTCCTCACAGTGATAAATGCACCCACTGTCATAGCATTTCTCTCACCTTGTAAAACCAGTTCAAACTATATGCACTTATCCGCCTTAATTGCTACAGCTGCTGAAGCAAACTGGGATAAACTCAAGAATTTCTGCTCATACTAGGCCATCATCATACTTCCTTGTTATAGTTGCATAAATTCTACCTCTTTAGTATCACGATAAGATCAGGGGCAAAACTGATGCAAAAATCTACCTTTAAAAGTTTCCTATGTCACCTCCTATGCATCCCAACCATCATCTGTACCCCCCACCAACACTGGTAAGCATAATCACTCAATTGAAAAATCATTTTCATACGAGTAATCCACTCATCTGCTTGCTCTGAGCTCACCTCGCCCGAAAAAGTAGTAGCCCCTAAATGCTGGGCTCTCTCTATATTCGGGCCCTCTCTAACTCATTCTACTTCATCTTCAGACCAGGCATATGAATCTCATCTCGGATGCATCGTTATTACCTCTCATCTAAAACAAACACACTTAATTCACATCATGCACCTGCAAGTGCAATCAATAGATGAAAACCTATGCTCTAATACCAAGTTGACAAGAACCCTCCCGAGAAACGACGTATCCTGCTCCCGTCTAACAGTCACTACACAAACGTTAAGAATAGTCTCAAAAGATTATACAATAACCACAAAACCATCTAACTGTAAGACAAAGGGTGATTATACATTCATGCTTTTCATTATACACAGAGCATAAGTTTATATTACGACTCAAAACACAAGACTTTTACCCTAAGGGTCCACAGATAACCCAAAATCTCGCTTATGCCTCAGCTCCTAAATAGGTTGCCGTCCTCGTTCCATGGCCTGGAGGGCAAGTAAAACCTGAAAAATGTGATTGTACAAAAATAATTTTTGAAAAACATACGTTTATACCCTCTGTTTTATGAAAACTATGCATGCATACATAATCATCAAAACCCCCATTAAAAATGGAATACTGTTTATGGCCTCAAAATACGTGAAAATGTTCAAAAATCAAAACAGCATAATACATAATATCGATGTGCGTGAAATCTTAAATAAAGAAAATCATAATAATAAACTAGCTCATCACATCAATAACACACAATCAATCCATGTCCAACCCATCCTTGATGCACAATATCAGTCAACACATCAACTGCAATACCGATAGGTACACCATTCACTCGGAAACCGGAGCCCAGCTCGATGTCCGAGTCACTAGTCCCGGGAATCGGAGCCCTGATCGACGCATGAGACTACTTAATTAATCAACAAGCATCACGAAGAGGATTATATATCGCACACCGTCACAACATTTCATACTTCACGTATAACGAGAAAACACGTACCATAACACATATCACTTTTATAAGTCAAATCCTAGTTCCAGAACCCAGGGCCTACGCCCAAAAACACAATTTATACGATACCTCGTAAAATGTGCACAAATAACATTTCCATGACAATCATCCAATAATCATTTCAATCCCACATCACAAATATTTCCATCATAAATATCAAGAAACACACTTTAAGCACACTTTAACCCAAATCCACAATTTAAGCCAAATCCGAGAACATAATCCAAGGAAAATCTCGTAAAATGTGCAATAAAGCAATTTCCGTACAATCGTCAAAAACCATATAAAAATCCCAATCAATCAAATATCACCAAAAACACATAGAAAAAAATTTAAAATATGTAAATATGTATGCATAATATTTTAATAAAAATAAATGTCCACTCACAATGCGAATTCGCCGATTACTCCAGTTCCAAACTTTCTTCGTCTGCTTTGGGGATTATATTTCCTGTAAAAAATATAATTATAGGTTAGTTATGTCCCAAGAACTCTCAGGTAACCTCCTGGTACAAACCCTAACTTCTGAGAATTAAATATCAAATTTTAAACATTAACTACATACTTCGGACACCCAAAACTACCTTGAGATAGTGTCTGATTGCCTCAAAATCTGCACCTAAATGTCGGTAACATCGAAAGGAGTGAAAAATATGTGGCTGCATATGAAGATACACTAGCATCCGCCCCAACGTGCCATTAGAAGCGGTTGCGTGTGGAGTCCACGTGCCAACACTATTCATCATCCCTGTTACCCGTTTTGCTAGTTTTTCAGTTCGCCCTATCCGGAGACCCGACCCAGCATGAACTCACCTAATTTTCAACCATTTTCACTTTTGTTTCGTCCAATACCTTCTACATCAACCTATAAAGGATATGTGTAATTAAAATTCAAGAAACTTACCTAAATCCGTCAACCTAACTCTTGAAATTTAGCCAAGACTCGTTCATCGGTTTCTGGGTGGTTTCGACGTCCCAAACCACAAATTAGCAGCCTATTAACATTGTAGAAACTCAGAGAGGATGTTATTGAACTTGTTTTCAAGGTTCCCAGCCGAAAACTAGATCGAGTAACTAAACCCCAAAAATTTCTTTCTTTGGTTCACTCTCTATCTTTCTCTCGTGTCGGAGTTCTCCCTTTTCGTCTTTGCTGGGTTCTTCTTCCCCCCCCCCCCCCCCCCAATTCTCTCTTTTTTCCTCTTCTCTCCTATTTTTCCCCTCTAAGGTTATCTTGGTTTTTCTCTTCCTCATGGCCACACAACACAACACACACCCATTTAAAACACACACAAGCACAAACATACATGCCAAGTCGGTGCACACTCCAATAAGTCATAAGGGGACACTTGTCACAACTCGAGCCATCCATGAGAAAAATCACTCATTGAAATTACTAAAATACCTTTCTATCCAAATTACCAAAATGCCCGTACATAATTTAGACCCAAAATGAACTCAAACGAACTCCATTTACGACATGTTGTATGTCTATGTACCCAAGAGACCAAAACCTTCACAATGGACTTCATGGAATATCCAAAACTCTCCCGGTCCAAAAGTTAACCAATGACCCATTTAGAGGCAAAATGATCATTTCCTTTTACTTTTGACTTGTATCGTAGTCAATCGATCTCTGTTTTTGTCATGTTGTCTATCTATGGACTCATGAGTCTAAACCTTCGCAACGGTCTTTGCAAAACATCAAAAAAGTATCCGGGTCAAAAAGTCAATATTTGACCTTCCAAGAACAAAATCGTCATTTTTATTTAATTTTTTGAAATTTAACTTTTCTCGAATCTGACGTCGTTACACTTAAGCACTCTCCTTCTCTCACTCTCCATCTTCCTTAGCCTCACCCTCTCTCTATGTCACACTCCCTCTTTGCCGACCACGGTCCATCTCTCTTAGTCAGACTTTCTCGCCGCTAATTCTACAATTTCGTAGCCTCTCTCTCTATCACTCGTGCTCTCTCTCTCTCTCTCTCTCTCTCTCTCTCTCTCTCTCTCTCTCTCTCTCTCCCGCTCACTGTAATTCCCTTTCTCTCTAATTGAATCCATTAATTTTGGTTTTGGTTAATTGTTCAATTTATTGCTGAATTTGGTTGTGGTTTAGAATTTTTTTTTATTGTTATCTTTCAAATATAGGGCTGAAATTTGGATTTTTGTTGAATGTTGAAATGATTTTGATAGGGCGAAAAGTTCGATTGTGATTTTGGTTTTGAAAAAGTTTTTCAATTTTTGTTTTGTAGTTGATATTATTTTTTGATTGTTGGATATCTCGTAATATAATTTGTATTTTTGGATTAATTTGTAAGTATGGCTTAATTTTGTGAAATCTGGGTTTAGTAATTTAGATTTGATTAGTTTGTTTAGAATTTTAATTTAGGGTTGAATTTGATTTAATTTTTGAATATTAGATTTTGTAATTTTGATTTAGAGTTTAGGCTTTAGGGTTTATGGTTTTTAGGATTTAGTAATTTAGGTTTAATTTTGTGAATTTTGATTTTAATACTTGAGATTTAAATTTTTTTTAATTAATTTAGTATTTAGGTTCAAATTTGGTTTGCATTGGTTTTATTTTAAGTTTAGTGAATTTATTATTAAAATTTAAAATCAGGTGTTTTTTTTAATTAAATGTTAAAATTAGGGGATTTTATTTTAAATTTAGTGAATTGATTATTAAAAATAAAAAACTTTTTGATTCTTTATTGATTATTAAAATAAAAATATGTTCGTTAGTTTTTTTATAATTAAATTGAATTTTTTATTATAGATGTCGCAACACCCTTGATCATATCTAAAACACACCCCCGCGCTAAGGCTGTTAATGACCATTATGTGGAGAAAGAAGCCCCTATACAGTAGTGTTGTAACGACCCGTCCCTAAGTTTAAGGGTTAATTAAGACTTAATGACGGATTAACGAGGCTAATCGGGAATTAAACGAGGATTAACGGACGTTCAGGGCGAAATTACGATTTTGCCCCTAAACGAGGGTGAATAGTTGACTTTTGACCCGGGAGATCCGATGCCCGAAGGCTGAGGACCGTTACGTAGATCGAGTCGATATGAGTCCATAGACAAGCGGCACGTCGAAATCGGACGTTCGACGGAAAAGTTACGGTTCACGGAAGTTCCGGGGAACTATTTACGACGGCAAGTTTTACGAGGAAAAATGGGACTTTTGTCTCATGTGGGACCCTGATATTTGAGGGTAGGCCAATGGATGAATGACACTTGTCATTCATCCATTGCCCACCCAAATTGATACATGCATCCCCCATTTCTTTGTTTGTGCAAACCAAACCCACCCAAACTCGATCTGACCTAAAAGCCTGGAACCCAAATCCATATGCCTTCCCTTTTGATGGTTGTGTAAGGACAGAGTGAGAGTGGGACTGAGGGGTGGCAGAAGGGCGGCCAGCCGCCGTGGACGACGGTGGAAAGCCGAGGAACCAGGTAAACCGATGACCCTTCAGTTTTCAAATTTTCAATTTCGGTTTTAGGACATTATGGATAGTTTCTGCTGATTAGGTGGTGCTTATGGGGTTTGTATGAAGGAGTAGGAATGATCTAGGACGGCAGGGAACAGCTAGTTAGCCCAGGCCCTCGACTGTAAAAAGTTGGTCGTGAGGGAGGAATTGAAACACTACGGTTTTTATGGTTTTTCTTGATTCTAATAGTGTAGATAGGTAGATATCGATAAGATAGGAAGTTTAGGATTGGATTGATCGAATTGGATGAAAAATGAGGGAAATATAGCCTTAGACCGGTCACGCCGGTCCAGGAAGACTGGGTGTACAGGACCGAACCAGACCGGCCGGTTCGCTGAAGGTTGAAGATAACTGTGCAGGGCGCGTGAGCCACATATGCAGCCCCTTTGGGCGGTGCGTGGGGGAGCATGAAGCATTTTCTGGGAGAGTTCCAACATGTGAAATCATCTATTCGATGTAACGAACATTTTGAGACTGGTTTTGAGTCGATCAGACACCGTTTCGATATAGTTCGAGACGTCCGAAGGTTTAGGATCGGGTTTAAAAATAGTTAAACATTCCGAAAAATTATGGGACTTAAGTGAAGGGTTATTTAAGTAGTTAGTAACCTCTTATTACGATTTGGATAGGTTTGGGAGCCCCAGAAATGGCGATTGGCCCGGGAGCGTCTTATAGCGCGCGTATCGAGGCGCGGCTTTGGACGGTCTATGAGTGGAACTTTCTTTCTAACTTGATGCATGCATAAATTTTTTATAAGTGTTTTGGAACATGTTTTGTGATGCCATGAGTGCATTTGTATGTGTGTTTACGTATTGGCACGAATTTCGAGATTTTTAGTTTTATATACGCATTTATGATTTTGGTTTTAAATTTGAAAAGGTAAAACCGGGCATGAGACCCATTTAGTTTTGGTTTTGACTCAGGCATGTTACCCTATTGATGACCTACGGGTTTGAGTCGTAGTCGCGAACGGGTGCTGTGTGCACGGCGACGGACGACGTGACACTCGCCTCCGAACTGGGGATGTGTTCCCTCTGGAGAGGTCACGATGCACGTTTCATGGTTGAGCAGCTACTGGAGGCTTGACTTCGGAGTGCTGACGGTATAAGAGATCGATCGGTGACGTGTGCACCGTGTTCTAGAGATGGTCACGGCAGTGATATGTTCACGGCGACATACCAGGATTGAGAGTGGTCCTAGACGGATGGTTGCATGCATCACTATGATCGGAATCGTGACTAACCCTGAGATGTCAAGCTCGATGCCCGTTGCTTTTGAGTTCGGGCTGGAAGCCTAGTTAAATTATGAAATTATACTAGTATGTATATACTCTCCTTTATGAGGTGATTGGTCTCCTTCAGACGTCGACCTGGAGAGTCACGATCCACTACCCAGAATGAGTGATCCACATAAGGAGCCCATTTCAGGAGTGGGAGTTATGATATGGTCCCAGACTAGATCCGGAGAGATGCTCGGACTAGATCCGGAGACAAAGCCTCCCAAATGGATAATTCCTGAGGTAGACTCGAAGTGAGATCCCGAGTAGTATGCATACTTATATATATATATATATATATATATATATATATATATATATAATCGTGACATATATCGGGGATTAGTTCCCTAGGGGCTGTGTGCCCCGAGTTGACATAAGAGGATGTCTAGGATGGGTTATATATGTATATATATATATATATATATGTGTATGAGATTTCTCGGAGATGGTTTTGGGCTGAGACCCACATGTATTGAATTTGAGCTGAGTCCCCACTTGATTTGGTTTGGGCTGAGGTCCCAGGTACTTTAATTAGATTATGGGCCAAGGCCTCGTGTTCTATGTTGAGAAATGGTTTGAATGCATGCATACTTTTTAGTGAAGGGCATAGAGATCTTTTTACGAAAATGTTTTTATCAAATCTTTGTTTTGTCCACTCACAGTTTTAATGTTTTGAATGCTCTTCAGGTTGATCGCGGATGCGGGCTGTAGCAGAGATCAAGACATCACATTCCTCCTCCAGATCCTAGCGCTCTCTGGTAGTCCCGGTTGGGCTAAGGACAGAATTATTCATGGTCTGACACTTCGTATCAAACGGGAGCAGACATGTCCCACGTTAATCCCAGGGGATTTGGGACGGGTCCTGTCAAGCGTCCTCGGTTAAGTCCATGCATGAACTAATCGAAACATCACAGTCTGTGCGACCTAGCGTGCGATTGGTCTGTCAACGTCATAGCAACCCCTAACCTACACAGGATGCCGAATTGGGGAGATTGGGACATGACTAATCTCCATAGGGCAAGTTGATTATTTTATTTACTTGAACCGTTTTTGTTTTTGTTATATTTGGTAATAATTTCTTCTAATTTCCAAAGACTTGGGTGAACGCGAGCGGGATCAACATGCATTTAACATCCCTGTTGATTTGTCGGACAACAAACGCAAAGATCCCAGTGGTATACACACTTCGTCTATGGAAAACGACCCAAAAAATCCACAGCCTAGTGATGCACGAGATGGGCGTGATTCTTCGCACCAAGTGCTGGATGATGGGGAATATATACTTTCAAGAAGTAAGAACCCAAGGCGCTCAGCCACTATTGGCTTGAGTTGTCGGTGTGTTTCTATGCTTTTTTTTAACATTAATTTTAAATATTTTACTAACTTTATATTTTATTGCAAGTTAGTTTGTAGTTAAACCTAGAAGATGTCCAGTTAATGAGTACATGAATTATCACTGGCAAAAGTAGTACTCAAACTTGAAGTACGAGCTCCAAAAGAAATACAAGAATTGGACTTACTAATAGGAAGCTCATGCTAATTCTCCAAATGGGTTTGTAGTAGGACCTCAGTTGGTAGGGTGGATGTGGTTGTGCACCCATTTCGAGGACTTCGCATGTCTAGTACCATCCACCGAATTCAATTAATTTTTTAATTTTTATGCAAATTTTCATTTGAATATATGATGACGGCTTTTACTAATGAACAATGAAAAATTGGTCGCCAACACAACAAATAGAGCATCAAAGGAATTCAACAACCTTGGGGGGTCGTGATCCTATGTGTACAGGCTGGAGGATTGACGAAACGCTAGGTCTCTGTTCCCCTATGTGGATGTCAGGGGGTAAGTCTATGCTGGTCGTGACAATCAGATGGTTGACACTGATAGGATCCGTCCCTAAATTTCACGAAATCGGACCGATCCCACTCCCGTCTAACCACTCTTGTCAGACAAGGAATATTATCAATTTTACCCATGTAATTATTTTATTAGATTAACCAACTTAGGCCCACCATTGCGGGGCCACCATCCACGTCCTGTCCACTAACCCCGAAAAGTAGTGGGATTTCTTAGTTCGAGCACAATAAACCATATTCGAGGTCTCATTTCCAATATTAAAACTTTCCACTATTTGCCAAATCAAATATATAAACGTATTAAGTTTACTAAAATAATAATTACAAGTTCAAAATGCATAATTTATCATGAGAATATTTTTATCCAAAATTTTATTATGATTTAACATCATTATACACATATATTATACATAGCATTTTATACAAAAATAAAGTCTTTCATATAATTTATTTACATACCAAGCGCTACTAAATTTCCATAATCCTTTGCTATAAAGGATTTTTCATTCATAAGCTTCATCATAGTTTATTTATGCCGAAATATTGAAATGAAAGTTTCTACTATCTCATAGCCAACTTCCATAATTAGCCTCTAATTTTCACCTCCAAATTTCCATATTTAGGTTACTAATATCTAAACACATATATTCCATAATTTGCCTATATGACCATTTATATTAACATTCAATTTTAATTATAGTTAACCAAAGTAACCACATTTTAACCATATTCTTAAGTACCAACAATTATCCTTATATTTCCTTAACTCAAAATAGCTTGTGGTAATATTTCTTTATTTTTCTGAATTTAACCAAAAAAAACAAAAGTAAATACCACTTAAAAATTTGAAGAATCATAACTGTCTCAAATGATGTCCAACTAATACCAAAATTGTACTACTAAACTCAGAAATAAGAAAGAAAGAATTTTCATTTTGATCGGACAGCCAAAAGAGGCCGCACACGCCCTCACACGCCGGTGAGAGTCTCTGTACGTGAGCCTCACGCGTGGAGCCTGTCACCAGCAACCTCTCGCAGGGTCGACCCATGGGCCTCCACGCTGGGCATGACCCATCGTCTTAACTCAGCTCAAAATCACCATATTTACGACCATTTTACCTACTTTAATTGTCTAACATTGTCTACTAGATCCCAGAAGAAGATATGTGAGATTAAAACAAAGAAAACTCACCTCGATTTCGTGGTTTACTTTCATGGATTTTCGGATATGGCTTCAAAGGCTGTGTTCCTACCTTTCCTCGTCCCAACCATTATCCTTACTGCCTTATGTGGGTCTTGGGAGCTTGGCCAACCTCCTAGAGTGCCTTATTCGACGCTAAAAAGGTTTAAAACACTTCACATCCTACAAACAGTTTTGGAGCCTCACGGGTTTTCCCTTCTGGGTTAGCCTTAGACCACCCCTCATCGACTTATTTTCTTCCTTACATCATGACTTTTCTCTTTCCTTCTTCCTACTTACCCTGTTTTTCTCTCCTTCTTCCACCATCTCATTTTTTTTTAATGATTTCCTTCTTTTCGGTCCATCCCCCCCGAGTACACCCTATACACACACACACACACACACACACACACACACACACACACACACACACACACACACACACACATATATATATATATATATTTAGGGTGTGTCAGTGGGAGTTTGATAGGAAAACTTAGAGAATCTTCTAGATAACACACACATGATTCACATGTCAAAATGTAAAATTACCCATTTACCCTTTATGCCAAAATTACCATAATGCCCTTAGCTATCTTTGGCTCATATTGACTTATTCAAACACCTTTTTTGGTGTACCGTCTATCTACGTATTCAGAAGTTGGAGACCTTCGTAACTGTCCTCTTGAAACCTTCAAAAGGTCTCTCGATCCAAAGGTCAACATTTTGACCTTACAGGAGAAAAATTGTCATTTGTACTTTTCACAAAGTTATGGTTTGTTACAAAACACTATTTACGCCAATTTCTTTTTAGTATATTAATGTTAATTTTAATTTCCTTAATTATATTCCTAATTAATGTTTATTCAAATTTGTAGGATGAGGATGCAGGAAGACATACAAAATCTACAAGGTGAGCTGTCACATCAGCATCTCAAGGTCCTGTTAGAGCAGCAGTTATCGGATCCCAGCATTTCATTCGAGATCCTAGAGCGATGACTGTGTAGGCGCCTCATGAAGATAATACGGGGGGCGGGAGATGCAGTAGTGTGGGATGTCATAAGTGGCTCTTCAGGTTCTTCTCAAGGAGCTGACAAGCGTTGCGAGGGGTTCACGAAGCTCCAGACAAACTTCGCGAACCTCTAGACTGAATGCTTAAATGTCACGGAAAAAAATGCGACCATCAACGCTGAAAATGCGACTATCAAGACCACCCTCGAAGCAGTGCTTGAAGGCTTCACTTGCGCATGGGATGGAATATCCTCTGCCATAACCTCAGCACCCAGCCAAGTAGCTTAACCAGTAGCCGCCTAGAACCCTGACCATTCTTGCCAGAACCCCGACCAGCCACACTAATCATTTAGATATATAGGACGTTGTAATTTGTAATTATATAAAATATAAAAAATTTAGAAATATGTTTTCAACTTAATTTGATTTGTTTTATAATTTAAATTATATAATATATCTTTAATTATATTAATAATTGAAAAAAAAAATTCCTTAAATTGAAGGCTTACGCGACGAACTACAACTTTTAGCCTTGTGGGTGTCAATGAATTCGGTCGACCGTTGCTGAATTTCAGAAGCTGAAATTGGTGGCATATCATACCTTTTTATTAGAGTTTTCCTGGAACTTCTGTTACTTGTTGATACTGTTCAAAATGGCGACCGCCTAGTCCGCCTAAGCCTTCGAAGATGAGAAACCACTTCACATAATGGCTAAGTGTAACGATCCGTCCTGAATTTCGGGATTAGTTTAGTAATTAATTGAGGATTAGCGCGATTAAGCGGGAATTAGTCGAGAGTTTTCGAAAGGACGGCGTGAAATGATCGTTTTGCCCTTGGAAATAGGTGAAAAGTTGATTTTTGACCCGGATGGTCCAATGGACTTGGACCAATAACGGTGACGTAGATCGGGATGTTATGAGCCTATAGACAGACGACACGTCGAATTCGAATGTTCGACAAGGAAGTTACGGATCACGTACGATTTTAAGTACTATTTATAATGGCACATTTTACGAGGCACGGTTGTCATTTGTCATATAGTATGGGTCCAAATATTTTGTGTAGGCCCAACGGATGAGTGACAAGTCCATTACTCACCAAACACAAATACATGCCCCTCTCCCCTTCCGGTGGACCCTGAGAGTAACTGGGGATGAATGAAGGACTGATGGACGTCGTGAAAGGTGGCAGGACCACCGTGGATGGCGGAGGAGGTCACGGGAACAGGTAAACTGTAACCCATAAGTTATTGAAATTCGATTTTTTGTTTCTGGACGTTTGGAGGAATAATAAGTCGCCATATTACAAGGAAATCCTTAATTTGTTCATTAATTATAAAATTCTAGGTAGCACGTTGATATAAGATATGGAGCTTCATTCAGTCTTCCCCGCTCCTGTCCATATTGATCTCATGAAGAATGACAACAACAGCAACAATGAAAGCATAATCAACATGAGGATACACAGTCACTGCAAAAGCTTCTGTTCCCAAAAAGTGGCTTTTAAGATCATGTTTCTTATGCATCTGCATCAAATATAAACGTGTGTTATATTATTCGTAAATCAAATCAACTAGGTTTTTAATTTAATAAACATAATTGATATTTAAGCATGGAATTAAAGAATAGGTTGTTATGGATCTAGCTTACTTGAGCAATGATAGTGTTGTTTCCATTGTATATGGTGCATGATCTTTCTCCCCAACTTCCTCTGACCTTGAAATCATGGTGTTCTTCATTTGTGTTACCAGCCAAGAACACATCTAATTCAGTCTTGAATTGCAAAATTTTTGACTTCCTGGCTGTGAAAAGTAGATCTTTGTCATCCGAGCTCTCACCTCTGTACACTTTCCATCTTCTATGCGCTGTCAATATCTAGATGAACAAATAACACTAAATTAAATTAAGAAACCCTTTTATAGTATATATCTATTTTCCTTTACATGTTTCTTTGGCATCATATTGAGATGTTCTTAGTACATTTTCACTAATATCAGTGTTATATACATGCCCATATTGGATTGTGGATAGGATATATAGATAGGTACGTCTGGTATATTGTTATTATAGAAAGCACTTCTTGTCATAATATTACATGGAAAATATGCTTTCATTATAAATTAATGAAAATATTTATAAAAAAAATCCAGGTGCTGCCTAAAATTATGTCATGAAAACATTCATGACAATTGTTTAGAAGTTTCGCAGAACTCTTTTTTATGATTAAGCCATTTTAGTAATTTCAGAAGAAATCCCAAACAGGCTAGCTCTTTGTTTTAGAGCTTTTTTTGGTCAATTTCCTGAACGCTTCTAGAAAATATGAATTTCTGATCATCGTCGTGAAGTTGATTCCCCTCCCATTATCCCTGAATTTTTTTTAAAAAATGAAGCTCAAATGGCGTGTTAAATAAGCAGAGGAGAGGAGGGGCTGGGTACCTTTTGACGCAAGGAGAGGATCGGAGTGTCGGCGCTGTCGACCAAAACGCGGCGGTCATGAAGGCTGAAGATGGAGCCTTTGATCTTGAACATGAGGTTGCCGTTGACATCAGTGACAGTGAAGGCACCTTCCTTGAGGGTCATCAACTTCTCCGTGATCACCAGATCCACAGGGTACGTTGCGTGGAACTGTGGGCTAACCACCGTCACTGGGTTCGCCAGTGGCTGAGCGCTCGGCCCCGCCGCTGGCATAGGCACGAAATACGACATGTCGTTGTAAATTTCTCACAGTAGGAAAAAAGGATTTGAGTAACCTTGGGTTGTGCTGATGATCAGATTGCGGTATATATTTATTGACAAACGAATGATGGGATGGAAAGGGCGGGCGGCTTAGTGGCGTGGGATATTTTGGAATGCATTTATTTTGTGGTGGGTTTAGAAATGGGTTCTACAATGATAAGGGTGGTTTATTTTTCTCATTGGGTGTGAGAGTGGGAGGGAATCTAGTTTACTTTTTTGTTAGAGGATCTAGTATACTTGTATACGTGTTAATAATTACCACATATGTGTTAATAATGGCCACATGTCCAAATAAGACGTGGATAACAATACTTAAATGGATAAATTACATATTAACTAATTTTTAACAAGGATTTTACTTTTTTTTGTTGGGAGAGATATTTTATTGAAAGGTCCCGAAAAAGTACAATAGATACGCATGTAACCTATCAAGCACTCAAACGTGATCAGTAGAAACAATAGTAAAATCAAAAAAGATCTGCGGCCTGAAATGATTCACGGGGAACCAAAAAAACAAAAAAAAAATGCTGATAACTCACTAGGTACTATACTAGCCATACATATGTCCTCAGGCGAGAATGATGATAAAGTTTGAGGTGTTGCCTCGTTAAAAAATCTTGCTAGGAAAAACCACTTGGGATAAAAATCTAGTCGAAGGAAAAAGAGTGCAGCGGTAAGCAAATAAAGGTAAGAGTTGGAGAAGATTCTGCCAATGAGGGTGAGAGGGCATTCTTCTATGGAACTGGATAAGAAAGACCGGCCTTGACGAGCTTGGAGACCACCCGTTCTCCTTCTTTGAAACTGTTAACAAGTTTAGTAAAAAAAGACATGCACTAGGATCACTGGTTTTCATGAAAGCGACGGTTGTGGCACATAGTGAGAACAAGGGCCACCATCGATCTTCATCTTCGCGTACTATCATTATCACCTCCAGCTTATCTTCACGTACTCTCACCATCGCATCCATTGCCTGCATCTTCATCTTACAAGATCTCTCTCTCTCTCTCTCTCTCTCTCTCTCTCTCTCTCTCTCTCTCTCTATATATATATATATATATATATATATATATATCTCACCATCGCCGCCCGCGACTTTGTCTTCATCTTCATCTTCAAGACCTCTGATGTGACACGACCCATCCCAATCCCCCCCCCCCCCCCCCCCCCCCCCCCCGCGCCCGCCCCCGGGGATTACCGCGGGATGTGTCATGCTCCCGTCTGACACGGAGTGTCAGACAAGGGATAACCTCAAGCCACTGCCCCAACTAGCTCCCAGAGTGCACAAGGATCGATGGAGGAGGCATGCAATGTCCCGGTCTCCGCTGCAGTCGCATCCGCGATCAACCTGAAGGGCATTAAAAACAATAAAGGTTGTGAGTGGACGAAAATAAACAAGTTTATAAAATACATTTTATAAGACATTTATGCCCCTCAGTAAAAACGTATGCATGCATAAAAAACAGTAATAAAATATTTATTAGAAATAACCGTTAGGGCCTTAGTCCAGAAACCACAAACACATTTTCAATCAAAAGTCGTTTCATAAATCTCGTGGTACACATTTACAACAGTACCATCTCCGGCATCCCAGATGCCTAGCGTCCCAGACGCTTGACGTCCCAGACGTCATATCTCACGATATTAAAGCGATGCGTGCTTCCCGGGGTCTCACCGGGTCCATATCTCTAACATCCCAGATGTCTGACGTCCCAGACATCTAATCATAGCAATCCTGCTCCTGAGTCATCATACGGTCCGGCTGCTCCGTACAATGACCCCTCGCAGGCAATGCACCGTGACTTCCCCAGTGTCCCAGACACCTGGAGGAGACCATTACCATTACATATCCTCATATCGAGATGGTTTATGGAAAACAGTTTACCATTCTTTTCCAAAATATCACAAGGGCCCTGCCCCGAATTTCCATAAAACCATCACAAGTCCAAATACTTGGTTTATTAAATCCAAAATCATTTATTCAATTCCATTTTAGGGTCCCCGACCCGAAATCACATTTATAAATCAACTGGGCTCCTGGCCCGATTTCGTAAATCAACTAGGCCCCTGGCCCGATATTATAACTCAAATGGGTCTCAGCCCGAGTTTACTTTATCAAGTCTATAACCGTTTCATGAAATCATATCCAAACCACAAATATGGAAATCAGTGCAAAATCGAAAAATCTCGATTTACGTGCAAACATGTAAATTGCCTCGAAATGCGTGAAATCATATAATTCACCAATATCCGAAACAAATCATATAATCACAATCATAATCAACGTGAAATAGTTATGCATGCATAGAATTTATAAAACCAATGTCCACTCACAGACCGTTTAACCATGCGCCTCGATACGTGTGTCATCGGACTTCCCGGGTCCCGTCACTAACACCGGGACTCTCAAACCTGTTCATATCACATTAGAGGGTTACTAACCTCTTTATTAACATCCTACTCAAGTCCCGTAATTTTCCCGAATTTTTGACTATTTTTAAACTCGATTTAAAACCTTCGGACATCCCGAACAATGTCGGAACGGGGTCCGATTGACACGAAACCAACGCTAAAATGTTCGTTACAATGTTTAGGATAAAAGTCATGTTGACCTTACCTTGTAATTTGTTCCCACGCGCCATCACGTGCCGCCGTGAGTGGCTGCGCATGACACCCACGCGCCTGCTACAGTGCCCAGCACTGTTCATCTCCTTCTTCACCTGTTTCCTGCAATACGAGTCTGCAACCCGTGTGTTAGACCCGATCAATTACCCTTCAATTCATGAACGATTCCTTCCGTTTTTTATCCTAAAACATTCATTAACCATCTAATTAAAGTTCTGTGTCAATAGTCAACCTTAATAGTCCCTTAAATGGACCTTCGACCAGTGATCACCCAAACGGGTCGATCACCATAACTCTTTGATTCCAACACCATTGCCCAATTAACTTCACAGGAAGTATCCTAGGACTAATACGAACTAGAATGAATGATCAATTGAACCAGAAATTTCCTGGAAGTCGCCGTCCCAAGCTCTGCAACTTCCCTGAAAACGGTGGCCTCAGTCCCAGCTCAACCGTGATTGGTTCCCTTAGATTTCGATACGGCTGAGTTCCAGTCACTCCCAGAAAGCTAAACCCGTCCTTGGTTTGGTCCAACACTCCTCAAAGATTAAACTCTGAATTTTCCCTCCAAAAATCCGGAATGGTTTCCTCACGGTTTCTCTTTAGCTCTCAGCCCTCAGACTTAACCGAAAATGAACTCTTAACTCACAATCACTCAGGTAATCAATTCAAACCACTCAGAACCCGTGGGAATCATTCTGATTCCACTGGGAAATTGTCCCCCGCACGGTTCAAAACTCAGAATTTAAAATCCTACATGTGCTTGCTCCAAGCACCAAACCATGCTCCATTATCTCAAACTACTTAAATTAATCCCACTAACCAGCCCACTACTTGATTAATCAATTGGATTGTGCAGAACCACCACATACGGTGGTGCAGCAAATGTCTCCCACGGATGCTACAGTAACCCGTGGTGAAAATGACCAAAATGCCTTTAGTTCAAAAATTACCAAAATGCCCCTCACGCATCCAGACCCGTAACTTGGTCATTGGGACTCCGATTGACGCGTGCCGCCTGCTTACGGACTCAGGGCATCGAGACCTTCCTAACGGTCCTTGGCCCTCGGCCATCGAATCTCCCGGTCAAAAAGTCAACATTTTCCCCCCTTTTCGTCCAAATTACGAAAATTCCCTTGGACTTCCGAACATCATAACTTTCACCACGAAGGTCGGAATCGAACGTGCCACCTGTCTATGAACTCGTGACGTCCCAAACTACGTCACGGTCATTGGTGAAAGTTCATTGGACCGTCCGAATTAAAAGTCAACGTTTTACCCACGACTAGGGGCAAAACGATCATTTTGCATCGTTCGTCCGATTTCGCCCAACTAATCATCGATTAACCCTGCTAATCATGATTAGTTACTAACTTAATCCCGAATTCCAGGACGGGTCGTTACATGATAACTATTAAATGTGTTAAAAACTCTATTAAAATACTTATGTGACATAAAATCTGCTCCATTATTTAAATTTGAAGTCGAAATTGAAAACAAGGATCGCTGGTCTTCAAGAAAACACATGGTGTGGCACTTAGTGAGAACAAAGGCAATTGCCATATTGAACTGAGGAGAAGGCGTCGTGTGACTACCCGAAAATTTGAAAAAGGAAAAATTGGAAGGAAATGACGATTTTGCCCTTAGTTACAAGGGGCAAAAGTTGACTTTTTGATCGGGACCTTGTTTAGACTTTTCGTAAGGACTGTTGAGTAGATCCCGAGACACTGAGTCCGTAGACAGGCGACATGCCAAAATCGGAGTTCGGATGGAAAAGTTATGAACCTTGGAACACTAGGGGCATTTTGGTCATTTGGTAAAGAAGGGCAAACTAGTAATTTTGGCTGGGCCATTTGATGAATCAGCCAATTGGGTGAGTCATTTGGGCCTTGAGTGACATCTATCACTGTGATAGTGTGAATTAGTGGTGGTGAGGTGTGGCGGTGGTGTGTGAGTCATATTCACCACCGTGTATGGTTTTTAGGAGAAAAAAAACAGAGTCTGATGAATCAAAAACCATATTCCTACAATCACTACCAATTAGTCGATTTAATGAAAAGAATTAGACAAGAAGAATAGAGAAGGAGAAAAGATGAGAACCGGAAACCATGGAAGCAAACCCGAAAGCCCAAACCCGTAGAAATTCAAATCTTCCAATTTCGAAATTGAAGTTATAGGCAGTGATGATTAAATTTGAGGTTTAATTAAGTCTTCTGGGACTAATTCGATTAGGAACTCCTCAAGAACGAAGAGAATTGGCATCGTTTTGGCCTAGAATAGACCTGACGGATAATTGGGAAAGTAAAGGTTGAGTCGTGTAATTGGAGGGGTTGAAGGGTGCAATTGGAATTGGAAACCAGTTTATAAGAGTCCCACGAAGCTTTTGGATGGATCAATTGAAGAAAAACAAATGGAATTGATGAACTTCGCAGAATGAACAGTACACATATATTCTTCAAAAAGTCGAGTTCAAATTGAAGGATTAAGGACCCGTTTGCAGGCTAATTGGGTGAAGAAGGAGACTGTAGTAGGAACAGTGTCTGGCGCGTGGCTCCCACGCGCAACCACTTGCGGCGGTGCGTGGGCATGATTCCTAAGGTGAGGTTAACATGACTTTTATTCTATGTAATGTAACGAACATTTTGTCGTTGGTTTTGAGTCGATCGAACACCCTTTCGATATTGTTTCGAGGGTTCGAAGGCTTATGTTACATTTTTAATTCGTAATTAATTCCCAAAAAATTATGGGAAATTAATATGATATTCATTAAGTCATTAGTGACCCATAATGATGATTTTGGATAGGATTCATGATTCCTGGAAAATGTCGGAAATTACGGAAAATCATGCAGTTCATATTCGAGTGGTTTGGACGGTGTGTGAGTGAACGTTTGTTTTATAAACTGTTATGCATGCATAGTTAAAGGTTTTACATGATTGATTGCATGACTTGGTTTGCAATGATGTCATGGTGATTTGGCTTGATTAATTGTGATTAATGATTATTTTAATCGGTCTTTTGGGCACGTTTTACGAGGAATGTGCAAATGATGTTTTGGGCTAGACCTGGAGTAAAAAAGGTTTCAAAAAGGGTATTTTGACTTAATTGGTGAGTCAAGGATGATTTCGGGATTATTTTAATGAGATTTTATGGATTTACGTGCATATGACCTTTTGGGCTTGAGACCCAATTGGATAATTATTTTGACTTGGATTTGGAGTCAAATGTGAATATATGATTGAATTGATGGTTTTGGACGTATGTTTAGTGACTCCGGATGTGTAATTTTCTGAGGGACCGGATGTGAAATTCCTGGTAAGGCTGGATGTGTAATTTCCAGCAGATCTCGATGTGTAATTCCCAGAGATCTGGATGTGTAATTCCCAGAGGAACCTCGGATGTGTAATTTCCAAGTTATGTGATTTGTTTTATGATAACATGGTTTTATGAAATGTTTTTCATGTGTTTTGGCTTGGAAGCCGGTGATTGGTGATTCATATGGTTTGGCTTAAGGGCCGGTTGTTCATATGGTTTACTGTAATGACCCATCCGGGAAATCGGGATTAGATTAGTGATTAATGACGAATTAGTGAAGTTAATCGGTGATTAGTTGGATGCTTTCGGTCGGACGGTATGAAATGATGATTTTACCCCTGGAATTGGGCGAACGGTTGACTTTTATTTCGGGCAGTCAAATGGATTTTGACAAAGGACTGTGACGTAGTTCGAGACGTGACGAGTTCATATACAAGTGGCACGCCCGATTCTGAAAATCGAGGAAAACGTTATGTCGTTCGGAAGTTCGAGGGTAATTTGGTAGTTTGTGCAAAAAGGGGCAAACTGTTGACTTTTCATACGGCATGGAATTTTCACGCATTTCGAGGACCGTTAGGTAGATCTCGATCTCCTGAATACAACGACAGGCGGCATGAGACAATCGGACTTCGGACGACTCGGGTATGGGTCTAAGAACGCTAAGGGTAAAATGGTAATTTAGGGGCAAGGGAATTTTGGTCATTTAATGGCCTAGGGATCTGTGCCCTGTGAAAGTGGGACACTCGGCTATTTTTGGATGGGGTGACCACCAGGTTTTGGACACCTGGCTGGGTTTGGATGGATGTAGAACCATCTCTCACAGCCTACAATGGTTTAAACATTTTGGCACGGCTTGTGGTTTAGAACAGAGAAAAACAGAGGAGAATGAGTGCCCTTGACCCAAACCCTCCTCAAACATGATCATGTGCCCATGGTGTCTGAACAGAAGTGAGAGGTGAGATTAAGAAAGGGCCAGTGGTGGTCACGGCAGAGCCCACGGTGGGGCAGGGAGGTAAGAAACCCGTAGACACCCTGTTTTCCTGCAAACTATCATTTGAATTTTAAGGAGGCAATGATCAATTGGTTGATGGAAAAACGTTTCTAGACGTTATACAGGTCGTGTGAGATCGTTTTCCTGGCTTGTGGTGGCTGAAATGAGAAAATATGAGGTTGAAGCCGTGAGGCCTTTGTTGGAATTCAAAAATGGAAAATGGATTGTTGATGGTTGGTGATCAATGTTGTGCTTTGGAATAGGATTTGGAGGATGCAAAGGACCTCCTGGGATTGAAAACACGACTGACGGTGACCGGGATACGAAGAACAAGATGGAAGTTTTTGGCTGGTTCATCATTTGAATTGAAAAGGTAAACTTTGGATGTTTAATTTATGTTTTTAGTTGCTAATCGAATGTAATCACCTAGACAGAGTTGTAGGAGGAATCGGGTTAGAAAAAGGGGGGAAATAACCGTGAACCGTGGATGCCGGTTCGGTTGGACCGGACTGGTTCGAACTGGTTCAGACCGGCCCAGCGAGAGGTTGAAGATGAACAGTGACCTGGCGCGTGAGGCCCACGTGCAGCCCCTTTGGGTGAAGCGTGAGGGCGCATGGGGCCCCTTCTAGGGAAGTTTCCAACACAACTTTTAAAGTATTCGATGTAACGAACATTTTGAAATTGGTTTCGAGTCGATCGGATATCGTCTCGATATGTTTCAAGATGTTCGAAGGTTTTAGGGCTCGTTTAAAAATAGTTAAAAATTTGAGAAAATTACGGGGACTTTAGTATGAACATTTTGAAGTAGTTAGTGACCTTATTATGGGATTTGGATAGGTTCGGGAAAGCCTATGATAGTGGATTGGCCGGGAATGGCGTAATTACACGCGTATCGAGGCAACGGCATAACGGTCTATGAGTGGACTTTCTTTCTAACTTATAATGCATGCATATATGTTTTTCTATGTTTTCTATATGTGATTTCTATATTTGTGAATTGATATTGATGATTTATGATTTTGGGCACGTATTTCGAGATAATGACGTATTTGCACGTTTTACGAGTTTTCGATTTATATTGTGATCTGATCATGGTTTTGATGATTTTCTTTTGGGATTTGAAAATGATTTGATTTCAATGATTTATAACGGATTTTGGAAAGTGATTTCGAGCTTGGAGCCCAGTTCATGTGATTTCGATAAACGAGATTTCAGTTTTGGAATCGGATTTTGAAAACATGATTCTTGATTCGGTTTTGAAACTCGAAAGAGAAAATCTAGATTTGGGTTTGGGATGATGGTTCCGGATGCTAGCTTACAGAATCATTATTGCGAAATCGGATATGGATTTTCTATGGTTTTCACTTGTTTGAAAAATTGTTTTGGGTTTAAAGATCTGGAAAAAAAACGGATGGATCTGGTTTTGAGTTCAAAAACTTGGTTGGACGGGGAAGGGCCCTGGATTGATATGTTTTGAGTTTAAAGACTCGGTGTATGTTTTGAGTTTAAAGACTAGGTTATTGTGATATCCCCCGAGGCCTGTTGATTGTGTTTTGAGTTTAAAGACTCGTTGATATCCTGGGAAGGCCTGATTATGCGCATGGTTTTGAGTTTAAAGACTCGTGTGCACTTGAGATCCAACAACTTGATCGGTTGATATTTTTCACTGGTTTTCAGATGTTTTGGACAATGGCCCGGATGATTTGGCTTTGATGAGTTTTGGGCTGAGTTCCCGTACTTTGACGAGGCTTTATGATTTTGGGATGAGGCCTTGGATTTGAATTACGGATTTGAGGAAAGAAACGATTCTGGTTTTCGTTGATGGTTTTGGATATGAAATGGTTTTGTGAATTGGCTCTTATATGCATGCATTGGTTTTTAAACGGAGGGTATATATGTACTTTTCTTATGAACTGTTTTCTAAACTTATCCTTTATTTTTGTCCACTCACAGTCTTTTTATGTTTTCGATACCCTCCAGGTTGTCCCGGTGTGGGCTGTTGGTCGAGAGAGACAGAGACATCACACACGCGATCCACAGTAAAGTCTGCGCGCTCTGGGAAATCCAGAAATTTTGAACGGTTCGTTTGGAAATCTTTTGTCCGACTTACGTGTCACATAGAGGTTGGACGTCGGTTTAGCTTTCGTGTCACGCGTAAGTTAGACGGGAGCATGACTTAGCCCTTAATCCCAGGGGATTGAGGGTAGGTTGTGTCAAATTGGTATGAGAGCAGGATTTGTGCGCTCTGCGCGAGGTTTGGTTCCCAGAGTCGTTGGTTCGTCGACTTGGATGTTGTGATGCTACTATGTATGTGATGTCTCGACACCGAATAGCCCGTCATCAACCTGGTCATAATAGTGACAGTACGTTCGTTAGTGGTTAGTTAGCGGTGATTGTTAGTGCCAGGGTGATAGTCGCTCGATACGCGGTGCGTGGTATGACGTATGTAGGCTTAGGGCCGGAATAGGTAGCGTGTTTGGCGTTGGATATGCTCGATGGTTGGACCATAGAGTCGGATGCATGCCAGCGTGATTAACCTAGACGGTAACGAGTGAACTACGATTGATGGTCGACTGAGGGTCGACTGGTCGGTATGTAAAGCCCAATGACAGCCTGTTGAGCTGGTGGTACACGGGGGTCGAGGAGGCGGGTTGACGGTGGCTTGTTAGGCCGAAGGACCTTTTGGTGACCTTTTGGTCAGTTTGGTGGAGATCAAATTTGGGCGGTTACGAGTAGCCGGATACCTCGAGTGACGGGGTATAGGAAACTACCTTGAGGATTGGAGGGATAGACTTAGTCGGGTGTGACGACCCGAGTGGAGGTTTTTGTGAGTTAGTGGAGGTCGTGGGTTTTGATAACCCGTATGACGAGGATGATTTAAGGAACCCCGTGGATGCCTGGTTTGGGCTGTGAGTACTCGAGTGAGAAACCTCAGTGCGTAGTCTAGAAACCGTGAGTTGGAGGTTGGGTCGATTTACGGCCGGATTGGAGATGGTACTACTAGGTGCAGCTGAGGTAGTGGATGGTTGGTGGACAACTCTGGATGAGTCTAGTGCGATTGTGGCATTTGGTTGAGCATTGAGTTGCTCCTAGTTGTGGAATCTAAGAGAGGTCAATTTCCCCGATCAGAGAGTAGATTGAGGGTTTTGGCTCGGTACGAGCGGAAATTCGGGATTAGTATGTTGTGGACCCTAGATTGGAGATGATGTGCCACGAGCGGGGATGCGTGTAATGGTGCGATGGGCAAATCGTGAGTTGAGGCTGTGATCAGGCGTGTGGTACTGGTGTCTGGTAGGAACCACTAACCAAGTTGGGAGATATGATGACTATTGGTAGGTCATGTTTCGGGACGAACGGTCAGGATGTCGTTAGTTGTTCAGCGTAGCGCAGCGAAAGCGCGGTGGACCTATGCTTCTTATTGGAGCGGGCTAGGTTGGTATGGTCGGGTTTGACCATCCGTGAGGTTGATTTTGTGGACTCATCTTGATGTGTTAGAAATGCTGAGGTTGGCATTTGGGTGATGCTGAGGCCCGTGCTTGGTGATTTCCTGAGAGTTGGTTACGAGTATGATAGTGGTGTTTGGGGTTGAACCTCGGAAAAGTTGGGATGCGAACACCAGAAGAGGTGATGATTGATATCCTTTGGATGTGCATTAACAGTGAGAACCGACAGGCGAGTTGGTCGGTGATTTCGTTTGGTTACGTACATGTGGTTGTGATCCATACGAGGTGTGGACTTGGAAGAGATGGACATACTTCCAACATGGTTGGAATCCTTGAATCAGGAGATGTTATAGTTTAGACGATGAGATGTGTGTTGATTCCGAGTTGGTGTTAGATGTCGAGTATGAGAGATGGATACTTTGGAATCAATTTGGAGACTCATTGTTGGGATGTCAGGATTTGTGACCCGCCTTGGTCGTGGACACGGGTGGATGTGTTCGGGAGTAAAAAGAGTACTTGGTGACGTCGAGAATGGCCTAGATGGCGAGTGTCAGGGGATGGGTTGAGATTGATTAAGGTAGAAGGACTTGTGATGACATGGTTGAGGACCATTGTGTTCCGATTGAAGGATGACAGAAGGAAGCGGAGAAAGAGTGACTATAACTGATTGATATGAGGTTATTAAAGAGAACCCATAATCTAGACGTGTGGTATTATGGAATGATTTAATTCGATGTGATGGTCTGATGGTAAGAGTTGTATGGACGAGAGTGGGATCCACTTAGGAGTGAGTGGATCGGGATTGGAACGCTTATGGCTCAAGATTGAGTTGTTGTGGATCAGGAGGATCGTCGGCAAGACAGAGGTTGGATATGTTGGGCATCCAACTGAGGGGATTACTCTGTCTTGCAGGAGCAAAAGTGGCTGGATATCTTGACCATCTTGGAGTTGTACAGGACGCGTGTGGTCTATCTAGCATACGTACAGATTTTGGACTTAGATCTAGTACTGGGTCTGCCCGGTATTCGTAGTTGAGATGCGATTGGAGTTCATATTGGATAGGACACCCAGGAGACCGGAAGATTTGGAAGTAGACTTGAGCTGGTGTTTTTCGGAAGACGTGTTGGCCTAGCATGGGATTGGTCCGATGAGATTCAAAGTGAAGCGTGTTTGATTCATAGTCAGGTGGTAATTAGCATGGGTACGAGGATATTTTGTGTGCCCTGGAGATACCCTGTGAGGGTGTTGTTTACACTATGGTGTTGTTGGATAGACTTTGGGTGTAGTAGAGCTCGACTAATGCCGAAGTGGTTGAATGGTGGACTTACCATAGGATGTCGTTGGAAGTACCTGAGGATGTACTCTACGAGCTATGTTGAGGTAGTCTAAAATATCTTTGTTTTATTCAAGTTCGTAGGGTTGTTGTTGCGTGTGTTTGGTGGTATGCACCGTGATTCTAGTTGGTTGTGATTAGTGCATAAACTTGAGATGTGTTTCGATGCGATTAGACTTGGATCGTGATATTCTGGTAAGAAGTTGGTGATCGGCCTAGTGTCGAGGTATGTTGTGATTATCTTGATGAATCGGCATAAGTCCGAGATGCTTGTTGAACTGATCATGTGGACTGGATCAGAGTGATCTGGCTGGTTGGTAAGAGTCAGTACTGTTGTGAGCTGAACGCTCAGAGCCATGAGTGGCTAGCGAGACCCTGATATTGAGATGTGTGATCACGATTTGACAGGTATGTGGTAGGATCCAGTTGCAGACAAGTGGTGTAGGACGTGGATGATGTTTCCATAGGTTGACAGTGTTGGTGGTTAGTGGAACCACTGGTGAGATGGTTAGTTGAATTAGGGGTATAGACGAGTACGTTGTGACCCCGGTGAGGTCGGCGCGAATCGCTAATAGAAGTAGTATAGACCGTTGTACGAATCTTAATGCATAGGCGTACCGAGGCCGGTAGATGTCGTCTTGTGAATGGGTGTACTTGATATTTGTGTCTGCTGACGGCAGACTCACATGATGTACTGAGACGTTGGTACGAGGTATGCTCGACTCGAAAAGGAGTCGAAATTGTTGAAATTGATAGCAGTGGTGTTATGGCGTAACTAGTGTTGGTTGAGCCGTGAGTGTCGGCTGGCGTAACGTTAGAGGTACCTTAGGTATGAGTTGGGACTGTGTTGACTCGATGAGAATGGGATTTAGTAGATGGTCCGCTGGGCAGAGATGCGGTGACAGTTTGTAAACTGTCAGGATAAGTTGAATTGGCAGGTGATGAACACTAGGTAGGAGACCCAGGTGCTGGATCAGTTGGATTTCCCCCAATAAGTTGAGACCTATGAGATTCGGAATTTCGGGGATGGAATTCTTTAAGGGGGGGAGATTGTAACGACCCGTCCCAGAAATCGAGATTAGATTAGTGATTAATGACGGATTAGTGAAGTTAATTGGTGATTAGTTGAATGCTTTTGGACGGACGGTGCGAAATGATGATTTTACCCCTGGAATTGGGCGAACAGTTAACTTTTATTTCGGGCAGTCAAATGGACTTTGACCGATGACCGTGACGTAGATCGGGACGTGACGAGTTCATAGACAAGTGGCACATCCAATTCCGACAATCGAGGAAAAAGTTATGACGTTCGGAAGTTCGAGGCTAATTTGGTAGTTTGGGCAAAAAAGGGCAAACTGTTGACTTTTCATACGGCATGGAATTGTCATGCATTTCGAGGACCTTTAGGTAGATCTCGATCTCTTGAATACAACGACAGGCGGCATGAGACAATCGGACTTCGGACGACTCGGGTATGGGTCTAAGAACGCTAAGGGTAAAATGGTAATTTAGAGGCAAGGGCATTTTGGTCATTTAATGGCCTAGGAATTTGTGCCCATTGAAAGTGGGACACTCGGCTATTTTTGGATGGGGTGACCACCAGGTTTTGGACACCTGGCTGGGTCTGGATGGCTGTAGAACCATCTCTCACCGCCTACAATGTTTTAAACATTTTGGCACGGCTTGTGGTTTAGAACAGAGAAAAACAGAGGAGAATGAATGCCCTTGACCCAAACCCTCCTCAAACATGATCATGTGCCCATGGTGTCTGAACAGAAGTGAGAGGTGAGGTTAAGAAAGGGCCAGTGGTGGTCACGGCAGAGCCCACGGTGGGGCAGGGAGGTAAGAAACCCGTAGACACCCTGTTTTCCTGCAAACTGTCATTTGAATTTTAAGGAGGCAATGATCAATTGGTTGATGGAAAAACGTTTCTAGACGTTATACAGGTCGTGTGAGATCGTTTTCCTGGCTTGTGGTGGCTGAAATGAGAAAATATGAGGTTGAAGCCGTGAGGCCTTTGTTGGAATTCAAAAATAGAAAACGGATTGTTGATGGTTGGTGATCAATGTTGTGCTTTGGAATAGGTTTTGGAGGATGCAAAGGACCTCCTAGGATTGAAAACACGACTGAGGGTGACCGGGATACGAAGAACAAGATGGAAGTTTTTGGCTGGTTCATCATTTGAATTGAAAAGGTAAACTTTGGATGTTTAATTTATGTTTTTAGTTGCTAATAGAATGTAATCACCTAGACAGAGTTGTAGGAGGAATTGGGTTAGAAAAAGGGGGAAAATAACCGTGAACCGTGGATGCCGGTTCGGTTGGACCGAAATGAGAAAAGGTGAGGTTGAAGACGTGAGGCCTTTGTTGGAATTCAAAAATGGAAAACAGATTGTTGATGGTTGGTGATCAATGTTGTGCTTTGGAATAGGTTTTAGAGGATGCAAAGGACCTCCTGGGATTGAAAACACGACTGAAGGTTACTGGGATACGAAGAACAAGATGGAAGTTTTTGGCTGGTTCATTATTTGAATTGAAAAGGTAAACTTTGGATGTTTAATTTATGTTTTTAGTTGCTAATCGAATGTAATCACCTAGACAGAGTTGTAGGAGGAAGAGGAGTTGAAATCGGGTTGGAAAAAGGAGGAAAATAACTGTGAACCGTGGACGCCGGTTCGGTTGGACCGGTCCGGTTCGAACTGGTTCAGACCGATCCAGCCAGCCTGGTGCGTGAGGCCCACGTGCAGCCCCTTTGGCGGCGCGTGAAGGCACATGGAGCCCCTTTTGGGGAAGTTTCCAACACGATTTTTAAATTATTCGATGTAACGAACATTTTGGGATTGGTTTCAAGTCGATCGGACATCGTCTCGATATGTTTCAGGATGTTCGAAGGTTTAGGGCTCGTTTAAAAATAGTTAAAAATTCAAGAAAATTACGGGGTTTTAGTATGAACATTGTGAAGTAGTTAGTGACCTTATTATGGGATTTGGACAGGTTCGGAAAAGTCTGTGATAGTGGATTGGCTGGGAACGGCGTAATTGCACACGTATCGAGGCAACGGCGTAACGGTCTGTGAGTGGACTTTCTTTCTAACTTATGATGCATGCATATATGTTTTTCTATGTTTTCTATACGTGATTTTTATATTTGTGAATTGATATTGATGATTTAAGGTTTTGGGCACGTATTTCGAGATAATTACGTATTTGCACGTTTTACGAGTTTTTGATTTATATTGTGATTTGATCATGGTTTTGATGATTTTCTTTTGGGGTTTGAAACATGATTTGATTTCAATTATTTATAACGGATTTTGAAAAGTGATTTCGGGCTTGGAGCCCTGTTCATGTGATTTCGATAAATAAGATTTCAGTTTTGGAATCGGATTTTGGAAAGAGATTTTGGAAAGATGATTCTTGATTCGGTTTTGAAACTCGAAAGAGAAATTCTGGATTTGGGTTCGGGATGATGGTTCTGGATGCTAGCTTACGGAATCATTATTTCGAATTCGGATATGGATTTTCTATGGTTTTCACTTGATTGAAAAATGGTTTTGGGTTTAAAGACCCGGAAAAAGAAAACGGTTGGATCTGGTTTTGACTTTAAAAACTCGGTTGATTGACGAGGGAGGGCCTTGGATTGATATGTTTTGAGTTTAAAGATTTGGTATATGTTTTGAGTTTAAAGACTCGGTTATTGTGATATCCTCCGAGGCCTGTTGATTGTGTTTTGAGTTTAAAGACTCATTGATATCCCGGGAAAGCCTGATTATGCGCATGGTTTTGAGTTTAAAGACTCGAGCGTACTTGAGATCCAGCAACTTGATCGATTGATGTTTTTCACTAGTTTTCAGATGTTTTGGGTAATGGCCCGGATGATTTGGCTTTGATGAGTTTTGGGCTGAGTTCCCGTACTTTGACGAGGCTTTATGATTTTGGGCTGAGGCCCTGGATTTGAATTACAGATTTTAGGAAAGAAAAGATTCTGGTTTTCGTTGATGGTTTTGGATATGAATTGGTTTTGTGAATTGGCTTTTATACGCATGCATTGGTTTTTAAACGGAGGGTATAAATGTACTTTTCTTATGAACTATTTTCTAAATTTATCCTTTATTTTTGTCCACTCACAGTCTTTTTATGTTTTCGATACCCTTCAGGTTGTCGCGGTGCGGGCTGTTGGTCGAGAGAGACAGAGACATCACACACGCGATCCACAGTAGAGTCTGGGTTCTCTGTGAAATCTGGAAATTTTGAACGGTTCGTTTGGAAATCCCTTGTCCGACTTACGTGTCACATGGAGGTTGGACGTCTGTTTAGCCTTCGTGTCATGCGTAAGTTAGACGGGAGCATGACTTAGCCCTTAATCCTACAATATTTTTAAGTTTCCCAACCAAATTTTCGTAGGGCAAGAGTAAAATCAATTATACCCAGCCATTCGCCCCTCTTCTTCTTTCTTCCCATATCTAATATATTCATCTTCTTGATTCCTACCTACGCATTCTCTCCCTCTCTCACCATCATCTCATCATAATTTTTGCCTTTTTTCAATTATCTCTCTATATTTCTTGTTCAAACATCAAACTTCATCATGAGGTATGAAAATATGAAAACCAATTTTTAGTTTTGTTATTAGAAAATTTAACTTTTTAGTTTTGAATTTTTACTTCTGATTGTAAACTAATTATTTCTTGTGTTATAGGAAATTTGTGATTGATTTGGAGGGACACTTATAAAAAGGTATGTGTTTTTCCATATGAATTTAATTTTGGTAAACAATTTGGAGATATAATTTTGATAGGAAATTGTGTATAAATTGGGAAGAATGTGTAGAAGTTGTATAAAGGTTGGGTTAATCATGTATAAATTTTTATGTTATGTGATCTATGAGGAAAATTTGAAATTAGAAAATATTTTATGAAATTAGGGAATTAATTAGAAAATATTTTTAGAAATTAGGAAATGAATTAGAACTTTTTGTAGAAAATTATATAGATAATATGTTAAGAAATTAATTAGTAATTTTTTAAAGATATTAGAAAATTAACTAGAAAATATGTTACAAAATTAGAAAATATTTTGGGATGATAAAAAATAGAAAATATACTAGGAAATTAGAAAATCAAAACTATGTTAGGAAATTAGAAAATTGTAAAGCCCGTGATATGTGTGATACGCGTATTAATATATATATTTTTATTTGTGAATTTATCATTAGTTATTTATGTAGTTTTGAAGGAGTGAAATATGTTGATATTTCAAAAAACGTTAATGTGACTTTAATCGAGTTGAGTAGCTTCATATAATGAAATTGAATGAAAAACCTTAGACCCGTTTAAGAGTTAGTTGGATGCGCATGTGGATGCTTAATGCATGACTGTGCGACTGGCTGACTCTTGAATTGTCCATTTATTGGGACAGTTTGGGGGTGCACAACTATGTGTTACGTAGTTTGCAGTCTACGAGGCTAGGTCTCGGTCGTTGGAAATTCGGTTGTATCACCTTAATGTTCTTCAAATGTATACTAGATATTTACTTATAGTATCTATGTCGTGCATTTGGGGAACTGTAGAGGGATGCTGTCAAAATTTCCGTCGATTAAAACTTAAGCTCGTAGACTGTAAACTACTGAACACATAACGTGCACTCTCGAACGGGATAGGGCCAAATCACCGGAGGTATAAGGAGACAAATGACTTTTGATATTTACTTGTTTTAATTACAGAGTAAAGTTATTTTTGAAAACATAGAGAATGGACGGAGGGTGGATGCAATTGAACGATAGGTGTTCTGATGAGTATTTGGAAGGGATCGACAGTTTTATTGCTTTTGCACGGAGTCACTGCAGTGAAACTAGACGTATCAGGTGTCCGTGTCGGAAATGTAACAATTGTAATTGGGGGGAGTTGGAAGAGGTAAAAAATCACCTTGCATGGAACGGGATAGTACACAACTATACTAATTGGATTCATCATGGCGAAACAATATTTTCAGCATCGACATCTTCATATCCTAGGACCTATAGGGATCAAAGTTCTTTGGATGGGCGTTTTGATGATGACCGAGTCCTTGAGATATTAACTGATGTTTTTCCTCATGCATCAAGTGATATGGATGATCAAGCTCCCATGCTTCAACCCGAAGAGTCAGATCAACATTATGAGTGATTATTGAAAGAAGCTTAGCGTGAATTATACCCCGGTTGTAAAACATTCTCAGTTCTAGGTGCAGTTGTGGAGTTGATGCACATGAAAGTTGAGTATAATCAAACAAACAAGCATTTTGATCATATGATGGACATTATCATCAGAATGCTCCCTGAAGATAACTGTCTACCTAAAAATCTTTATAGCTCGAAGAAGTTATTGAAGGGTCTCGGTTTAGGGTATGTCAAGATACATGCATGCAAGAACAATTGCGCATTGTTTTATGGTGAATTTGAGAAGCTTGACAAATGTTCCGTGTGCAATGAACCTAGGTATCTAAAGAACAAGATTCCAAATAAGGTGTTACGATATTTTCCACTAAAGCCAAGATTACAACGATTCTACATGTCAACCCACACAGCCCGTGATATGAGGTGGCACAAGGATGAACACATTGATAATAATATTCTTATGCATCCGGCTGATGGAGAGGCTTGGAAGGATTTTGATATAACGTATCCTGATTTTGCCGCGGTGCCAAGAAATGTCAAGTTAGGACTTGCTACTGATGGTTTCAATCCTTTTGGGGGTTTTACGAAGCCATATAGCACTTGGCCGGTGGTTATGGTCCCGTATAACTTGCCCCCTTAGAGATGCATGAAAAAAGAATTCACAATTCTCAGTACTTTGATCCCGAGTCCCAAATCACCAAGTAATTCCATTGATATTTATTTGCGGCCTTTGATTGATGAGCTTTTGGATTTGTGGGAAAATGGGGTTCGAACATACGACAAGTACAGTGGAGAAATGTTCACTTTGCGAGCAGTTGTAATTTGGACAATTAATGATTTTCCTGCTTATGGCGTGTTGTCAGGATGGAGCACTAAGGGTTATCTTGCATGCCTAATATGTGGACCAGATACAATCTCCATTTGGCATGCATCAAAGGTATGTTATTTGGGTCACCGAAGATGGCTACCTTGGGATCACCGGTGGCGTAATGAGGTTGACAAATTTGATGGCCAAATAGAGAGACGGGCATGACCAAAGGAATGGTCTGGTGATGAGATATTGTCCAAATTAAAAAATATCCAGGAGTTCGCCACACGTGGTCCGAAACCAGTGGAACAAGAAAATTGGACGAAGAAGAGTATATTCTTCTGTTTGCCCTATCGGTCGAAATTGAGAATTAGACACATCGCGGATCCCATGCACATCGAGAAGAATGTTGCAGAGAGCATTATGGGAACGACTTTTCCCATTGAAGGCAATTCAAAGGACAAAAAAAAAACTAGACTTGGTATGCAACAAATGGGGATTCAGCGTAACTTATGGCCAAAGCTCATCAATGGGAAATATATACTAGGTCATCCAACTTATACATTTACGTTGGAGAATAAGAAAAAATTCTTGCAGTGGTTGCAGACACTAAAATTTCTTGATGGGTTTGCTGGCAACATTTCCCGTAACGTAGGCATTGACAACAACACATTGTCTGGTTTGAAGAGCCATGACTATCATGTTTTGCTACAACGGCTCATTCCAATTGGTGTTCGACCATACTTGCAGTATGATGTAGTTGAGACAATAGTTTATTTGTCTCGATTCTTCCAACAATTATGTGCACGAACATTGCGAAAGATGGATGTGGCTGCAATGAATGAGGACATTTTCTACCTTATGTGCCGATTAGAGCAAATATATCCACCAGCATTTTTCGATATAATGGTGCACCTACTAATTCATCTGCCAGATGAGGCAAAACTAGCTGGTCCGGTTCATTATCGTTGGATGTACTCAATTGAGAGGTAAATTACATCATGTTAACTCTTTACTATCCTTTTAATGAATGTGAGATGAGTATTCTATTTTCTTGCAGAATGCTAGGTCAGTACAAACGATATGTCCTCAATAAAACATGTCCTGAGGGCTCTATAGAAGAAACATATATTGCAAATGAGTCACTCACATTTTGTTCAATGTACCTTCGAAATGTTGAAAGTTCATTCAATAGGACCCCGCGGAACGACGATGGTGGTGAACGCGCAGAGAAGTTATCTGTATTTGCCTAACCAGCATGACCATTCGAAATTGATCCAATTTTGCAGCCGTTCACTAATAACGACATGAAGGTGGCTCATTGGTTCATATTAAACAACTATAATGAAGTTTGGCCCTTCCACGAGAAGCGCGAGGCATTGATGAAGTCTCAATATCCCTTAAATTGGAAGAAATGTGTCAGGACCCACCCCTAATCCCCCGAGATTAAGGGCTAAATCCCGATCCCGTCTAACTTACGCATGACACGAAGGCTAAACTGACGTCCAACCTTCATGGGACACGTAAGTCAAACAAGAGATTCTCGATCCGGCCGTCCAAAACCTTCTGAACTTCCCAGAGTGCGCAAAGTCTACTGTTGATCGTACGTGTTATGTCTCCATCTCTCTCGACCAACAGTCTGCGTCGCAACAACCTGGAGGGTTTCGAAAACACGAAAAGACTGAGAGTGGACAAAAATAAAGTATAGTTCAAAAACATTTCATAAAACAATGACATTTATACCCTTTGTTTCAAAACCAATGCATGCATATCAAATTCATGTCATAAAAACCATGTACGAAAACCAAACACATTTTCCTTTTTCCAAATCCCGGGCCTCAGCCCAAAACCACCGAAAACCATTTCATCCGGGCCACTGCCCAAAACATCATCATCAAGTCTCAGTGAAATCCAAAACACACTTAAAGCCATATTCTCATCCATCGAACCTGCTGGATCTATTCGAGTCTTTAAATTCCCGAGTCTTTAAACTCAATCCAGGCCTCAATAATCCGAGTCTTTAAACTCCGAGTCTTTAAACTCAACAGGCCTATGAGGGAAATATCAATATATCCGAGTCTTTAAACTCCGAGTCTTTAAACCCAATCCGGACCCGTCCTCCATCAATCACAATCTGGGTCTTTAAACCCAATAACCAAATCTAGCAAATCCAATCCAAAACCGTTTGAAAACCTTTTTCAAAATCCACATCCAAACTCGAATCTGAAACCACTGGTCTGAAGTACTTCCGGCATCCAGAACCGTCATTCCGAATCCAAATCCAGAATCATATCCACCTCATTTCCAGATCCGAGTCCGCAACCATCATTCCGTAAGCCGGCATTAGGAATAACCATTCCGAACCCAAACCCGGAATCCACTTCAAGTCCTGAATCGTCATCTGGAATTCCGATTCCAAAACCCGAAATCACGTTTCTCAAAACCACTTTTTGAACTGGGCCTCAAGCCCGAATTCACTTTCCAAGATCCTTTTACTTTCTTTGAAATCAAATCGTATTTCAAATCTTGAAATCAAATCATTAAAACCAAGTTCAAATCACATATCCGTCAAATCTCAGAAAACGTGAAATACCGTAATTTCCTCGAAAAATGTGCATAAACCGTAAACCATCACAATCATAAATCAAATCACAGAATCAAGTATAGAAAACATATAAAAACATATATGCATGCATTAAGAGTTAGAAAGCAAAGTCCACTCACAGACCATTCCGTCGTCGCCTCGATACGCACGCACTTACGCCGTTCCCGGCCATTCCGCTATCCTCGGCTTTCCCGAACCTGTTCATTTCGAATATAAGGTCACTAACTACTTCACGATACTCATACTAAAGCCCCGTAATTTTCCCATATTTTTAACTATTTTTAACTGAGCCCTAAAACCTTTCGAATCCTCGAACTAACCCGAAACGACATCCGATTAACCCAAAACCTATCCCAATAGATTCGTTATAACATTTAGACTCAAAACCATGTTGGCGGGTTCCTCAGATTCCTACCCACGCGCCCTCACGCGCCGCCCAAAGTGGCTGCGCGTGGGCTTCACGCGCCTGCTACACTGTCATCGTCAACCTCTGTCCAGCCGGTTCAAACCGGGCTAGCTGAACCGAACTAGTGTGTCCGATTTTCCCTCAATTACTGCTCAAATCCAGTCCTTTCAATCCCATTAGTTTCGTCCCTTTCCCAGCAACCATTTCAAATCCTAAAATCTAAAAATCATAGCCTCTAAGCCATCGTCCTCAAGCTCGAATCAAAACTGCTCGAAACCCCTGTTTCAGTTTCCGGCCAACCAAGCAATCCCCTTGCACGGCTTCAGGTTTAAACAACTTCTAGTGACCTACTGAGTCTCCCAGAACTCTCAAAATCCCTCGACTCAGCCCCAAAAGTCACGACTATTGAGTTAAGCAAAACGGGAAAAACAGAGTACACAAAGAAAATCTAAGGGGTTACCTGCTTATCGACAGCCACCGTGCTTGCTGTCGCGTCTTACGGCTTTCACAGAGCCACCCTAGCCTCCTCCTCAGCTTTGCTTGGATCAAACACGGAAATACCACCCCTAACTCCCTCGACACCTCTCTGTTCCCTGAGAACACCAACCTCACACCCACAACGATTTCTTGCACGATTTCCACTCTCAATCCAGTCACCAGCTCCCCCCTTCTCTCTGTCAATCTCACCAAGCCACAAAGCTTCACACATTCTCAGAATCGCTTAACAAACCTCACAATTTCCTCTCCCTGTTTTCTGTTCTGCGACCCCAAATGCACGGCTTGAAATCGAACAAATTGTACCCGTGTCCATACTAACCAACCTAGAAACCTCTAGGTCTCTCCCACGTGTCCAATTCTCTCTGGACCAACAAATAAATATCCAATCCCACAAAGCCAATTGGGCCTTATCTGATTGGCCAAAGGTAAAAAGACCAAAATACCCCTAGGTCCAAAATTACCATTTTACCCTTCAACTTCTCATACCCATAACTAATCCGTCCAACGTCCGATGACAGCGTGATGCCTGTCGTTGTACTCAGGACGTCGAGACCTACCTAACGGTCATCGGTCTACGTGAAAATTACAAGTCCAATAAAAAGTCAACATTTTCCTCTATTTAGCCCAAAATTACGGTAACGCCCCTAACCTTCCGAACGTCATAACTTTCCCTCCGATTGTCCAAATCGGACATGCCACCTGTCTTCGTGACGTCCCAAACTACGTCACGGTCATCGGTCAATGCCCAATTGACCACCCGAACTAAAAGTCTACATTTTTGCCCGTTCTAAGGGCAAAACCGTCATTCTACTCTAACGGGCCAAAAGTAACCAACTAAACACCGATTAGACTCACCAATCCGTTCCTAATCACTTTACTAATCCCGGCTCTCGGGACGGGTCGTTAAAAATGGACCAACAACTGTTTCCAAGTTGGTTTTCTCAACATGTAAGTCAATTATTTTGTTTGCATAATTTCTTATTTTTGTTTTAAGTTGACTCATTTAATTCATGATGTGTATCTTATCAGATGGCTCAACTGAGAGATGACAACTCAGCAGACTTCAATAAAGAATTAATGCAGCTTGCCATTGGTCCGGTACGAGGAGAAACATAAGCTGGCTGTCACATTAACGGAGTAAAGTTCGTGTGCAGTAACCGAGATGACAAGTTGTCTACTTAAAATAACAGAGTGCTCGTGCCCGGGGAAGGGGAAAATGCTGATACGGGGTTCTTCAGAAAATTAATAAGTGTGGTACATGTGTTTTACATAGAGCGTAAGGAAGTCATTTTGTTCAATTGTCATTGGTTTGATACGAACCCAAGTATTCCAGGCAGAGTCATTCGAGATAACTTATGCGTATTTGTTAACACAAAGACCCGGTGGTATGAGAGTGATCCTTACATCTTGGCTAGTACAGCAAAACAAGTATTTTATGTGGATGATCCAAAAGTCGGCGCTGGTTGGAGAGTAGCTGAAATGGTAAATCAAAGAAATATTTGGGTTTTGGATGACCAAGACCATGAAGCAAATGGGGAAACAGATAATGACCGGCAGATTGTTTTCCAGGAGGAATCTTCGGCATTTGCCCTAAACGTGGATGGAGTACGAACAAACGACGTTGTCTCACTAGTTGCGATTGATGGAATTTTTATTGATCTCGGGGACTTAGAACCAATTCAAAGTGATTATGAAGAAATCAGTAGTGTACACTCCTCGGATGACGAGCTTGAATGGGATAACGAATCTGGCACTGAATAAAACTTGATGGTTAAATGTTTCAATTACTCAATTTATTGTTGTAATATGAAGCTTCCAAAATTAATTAAGCTTGAATTTTTAAATGTTTCAATTAAAATATTACAATAATAAATTTTCTGAAGTGTGATATTAGTAATATATATATATATATATAACACATAATAATCAATTAAAATATTAATTAAGATTGAAGTTTTGTTACTCTTCTTCTCCAGTAGGTACCGGAGAGAGAATAGAAAAACCCATAATAATAATATATATATATATATAACACATAATACACAAAAACGATGAAATTTTGATTAAGGATTAATTAGAAGCCTAATAAACTTAAATATCTAGTAGATATTTGTAACGACCCATCCCGGAAATCGGGATTAGATTAGTGGTTAATGACGGATTAGTGAAGATAATTGATGATTAGTTGGATGATTTCGAACGGACGGTGCGAAATGACGGTTTTGCCCCTAGAATTGGGTGAACGGTTGACGTTTTGTTCAGGTCGTCAAATGGACTTTGATCGATGATTGTGACATAGTTCGGGACGTCACGAATTCATAGACACGTGGCACGTCCGATTTCGTCATCCGAGGAGGAAGTTATGACGTTCGGAAGATCAAAGGTATTTTGGTAAATTGGTTGAAATAGGGCAAATGGTTGACTTTTTAGACGACAAGTTATTTTCACGTATTTCGAGGACCATTAGGTAGGTCTCGATTCCCTGAGTACAACGACAGGCGGCACGCTGTCATCGAATTTCGGACAGTTCGAATATGAGTCTAAATATATGAAGGGTAAAATGGTAATTTGTGAAGGCAGGGTCATTTTGGTCATTCTAATGTGTTGGGATCTGTGCCCAGTGATAAGTGGACACTTGGCTGCCTTGGATTGATGGTTGATTGAGATTGGAACACGTGTCCTATCTCTAGAGGTCTGTGGAACCTTTTTAGCCGACTTAATTGGTTTTCAAAACAATTGGGAATGATGGTTGCACGGGTTGTAAGGAAAACAAAGTGTACGTTTATGCCATGAACTCGCACCCCGATCAACCCTTTTGATCCTCATTCCCCGCCCTTGAGTTATGAATGAAAATGAGAGAAGACATTGAGAGGTTTGTAGTGGTGCCACCGTCGTGAACAGCCGTGGACGGTTGTCCTGACCCCGTGAGCAAACCTGTGAACTCCCCTGCAACCCGTGAACTTCCACAATTGTACAACACCCTCAAACCTATTCGATTTTGTGTACGGTGGGAATAGAAGATAGAAGGGAGGCTGAGTTGAGGCTTGTGGTGCCCATGGCGGTGCCCTACGACGGCGATTTAAGGTAAGCAACCGTGAGGTTCTATTTTCAATTGAAAATGGCAGTTCATGATTGAAGGGCTGTTAAGTAATTTGGTTGTTTGGATAAGGTTTGGAAAATCAAAAGGAAGCTTTAAGGACTGGAACGGAGGCTTGTGATGGCCGGAATCACCAGAACACGATAGAAGAACATCAAGCTTTGATCACGGTCGGGGAGGTATAATTCTGGACTTGATTTAGTTGTTTGATTAGGTGGATAGATAGGAAACAGTGAGACGAATCTAATGGTAGCAATAGGATCGACTTTGGACTGAAATTGGAAGAAAACCATGAACGTCAGTTCAACTGAACTAGCTGAGCCGTGAATCGGTTGGACCGGGTTTACCCGAGGAAGAAGATGACTGGGTGTAGGCGTGTGGCTCCCACGCGCATCCCCTTTGGGCGGCGCGTGAAGGTGCGTGGCACTGTTCATGGGGAAGTTGTCAACACGAATTTTTATCGTATCGATGTAACGAACATTTTAAGACTGGTTTTGAGTCGATCGGACATCGTCTCGATATGTTTCGGGAGGTCCGAAGGTTTTAGAGCTCGTTTAAAAATAGTTAAAAATTTGGGAAAATTACGGAGCTTTAGTAGAAGCATTATGAGGTAGTTAGTGACCTTATTATGGAATTTGGTCAGGTTCGGGAAAACTGGTGATAGTGGATTAGCCAAGAAAGCTTAAGTACGTGCGTATCGAGGCGGCGACGCTAATGGTATGTGAGTGGACTTTGCTTTCAAACTTATGATGCATGCATAAATGTTTTTATATGTTTTCTATACGTAATTTCTATGTTTATAATTATGATCTTGATGCTTTACGATTTTGTACGTATTTCGAGATAATGACGTATTTGCACATTTTACGAGTTTCCGATTTATATTGTAATTTGACCATGGTTTTTATGATTTGATTTTGTACTTTGAGATATGATTGATTTTAATGATTTATAATGGATTTTGGAAAAGTGATTTCGGGCTCGAAGCCCTGTTCATGTGATTCGGTTTTGGAATTGAATTTCGGAAAAGTGATTCGGATTCAGTTTTGAAACTTGAAAGTGAAATTCTGGATTTGGGTTCGGGATGATGGTTCTGGATGCCGGCTTACAGAATCATGATTGCAAATTCGAATATGGATTTTCTATGTTTTTCACTTGGTTTTAGGTTTAAAGACCCGTTGAAAAATGGTTTTGGGTTTAAAGACCCGGAAAATGGCTGGATCTGGTTTTGAGTTTAAAGACTCGGTTGATTGACGGGGGAAGGCCCTGGATTGATATGTTTTGAGTTTAAAGACTCGGTTATTGTGATATCCCCCGAGGCTTGTTGATTATGTTTTGCATTTAAAGACTCGTTGATATCACGGGAAGGTCTGATTATGCGCATGTGTTTTGAGTTTAAAGACTCGGGCGCACTTGAGATCCAGCAACTTGATTGATTGATGTTTTTCACTGGTTTTCAGATGTTTTGGGCAGTGGCCCGGATGATTTGGATTTTGTGGATTTTGGGCTGAGTTCCCATATTTTGATGAGGATTTATGATTTTGGGCTGAGGGCTTGGATTTGAATTACGGATTTGAGAACAGGAAATTATTCTAGTTTTCAATAATAGTTTTCTTATCTTGAATATGAATGGTTTTATGACATAGGTTTTGATATGCAAGCATTGGTTTTTAAATGGAGGGTATAAAAGTTCTTTCTTATAAACTGTTTTCTGAATATACTATTTATTTTTGTCCATTCACAGTCTTTTATGTTTTTGATACCCTCCAGGTTGTTGCGGTACGGGCTGTTGGTAGAGAGAGACGGAGACATCACACACGCAATCCACAGTAGATTCTACGTGCTCTGGGAAGTCCAGTACTTGTGGACAGTTCGTTTTGGAAATCTCTTGTCTGGCTTACGTGTTACATGGAGGATGGACGTCGGTTTAGCCTTCGTGTCACGCGTAAGTTAGACGGGAGCATGACTCAGCCCTTAATCCCGGGGGATTGGGGGTGGGTCGTGTCAATATTAGAACTAAATGAAACATCAAGTTGTGACACATGATAATGGAAGACACTAGACAGTAGACAGACACTCACACGACTCATTTGAAGAATTGCAAAGCATCCAAATTTCCTATTTAGTTATATACAAAAAATTTATTAGAAATATCAAATTTAGGAATCATTAGGAGCCACGTAGGAGTCGCTTTTGGTTAGCTTTTGGGGCACCATGTGAGGGTGAGCCTTCATCTTTTACTCCTTATAAATTGCCGCAACATAATCTTAGGCTCTACCTAGAAGACTAAATCTCAACCATACTTTATTTACTCCAGTATGTTTTATGGTTTTGTCATCATCATTGTCTTGGATTTACTCTAAATTTTGTTGATTCTCTTTAAATATGGTTGGTAATATTTATGTTAGAGACTATCATGTAACAGGGGGAAGGATAATGGTTGGTAATTTTGGACCTGGACATACCAAATGGAGTCTTGAATTTTTGTTCATTTTGCATTGCATTTGTTTGCTATTGGATTAAACCTGTAAAGAAAAAAAGGTTTATAGATTGTCATGTAGTTGATTTAAATTATGCTAATTAGTCTTTTGCAAACAGCAGTAAATGTCGTCTCGCCCACTAATCACGTCCACGAGCCGTCACACTACCCCTGTGAATGAAAATGTGGAGGAGGCGCCCTCAGCCACAGTAGCCTCCACATCTGAGTCCGTTCAGGGCCCAGCCAATTCCACAGCATCTGAACAACGTGGTGTGCAATCAGCACGTCGACGCCATAGCAAGAAACGGGGTGAACCACGGCTTGTCCTCCACTTTTCACAAATCGCACCACATGTCAGGACCCGACCCTCCTCGGTCAGGACCCGACTCATCTAGCACGATATTGTCCGCTTTGGGCCTACTTGCCCTTACACTCATGGTTTTGTTTTCGGGAGCTCACGGTGCAACTTCCCACGGGGTCACCCATCATAGGATTGCACCATCCTCAACTCGCATAACTTTGGAGTTCCAACCGAACCCAAAGCCACTCAGCTCCCAAAAGGCCTCTTTTAGATCAGAGTTGCGCAGTGGCCCACTCTATCTAACACGATATTGTCCCCTCTGGGCAGGGCGCACCATCACACCGGCAGAGTTTTGTTCCCGGGAGCTCACGGAGCAACTTCCTAGTGGGTCACCCATCATGGGATTGCACCAGCCTCCACTCACTTAACTTTGGAGTTCCCCAAGAATCCAAAGTCAGTGAGCTCCTAGAAGGTCTCGTGCTAGATAGGTGTGTGCCTACACCTTTAAGGCACACCACCATTCCCTTCCTAGACCATTCCCCCCTTGCAGAAATGTGGGATCGTTCACCGTTCGCTCCAGGACACGGGTCTTACACCACATGTTGAATCAGGCGAACATGAGAATGAGGCTGCAATACTCCCTTCTGGCAACGAAGGCAAAGATCCCAGTGGTTTACATTCCTCATCTTCGGGCAGCAGAGCAAAAGATCCATAGCTTGGTTGTACACGACATGGGTGCTATTATTCGAACCAAGTACCCGATGTTTGCCTCAACTTTTACGAAGCTCAAGCCTGAAGATAAGGACATATGTTGGATTGATTTTTCGGTTAGTATATTTTAAATGTTTATCATTGTTTTCATTAGTTTATATATTTTTCTAACTTTTTTTTGAAGGTCAACTTTGAGTACAATTTGGAAGATCTCAATGCTAATGACTATTTCAATAAATATTGGCAAGCACGATTCAAAGAATGGAAGCACGAGATCCATTTGTACTACCAAACCTGGACGTCTAAGGATGAAGCCTTTGCAAATCCTCCTTTGGAGTACTCAGAGTCACATCGATTGAGGGAGTGGGAATGGTTATGCAACCATTTCAACATCCCTAAGTATCAGGCATGTGTCTTGAGTTAAAATTTTTTAAATCAATTTTTATTTAATCGTTAACATGAATATAAAGATTGTTTTTAATACTTAATAGCAAATATCGAGCGCCAACAAAAATAATCGGAAGGGAAAAAAATAAAACCACCATGGAGGGTCACGATCTTATGCACATCGACACGAGGATAAGCGAAAGTTCGAGTTGAAGTGGCCGGAGTTGGAGGTCTGGGGGCAAGTCTACACTAGATACGGCAACCAAGTTGCTGAGTGATTTATGTAAGTAATTTTTTTTTTCACATTACATGAAAACTTTAATTTCCAAATTTTTATTATTCTTAATATTTGTTTGAATTTGTAGGAGGGGATGCAACGAGACATGAAGGTTGTACAAGGTGAGTTGTCTCAGCAAGATGAGGTTATGTTGGAACAGGCTCTACCGGATCCTGCTAAGTCAGTCGAGATCTTAGAGAAACACTTGGGGCGTCGTCCAGGGAAGATAATACAAGGGGCAGGAGATGCAATAGTTAGGGATGTCTCATCGAGTTCTTCTCGAGCATCCAATGGGCAGAGTGAGAGGTTCACGAAGCTTCAGACCAACTTTGTTAACCTCCAGGCTGAGTGATCAACTGTCCAAGATAAGTGCGTGATTGTCGAAGCCGAGTGCGCGAAGTATCGGGCCAACTATGCTACCGTCCAATCAACCCTCCAGCTTGTGCTTGAGATGATGCATATGAGTGGGATGCCAATTCCTCCGCAAGTCCAACCGCAAACTCATCAATCGACTTCAGAATTTGACCACCATTTCGAATAATCGTCAGAATCGTAGATGTATTATATGTATTTATTTTATCTTTATGTAAAGTAAAAACTATCTTTTTTCAATGATATTTGCTTTTATATTTACCTTCATAAGATCTTATTTAGAAATATATTTAATTTAATATTTATTATTACATATTTTAATTCGAAAAAATAATTAGAAAATTTATTTTTCATTTGTAAATTATAAAGTTGCCCAACAAATTGTCTAATATTCGTAGGGTAAATTTCATAAAGTGTAGCCTAAACAGACTTATTGACCGTACGAAATTTGAAAGCAAAATGGTAGGGTATGTTTTTGTTGACTTTTGACAGTTGCCCTATGGAGTCACCCTACCACTTTTTCTATAGGATCAGCATTGTCTGCCCCCACGAGTTTACAATTCTCGTTAGGCAACTTGTAGCCCAACAACACTAGCCCGACGGTATTTGCCCGACAACATTTCGTTGGCTCTTTGTTTGCCCCACTATTGTTCAGTTTTATCCTACAAAATCATTTTGTAGGGCAACCATTATTTTCTTGTAGCGTGCCTACCCTGAAAATACCTCAAAGTTCTTCGCATGTTCAATAACTACTTTCTCCGTGATGACATCACATCTTATACACACAAGGAATTTACTTAAAAATTAAAATATGACAATATTCTTTATTCTTAGAGGCTCATCAGAGGAACTCGATCATTGCCCCTCTCATCAGAGGCTCCAACACGTTAAACTTGATTCTAACCCTACCAAAATTGCCAATACAGTCAGTTTCACCGTTTTTATCTACATATGTCCAGAACTTTCTTGAGCAACCCACTAATAGGCGCGACCGCTAAAGCTGATTGATGGGTGGAAATTAACAATTATCTAACACAGAATCAAACCCGTGATCTCGTCCTTTACAAGACGTCATCATGAATATATGCATATATATTAAATATTGATCGCATTCTTTATGAATGTCAAACCCAAAACATCTCACATCTCACATCTCACAGACATATATACTTTGATTATCATAAAAAACTTTGAAAATTTCCAATAAGTTACAGATCCTGTAATAAAGCTGAAATATACGATTTAATTGATAACCATTTATTCATTTGATAAAAGTAGACCCACAAATTAACATGAACAATTACCCAAAAAGGGCAAAAAAAAAAAAAAAAAACACTAAGCACTCAGTACGAGCATCCAATAGAATCAAGTCACGATATATACAAGGAAGTTTTGTAAAATTTTAGGTAATTCGTTGCTATAAGATGGAGTTTCAGTCTTCCCCGTTACTGTCCATATTAATCTCATGAAGAATGACCACAACAGCAACAATGAAAGCATAATCAACATGAGGATACACAGTCACTGCAAATGCATCTCTTCCAAAAAAGTAGCTTTTAAGATCGTCTTTCGTATGCATCTGTATCAGATATACAGGTGTGTTATATTCGTAATCAAATCAACTAGGGTTGTTAGTTAAATTAACATAATTAATATTTAAGTATGAATTATGAGTTGGCCGTAATGAATCTAGCTTACTTGAGCAATGATAGTGTTGTCTCCATCGTATATGGTGCATGATCTTTGTCCCCAGCTTCCTTTGACCTTGAAATCATGGTGTTCTTCATCTGTGTTACCAGCCAAGAACACATCTAATTCAGTCTTGAATTGCAAAAATTTTGACTTCCTGGCAGTGAAAAGTAGATCTTTGTCATCCGAGCTCTCTCCTCTGTACACTCGCCATCTTCTATGCACTGTCAATATCTAAATCAACAAATAACATAAATATTAAAGTTAAACACCCTACGGACGTAGTATATATTTTCATTTACGTGTTTCTTTTGGAATCATATTGGCATGCTATTAATTATTTCATTTTCACTAATGTCGCCAGTGTTATATCCTTGCCCATATTTGATTACGATAGGTAGGCATATGTATATTAATGAAGATGGCGTGGGACTGTTATTATTGTAGAAAGCCATTATATAGAAAATACTCTTTTATTGGAAATATATATGTCAATAAAAAAAATCCAAGGCTGCTTAAAAGTGTTTCATGAACTCATGAGAATTGCTTAGAAGTTCTGAAAAACATTTTGTTTATAATCATGCCATTTTAGTCATTTCAGAAGAAATCCCAAACAAGCTCTATGTAATTTATAGTGTTTCATCAACGTACAATATCATGGGTATGATATCAACCTAACATAATTACCGTGAGCCACAAGAATAGAGGGGGGTGGGGCCTGGTACCTTTTGTCGCAAGGAGAGGATCGGAGCTTCAGCGCTGTCGACCAAAACGCGGCGGTCGTGAAGGCTGAAAATGGAGCCTTTGATCTTGAACATGAGGTTGCCGTTGACATCGGAGACAGTGAAGGCCCCTTCCCTGAGGGTCATCATCTTCTCCGTGATCACCAGATCCACAGGGTACGTTGCGTGGAACTGTGGGCTCACCACTGTCACTGGGTTTGCCAGTGGCGGAGCGCTCGGCCCCACCGCCGGCACTGGCACGGAATACGACATGTCGTTGTAAATTTCTGACAAGTTAGAAAACAATTAAGTGACCTTGAGTTGTGGTGATGATCAAATTGTGGTATTTATTGACAAACGGTAAGAAATGAGATGGAAAGGGAGGGCTTATTGAGTTATTGGCGTTGGTGGATTGCTTCCTCCTTCTGTTTTGGTGGCTTGAGGAATGGGTCTGCAATTCTAAGGGTGGTTGATTTTTCTCCTTGGGTGTGAGAAAGTGGGAGGGAATCTAGTCGTCCTTGGGCGGGCGTAGTATATGAGTTAATAAATACCACATGGTCCACATGTCCAAATAATAAATACCCAGTGCAATCAAGCTCCAACAACCGGGTCCTAGCTAATTTAATTTCTATAAATTTTATTTATTAAAAAAAAAAAAAAACCGGGTCCTAGCCTCCTTTGGACCTCGCTGACTTGGTTTGATGGGAATGTTCCTCACTTGAGCTTCATTCTTCGGCTTGTTAATTATTACCCACTTTCTCGCACCCCAAGGTGAAAACTTAACTTGCACAAGCTCCTCTCAGGTCATTTAATGGTACGCTTGCCATATATGACTTGGTCCCTTTTGTCATGTTCTCATTTGCCATCACGATAGTTGAGCTACTAATTAAGGAATATATTAAATGATCATAAGTTGAGAAGCCTGAAAATTGTGATTTCCCTAATTATATAAAAAAAAAAAAAAAAAAAACTGTGATTTCCAATGAGTGGTTCAAGTAGTTCAAGCAGTAAGGGCACAAACTTCAAACGTCCTCAAATTTCAAATGATCACAAAGTTAAATTATTCTTTTTATGAACTACGTGGAGTGGTCCAAGTGGTAGCGCCACAAGCTTGGGATGCCCCAAGTTTAGGGGCATAGAAAAGTTAGTTGAAGGGGACGAGGTTCAGCCCAAGATCAAGACGAACAAGACCTATACGCTCCAAGGCTCGGTCCAAGATCAAGATGGCCGAGGCCTTGGTTCGCTTTGAACTTGGGTCTCATAATAAATAAAGGCCTCAATCCAAAATAACTCCTTATTAGATATTAAAAAAAAAATTAACAAAATAGGCCACACTCCACAACCCATTTATTAACAGCCCAAATTTTGATGTAAAACAAAACAGCCCATAAACAGAGAGATTGTGGTAAACAACATCAAACAGCCAACACGCACGTGTCTATTATTCCTTGGTGTTCGCTTCCCTTCACAAACGACCGCCCGACGCAAACCAGAGGAAGAGCTCAGGCCTCAATTAGCAATTAAAGCACATCATAGCCCACACCTATTTGAAGAAAATTATAGAGATATGAGTAGCTTAAGGCCAAAAGTAGAAGAAAACCTTTCTTCTTCCATCTCAGAGTCAGATTTTTTGTTCCCCCAATTATACTGTTTCCTTAACCCTAGATCATCCATCTTCTCATTTATGCTCCCTCTTCAATTTCATAGCATTTATGCTCTGAATAACACCCATATACTCCCTCTCCAATTTCACAACCCTAAATTCAATTTTATTCATCTTTTTTCTTGGTAAGGTATTTTATTCAAAAATTAGGAATTAACTCTTTCTATTTTTTTCTTGGGTCGGATTATTCTTTTCTTATTATCTCATACTCATATTGAATCACTATTCATTAGTATTTCAAATTTTCAAAAAATTGTAGGTTATTCATTCATCTTCTCTCTTGATAAATTCTTCTTAAAAGCTTGCCGATTGGAATTTGGACAGGAGGAGAGAATTCTCAACTCAACGCTCAAGTCTTTTAAGTAACAATTTTTGTTTCATACTCTCTATCTTCTCTAGTATCTTCTCTGATTTTCTAATCATGTCTAGGAAATTTGAATCTGGATATACAAAACTTTAGAAAAATAAAAAGAAAAAAAAATTAATTCAATCTAAAAAATGTGCTTTTGATAAGTTTGTTATTATAAATAAAGAAAGAAACATAGAAAATTTAGTAAAAATGTGGATGTGGAAGATATAGTTGAAAATCAAAATGTTGATATGTTGATGTAGTTGGGAGTATGGTTGAAGATGTGGTACAAAATGCAACAAACAATGCACGGTATGAAAATAATGGGGAAGAGATGATTAATCAAAATGAAGAAAATGAAAATAACATTGTAGTGGAAAAAAAAGTCCATATCGATAATATTGATAATCCTTGGCAATGGAAGAACATAGATACAAATATGAGAAATTTATTAGTAGAAAGAGGTCCTATTAGACATTATATTGTTAGTTTTCTTACAGATGAGAATTGCAAACATTTCTTTACCCATTACACTAAATAATTATCAAATAGAGAAACTCGTAATAGAAAATAACTAGATAATTCAAAATATTTGGATAATGTGTTTTGTTTTTGCTGTAAATTATTCAATTAAAAAATTAGTAGAAGCCAACTTGGTCATGCTGGATTTAAAGATTGGAAAAATCTCAGTGATAGGCTTAGAAGCCATGAACAGAGTATTGAGCATGTGACTAATATGAATAGTTGGATTAATTTAGAGATGAGATTATCAGTATATAACACAGTTGATAAAAAATTGTAAGAACAAATTAGCACAGAGAAAGAACATTGCAAAGAAGCATTAGTAAGAATAATTTCAATTGTTAAAACACTTGCCAAATATAATTTGGCTTTCCATGGAACAATTTAGAAGCTTCACTAAGAAAACAATGAGAATTTTTTTTTTAGCTTTATTGAAGCAATTGGATAGTTTGATCAAACAATGAAAATGGCAAAATATTTTATAGTTATACTTGATTATACATCAGACATAAGTAAATAAGAACAAATGTCACTTGTAATCCAGTGCATGGATATATCTAAATGTCCAATAACAATAGAACACTTTATACAGTTTTTAAAAATAGATGTCACCTCAGGTGAATGAATTTTCAATGAGCTTATAGATTTAATATCAAATCTTAAACTTGATGTTGGCGATGTTAGAGGACAAGGGTATGATAATGGCTCTAACATGAAGGGGAAAAAGAAAGGTGTACAAAACATATTATTAGAAATAAATCCAAGAGCATTCTACATTCATTGTGGTTGCCACAATCTTAACCTAGTGCTTTGTGACATTACAAACTCTTCTGATAAAACTCAGTCTTTTTTTGGGGTGGTACAATGACACGACCCATCCCAATCCCCTAGGGATTAACGCATGATGTGCCATGCTTCCGTCTAACCCACGTGTGACACGAAAGGCCAAATAAGGGATAACCCAAACCTTAGCCCACTCAGAGCTTCCAGAGTGTGCTAGGATCAGTGGAGGACTGTGATATTTCGATCTCTATTACAACCCGCATCCGCGATCAAACTCAAGGGTATAAAAAACCATAAAAACTGTGAGTGGACGAAAATAAATAATTTAGTAAAACTCATTTCACAAAAGACATTTATGCCCTTCACTTAAAACCATACATGCATACAAAAACCAGTTAATTCAAATATGACAGGACCTATCCCAATCCCCCCGGGATTAGTGCGGGACGACCCTGCTCCCGTCTGACACGAAGTGTCAGACAAGGGATATTTCCGACCTTTACCCTCCCGGGAGCTCAGAGTACGCCAGGATCTGGAGGAGGTATGCGATATCTCGGTCTCTGCTACAGTCCACAATCTGATGTCAACCTGAAGGGCAGTCAAAACATTAAAAGCTATGAGTGGACAAAACCAAGAGTTTATAAAAACATTTCATAAGACATTTGTACCCTTCACTAAAAAGCATGCATGCATTCAAAAACCATTTATCCGAAATAAACCATATGTGGGAACTAAGCCCAAAACCAAGGTTGAAAGAACCATGATGAAAATGACCATACGGGCCACTGCCCAAATCCACAAAGAAACCAATAAGGGACTCAGCCCAAAACCATAACCATACGGAAATCAAATACACGAGCCACTGCTCAAATCCTGTGCACACATGTGCACACCACATATCATATATCATATTTATATCACATACATATATAAGTCACACAACCAATCCTGTCACGGTATCCAAAGCTACGAGCGTGCTACCCGGGTCTCAATCCGAGTCTTCTCAAAGTTAAGGTCAATGTCCGCAGACCACTGACCCTACCCGAGGTAATAGTAACCATAGCCTTCCTGAGAGTAAGGAACCCAACTGGGGGGTGACTCCACTCAGTCGGTGCTCCGTGACTACTCCGGGCTCCACCCAGGCCAACGATCCTCCCCGGAGGAGATAATAGATGTAAAGGAAGGTAGATGAACATATATATACATAACATAATATCCATGCCCGATTCCCTTGAACCGTCATGATCCATAATATCCATAACCAAGGTAACATGCCGGTTCCCATAAACCGTCATGTACCGTAATAACATAACCAGGTAACATGCCGGTTCCCATAAACCGTCATGTACCGTAATAACATAACCAGGGTTCATGCCGGTCCCCATAAACCGTCATGAACCAGAATGACCTGACAAAGGTTCATGCCGGTTCCCATAAACCGTCATGAACCACAATGACCTTTCCAGAGTTCATGCCAGTTCCCGTAAACCGTCATGAACTTGGAAATCCATCTAGGGTCCCTGACCCGAAATCATCAGTGTAAAACAACTGGGTCTCGTGCCCGAACATATGACTCAACTGGGCACCGTGCCCGATATCTATGGGTCAGTCACGACTCCGATCGAAGTGATGCGTGCAACCATCCGTCCAGGACCTCCCTCAATCCTGGTATGTCGCCGTGAACGAATCAACCGACGCGACCACCACAATATCATGGTGCACTCATCACCGATCTCTATCCTTAACCGTCAGCACTCCGAAGTCGAGCCTCCCCAGGCTGCCCGACCACGAATCGTGCATCGTGACCTCTCCGGAAGGAACACATCCCAATCTGGAGGCGAGCGTCGTATCGTTGATCGTCGTGCATATAGCACCCGTCGCGACCACGATTTAGACCCGAAGGTCATAAATAGTGTCATATGCCCGAGACAAAACCAAATGGGTCTCATACCCGAGTTTATCCATTAAGAAATCCAAAATCATTTCATTTAAATCAATAAAGGAATACAGACCCGTATAAGCACAGTATAAGGTCGAAACCTCGAAATACGTGCTTATACGTAACCACATACAAATGCACCCATGGCATCATCAAAAATGTAATAAAACATATAATAAACATTTATGCATGCACCAATTTAGAAAACAAGGTCCACTCACAGACCGTCCGAGCTGCCGCCTCGATTTGCGTGCCATTTGGCTCCCCGAGCCGATCACCATCACCGGGACTCTCGAACCTGTCCAAATCGTAATAGAAGGTTACTAACTACTTAATTAACCTCCTACCAAAGCCCCGTAATTTTCTCGATTTTCTAACTATTTTTAAAACCGAACCTAAACCTTCCGATGCCCCGAAACATATCGAGACAGTGTTCGATTGACACGAAACCAGTCCCAAAATGTTCGTTACATCGAATAGAAGATTTCACATGTTGGAACTTTCCCCAAATTCTCCCCCCACGCGCCCGCACAAGCCGCCTGAAGTGGCTGCACGTGGGCTTCACGCGCCAGCTACAATATCGTCTCCTACTTCGGTCAGACCGGTCCGAACCGGTCCGGTCCGGTTTTTCCTGCAACTTGGACCGGCGTAACCGGTCCAGGTCTCCTTCTCCCTCATTTTCGGTCCGTTTGCTTCCATTCCAATTCCAAAATTCCTATTTCTTCATTTCCTATCTAACCCAATCAATCAAACTACCTAAAACCTTCGAAATCCGACCGGTTCAATTTTGAACCTCACTGTTCAATTTTCCCGATTGCACCCAGGGCTGCTCAGCCCTTCACCGTCGTCCAAACCACCCTCTACACCTTCCTACAACCTCAATAAACTCATCCTAATCAACTAATAGCAACCATAATGTCTAAATCGAAAAATAGAAGAAAATGGGTTTATCGGGCTTACTGTGCATTCCTCCCCCGTCGTCCACGGCGGCGCCGTTTCTGGCCGGCCACCAGCGTCCACCGGTCCATCCTCACTCTCTGGTCTCAGTCCTGGTCGAAATGGGGTTGGGTTGGCTGAGTTTGGGTGGATGGTTTGGGTGAGATCGGGTAATGGGTTTGGGTTTGGATGAAGATATGAAAATGCACGGGAAGGTTGGATGCATGAATGGGGGCTGGTAACCAGTGGATGGGTGACAAGTGTCACTCATCCATTGGGCCTCCATTAAATATCTGGGCCCACTAGAGACAAACTGCACTTTTTGTCTCGTAAAATGTGTTACTGTGAATAATAACGTGGAACTTCCGTGAACCGTAACTTCGCCGTCGAACGTTCGAATTCGACGTGCCGCCTGTCTACGGATTCGTATCGTCCTTATCTACGTAACGGTCTTCGGCCCTCGGCCATCGGACCTCCCGGTCAAAAAGTCAACTTTTGACCTCTTATTCACCCAAATTACCAAAATGCCCCTAAACTTCCGAACGTCATAACTTCCTCCTCGAACGTTGGAATTGAACGTGCCACCTGTCTATGAACTCGTGACGTCACGAACTACGTCACGGTCATCAGTCAAAGTCTATTTGACCACCCAAATGAAAAGTCAACGTTTTACCACGACTAGGGGCAAAACGGTCATTTCGTATCGTTCGTCCGATTTCGCTCTACTAATCACGGATTATCCTCACTAATTGTGATTAGTCACTAATCTAATCATGAAATTTGGGACGGGTCGTTACAACCTTCCCTCCTTAATTAATTTCGTCCTCGAAATTCCAACCGACCTAAGTCCAACCGTTCTTCCCTCCTTAATTAGTTTCGCTCTCGAAACTCCAACTATCTCGATCCCACAACCACCTCGTGGAAATAATTTGATCTCACAACACGTGTACACTAATACACCCAATAGTCAACATAAACCTCGTCTGCAACCAGACGTACCGCTAATACTCACGCCGTATCAACTACGCTCGACCACGTCGAATGACAGAAGTCGTACGCTCCGAACTGACACCACTTTTCAGATCTACCATTTCGCTGACAAAACCAACTAGACGGTTCCTTGCTCAACTACTAGCTAACCTGACGTCTGCTCCCACTGGGAGTCATCAGACCTCACTAACCGATCCACGCTGACACCTTTGACCAACTGCCACCACTTGACAGTCGCTAGTCGAAAACTAATACGACACACGCTCGTGGTTACACTAACCTCCGACTCACTCAACCTGAGTCTACGCATACCAACAAAACACTCGACCTGTGTGTAACCAGGCCCATCAGAACTACTATGACCCAATGCACAGTATCCAATGTCCAGTCCACGACCTCGACTAATCCAATGGTATCGGAACCAATCCGAGTACCAACACGCTCTCCAACGTACCACTGGTATAACCTATATACGGTCACCAGGCAAGACAAGTCTGCCCAGTATCGTACCTCGAACAACGTACAAGATACATACAACTACCCATTAATCATCCTACAACCACCTAGGTTATAGCCAATCATGTTTCTATAATGGAGTCCATCTGTCCAATCCAGTACCATACAGATCAAAACTCCAACCCATTATCAATTTCCATATCCGGATCCGAATCCGCAACTTCGTAAGAAATCCCGAATCCAAACTCAGAAATCATATCCCTAACCATTTCCCAAATTCGAATCCAAAATCATCATTCCGTAAACTAGTATTAGGAATGACCATTCCGAACCCAAATCCATAAAAGAAAATCCACAGTCAAGCTCTAGAATCAAATCCTGAATCGTCACCCAGAATCCGATTCCAAAACCCAAATCCAGAAATCCTTTTTCAAGTTCCAAAATCAAATCCTGAATCGTCATCCAGAAATCTGATTCCAAAACCTGAAATCTCTTTTACGTCTACCCAGACGCACCAAACCGAACCTATCGGTTACCTGATCAACCGATTACCACATTACAATCGATTGACTTCATAGGGAAGCCAATCCCAACCTCAACACAACACTAGGTCTGACAATATCCTACCACGTCGGAAAACTACTCATCGGACAACTACTCAGGTGAGTAATAAGTCATATGGGATTTACCTCGAAAAGAAGTTTAGTCCCATCATGTTCCACTCAAACTCTCCACCTATCTGGATCATCAAGATCACGATCTAGATCCATAACTACATCACCTGACCATAGACGTCACGATCGAGGATCGTCACAACGCCCAAAGTCCTATACCATTTCCCACATCTAAATAGATTAGTCAACGACGAGACACGCCGAGACTATGGGTTCTCACTGACTACCTCGTATCGATCCTTGTCATTCCACCGAGGAAAATCAAGGATGATACAAGACCATGACATCAAAATTCATCCTACGTGAATGCAACCAAAACCCCATTGCACTCACCACGCCACGTAATCCAACATCGTCTGCCACCAAGCAGAAAATGAGAAATCTGAGTCACCTAACTTCGATATACTCAACTCCACCTGATGACCCAAGACAAATCCCGGGTTCACCAACCAATACACGACCAGGGTACTAGTGGCAACCAACAACATCTATATCATCAACATCATCTACCACATCAATCATGGTAGAATCCGAGAAGTCGCCCTAATGACTTCGAAATACCCAATACCAATGCGGAAAACCCTCATTCCACGTGTCACCCCAATCGCAACCTTCCTTGATTCCGAAATTCCAACAAGATTGGACACAACATACCCGGACATCAACCACGTGTCCCCTAACCAATTTAACCCTATCTGAGATCCACTCTGGGACCACAGATACCGAACATATGCACATTACGACGGATGTGACTCAACGTCATCACAATCACCGGCACCAGCACCAGCACGAGTACCAGCACCAACGCATTATCACCTGCGCTAGTATCAGCACACAGGCATCCATACTAGTAGCAGCACACTAACACCAGCACACCGTGTGCAAAACTGAAAACCCTGGATCTCCGCTCATACCGAGCGACGACCCCGTACCTCTACTCAAATAGGAGGAACTCTGCCTCCCTCGTACCCAACAACTCTGGGTACAATCACCCTGACAACTCATACGAGAAAAGGAAACACTTCTCGAACGTCCCCGATTCCCAACAATCATACTACAACCATTCTCAGTAGTAGTGCCTGCCACAGACTCCTGCAGACCTACCTACCAGGCATCGCTAACGAGATTCGCATCCAACGGAATCAACGGCCCATATTAACCACTCTGTATCCCACTCAGGGATTCCATCGAAAAGTACCAACCCTGATAACTTGCCCAACCAAACACTAACCAGTCGCAACTCAACTAAACCAATGTCGTCTACCAGGTCATCCACGACCTTAGTTGCACCAAACCACAACTAAGTATCACGACAACCAAGTAGGTCTAACCAATAAGTACAACCTCGACTGCAGAGTGTAGTCCCAACACAACTGACATGACTAAACCGACTAACGAACCCAAATCCGAATAGTCGTCAAAGTCACACCACTCGTCAACTCACCTTTCCGAATGACAGGACCCGCTCCGATCCCACAGGGACCACAAGGGGACGTGCCCTGCTCCCGTCTGACACCCAATAATTCATACCAATTTTAACCTCAAAAAATCAAATGCATAAATAACCAAATTAAAGTCATACATCAAATCCGAATTAAACAGATGTCAGACAAGGGATGAAATCCAAAATTACAAGTTGCGAGAACGACTCTAACATAAACCTGCGGGTAAACCACCCAGCAGGGATCAGGTACGCAGAAGTAGATCTATGCCTCAGCCTCAGGTTCCTCCTCTACCACGGTATCATGACCTGGAGGGGTTACCAAAAACATTAAGGGTGAGTGGACCGAAACTCAAGTTTATAAAATCATTTGATAAGTAAAACATATAATTTACCCCTCCGTTTTCCAAACATGCATGCAACCGTATTTAAAACCATCAATCATATAATATGAACCAAAAGGCATATAATAAACCCATAATATCATTTTAGTCACTGCACCATACACTCCAACCTGACATTCCTGATGTCTGACGTCCCTGACGCCCAATAAGGTCACAATCACAAAGCTACGCGTGCCACTCGGGTCTCAATTCCGAGTTCAATCCCCGAACCCTGTTCGGTTACAGCATCCCCGATGCTTAGCGTCCTAGACGCTGGACGTACTAGACGTCCGTGACCTCTCCGGGGTACCTCATCCGGAGGAGACAGTATCATATGGAAGGATCTATACAGTGCAGTAACAAATACATTTTATTGATAACCACATGCAAGGCATATATTTATACATAGATAAAACCCAAACTAAACCTTATGTTCCATCGGACGGGTCTCAAACCCAAATACCGTGAAACGTGTCATAACCATAATTTCCATATCATCAGAACCGTTTATTTGATTTTAGCATGTGAATAAATAAGTAAATCGGAAAACATTTTGAGCATGCAAGTGTTTAATGAAATTGGGCCCACTCACAGTACAATCCTGCTAGAAACCGAACGTATACCCTCGTCCTGGTACAAATGTACAATCCCTGTCAAGTCCAAAGTATTCGTAAAGGTCAAATTAAACCCCTAACATTCAACCATGAAATCCTAGGCTGAAACCGACCGGGAAAAGCCGTCCGAACGCGCTTCCCAAGGCAATAAACCTCATTTTGACCAACTTAATGATCTTCGATCGACCCGAAACCACCGCCATTGGATCCGGATCGTCGAAACCTAAAGAATGGTGGTGGTCCAACCAAAAACACTATTCACACGCGCCCCCACGCGCCGGTCAACGCGTCGGTCAACGCAGGAACAGTCCATGCTGACGTCACTGCTGACGTCAGCATGACGTCATCTGACAGCTGTCAGGTCTGACATGTCAGACTCTGATAGGTGCCACGTGTCAACATCCGATTGGTCCACCTCACTGATCTGTCAGGCCACGTGTCAGATCTGACATGTGCCACGTGTCAGCACGGCACTAGTCCACATCACTGACATGTCAGTGACACGTGGCAGTCCCTGACTGGGCCACGTCACTGACATGTCAGTGCTGACTGTGCACTGACATGTGACACGTGTCGGCTCACGGTTGGTCCACGTCACCTGACAGTCTGACTGGGTGCCACGTCATCACCTCTGTCCTCAGACGGTTGACCCGTATCTCTGCAACTCGGGTCGATCAGACCCGCGATCATGACCCGGTCACCATTTCCTTAATTCTCAATCATTTTCACTCTGGTTTGTTCCTAGATGTTCGTCTTAATCTCAGGAAGGGTTCTATGGAATCAAAATCGATAAACACAGATAGGATCGAAGGCTTACCTCGATGAACAGACCCGGTTCCCGTCGCCGTTTGCACTCCGTTCAGGCTACCTCCGGTCACGCAATTGATCCCAATAGGTTCCTAACAGTTCCTAGAGTTGATTAGGGTAAATAAAAACCAAAACTAAACGTTGGAATTCAAGTTACCAAATTCTGGGTTTTTGAAATCGTTTCGGGTTTTGAAACCGGCTCACCTTGCCGCCGTCTGCCGCCTTCCGCCGCCGTGCCTCAGTCCTTCCCCGTGAGTCCAGCAACACACAGGCACAGAGACAGGGTGTAGTGCGCCAGTGTGGATCAATGAGCAGTGAGTGAGGGTGTCGGGTGAGAATTATATAGAAATGGAGGGAAATGAATGGACGGCCCAGATTAGATCTCAGAAATGAGATCAAGGGCTGAGATTAGATCAGGGGTATATCAGATCAAGGGTTGTGATTAAAAAGGTGATTTAAATGGTTTTTAATCCCATAGTGGATCTGATCCAATCTAGCCAATGGGTGAGTGACACTTGTCACTCACCAGGTGTCCTCCAATCAGATTTTCAGAATAAAATATCCGTCACGAAAATCGAGACACGAACCTCCCGATTTCACGTTTCTGACCATAACTTCCTCGTACGAAGTCCGATTTCGGCATGCCGCCTGTCTACGGACTCAGGACGTCGAGACCTACCTAATGGTCCTTGAGTCGCGTGAAAATTAGTTGTCGAACGAAAAGTCAACATTTTCGCCCCCAACGCCCAAATTACGGTAATGCCCCTAAACTTCCGATAGCCATCACTTTTTCCCTGATTGTCCGAATTGGACATGCCACCTGTCTATGAACTCGTGACGTCCCGAACTACGTCACGGTCATAGATCAAAGTCCATTTAATTCATCAATCAAAAAGTCAACATTTTGGCCATACCAATCACAAGGGTAAAAGCGTCAATTGATTCATTAAATTACAATATTCCAATCTTCGAATTTCCGGGGTGTTACAACCTCCCCCCTTAAGAAATTTCGTCCCGAAATTTCAAAGAAACAAATGAGGAAATTGTTCTCGCATCTGAGCCTCAGGCTCCCATGTGGCTTCTTCCACATTCTGGTTTCTCCAGAGAATCTTCACGAGAGGGATCGTCTTCCGACGTAGTACCTTGTCCTTCCGATCCAAGATCTGTACTGGTTGTTCATCAAAGCTCAAATCCTCCCGTAGTTCGACAGGTTGTTCCCCTAGTACATGCGAAGCATCATGTACGTACTTCCGTAGCATCGATATGTGGAAAACATCGTGAACTCTAGAAAGTTCTGGAGGTAGTGCCAATCTGTATGCAACTCTGTCAATCCTTTCCACGATCTCATAAGGTCCGATAAAACGCGGACTCAGTTTCCCCCGTCGACCGAATCGAATAATCCCCTTCCACGGAGATAACTTCAGGAAGACAAAATCTCCCACCTCAAATTCCAAGTCTCGAATCCGTCGATCGGCATAACTCTTCTGGCGATCCTGTGCTGCCTTCAATCTCTCCTTGATAACTCGAACAGTTTCCATGGTTAAGTCCATCAATTCCGGCCCTACCGCTGCTCGCTCCCCTACCTCCGTCCAGCAGATAGGTGTCCTGCACTGTCGACCATACAGTGCCTCATAAGATGCCATCCCGATGCTTGCCTGATAGCTGTTGTTGTAAGCGAATTCCATCAATGGTAAATGAGTATCCCATGAGTCCTGAAACTGTAGCACACAAGACCTCATCATGTCCTCCAGGGCCTGAATGGTTCTTTCAGACTGTCCATTAGTCTGAGGATGGAAAGCAGTACTGAAACGTAGGGTTGTTCCCAAAGTAGCTTGCAAACTCCGCCAGAACCTGGAAGTGAAACGCGGATCACGATCGGACACGATCGATTCCGGCGTACCATGCAATCATATGATTTCCTTCACAAACAACTGAGCCAGTCGGTTAGGTTTAAAAGTTTCCTGAGCTGGCAGAAAATGGGCTGACTTGGTTAACCGGTCCACGATCACCCACACTCCGTCAACTCCACTCTGAGTCCTTGGTAACTTAAAGACGAAGTCCATAGTGATGTGATCCCACTTCCACTCGGGAATCGGAAGTGGCTGCATAGCCCCATACGGTCTCTGCCGCTCCGCCTTAACCTGCTGACAAGTTAAGCATCTGCTTACGAATTCAGCAATATCCTTCTTCATTCCTGGCCACCAATAATGGTTCCGGAGGGTACGGTACATCTTTGTACCTCCCAGATGCATAGCATAGGCCGAACTATGGGCCTCCTCAAGAATCTCGGCTCGTAACTCCGCCACTGCAGGTACACACAAACGGCCCATCTTCACAAGTGCTCCATCATCCCGGATAGAGAAATCTTGTCTCCCATCTGCATCGACCTCAATCCTGTAAATACAGAGTATCGGATCCTGAAGTTGTGCATCGATGATCCGATCAATCAGTACAGGTCGTACATGAAAGCTGGCCAACAAAGCTCCATGTTCATCCGTACCCAAGATAACTCCCGCCTTCCGGAGTTCCACCAGCAAGGGAAGATACACCATCCCCAGGTGTGCAACTGATCCCGCTGATTTCATGCTGAGTGCATCTGCCACCACATTGGCCTTACCCGGATGGTACTCAATTGTACAGTCATAATCCTTCAACAGCTCCAACCATCTCCGTTGTCTCATGTTAAGCTCCTTCTGAGTGAATTGGTATTTAAGACTCTGGTGGTCGGTGTATATCCGGCACGTTGCGCCGAATAGATAATGTCTCCAGATTTTTAGAGCATGAACCACCGCTGCCAACTCCAAATCATGGGTAGGGTAGTTCAACTCATGAGTCTTCAGCTGCCGGGATGAGTAGGCGATAACCTTGCCAGTCTGCATCAACACGCAGCCCAAACCTTGTAGTGAAGCGTCACTAAAGACCACGAATTCTCCACTGTCATCCGACAATGCAAGGACAGGTGTCGTGGTCAATCGATCTTTCAACTCTTGAAAACTCCGATCGCACTGCTCGTCCCAGATAAACTTCACTCCCTTACGAGTCAAACGAGTCAATGGTGCAGCAATTTTGGAGAAACCCTCCACGAATCTCCGGTAGTAACCTGCTAATCCGACGAAACTCCGCACCTCGGTTACTGTTGTCGGTCTAGCCCAATTGGTCACCGCTTCTGTTTTCTGGGGATCCACGCAAATCCCATCCGTCGATATCACGTGTCCCAGAAAACCAATACTGCTCAGCCAAAACTGACACTTGCTCAGCTTGGCGTACAACTGTTCCTGTCTTAGCTTCTCCAAGACCAACCGTAGATGTTCCTCATGTGCACGGGCACTCCTCGAGTATACCAAGATATCATCGATGAACACAATCACGAACTTATCCAGGTAGGGTCGGAAGACCCGGTTCATCAGATCCATGAATGCTGCTGGAGCATTCGTCAACCCAAAAGGCATAACAAGGAACTCGTAGTGTCCATAACGGGTTCGAAAAGCAGTTTTCGGAATATCCTCCTCCGAAATCCTCAGTTGGTGATACCCAGACCGCAAATCAATTTTCGAGAAGCACTGAGCTCCCCGCAACTGGTCAAAAAGGTCATCGATCCTGGGTAGAGGATACTGGTTCCTCAGTGTCACCTTGTTGAGTTGTCGATAGTCAATGCACAAATGGAGACTTCCCTCCTTCTTCTTTACGAACAACACCGGTGCTCCCCACAGTGAAGTACTCGGTCGGACATATCTCAAATCCACCAACTCCTGCAATTGAGTCTTGAGTTCTCGTAACTCAGCCGGCGCCATCCGGTATGGTGCCTGGGATATAGGTCGGGTACCAGGGAGTAGTTCAATCGTAAACTCGATCTCCCGTGATGGTGGCAATCCAGGTAAGTCTTCCGGGAATACATCCGGAAACTCACATACCACCGGTATCTCGTCGATACCCGGAGTATCAACCTGCTCCGACACGACATGCGCCAGATAACCCTGGCATCTCTTCCGTAGAAGTTTGGTAGCAGTAAGTGAAGAAATCACTTCAGGAGGCGAACCGTCACGTTCCCCCTGAAAGATAACCTCCGGCAAACCCGGGCTCCGCAGAATCACTTGCTTGCTACAGCAATCGATGAGCGATCTGTGCTCCGATAGCCAGTCCATCCCTAGGATTATATCGAAGTCGTGGATATCCAGAATAATTAAGTCTGCTGGTAAATTCACATCCTCAATTCTTACCGGGCACCTCCGAATCACCTGATTCACAAGGTACACGATGCCCATCGGGGTGCTAACACCCATTTCGCAATCTAAGGCTGATACCACACAATCAAGCATACCAGCACAACTCTTCGAAATAAAAGAATGTGTAGCCCCCGCATCCATCAATACACGTACAAGAAGGTTTAAGATATGTAGTGTACCTATGACCACGCCTAGGGCAGTCCTCGCCTGTTGCAGGGTCATTGTAGACACTTGGGCCCTTGGCCCTCCGTTCCGTCTGCGCTCGCGCGCGCCACGCCCAGCACCACGGTCACCTCCCGGACCGCGACCTCCATTAGTGTGGGAAGCCGTGCTCTGCACCACACTAGAGCCCCCAGCGTCGTTGTTCTTGGACAACTGCGGGCAATCACAGGCATAGTGGCCCTCCTCTCCGCAAGCAAAACAAGTTACTGGCATTGGCCTGTCTGAATGCCCACCAGAAGCACCGCTCCAGGATGATCCGCTGCCCAGAGTTGTATCCTGATCCCTGCCCTGAGAGCCTCGCGTCGACCTGACCAGCCACGACCCTTGAAGGATGAGGGTGCTCCCCTGTAGCCCCCTCCCTTGTTGTTCTTCTGGCCTGATGGCCCACGGTGTGGGCGATCCTGACGTCGCCCCTCGCCCGAAGGCTGTCGTGTCTGGTGTGCCGCCAGACTGGCCTCGACACGCACCGCAGCGTCGACCAAATCTCTCAGTGAGGCATGAGTAGCAGCAGTCACACTTGCCCGGATCTCCCCTCGGAGTCCAAGCTCGAGCCTTTGGCATTTGTCCTCCTCCGTGCTCACGAATGATGCAGCGAACCGGGACAGCTTCCCGAAAGTTTGCTCGTAGTCCGCAACGGACATATCACCCTGTTCCAGCCGCAGGAACTCAGCCTCCCGTGCCGCGCGAAATGATCACGGGTAGTACTGGTCTAGAAATCTGGAACGGAAAGCTTCCCAAGTAGTGGTATGGACAGACCACCCAGACATTTCGAGGCCGTGCCACCACTGGTAGGCTCCTCCTTCCAGCAAGAAGGCCGCCAAAGTTACTCGTTCGCCCGGAGGGCAGTGCATCACCGAGAAGATCCTCTCCCACTTGGTGATCCAATCATGAGCATCCTCGGGGTTTGATCCCCCGCAGAAAGGAGTGGCTCCCAAACGTTGAGCCCTTTCAATGCTCGCGCATTCCATTTCCCTTTCCAGATCCTCGTCAGTTTGTGTATGAGGAATTCTCCTAAGAGGCATAACCAACTGTCAAGAGGCATAGATCAGATAAAAATATTCTTAAAAGTCGAAAAGTAACTGGTACTAATCGCTAGTCTAGCATGTTGACCATACCCTAGTACTGACCACAACCTAGTGCTCTGATACCAAGCTGACAGGACCCGCCCCGATCCCACAGGGACCACAAGGGGAAGTTCCCTGCTCTCGTCTGACACCCAATAATTCATACCAATTTTAACCTCAAAACATCAAATGCATAAATAACCAAATTAAAGTCATACATCAAATCCGAATTAAACAGATGTCAGACAATGGATGAAATCCAAAATTACAAGTTGCGAGCACGACTCTAACATAAACCTGCGGGTAAACCACCCAGCAGGGATCAGGTACGCAGAAGTAGATCTATGCCTCAGCCTCAGGTTCCTCCTCTACCTCAGTATCATGACCTGGAGGGGTTATCAAAAAAATTAAGGGTGAGTGGACCGAAACTCAAGTTTATAAAATCATTTGATAAGTAAAACATATAATTTACCCCTCTGTTTTCCAAACATGCATGCAACCGTATTTAAAACCATCAATCATATAATATGAACCAAAAGGCATATAATAAAACCATAATATCATTTTAGTCACTGCACCATACACTCCAACCCGACATTCCTGATGTCTGACGTCCCTGACGCCCAATAAGGTCACAATCACAAGGCTACGCGTGCCACTCGGGTCTCAATTCCGAGTTCAATTCCCGAACCCTGTTCGGTTACAGCATCCCCAATGCTTAGCGTCCTAGACGCTGGACGTACTAGACGTCCGTGACCTCTCCGGGGTACCTCATCCGGAGGAGACAGTATCATATGGAAGGATCTATACAGTGCAGTAACAAATACATTTTATTGATATCCACATGCAAGGCATATATTTATACATAGATAAAACCCAAACCAAACCTTATGTTCCATCGGACGGGTCTCAAGCCCAAATACCGTGAAACGTGTCATAACCATAATTTCCATATCATCAGAACCGTTTATTTGATTTTAGCATGTGAATAAATAAGTAAATCGGAAAACATTTTGAGCATGCAAGTGTTTAATGTAATCGGGCCCACTCACAGTACAATCCTGCTAGAAACCGAACGTATACCCTCGTCCTGGTACAAATGTACAATCCCTGTCAAGTCCAAAGTATTCGTAAAGGTCAAATTAAACCCCTAACATTCAACCATGAAATCCTAGGCTGAAACCGACCGGGAAAAGCCATCAGAACGCGCTTCCCAAGGCAATAAACCTCATTTTGACCAACTTAATGATCTCTGATCGACCCGAAACCACCGCCATTGGATCCGGATCGTCGAAACCTAAAGAATAGTGGTGGCCCACCAAAAACACTGTTCACACACCCCCCCACGCGCCGGTCAACGCGTCGGTCAACGCAGGAACAGTCCCTGCTGACGTCATCGCTGACGTCACTGCTGACGTCAGCATGACGTCATCTGACAGCTGTCAGGTCTGACATGTCAGAGTCTGACAGGTGCCACGTGGCAACATCCGATTGGTCCACCTCACTGATCTGTCAGGCCACGTGTCAGATCTGACATGTGCCACGTGTCAGCACAACACTGGTCTACGTCACTGACATGTCAGTGACACGTGGCAGTCCCTAACTGGGCCACGTCACTGACATGTCAGTGCTGACTGTGCACTGACATGTGACACGTGTCGGCTCACGGTTGATCCACGTCACCTGACAGTCTGACAGGATGCCACGTCATCACCTCTGTCCTTAGACGGTTGACCCGTATCTCTGCAACTCGGGTCGATCAGACCCGCGATCATGACCCAGTCACCATTTCCTTAATTCTCAATCATTTTCACTCTGGTTTGTTCCTAGATGTTCGTCTTAATCTCAGGAAGGGTTCTATGGAATCAAAATCGATAAACACAGATAGGATCGAAGGCTTACCTCGATGAACAGACCCGGTTCCCGTCGCCGTTTGCACTCCGTTCAGGCTACCTCCGGTCACGCAATTGATCCCAATAGGTTCCTAACAGTTCCTAGAGTTGATTAGGGTAAATAAAAAACCAAAAATAAACGTTGGAATTCAAGTTACCAAATTCTGGGTTTTTGAAACCGCTTCGGGTTTTGAAACGGCTCACCTCGCCGCCGTCTGCCGCCTTCCGCCGCCGTGCCTCAGTCCTTCCCCGTGAGTCCAGCAACACACAGGCACAGAGACAGGGTGTAGTGCGCCAGTGTGGATCAATGAGCATGAGTGAGGGTGTCGGGTGAGAATTATATAGAAATGGAGGGAAATGGATGGACGGCCCAGATTAGATCTCAGAAATGAGATCAAGGGCTGAGATTAGATCAGGGGTATATCAGATCAAGGGCTGTGATTAAAAAGGTGATTTAAATGGTTTTTAATCCCATAGTGGATCTGATCCAATCTAGCCAATGGGTGAGTGACACTTGTCACTCACCAGGTGTCCTCCAATCAGATTTTCAGAATAAAATATCCGTCACGAAAACCGAGACACGAACCTCCCGATTTCACGTTTCTGACCATAACTTCCTCGTACGAAGTCCGATTTCGGCGTGCCGCCTGTCTACGGACTCAGGACGTCGAGACCTACCTAATGGTCCTTGAGTTGCGTGAAAATTAGTTGTCGAACGAAAAGTCAACATTTTCGCCCCCAACACCCAAATTACGGTAATGCTCCTAAACTTCCGATAGCCATCACTTTTTCCCTGATTGTCCGAATTGGACGTGCCACCTGTCTATGAACTCGTGACGTCCCGAACTACGTCACAGTCATAGATCAAAGTCCATTTAATTCATCAATCAAAAAGTCAACATTTTGGTCTTACCAATCACAAGGGTAAAAGCATCAATTGATTCATTAAATTACAATATTCCAATCTTCGAATTTCCGGGGTGTTACACCGAACCCTACACATCCTACCTTAGGAATCCACGATCACGCTTAAGGTTCCCTGAACCCAACTGCAAGCTACCAACTGCAGAAAGCAGTAAAATAAACAACCTGACCGACTCCGCGGTCTTGACATCGTAAAGACGTCAATCCAACTAGGATTCCTGGACTCCGGCTGTCCCCTGCAGCACGTCCGTCTAACTCAACAATATCCGACCATCGAATGATCACAATTCCTAACCAGTCGTCGGAACAGAACTATGGCAACCCCGGCATACCGTGCCAAACCAAGACATATCCCGATTCCATCCTACTAACTATCATATCGGCACCCCAACTATCAGGTTGACCACGAACTGTAGCTCCTTGAGATATCACATCCTCGACCTGAGCATTACTCCGAGAGCTACACGGTTGCTCGAATAGAGACAACCCCGCTCTGATAAGAAATCCTATGCTCTGATACCACATTGACAGGACCCATCCCAATCCCCCCGGGATTAGTGCGGGATGACCCGGCTCCCGTCTGACACGAAGTGTCAGACAAGGGATATTTCCGACCTTTGCCTTCCCGGGAGCTCAGAGTACGCCAGGATCCGGAGGAGGTATGCGATATCTTGGTCTCTGCTACAGTCCACAATCTGATGTCAACCTGAAGGGCAGTCAAAACATTAAAAGCTGTGAGTGGACAAAACCAAGAGTTTATAAAAACATTTCATAAGACATTTGTACCCTTCACTAAAAAGCATGCATGCATTCAAAAACCATTTATCCGAAATAAACCATATGTGGGAACTAAGCCCAAAACCAAGGTTGAAAGAACCATGATGAAAATGACCATACGGGCCACTGCCCAAATCCACAAAGAAACCAATAAGGGACTCAGCCCAAAACCATAACCATACGGAAATCAAATACACGAGCCACTGCTCAAATCCTGTGCACACATGTGCACACCACATATCATATATCATATTTATATCACATACATATATAAGTCACACAACTAATCCTGTCACGGTATCCAAAGCTACGCACGTGCTACCCGGGTCTCAATCCGAGTCTTCTCAAAGTCAAGGTCAATGTCCGCAGACCACTGACCCTACCCGAGGTAATCGTAACCATAGCCTTCCTGAGAGTAAGGAACCCAACTAGAGGTGACTCCACTCAGTCGGTGCTCCGTGACTACTCCGGGGTCCACCCAGACCAACGACCCTCCCCGGAGGAGATAATAGATGTAAAGGAAGGTAGATGAACATATATATACATAACATAATATCCATGCATGGTTCCCTTGAACCGTCATGATCCATAATATCCATAACCAAGGTAACATGCCGGTTCCCATAAACCGTCATCTACCGTAATAACATAACCAGGTAACATGCCGGTTCCCACAAACCGTCATGTACCGTAATAACATAACCAAGGTTCATGCCGGTCCCCATAAACCGTCATGAACCAGAATGACCTGACAAAGGTTCATGCTGGTTCCCATAAACCGTCATGAACCAAAATGACCTTTCCAGAGTTCATGCCAGTTCCCGTAAACCGTCATGAACTTGGAAATCCATCTAGGGTCCCTGACCCGAAATCATCAGTGCAAAACAACTGGGTCTCGTGCCCGAACATATGACTCAACTGGGCACCGTGCCCGATATCTATGGGTCAGTCACGACTCCGATCGTAGTGATGCGTGCAACCATCCGTCCAGGACCGCCCTCAATCCTGGTATGTCGCCGTGAACGAATCAACCGACGCGACCACCACAATATCATGGTGCACTCATCACCGATCGCTATCCTTAACCGTCAGCAGCCCGAAGTCGAGCCTCCCCAGGCTGCCCGACCACGAATCGTGCATCGTGACCTCTCCGGAAGGAACACATCCCAATCCGGAGGCGAGCGTCGTATCGTTGATCGTCGTGCACATAGCACCCGTCGCGACCACGATTTAGACCCGAAGGTCGTAGATAGTGTCATATGCCCGAGACAAAACCAAATGGGTCTCATACCCGAGTTTATCCATTTAGAAATCCAAAACCAATTCATTTAAATCAATAAAGGAATACAGACCCGTATAAGCACCGTATAAGGTTGAAACCTCGAAATACGTGCTTATATGTAACCACATACAAATGCACCCATGGCATCATCAAACATGTAATAAAACATATAATAAACATTTATGCATGCACCAATTTAGAAAACAAGGTCCACTCACAGATCGTCCGAGCTGCCGTCTCAATTTGCGTGCCATTCGGCTCCCCGAGCCGATCACCATCATCGGGACTCTCGAACCTGTCCAAATCGTAATATAAGGTTACTAACTACTTAATTAACCTCCTACCAAAGCCCCGTAATTTTCCCGATTTTCTAACTATTTTTAAAACCGAACCTAAACCTTACGATGCCCCGAAACATATCGAGACGGTGTTCGATTGACACGAAACCAGTCCCAAAATGTTCGTTACATCGAATAGAAGATTTCACATGTTGGAACTTTCCCCAAATTCTCCCCCACGCGCCCGTACGCGCCGCCTGAAGTGGCTGCGTGTGGGCTTCACGCGCCAGCTACAGTATCGTCTCCTACTTCGGTCAGACTGGTCCGAACCGGTCCGGTCCGGTTTTTCCTGCAACTTGGACCGGCGTAATCGGTCCAGGTCTCTTTCTCCCTCATTTTCGGTCCGTTTGCTTCCATTCCAATTCCTAAATTCCTATTTCTTCATTTCCTATCTAACCCAATCAATCAAATTACCTAAAACCTTCGAAATCCGACCGGTTCAATTTTGAACCTCACGGTTCAATTTTCCCGATTGCACCCAGGGCTGCTCAGCCCTTCACCGCCGTCCAAACCACCCTCTGCACCTTCCTACAACCTCAATAAACTCATCCTAATCAACTAATAGCAACAATAATGTCTAAATCGAAAAATAGAAGAAAATGGGTTTATCGGGCTTACCGTGCATTCCTCCCCCGCCGTCCATGGCGGCGCTGTTCCTGGCTGGCCACCAGCGTCCACCGGTCCATCCTCACTCTCTGGTGTCAGTCCTGGTCGAAATGGGGTTGGGTTGGCTGAGTTTGGGTGAATGGTTTGGGTGAGATCGGGTAATGGGTTTGGGTTTGGATGAAGAAATGAAAATGCACGGGAAGGTTGGATGCATGAATGGGGGCTGGTAATGTAACAACCCGTCCCGAGAGCCGGGATTAAGATAGTGTTTAAGGTGGGATTAGTGAGGTTTATTGGTGGATAGGTGGTCCCGATAGGTTCGTAAGTTTAGAATGACGATTTTGCCCCTGACCTGGGCAAAAATGTTGACTTTAGTTCGGGTGGTCGGATGGACTTTGACCGGTGACCAGGACGTAGTTTAGGACGTCACGAATCCATAGGCAGGTGGCACGCTCGATTCCGACATCCGAGGAGGAAATTGGGATGTTCGGAAGGTTGAGGGCATAACCGTAATTTGGGTAAATTAGGGGGAATAGTTGACTTTTTGTGTAATCGGGTTTTGGTACGTTGACCGAAGATGGTTAGGTAGATCTCATTGTCCTGAGTTCGATGACAGGCGGCACGTATTCATCGGACTTGCGAGGTGGGAGATACGGGTCTAGAAAGGTAGTGGTAAAACCGTAATTTTGAGTTAAACAGGAGGGTATTTTGGTCTTTTTGCCTCTGGGGATTTGTACAGAGAGAAGCAGATGAAGGGCTGAGATGGGGCCATGTGTGTGAGAGAGAATAGGGGAGGGTGACATGTGGCAATTGTGTAGTGGGTTCTGGGGAGTTCTCGCGTGTGTGCACGGTTCCAATAATTGGGGTGCAACCGTGCAGTGCCCGTGTGAGTGTTCTTCGACACAGAGAGAAACAGAGGGAGAGAATTGAGAGGATTGAGGGTTGATCAGGGGTGCTGGTGAGTTTGTGAGTGTGCGAGGGTGATCAGAGAAGTGGGAAGGTGACAGGGAGGAGGTTTGGAAGTGTTGGCCGTGTGTGTGAGAGGAGTGAGGGCCACGGGAAAAACCAGAGTGCACAGGGAGGACGTGAGTGTTTGTGGGTGGTGTTGTTGCTGTGATCGATCAAGCAAGGCCAGAGGAGGTGTCCAGGGGCTGGAGGTGGACGGGAGGAGCTACTGCCTCACGGTTGAGTTCGCGACGACAATCGGAGGACAGGTAATTTCTCATCCTCTTCTATTTGCTCTGTTTAGCCGTCGAGTTTCAAATCAAGAGTCGTGAGTCTAGAGGTCGAATCGAAGTTCATAGGCAGGTCTAGGGGACTCAGTGGAGGTCTGGGATTTTATAGATTGTGCTGCCGTGACGGGAGGTGCACGGTGGTGGATGGCACGACGGAGGGACTCTGTATGCTCTGTTTTGCCGTGAGTTTCAAACGGCAAGTCGTGATGTTTGGGCGAGAGTCGAAGGTCTAGGAGAGTTGGGTTAGGTTCAGTAAGGTCCTAGGAAGGGTTTAGGATGGCTACCGTGAAGGGAGGTTACCTGGGTGGCCGGGAAGGAAAACAGAGCCGTGTATGAGTTTTCTTTCGAGCTGGAATCGACGATGATGGGACTGTGTCGAGGTTAAAGGAGTTGAGGAATCGATAGGGTAGGCCGGGACAAGGAGACTGGTGAAAGAAGGAAGAAGAATGGTGGCCGGACGGCGGAGAACAGGTCTCGCCGGTCCGAGTTGCAGGCTACTGTTGCGAACCGGGTTGGCTCGAGGTAGCCGATGCACTGTAGCAGGCGCGTGAGGACCACGCGCAGCCACTTTGGGCGGTGCGTGGGGGCGCGTGCGGCGGTCCTTGGGGAAGGTATCAACATGGTTTTTGGTCTAGGAGTTGTGACGAGTCCATTGGAATTGGTTTCGGGTTAATCGGACGTCGAATCGAAGTAGTTCCGCGAGGGTGAAAGTTTAGGGTTCCGGTTCGTTACGTTTAGGACCCGGGGATTTTTGAGGGAATTTAGGTGGATACTCGTGGACGTGTTAGTGACGTAATTTGGTGGTTGTTGACAGGATCGGGATTTTCCGAGGAAGCCGAGGAACGTGCAGGACGTTCGGGACGCGATTGAAGGCTCGGTACTGTGAGTGGACCCTTTCCTTAAACTCGAACATGCATAACTGTTTTCTATACTTGTTTTATATATGTGATTTCATGATTGTTGAATTTATGATATGATTTTACATAATTGCACGTTTTTTGAGAAAATACGGTATTTGGCACGTTTTACGATAAAAGGTTAATTTCTGATGATAATGTTATAGTTTTGGGACTTCAAATGATAAATGATTTCTAATGATTATAAATGGATTTTGGAACATGATTTTGATAATCAAGGTTTTTGGTTTTAAAATCGGATTTCGGGAAACAAAATTTGGTTTTAAAGTTGAAAAGTGAATTTCCGGATTTGGGTTCGGAATGACGGTTCAGGATGCCGGAAGGGCATCGGACCAGTACTTTCGGATTCGGGTTTAGATAAGGAAATGGACAATGGTTTTACAAATGATTTGGATTGGATTTGCTGGATCTGGTTATTGGGTTTAAAGACCCGGATATTGATTGATGGGGGACGGGCCCGGATTGGGTTTAAAGACCCGGATTGAGTTTAAAGACTTGGGAGTTTAAAGACTCGGATATATTGATATTTCCCCCGTAGGCCTTTGAGTTTAAAGACTCGGGAGTTTAAAGACTCGGATATTATTAAGGCCTGGATTGAGTTTAAAGACTCGGATAGGCCCAGCAGGTTTGATCGGAAAATAATGATTTGAAGTTCATGGTTTCTGTTACGGTTTTGTGATTCATATGCTATGATTTCTATAATTGTTTTATAGTGTTTCTATTTCTTATGATGTTTTCTGAGTATTGCATCCTACTGTTTTGATAACTGGGTTATGCATGTGGTTTTCAAAACGGAGGGTGAAACGTGGTTTTCTGATAATTGGTTTTAGAACTTTTCTTTTCTTATGGTCCACTCACATCTTCTGTTTTAAATTGCCCTCCAGGTTGTGGAGCTAGCGCGGGGTCTTGACGTCGAGGCAGCGTCTGAGGCATAGACATTTCGTGAGGGTTCCCGGAGTGTTTACATTTTCTTCCGCGTGCGTGTAAATATAATCGGTTTTTATTTGTTGTACTATGCTCTGTAAACTTTAACTTCGGGATATTTTGTCTAGTTACTCCTGCGTCTGACCGAGTTTTGGGTGATTTTGAGTAAGCGTTACTTGGGTGTTGTGTCGGGGAGTCAGACGGGAGCAGGATTTACCTCGGGTTTCGGGGTGGAACCGGGGTGGGTCCTGACAGGTAACCAGTGGATGGGTGACAAGTGTCACTCATCCATTGGGCCTCCATTACTGGGCCCACTAGAGACAAACTGCACTTTTTGTCTCATAAAATGTGTTACCGTGAATAGTAACCTGAAACTTCCGTGAACCGTAACTTCGCCGTCGAACGTCCGAATTCGACGTGCCGCCTGTCTACGGATTCGTATCGTCCTTATCTATGCAGCGGTATTCGCCCCTCGGCCATCGGACCTCCCGGTCAAAAAGTCAACTTTTGACCTCCTATTCACCCAAATTACCAAAATGCCCCTAAACTTCCGAACGTCATAACTTCCTCCTCGAACGTCGGAATTGAACGTGCCACCTGTCTATGAACTCGTGACGTCACGAACTACGTCACGGTCATCGGTCAAAGTCCATTTGACCACCCAAATGAAAAGTCAACGTTTTGCCACGACTAGGGGTAAAACGGTCATTTCGCATCGTTCGTCCGATTTCGCTCTACTAATCATGGATTAGCCTCACTAATCGTGATTAGTCACTAATCTAATCATGGAATTTGGGATGGGTCGTTACAAAATATAATAAAACCGTTTATAAAACTAAAGTCATTTCCTTCCTCAAATCATTAAGGCTTTAGCCCAAAACCATTAAAATCAATAGTGTGGGAACTCAGCCCAAAACCGTAAATCCAAATCCTCAAATCCAGTAAATCCGTAAATACGTAAATCCAATAAAACATGTTTATACCAATCCTTGGCATCCCAGATGTCTGGCGTCCGGAACGCCATGTCATAGTCTAGGCTACGCATGCTGCTCGGGGTCTCTCCGAGCCTATCTATGACATCCCAGATGTTTGACGTCCCAGAGGTCTAATAATAGCAATCCTACTTCTAAGTCACTATACGGTCTGGTCGCTCCGTACAATGACACCTCATAGGAAATGCGTCGTGACTACCCCAGTGTCCCAGACGACTGGAGGAGACCATCCACATATCCACATATAAGGATGGTATATGGAAAACATTTTATAAAAATCATTTCAAAATCGTTAGAAAGGGGACTTTACCCGGAATACCGTTAAATCTATTTTCTTTCTATAAACCATAAATGGGACTCATGCCTGATATCATAATCAACTGGGCCTCCAGCCTGAGAGTTCATACTAAATGGGTCTTAACCCGATACTTCATTAAATCAAATGGACTCAAAGCCCGATAGTTTCCAAATCAAATGGGTGTCATGCCCGATTCTATATTTCCAAATCCAAATCCGTTCCATTAAACCATCATGGAAATACCAGCACGTATAAATACAGTATAAAATTATAAATCTCGAAATACGTGCGAATACATAAATTCAAAATACCATAATCAAATCCATCATAAATCATATATATATATATATAACATGTAAAACAGTGATGCATGCATCGTATATGAAAACAAATGTCCACTCACAGACCGTCTTAGTTACACCTCGATATGTGTGCATAAGCCTCCCTGGGGCTAATTCACCATCTCTGGAACTTCTGGACCTGTCCAAATCATACCAACGGTCATTAACGGACTCTATAAGGTCATACCTAAGACCTATTAATAGTACCAGCCCGGGAACACGTCCTGAACACTCTTCCCTAGTCTAAAAACCTCAATTTGACCAACCTAACGATCTCCGATCGACCCGAAACCACCACCATTAGATCCAAATAGTCGAAACCTTTAAAATGACGCTAGTCCCACCTCGAAATTCATGCCCACGCGCCCCACGCGTGTGGTCAACGCAAAAGGCAATGCTGACGTCAGCCTAACAGGGTCTGATAGCTGTCAGATCTGACAATGCCACGTGTTAGCTGCGCACTAGTCCACGTCACTCACATGTCAGTGACACGTGGCAGCCCGTGATTAACCCATGTCACTGACATGTCAGTGCTGACTATGCACTGCCATATGACACATGTCACTCTAACACTGGTCCACGTCTAACACCTGTTATTCTGACTTGTCAGACCTGACATGATGACGTCATCAGATGATGTCATCTTTGACGTCATCAGATGATGTCATCTTTGACGTCATCTCTTCATCAACCTCTATTCGGATCCCTGAATCGGGTCGCGCAGGCCCGCGACCGTGACCCGATCGGTTCTCCGCCGTCTGACCACCAAAACCTTCCATTTTTCTCTCATTTTCTTCGTCTCAACCCCAGTACCATCTCTATGGACTCGAAATTGGAAGATTAAGCCTAGAATTTACCTGTTCGAACGGGAACAGTACCCGCGGCCTACAACTCCGTTCTGTCGTCGACTCCGACCACCGTTTCCCTCGAAACCAACCTCCCTGAGCTCGTCTCATCCGCTAGGACCTCGTCTCATCCTCTAGGACTTCGTCCAAACCACCAAATCAATCAAGCAACGCCCAAACATCATTTTCCATTTTTGAACCCAAAAACAAGCTATGGGTTTCGGTTCTTACCTCAACCGTGGCCTCCGCCGTGGCTACCATCCTCAACCTCTTGTCCATCTCAATCCTTCATGTTCAATCTCTCAGTCTCTCACTCCCACATATGAACACAGAAGGGGATATGGTAGTGGGGTAGTTTGGGTGCTATGGGTTTGAAGGGTTTCGGATTAGGAAGGATGGAGAAGATGAAAGATGAAGATAATATCACCACAATTTGGGGATTTGGGCCAATCAGATGGGTGATACTTTTCACTCATCTGGTGATCCCCACCAGATATTTATCCAATCCAATTATGCCATGTGTCGATATTTCTCGATATACATGAATAGTACCATTTTTTCATTTTAGACCCGTAACTTTCATGTTGAACATCCGATTTCGACGTGCCGCCTGTCTACGGACTCGTAACATCCTAATCTACGTAACAATCCTCAGTCATCGTGCATTAGACCTCCCGGGTCAAAAGTCAACTTTGTGCCCAATCCTAGGGGCAAAATCGTCATTTTACACCGTCCATCTGAATTCCCTCGACTAATCAGGGATCGGTCACGATAATCCTCAATTAATCCTATGAATTTGGGACGGGTTGTTACATACAACCTATATATTCAATATTTGCTTCTTCAACAAAGCAATGGAAAATTTTAAAAAATAATGTGACTAATTTAAGTATTAAACCATTGTCACAACCTCGTTGGGGAAGTCGTATATCAAGTATTAGAGCAATAAGAGACCAAACTCCACAAATAAGATCTGCTTTGTATCATTTAATAGAAATTGGTGACATAGATCCTAAATCAAAAAGTGATGCTGAAAATTTAGTGACATGTTTTAGAGAACTTTGAGTTCATATTTGGTATGTTTATTTGGTATGATATTCTATATGCAGTTAAAAATGTTAGTAAGTGTTTACATAAAGATATGGATATTGATGTTGCTATGCATATGTCAAAAGTCTGATTTCTTTCTTTGAAAATTATAGAAAAACTGGTTTTGAATTTGCTAGGGTTTCTTCTAAAAAATTTGTACTTGAAATGGAATTAGAGCTGGTATTTCATGTAAAACAAGCAAAAAATGACATTTTTTTTTATAAGAATATGAATAAGAATAATGAATAATATTGTCAGCTGGAGAATCATTTAGAATTAATTGATTACTTTGTATGCATAATAGATTAGGCTATTTCTTCTGTTTTAAATAGGTTTGAACAATTCCCAATTATTTGATGGTAAACATTGTGAGATGATGATTTAAAAATTAAATGTCTTAATCCTGAAGAGTTTCTAAAACATGACAATAGTTCTATACTGATGGATATTAAATTTACTTTTAGAACTGAAAATTTTAAGAGAAATATTACCAGTAGAAATTAAAAGACCAATTGAAATATTGAATTTCATAGCCAAAATTGATTTTTTTTTTTCAAATGTATGGCTTGCTTATAGAATCTTATTGATAACACCAATATCTGTAGCTTCTGCTGAAAGAAGTTTTTCAAAATTGAAATTAATAAATTCTTATTTATTTTCTAGTATGTCACAAGAAAGATTAAATGGACTAACCATATTATCTATTGAGAAAAGTATGCTAGAAAAAATTTGAATATGAAAAATTAATCAATAATTTTGCATCTAAAAAAGCATGAAGATTGATAGTTCAACAAGGAAGGATGCCCGTTGTGTGAAGATCAAAAGAAGCTGAAAAGTTGAGAAAACTCCACGTGATAGGATTGTGTCATTTGTTATCTATGTTTTGAAAACCTTAAGTTTTAGATGTGTTATGAACATTATATATTGTGGGTGTTAGTGATGCATTTAGCCATAATATTTGGCTTGTATTTGTGTTTTTGTAGACTGAAATTATTATTTATTCGTTTTATTGTTTTATTTGAAGTTTTAAAAAATTATGTTTAAATTTAAATTTAAGAAGACCTCAATTGTAAAATATGTCTTATGCCATCATCTAAGCCTATTTTTTTGAATTCTTGATTAACGACATCTTGCCTGATGATTTTAAGACACGAGATAGGATTTTCATGCATAAGTAATACTATTTGGACACACTAAATTGACTACATTTAGTGACACACCTATTTGATATTCTATTTACGACAAAAAAATATTTGATATTCTATTTACGACAAAAAAATAAACACCAAATGATTTAATTTATTAAAATAATAGTATTTATTGATTGTTATATCAAGTATGTTACTAAGGCCCCATTTGCTATTATTTTTTTACGAGGTAATTACAAATAGTTTTTTCTTTTTATTAAAGTCAAAGTTATAAATTAGTCCACTATAATAAATAAGAATAATAAATATAGACTCAAATAAGTTTTTGATTGTTGTTCAATCTGTATCATTTGTTTTAGTCTATTAATTTTTTTTTTTTGAAAAATCATAAGCATGCCATTTAAATTCTATATTAATTTTTTTAATAGAAAAATACATACATATTATGGTAAAACTAGAAATTTGGAAATTAAGTTACCTGAGATGGTGTTTCTGTCTAAATGTGGACATAGGTATATTATACTAAATTTACCTTTCTTATATATAATTTTATATGCAATCTACCTTTTAAAATTTAATTGTTTGTAATTAATTTACTTGAGATGTTGTTTCTCTTTATTACACATCAATACCTCGTGAAAATTTTTGTAATAGAGGATGTCGTCCATCCATTCTGCTATCACAGACAACAAGCCTGTGTGGCATTGATACCACTTATTGGGAAAGATGCGCAAATCAATAGATAATTATAATTATCACGATCAAATTTATCCACCCTTAAAATAAATTGAATAAATAGATTGACACAAATAAAGCGGAAATAAAAAGGTGAAAGAGAACACCAAAATTTAAACAAGTTTGGCAGTATGCCTACATCCTCAGACAACAACTCCAAAAATCTTTCACTATAAATAATGAGATTATAAGTACAATCTCACTCAATGGTGAATACACAACTCTCTCTTGGATTCACTCAAGAGGAACTCACTTTCTCTCTTTATCTCACAAAAGAGTTTATCTCTATATTTCTTATACAAGGAGAAACTCTTTTCTCACTCTCACTTTGGTGGATCATTTGTTTCTTGAAGGATGATTGAGAATGTTCAATCCCTCTCCTTTTATATAAAGATAGATGAAAAGAAGTCATCAATATGCATAAGAATTGGCTCCAATTAATTTAATGGGAATTCCCATGAGCATAGTATTCTCCATCAATAAGTGTTCTTCCTTATTTTCATGCATAAGAATGAAGCTAACCAAAATGTCATCCATGCACTGACATGACCCGTCCCGATCCCCCCTAGGGACCACCATGGGAATTGCCCTACTCCCGTCTGACAAGTAAACTCAAATACCAAAAGTACCCTCACAGGGGTTCATAATACACATACAGAGTTTTACATACAAGGGATAAGAGTATAATGTCGATACAAAAGAAAATACACAACAACCTACCCCATAGGGTGATCAGGTGCGTAGTCGTACAATCTATGCCTCTGCCCCGGAGTCAGTCCTTACCTCAATATCTCGGCCTGGAGAGTCAATAAAACATCAAAGTGTGAGTGAACCAAAAATCAATAAGTTATAAACTCATTTTGTAAAAAACGGCAATATTTAGACCCCCCGTTTTATAAACATGCATGCATAGAATTGAAAATGTATGAAAGTAAATCAAATCATATAAGAATGTAACCACCTGAACACATACATGAGTAACACACAATATAACCCATCGTCGGACATCCGTGATGTACAAGACCAATACCAGTCACGATCTAATATGCTACGCGTGCAACTCGGGGTCGCATCTCTGATTACTCCTTAGGATACAAGTCAATGACATCCGGGGTGACATCAACATGGGGTGCCTGCCCCAGATCTACCACGTCTGGGACGATATCATAATATCACACTCATGGGCCTGAGTCTCTCCTCGGAGTCACTCATCCCAAGCAGTGCATTGTGACTACTCTAGGATCCTCGACGTTTGGAGGAGACTCGACAATATATATATATATATATATATATATATATATGATGGTATATGTGGAAACATGCATCTAGTTCATTTAACACTGTTTAAAGCCATTTGTAAAACTCCCTTTTTCAAACCCGATCATACCAGATTGCTTTTCAAATTCATACGAAAATCTTCTTTCCTTTAAATCCACGTTGACCTCAAATCTGGTCAAACGGTGTCCAAATGAGTCTCAAGCCCAAAATCGCATTTTCACGAAAATCCGTAAAATGGTCCTTGGCCGATGATTTAAGTTCACAAACATCATGATATCAAATCATTTAACTTAAATCATGTAAAACAGTTATGCATGCATTTTAGTTATAAAACAAACAGCCCACTCACGCTCAGTCCACGCTGCACACGAAACCTCAGTGTTTAATCTACCACCGAGCTAGTCCAATATCTCTGGTTATATCCAAAACATGTCTAAGGGTCACTAACATACTATACAAGTTCATACACTAAACTCTCACAATGCCTGATACCGGAACCGCATCCTGAACACGTTTCCCCAGGCTTTAAACCCCTAAATGACCTATCAAACGGTCCCCGATCGATTCGAAACCACCGCCATTGGATTCAGATCATCATAACCTTTCAAATATGACCGGGTTGACCTCGAAAAATGTGCCCACGTGCCTCCACGCGTGGGTTAAAGTCCCCAATCAACGCTAGTTAAAGTCAACGCTGATGTCATCGATCAACACTGACATCATCAAGTCAACGCTGACGTCATCAAAGTCAACACTGATAGGTCTTACACCTGTCAGATCTGACACGTGTCATACGCTGACTGGTCCACGTGTCTGGCACGTCAGTGCTGATTGGGATCTGATAACTGCCATGTGGCAGCATCCTATTGGCCACGTGGCCTGAAAACCTGACAGATGATGATGTGGACTGCCACGTCATCATCAACCTTGAATCGGATCAACCTGTTTCTCTACAGCGGGTCAACCAGTCTCGCGACCCAATCCAGGTCTAGCTTTCTTATTTTTAATCCATTTTCGATCCCGTTTGGTCGTACATGATCTTCTGAGTTCCTAGAAGAGATCTATGGACCTAAAACCAGCAAAAAAATTGAAGACCATACCTTTTGAACGTTGAACAGTGATGACCAATTTCCACCGTGCTTCCACGTCGATCTCAGTCACCTCAGGCCTTGGTTTTGATCCTGTGGAGGTCGTCTAGTCCCTGGGAATTGGTTTTGAGCATTAAAATGGTCCAACAAACCCTCTAAACTCACTTGGAAGTTTTGACCCATTTTCATGGTTTCGGGTTTACCTGTAAGCAACTCTTTCGCCGTACTTCGCCGTACTTCGCCGTACTTCGCCGTCTCCGTCGTTCGTTCTATCTCTCTGTCACTCTCAGCCTCTCACAAATCACAAAATATGATGGTATAATGGGGTGGGGTGGGTTGTGTTTGTGTTTGTTGTGTTTCGGGTTAACAAATGCAAAGAAGAAGATGAGATGAAGATGGTGCATTGAACCCAAAATTTTCGGTTCCTGGGCCAATTAAATGAATGATACTTGTCTCGCATCTGATTGATCCACTGGAACCTTTGATCAATCCAATAATGCCACCTACACAACTCCTCGTAAAACGAGAATAGTATCAATTTTGCTTTCGTGACCCGTAATTTTCCCGTCGAACATCCAATTTCGACATGCCGCCTATCTACAGACTCGTGACGACTCGATCTACGTAACAGGTCTTGGTCAAAGTCAAAACAGTGTCCTAGGTAAAAAGTCAACATTTTTCCCTAACTAGAGGCAAAATGGTCATTTTACATAAAATTTCCGACCTTAAATTTAATTAAAGGTTTGGGGCGTTACATGCACAATCCATCACATGTGCATTGAAATATCAAAGTCTTCATTTTGAGAACTCTAAAGATTATAATAATTCTCCTTCACTTTATGGAGGGATTGACCAATTCTCATCAGAAGTGGAGGTTGAGATTTGGTAGTTAGCCACTAGATCGTGGAAGGGTGTTAGTAATGTTAACATTCCTGTAAATTTTGTGCCTGAAATTTGCACTCATGACACTGTTGACGGTAAATATTGTTTTGTGAAGGGTGCTCTGCATTGGATTCAGTATTCCAAGGAGGGAGAGGAGAGTTTGTTGGGATGTGAGGATAAGAGTCCCACATCGGAAAAGAGGAAATAGAATGTGTGCCTTATATAGCCTTGGGCAACTCCCCCTATCACCAATTGGTTTTAGGGCCGAACTCCCGAGTCTATATAATGGCCGGAATCCCGATCTCTAACATGGTATCAGAGCGGGTTATCCCACGTGGATGGCTTAACCGCCACACGTGCCACACGTTACCCAGTCACTCGCTGCGTGGGGGCGTAGTGATGACAACCTGCTAGTGGTTGAAAAAAAAAAACAGAGTTGAGAGAGGTATGAGACAATGGGCTCATACGGATGTGGGACAATGGGCTCACATCACCACGTGTTGGCTGGAAGAGCCGCCACACGTGAGGGGGCGTGTTGGGATGTGAGGATAAGAGTCCCACATCGGAAAAGAGGAAATAGAATGTGTGCCTTATATAGCCTTGGGCAACTCCCCCTATCACCAATTGGTTTTAGGGCTGAACTCCAGAGTCTATATAATGGCAAAGAGGAAATAGAATGTGTGCCTTATATAGCCTTGGGCAACTCCCCCTATCACCAATTGGTTTTAGGGCTGAACTCCAGAATCTATATAATGGCCGGAATCCCGATCTCTAACAGAGTTTGATTATGTTATTTGATTTGTCCACTGAATTATTTGGTAAGATTGTGATGCCCAAAGCAGTTTGGAGGAGGTTGGAACGAAACTTTTCAGTCCGGAAAGCTGTTTGCTATACATTTTTAGAAATACGCAAAGTCGCTTGCATTTTTTGAAAAATGTGAGGATCCGACGTCAGATTATGGTTTCCATCTTTGTATGTACATGGGAGATGAAAAAGTACGGTGTTCGTGAGTCATGGACGTTTGTTTTTAGAAAGACTAGTGATAGTGAGGTGGTGGTGGCGGTGGTTAATTATTATCCTTGGATGGACGTTTGTATAAATTGATGGATCCGTACACCAAACACTCCCTTGATTTTGAAATGGATTGCAGCAACTACAGCTACCAATTCATGGATTATTTTGTTGAAACCCTTTGTTTCACTTGACCAACCCCGCTCAGTGCTCGTCTCCTACTAGAACTGCACAGCTTCTTGCCATGGTATAAGATAATGTAGGAATAGGAATGTCACTGCATGCATTGGCTATTGCTTACTGGTTCACTCACCAACCCTATCCCTGAAAGTGGATTTTCTCAAAACTGGGACCTCAAAGGCCGTTTCTGTCCTTTAGAAGGAAATTATTAATTAATTGAAAACTAACAAAACAATGAAACTTTTCGCTCAAAACAATATGGTACATTTATTGGTTTGATAATTGTAATATATAGGGCACTTCAGGATCCAGCTTAGCTTCACTCTTCACTGTTAATCTCATTAAGAATAATAATAAGAGCGACAATAAATGCATAGTCAATACCAGGATATACAGTCACTATAATATTATCCTTACCTAAGAAGAAGCTCTTAATTGTGGTCTTCCTATGCATCTGCAATGTTTTCCATGACATGTTAGCTTATGAACAATTTTCGAGAAAGATATCAAAGAAAATATTTCTTCATGTTAATTAGGTCAATTTTACAACCGCAACTTAGGAAGTAATCTTACTTGCGCAACAATGGCAGAGGAGTTCCCAGCATATATGATACATGATCGTTTAGACCAACTTTCTTTGACCTTGAAATCAGGTGCACTCTCAGTTACATTGTGTGCTAGGTAAACATCCAATTTGGTGCTTAATTGGAGCACTGAAGATTTCTTAGCACTAAAAATCAAATCCTTCGATTCTGTGCTATGGCCCCTAAAAACTTTCCATCTTAGATGTGCGCTCGTTAACTATATATACATAAATATATAAATCAGTTAGACATACGCACTTATATTTTTAACATCAAAACACTGAACTTTTTAATACCAAATTCATAGTCATTAGCTATATATATATATATAATGAGATAAAAAAACGACTAGCAACTGTACGTACGTTGATAGTGTATGTTCTTAATTTTTACAGCGCCCTTGTCCAAAACGACGATGTTTGAGCAATTGTCTTTTAAAAATTTATTCCAATCGTGTCCTATATATTTCTTCTTCCTTTCTTCTTGAACAAAGTCAACAAGCACCCTAAATTAATTAATTTTTCTGGAAATGAAATCCTTTCATGTGTTCTCGATTATAAGCAACCAAATTATATATATATATATAGGTGTGTAAATGATTGAAAACAAAAATTGAATACTCCCTGAGTCCCTGGATATAGTTTGTTGCATCGATCCTAGATATTACTAATAATGAATATCGTACTCTCTTTTTTTCAAGGCAACAACGCGCGTAGATGTTTTGATAATGTTATCACATAAATGAAAACAAAGCCTTAAAATTACCTTTCTTCTCAGAGTAATAATGGGATATCCGGCAGTGTCAAGCAAGAGTCGGTGGCTACGGAGGCTGAAAAACGAGCCTTTGACTTTAAAGAGTGGGTTACCATTGACGACGTCATTGACTACAAAGTTACCGTCACCTAGGGTTAGAACTTGTCTAACAATTGCAAGGTGCACAGGATGGGGACTGCAGAACTGTGGGCTGATGATTGAAACGGGGGCGCAACCGTATGAGAAGGGCGCCGCTGAAGGATGATGAGTGTACGCTAACAAAGGGGCTGCTGCTGCCGTTGGATTAGCGACTATTAATCTTCCTGCTCCGGTTCGATAATTAGCTTGTGCCATGATGGACGAAATGATCACTTCAATTATGAACACTTGTTGTTTGTTTAATTAGTTTAGGGAAGAAAGCTTGGTGAATGAGGGCATGTCATAATTAATTTATTATTTTTGTGCGTACATGTGTAATTATAAATTTATTTTGAGGCCAAAATAGCTCTGCCAGCTGCCATATTGACTTCACTGCTTGAATTCTTTAAAGAGAGCAAGTCATGGAAGATAAAGACTTTCAGGTTCTGAGATGGGCATTTGGTGGCCTGGTGGAATTGGGCATTCCCAGGATTATTGTGATTTGTGATAGAGTAATGGCTCAATAAAACGTGACCGGCCGAGTCATGGCTTCGGCTTGTGCAATAAGTTGAGATATAAAATTTGAAAACTGAAGAATATTCCACTACAAGTCGTTGTCCATTTTGGTATGATGCCAGGATGATCTTATTGCCATGCCAAATATATATATATATATATATATATATATCATGCCGATCTTATCGCCACGCCAAATATATATATATATATATATATAATGTTTGAGCAGAAATCTTATTGCAAAATCGAAATTATAAATTTTGATTTTCATATTTGCTTTCTTATTCTTTGGTTATATCATAAACAAATAGATTTTATGAATCCTTCCATCAGATTATATATTAGTTCATGCTCTAGTTTCATTTTTACCTTGAAAATGCAGTTTTATTGATTAAACACGAATAGAAATATTAATGTTCTTAGTGAGAGAGTTAAACAACCAAATGGGCTCAAAATGTGGCCAAACATAGTACCTACTCTTACACTTAACATGGGTGGCTACAACATGAGCTGTCATGTGACACGTCCTAGGGGAAAATTGAAACGTAACCGACGAAAAAACTCACAAAATACAGACACGAAGGATGTTGGTTAAAATACCATCATTATCCTTCTGACATAACGACTAAATCAATGGTAGAGAGTCTGACACCAGAATAACTGTAGTGTGGCCGACCATCACACACGCCTCCAAACCTGAACGGACTGCCAAAGCTTGAGCCTGGATGACCGATGAGCACACAAGCATACATCACCACCTGCCTCTTTGAAGGACCCTAGCCAAGATCGTAGAACCCACCCATAAGCCCCCCCGTATACGTACCTCTAGACCAAGCACCATCACAATCAAGTTTGAGCGCCCCCAAGGCTAGACCACTGCCACGTTGTAAGTTGAACCCCCTCACAAAGCACTAGTGTGCTACTAAAGCAACATGTCTAATCGCAGTCACCACCTTCTTTGCCTCTGAGAATTATTCAGTCAGCTGACGGGACATCAAATAATAGGTAGTGGAAAGAGGCTAGGGAGTATCTTGGAAGCAATGTTCATTACGAGCTTTCCAAATTCGCCAGAAACCAAAGGGAATAATTTGAAAAATATCCCCACATCCTCTTACAGCCATACATATCTTCCAAGGCATGCCAGTTTTCACAAAACGAAACACCCTGAAAACTAGACATCACCATCTGAATCAGATCGCCAAACCAAAAGGCTTGAGCAAACTGACAAGTGAAAAAATGTGAGACTCTGATTCCTCCTCATCCCCACAAAACGGACACACCGTCTCCACATTAACCCGTCGACGAACCAGATTTCGACGGGTAACAATATACCCACGACAGTAGGTCCATATAAAATGCTGATTTTATGTGGTGCATTTGAGTTCCAAATGTGTTTCCAAATTCATTGATGCCTACTGACCATACTAGGCTCTCTCATGCCTCTACCAAACAGCTCACCATTACGACATATTTATGTGGCCAGTAGATAACTGGAATGAACGTTATAACCACCATTCTTTGAGAAATGTCAAACCAAGCAATCCATACATCCACACTCAATGGGATAGAGCAAATGCCTTTAATCTTCTCCTCGTCAAATAGACTCGCCACCAAACTTCTCCTTCTCATCAAATAGACTCACCACTAAACTACTCAACCATGTATGACTAACATGGAAAGTTATTTCTTTAAACAAATGGGGGAGATTCGGGTTTAGGTAGCCTACTTTGAAAGGTTGGTCACTTGGGAGCTAAGGGTCTGAACAAGTGTGAACTTGGGAGCCATTCCATACATTCCAACGAAGGCTCGACTTCAGGATGTGAAGCTCTTGCAAGATACCTTTCAAACACCAAGATGACCCCTCAACCTCTGTTGCTTCAGATACAGCCTTCTTTGGGGGCCCCAAAATATGCCTGGAGGTCAAGATACTTGCCAAACTCCCCATTCACATTGACACCTAATTCTCCAACAATCCGATCCTTATATGTGTGGGATCATCCTTATCTAGTCGAAGGCCTGTTGGGGGTTGGACCCCCAGAAACAAACTGTGAGGACGAGGATCTATTTGGGCTGGACCCAAAGCAGACAATATTTTACTAGAGTGGGTGGGGTGTGACAATCTGAGGGAAAGATCCTAGGTTCAATGCAGTCCGTGACTTCCTAGAAATGAGTTGTGACTACGCCCAAACTACACATTAAATTAAACATGTAATCTGAGTGTTATGCAATTTAAACCCTTTTTGTGTAGATGTAGTATTGGTAAATAGAGATCGTTCTTAACCGGGGAAATTAGGGAACATTAATAATGTGTTAGTGGGAAATGAATAAAAGAATAATGAATAAAAGAATTAAATAATAAAAGAATTAAATCATCAAAGAACTAATAAATTAAAGAATAGATGAATAAGAGAATAAAGAAATAAAAGAATAAAGAATTAAAAGAATAAAAGAATAAAAGAATAAAGAATAAAAAGAATCAAAAAATAAAAGAATAAAGAATAAAAAAGGATCAAAGAATAAAAGAATTAAAAGAATAAAATAATAAAATAATAAAAGAATAAAGAATTAAAAGAATACAAGAATAAAAGTAAAGAATAAAGAATTGAAAAGGGGGGTTTTGAAAAAGAGTTGTAAATATAAAATAAAGAAAACAAGTAAAAATAATTAAATACTTAATTTTACTTCTACTTTAACCTTTGTACTAGTGAACTTTCTTCAAACACATATTTTTACCAACACTCTAACATCATGCTCATATTGAACCAATCACGAAATCATACCTTAATCATCTCAAATATATGCATACATTTTTCATATTATAAATGCACCGAACAGCGGATTATTACTTACAATATGATCCACCTTAAGTAAGTGATTTAATGCGCCGAACAGCGATCAAACATTAAATCTCTTCAACTCTATTCTAAATGCCCCGAACAGCGGATCAACATTTAGTTTCGAATTGAAGTTTAAGTACTAAAACATATGAAGTAAAAGAAACTCAAAAAGTAAAACACATGGAGATTGCATTCTTACTTACAAATGTTAGAAAGAAAATACCAACACATATATTGAATTATAAGTAAAACCAATAACAATAACAAGAATTTACGTAGAGAAGTATGGATTTTCACAAGAATCACCGAACAGCGGCAGGAAACTTGTGAAGATGGAAGAAGAAATACGAGGAATTCGGTCTTAAAACTCTTGAATTGCCTTAGAATTACTTGGCCTAGGTATTTCTTAAGGAAAGCATAAAAATGTGTTTAAGAGATCTCAAAGAAATATCACAAGAACAAAGTAAAGAAGAAATGAAATTAAGAAAAATAAAAATAACATAAATTAAGAATAAGAATTAAAAGAAAGCTAATTAATAAGAAAATCTACAAGAAGTTAAAATGGTCCCCAAAAATGTCTCTCAAAAGAGAGAAACAAAAGAACTAACTAAGAACTAGAACTAAGAAAAATGAAAGAAAATGGAAGAATGAAACTAATTGGGGACTCCCCAAATACATGAAATGACCTCCCTATTTATAGAGGGAGTGCCACAATTGTTTAATTAAAAGTACAAAATTAAAATATAAAAATAGCAATAAGATAGTACATGAAGAAGTGATGGAAATGATGAGATTGGGTGGGAAAAGATGCTGATTTTGGGGCAAATATGCTGATTTTAGGGAAAAGTGGCTGATTTTGGGGAAAAGTTGCTGATTTTGGGGCAAATATGCTGATTTTGGGAACTATTGGGGGGCTGCTGGATTTTTGGCTTGGGATGCTGGATTTCAGCAGCTTCCCACCGAATTTCCTTGCGATTTTCGGTGGTTTCTCATATTTCGTCCATAATTTCTTCGTTATAATTCCGATCGGGACGATTCTTTCACCAAAATGCTTCAAATTCCAAGCTTTATTTATTTCTACAAAAATATCACAAAATAAATTAATTTGTCTAATTATTTATTATTTTAATATTAAAAGTCAAGTATAAAGGGTATAAAATAATATAAAATAACGCTTATTTGAGGACCTATCAAATACCACCACACTTAAACTTTGCTAGTCCCTAGCAAATACTAAAATTAAACTACAAAATCAAAACAAGTGAACCTTTAACCATTTGTCTCAATATTTCATTATTATCATCATGGCATAAAAGATTTTCACTTAAAACATTTAAGCATATGGAATTCAAAAGTTAATACTTTGTAAAAAAATGCTTCAACAAGTAAGATAATGAGTAAATATGGTGAAATGGATCTCAACATGAATAAAACAAGTATGAATCAACTCACAAGGATATGCACTCATAAATTCACTCAATTTTGTAAGGGTTTGTGTTTGCACTCAAAGTATGTGAGAAATACTCACATAATCGAAATGAAGTACTTTTGCAAAAATATCAAGCAAACACCTCAAGATAAAAACAACATATACTTGCACAAATGAACCAAAACCATAAGCTTACTCAAGTGATTGACTCCACTAATCAAAATTTACCATCTTAAGGATCATAAGGTCTTTACGAAGGTTGTAATGGGGCTAAGTTTAGAGGCAAGGAAAATATAGGACAAGTGGTGCTCAATTCGTTCCAAGACTCAATAGACTCCCAAAACGTATCATAGCTTCCCAACCTTAGTGCAATGATGTTAGTAATCCATCCCTTCGAACATAGGCCTAATTCCATCATGTTGGGCCTCACAATCATTCTTCGTGTCGGATTTACAAATGTAAGGGATTTAACTCAAACATTACATAACCAAACCTTATTACCTTGATCGAGACTCAACTTTTTTTTCTTTTTTTTTTCTTCTTTTTTTTTTTGATTTTTTTGATTTTTTTTTTATATCAAGGTAATAACATGTGTCAACGATACAACAAAGCATGAGTCGGTAAATCCAAATAATTCACATAAAAGTCTTTCCAACATCATTATTTTCTCTTTACACAATCATTATGTCTTTAACCGAGTTCTTGGAACAAGGGTAAAGGATGTCTATACTAAGCTCAAGTGTTTAGATAATCATGGTGATGAAAGAAAGGCTTAATGTGGGCTCAAAAGGGTTAAAACTAAGGGGGTCGCAACTTGTGCGCACAAAATAGGGAACATGGATGTTTGAATTTGTGGTGTTAACCCTAATGCCTTAATCATTTCCAAAATCAGAGAGTTTATTGACTCAAAAGCTTTGAAAATCACATAAAATAAGTTCTAGTACTCTATAGTTCATTAAAAGCTATGGCAAGCAGTTATAAGGCATATGTATATCAATTTAAACAAAAAACTTATGAATCACTCATCAAAGATGTATATAAAGTTCTAAAGCTCACATAAGGTTCATATGATTCATACTTATCTTATCATGCTCGTTTATGTGCCAATTTACATGCATTATCTTCAAGTTATAACACTTAATCACAAAATATTAACAAACAAATTCAAGTTGTAGTGATTATCTTTATGGCCATAACATATTCCTTTCTGTTCATTTATGTCATTGACAAGTTAAATGGCAACTTAAGACTCATAAAAACACTAAGTTAAAACAAAAAGATTCAAAAAAAACAATAATATTTTTTTTCATTTTTTTTTTCACCCTTTTTTTTATAATTTTTTTCAATTTTTTTTGTTTTTTTTTAACAATTAAAATTGTAAACCATTCCCCCACACTTAAATTCTACATTGTCCTCAATGTAGGAAAATACGAAGTAATTAAACATAGAATCAAAGTAAGGAAGATGATTTACGAAAATAATAGGAAAACATTAAATAAACAAAATAAAAGAGAGTGAAGGGTAGAGGATAGCAAATCTGTATTGATGACTCATTCACATCCCGGGAACACATTGGGTTGCCTCCCAACAAGCGCTTGAAGTTTAACGTCCATCCAGCCTAGACAGAGATGCAAGTTAGTTAGTCAGTCAGAGATGTACGTTAGTCAAGAATGCAAATTAGATATGCAAATTGAAGTTAAGGATGCAATTTGAGTTAAAGATGTAAGTTAGAGGAAGAGTGCAATGCAAGTTAAACTACATATGCAAGTTAAGTGAAAATGCAAGTTAAATGAAAGATGAAATGCAAGTTAGAATGAAAGATGCAAGTTAGTACACTAAAGATGCAATTTAATTTTGTCATAACAAATAATGTAAATTAAGATATAAACAATATTTAAATGTCGGGGGAAGTCAAAGATATATATGGTTCACATAGCTTCAAAGTTTAGATGGAGACTTATACGTCCGTGCGGCCCAAGTAAATATCTTGGATTAATTCAACTGTTTGGGCAAGTTCAAAAGTGACCAGGTTAGAAAGAATACACATAAGAGGCAGGGCTAATTTCTTAGACCCAAAACCCGTTATAAGTACCGTCTCTTGTCCTAGACATCACCCTCGAAAATTTCTTACTCCAGAGGAATTAAGATGACTCAAGTGTTAACAATTACCGTGGGTGAGAGTTAATAGAAGAGTCTTCGCCGATTAAAGATTAAAATTTAAACTTCGAAGCACAAGTGATCTACATATAGCCGAGACTAATGCATGAATGCAATAACTATTTACAAGTATGTTTTTATGCACAATTTACAAATATAACATGACAATTACATATGAACAATTTATATAAGTATGAACAATTTATTTACAAGTATGGTTTCATTAACAAGTAATGATATTTACAAAACAAATTCTCATTAACAAACTAATATATGTATAAGATTTATTTAACCATTGAGATTTACACTAACACAAAGTGAAGATAAGAAATTTAAATTTATTATTTTTTAAAATTTATGTTTTTTTCGGAATTAAAAAAAAATAAATGAAGATTTTTTTTTTACGAATTTTATGCTGTTTTTTTATTTACAAAAACAATATAAAAATAAAAATAAGGAAAAGTGAATAATTACTACAAGCATTTATGAACATTCAAAAAGAATGAACATTATGTACAAGTATGAACAAGAATAATATAACAAGTAAGAGAATTATAAACAAATATAAATGAAAATCTATTATGAACAAGTATGCATGTATACTATGAAATATAAAAGTTATGAACAATTTATGAACAAGTATAAAAGGTAACAAGTAACATATATACAACATTTATTTACAAGTATGAATTAACACTAACATAAAACTAAGATAAGATTTTTTTTTTAAAATTTTTTATTTACTTTGATTTCTTATTTTAAATTTAAATTTAAATTTTATCAAGACATAACCAAATAAATAACTACATAAGAATAAAATAAGTGTAATAAAAAAGTTAATGGAATAAAAAGTTAATGAAATAAAGTTAGTGGAATAAAAAGTTAGTGGAATAAAAAGTTAATGGAATAAAATTAATGGAATAAAAAGTTAATGAAATAAAAAGTTAATGGAATAAAAAGTTAATGGAATAAAAAGTTAGTGGAATAAAAGGTTAATGGAATAAAAGTTAATGGAATAAAAAGTTAATGGAATAAAAAGTTAATGGAATAAAATTAATGGAATAAAAAGTTAATGAAATAAAAAGTTAATGGAATAAAAAGTTAATGGAATAAAAAGTTAATGGAATAAAGTTAATGGAATAAAAGTTAATGGAATAAAAAGTTAGTGGAATAAAAAGTTAATGAATAAATTTAAAGTTAAAGGAATAAAGAAAAGTTTATGGAATAAAATTAAAGTTAATGGATTAAACAAAAAGTTAGAAAGTGTAAAGAAAAAAAAATTAAAAGTAAGGAAAAGTGAATATGTACAATATACATTAATGACAAGTATCAATTTTAATATGAACAAGTAAAAGTAAAAGTAAACAAATGAAATTAAATTATGAACAAGTATCAATTTTAATATGAACAAATACAAAAAAAAAAATTATGAACATTTATGAACAAGTATAAATTAGAAATTAAGAATAAGTAAAGTATGAGCATTATAAACAAAAATAATAAGAACAATAATAAGATGGATAAATATAATATTAACAAAAGTAAAATTTATAAACAAGTATAATATGCACAATTTATATACATACACTAACAAATTAAAAATGATTTTCAATTTCCCCGGCAACGGCGCCAAAAATTGACTACGCCCAAACTACACATTAAATTAAACATGTAATCTGAGTGTTATGCAATTTAAACCCTTTTTGTGTAGATGTAGTATTGGTAAATAGGGATCGTTCTTAACCGGGGAAATTAGGGAACATTAATAATGTGTTAGTGGGAAATGAATAAAAGAATAATGAATAAAAGAATTAAATAATAAAAGAATTAAATCATCAAAGAACTAATAAATTAAAGAATAGATGAATAAGAGAATAAAGAAATAAAAGAATAAAGAATTAAAAGAATAAAAGAATAAAAGAATAAAGAATAAAAAGAATCAAAAAATAAAAGAATAAAGAATAAAAAAGGATCAAAGAATAAAAGAATTAAAAGAATAAAAGAATAAAATAATAAAAGAATAAAGAATTAAAAGAATACAAGAATAAAAGTAAAGAATAAAGAATTGAAAAGGGGGGTTTTGAAAAAGAGTTGTAAATATAAAATAAAGAAAACAAGTAAAAATAATTAAATACTTAATTTTACTTCTACTTTAACCTTTGTACTAGTGAACTTTCTTCAAACACATATTTTTACCAACACTCTAACATCATGCTCATATTGAACCAATCACGAAATCATACCTTAATCATCTCAAATACATGCATACATTTTTCATATTATAAATGCACCGAACAGCGAATTATTACTTACAATATGATCCACCTTAAGTAAGTGATTTAATGCGCCGAACAGCGATCAAACATTAAATCTCTTCAACTCTATTCTAAATGCCCCGAACAGCGGATCAACATTTAGTTTCGAATTGAAGTTTAAGTACTAAAACATATGAAGTAAAAGAAACTCAAAAAGTAAAACACATGGAGATTGCATTCTTACTTACAAATGTTAGAAAGAAAATACCAACACATATATTGAATTATAAGTAAAACCAATAACAATAACAAGAATTTACGTAGAGAAGTATGGATTTTCACAAGAATCACCGAACAGCGGCAGGAAACTTGTGAAGATGGAAGAAGAAATACGAGGAATTCGGTCTTAAAACTCTTGAATTGCCTTAGAATTACTTGGCCTAGGTATTTCTTAAGGAAAGCATAAAAATGTGTTTAAGAGATCTCAAAGAAATATCACAAGAACAAAGTAAAGAAGAAATGAAATTAAGAAAAATAAAAATAACATAAATTAAGAATAAGAATTAAAAGAAAGCTAATTAATAAGAAAATCTACAAGAAGTTAAAATGGTCCCCAAAAATGTCTCTCAAAAGAGAGAAACAAAAGAACTAACTAAGAACTAGAACTAAGAAAAATGAAAGAAAATGGAAGAATGAAACTAATTGGGGACTCCCCAAATACATGAAATGACCTCCCTATTTATAGAGGGAGTGCCACAATTGTTTAATTAAAAGTACAAAATTAAAATATAAAAATAGCAATAAGATAGTACATGAAGAAGTGATGGAAATGATGAGATTGGGTGGGAAAAGATGCTGATTTTGGGGCAAATATGCTGATTTTAGGGAAAAGTGGCTGATTTTGGGGAAAAGTTGCTGATTTTGGGGCAAATATGCTGATTTTGGGAACTATTGGGGGGCTGCTGGATTTTTGGCTTGGGATGCTGGATTTCAGCAGCTTCCCACCGAATTTCCTTGCGATTTTCGGTGGTTTCTCATATTTCGTCCATAATTTCTTCGTTATAATTCCGATCGGGACGATCCTTTCACCAAAATGCTTCAAATTCCAAGCTTTATTTATTTCTACAAAAATATCACAAAATAAATTAATTTGTCTAATTATTTATTATTTTAATATTAAAAGTCAAGTATAAAGGGTATAAAATAATATAAAATAACGCTTATTTGAGGACCTATCAAGTTGGCATTGAGGTTGTGAATAGGTCCTGAAAAAAACCATTGGAAATTGCCCCCAAATCCTCCTCCTTGTCCGTCCAAGTCCCCATCCCATTCTCGAGACCCCAGATTCTATTAAACCGCCTTCGCTTCACCATTTTCGAATAGGAAAATTTAGTATTTTTGTCCCCCACATTCAAATATTGCATATGTGACTGTAGCTTCTAATAGGTTTCTTCCTCCTTCATAGCTTTCTTAAGTTCAGTCTCTAGCCCTTCACTCGATGTCCCATCAAAACCCACTGCTTGGTAACATCCTATGATCTAATTCTTTAGTTTTTCAATTAATATCTGGGAGTTACACCCGTCCTTTCCTTCCAGGTTGCCAGTCCTTTACGAACCCATTTCAGTTTCTCAAAGACCGCCCGACTTGTAGAGCCTCTCTAATCCACTTTCCGCTCATTTTGAACCATTGCCCCATAAGCTTTCATTGTGTTCCATTGCGTATCATATATGAATCGGCCTTTTTACGACGGGCACAATGCCTAGTGTCCAGGGTGGGCATAGAGTGATTTGATCCAGATAGAAAAATATGGGTGACCTGCTCTTGAGAGAATAAAGACACACATGCTTCAAACGGTAGGCCACGATCTAACAGCTTTCTTGTACAAATTCATTATCCTATTTATTCCTCTATGTGAAGACGAAACCAAAATTTAACAGTTTTCCATCTACCATAAAATTATAAAAGGCCCTTATGCTAGACACTGAGTTGGTGTTTCCCCTCTCTTTCTCCTCAACATCAAGGAGATCATTGAAATCCCCAATAATAAACAAGCATCTGGCCCCTATGCAACTGTTGTCTTAGGGTGTCGCTTTTTTTAATATAGTCCTATCATTGTACTGGCATAAATTGAAAATAATCTCCACTTAGTATCCATTTCTTCATCATTAACTAGGACCTCTATCACAAAATCACCATACTTAATTAACTCAACATGTCCCGCCCATTTTAAGAACACACATATACCCCCACTAAGCCCACAAGGCTCCACAACATGCATAAATTCCATATCTAAACCCTGAACTCGACCTTGAATATCACTTTACTCACTGAACCGGATTTAGTTTCAATGTGTTGCGGGAACTGCACTTCAGTTATCTCTGTTGTTCCATTATGTTAGTCATGTTCGTGACGCCGTCAGCAATACTTACGTGTCACTACATGATTGATTGTTTAATTATTTATAAAAAATTATTAAAATTAACACACACAAAATTATGAAGAAGATGATGAATAGTGAATTTGAGTTCCATCATCTTCTTCCTTCTTCAATTAATTGAAATGGAATGATGGATTCTACAAAATATCCAATCCCGAATTTTAATCCCAATCTAAATTAATGAAAATTTGGGTTTGAACAGATTCTAAACCCAATTTGAAAAAAAAAAAATCCTTTTCTAGAAAAACTCCCAATAAAAAACCAAGTATTTTTCTATGAGGGTAAGAAGCGATTACAGGATTTTCATTTGCTAGACAGGGAACTTATCTTCAGCTTGTTTTGCCCACATGTAATCCAATCGCCAAATGCAAACAAAGTGAAGAAGAAAGGAACCCACGACAAAGCAGTGGTAGGTTACATGCGTAATGTGGGATGCAGCTGCCAAAAGGTTGCATGCCAATGAATTGGTGTTACTGCTAAATCTTTGCATTACTTAATTCCTTGCTTGCAACTAATATCTCTTCTCACATGGGCTCGTTTATCCCTTCATCCTGTGCAAGGTACCTAGCTCTCACCATTTGGCCCAAAAGTCCATGGGCTTATGGAGGCCCGATAGGCCTGGTGGACAAAAGTCCGGCCCGACCCGCTATGGGCCTTGGGACGGCCCGACCCGAGAGTTAGTGGGATGTGCTTGGGCTTATGGTGTTCAAACCCGACAGCCCAAGCCCGATAAAGCCCGGTAAGCCCAGCCCGACCCGCCAGTATAAACCTGGCCCATAAGCCCGAATATATAAAATTCTTATTATTTACGAATTAATACCTAACCCATTTTTAATATTAATATTTCAGCCCAAACCCAAATCTCAATCTCAAGTCCATCTAATTTATATTAGAAAACTCAATGGCCAATACCCAATACAAACCCTCACCGGCTAACCCTATGTCCACCTACATAAAAAAATTTCACTCAATCCTAATTATTTCCATGTTCCGATTCTCCTCACTAACTGTATTATCTCTCTCCCAACTCTCAAAATTCATAACTCATATCTCAATATCTTACAAATCCACACTCACTCAACACAATCTCTCTTATCTCTCAACCCTATTCTTCTCTTTAAGCTTACTTTCACTTCCCATTCTTCCCTCTAGTTGGGTACACTTGGGCAGTTTTGTTAGGGGTTTTAAGGTAAAGTTTTAATGAGGACGTATTTTTGCACCCTTGTGTATTTTTTTTTCATATTCATATATTTTTTTGTAACTTTAAAATTTGATAAATATTTTATTGCAAAAGCCCACTTAAGCCCGGCCCAAGTGGGCTTAGTAGGCTCGACCCGAAAAGCCCGATAAAAACCCGGTTCGATAAAGCCCAAGGGCTTTTATATATGTAAATAAGCCCGCTCGACTCGGCTCGTAAATTAAAAAATAATTTAATAAGCCCGACTCGGCCCGGCCCAAGCCCAATCATCAAGGCGAAGGATGTCGTTGCTTCGTCGTCCGGGCAGGACCGAGCGGGGGAGGAGGATGTGGAGGTGGTGGCCGGATAGGGATGGGGGTGCCGTTTAGCGGGCCCTGCTCTGTGTACGCTCTTGGTTTTTTGTATACTTTCTTTTCTCTATTTTTGGTAATCCGGGGAATGCCCCGTGTAGCATGTAGTTTGCGATTGAAATGAAATGGAATTTGGACTATATGTATCGATTGTCTATCATGCGATGACAGGACCCATCCCAATCCCTTCGGGATTAGTGCGGGATAACCCTGCTCCCGTCTGACACGAAGTGTCAGACAAGGGATATTTCTGACCTTTGCCCTCCCGGGCCATCAGAGTACGCCAGGATCCGGAGGAGGTATGTGATATCTCTGTCTCTGCTACAGTCCACATCCGATGTCAACCTGAAGGGCAGTCAAAACATTAAAAGCTGTGAGTGGACAAAACAAGAGTTTATAAAAACAATTTATAAGAAAGCCATTTGTACCCTTCACTAAAAAGCATGCATGCATTCGAAAACCATTTAACCAAAGAAACCATATGTGGGAACTAAGCCCAAAACCAAGATTGAAAGAACCATAATGAAAATGACCATACGGGCCACTGCCCAACTCCATAAGGGACTCGGCCCAAATCATAAGGAACCAACCATACGGCTGCTGCCCAAAACCTGTGTAAACACACATCATATATCATATATAGCATACATCACATATACATATAATCCACACAACCAATCCTGTCACGGTTTCCAAAGCTACGCGCGTGCTACCCAGGTCTCAATCCGAGTCTTCTCAAAGTCAAGATCAATGTCCGCAGACAACTGACCCTACCCGAGGTAATAGTAATCATAGCCTTCCTGAGAGTAAGGAACCCAACTGGGGGGTGACTCCACTCAGTCGGTGCTCTGTGACTACTCCGGGGTCCACCCAGGCCAACGACCCTCCCTGGAGGAGATAATAGAAGTAAAGGAAGGTATATGAATATATATATATATACATAACATAAACGTTCATGCCCGGTTCCCTTGAACCGTCATGATCCATAACATCCATAACAAGGGTTCATGCCGGTTCCCATAAACCGCCATGAACTTGGAAATCCATCTAGGGCCCCTAACCCGAAATCATAAACCGTAAAGTAACTGGGTCTCGTGCCCGAACATATGACTCAACTGGGCACCGTGCCCGATATCTAAGGGTCAGTCACGACTCCGATCATAGTGATGCGTGCAACCATCCATCCAGGACCGCCCTCAATCCTGGCATGTCGCCGTGAACGTATCAACCGACGCGACCACCACAAGATCATGGTGCACTCATCACCGATCGCTATCCTCAACCGTCAGCACTCCGAAGTCGAGCCTCCCTAGGCTGCCCGACCACGAATTGTGCATCGTGACCTCTCCGGAAGGAACACATCCCAATCCGGAGGCGAGCGTCGTATCGTTGATCGTCGTGCACATAGCACCCATCGCGACCACGATTTAGACCCGAAGGTCGTAAATAGTGTCATATGCCCGAGATAAAACCAAATGGGTCTCATACCCGAGTTTATCCATTTATAAATCCAAAACCATTTCATTTAAATCAATAAAAGAATACAGACTCGTATAAGCACCGTATAAGGCCAAAACCTCGAAATACGTGCTTATATGTAACCACATACAAATGCACCCATGGCATCATCAAACATGTAATAAAACATATAATAAACATTTATGCATGCACCAATTTAGAAAACAAGGTCCACTCACAGACCGTCCGAGCTGCCGCCTCGATTTGCGTGTCATACGGCTCCCCAAGCCGATCACCATCACCGGGACTCCCAAACCTGTCCAAATTTTAATAGAATGTTACTAACTACTTAGTTAACCTCCTACCAAAGCCCCGTAATTTTCCCAAACTTTTAACTATTTTTAAACCGACCCTAAACCTTCCGACACCCCGAAAACTATCGAAACGATGTCTGATTGACTCGAAACCAGTCCCAAAATGTTCGTTACATCGAATAGAAGATTTCCCGTGTTGAACACTTTCCCAAATTATGGACCACGTGCCCTCACGGACCCCTAGAAGGTTGAAAACACTGTTCATCATCACCTACCTCAGAAAACCGGTTTTTTTCCTGGTTTTGGACCGGTTACTGTGCTGAACTGGCCGAACCGGTTCAGCGTTCCTCCTTCCTCGTTTTGGTCCGATTTCAACCCCAATCAATCCTATAATTCCTATTTTCATGTTTCCTATCTATTCGAATCCTTAAAACAACCTAAAAACGCCTAAATCCTATGGTTTGATTTTGAACCAAACGGTTCAATATTTCCAAAACCGTCCCACGGCTGCCCAACCGTCCAACCACCATAGAAACCTTCCTAAAACTATCCTAACAACCTATTTGATTCATTAAAACCATTAAAACCGATCCAAAACGTCAAAAATGGAAAATGGATTAAAATGGGCTAATCGGGTACCTTGCGGGTTTCTCCTTCTCTCGCCGCCGTGGGTGGCGGTTCAGGCCTCCAGGCCGGCCACCTCAGCTCCCTCAATCTCCCTGGTCCTCTACCTGGTCATGGGTGAAGATTGGATGGGTTTTGGGTGAATGGTTTGGGTGAGAAAGTGAGATCGGGTAATGGGAGGGGTGTGTGTGTTTGAATGAAGAAATGGAATGGTTTGCACGGTGCATGAATGCAATAGGGTGTCCATTGGATGGGTGACACTTGTCACTCATCCATTGAGCATCAGGACAAATATCTGGGCCCACTAGAGACAAAACTGCACTTTTTGTCTCGTAAAACGTTTCGCCGTAAATAGTATCCCGAAACTTCCGTGAACCGTAACTTCGACGTCGAACGTCCGAATTCGACGTGCCGCCTGTCTACGGATTCGTATCGTCCTTATCTACGTAACGATCTTCGGCCCTCGGCCATCGGACCTCCCGGTAAAAAAGTCAACATTTTGACCCTTTTAACCAAAATTACTAAAATGCCCCTAAACTTCCGAACGTCATAACTTCCTCCTCGAACGTCGGAATTGAACGTGCCACCTGTCTATGAACTCGTGATGTTACGAACTACGTCACGGTCTTTTGTCAAAGTCCATTTGACCGCCCGAACGAAAAGTCAACGTTTTGCCACGACTAGGGGAAAAACGGTCATTTCGCATCGTTCGTCCGATTTCGACCAACTAATCACCGATTAGCCTCACTAATCGTGATTAGTCACTAATCTAATCTAGGAATTTGGGACGGGTCGTTACATGCGAAGTCACGTCGCTTTTTGTTTGTGCTTCCTCTTTTTCTTTTTTTTTTCTTTTTTTTTGTTGCTTGTTGTGAATGAGAACTGCCGATGGGCGAGTACTTGGTGGGTTGTGCGTATGTGTAGGCATGCCGATCCGCGGGGTTGTAGATTAGATAAGGATCGAACGGTCATAATCATAATCCCAAACCATAATGCACATAATCCCCAAAAATCAAATCGTAATAGCGAAGGCTACTTGAACTTGATTGATTTTGGACTAAGTAAACGTCCGTCGGCAGGGCAAGTAGATGCCGTTTGGGTCACCGGGAGTGCCGATCGGCAATGGTGAATAGGCTAACTGGTTTTTAAGGACTAAACTAACATTTAGATAAATGAAAGAAAATTTGGCCGGAAAGGAAAGTTCGGCTGGAGATAGCCTAATTGAATTACAACAAAGCGTAAAGCAGTTTACATGGGGAGGTATTTTTAATTATAAAATAACTTGAGATGATCTGCATGCCACGGGTGTGTAAGCGAACGTCCATCCGTAGTCTGGAGCTCATAAGTGCCCGGACGACAAATTCGAGTAACCAGGTAGGGGCCCTCCCACGTGGGCCCGAGTGTCCCATCAGCACGTTCCTTAGTGGTCAGGCTAACCTTGTGAAGGACCCAGTCACCGACCTGAAAACTGCGTGCGTGAACTCGAGAGCTATAGTAGCGAGCAATTAGCTGTTTGTGTGCCATGTGGCGGAAGACTGGCCTGTTCACGGCTTTCCTCGATAAAGTTGAGATTTTGTGTGAGGAGCTCCGCATTCTCTTGTGGATCATAGGATAGTACCCGATACGAAGTCTCCCCAATTTTCACGGGTACGACAGCTTCAGTCCCGAAAATCAAGGCAAAGGGTGTCTCCTGTGTCGATGTCTGGTAGGATGTCCGATAGGACCAGAGAACATCAGATAGGAGGTCGGACCATTGGCCCTTCGGGGTGCCGTGTAGTCGAGCCTTGAGATTGTGCTCTATGAGCTTGTTTACGGCTTCGACCTATCCGTTAGCCTGTGGATGTGCCATCGAGGCGAAGTAGAGCTGGATGCCATAAACATCACAGAAGTTTCAGAAACGAGTGGAATCGAACTGAGTGCCATTGTCTGTGATGATCGTGTGTGGGATACCGAAGCGACAGATGATGTTCTGGTAGACAAAGCTCTCGATCTGGGCGACCGTGATTGTTTTGAGGGGATTGGCCTCGGCCCACTTAGTGAAGTAGTCCACCGCAATGACCGCGTGTTCGACGCCGCCCTTTCCTCGTGGCATGGGACCGATTAGGTCCAGACCCCATTGAGAGAAGGGCCAGGGGCTGAGCATGGGAGTGAGGCACTCAGCAGGAGAATGAGGTACAGGAGCGCACCGTTGGCATGGGACGCACCGTTGAGTGATGGCCATAGAGTCGGTGTGTATTGTGGGCCAATAGTATCCTTTCCGAAAAGCTTTATGTGCGAGGGACCTGGGTCCAGAGTGATTGCCGCAGATTCCCTGGTGAATTTCTCGGAGTACCTCAATGCCCCGATCAGTATGGAGGCACTTCAAGAGGGGGGTGTCGAATTCCCGTCGATATAAGTGGCCATGTTCCATAGTGTATCGTGCGAACTGGCGCTGGATGCGCCGGGCTTCGGTACGGTCGGGCGGGCTTTGTTGAGATCCGTGAAGTCGATGCACATCCGCCAGGATCCGGAGGGTTTCTTGACGAGTACGACGTTTGAGACCCATGTGGCGTAAACGGCCTTGCGGATGAAATGGATGGTGCTGAGTCTGACGATCTCTTCTTGCATGGCAAGCTATCGCTCTGCGTCATAAGTTCGCTGCTTTTGAGTAACCGATTTGAAGGAGGGGCTGATGTTAAGCCTGTGGCAGATGATATCCGTGGATATTCCAGGCATGTCAGCGTAGGACCAAGCGAAGACCTCGCTGTTGTCCCAGAGAAATTGGATGAGTTGTGCCCTGATCGAAGGGTTTAGTGTGCTCCCAATTTTCACTTGCCGCTCGGGGTTACACGGGCAAAGGGTGATCAGCTCCGTATCCTCCACGGGTTGTGGCTGCGAGACGGCAGAGAGGTCGCTCGGGTCCTCGGGGGGACCCGCCCGTATTTGCTCAAGGAGCTCGGAGTCGACGGGGTTGGCCTCGTAAGTAGCCTCGGCGACGGCCATGGTTTCTCGCTTTTCGCATGGGTTGAGCTTCGTCAAGGCGGTCTGATAGCAAGAGCGGCCGGATTGTTGATTACCGCGGACTTGACCAGTGCCCATGATGGTTGTAAACTTCATGAGAAGGGCCCGAGTGGAGATAACGGCGCTGAGCTGGTTGAGGAGTCCCCTACCCAAAATGACGTTATAGGCAGTGGGGCAATCGACCACCAGGAAAGTGGTGATGGCTGTTGCGATCTTGGGCGCGCTTCCCAGGGAGATAGGCAGGGAGATGGTGCCGATGGGCATAACAGAATCGCCTGAGAAGCTGAGTAGCGGAGAACCAGCGTGGGTGAGGCTTGTGGAGTTGATGCCCAACTGGTTGAAAGTGTCCATGAAGAGGACGTTCACAGAGCTGCCAGTATCCACCAGGATCCGCCCAACATTGAAATTGGCTATCTGAGCGCGAATGATCAATGAATCGTCGTGGGGAAAAATAACCCCCCGTTCTTCTTCCTCGGAGAAGGTGATGGGCGTCTATACCGCCCGTACGACCTTGGCAGCGCGTCCATCCTCGATGTTGAAGATTTGGTGGTTGGATGTCGTGGCGCGCAGGAAGTTTTTCTTGGCCCGGTTGGAGGTACAGGAGGAAGAGATGGTAGGGCCTTCACTGATCGTGTTGATTTGTGGCAGACCCTGCGCGGGGCGCGCGTGCTGGAGGAATTGGTTGATCTTCCCTTCCCTTACAAGTGCTTCCACGATGTTGCGGAAGGCCACGTACTCGTCGATGGTATGGTCATTGAACTTGTGGTACTAGCAATACAGGTTGGATTGGACGCTCGGGCGGGGGCCAGGCGGTCGCGCTCGTGGCTTGGGGATTGTGCCCTCGATGCTCATCAAGACATTCTCGAGGGAGGTATTTAGGATGGAATAGGTTTCGTACTTTAAGGTGGGCCCCGTGTGGGGTTTGTCTGACTGGTGGTGGCCTGATCCCTGCCCCTTGTGGTGGTACTTGTCCCTCCCGCGATGATCATTGTTGTACGTCCCCTTCCGCTTACCGTAGTGTGAGTCAGATCAGTGGTCCGTATGCGAGTTGTTGATGGGTGGAGGTGAATGTGCCTGCCAGTTGCTGGGAGGTAGAGGGCACGCACTATTCACGTCAGGTCGGGGCGCTACCTGGGGAGAGTTGAAGTGTTCTACCTTGGCGTGTATAGCCGCTTGCCGCATGAGCTCATTGTAATCGTCCCAACCCTGGGTGAAGGCATGGTACTTGAAGATGGACTCCCACAGCCCATTGCGGAAAGCCCGATAGGCGACCTTGTCATCCGTCTCGTGGCATTTGGAGTATTCCAAGCTGAATCGAGCGGCGTATTGGCGTAGGGGCTCGCTATCTCCCTGTCGGAGGGTTCCCAAGTCCTCGGTTGTGAGCAGTTGATCCGTCTGGATCATGAACTGGTTCAGCAAGATCGTGTGTAGGCGGTCGAACGAGTCGATAGACTGTGGTTCCAGACGATAGAACCAGTTGAGCGCGGCCCCAATGAGGGTGGAGCTGAAAATCAGGCACTACGCTTCGTCGGAGAGATTTCTGAAGGCGAGCGCGGAGTTGTAGTTGTTGATATGGGTGTCTAGGTCACCCTGTCCATCATATAGGGCGATCTTCAGGGGTTTGACCTTCGTTTCGTGGCGGTACCGCATGATGCGGTCCTTGAAGGGACCAATGTTGGTCCGAGGTCGGGTAGTGTCCCAGCCTTGGGTCTGGCGGCCTCCAACTCCTGCACGCGCTGGAGGAGTTCCTGGACCACCTCATCTAATCGGTCGGGCCGATCTGCCCCAATCGGTCGGTTGCCGATTGGATGATTTGTGCTGCCGCCCCTGGGCTTCCCGAGTTGTGTCGGTCGCCGCCCGGACGAGGCCGTGGTCGAGCTGGCATTGTCCTCCGGCTGGTGCCTGCCGACTGGCGAGGAGGGACTGCCTGGAGGCTGGACGGAGGGCCGCGGATGCTGTGCTGGTCGGCGGGCCGACCCAGACCGTGACTGGGCGCCTTGGGATAGTACCGGAAGAGGCGGTTGTGTCTGGATGCGGGGGTCGTGAGTGCGGTAAGTCAGACGGTTGGCCGGGGTCTGCGTCTGTCTTCTGTCGAGTAGTTCGCGGGCGTCATGGTAGATCTGCGTTCCCGAGGGGCCAGGCAGGTCGGTCTGGTGGAAGAGCAGGCGACTGGACGCTTCTGGTCGGCAGGTGTCACCAATCTCGACTCGGCAGGCATCAAACTCCTGCCGACGAGATGTGGCGGCTAAGACCCGTTTGGTTGCCTCCCGCTGCTCCTCCAGTTTCTCGCGTGTGGATTGCAAGATGGCCAGGGTGCTTCCATGCTGCTCTCCCCACACGTGGTTCCTGCTCTCGATGGCAGCGTTGCTTTTCCTGAGTTTGGCAACCTCCGACCGGAGGATCCTCGCATCTCGAGCATGTCCTCAGAAGGTAGGCTGGCTCGGGTTCGGTTGCGATCTCCCTGAGGGGTGTTGTTGAGCTCACCGTCATCCCGTTTGGCAGACATTGTTCGTCGGCAGAGGGTTGAGCAAAGGTATGTGAGTTAGTGAGTGTTTACTGGTTCCCACAGACGGCGCCAATTGTTTGATCCTAAAATGACCAACTCGATGAGACCCGCTGGGGGTTCTAGGACCAGCCGTGTGGTGCCTTGGACCCGCTGGGGGCGTTGCTGTTCGACAGGGATCCTGCAAAGACTAGACACCGGTGTGGTGCTGGCCAAAGGGGGCTCCGATGCTTAAGTTAATATCTGAGTGCCGATGGCAAGTAAATACAGTGCTCTGAATCGGTTCTGAGTGTCTTACCTTTGTGAAGGGTTTCGAGGTATTTATAGTGGCCATAACTGCGGTAGGTGGGCTACTGTTGCGGGAGCAGGTGGTGCTTTGTGGCTGAGAGCTGTCTGACAAGCCCTGGACATCCGGAGGAGGCGCCAGTTGGAGTCCCAACCTGCCTCCGTCAGGGAGTTGGTATGGCAGGGTTGGTTAGGTAACTGTCGCGGCCAGCTGGCGTCTGTACCATGTCAGGTGCCGAATGACAGGCCTGCAGGTCATTGCCGATCGGCGGGCCACGGTGGGGTGCCGATCGAAGAATCGGTGGGTGTCCTTCCTGTCCTGGCGGGCCCTGTGTTTAAGTGGTCGGTCGATATGGTCTCAACAAAAATGAATACATCTCCCTTAATATCATTGATCTTATCGAAAATGCTGAAGATTGAGAACAAATGCCATCAGTTTTCAAATCATGCAGGAAGATAGGAAGATGAAGATGGCATGTTGCGAAAATCTGAACTGGATAAAGAATCTGTTTCTATTTCGATGATGAAGTTTTTTTTCGTTTCTAAATCTAATGAAATATTAGGATGATGTGTGATATTTTGTTAAAGTTAGTCTGTGTATTTTTTTTTTCTTTCAAAATCCATCAATTTACTAAATCATGCAATTTTTGAATACACATATATTTATACATTTTATTTTAAAATCTTAATTGAATATACCTAGATTTTAAAAAATTTAAAAATAATATTTTAAAAAATAGATTGAATATGTCTAAATTTAAAAAAAAAATTAAAAAAATTGAATACACCTAAATTTATATAAAATCTATTAAAATCCTAATTAAATATCCCTATATTTAAAAACTCTCCAAAATCATTTTTAAGATCTCCAATTGAATATTTGAATACACCCCAAAAAAATTTAATTGTGTTCCAACCAATGGAGTAGGGAAGCCGCATCAGAGTCTTTGGGTCGAAACACGAAGATCAACCCCTATAATTTGAATTCTAATTTCTCGATCATATAAAAAAATGGTGAGAACCTCATTTCTAAAACCCAGCAGCAAATTCTTCCTGAAAAAACACAGGAGATGGCCGGTCTCACCCCACAACACCAGATGGCACCGAATCTTCAATCAAAACCAAACCTTGCAAAGCCTGAAAAAATCGTCACCGCCTCTGAACCAACCCCACCACCTTTTATCCACACTCATTTACTCATTCAACACCTATAACGTCGATCCAACCCCGGAAGCCTACAACTTTGTCATGAAAACGCTTACCCAAACCTGCCAATTCACCCTCATCGATTTAGTTCTTGACCGCCTCGAATCCGGCGAAAAGTTAATGTGCCCGAATACATTTTCACCCATCTGATTAGCTTTTATGGCCGAGCTAATCGAACCCAGGACGCCATTGATCTTTTCCACAGAATCCCCAAGTTCAGGTGTGTCCCTCTGCTCACTCACTCAGCTCATTGTTGTATGTGCTCTGTGGTCTAGTAAAGGTCTTAAAATGGTGCCTGAAATTTTGATCAAGAGTCACGTTATGGGCGTCAGGCTTGAAGAATCGAGTTTTCAGATTTTAGTCACTGCTTTGTGTAGAATTGGAAAGGTTGGGCATGTTATTGAGATGATGAATTGTATGGCCGGCAATGGGTATGCTTTAAATGTGAAAATTTTCTCTTTGATATTGTTATCATTGTGTGATAAAAAGGATTCAGCTGGTGTTGAGGTTTTGGGGTTTTTGGAAGAAATTAAGAAACTTGGCTTTTGTCCTGGAATTATGGACTATTCTAATGTGCTTAGGTGTCTGGTAAAACTGGGTTTGGATGCTCTGAAAGTTTTGTTTATGATAAAATCGGACAGAATTAAGCCCGACATTGTTTGTTAAACCATGGTTTTACAAGGGCTTATTGCAGAAGGGAATTATGTAAAGGCAGATGAGCTGTTTGATGAATTGCTCGTGTTGGGTTTGGTTCCTGATGTTGATACTTAGAATTTGTACATAAATGGTTTGTGTAAGCAGAATAATGTAGAAGCAGGGTTAAAGATGATTTCTTCCATGGAAGGGTTGGGTGCAAGCCCAAGTTGATTACATATAGCATTTTGTTGAAGGCATTATGTAGTAACGGCGAGCTCAGTAGGGCAAGGGAGCTTGTAAATGAGATGGCATTAAGGTGTGTCAAGATAAACCTGCAGACGCATAGGATTATGCTGAATGGTCTGCTCAGTAAAGGAGACATTGATGATGCTTGCATCTTTATGGAGGAAATGTTGGACAATGTTCTGTCGGTTTTGTTCCTCTTTTGATGAGACAATTCATGGCTTATGCCAAAGGGGATTGGTTTCTAAAGCAACGGAATTTCTGAAGAAAATGGTGGACAAGAACGTTGCTCCGGGAGCGAAAGCTTGGGAAGCACTACTTCTTAGGTTAGGGTCTGAACCTGGTTTTGCAGAGACTACTTGGTCTGGTTTGGTGAGCCCATGTTAGGCTGCTGGAGCATTGATTGGGACAATGATTGGTTACTGTTCTTTACATAATCTACAACTGCAGTCACCTACGCAATGCAAAGCTGAAGCAGAAGTTTGCTGCATATATGTGCATCAGAATCCTTTTTTTCTAGTCTTTTGCTGAATAGAAGCAAGTTACTTTGACTCAGCATGGTGTACTTGTGCAGGCCTTTTGTGGATTTGTTGGTCCTAGAATGTTCAGCAGAAAAACTGTATGTACATATTTACCAACCTAGAATCTTTTTTCTTACTATGCTAGTGTTCTATTGTTGGCACTTTCTTTACCAGGGTCACTGCCTTGTATTAAAAATATTAGTTGATAAAAATTTCCGCAAAAAAGCAATGAAATTACCGACTGTCTTATTCTTTAGAGTTGAAACGAGCATGGTGTCTATAATTTTTGTTATCAACCTTTCTGCTGTGTTGTATGTTTCTAAAGCCAGACATAAAAAGATAATCTAAAACACAGACATCATACCAATATGATTTGGTTTTTCATCAAGTGATGAATTCAGTTTATTGACAAGGAAGATTAAAACCAACTCTTTAAGATATATAAAAAGTTCATCCTTTGAAGCATTCACTGGTAAATTTACACCCCTTCTATAAGATGTTAGCTTATTATGCCGAAATGCATAAACCCTTTTTAGTATCGATTCATTTTCATCCATATTCCTTCAGATCCTGATTTTAGGTTAATAGTGAGATAGAAATAAAGTGGGGCTAGTGAAGATCTTAAAAAGGGGCCTGAAATTTTGCACAAGAACCATGCTATGAGCATCACTCGAAGAATCGAGTTTAGGGATTTTGGTCACTGCTTTTTGTACAATTGTACTATCAGAAATGGATATGGTTTGAATGTGAAAATTTGCTTTTGATATTGTCATCATTGTGAATTGAAAGCATTCAGCTGGTTTTGAGGTTTTAGGTTTCTGGAAGAAATTAAGAAACTGGGATGTCGTCCTCGAATGATGGAATATTCAAATGCGATTAGGTGTTTGGTGAAACAGGAGAGGGCTTTGGATGCTTTGAAATCTTTGGTTATGTTAAAAGCGAAAAGAATTAAGCCCGAAATTGTTTGTTATACCATTGTTTTAAATGGGATCATTGAAGAAGGGTATTATCGGAAGGCAGATAAGTTGATGAATTACTTATGTTGGGTTTTGTTCCTGATGTTTATACTTACAATTTGTATACAAATGGTTTATGTAAGCAGAACAATGTAGAAGCGGGATTAAAGATGATTTCTTCCATGGAAGGGTTAGGGTGCAAGCCTTACTTGATTACTTATAACATTTTGTTCAAGGCATTATGTAGTAAGGGCAAGCTCAGTCGGGCAAGGGAGCTTGTGAGCAAATGACATAAGGTTCATCCTTTGGAGCACCCACTGGGTAAATTTACACCCATTCTGTATGATATTAGCTTTTTTTATACCAAAATGCATAAGCCATTTTTAGTAATCCATTAATTTCAACTCCATTCCTTCGGATCACATATTAGGTTATTTCTGAAAAAGAAATAAAGTGGTCTAGTGAAGAATAGGGCCTGAAATTTTGCTCAAGAAACATGATATGAGCATCAAACTCGAAGAATCGAGTTTTGGGATTTTGTTCAGCTTTGTGTTTTATTAAGCAGGTTGGGCATGCCATTGATGCCATGAATTGTATGATGAATACTGGGTATGGTTTGAATGTGAGGATTTTCTCTTTGATAGTGTCGCATTGTGTGAGCAAAAGAATTCAGCTGGTCTTGTGGTTCGAGTTTTTTGGAAGAAATAAAGAAACATGTGTTTTGTCTTAGAATGATAAGACTGTTCTCTGTGATTAGATTTTTGGTGAAACAGGGTAGGGGAATGGTTGCTTTGAAACTTTTGCTTTAGAAAAAAGCGGAAAGAATTAAGCCCGGCATTGTTTGTTAGTCATACACAGGGTTGTTGCAGAAGGGGATTATGGTAAGGCAGATGAGCTGTTTGATGAATTGCTTGTGTTGGGTCTGGTTCCTGATGTTTATACTTACAATATGTATGTATAAATTAAAAATGGGTTTTGCAACCAGAATAATGTAGAAGCAAGATTACAGAGGATTCCTTCCGTGGAAGAGTTTGGTTGCAAGTATAATTTGATTACGTATGCCATTTTGTTGCAGGCACTAGGTAGCGACTGGGAGCTCGGCAGGGCAAGGGAGCTTGTGAGTGAGATAAAATTAGAGGGTGTTGGAACCCGGCAGACACATAGGATTATGCTGGATGATCTGTTTGGTATAAGGAAGACATTGATGAAGCTTGCATCTTTATGGAGGAAATATTAATTAGGTTCTCTGTCGTTTTTGTTTCTCATTCAATGAGATGATTTATGGGTTTTGCAGAACTACTTAAATTAGTTTGGTGAACCCAAGTGGGGATGCTGGGACGTTGAGTGACTTCATCTACACAGTGAAAGCTGAAGCATCTTTTTGCTGCATCCATGTGCATCAGATTCCTTTTCTTCTAGTCTTTTTCTGAGGAGAGGCAATTAAGCCCGGCTCAGCACACCGTACTTGTGCCGCCCTTTTGTCGATTCCTTCATCCTACATCTATACCAACGTAGATTCTTCTGTCTTGCTTGCTATAATGTTATGCTGGCGTGTTCTGTTGTCGTTGGTTTTTTCATTACCAGATTCACACTACATTGGGTTCATAGCTTGTTTTCAACGCATTTACTGATGAAAGTTTCAGCAAAGATCAACAAATTTATCGCCTGTCGCATTCATTCGAGTGGAAAATTCGAACTTGTGTTGTTAAGCTCTTGAGAATTAACCTTGCATCCTCAGAGAATTTGTTCCAATTTTTAATTTTACTGCTCAGTGGGATGCACGATAATTTGTTTGTGAACTTTTGGTTTGGTTTCTGCATAAAGAATTTAAGATTAATCCAGTGCGAAATCGGGTCTTTGAGTTGTATCTTCACAAAAATTTCTTCCTTTGAAGCACCCTCTGGTAAATTTACTGGTTCTGCTTGTTCTTAAATCCCAAAAGAAATTAAGTCATTAGCTCTTGGGAAACACCTCATATTAGTAAACACGTCATTAATTATTGACAAATACGTTATATTAGTAGACACGTACGCCATATTAGTAAGTACGCAATTAATTCAGGATCCAGTTTGAAGTGTAGGTTTTGAAAGAGGGGAAAAAGTGGTGTATTGGTGTTAGCTTCTCATTGGTATCTTATCTTGTGTGGGGAAAAAGAGAAGCCATCTGCCCAAAAAGCAAAGACCAACAAATCAAGTGAAAAAGAAACAATTTGCTGCCTTTCAACTCTTCTTCAGTGAAATCATTGAGGCATCCAAAGATCGTTGTTTGTCGCCTTTTCTGAACATTACAGTTTTGTCGGTGTGAAAAACAAAAAGGCTAGCCTCTCTCCTCTGTAGTCAGTGCTCTTCATTACCGATTAAACCGTAAACATCAACAAGAAATATCAACACCACGAAATTTCCTTTAAACAAATCTCTTCAACACTACATATGGTTCTTAATTATGGTGGAAATGCCATCACATAAACTAATTGCTCGCTTGTGCGGATGTAGATGTGTCGCGAATCGCTGTCAATCGGACGTGGATGACAGTGAAGTGTCGAGATCGAGAGGAAAGAGACAGACTTTGTGGTGTTTCCTTTATGGTGGTACCAAGTTTCCAATTCAATTTAAACTAATAAGCTTCATTAGCATAGCATTCAAACCATAATTAACTACTCCTATGGAAAAAAAAAAAAAATGCACTAGGGAACTGCTGCTTAATTACCTACCTTATAATTATCATGGAAACACCAAGAACATGCAATATGAAAATTTCTGGAAATTAAAAAAAACGAAAACGAGGAAATTAAGACGATAAGCATGGATTGATAAAAAGTAATCACACTTAATTAACTACTGTTGGAGAATTATATATAATATCAATCATTGATATAAAAATGATATTTATAGCGATAATAGTGACACCTTAATTGAACCAAGTAGGGCTGCTTTGCTTTCCAAAAGCATTATTTATTTCCAGAAATGGAAATAAACTATCCTCCTCAGATTATGGTACATATCCCCAGTGACAATGAAAATGAAAATTTGAAAAACAATTTTCCCCTTGCTTATTAAAATTTAAAATATAAATGGTACATATCGAATATTAATCCTAATTACTGCATATAATGGTTGAAATTTGAGGTTAATTAACAAGTATTAGATACATAACAGGTTGCTAATTAATAATTCACCGTCAAAAGAGAAAGAAATTAAAAGAACATCCTATATATAATATAATCTAAATCCCGTGATCGATCTTCTCGATCATGATACATTAAATTTCAATTATATTAGTTGATGTTTATTAGCAACAAAATCTAGAGGATGAGAAGGGAGAGAAAGGCCGGCAATTGGGAAAGAAAAAGCAAAACCAATTAAGAATGGGATCTTCAGTATCATCCTGGCTTAATTATAACACTCTATGAGCACAGCAGAAGCACGTTAAGTTATTTTCGATCTTGATGTTTACCTACTCAGGCATCTTTTAGAATCATATAGTGTTTGTTTATTAACGTTTCGTTTTCAATTTTAGTTGGTGAAACTAAAAACTGAAAAACACGCGCACCTGGAATCATAAAAACTTAAGAATTTTAATTAGGGTTTGTAATTAGTAACGCAGAATTCCGATTTCAATTTTGAGTTGATGAAACTAATAAAAATTGAAAACGCACCCCGTGAATAATAACATATAAGGAAGAAATGAATGAATGGCTAATTAGAAAACGATGATGCATCTCATAAAACATGTACACCCACCTGATGGAATTGGAAATATGGAGGTTATTAAGCTTGCCATTGATCTGCATGGTTGCGTGGCGGTGATGATGATCATAAAATTGCAGGTTGCGGTAATAACAAGGTGGAGTGGTCATGATGGAGGAGGGGGGCACATGAATGACTAACTCATCATCATCATCATCATCATCTCATATATGATCGATTGATCCATCTATATAAAGTATATAAACAAACGCAATTAAGCACGTGAGTTAGAAATGCACGTGCCCTGCTTCTCCATCCTGCTCAACACACACCTTCATCGATCTTCATCTCATTATTCAGTCATTCATATCAAACTGCAGGCACTGCACCTACAACTATTTATATGTATATACATATATACATATATATATATATATAGAGAGAGAGAGGAGGGAGAGAGAGAGAGAGTTACAGCTAACTGCCTAAACCTACCCACCCTTCTCACTCTAGAGAGTGAAAGAGAGAAAGAGAGGGATCTTTAAACGGTGAGTTTGAGGCACTCAACTCATTACTCATCTGCACTTCTCTGTCCTGCTAGCCGACCCATTTATAGCAAAACAGGCAAATGAGTTATCTACAAGATGGGCATGTACAAACTATTTTTTAAACCCTTTTTTTCTTAATTAATTTGGTTAAGCTAAAAAAAAAAATTAGCAGTACTGGAAATTAAAGTTTAGTTGGGTGTGGGATCAGATGATGAGTTTGGGGTCCAAAAAACTCGCCATACCTTGCACCAACAGGACCACACGCACCACCATATCATATTACGACCATTTGTCACTTAGCCTGAAAATTCTATAATTCATGAACATATTTAAATATTAAAACAGCTTAATTTTGAATTTTCAATGCAACGTTTAGCGGATTAATATCGTCATATACTATAATTTGTGCGTATAGAATTAAAAATTCGCACTAAATTGACCATATTTAAAAAATAGAAGAATTAATTATACATTTATTTATTTATTTGGCATAACATATAAATTAGTCTTGATTCATTTTAAGTATTTTATTTTTATTTTTTAAATTTTATTGCTTTTTTAAAAAAATTTATTAATACTTTTTATATCATTTTAACCGACTACTTACCTACTACATTTTTTTTGTGAGTCTATTTATCAGATGTGGTTTCCAATTTTTAATATTAAATACTTATTTTTAGTTTTTAATTTTAATAATTATTTTAGTAAAGATAATTATTCCAAATGAATTTTCTACAAATTTCTTTTTACGAGTAATTCTAATCATCTGAAATTTTTAGATATTATCTGATACTTTTGCAGATTATAGTCATACTAATATAATTAAAGCTATGTATAGTAGATAAATTAATGATTTTTTTCTAAAGGTAAATGACTAATTACCTGCATATTACTTATATTTCTATTCTATATTAATCCATCATTCTATTTCCAGATTTTTTACACTTACAAACTTATTTGATCTACCATAAATAAAAATACTAATAAATAATTAAATTCCAAAATGTAGATTGTAGATATAATTATATCTCCAAAAGCTACAATGGGTATAATATACTTATGCCCACATCTAAATGGAAACACTATCTCAAATAAATTAACTTCAAATTGCTAGTGTTGTTATATAAATGTATTTTTCTAAAAAAAAAAACAAATAAGTGATACAGAATTTAAATAGCATGCTTGTAATTTTTTTTTAAAATATCAGACTAAAACAAATTATACAAATTGAACAATAGTAAAAATATTATGTAATTTTATATTTACTGTTCATTGCGTTACTTTTAAAAAATGGTGTAAATTATGCATGCCTATCTGAACTGTTGTAATCAGCAGTGCATTTCCTTGGCAATACCCAGTACTGAAAATTTGCCGTTTAAAATCCGCAGTGACCAATTTCTTTCTCAATGGGATGGTGACTGATGTCCACAGAAACCCTGCAAACCTTTTTTATTTTTTTATTTCTTTCTTTATTTTAAGACAGATTTTGGAGTGCATATGCTCAAAGGCCAAAAGCCTAACTAAGAAAGTATGTTTCTGTATCTCAATTCCAACTATATATAATTTTCAATTTTGGCTTCTTAGATTTTTCATCTTTCAATGTACATTATTATTCCTCGTATAAATTTCATATTCACGTATGTATATATATATATATATATATATTCTCTTTTCATTTCTAGTACAAATTAATTAAAGGAGATATATAATTTTTCCAAAATTTGCCTGATCATTTCATTTTTAATTTTTCGAATTCGAGTGTTGTTACTAAGTGTCATAATAACAAAGTAGGCATTGGTGCTATTTTGAAGATGGTGCAATATGAATGTTGATGTTGGCTGCATTCATATTTAAACTGCCACACTTAATGCTCCTATTGGCGGATCAGTTCTCCTCTTCAAACTTGGCAATATAGGGGCTCTATAGTTTGTATACAATGATCACATGCACCTTGTTGCCTTTCAAGTTTCACCAACCTACCTACCACAGCTAGCCAGCTGTCCCAGTATTAACATCAAGTACGTGTATCATCAACTCCTCCAACGCGAGCCGTCTGATTAGATATGTAATTCTATGATCTCTTGATTAATTAAATTCAAAAGGAGGATTGATCATCTTAATTGGGGCACATATATATATATATAGTCAGAAATGGACATGAAACGTTGCAATCTGATCAAGACTGTGATCTGACCTACAAGGCCTTCTTCGATTAGATACGTGTCCTGTCCTTCCGGCCTCTTTAACATCAGTATTTTGTATACATCTGTCTCAATTTCTCAGACAAATTCCATTGTCTTGAATATAGAGAAGACGAAAACTGGTGTTACAAATTAGTTTATTAATATTAAGATTATTGATGCGTAAAACTGAGGTTAAATTTCTTTCCTCCTCGGCAGTGTGACCACTAGCTTTCTTGGGATGTTGTTGATGACCTATAAGGCTATAAGATGAGAATAGAAAGTGTGAGGCCTCACTAGTATGAATATCGATGGCAGCTTAACAATTTCTAATACTTACATTAGTAAATAAAAATTCTCTAATACTTACATTAAATGAAAATTGACTAATTTAATGGTAAAAACATGAGCAAGATTATCAAATTGCTTTTTGAAAAGGAAACCTCTTTGCCTTTATAATGAGCAATAAGATGTCTTCAATACTTTGTTATTGGGATTAATGTTTCACATTTATGAAGCTAAACATGTCATAAGGGCTAATACAATCAAAGATTGGTTAGCTTATGGTTAGGAGTTAGTTAAGGAGTTATTCGATGTGTGATTGGTATAAAGAAGGAAAAACGATGTGTAATGTGAGTATGTGTGAAAGTGAATCAATGAAACAAACAAAAAATTTAGTCCCAAACTCTTTCTAGTTCTCTCTCAATTTCTTCAATTCTTTCTCTTCCTTCTTATGTCTATTTCTTCACTGATTACCATGAATTCGACCATGGTATCAGAGCTGTAAAAGTTTGCTGCTAAGATCATCATGCTTGCTACTCAATATGAAAGGCACTAAGATGGAAATTGACAAAAATGGTTGTGTTTCTTGAAGGTCCTGATCTCCTTAACCTCTCTGTTCTGATCAACCACCGGTTTGAGCTCTCATTGCTCTATTTCTCCTTCTTCTAAAACAGATAAGTACCTCTAGGACCTCTTCTGTTAACCTCAATTGTGAAGAACCAGTAAACTAGAAAGTTTTTTTTTTTTTTGAAAATTTGTGTGAAGAATTGTAAATTGTTCGAAAACTTTACTGCTACACTCATGTCGTCTACTATGGATTTGCTTAAACATGCCACTGGTTTTGTGTCAACTAAGTAAGATGATACAAATTACATCTCATGGAGCATCAAGATACAAAGGTTATTGAAAGGTTTCGGCTTTTTTGGCTATCTTGATGGTTCTTGCATCTATCCACCTCGAACAGGTGAAATATTTCAGAAATGGATCAATACTGATGCTGCGATTCTCACTATGTCAATCTCAACTATTTTAGAGGAAGCTTTCACAGAGATCATGGCCTGTGAGACTTCACGTGAAGCTTGGCTCACTCTACAATAAAGATTCTCATCTATGTTAGAGGCCATCCTGATGCAGTTTAAGACCAACCTTCAAACTATACAAAAAGGATCAGATACAATCAAGAGCTATCTTGTCAAGATCAGATCAGCAAGACAACGATTAGGCAGTGCTGGTGTTGTTGTTACAAACAAGGACGTGATCTTGATCAACTTAAATGGATTGCCTTCTAAATTCCAAGCTTTCAAGTTCCACATTCGAGCAAGACCTGTATCGATTACTCTCTCAGAACTCTGTACACTCTTACTTGTTGAGGAGGAAAATCTATCTAAGGTTTTTGTTCAAGTTTAATCATCACTACTGACAACTATGGCTGCAACCAAAACAACTTCTGAATCACAGCCTCAACACTCAAGCGTACCACCCTCTCAGGGAACTTAGTGGCAAGACTCCAACACTTATCATAACTCAGGTTGGCAAGGGAACAACAATTACCAAGGCTCAAATTGGTATGGTCGAAACAATCATGGAAGAGGTCGATACAATGGTTACCTTGGTAGGAACAATCGAGGGAGGTACAATAACTACTACAACAACTCAAATGTTTATCAGCATCAGGGTTATCATAATCAAGGTTATGATGGTTATAATCCTCACTACAACTACATCCCCAATCATGGTTCCAATGGATATGCTTCCAACTATAACTTTGGCTATAATCAACCACATCAATACAATGCTCATCTATGTTTTAACCTGTACACAAGTCTTTTTCCTATTCATAGTCCTGAAGTGCTAGGTTCTGCACCACTTTCACAAGGACAACCTTTCACTTGTCAGGTGTGCAAGCTTTCTGGTCATGAAGCTCCAGGATGTCATCAATGAAACCGCTATGTTTCTACACCTCAGAAGATTGGTCAACCTCAAGCCTAATCAGCTACATCGAGTTTTGAGTTTTCAGATCCCAACTTTTGGCTTGCTAACACAGGAGCTACTCATCATATGACATCAGATGCTTCCCAACTACAACAATTGAAGCCCTGCCCACATAACTCAGGTATTGTTGTTGGTAATGGGGCAGTGTTACCTATCACTAAAATTGGTTCTGTTACATTTCCAGTTTCAGGTCATACCTTTGATTTATCTCGAGTATGTCATGTTCTTAATCTGGTCCATAATATAATGTCTGTCCACAATTTCTGTAAGCATATTAACTATCAAATGCTTTTTGATAAAACATCACTTTGAATACAGGAAACAATGGGGAAATTGTTATACCAGACTCCTAGTGTTGCTGGGTTGTATCCAATCCCTCACAATCTTCACTCAGTGGTTTCAACTCTTGGTACTCGATGCTTGGAACAGAAGTTATCCTCATATCTTTGGCATCAAAAACTGGCCATCCCTCTTATGTCATCCGTTCTTCTACGCACAAAAAAACTCAGTTCACTCAAATTCCTGAGCCCTCATCTCACATTTGTGGTTCCTTCTTGCAAGGAAAAGTTTCCAAGCTTCCCTTTACACTTGCGACTAATAGGGCATATATGCCTTTTCATAAAATACACTCTGATGTATGGGGTCCAAGCCCTTGTCCTTCTTCTCTTGGTTTTTTTTTCTATGTCATTTTCATAGATGACTGTACACGTTATTGTTGGATATACCATTTGCTTAATAAATCAGATGTGAATTCTGTTTTTTTTTTTTAAGTTTCATGTATATGTTACAACCTATTTTAACAAATATATCAAGATATTCCAAAAATAAGAAAATATTTAAATTGAATTTGAAGAAATATTTTATTAAAAAATTAGGTTCATATTCTTGAAATATTATAAAAGTTATTCTAATTAATATATAGTTATATAGCTTGTCTTATAAAGTTATTAAGTCTAACTCTAAATTTCTTGATAAAATTTCACTGTTTCTTAAAAATATAATATTATAAAATGACTATATTTTCTATGTATGATTAATGTGCTTAAATTCTTGAATGTTTTTTGTATATTGCTAGGAGGATGAAAAAATAATTAAAATTTGAAAAATTTATTAATTTTGTGTGTGTAAATATAGTTTATAGGGGCATTTTTCATAATTTTTGTCCTAAGCTTCCAATTTATTGAACCAGCCGTGGCTGTAGCACTAATTTTTGTCATTTTTTCTCTCTTATATACGATATAGTCCTTTTGTTTGGCAGAAAAGTGCTCTTGACTTGTTGGTTGTGTTGTTGGATCTGTCGTGGCCACAATATGGCCCCTAATTTTTTTGATGCGGATTGGGGCAAGGACCCTAATACACGACGATCTACATCTGGTCACATTGTATTTCTTTGACGGAATGCCATCTCTTAGGGTGCCAAAAGTAACTACATTCTCTCGTTCCACTGTTGAGGCGGAATATCGTTTCTTGGCCAATAATGACACGACCCACCCTCAATCCCCATGGATTAAGAGCTAAGTCATGCTCCCGTCTAACGTACGCGTGACACGAAGGCTAAACTGACTTCCAACCTTCATGTGACACATAATTCGGACAAGGGATTTCCAAACTAACCCTTCAAAACTTCCGGAATTCCCAGAGTGCGCAGACTCTACTGTGGATCGCGTGTGTGATGTTTCCGTCTCTCTCGACCAACAGCCCGCACCGCAACAACCTGGAGGGTATCGAAAACATAAAAAAGACTGTGAGTGGACAAAAATAAAGGATAAGTTTATAAAACGGTTTATCAGAAAAGACAATTATACCTTCCTTTTAAAAACCAATGCATGCATATCAAAAAACCATGTCATAAAAACCGTTCTATATTCAAGTTATTCCAACCGTTTAAGAAAACCGAACTCATTTTCCTTTTTTCAAATCCCGGGCCTTAGCCCAAAACCATCAAAAACCATATCATCCGGGCATAGCCCAAAACAGTGGAACAACCCTTTCTGAGAACCATCATTATCATCGAAATGCAAACCACATTGAAATCCTTTGCAAACCATCGAACCTGCTGGATCTATCCGAGTTTTTAAACTCCCGTGTCTTTAAACTCAATCCAAGCCTCAATATAATCCGAGTCTTTAAACTCAATAGGCCTACGGGGGAAATCACAATATCCGAGTCTTTAAACTCCCGAGTCTTTAAACTCAATCCGGGTCTTTAAACCCAATCTGGGCCCGCCCCCATCATAAACATATCCGGGTCTTTAAACCCAATAACCAGATCCAGCAAATCCAATCCAAAAACCATGTTAAAACCATTTCCAAATCCATGTCCAAATCCGAATTCGAAATCACTATTTCGAATTCCAACCCGAATCCGAAATTATCATCCCGAATCCAAATCCAGAATCATTTCCAACATCCATTTCCAAATCCGAATCTGGAACCATAATTCCGTAAGCTAGCATCCGGAATAACCATTCCGAACCCAAATTCGGAAACCCCTTCAAGTTCCAAAACCGAATTCCGAATCGTCAACCGGAAATCCGTTTCCAAAACCCGAATCACGTTTTTCAAAACCACTTTTCTGAACTGGGCTTCAAGTCCGAAATCACTTTTCCAAAATCTGTTTTAAATCATTGAAATCAAATCATATTTCAAACCCCAAATTCAAATCATCAAAACCATGGTCCAATCACAACATAATCGAAATCTAGTAAAATGTGCAAATCCGTAATAATCTCGAAATACATGCCAAAATCGTAAATCATCAATATCAAATCACAACATAGAAATCACGTATAGAAAACATATAAAACATATATGCATGCATCATAAGTTAGAAAGCAAAGTCCACTCACAAACCATTAGCATCGTCTCCAATCCACTATTACCAGCTATCCCGAACTTGTCCAAATCCCATAATAAGATCACTAACTACTTCATAAAGCTTATACTAAAGCCCCGTAATTTTTCAGAATTTTTAACTATTTTTAACCGAGCCCTAAAACCTCCGGACATCCCGAAACATATCGAGACGATGTCCAATCGACTCGAAACCAGTGCCAAAATGTTCGTTACATTGAATACTTAAAAAGTCATGTTGGAACCATCCTTGAAATACATGCCACGCGCCTACACGCGCCAGTCACCTGTCATCTTCTTCCTCGGGTAAACCCGATCCGGTCGGTTCACAGTTTAGCCCGAACTGACGTGACCAGTTCACAGTTCTATCTTGTCCAATTTTATTCGTTTTCAACCCTAATTAATCCTACAGTCTTATTTCAGTGTTTCTAAAGGATCCATAATGTAAGACCCGGTCTTGGAAGCAAGAACGGTGAGCAAGACCCGTGAGCTTGAGAAGCAAGATCGGTGGGCAAGACCCGGGATCTTGGAAGGGTAAGATCGGTGAACGATCCTTCATCGATCGGGGAGGGAAAGGTGAAGTACCTTATATGTATGGACACGTATTTATCTAACACAAGGCTTTTTGGGAGCTCAGTGGCTTTGGGGGGGATTGGAACCCCAAAGTTAAGCGAGTTGAGGCTGGTGCAATCCCATGATGGGTGACCTACTGGGAAGTTGCACGTGAGCTCCCAAAAAAAAAACCGTGAGGGCTGGGCCCAAAGCGGACAATATTATGTTAGATGGACCAGGTCGTGACAGAATGGTATCAGAGCCGGACCCTGACCGGAAGTGTGCCAGCGAGGATGCTGGGCCCCAAGGGAGGTGGATTGTAAGACCCGGTCTTGGAAGCAAGAACGATGAGCAAGACCCGTGAGCTTGAGAAGTAAGATCGGTGAACGATTCCACATCGCTCGGGGAGGGAAAGGTGAAGTACCTTATATGTATGGACACATATCTATCTAACACAAGCCCTTTTGGTAGCTCAGTGGCTTTGGGGGGGATTGGAACCCCAAAGTTAAGCGAGTTGAGGATGGTGCAATCCCATGATGGGTGACCTACTGGGAAGTTGCACGTGAGCTCCCGAAAACAAAACCGTGAGGGCTGGGCCCAAAGTGGACAATATTGTGTTAGATGGGCCGGGTCGTGACACATAGGCTCAAAATAAGTAAACCAAGCTAAACCATCATACCTTTAATCGGTTTTTCAAACCGGTCAAGTTCCTCCTCTGGTTCTGGCCACCACAGGTCGTGTTTTTTATTCCTATTGACTTCCTTGACCTCCATACCTCACACTCAAACGTTAAAACACATTATTATCCACAAATTCATGTTTTACTATGTTAAACCGAAACATGACATGTTTGGATTGTCACCACCTACCGTCACCGTCGAACACGACTGTGGTCTCCAACCTCCTCGCATCACCTCCCTTACTCTTTTTCCTTCATAAGCTAGCCTCATCAGATGACAAATCGAGGGGGTCGTGTGGGTTGAATCCATGGTGGCTCTGCTTCTTCACGGTCTCTCACCACCCTCCATGGTTGTTCCTCACCGTGGCACTATCAACTGCCTCAATATCTAAACTCTCACTTTCCTATACACACTATGCAGACTAGATGAAGATCGAAGAGGGCGGGTTCTCATTTTACACAAGCACACACTGTTTTTTTTCCTTTCAAATCCTGCAACCCATTTAAACAAAACTGGGATATTATGAGAGACGGTGAGGAGTGTTCTACAGGCCTCCAAATTGGGCCAGGTGTCCATAATTCTGTGGGCAAGACTTCTAAGAGCAGCCATGTGTCTAAATCCAACTGGGCACAGATCCCAATGCATCACAATGAACAAAATGCCCCTGCCTTCCAAAATTACCATTTTACCCCTCGTACCTTTAGACCCATAACTAATTCATCTGAAGTCCAATGATGATGTGCTGCCTCTCGTTGTACTCAGGGGATCGAGACCTTCCTAACGGTCCTCGAAATGTGTGAAAAGTACTTGTCGTGTAAAAGTCAACAAATTCCCCCCTTTTCGCCCAAATTACCAAAATACCCTCGAACTTCCTAACATCATAAATTTTCCCTCAAATGTCGGAATCAGACGTGCCACCTGTCTATGAACTCGTGACGTCCCGAACTACGTCACGGTCATCTGACAGGACCCGCCCCGATCCCACAGAGACCACAAGGGGACGTGCCCTGCTCCCGTCTGACACCCAATAATTCATACCAATTTTAACCTCAAAACATTCAAAAGCATAAATAACCAAATTAAAGTCATACATCAAATCCGAATTAAACGAATGTCATACAAGGGATGAAATCCAAAATTACAAATTTGGGAGCACGACTCTAAAGTAAACCTGCGGGTACACCGCCTAGCAGGGGTTCAGGTACGCATAAGTAGATCTATGCCTCAGCCTCTGGTTCCTCCTCTACCTCAGTTTCCCGACCTGGAGGGGTTATCAAAACATTAAGGGTGAGTGTACCGAAACTCAAGTTTATGAAATCGTTTGATAAGTAAAACATATAATTTACCCCTCCGTTTTCCAAACATGCGTGCATCATAATTCAAAATCATAAACCATATGATATGAACCATAAGGCATGTAAATAAACCATAACCATAATTTTAGCCACTGCACTATACACTCCAATCCCGACATCCATGATGTCTGACGTCCCTGACGTCAATAAGGTCACAATCACAAGGTTACGCGTGCCACTCGGGTCTCAATTTCCGAGTTCAATCCCCGAACCCCGTTCGGGTACAGCATCCCCGATGCTTAGCGTCATAGACGCTGGACGTTCTAGACGTCCGTGACCTCTCCGGGGTACCTCATCCGGAGGAGACAATATAATATGGAAGGATCTATACAGTGCAGTAACAAATACATTTTATTGATATCCACATGCAAACATATATATACATAGATAGAATCCGAACCAATCATTCAGTTTCATCGGACGGGTCTCAAGCCCAAATACCGTGAAACGTGCCATAACCATATTTTCCATATCATCAAAACCATTATTGTTTTAGCATGTGAATAAGTATAATAAACCAGAAAACATTTATGCACGCAAGGGTTTAAGAAAATGGCCCACTCATAGTACAGTCCTGCCGAAAACCGAACGTATACCCTCGTTCTGGTACGATTATACAACCCCTGTCATATCCAAAGTATATGCAAAGGTCAATTTAAACCCCTAACATTCAACCATGAAGCCCTAGACCGAAACCGGCCCGGAAAAGCTGCCCGAACACGCTTTCCAAGGCAATAAACCTTATTTTGACCAACCTAATGATCTCCGATCGACCCGAAACCACCGCCAATGGATCCGGATCGTCGAAACCTAAAGAATGGTGGTGGTCCCACCAGAAACACTGTTCACACGCGCCCCCACGCGCCGGTCAACGCGGCGGTTAACGCTGGAACAGTCATGCTGACGTCATCGCTGACGTCACTGCTGACGTCAGCATGACGTCATGCTGACGTCATCTGACAGCTGTCAGATCTGACATGTCAGACTCTGACAGGTGCCACGTGTCAACATCCGATTGGTCCACCTCACTGATTTGTCAGGCCACGTGTCAGATCTAACATGTGCCACGTGTCAGCACGGCACTGGTCCACGTCACTGACATGTGAGTGACACGTGGCAGTCCCTGACTGGTCCACGTCACTGACATGTCAGTACTGACTGTGCACTGACATGTGACACGTGTCGGCTCACGGCTGGTCCACGTCACCTGACAGACTGACAGGGTGCCACGTCATCACCGCTGTCCTCAGACGGGTTGACCCGAAAACCTGCAACTCGGGTCGATCAGACCCGCGATCAAGACCCGGTCACCATTTCTTCATTTCTCCATCATTTCTGTCCTAGTTTGTTCCTAGGTGCTCGTCTCAATCCCAGAAAGGGTTTTATGGAATCAAAATCGAGAAAAACAGACAGGATCGAGGGCTTACCTCGAAGAACAGAACCGGTTTCCGTCGCCGTTTAGTCGCCGCCCTGAGCTCCTCCGGCCACGAGTTCAATTCCAGTAAGTCCCTGGCAGTTCCTAGAGTCTATTAGGATTCAATAAGGACAAATCAAAACGCGGGAAATGGGTTTACCAAAAACTGGGTTTGAAACCGTCACGGTTTCCCCCTGCTTCCTTCCTCGCCGCCGTCCTCCGCCGTGATCACTGCCGTCGCTCAGCCTCACCAGGGAGTCCCCCAACACGCAGACACAGTGAGTGGGTGATTAGCTGGGATGCTTGATCGAAATGGACAGAGTGTGCGATTCGGGTAGGAAATATAAAGAAATGGAGGGAAGGAAACGGACGGCCCAGATTTGATCTCCATGATTAGATCAAGGGCTCAGATTAGATCAGGGGTTTTCAATCCAAGGGCTGGAATTTAAAGCTGATTTAAATGTTAATTAATCCAATAGTGGATCTGATCCAATCTAGCCAATGGGTGAGTGACACTTGTCACTCACCAGGTGTCCTCCAATCAGATTTCCTGAATTTAATATTCGACACGAAAACCGAGACACGAACTTCCCGAATTCACGTTTCTGACCATAACTTCCTCGTACGAAGTCCGATTTCGGCGTGCCGCCTGTCTACGGACTCAGGACGTCGAGGCCTACCCAACGGTCCTTGAGTCAACTGAAAATTAGTTGTCAAAAGAAAAGTCAACATTTTCCCCCGAGAGTCCAAATTACGGTAATGCCCCTGAACTTCCGATAGTCATAACTTTTACCCTGATCGTCCGAATTGGACGTGCCGCCTGTCTATGAACTCGTGACGTCCCGAACTACGTCACGGTCATAGGTCAAAGTTCATTTAGTTCACCAATCAAAAAGTCATCAATTGACCATACCATTCACAAGGGTAAAATCGTCAAATCACACATTAAATTACAATATGGGAATCCTCGAATTTTCGGGGTGTTACAACCTTCCCCCCTTAAGAAATTTCGTCCCGAAATTTCAAAGAAACAAATGAGGAAATTGTTCTCGCATCTGAGCCTCAGGCTCCCATGTGGCTTCTTCCACATTCTGGTTTCTCCAGAGAATCTTCACGAGAGGGATCGTCTTTCGTCGTAGTACCTTGTCCTTCCGATCCAAGATCTGTACTGGTTGTTCTTCAAAGCTCAAATCCTCCCGTAGTTCAACAGGTTGTTCCCCAAGTACATGAGAAGCATCACGTACGTACATCCGCAACATCGATACGTGGAAAACATCGTGAACTCTCGATAGTTCTGGAGGTAGTGCCAATCTGTATGCAACTCTGCCAATTCTCTCCACGATTTCATAAGGTCCGATAAAACGCGGACTCAGTTTCCCCCGTCGGCCAAAACGGATAATCCATTTTCACGGAGACAACTTCAGGAAGACAAAATCTCCCACTTCAAACTCCAAGTCTCGAATCCGTCGGTCGGCATAACTCTTCTGGCGATCCTGTGCCACCTTCAATCTCTCCTTGATCACGCGAACAGTTTCCATGGTTAAGTCCATCATCTCCGGCCCTACAGCCGCTCGCTCTCCTACCTCCGTCCAGCAGATAGGTGTCCTGCACTGTCGGCCATACAGTGCCTCATATGGTGTCATCCCAATGCTCGCCTGATAGCTGTTGTTGTAAGCAAATTCCATTAATGGCAAATGAGTATCCCAAGAGTCTTGAAACTGTAGTACACATGACCTCATCATGTCCTCCAGGGTTTGAATGGTTCTTTCAGACTGTCCATCGGTCTGTGGATGGAAAGCAGTACTGAAACGTAAGGTTGTTCCCAAGGTAGCTTGCAAACTCCGCCCGAACCTGGAAGTGAAACGCGGATCACGATCGGACACGATCTATTCCGGCGTACCATGAAGTCGTATGATTTCCTTCATAAACAACTGAGCCAGTCGGTTAGGTTTATAGGTTTCCTGAACTGGCAGAAAATGGGCTGATTTGGTTAACCGATCCACGATCACCCATACTCCGTCCACTCCACTCTGAGTCCTCGGTAACTTAAAGACGAAGTCCATGGTGATGTGATCCCACTTCCACTCAGGAATCGGAAGTGGCTGCATAGCCCCATACGGTCTCTGCCGTTCCGCCTTAACCTGCTGACAGGTTAAGCATTTGCTCACGAACTCAGCAATATCCTTCTTCATTCCTGGCCACCAATAATGGTTCCGGAGGGTACTGTACATCTTTGTACCCCCTGGATGCATAGCATAGGCCGAACTGTGGGCCTCCTCAAGTATCTCGGCCCGTAACTCTGCCACTGCAGGTACGCACAAACGGCCCAATTTCACCAGTGCTCCATCGTCCCGGATGGTAAAATCCTGTCTCCCATCCGCATCGACCTCAATTCTGTAAATACAGAGTATCGGATCCTGAAGTTGTGCTTCAATGATCCGATCAATCAGTACTGGTCGCACATGGAAGCTGGCCACAAAGCTCCATGCTCGTCCGTACCCAAAATAACTCCCGCCTTCCGGAGTTCCACCAGCAAGGGAAGATACACCATCCCCAGGTGTGCAATAGTTCCCGCTAATTTCCTGCTGAGTGCATCCGCCACCACATTGGCCTTACCCGGATGGTACTCGATCGTACAGTCATAGTCCTTCAGCAGCTCCAACCATCTCCGTTGTCTCATGTTAAGCTCCTTCTGAGTGAATAAGTATTTAAGACTCTGGTGGTCGGTGTATATCCGACACGTTGCGCCAAACAGATAATGTCTCCAGATCTTGAGAGCATGAACCACCACCGCCAACTCCAAATCATGGGTTGGATAGTTCAACTCATGGGTCTTCAGCTGCCGGGATGCATAGGCGATAACCTTGCCAGTTTGCATCAACACGCAGCCCAGACCTTGCAGCGATGCATCACTGAAGACCACAAACTCCCCACTGTCATCCGGCAATGCAAGGACAGGTGCAGTGGTCAATCGATCTTTCAACTCTTGAAAGCTCTGATCGCACTGCTCGTCCCAGATAAACTTTACTCCCTTCCGAGTCAGACGAGTCAATGGTGCAGCAATTTTGGAGATACCCTCCACGAATCTCCGGTAGTAACCCGCTAATCCGACGAAACTCCGCACCTCGGTCACCGTTGTCGGTCTAGCCCAGTTGGTCACCGCTTCTGTTTTCTGGGGATCCACGCAAATCCCATCCGTCGATATCACGTGTCCCAGAAAACCAATACTGCTCAGCCAAAACTGACACTTGCTCAGCTTGGCGTACAATTGTTCTTGTCTCAGTCTCTCCAAGACCAACCGTAGATGTTCTTCATGTGCACGGGCACTCCTCGAGTATACCAAAATATCATCGATGAACACAATCACGAACTTATCCAGGTAGGGTCGGAAGACCCGGTTCATCAGATCCATGAATGCTGCTGGAGCATTCGTCAAACCAAATGGCATAACAAGGAACTCGTAGTGCCCGTAACGGGTTCGAAAAGCAGTTTTCGGAATATCCTCCTCCGAAATCCTCAGTTGGTGATACCCAGACCGCAAATCAATTTTCGAGAAGCACTGAGCTCCCCGCAACTGGTCGAAAAGGTCATCGATCCTGGGTAGAGGATACTGATTCCTCAGCGTCACCCTGTTGAGTTGTCGATAATCAATACATAATCGGAGACTTCCTTCCTTCTTCTTTACGAACAACACCGGTGCTCCCCAAGGTGAAGTACTCGGTCGGACATATCCCAAATCTACCAACTCCTGCAATTGAGTCTTGAGTTCTCGTAACTCGGCCGGCGCCATCCGGTATGGTGCCTGGGATATGGGTCGGGTACCCGGGAGTAGTTCAATAGTAAACTCAATCTCCCGCGATGGTGGCAATCCAGGTAAGTCTTCCGGGAATTCATCCGGAAACTCACAGACCACCGGTATTTCGTCGATAACCGGAGTATCGACCCGTTCCGACACGACATGCGCCAGATAACCCTGGCATCCCTTCTGTAGAAGTTTGGTAGCAGTAAGTGACGAAATCACTTCAGGAGGCGAACCATCACGTTCCCCCTGAAAGATAACTTCCGGCAAACCCGGGCTCCGCAAAATCACTTGCTTGCTACAGCAGTCGATGAGCGATCCGTGCTCCGATAGCCAATCCATCCCTAGGATTATATCGAAGTCATGGATATCCAGAATAATTAAGTCTGCTGGTAAATCCACATCCTCAATTCTTACCGGGCACCTCCGAATCACCTGATTCACAAGGTACACGATACCCATCGGGGTGCCAACACCCATTTCGTAATCTAAAGCTGATACCACACAATCAAGCATACCAGCACAACTTTTCGAAATAAAAGAATGGGTAGGCCCCGCATCCATTAATACACGTACAAGAAGGTTAAAGATATGTAGTGTACCTGTGACCACGCCTGGAGCAGTCCTCGCCTGCTGCTGGGTCATTGCAAACACTTGGGCCCTCGGCCCTCCGTTCCGTCCGCGCCCGCGCGCGCCACGTCCAGCACCACGGTCACCTCCCTGACCGCGACCTCCATTAGTGTGGGAAGCCGTGCTCTGCACCACACTCGAGCCCCCAGCGTCGTTGTTCTTGGACAACTGCGGACAATCACAGGCATAGTGGCCCTCCTCTCCGCAAGCAAAACAAGTTACTGGCCTTGGCCTGTCCGAATGCCCACCAGATGCACCGCTCCAAGATGAGCGCTGCCCAGAGTTGTGTCCAGATCCTCTGCCCTGAGAGCCTCCACGTCAACCCGACCAGCCACGACCCTTGAAGGATGAGGGTGCTCCCCTGTAGCTCCCTCCCCTGTTGTTCTTACGGCCCGATGGCCCATGATGTGGGCGATCCTGACGTCGCCCCTCCCCCGAAGGTTGTCGTGATTGGTGTGCCGCCAGACTGGCCTCGACACGCACCGCTGCGTCGACCATATCTCTCAGAGAAGCATGAGTGGTAGCAGTCACACTGGCCCGGATCTCCCCTCGGAGTCCAAGCTCAAACCGCTGGCATTTGTCCTCCTCCGTGCTTACGAATGAAGCAGCGAACTGGGAAAGTTTCCCGAAAGTTTGCTCGTAGTCTGCAACAGACATGTCACCCTGCTCCAGCCGCAGGAATTCCGCCTCCCGCGCCGCGCGAAAGGACCGCGGGTAGTACTGGTCCAGAAACCTGGAACGGAAAGCTTCCCAGGTAGTGGTATGGACAGACCACCCAGACATTTCGAGTCCGTGCCACCACTGGTAGGCTCCTCCTTCCAGCAAGAAAGCCGCCAGAGTCACTCGTTCCCCCGGAGGGCAGTGCATCACCGAGAAGATCCTTTCCCACTTGGTGATCCAGTCGTGAGCATCCTCGGGGTTTGATCCCCCGCAGAAAGGAGTGGCTCCCAAACGTTGAGCCCTTTCGATGCTCGCGCATTCCATCTCTCTTTCTAGATCCTCGTCCGTTCGAGTATGAGGAATTCTCCTAGGAGGCATAATCAACTGTTAAGAGGCATAGATCAGAAAACAATATTCTTAAAAGTCGAAAAGTAACTAGTACTAATCGCTAGTCTAGCATGCTGACCAATACCCTAGTACTGACCACAACCTAGTGCTCTGATACCAAGCTGACAGGACCCGCCCCGATCCCACAGGGACCACAAGGGGACGTGCCCTGCTCCCGTTTGACACCCAATAATTCATACCAATTTTAACCTCAAAACATTTAAAAGCATAAATAACCAAATTAAAGTCATACATCAAATCCGAATTAAACGAATGTCAGACAAGGGATGAAATCCAAAATTACAAATTTGGGAGCACGACTCTAAAGTAAACCTGCGGGTACACCGCCCAGCAGGGGTTCAGGTACGCAGAAGTAGATCTATGCCTCAGCCTCTGGTTCCTCCTCTACCTCAGTTTCCCGACCTGGAGGGGTTATCAAAACATTAAGGGTGAGTGGACCGAAACTCAAGTTTATGAAATCGTTTGATAAGTAAAACATATAATTTACCCCTCCGTTTTCCAAACATGCGTGCATCATAATTCAAAATCATAAACCATATAATATGAACCATAAGGCATGTAAATAAACCATAACCATAATTTTAGCCACTGCACTATACACTCCAATCCCGACATCCCTGATGTCTGACGTCCCTGACGTCAATAAGGTCACAATCACAAGGCTACGCGTGCCACTCGGGTCTCAATTTCCGAGTTCAATCCCCGAACCCCGTTCGGGTACAGCATCCCCGATGCTTAGCGTCATAGACGCTGGACGTTCTAGACGTCCGTGACCTCTCCGGGGTACCTCATCCGGAGGAGACAATATAATATGGAAGGATCTATACAGTGCAGTAACAAATACATTTTATTGATATCCACATGCAAACATATATATACATAGATAGAATCCGAACCAATCATTCAGTTTCATCGGACGGGTCTCAAGCCCAAATACCGTGAAACGTGCCATAACCATATTTTCCATATCATCAAAACCATTATTGTTTTAGCATGTGAATAAGTATAATAAACCAGAAAACATTTATGCACGCAAGGGTTTAAGAAAATGGCCCACTCACAGTACAGTCCTGCCGAAAACCGAACGTATACCCTTGTTCTGGTACGATTATACAACCCCTGTCATATCCAAAGTATATGCAAAGGTCAATTTAAACCCCTAACATTCAACCATGAAGCCCTAGACCGAAACCGGCCCGGAAAAGCTACCCGAACACGCTTTCCAAGGCAACAAACCTTATTTTGACCAACCTAATGATCTCCGATCGACCCGAAACCACCGCCAATGGATCCGGATCGTCGAAACCTAAAGAATGGTGGTGGTCCCACCAGAAACACTGTTCACACGCGCCCCCACGCGCCGGTCAACGCGGCGGTCAACGCTGGAACAGTCATGCTGACGTCATCGCTGACGTCACTGCTGACGTCAGCATGACGTCATGCTGACGTCATCTGACAGCTGTCAGATCTGACATGTCAGACTCTGACAGGTGCCACGTGTCAACATCCGATTGGTCCACCTCACTGATCTGTCAGGCCACGTGTCAGATCTGACATGTGCCACGTGTCAGCACGGCACTGGTCCACGTCACTGACATGTGAGTGACACGTGGCAGTCCCTGATTGGTCCACGTCACTGACATGTCAGTGCTGACTGTGCACTGACATGTGACACGTGTCGGCTTACGGCTGGTCCACGTCACCTGACAGACTGACAGGGTGCCACGTCATCACCGCTGTCCTCAGACGGGTTGACCCGAAAACCTGCAACTCGGGTCGATCAGACCCGCGATCAAGACCCGGTCACCATTTCTTCATTTCTCCATCATTTCTGTCCTAGTTTGTTCCTAGGTGCTCGTCTCAATCCCAGAAAGGGTTTTATGGAATCAAAATCGAGAAAAACAGACAGGATCGAGGGCTTACCTCGAAGAACAGAACCGGTTTCCGTCGCCGTTTAGTCGCCGCCCTGAGCTCCTCCGGCCACGAGTTCAATTCCAGTAAGTCCCTGGCAGTTCCTAGAGTCTATTAGGATTCAATAAGGACAAATCAAAACGCGGGAAATGGGTTTACCAAAAACTGGGTTTGAAACCGTCACGGTTTCCCCCTGCTTCCTTCCTCGCCGCCGTCCTCCGCCGTGATCACTGCCGTCGCTCAGCCTCACCAGGGAGTCCCCCAACACGCAGACACAGTGAGTGGGTGATTAGCTGGGATGCTTGATCGAAATGGACAGAGTGTGCGATTCGGGTAGGAAATATAAAGAAATGGAGGGAAGGAAACGGACGGCCCAGATTTGATCTCCATGATTAGATCAAGGGCTCAGATTAGATCAGGGGTTTTCAATCCAAGGGCTGGAATTTAAAGCTGATTTAAATGTTAATTAATCCAATAGTGGATCTGATCCAATCTAGCCAATGGGTGAGTGACACTTGTCACTCACCAGGTGTCCTCCAATCAGATTTCCTGAATTTAATATTCGACACGAAAACCGAGACACGAACTTCCCGAATTCACGTTTCTGACCATAACTTCCTCGTACGAAGTCCGATTTCGGCGTGCCGCCTGTCTACGGACTCAGGACGTCGAGGCCTACCCAACGGTCCTTAAGTCAACTAAAAATTAGTTGTCAAAAGAAAAGTCAACATTTTCCCCCGAGAGTCCAAATTACGGTAATGCCCCTGAACTTCCGATAGTCATAACTTTTACCCTGATCGTCCGAATTGGACGTGCCACCTGTCTATGAACTCGTGACGTCCCGAACTACGTCACGGTCATAGGTCAAAGTTCATTTAGTTCACCAATCAAAAAGTCATCAATTGACCATACCATTCACAAGGGTAAAATCGTCAAATCACACATTAAATTACAATATGGGAATCCTCGAATTTCCGGGGTGTTACATCATCGTTAAAAGTCCATTTGACCGCCCGAACAAAAAGTCAACATTTTTGCCCATCCTAGGGGCAAAATCGTCATTTCGCACCGTCCGTCCGAAAATACCCAACTAAACACCGATTAACTTTACTAATCTGTCATTAACTACTAATCGAATCCCGATTTCCGGGACGGGTCGTTATAAACAAGGCTTGCGAGCTCTTATGTCTTTCCTATCTTCTGGTTGATCTATGCCTCACATTACCTCAAGTTCACCTTCTTTGGTGTGATAGTGTTGCTGCTAGTCAACTTGCCCATAATCTTGTCTTCCACGACTGCACCAAACACGTGGAGATTGATGTTCACTTCATTCGTGAGCAGGTTCAACGCTGTTCTCTTCGATTGGCTCACGTTCGTTCAGCCGATCAACTTGCAGATATGATGACACACGGGTTACACACTCCTCAGTTTGAAGGTTTTTTAGTTAGGAGTTATTCCAGTTGTATTCCAGCTGTCATTGGACAACTACTAAGTTAGTTAGACAGTTAGGAAGTTATAAAATACTACATGATGTGTGATTAGTATAAAGAAGGAAAAACGAAGTGTAATGTGAGTGTGTGTGACAGTGAATCAATGAAATAAATAGAAAATTCAGTCTCAAATTCTCTATAGTTCTCTCTCAAATTCTCTTAAACTCTTTCTCTTCCTTCATCTGTCTATTTCTTCACTGATCACCATGAATTCAATCATAGACAAGCTTAGGGTTATCTAGATGGCATGGTTTAGTGGGCCCTACCGACCCGTTGGGTTGTTGATCATTGAGGTGCAGGGCTTCTTGCCTTGGAAGTGGTTGATGATTGCTGGTATTCGAGAGTTAAGACTTTGGGGGTGCCAAATGAAATTTTGAACTTATAAATATTAAATGTACGGTTAAGTAAGATAAATGTGTTTTATTTACATGTAATGTTAGAAATCAAATTCTAACAAATTGATGTCTTTATTAAATTGATTTGTCTACTAGATTTGGTTATTTGATCTACTTGTTATCTTTACAAATTAGATTTTTCAATTATTTATAGGAGTTATATTATTATTAGATTTTTTTTTATCTCTAATACAAAGGTCTTTCTAACTTTTTATTATAACCTCAAAAAAAATTTGGGAAATTGATGGAAATGGGTGATTTGGCAAAAACTTACTCAAACATAGAAGCCTTCAAAATTTATTTACAAAAATACATACTATAAATATCTTATATTAACTTTCTTCCTCTCTGCCCCTCCTCCCGCCGTGACTTGAAATTTTTTTCCTCCCAAATCTTGTTATCTAGGCACTAAATATTTAGGAAAGTCTTCATCTTCTCATCGTTGTCTTCTCATTGTTCTTATTGTTCTCATTTTCTCATTGCTCTCATCTTCTCATCGATCTCGTTCATCATCATTCGCAACCATGAATTTGAATCAGGCATCCTTCACCTGTCTACGCCTCTATTTTTTCTTAATTTGTATTTTGGGTGTTTTGTACTTGTTGAGTTTGTTTAATTATGTGTTGGGCATCAAACAAATTAAAAGAAATAACCAATTGGAGAGCGAGGAAGATGAATTTGTAGGTGTGAGGTTGGAAATAAGACGTTGAAGGCCAGAAACTATTTTTGAATATGCATATTTGATATGAGATTAGATCTGATATGGGTTCAATGACATATTAGACTATAAAGACACTATCAGACTATAGGGACAATACTATCAGACTATGGAGATAGCACACAACATTAGTTGATGAAATTTTCGAAATTGCATACATCTCCCTATAGTCTGATAGTTTCATCATAGTCAAATAGGGTCCTTATAATCAAGTAATGTCCTCATATCAATTTCAAAAGTTTCATCAACTAAGGTTGTTTGTCGTCTTCATGACCTGATAGCCTCTATAGTCTGATAGTGTCCTTCAACCCAGATCACATCTAATCTTAGATCGGATCTATAGATTCGAAAATAATTGCTATGTCCTTTAACATAGCGTCTTCTTCCTAACCTCGCACTTAAAAATTCATCTTCTTCACTCCCCAATTAGTTATTTCTTTTAATTTGGTTGATGCCCAACACATAATTAAACAAATTCAACAAGTACAAAACACTCAAAATAAAAATTAAGAAAAAAATTAGAGACATAAAAAGATGAAGGATGACTAATTCAAATTTATGGTTGTCTGATGATGAACGAGAATGATGAGAAGATGAGAACGATGAGATGATGGGAACAATGAGAACGATGAGAGCGATGAGAAAATGAGAGTGATGAGAAGATGAGAGCGATGAGAAAATGAGAGTGATGAGAAGATGAGATCGATGATAAAATGTGATCGATGAGAAGATGATAGGTGTGAGAAGATGAGAGCGAGAAGATAAGAGCGATAAGAAGATGAGATCGATGAAAAGATGTGATCGATGAGAAGATGATAGGTGTGAGAAGATGTGAGCGATAAGAAGATGAAAGCTCTTCCAAATTGTAAAAACTATCATATATATAATGTGTAATTTTGTAAAGGGATCTTAAAAGTTTCTATTTTTAAATAACTTTTTGGCAAACTATTTATTTTCACCAATTTTCCAAAAAAAAATTACACTAATTACTCAATCAAATTATATCCATGACATGGAAGATAATATATATTGGTGGCATCTGTAAAAGTAGAAGAGAAAGAATAACAAGTCATTTAATTGTAAGTGGCTTATAATTAATTTCATAATAAAACTCTTTTTTCTGATGCATCTGAATCAATCAGGTAGCCCTTTTCGTTTGGTTCGTTCTTATTGTTAAAGTAGGTGATGAGTAATGCTTAAAATCTTCATGATTGTACTAATTTGTCGATTTTACTAGACCCACTTCTCATCAAGTTGGCCCCAAGTCTCTTTCCGAGTGCACTTCCCCATGTGAACGTACCACTATTGCTAGGATACGACCTATAGCTAGACGTTTCTCATTTCGGCCTCATGCACCCTGAAAACAAATAGAAACAAATTAACCATTGTACCTTGGATATTATATAATATCACCAGTATAAAGTGTGTAAATGCATAAGTGTGTATGAAATAGTTACATGTAAGGTTTTTTCTCTTAATAATATGAGTAATAATGATATGAAGTAGAATGATAACCATTATCTATCTATTAAAAAAGAAGAAGAAGAGAATACTGTTCATTTTATAAAATTGTGAAAATCTTGAGCAATCTAAAAAAAAAAAATTCTCTATAAAGAAACGGCCAAAACTTAATACCCGATGTGTAGAGCAATTTATGGAGTAGTGAAAAAGGTACTAGCTAAATTGGTAGATGGAAAATTCAATGCCCAAATAGTCTCGTTGCCGAACAGTGCTCAAGATCTTTGAATCAAAAAAATAAATTGACCCTAACTTGGATCTTATCAACACAAATACCTAAGAGATATTGGATGCGGCCCCTTGACCTGGCATTCCACTCCACTTGGGCAGTGATAGAGATGTGAGTAATAGAGACAAAATTAAACAATATTACAGAAAATTAATAATGAGATTTCAGAATGTGAAAGCAGTGGAGGTAAGATACACTTTGGAATGTCTTTTCGGAAATAGAGATTATAAAATCTCAGAGATGTCAATTCTGTAAGCTATACTTGACATCAGATGCCAAAAGAAATATTAATTTATGATTAACAAATTAATTATCAAAAGGATGCGTAATTAACAAGTTGAATGTAAGTTAGTGGTTACTGAGGTGGTCTCAGCAAAAGGTAGGAGACAAGTATGGAAGTAGGTAAAGCTAGCTGCCATTAGGCTCCCTACGCTTGTAATGGACATATCACTTACAAAGCACCCCACACTATGCCTTACAGTGGACAAAATTAATATCTATTGTTAATTAGTTTGTTTATTTCTTAATTACATGCGGATTTGCGAAATATATTGTGATGCTATGAGACCTACAGCATCATATATGTACTTCCAGAAGCACCTCAATCTTATTTGTCTTTGTCTTTGGCTCGCAACTTGACGGGTCAACATTATTCAACACAAGTGATGGATCGATCACCATAATAATGTAAGAGTTCAAAAATTATAAAGTTCCCAGCGCACCAACTGTAATTTTTGATATCATCTAATCATACACTTATCGTTATTGATCACAAAACACTTATCGTTTTGCAACTGATTAATAGCTATTATAAATATATTATATTGAGCAGCAATAAACTCTTGCTAGCTTTCTCGATCTTCACACGTAGACGAAGAACGCTCCCATTGGTAAATCTTAATTAACAATATGATCATTTGTCCTTAATTAATTAATAATTGTACGTGATTAATGGAGTCTGGGCCATTCCCGTTTTCTGCCCTACAATGTGCATCTACTTACCCTAGACCTGCTACTTATCCCTGAGCATCAGGCCTCGTCATGGTGACGTAAGCTAGCTAGATCGACCCGGCCCTCTCAGTAGGCTGGCCAACCTGCTGATCGGACTTCGGAGTGTGCCCAATAACCGCCGACCGAGGAGAAACTTAGCGCTTCCCTAACCCCATGTCGACCCCGCAGAACCTTCGCAGGACCCACTTTACGAGCCACGTCACCCAGAGGTGAAGCTGCCGCAGAAGTCAGGAACACGTCGTACGTGTCAGCACCTAACTAAAGGAGCATGAATCGCTCGCGTTGAATGAATGGAGAGACTTCTCTCTCAGTCCCTCAGTCAACATTGTCTCTTCTTTCTAAAAGATAACTTTGTTAATTAATTACCTAGTTCTTACTAGCTTGAAGTCAGTTATGGACTAGACCAATTTTGATGATATACAGGACATAAAATCACCATTTTCGAAAGTAAAAACAAAGCACTGACACAGAAGCTCATTGACATAGAAGCTTTGATAGTTTCCGTAGTTATATACTTAATTATACGGGTATCATGTTTATTATTCTAATCATTTTTATGAGTCTTCATCTTGATAAAAAGAAAAGCAAATTTTCTGCTGTGGCCAAGGTTCCGCTGCCACTGATGTTCCCCATGGGGGGCACCGGTGCATGCTGGGAATAATTAAAATTGGAACTAAACCTCAACTAGCTAAGGGGACTACGTAAATGCTAATCCATATTCAACTTTTATTCTACAATTAATTTTCGATTTAAAAGACTACTAAATTGATATCACAGGTAACATTTAACTCAACATAGAACGAAATATGTGTTATAAGTTGAATCATCTATAAATAAAACACATATAATCGATTAATTAAATAAATAAAAAATTTCATTCTACCATGGAAATATCTCTTCGTGCCATCTTTTTAATTTATCAAATCGTCATTGTAACATATATTATAATCAGAACTGTTTATTCTCTAAATCATCATGTCAAGATCATCTTTGTAAAAAAAAATCAACAAGCTAGATTGGAGGGCATTTAGTAATTCATAAATATCAAATAAATCAATGATTTTTGTAAAAATTAAGATTTTTATAACACAGTCATTTAATTGATATATACGAGTAACTAAATAATTTGCAATCTTATTTATTTTTTACGGAGATGATCTTGATATGATGATTTAAAGAGTGAATGATGCTTATAATAAATATACAAAGATAATTCACTAAATCGAAATAGTAATACGAAGAGATACTATCAAAATGTGATGCAGTATTGCCTATTAAATAATAGTATCTACTCGCTTGCTACGTGACATTAAATTTTCCAGCACCATCCAATTTATCTGATTTGTGGCATAGACTCATAATGGTGTTTTTGTCAATTACACAATTGTTAGTGCTAAATTAATGAGATTAACTAAGTAAAAACTTAATTAGGTGGGCGAGAGGAGCTCAGGTTAATTCAATTGTACATGATTTGTGAATGGCAAGCATGACTAGTACATTTGTCTAATCAGGTGGAAAAAGCAGGAAGCCATATATTGATGCTCCATCTTTTCTTTGTCTTGATCATCACTCTATTGGATTTTGCCACATAATTAATTACGTAATATATGGCCTCCTTTCGAAGCCTAGCATTATATTTAACTGTGTAATTAACCTTTCGTCTGTGTCGGGAATTAAGAGGATGCAAGTTTCTTTTTTTTTATTGTGTTAAAAAAATCAGAGTTTATGCCTCTTTTTAAAAAAGTCATTGGTGAGGAAAATTGAGGTTTTATTCTAAATTTAATTAATAATTATGGGATATTGATACTTAAGTTTTTATAAATTTTTATAAAATTATGGAACATTTCAATATGAAATTCTTATTTTTTTCATATTCTTTAGAAATGTACTAAATTTTAAAACAGAAATACAATAGTGTATTATTTTCAATAAACGCTCCTCGACAATCGAGACCCGTGAATTTAAAGAATGTCTTCATTTCTTCTTAAATGACGGTACGTAGGCACTTGACGACAAATAACCCTATGGCATCTGTCTTTTAATTGGCTCCATCAAATTGAAATATGACATTGTATATTAGGAAAATTTTTAGTATATGTGCCAAAATTACACTAATTTCTTGTTCAAAATAATAACATAGGTCCTTTTGTTACGTCTTTCGTTCAAAAGGGGCACATGCAAAGCAAGCGCATGAGCAATAGTGTAGAAAAGACATTTCAATGCCTATGAACTGAAATGTTCTTCAAATTAAATGAGGTAATCGCGAGGGTGCAAACTAGGCAAAGCAAGCAAAAAGGGTTCAAATGGGTTTTTGAATTAGAGAGATTGAGAGTGAAAAGCTTGATTTGATTCACCAAAAAAGCTTCGATTTTGCTTTTTTCGGTGTTGCATTTTTTACTAAGGCGGATTTAGGTTGGAAATTGGGTTGGGCAGTCGCGGATTGTTTCCGAGTTTGGGAAAAATAGGGCGTAGTTTCGATGCTTCTATTCATGGTGGGGTATCGATTTCAGTCTCATTCTGAGAGATCTAAGTGCGTTAAGTCGCTAAGACTGAAAATTTTGATATTGGTTTGGGATCTTGTAGTACAATTTCCTTGCTTTTTTTTTTTTTTGTTCTTGGTTTCGTTGGTTAAATCTAGGTGATAACTCTTGCAATTAATCTCACCTTCACGGTTTCTCACCCATACGGTGGCGATGGTTGTAAGAGAAAGAGATGAGAAAATAGGGTTATTGTTGGGTCTTAGACAAATCTCTGTTTAGGAGGGAGAACTCCATAAAAAAACCAAAAACAACAATCATAATATGGTTGAATTTATATATTTGGGTGGAAAGTGCTCGAAAATATATAAAAATTTGAATATTTTTTAGCTTTAACGTGTAGTACAGATATTGGTTAAATTGATTAAGTTAGGTTTAAACTTGAAAATTATATGATTTGTTTGATCTTAACTTTTGGCGCTGCGTGAGTATTCTTGACATGACAAGTTGATTAATATTGCTTGAAGCTTGAAAAATATATAATTTGTTTGTTTTTTCTTTAGTATGGAGTGAGAATTTTGACAAATATTGTTAAAATTGGAAGATAATACAGATATTTGCACTCTGGAATTGAACCACTTTGGATTGCTGGAAAAAAAAAAGGTTATGAAGGTGGAAAGGTATGTCATGTTGATAACTGTGTTGTTAATTACCTGTCATTGGTGGAATTAAAGAGGTATGGAATAGAACTAGGATATCAAGTAGATCTTACTCAAAGTGAAACAAGTTTGAAGGTGTTTCAAAGTGTGGTTGGTAACAGGAGTGAAAAGGTAGTTAAGGAGGTTGTGGATGATGGCTATATACATGGGATAGTAGCTAGCATGTCAGCTGATAGGAATATTGTTGTGTATTTCTATGAGTCTTCTGATAATTACACCATTCTAAATGAAGACCTCGATGTATACCGAGCCAATTTGGGTGTTGATGAGCACGTGGGTGATACTGAAAATTAAGGTGGTCATGAGGAAGCTGTATTTGTTCATGAGGAAAATGTAGTTGTTCCTGAGGAAGCTGAAACTGGTAATGCAAAGGAAGATGGTGCAAATGATGAAGATGAAGATGGTGCAAATAATGAAGAGGATGAAGAGACATTTAAAGACCCTGATTATGGGGTTAGTGACGATGAATTGGACCATCAAGCACCCGAAGATACAATTGGGCAGGTAATGAAGAAGCTAGTAGGCATGAACAGGCGGCAGGCAAACAGGCCACTGCGATGGACCTAGATTGGGTCCTCTCTACGAATCCATGAATTAAGATATCTTCATGTGATGCAGACAGTGAGAATCTTCATTATAGCTATGACATTGAAGTTGCAGGATGTTCAATAAATAATATGTTCAAAAAGAGGGACTGGAAGATGAATAATGCCAAGCAGTTCAGGCAACATACAGATCTCACCAACCCAACATTCAGATGGGGAATGAAATTTTCAAATAGACAAGAATTGAAAGAAGCTATAAAGGAGTATTCGATTTTGAATGGGAGGAAAATCATTTTTCCAAAGAATAACAACTTGAGAGTTAGAGCATAGTGTGCAAGGAACGAGAACCATTCCAAATTTTTGATACTTGGATCGAAGATTGATAAAAATGAGGATACGTTTGAAATCAAGACTCTACAATTAGAGCATGAGTGTTCAAGGCTTGATAATATTGAGATGGTTGTTAGAGAGGTTTGCTAATAAGTTCATGAGAAACTCCAAATGAGATGTTAGTGCATTTCAAGGAGAGGTCCTGGAGCAGTATATGATAGAACATTTCTAGGCATCAAGTTACAGAGGTAAGTGAACATATACTGGAAGGCATGATAGGACCCGTCCCTAATTTTTAGGAAAAATTGGGTCGGTCCTGGTCCCGTCTAACAACTTTTTGCTAAATAAGAGATTTTCTCGACCTTTAGCGTACTTCCATCTAGGTCCATTAACCAAATAAAACCTTCCCTTGCCGGGTTTCGCACACGTCCAACCCATTTACCCTGTGTTGGGTAAGAGAATCGACTAATTCAATCATATTCAAATTCCATTTAAGTTTTTTATCGTTAATGTTATGTGCATCATTAGTCGCTCTTATATGCTCTAAATTTATGTTGTATAAATTAAACCATAATAATAAGATAAAGTAAGTATACTTATATGACCAAACCAAGCATTACCATACACTCTTAAAAAAATAGCTCGATGTATGTTCTTAGGTGGATGTCTTTTCCATAAACAATGACTAAACATAACCAATTATGACCAAATATACTAAGTATAGTACCATAGGCTTTTTCATGGTAAAAGTCCTTAACAATATAAATGTATATCATTAACAATAAGAGTAAATCATTATTACACCCTAAATGACTTTTACTTTTATTTAAAACTTTTAATACTTGTATATTAAACAAAATAAGACCTTGCTTCAAACTTTTTTTTATTCAAAAGTCCCTAAACAGAATTTGTAAGTAATAAATTTCACATTTACCCTTTTATATCTCAATATAGAGAATGCGTGAGTTATTGAGAATTTCTTTAAGCAATTAAAAATAACATTGTCTTTTTTTATCCTCTTTGCCTCATGTGCCCCTTAGTGTTTGATTTCTTTGGTCTCTTGGGACCTTTATTATATTATGCATATAATAAATATTATATATGTATACTATATATATTGTATATAGTTACAATTGAATTTTTTCTATAAAATAAAAAAAATAAAGTCTGTATTATCTGGAGTTCAACGGTAGGGTATATAATTTTTTTTTGGAGGGGGGGGGGGGGGGGGGTGTGAGGGGTGTGATGCTTGAGACGGTGATGGAAAATCGTACGCGAGAACTACTTAAAAATGGTGAGATCATTAGTGAAAGAAGGACCAACGACGATGAAAGAGGAGTAGGCGGAGTTAGTCTTCTTTGAAGATCGAGGAACAAATCGGACAATTAGGAAGAAGTCTTCTATAGAGGGAAAGCCTGTTAGGGTTCAAATGACATGATCCACCCCCAATCCCCCCGGATTAAGGGTTAAGTCATACTCCCGTCTAACTCACGTGCGACACGAAGGCTGACTGACGACCAACCTCCATGTAACACGTAAGCCGGACAAGGGATTCCCAAATGAACCGTCCAAAAACTTTCGGACTTTCCAGAGTGCACAGGACCTACTGTGGATCGCATGTGTGATGTCTCCGTCTCTCGAACAACAGCCCGCACCGCAACAACCTGAAGGGTATCAAAAACATAAAAGACTAATACCAATTTGACGCATGCCGCCTGTCGTTGTACTCAGGGGATCGAGACCTACCTAACAGTCCTCGAATTACGTGAAAAATCCATGTTGTATGAAAAGTCAACAAATTGCCCATTTTGACCAAATTACCCTTGAACTTCCGAGCATCATAACTTTTTCCTCGAATGTTGGAATCGGACGTGCCACCTGTCTACGGACTCGTGACATCACGAACTATGTTACAGTCATCGGTTAAAGTCTATTCGACAGCCCAAATCAAAAGTCAACCTTTTTACCCATTCTAGGGGAAAAATCGTCATTTCGCACCGTTCGTTCGAGATCACCCAATTAATCACCGATTAACTTCACTAATCCATCATTAACCACTAATCTAATCCCGATTTCAAACTGGTCATCCCACGGGGTTCCTTAAATCATCCTCTTCATACGGGTTATCGAACCCACGACATCCACTAGCTCACCATAACCTCCACTCGGGTCGTCACACCCAGCTAAGACCATCCCTTATCGTAAAGTCTACACACCAACGTCAACCAGTAACCAACGCAAGGGGGGAATCCCTCAGATCATCAAAGTCGTTTCTTATACCCCGCAGCACGAGGCATCCGGCTACTCATAGCCGCACAAATCCAATCTCAACCAATCTGACCAAAAGGTCACCAATCCATACTATCATCATCCGACCTAACAAGCCACCATCAACCGGCCTCCTCGGCCCACGTATACCACCAGCTCAACAGGCTATTATCAGGCTCCACATGCTGACCAGTCTTAACCACGCTGGCATACATCCGACCCTATGGTCCAATCAAGTTGGTTGGAACCAATTTCGAGCCCTACCATGGACGGTAAGAGAAAAACCTGTTAAAATCTTCTTTAACTTCAAAAATGGTAAATCATGTTTCAAGGGTTAATAGGTGATTTGGTTAATTGAAACAAGGTTTGGAGGCCAAAAAGGAACAAGTGGACTTGAAACCACGACGGGAGGTGGCCGGAAGTGGAAGAACACGACCGCGGGGGGGAGGGGGGAATGGTCGGTTCATCTTTCTACCCTTGAACTTCCGAACATCTTAACTTTTTCCTCGAATGTCAGAATCGGACGTGCCACCTGTGTAACAACCCGTCCCAAGAGCCGGGATTAGTAGAGTGAATAAGGTGTGATTATTGAGGTTAAGCAGTGGGTAGGTGGTCCCGATGGGTCCATGAGCATAGAATGACGATTTTGCCCCTAGTTCGGGCAAATAGTTGACTTTTAGTTGGGAGGTCGATTGAGTGTTGACCGGTGACTAGGACGTAGTTTAGGACATCACGAATCCATAGGCAGGTGGCACGCCTGATTCCGACATCCGAGGAGGAAGTTGTGATGTTCGGAAGGTCGAGGGCATAACCGTAATTTGGGTAAATTAGGGGGAAAAGTTGGCTTTTTGAATAATCGAGTTTTGGTAGGTTGACCTAGGATGGTTAGATAGATTTCGTCGTCCTGAGTTCGATGACAGGCGGCACGTATTCATCGGACTTACGAGACGAGAGTTACGGGTCTAGGAAGTTTCGGTAAAACCGTAAAAATGTGTAAAACAGGAGGGTATTTGGGTCTTTTTGGCTTTTGGGGATTTGTGCAGAGAGAAGCAAGATGGACGGCTGGGGTTTAAGCAGGTGGGATAAGGATGGACTGGATTGTGACACATGGCATTTGTGTAGTGGGTTCTGGGGGGTTCTTCTGTGTGTGTGCGGTCCTAACTACTTGGGTGAACCCGTGTGTGCGTGTGTGGTTCTTCGACAAGCACAGAGAAACAGAGTGAGTTTGTGAGGGAGAATTGAGGAAGGATCTTGGCTGGTATTGAGTGCGGGTGAGTGAGGGAGAGACAGGGAGGTCAGTGTGAGCTGGTGGTGGTGACTTGGTGGTGCAATCGTGCACGGCGGCACGGCGGAGGTGCGGAGGAGTTTGGGGGAAACAGGGAGCCTGAGAGTTCGAGGTGGTGGCTACGCCGTGAGGTGAGGCAAACCAAGGTAAGGGGAGGCTGAGGAGGTTGCAAGGAGTCCAACGATCACAGTGGTAGGCGGCGGTGCGCACGGCGGAGCTGCAACCGAAGGGTAAGTCTTCCTGCTCTGTTTTTCCCGTGATTTTCATTTGGAAAGTCGTGGGTCTGGGCTGAGAGTCGAGAGGATTGGAGGTCGGGATAGTGTTCAGGGAGGTCCTAGGTGTCGACTAGGATGGTCGCCGTGACGGGGGTGTCCACGGCGGAGCTCGGGCGATGATGAGCACTCTGATGCTCTGTTTGGCCATGAAGTTCAAACGGTGAGTCGACGAGTTTGGGGGTGAGTCGAGGGTAACGGAGGTTTGGTCTAGGTTCAGTGAGGTCTTAGGGACCGTCTGGTGTCACCACCGTGACGGGAGGTGACCGGAGTAGAGGAGTCGTGAAACAGGGGGACATTGGCCGTCTGGTTTTGAGTTTAGTCGACGGGCTAGGGACAGTGTCGAGGTGAACGGAGTTGGGGAATCGATAGGGTTGGTCTGGACGAAGCTGCAGGTGAAAGAAGGGGCTGAAATGGTGGCCGGACGGTGGAGAATGCTTCTCGCCGGTTCAAGCTACGGCGGCCGGTTCAGTACAGTGCGGGAGGTTGAAGATGGCACTGTAGCTGGCGCGTGAGTGCCACGCGCAGCCACTTTGGGCGGCGCGTGGGGGCGCGTGCGGCGGCGGATGGAAAAGTGATCAACATGGTTTTTGGTCTAGGAGTTATGGTGAGTTCAATGGAGTTGGTTTCGGGTCAATCGGAAGTCGTTTGAGTTTAGTTCCGCGAGGGTGCATGTTTAGGGTCCCGGGTTTTAAGTCTTTGGTTTGGGGAATTTTAAGGAAATTAGGTAGTTGTGTCGTAGACGTATTAGTGACATAATTTGACGGTGTTTGACAGGATCGGGATTTCCCGAGGAAGCCGAGGAACGGGCTGGACGTTCGGGACGCGAGCAGGGCTCAGTAATGTGAGTGGACCCTTTTCTTAAACTCGATCATGCATAACTGTTTTTATATACGTTTTGATGGTTTTACTTAAGACACTATGTTTATTGCATATGTTATGATGGTTTTACGTGATTATACGTGATTGAGATGTTTGCACGTTTTTCGAGACGTTTTCGGGATTTTGCACGTTTTTCGAGAAAATGCTGGTTTTCGGATTTTGATGCCACATTTGGGGATTTCCACCTATAAAGGTTTTCTGATAATGATAAATGGGTTATGAAATATGATTTGTGATTACATGTGGTTTTGGTATGAAAATGGATATTTTTCCGGATTTGGGTTCGGAATGACGGTTCTGAACACCGGAAGGGCTTTGGACCAGTGGTTTCGAATTCGGGTTTGGATGTGGATTGGTAAATGGTTTTCAAATGATTTTGGGATTGGATTTGCTGGATCTGGATATTGGGTTTAAAGACCCGGATTGAGTTTAAAGACTCGGATATATTGATTTTCCCCCGTAGGCCTTGAGTTTAAAGACTCGGGAGTTTAAAGACTCGGATATGATTAAGGCCTGGATTGAGTTTAAAGACTCGGGAGTTTAAAGACTCGGATAGGTCCAGCAGGTTCGATCGGGAAATGAGGATTTGATACGGTTTCTGATACTCATGTTATGGTTTCTTATGATATTTTATAGTGTTTCTGTTTCTTATGATGTTTTATAATGATTATTTTATAACTGTGTTCATAACTGTTGGTTATGCATGTAGTTTTCAAAACGGAGGGTTAAACTCGGTTTTTGATAAATGGTTTTAGAAACTTTTCTGTTATTATGGTCCACTCACATCTTCTGGTTTAACTTGCCCTCCAGGTTGTGGAGCTAGCGCGGGGTCTTAACGTCAAGGCAGTGTCCGAGGCATAGAAGTGACGTGAGGGATCCTAGAATAGTTTAAAGTCTTCCGTGTGCGTGTAACTTATCGTTTTTTTTATTTTCCTTGTATTTTCGTACTATGCTCTGTAAACGATAACTTCAGGATATTTTGGTTAATTACTCCTGCGTCTGACTGGGTTTGAGTGAGTTTTACTTGGGTGTTGTGTCGGGGAGTTATACGGGAGCGGGATTTACCTCGGATTTCGGGGTAAAACCGGGGTGGGTCCTGACAATTGGTATCAGAGCATAGGTTTGTCGAGTTTGTTGGGTCTGTTGGTTTGTGAGGTTGTGTTTTAGATATTTGACTACTTCTATGCCTCTTTCAGCGTGCGGTTGACGATGCCTCCGAGACGTAGACCCTCTCCACAACCTGAAGAAGTAGCAAGAGAGACGGAGAGTACGACGATTGAGCGAGCCCAGCGGCTCGGAGCTACGACTTTTAGTGGCGGGGTTGATCCTGAGGAAGCCCAGAGGTGGATTACCAGACTTGAGCGGATTTTTGCGGTGATGCATTGTCCGCTGGAGGAGCGAGTATTGTTGACTGCCTTTTTACTGGATGGTGCGGCGTACGAGTGGTGGTATACCCTCGAGTTGTCCGGTTGGGATGCCCATAGTGTGACCTGGGAGACGTTTAGGGAACGGTTTCTGGAGCAGTATTATCCTCATTCTTTCCGGGATGCCAAGGAGGCGGAGTTTCTGCAGCTCCAGCAGGGGAATATGACAGTGGCAGAGTATGAACGGAAGTTCCGGATGTTGTCTCGGTTTGCTTCTGCTTTTGTGGCCACTGAAGCCGAGAAATGCCGTAGGTTTGAGTTGGGTTTGCGAGGTGAGATTCGAGCCGTAGTGACGGCTGGATCTTTTACTACCCTCCGAGACTTGTCGAATGCTGCGGTGCGAGTTGAGGCTAGTTTGCCGGTGCGACGCCGGGAACCATCGATTCCTGGAGCTTCGAGCCAGCGGACACCGAAAAGAGGTAACTTCAGTGGATCGTCCTCGTCGGGCGATGATCGTTTTGGTAGGCCTGGCAGTGCCCAGAGTTCAGGATTTTGGGGTTACCGAGCACCGCCGACTCCGCAAGCGAGTGCGACGTCGGTAGCATCTACAGGGAGACCGACAGTGGACCAGGCTGGAATGTGTGTTTCTACTGTGGGGAGCGAGGTCATTTTCGACGTGAGTGTCCACTGTTGCCACAGGAAGGTGGTGTAGGCAGGGGAGCAGCGGAGTCTGGACAGAGTACAGCGTCAGGGACAGCTGGCACGAGAGGAGTTGGTACCACGAGTGGTTCGAGAGGACGTGGTAGAGCGTCGGGATCTCAGGCCCGTGTGTTCTCGATGACTCAGCAGGAGGATCAGGCGATACCAGATGTGGGGACAGGTACTTGTTTTACTTTTGGTTGTTCTGTCGGTCTAGGAGTTCGCCTAGAGGACTTGGAGTGTACAGTAAGTTCCGTAGCAGGTTGACGGGAAGTATAGGAAAGGAGTGACTATAACTGATCGATCTGAGACTATTGAAGGAGAGAACCCACAAGCTAGAGTTTGCCTTTAGGACTTTGTGGAGTTATTCCGACCGTGGCCGGAATCGCAGCCGAGGGAGATGGGTGGACGATTGTTTGGGTTAGTAGTCGAGTTGGTTTGGGAAGGTAGGGTGGTTGTATACGAGGATGTACTCTATGACTTCTATCGGGTACTCCACATGAGGTATTGTAAAATACCTTTGTTTGCTGTTCATAGAGTTTCCTTTGCGTACACCAGGTAACCGTAGTTGGAGCTGGTGTGAAATACCCAAGGTGGAGATGATAGACAGGAAACCCAGGAGAGGTTGTTGCTGACCTAGTGTTATTTACCGGGTAGGAGACCCTAGGTGTTGGGAACTAGCTGTGGAATTTCGGGGACGAAATTCTATTTAGGTGGTTAGATTGTAACAACCCGTCCCGAGAGCCGGGATTAGTAGAGTGAATAAGGTGTGATTATTGAGGTTAAGCAGTGGGTAGGTGGTCCCGATGGGTCCATGAGCGTAGAATGACGATTTTGCCCCTAGTTCGGGCAAATAGTTGACTTTTCGTTGGGAGGTCGATTGAGTGTTGACCGGTGACTAGGACGTAGTTTAGGACGTCACGAATCCATAGGCAGGTGGCACGCCTGATTCCGACATCCGAGGAGGAAGTTGTGATGTTCGGAAGGTCGAGGGCATAACCGTAATTTGGATAAATTAGGGGGAAAAGTTGACTTTTTGAATAATCGAGTTTTGGTAGGTTGACCTAGGATGGTTAGATAGATTTCGTCATCCTGAGTTCGATGACAGGCGGCACGTATTCATCGGACTTACGAGACGAGAGTTACGGGTCTAGGAAGTTTCGGTAAAACCGTAAAAATGTGTAAAACATGAGGGTATTTGGGTCTTTTTGGCTTTTGGGGATTTGTGCAGAGAGAAGCAAGATGGACGGCTGGGGTTTAAGCAGGTGGGATAAGGATGGACTGGATTGTGACACATGGCATTTGTGTAGTGGGTTCTGGGGGGTTCTTCTGTGTGTGTGCGGTCCTAACTACTTGGGTGAACCCGTGTGTGCGTGTGTGGTTCTTCGACAAGCACAGAGAAACAGAGTGAGTTTGTGAGGGAGAATTGAGGAAGGATCTTGGCTGGTGTTGAGTGCGGGTGAGTGAGGGAGAGACAGGGAGGTCAGTGTGAGCTGGTGGTGGTGACTTGGTGGTGCAATCGTGCACGGCGGCACGGCGGAGGTGCGGAGGAGTTTGGGGGAAACAGGGAGCCTGAGAGTTCGAGGTGGTGGCTACGCCGTGAGGTGAGGCAAACCAAGGTAAGGGGAGGCTGAGGAGGTTTCAAGGAGTCCAACGATCACAGTGGTAGGCGGCGGTGCGCACGGCGGAGCTGCAACCGAAGGGTAAGTCTTCCTGCTCTGTTTTTCCCGTGATTTTCATTTGGAAAGTCGTGGGTCTGGGCTGAGAGTCGAGAGGATTGGAGGTCGGGATAGTGTTCAGGGAGGTCCTAGGTGTCGACTAGGATGGTCGCCGTGACGGGGGTGTCCACGGCGGAGCTCGGGCGATGATGAGCACTCTGATGCTCTGTTTGGCCATGAAGTTCAAACGGTGAGTCGACGAGTTTGGGGGTGAGTCGAGGGTAACAGAGGTTTGGTCTAGGTTCAGTGAGGTCTTAGGGACCGTCTGGTGTCACCACCGTGACGGGAGGTGACCGGAGTAGAGGAGTCGTGAAACAGGGGGACATTGGCCGTCTGGTTTTGAGTTTAGTCGACGGGCTAGGGACAGTGTCGAGGTGAACGGAGTTAGGGAATCGATAGGGTTGGTCTGGACTAAGCTGCAGGTGAAAGAAGGGGCTGAAATGGTGGCCGGACGGTGGAGAATTCTTCTCGCCGGTTCAAGCTACGGCGGCCGGTTCAGTATAGTGCGGGGAGGTTGAAGATGGCACTGTAGCTGGCGCGTGAGTGCCACGCGCAGCCACTTTGGGCGGCGCGTGGGGGCGCGTGCGGCGGCGGATGGAAAAGTGATCAACATGGTTTTTGGTCTAGGAGTTATGGTGAGTTCAATGGAGTTGGTTTCGGGTCAATCGGAAGTCGTTTGAGTTTAGTTCCGCGAGGGTGCATGTTTAGGGTCCCGGGTTTTAAGTCTTTGGTTCGAGGAATTTTAAGGAAATTAGGTAGTTGTGTCGTAGACGTATTAGTGACATAATTTGACGGTGTTTGACAGGATCGGGATTTCCCGAGGAAGCCGAGGAACGGGCTGGACGTTCGGGACGCGAGCAGGGCTCAGTAATGTGAGTGGACCCTTTTCTTAAACTCGATCATGCATAACTGTTTTTATATACGTTTTTGATGGTTTTACTTAAGACACTATGTTTATTGCATATGTTATGATGGTTTTACGTGATTATACGTGATTGAGATGTTTGCACGTTTTTCGAGACGTTTTCGGGATTTTGCACGTTTTTCGAGAAAATGCTGGTTTTCGGATTTTGATGCCACATTTGGGGATTTCCACCTATAAAGGTTTTCTGATAATGATAAATGGGTTATGAAATATGATTTGTGATTACATGTGGTTTTGGTACGAAAATGGATATTTTTCCGGATTTGGGTTCGGAATGATGGTTCTGAACGCCGGAAGGGCTTCGGACCAATGGTTTCGAATTCGGGTTTGGATGTGGATTGGTAAATGGTTTTCAAATGATTTTGGGATTGGATTTGCTGGATCTGGATATTGGGTTTAAAGACCCGGATTGAGTTTAAAGACTCGGATATATTGATTTTCCCCCGTAGGCCTTGAGTTTAATGACTCGGGAGTTTAAAGACTCGGATATGATTAAGGCCTGGATTGAGTTTAAAGACTCGGGAGTTTAAAGACTCGGATAGGTCCAGCAGGTTCGATCGGGAAATGAGGATTTGATACGGTTTCTGATACTCATGTTATGGTTTCTTATGATATTTTATAGTGTTTCTGTTTCTTATGATGTTTTATAATGATTATTTTATAACTGTGTTCATAACTGTTGGTTATGCATGTAGTTTTCAAAACGGAGGGTTAAACTCGGTTTTTGATAAATGGTTTTAGAAACTTTTCTGTTATTATGGTCCACTCACATCTTCTGGTTTAACTTGCCCTCCAGGTTGTGGAGCTAGCGCGGGGTCTTAACGTCGAGGCAGTGTCCGAGGCATAGAAGTGACGTGAGGGATCCTAGAATAGTTTAAAGTCTTCCGTGTGCGTGTAACTTATCGTTTTTTTTATTTTCCTTGTATTTTCGTACTATGCTCTGTAAACGATAACTTCAGGATATTTTGGTTAATTACTCCTGCGACTGACTGGGTTTGAGTGAGTTTTACTTGGGTGTTGTGTCGGGGAGTTAGACGGGAGCGGGATTTACCTCGGATTTCAGGGTGAAACCGGGGTGGGTCCTGACAACCTGTCTACAGACTCATGATGTCACGAACTACATCATAGTCATAGGTCAAAGTCCATTTGACCGCCTGAACCAAAAGTAAACCTTTTTGCCCATTCCAAGGGCAAAACCGTCATTTCGCACCGTCCGTTCGAGATCACCCAACTAATCATCGATTAACTTCACTAATCCATTATTAACCACTAATCTAATCTCGATTTCAAACCGGTCATCCCACGTGTTTCCTTAAATCATCCTCGTCATACTGGTTATCAAACCCACGTCCACTAGCTCACCACAACCTCCACTCGGGTCGTCACACCAGACTAAGACCATCCCTTATCGTAAAATCTACACACCAACGTCAACCAGTAACCAACGCAAGGGGGGAATCCCTCAGATCATCAAAGTCGTTTCTTGTACCCCGCCACGCGAGGCATCCGGCTACTCATAGCCGCACAAATCCAATCTCAACCAATCTGACCAAAATGTCACCAATCCATACTATTATCATCCAGCCTAACAAGCCACCATCAACCGGCCTCCTCGGCCCACGTATACCACTAGCTCAACAGGCTGTTATCAGGCTCCACACGCTGACCATTCTTAACCACGCTGGCATACATCCCACCCTATGGTCCAATCAAGTTGTTTGGAACCAATTTCGAGCCCTAACATGGACGGTAAGAGAAAAACCCGTTAAAATATTCTTTAACTTCAAAAATGGTAGATCGTGTTTCAAGGATTAATAGGTGATTTGGTTAATTGAAACAAGGTTTGGAGGTCAAAAGGGAACAAATGGACTTGAAACCACGACGGGAGGTGGCTGGAAGCGAAAGAACACGACGGAGGGGGGGGGGGGGGGGGTGTGACGACCCGTCCCGGAAGTCGGGATTAGATTAACGTTTAATGATGGATTAACGAAGAGAATCGGTGATTAGTTGGATACTTTTGGACAGTCGGCGCAGAATGACAATTTTGCCCCTACAATGGCCAAAATGTTGACTTTTATTTTGGACTGTCAATTCGGCATTGACCGATGACCGTGACGTAGTTTGGGACGTCACAAGTCCGTAGACAGGTGGCACGCCCGATTCCGACATCTGATGAGGAAGTTATGTTGTTAGGAAGGTTGAGGGCATTTTCGTAAATTGGTTAAAAGAGAGGAATTTGTTGACTTTTTGTTCGACCATTAGTTTTCACGCAAACCGAGGATCGTTAGATAGGTCTCGACGTCCTGAAGACAACGATAGGCGGCACGCCTTCATCGGACATTGGACGGTTACGTTATGGGTCTAGGAAGTGAAGGGTAAAATCGTAATTTGAACAATTAGGGGTATTTCAGTCTTTTTACTCCTTGGGAAGTGTGCCAATCAGATAAGGACATGTGTGCAGTGCTTATTGGATATTTTGGGGCTGGTCCACAGGGTGTTTGACACCTGGCTACATTCTAGTGGCTTCTAGCCACTTTCACGGCTTCGATTTAAATTGGTTTGTGTCGTTTAACCGTGCAAAGGAGAAAACAGAGAGACTGAAAACAGGGAGGAAATCGATCAGTTCCAGGGTGTGTGAGTTTTGGTGATCAAGTGAGTGTGAGCAAAGAGACATTGAGAGGCTGGTGAGTGTTTCTGGGTGAGTGTTGAGTGAGGAAAAAGCTAGGAATGGTGGGGAAAACAGTAAAAACAGAGAGGTTCTTCGTGCACCGCTGAGAGCCCAATCGATCAAACCTGTCGAGTTTGGGTTTGTGGTGGTGTTTAGTGGACGGAGGAGAGACTCTAGGATGCTAAGGGACACGGTGGAGCTCACGGCGGTGCGCAGAACGGGAAAGTTTCCCCTGGTTCCCCTGTTTTTCCCGTTTAGTTCAATTCAAAGTCGTGAAGTTTGGGGACTGGATGAGTGATTATGTTGCACCTGGCAGCTTTAGGAGGTTTCTATCTAGCTCAGGGAATCAAAATCGTGGTTAGAAGGACTACGGGTGGCCGGAATTCGAAACTGGTTTTCTCTGTGTTTTGGTTCGAGTTTGGGACGTAAGAATCAGAACTCCATTTCGTGTGTTAATTAGTTGAATCTGTTGCTTAGAGTGGGACAAAACTAATGGTAAAGAGAGGATTGAAAATGGACTGGAATTGAGAGAGAACCGGCAACGCCGGCCAGGTTCGACCGGACAGGTCTGAACCGGTTGGACAGAGGTTGAAGACGACACTGTAGCAGGCGCGTGAAGCCCACGCGCAGCCCCTTTGGGTGGCGCGTGAAGCCAATGCGCAGCCACTTTGGGCGGCGCGTGGGGTAGGTTTTGGGGATGTGTCCAACATGTTTTTCACTCTAATCGATGTAATGAACATTTTAGGACAAGTTTCGAGACGATCGGACATCGTCTCGGGTTAGTTTTGAGTATTCGAAGGTTTAGGGGTTCGTTTAAATTACGTTTAAAATCTGGAAAAATTGGGGAAATTAGGGTAAGCTTAAACCAAGTGTTTGTGACCCGGATTGGTGACTTTTGACAGGTTGGGACATCCCTGAGGCAACCGAGGAACGTACGGGACGCGAGTGACGTGCCTGGAACTGTGAGTGGACTTTTATTTCTTAATCGAGCATGCATAACTTTTTTTATCTACTTGTTCTATGTTTTTACACATGATTTTTATGTTCTTGATTATTCTATAACTGTTTTGCATAATTGCACGTTTTTCGAGACATTTCTTAGAACTATACGTGTTACAACACGTTTTACGAGATATGCTTTGTTATGATTTTGATGCCATGATTTTGGGACTTAAATCTATAATTGGTTTTCAATGATTATAAATGAGTTTTGAAACACGATTCGATAATCAAAGTTTTCAGTTTTAGAATCGGATTTCGGAAATCAAGATTTGGTTTTAAAGCTTGAAAAAGGGATTTCCGGATTTGGGTTCGGAATGACGGTTCTGAACGCCGACATGGCTTCGGACTAGTGATTTCGAATTCGGGTTTGGACTTGGAATTAAAAATGGTTTTTAAACAGTTTGGATTGGATTTGCTGGATCTAGTTATTGAGTTTAAAGACCCGGATTATGATAGAACGGGGGCGGGCCCGGATTGGGTTTAAAGACCCGGATTGAGTTTAAAGATTCAGGAGTTTAAAGACTAGGATATTATGATTTTTCCCCCGTAGGCCTGTTGAGTTTAAAGACTCGGATTATATTTGAGGCCTGGATTAAGTTTAAAGACTCGGATAGATCCAGCAGGTTTGATCGGGTCATATTTGGTATTTTCATGTTTTGATGATAATGTTATATTGTTGTTTTCAGATATTGAGTTATGCATGCATTGTTTTTAAAACGGAGGGCAAAATCCTGGTTTGTTTATTAAACTGTTTTTGAAACTCTTATTTATTTTTAGTCCACTCACACCTTTCTGGTTTTTAAATACCCTCCAGGTCGTGGTGCTAGCGCTGAGGCTAACGTTGAGGCAAAGGCATAACGTTTTCCGTTACGAGTTTTCCCGTTGCGTGTGTAGCCAGTTTTTAGTAAGATTTCTGTCTTACCTTATACTGTACTATGCTCTGTATGACTGTTGACTTGTTGGATTTTAAATTCTCCCTGGTCTGACAATGTATTACTTGTGAGTTTTTGTGAGGTCGTTTTGGTCTTTTGGTGTTGGGTTGTCAGACGGGAGCAGGGTTCATCCCGGTTATCGGGGTGGGTCCTGTCAGGGGGGGGGGGGGGGGGGGAGAGAGACATGGCCGGTTCATCTTATTACCCTTGAACTTCCGAACATCATAACTTTTTCTTCGAATGTCGGAATTGGACGTGCCACCTGTCTACGGACTCGTGACGTCACGAACTACGTCATAGTCATCGGTCAAAATCCATTTGACCGCGCGAACCAAAAGTTAACCTTTTTGCCCATTTTAAGGGCAAAACCGTCATTTCACATCGTCCGTCCGAGATCACCCAACTAATCACCGATTAACTTCACTAATCCGTCATTAACCACTCATCTAATCCCAATTTCCGGGACGGGTCGTTACATCAAAATTCAAGAATTAAACCCTAAACTATACGAAATTAACCAAATTATTTAATATTAGAAGATAAGGAGTTTTTAAATTTAAAATTTAAGAGTATTTGTGAAGAATTATTACTTTTAATTATCTTACTTTAAGTTAGATTAGATACTCATATTATTTTTAAAATGAGCAAGTGAAAAAGAAATATAAATAGGAGCAATGTTTTCATAATCCTCAATATAATCTTATAATAAAAAAAAAAGTAATGTTGAAATCATTATAGATTTTAGTAAGTACTTTTTAGGTTGTTGTTGGACTAATTTACAATTGGATGACATTAGTTGTAATTTATATAAAAACTATGTTCTATTTAAAATTGTATAGTCCTTTTACTAGTCAAAAGACCTATGAGTTTAATTTTTTTGTATGCAAGTTTTTGAATAAATTTTTATGTTAGTAAGAACCTATGAATTAATAGCCCTAACAATAAACTTATATACATCACATGTTAGTATTTTGTATAACCACCTTTTTCCATCAATTTCTACGCATCAAAATTCATCATTAAAACTTCAATGAGATCAATATATGTCCATAATTAAGTCCTTACGTATTCCCAAATTTTAGGGTTAATTAAGAATGTTTAAGGAAAAACATAAAAAAATTTGAACGAGCATAACTTTCTCAAACGGTGTCCAATTAACTCAACTCTTAGACCATGCAACTCAGAATTACAAACTGAACATTTTTCATGTTGACCAAAATCTCAGATTTCGGCTCACGTGCTCACATACACCGGTAGAGGCTAAGGATGGCCTCTGTGCCCGGGCCTCACACACCTACGAAAAAGTTATCTTCAACCTCTCGTGGGTCTACAAATCAGGTTGTGAGACCCGGCGAGTTGTGTAACGACCCGTCTCAGAATTCAGGATTAGATTAGTGATTAATGACGGATTAGTGGAGTTAATCAGTGATTAGTTGGAAGATTTCGGATGGACGGTGCGAAATGACGGTTTTTCCCTTGAATTTGGGCCAACGGTTGACTTTTTGTTCGGACGGTCAAACGGACTTTGAGTTTAAAGACCCGGATTTGAGTTTAAAGACTCAGGAGTTTAAAGACTCGGATATTGTGATTTCCCTCGTAGGCCTATTGAGTTTAAAGACTCGGATTATATTGAGGCCTGGATTGAGTTTAAAGACTCAGATTGATATTGAGTTTAAAGACTTGGATAGATCCAGTAGGTTCGATCGATTGAAATGGGTTTCAAAAGTGTTTTCAAATATGTTTGGATTTCTGTGATAACTTGATGGTTTTCAATAATGATGGTTTCTAATAATGGTTTTCAGATGTTTTGGGCTATGAATCGGATGATAAGGATTTTGATGGTTTTGGGCTGAGGCCCAGGATTTGAGAAAAAGAAATGATTTCAGGCCTTTGGTTTCATAAATGGTTACATTAGCTTGAATATGAAGTGGTTTTATGAAATAGGTTTTATATGCATTCATTGGTTTTTAAATGGAGGGTATACATGTCTTTTCTGATAAATTGTTTTCTAAACTTATTATTATTTTTTGTCCACTCACAGTCTTTTGTGTTTTTCGATACCCTTTAGGTTGTTGCGGTGCGGGCTGTTGTAAGAGAGACGGAGACATCACACACGCGATCCACAATAAGGCTGCGAACTCTGGTTAACCCAAGTTGGTTTTTGGCACATTGACCTGAGATCCCTTGTCTGGCTTGCGTGTTCCACGGGGGTTGAACGAGCATTTAGCCTTCGTGTCGCATGTAGGTTAGACGGGAGCATGACTTATCCCTTAATCCCGGGGGATTGGGGATAGGTCGTGTCAAGTTGACCTGGTTCCAACTTGCTCATTTTACGTCCATTTTTCATGTTCTTTAGGTCTATTTGCATCGTTTTAACACCATAACATGTTTGTGATTATTAAACTACTTAAGGAGTGCTAGAACTTAGGGAAACGTACCTTCACGTTTCAGACAAAACACAACTTTCATCCCAAAGTGTTCCTGTTATCCTACTTCCTTGTTCTCAGGCTTAAACTGACTGTGGATCCTCCAGAAAGACAACAGGAAACTTGTTACCAAGTTTCCCACACTCAAATGAAAGCCCGAACTAAGAACTCAAGCATAATGGCTTCGAGTCACAGGGTTGCACGTGTCCATTCTTTCCTTCCACGACTTATCTCTTCATTTCATCAGTCCTTTCTCTTTTCTTTCCATTTATGGTTTCCTCTTTACCATATCCTTAGACCCCTCACGTTTGTCTTCTTTGTTTTTCTTCTTTTCGATGCTACTCTACCGATTGCCCCTCATCACAACCACACACTCCTTTTTATAAGTGTGAAAGTCAGTGGAAGGGATTTAAGAAGGAAAATAGAGAGAATTCTAGAGTGTTATAGGTTCTTCTTGTGAAATTACAAAGATACCCTTAATAGGAAAATTACCAAAATTCCCTTAAACACTCTTGGTCCATAACAATCCTTTTCGACCTCTGTTTTTGACATGCCAACTGTCTACGTACTCAAGAGGTCGAGACATTCGTAACATCCTTTTCAAATTTTCTAAAAGATGTCCCAGTAAAAAAATTCAACATTTGACTTTTAGTCAAAATTCAACTCTTTGACTTTCAGGGGCAAAATCGTCATATCTCTTTTCATGTACCTTTTCTCAAGATTCGGGCTGTTACAACTTACCCTCCTTAAAGAAAATTTCATCCTTGAATTTTCAAATAACCTTAGATGGACACTATTCTGTTACTTTTTTGAATCCACATTTGTATTGATCTCAACTTAGACATGTCGACAAATCCATTTTAATTTCAAATTGGACAATTGAGTTGCTACTCAATATCAACTCGCTGATACATTCCTTCCTTTACGTCACTACTTAAACTGGACATTCCAGGATCTCGTATAACCTTAACTCGTTCTATAAGCAATCTTATACCAAACACTTGTCCATACACATAAAATACTAACATTCCCTCTATCTCTCAGCTCATATCGAGGCTCAATTCACTTAATAAACTAAGTACTCAATCGTATCACACAATGGTGAAAATGGAGAAAATAAATAGAAAGATGAAGGTTGGTCAAAGAGAAAGAGATAAGGGAAGAGGAGAAGAGTTCCTACTGGAACGGAAAACCATGGATGAGCTGAAGAAAGGTGTTTTCACTCAAACCCGAGGACAAGCCCGTGAGGGTTTAAGGTTGGCCTGTGAAGGGTCAGCTCGTTTCAAGAATCTCTTGTAAAAACTTAGGATCCTGGTGAGTTAGGTAAGTTCCTATGTTCATTTTAAGTTAGGAAAATCGAAGAATGGATGCTGGAAGGACTTAAGAATAGAAAATGAAACCTTGACCGAAAAGTGAAGGTATGTATCTTACTTTCTAGTGCTTGTTCCTTGAAAAGCAAGACCGGTGAACAATCCTAAATCACTCGGGAAAGGAAAGGTGAAGTGCGTTATAAGTGTGGGCACGTATCTTCCTAGCTCGAGGCCTTTTGGAAGCTTATTGGCTTTGGATTCCTTGGCAACTCCAAAGTTAAGCAAGATTGGACTGGAGAAATCGTAGGATGGATGACCTACTAGAAAGTTGTGCGTGAGTTATCAGAGCTGGACTCCAACTGGAAGTGTGCCAGCGAGGACGCTGAGCCTCAATGTGGGTGGATTGTATGACCCGTGAGTTTGGGAAGTAGGATCGGTGAGCAAGACCGGTGAGCTTGAAAAGTAAGAATGGTGAGTAAGACCCGTGAGGTTGGGAAGCAAGACCAGTAAACAATCCCACATCGCTTGGGGAGCGAAAGGTGAAGTGTCTTATATGTGTGAATGATGTCTTCCTAGCAACGAGGCCTTTTGGGAGATCACTGGCTTTGGGTTTGGTAGTAACTCCAAAGTTAAGCGAGATTAGTCCAGAGCAATCCCAAGATAGGTGATCTAATGGAAGTTGCACGTGAATTCTTAAAAACAAAACCGTGAGGGCATGGGCCAAAGGAGACAGTATCGTGCTAGGGGAGTAAGACCTGTGAGCTTGAAAAATAAAAACGGTGAGTAAGACTTGTCAGCTTAGGAAGCAAGACTGGTGACCAAGCCCACATTGCTCAGGGAGGGAAAGGTGAAATTCTTTATATGTGTGAACGATGTCTTCCTAGCAACGAGACTTTTTGGGAGCTCACTGGTTTTGGGATTGGTTGGAACTTCAAAGTTAAGCGAGATTGGTCTGGAGCAATCCCAGGATAAGTGACTTACTAGGAATTTACGCGTGAATTCTCAGAAACAAAACCGTGAGGGCATGGTTAAAAACGGAAGATATCGTGCTAGGGGAGTCGGGTTGTGACAAAATTTGACAAGACCTCTCCCGATACGACTAACCAACATGAGGGATCTTGCCCCCGTCTGATAGTTTTTACTAAAAAATGTTTAGACAAATCTCAAAAGGTTGTATAACGACTATCCAACCGTACAACTGTCAGACCAAGAATGTTTATACAAACAGTCAACTCATTATATATAGAGCACAAGTTGCACTACAACTCAGAATGGAACACCTTTTACCCTAGATACACCAACGACTCGCTTATGCCTCCGCTCCTAAATGGGTCCCCATCGTCATGCCATGGTCTGGAGGGCAAAAAAACCCATGGAAAATATGAGTGGATGAAAATTAAATGTTTTAAAAACATAATGCAAAGCACAATATTTGACCCTCCGTTTTCTATAACTATGCATGCATATAAAACCGTTTAAATCCCAAATAGCTAGAATATAGTCCACGACCTTGAAACACGTGAAAAAATTTCTAAAGCAATTAACCGTAAATCAATTGTTCGTCACAAAACCAACTCAAACAAGAAATACTAACTCGTCACAGACATAATGGTCAATCACATCAATACCATATAAGCGAACCATATCCACTATTACATAACTCCATACATATCATAATCAACCCATCCTCGATGTATAATATCAATCAACACAATGGACTGCACTACCGGTAGGCATACCACAAATTCACTCACTTACTCGGGAACCGGAGTCCTGCTCGACGTTCGAGTTATCACAATACCAGTCTTAGGAACTGGAGCCCTGCTCAATGTATAAGGCCACTATCCAATCAATCAACACGCACCATGAGGAGAGTTATTCACATGCATACACAAATCACATCACATTGCACCAATACCAAGGAATCACGCAATTATATCACACATCAATTTTGTATGCAAAACCTTGTTTCAAAAATCTGGGCCTAAGCCAAAAACCAAGCTTTACCAAATCTCGTAAAGCATGCATAAAGTCTTTTCCACGAAATCATCCAGTAATTAAAACAATCCCTCATCATAATATTTCACAAATAGTGAGAAAACATTATTTAATCACATCTTACAAAAATCCACAACAAACAAAACCCAAGAACCTCTATTCAAGAAACCTCGTAAAACGCACTATCGAATTAACTTCCGTAAAACCATCAAGAAATCACATGAAAACCCCAGCAAACCAAAATCACAGTATCTCATGTCATAAATCATATTTGTTCTAAAACCATAATCAAAATAGAAATCCGAAAACGCAATTTACGGAAAATCTCGTAAAATGTGCAATAAAATAATAATTAAATATAAAATCTCTGAAAATGGTACAAAATTCCCAATCACTCAAATATCACCAAAAGACATAGTAAAACATTTAAAACACACACGCACGCGCGCGCACACACACACACACACACATACATATACATGCACAATATTTTATTAAAATAAAACGTCCACTCATAGTGCAAATTCACCGCTTATTTGTGTTCCAGACACTCCTCGCCAACTCCGGGAGTTCCATATTCTGTCCAAAAATATAATACGAGGTTATTAGGGTCTCCCAAACCCCGAGATAATCTCCTAGTATAAATCCTAACTCCTGGGAATTTAATATTAATTTTTAAACGTTAATTACGCGCTTCGGACACCCAAAACAACTCCGAAACGGAGTCCGATTGACTCGAAACATGCGCCAAAATGTTTGTAACATCAAAAGAAATGAAAAACATGTTGGTCGTACTCTCAAATTCGATGGCACGCGCCCCAACATGCTGTCTGAAACGAATGCGCGTGAAGCCCATGCGCCAGCTACAATGTCACCATCTTCACCCGTTTTTCTGGTTTTCTAGGTCGCCTAACCCGCCGACCCGACCCCATTTTAACTCGCTAGTTTTTTTGTCCTTTTTCAGTTCTTCACCTTTCCAATTTTTCTTATTTTTCCTCTCAACCGAACTCAATGACACACACACACACACACATCTCTAGCATATAAACAAGCACACATATACACATAGTCGGTGGCCCATTTCCATAAGAGATAATGGACACTTGTCCATGTCCTAACCATCCACAACAACAAAAATCTCCCAGGGGATAATTACCAAAGTACCCTTCTAGCCATTTTTCCATAATTCCCCTACATAAGCTAAACTTAGAACGAACCCGTCCGAATTATGTTTTCAGCGTGCCGCTTGCCAACTTACTCGAGAGGTCGAGACCTTTTTAACAGTGTTTACAGAAATACCAAAGGCCATCCCAGTCAAAAGGTCAACAGACCTTTAGTCAAAAGTCAACTTTTTGACTTAGAGGCAAATGGTCACTTCTAACCCTAATTGAAAATCCAGACCGTTACATGAGTTCTCATAAAACAATACCGTAAGGGTATGACCCAAAGCGAACAATATTGTGTCAGAGGAGTAGGGCCGTGACAAAGCATCCACAAGGAGCAATATGCATTGTTACGAGACTACGCTGCAAATTTGAAAAGTGCAAAGAAGGATAGTGTGGTTGTTATAAAAACTAAGTTGCAGGGTAATAAGCTATTTTCTAGAGAAAATAGATTTGTTTGGGTGGCTGTAAGAAGGGCTTTTTGGAGGAATGTAGGATTGTCATTAGATTTGATGGCACTTATTTGAATGGATCCTACTCATGACAGATATTGTCGGATGTTTACGTGGATGGGAACAATGGAATGTATCCCATTTATTATACGGTAGTGGAGATTAAATAGAAAATTTCTTGGAAATGGTTTCTTGAAATCCTAAAGGATGATTTGAAGAGATGTGTGTTATGAATCCATACAACAACTTGAAATATGTTCATCATGGACTTGCAATGATGAAAATTTTGTGGGTAGCAGGTAAGGCAACTACCAAATCTTGGTTTGATGCAGAGATGGAGAAAATAAAGCAGCTTGATCTAGCTATTTGGCAATGGCTTGCAAAGAGGCCTGTAAAAAATTGGAATAGGTCTTATTTTCAAATATATTTTAAGTGTTTGTTGTTGAATAATCTATGTGAAAGCTTCAATACATGCATCCTAGAAGTTAGAGAAAATGCCATTTTGGCATTTCTTAAGAAGATAATGGTTTATTTGATGATGAGGATGTCTAATAAAACGATTGCAGATAAAGGTTGGAAGCACCATATTTGATTATTTACATGACATAAAATCACCTATTTCAAAGGTAAAACAAAGAAACATTAACAAAGAAGCTTATTAAAGCTTTGATAGTTATACGAGTATCTAAAATACAAACGAGATGAAAGTTTCTTGTTCCAATCATTTTTAGTAGTCTTCACCCTAATAAAAATAAAAGGATAAGTAATTTTCTTATGTGGCAAAGATTCCTCCGACATTGATTTCCCCTTGGGGCACCAATGCATGGTGGGAATAATTAAAATTGGAACTAAGGGGCATATAGAATTCAGATTCATGTAGATAATTGTAGAGTTGTTAAAGTGATTAACCCTTATAAATTTATCCAATTCTTATCAACTGATATTAAATTTTACCGAGTAAATGATAAAATTATATAGAGTTATATTACTGAGTTTTGTAAATTTTGTATTGAAATTTATAGAATTTGACAGAGTTTTATAGAATTCTAGATTAAGTGTTGTAGAATTTGATAGACTTTTTCAATTTGAAATTTTTTATTTTCAGGAAATTTAATGAGTTTTATAAACAGATCATAATAGTTTGATTAATTATTTTTTTATAAAACAGTGAAATGCTAACAAATCAATCTGAAAAAATAAAATAAGTAAATAATAGTTCTATAAACAAATCAATCTGAGAAAAAAAATTAATAACTCTAAAAATCCTAAGAATCAACGAGAGACTAGCTATCATTGTAATAATGTATGATAATTTGACATCATCATAAAAGTACCAGTTCTATAGAGAATGATCATAATTGATGATTAGGTCTTAGTTAGAACTATACGAGATGAATATTTTCACATGATAAAAAAGCATGAGTGTATATATATATATATATATATATATATAGGTCTAATAAGGTCTATTATTGAATACCACAAGATTCCTTTGGTGCCTATATAAGAATAGGTCACTAACAATTTCTTAGTAAATATACAGTTAATAAATCTAATTTATTCAAAAGACATTATATATAATCTAATCAGATTGATTATTCTAAATCGATCGTGGAGATAAGAAAATTTGGTTCACGAATCCAGATTAGTTAATCTCACCCAATTTTTTTCCCCAACTTGTGATTAGGGTGTTATAGTCAGGATTTTTCCTACATGTGATTAAGATTTTAGACTAGAAAAACAATTATTCCATGGAGAATATTCTAATTAGTTGAAACCCTAATTATGAAAATAAACACCTTAAAAATTGTTCTCATCAGAAGAAAGAAATTCAAATGGAATGACTAGTTCATTGAGCAAGATAGAAACGTCTCATGCAAAAAAAAAAAAAAAAATCCCTTGAAAAATGTATATGAAAGTATTTGGGGGTAAAGGTAAGAAAGTAAAGTGACATTAATATCTATATTTTACATCTCTAAATCTATAAAAGTTGATCATTTAATATATTCAGTAAATGTCAATTCCCATTTGGATACCACTCAACTTTTGTTGACTTCTGAAAAGTTATCATTGAATGCTTAAAAACTTTTATAGAGTTTTTAAAATTCGGTAAGATGCTTAATTGAATACATCTCAACTTTCATAGAGTTTTAAAAAGTCTGAATTGAATGTCTGATGAATTATAAAAACTCTTTAAAACTTTGAATTGAATACACTTTGTGGAACCCAAAATCACCGGAAGAATGTAGAGCTGCCACGTGACCCATAATTCTCGGAATGTCCAAATTGACCCTGGCAATAATACTTGAAGCCCAAGCACCGAACATGGCCCAAGCCCACAACGCTTACATAGCCCAACATTGGGTCCAAACTAGGATGACATGTGGAAGCTTCTCCACCCTTGACCTGTATAACACATGTTAGCATGCAAATTGAGGAGCATTTGTCCCACATCGAAACTATGGAAATTGAACATCTCACTCACCCCTATATAAGAGGTACACATTTCCCAATAAAAGTAAGTCGATTCTTCGCTTCGAAGTATATCCTTTTCCTCTCTCAAAGCTAATTTAGGCATCAGAGTGTTCTTGGTCGAACAACCCCCCGGGTAATCGATCGAGGCAACGATAGCTAATTGTTTGCTGTTTGCAGGAATTGTGAGGACTTTTCGCGGCGGGTTCGATTTCTGCTTCAACAAACTTAAAATTAGAAATCAACTAAAACTCTATAAAAATTGACTAAATTCTATATTTAATACACCACCCTTAACCTCAACTAGCTAAAGGGGACTACGTAATTGGTAATCCATATTCAACTTTTATTCTACAATTGATTTAGATTTAAAATACTATTAAATTGATATCACAAGAAACGTTTAACTCAATATACAAAGAAAAATCCATATAAGGAAAATACGTGTGTTCTACCTTAGCATCCATCTAGGTGATATTTATTATACCACATTTTTTTATTTATCTAATTGTCTTTATATATATTATAATTGTTTTATAATTTGAATCATGTATATATTGTCTTTATATATATTTAACTGTGTTGAATCAATTATTGAACCCGTCGCGAAAAGTCCTCACAATTCCTGCAAACAGCAAACAATTAGCTATCGTTGCCTCGATCGATTTACCCGGGGGGTTATTCGACCAAGAACACTCTGATGCCTAAGTTAGCTTCGAGAGAGGAAAGAGATATACTTCGAAACGAAGAATCAACGTACCTTGGAAATGAAATGTGCCTTCCTATTTATAGGAAAATCTTGGGAGCCTTGGAGCGTTCTGATTGGTCGGTTGAATATTTAATTAGTAAATAATATATTATTATTAAATATATTATTTAATAATTGTAATGATGGCTCATTATGATAGTAATGATATTTGTTGTATTTTAATATTAATATTAATTATCGATTATTAAGAATAACGATAATTAACTCTCGGGGAGAATATCAATGTTACGGAGGTTTTAACCCGATCAAATAACGTATTTAACTGGTAAATAGATTATTTAATGTGCGGGTGTTTTTCAAATGATCAGCGTTATTTGCCAAGGGCAATTTGGTCATTTTTGGGAATTACGGGACGCGTGGCGGCTCCATAATTTTCGGATGATTTTGGGTTCCACAAATGCCCCCACATCGATTCGGTATTCAGGGAATCTGGAGGGATGTATATTGTTTGGAATCTTATATTACCGGGTTAGCTTTTATTGCTAGGTATAAGAAACGAGCCAGTGTTTATTTGACGATCATGCCCCTGATTATAAGGGTTAGAAGTCCATTTTTATTTTTAGAATGACTAATCTAGGTTTAGTGGTGTGAATCGGTCATAATGTGCAAAAATGACCATTTTGCCCCCAAGCATGGGCAAAATGTTGACTTTTGAGCCCGGGGGTCCAAAGGACATGGGCCAGAGACCGTTACGTAGGTCGAATTGATACGAATCCATAGACAGGTGGCATGCCAAAATCGGAGATCGGATGCAAAAGTTATGGGTCTACGAAGGCGAGGGGCATTTTCGTAATTTTTGCAAAGTAAGGGCAAAATGTTGACTTTTGACCCGGGAGGTCCAAAGGACGAGGGCCAAGGATCGTTATGTAGGTCGAGTCGATACGAATTCATAGACAGGCGGCATGCCGAAATCGGAGATTCGTCGACAAAGTTGTGGTCTCGGGGACGAAAACGATTAACCGAACAAACCGGGATTTCGATTAAAATAATATTAAATTGTGAATAGTGACCGTTGAGTGTGAACACTTGGATGAGTGACAAGTGTCACCCATCCCTTGATTTAGGGACCCCTAAACACAGCTCCATGTTTTATGGACTTTAACATCATTATGTTTTAATTATTGTTTAATTATCTCTAATTTCTATTTAAACTCCATTAATTTTCTTCATCCTACATCTTCAATCCGTGAAAACACTGGATGAAATTGTTCTTGAGAGTGAGTAATTGAGCGTTTGAGGAGTCGGATTTAACTGAGGGAAAACACGGGGATAGTAAGTGTGAGGAGAAACCAGAATCGAAAATTTTGGTGTTTTGGGGGGAAATTCGAAATTGAAGTTACGAACTTTGAAGATCCAAATTGAGCTTACTTTGAGCTTTCTGGGATTGCTACGACCAGAATCATCGAAAGAACGAAGCCAATTGAGGCCCAATTGGCTCTGAACGGTCAAGTCGACAGTAAGCAAATTTCGACGTTGAGTCGTGATCGTAGAGAGATTAATCGATGCAATTGAAGTGGGGAAAGAGTTTAACATAGTCCATTTGAGCTTCTGGATTGATCAATTGAAGGAAATATGTTGCGATTAAGGAATTTCGAAGTTTGAACAGAGTCCGGGTGTTCTTCGAAGTTCATCTTCGAATCGTGTGGTTTAAGGTAATCAATTGTCTAATTAAGTATATAGAACTTTAATTAGACTTATACCTAAGCTTTTTGAATGTTCAATTGCAGGATTGGGTGTTAAATTGGCGTGAAACTCGTCGGGTTGCGACGCGGGTTGCACGACCCGTTTATCAGAGAAATGGGTTGTAGGGACGACACTGTAGCAATCACTGTTCACCGCGCGTTGGTTTCACGCGCAGCCACTCACGGCGGCGCGTGAGGGCGCGTGGTAGACTTTCTGGGGAAGTGTTCAACAGGTGTTTTGCTATACTTAATGTATTGAACATTTTTGGTGTTGGATATGAGTTAATCGGACATCGTATCGATACTGTTTCGAGGGTCCGAAGGTTTTAGGTTATGTTTTAAATTAATATTTAATTCCCGAAAAATTGTGGAAAATTGATATGATATTTTTAGAGTCATTGATGACCTTTCATGATATTTTTGGACAGGATTCGAGATTCCTAAAAGGCGTCAGAAATTACGGAATTGCGTGTAGTTTGGAAAACGAGCAGTTCGGACGGTGCGTGCTTGCATTGGTAGGCTGGCTCACATTCAACGTGACCCTTGCTAGTACCGCAAAAATGCTTACTACGTGGTGAACGGAGTTTGGCTGATCAGTCGACGAGGATTTGACGGCGACTGAGCGCACTAGCGGACGTGACCAATGAGCATTGGTAGGCTGGATCACATTCACTGTGACTCTTTGCTAGTACCACAAACATGCTTGCCATGCGTCAAGGTGCCGAGAGACCCAACAAACTTGCTCTGTGGGAGCGTGGCGGCAGATGTTTTTCCAGAGTTTCGAGACATGAGCCGGCTACTCTCTTCATGAATGGCGGGAAGCTTTCAGACATCCCGATCAAGGAGTGGTTGTGCGTTCCACTGTGCTCGAAGGAGACCGTTGTTCAGAAGAGGGACAATAAACAAGAACTTATTGGTTCTTGGGAGAAAAAATCATGCCGAGCAACTTCTTTCCTAACCTATATGCATACCGAGCAACTTCTTTCCTAACCTATCTGTTCTGGTCCCGCGAATGTGCCATCTTGACGCGAAGGGCCTGCAGAAATGGAAAGTTATGTTGTTGATGTGAGATTGTGATAACTTAAGAAAACTTGAGGTCTCAATTTCACATCGGAAGCCAAAATGGGCGAGTTGGAGATGAGCCGTGCAGAGAGGATGCTGATAGAAAATGAGCGAGATACCGCTCGAGATGAGCTCTCCCTGCTGCACAGAAATTTGCAGGACTCAGAAGGCTTTGATGCTTCGATGACGAAGGCTTGAATGCTTCGCAGGGCGAAGGCTTGGGTGCTTCGATGACGAAGGCTTAGGTGCTTCGCATGACGAAGGCTTCGATGCTTCGCAGGGCGAAGGCTTGAATTCTTCGATGACGAAGGCTTGGATGCTTCGATGACGAAGGCCTAGGTGCTTCACATGGCGAAGGCTTAGATGCTTCGCAAGGAGAAAACTCAGATGCTTCGATGACGAAGGCTTGGATGCTTCGATGACGAAGGCCTAGGTGCTTCGCATGGCGAAGGCTTAGATGCTTCGCAAGGCGAAAACTCAGATGCTTCGATGACGAAGGCTTGGATGCTTCAATGGCGAAGGCCTAGGTGCTTCGCATGGCGAAGGCTTAGATGCTTCGCAAGGCGAAAACTCAGATGCTTTGATGACGAAGGCTTGGATGCTTCGATGACGAAGGCTTTTTACTCTAGAGAGAATAAGCTTTGAAAATTGTACATGGTGAACAAATCAATTTGTTAATCTCATTTCATTGATACTTGAATTCAGAAGGCAACTTGAAAAGCAAAATTGAAAAGCTCCATAGAGTTTTATGTCTTTCTAATGTTGACTTGCGTCTGGTTGATGCGGATCACCTTTGACGCTGGCTCGTTTGTCTCTTTGTTCTCCATGTGATTTACAGTCTTGTTTTTGATGTAGTCTGTACAATGCCCCTCCCTCAGGAGATTTCGGAGATATCTTTCGAAAGATATACATGTGCTGATATTGTGCCCATAACATTCATGATAGGGGCACCATTTAGTTTTATCAGCATTCTCTTGATTGCCTTTGACTGGCTCTGGCTTCTTAAACCATGGCTTGTTCTTAATTTCATTGTGGATCTGATGGGCTGGTAAAGATAGCTGCAAGTTAGGCTTCCCCATAACTGGCGTTTGGGAGTGTTGCCCCGCCTTTCGCTTGTTGAGCTTTCCAGTCGCAGACTTTCCATGGGGTTCATCCTCATTGGAGGCCTTTTCGCTAGTCCCAGCATGGTCATGAGTATGAGCGGCGTTCTTCTCGTCCTCCCAACTTGCATGTCGCTCTGCTAGCGAAAGTATTTTGGAAAGACTTCGCGCATTGCTCATGACGATGTCCCCGTAAAGCTGGCTGTCTTGAGGGAGTCCTTGCTTGAATGCCATTTCCGCAACAAGGTCATTACAGCCGATAATGCGAGATTTCTCCTCACAAAATCTGAGTATGTATTGTCGCAGAGTGTCTTTTGCTCTCTTTCGGACAGAGAAAAGATGGTCGTCTTTCACCTCGATTGTCCGAAGTTTTGCGTATTCCTTCACAAATGTCAAAGCCAACTCTTCGAAGGACTCAATCGACCTCGGGGGGAGATGATTGAACCAAGTCATGGCTTGGCCTTGAAGGGAAGCTTGAAAAACTTTGCACATGAGTGCATCGTTAGACCTGTGGGGGATCATGACTCCTCGATAATAATTTATGTGTTTTACCGGGTCGGAGGCTCCTTTGAATGGAGTGAAGTTTGGTGTTACGAACCTCTGGGGGAATAGCTCCTCCTCAATATCCCTTATAAAGGGCGTAGAGAGCCGTATCTGGCGACGTAGATCGTCCTCTAGATCGCCACCTTGTTGAGCACGAAGGTGCATGTCCAGCATTTTTTGAACATCATTAGCCTGCAACGCTCCTTACTGAGGCGATGAGTCCCTTTTTGCTAACCGTTGAGAACCTCTTTGAGCTTCTCCCCCTGATCTCTGGGATCGTGCAGGGGAGTAGGCTTCATCTTCCCCTTTACTGCTGTGGGCAGATCGTTTTGGGTTTTTGTATAGAGCTCGAAGTTTCCCTCTGCTCCCATGTGAGTGTTGTGAGTGCTCTGCCCGTGAAGTTGCCCCAGTCCTACCTCCTAGCCGTTCACGTACTAACGGCTTTAGGCGTTGTGGGCTTTTCGCTCGATGAGCGTGACTTTCTTCTCCAGAGTCGCCTAGCGAAGTATCTCGTGACATTGTTTGGTAGCGGACCTGCTCTTTCCCAGGGCGTCTTTGGGCACTCTCTTGTCTTCCACGTGACGTGGATCGTCTGTCCTGCTCCTGGATTGGTCTCCCTGCTAGGAGTTGCTGCAAGAGCTCTGACTGAAGTTGAACTTGTTTGCTTAACCCTTCAACTTGCTGCGCCAAGTTGTCCTGGGGAGGTTGGTGACGACTTCTCCCTGAGATGTCATGACACCCGTCCAGAAAGTCCCTTAGGACCATGTTTGTTGTGAGTTGATCATGTCGTGATGCATTTCCTATCAACCTCTCGTTTGCCTGTTGTAAAGTCGAAGTTCCATCCCCTAACGCGGGTACTTGGTTAGCTGGAGAGGGAATGCTTCAAAACTGAAGGTTGGCCTCCCTTCGAGTGTCTCAAAGGGCGCTTCTATGGACACACGCCCGAGTCGAGCTGGGCGCTTCTCCGGAGTTTCTATGTGAGCTTCATTCCTTGTCTGGGCCGTTGAGGCAGAAACACCTTCTCCGGCCGACTGAACGGATCGACGAACCTTAGCCATGCTGATTCGAAGAATGTTGAGTTGGAAAGCCGTTGATGGATAATTTGAACAACGTTCAGATCTTCGAACAATGTCGATGAACGACGAACGAAGGGAGATGAATGATGAACAAACGTTCAAAATCTTCGAACAATGTCGATGAACGACGAACGAAGAAAGATGAACGATGAACGAATTCTTGATGAGTGATGAACAACGTTCAAAATCTTCGAACAATGTCGATGAACGACGAACGACGAACGAAGAAAGATGAATGATGAACAAATGAGAGAGCTTCTTCTGAGTATATCTCAATAGCTCTCAATGAAAGCACCAATTGTTGAATCAATTATTGAACCCGTCGCGAAAAGTCCTCACAATTCCTGCAAACAGCAAACAATTAGCTATCGTTGCCTCGATCGATTTACCCGGGGGGTTGTTCGACCAAGAACACTCCGATGCCTAAGTTAGCTTCGAGAGAGGAAAGGGATATACTTCGAAACGAAGAATCAACGTACGTTAGAAATGAAATGTGCCTTCCTATTTATAGGAAAATCTTGGGAGCCTTGGAGCGTTCTGATTGGTCGGTTGAATATTTAATTAGTAAATAATATATTATTATTAAATATATTATTTAATAATTGTAATGATGGCTCATTATGATAGTAATGATATTTGTTGTATTTTAATATTAATATTAATTATCCATTATTAAGAATAACGATAATTAACTCTCGGGGAGAATATCAATGTTACGGAGGTTTTAACCCGATCAAATAACGTATTTAACTGGTAAATAGATTATTTAATGTGCGGGTGTTTTTCAAATGATCAGCGTTATTTGCCAAGGGCAATTTGGTCATTTTTGGGAATTACGGGACGCGTGGCGGCTCCATAATTTTCGGATGATTTTGGGTTCCACAAACTGTGTAATTAACCTTCGTCTATATCGGGAATTAAGAGGATGCAACTTTTATTTATTTATTGTGTAATAAAGATCAATGTTTATGCCTCTTTAAATAGTCATTAATAAAGGAAGTTAAATGTTTTATTTTAAAATCAATTAGTAATAATTAGAGATTGTTACTTTATTTCTTATAAATCTTTATAAAATTGTGCAACTTTTTAATATGTAATTTTTATTTCTTTCATATTTTCACATCTAAATTAGAATAATAATTTCTAAACATTAAACGTCTCTCTAAAAATGTGCTCATGGGTGGAGACAAGTGATCAAAATATAATATATATATATATATATATATATGTATATATTTCTATTTTCAATAAAAGAAATATAAAGACAATATAATTTTATTAGAAATATTTAAATTTGGATTGATTATTGATTTAAATTAGTTAATATATCTGGTAATTATAAAAAAATAAAAATAAAAAAATACTAAATAGTATCAATTTCTAAAATTTGAGAACTCGCGAGAAGAATTATTATATAATAAATCATTGATATAATATAATTTTTTTTAATCTTTACTTAGTTTGATAATATTTTGTTGATTTGAAAATTTTGAATTTTTTTTTTTAAGCAGAGATGTTGTATTTAACATCATGAAAGATATACAACAATAGAGACAAAGTCTCTAACAAATCCCAATGATGAATAGCCAGAACAATAGAAAAATCTAAAAAAGATTTGTTACGTGAACTAAATCACTAGGAACAAAACCTACAAAAAACAAAATACATATAAAAGATTACAAAGTAAAGTCTTGACAACAAGTTTAAATGTTGAGCTTTAGCTGAAGAGCGAGAATGTCCCTCGTGCTGCCTTGTTAAAAAATCTTGTTCGGAAAAACTCAATGGAAAAAAAAAACTATGGCATACGAAAAAAGAGTGCAGTAGCTTGATGTCATTGGAAGTTGAAAAAAGCAGAGATAATCCAATCTTAAATATTGAGAGATCTGCATAAGAAACAAAGATCGCTGTCAGAACTTTGAGATGTGGTATGAAAACTTACATAATATAGATATAGCAGATGAGATAAATCAGTATTAGTCAAAATAAGAGAGAAAGAAAAGTGAAAGTACAAAAAAAAACAAAGTATAAATCTAAGTTAAGACCAAAGAAGTTAAATAACCTGGACGTTGGTGTAATGAAGGGTAGAAAAGAAAATGAATTCAACTAATACACAAAAGCGAAAATGAGGAAATGAGTTGGGGAAATAATTGTCCGTAACCGCCCATATCTAGAAATGGTGATAATTTTGATCAAGAACCATAATCATTGATCACTTAGAATAAGAAACTGGAGTCGTTGATCAAATTGATCAAGAACAAGAATAGTTGATCTCGATGTTCGATAATAGTGGACAAACTCCAAGAAAACGGAAAAAATGAGCCCAAAGCCATTTTGATAGCTACAACCCTTAAAAACTTCTTCTTCAATTCTTCACCTCTGCTCAAGTTCTTGGCTAATATTGACCGACCAGTGGCCGCTTGATGATAACACATGTGAGTTGGTACAGGTGGTGAGTGAATTTGAAGGAAAGTTTTCAATATCAAACTTATTGCCTTCATTTACAAATATGACTCCCCGTTGAATTATTAATGCACAAAACATTACACAACAATAAAACCGAAAACAACAAAAGTTGCATAAAGACGAACCAAATTTTAAGATATGCAACAAATGTTTGATATTAGTTTACAAACTAATACCAAATAAATATGGGTGATAAGTTTACAAACTCTATCACACCTCTCACTAACACTTTCAAACAAATTTGGACCAGGTACTTTTAGAAAGCAAGAAGAATAAGGAAAACACTCTAATATATTGAAAGAGAGTTACAACTCTTGGAATGAGAATGATATATATAAATAACAAGGAAACACCCTTTTATATAGGAGTTTTAAAAGACACATACCTAACTTCTCAATATGAATGCAAGCTTACACAAAACTAAGATAATGTAGTTGAATTAAACAATAGTGGCTACATGATGAATTCAACAATGTAGGCTATCCTAATCTTATCATTGTATACTATCCAATCTTAACTTGTTAAACATTGTAGGCTATCCAAAACTTTACTTGTCAAACATTATAGGCTATCCAAACTCTACTTGTCCAAATGCATTGTATTTCATTCTTTCATCAATGTGTTGTATCTTCATTCATTTTGATTTGCATTTCTAACAGTCCCCCTAAAATAAAAATGCCTTCATGCCTAGCATTTCTCGTAGCATCTTAAAGGGTTCGACTGGGAGTGGCTTAGTGAAGATGTCAGTCACTTGTTTCTTCGTGTGACAATAAACAAGCTCAATGGTTTCTGCTTCACATGATCTCTCATAAAATGGAACCTAGTGTCAATATGCTTACTTCTTCCATGTTTCACGGGCTTCTTTGCAAGCTTGATTGCTGATTTATTGTCCACATGAATTATTGTATACTTATCTTGTGGGTGACTTAGTGATTCAAAAGGTTTCTAAGCCATATCGCCTCGCATACCGTAGATGATACATCCACATACTCTGCTTCATAAGACAATAAAACAATAATTTGTTTCTTTAATGATCTAGAGAAAACCGTTGAACCAAGATAAAACGCATAACATGTTGTGCTTTTCCTTTCATCTTGATCACCTCCCCAATCACTATTCGAATAACCATCTAATTTTGCTTCTTCACCAAAGTTATAAAAGAGGCCAAAATTAAGAGTACCTCTAATATATCTTAATATCTTCTTAGCAGCTAGCCAATGAGATTCTCTTGGTATTTCCATGTAACGACTCACGAGTCCAACTCCGTAGACAATATCAGGCCTTGTGATTGTCAAGTATCTTAGACTTCCAATGAGACTCTTGTATAAATTCGAGTCTATGAACTTTCCTTCTCCTTCTTTTGACAGCTTAAGTCTTGTTGCAATAGGAGTGTTGACAAAATTACAACTGTTCATCTTGAACTTCTCCAAAATATCTCTCATGTATTTCTTCTAAGAGATAAAAATTCCATCATTTTCTTGCTTCACTTCTATTCCAAGAAAATAGGAAATCAGTCCATTGTTAGTCATCTCAAATTCCTTAAACATGAACTGCTTAAATTCACTATTACTAGTAAATAGCAGATTGTCCACGTATAGACAATGGATTATAAAGTCTCCTTTATCGTTATTCTTCGTATAGACAAAGTGTTCATATGGACATTTCATGAAACCATTTTGTTAAAGATAGTTGTCAATACGTGAATTCTAAGTTCGAGGTTCTTGCTTTAGGCCACACAAAGCCTTTTTTCAGATGATACACCCTTTTCTTCTTCTCCTTGTATGAGGAAGCCTTCAAGTTGTTCCATATACACTTCCCCTTCAAGAATTCCATTGAGGAATGACGAATTGACATCAAATTGGTATATTTTCCAACTGTGATGTGCTGCAAGTGAGATTATCAATCTCACTATGTCAAGTCGGGCTACTGGTGAACAGACTTCATCGTAGTCGACTCCATACTTTTGTTTATAGCCTTTTGCTACAAGTCTTGCTTTATATCGATCAGCACTACCATCTGCAGTGCGATTGATTTTGTACACCCATTTGACACCTATAGTCTTTTGGCTTGGTAGGAGGAGTGTCAATTCCCATGTGTCATTCATTTCAAATGCATGGATTTCTTCTTCCATTGTTATTCTCCAACAATATTCTTCCACAACTTCTTGAAATGAATAGAGGCTCTTCATCTGCATACAGGCAGAAAAAATTGGTTTCCTCTTCTTCTCCTTATCCATAGATCTAAGACTTCTCATCTTCACAAGGGTTAAAGATCTTCCATTTTGATTTTCATTTGAAGATGAAGAACCAGATGTAGGACTTCTACGCATTGGAGAAGGTACGATTGATTGAGTAGGAACTTGTTCAATTTGTGGTGTGGTTTCTACATGATGCTCTTCGGATTGACCAAAGACAAGAGTTTCATTACTTGTCTCTTTGCTACTTCATTTCCTTGTTTCTTTCTCGTTGAAGATAACATCTCTACTAACCACTAGTTTACTTGTTAGTGGGTTATAGCCTATATGCCTTTGGGTCTTCACTATAACCAACAAAGATTCATTTCTCACCACAATCATCAAGCTTCGTTATAGCCTATATGCCTTTGGGTCTTCACTATAACCAACAAAGATTCATCTCTCACCACGATCATCAAGCTTCCTTATTTTTGCTAGGGAACTTGAGCATATGCTATACACCCAAAAAATATTTGGTGTGCAAAGTTGGTTTTGTACCCACACCATGCTTCTGAGGTGTTATAACTTTAACACTTTTTGTCGGACACCGATTCAACAAATAAACCAAGTATGCTATAGCTTCTGCCCAAAATTGCTTTGGTAAACCTTTCTCTTTAAGCATGGATCTTGTCATGTCAAGGATAATATGATTTTTCCTTTCTGCTATCCCACTTTGCTGTGGAGTATAGGCAGCAGTAAACTGATGTCTTATACCATTTTCTCTACAAAAATATTGAAATGCATTTGAAGTGTACTCATCTCCTTGATCAGATCTGATAGCCACAAGTTTACACTTGTTCTCAACTTCTGTGAGTGCCTTAAAGTTCTTAAATACAGTTAAGGTTGATGAATTCTCTTTGAGAAGATATACCCATGATTTTCTACTGAAATCATCGATGAAGGTGATAAAATATCTGTTGCCACCAAATGACATGGGTTCCACGGGTCTAAAAATGCATGTATGTACCAATTGTAATGGTGCTCTAGCTCTCCATGCTTTGCCATTTGAAAAGGAGATTCTTGACTGCTTTCCATGTACGCATCCTTCGTATAAGTGATTTGGAGATTCAATTTGGGGTAGACCATGCACCATTCGACTGGTAGATAATAGTTGTAGGCCATTAAAGGGAAGATGGACAGTGATAGGACCCCTTCCAAATAATCGAGGAGATCTCGTTCCCGTCTGATAGATAAATTTTAACAAACCAATTCAACAAAAAACATAAGTTTTAACTAAATAATTTCTGTTAGACAAAGGATATAACAACCATTTACATAGCATAAGTACCCCTAAGCCTTTTGTGACCCATAACGGTCTTATCTAAACTCCAATTTTAGCATGTTGTCTATCTGTGTAGTCAGAATTCCAAGACCTACGTAACAATCTTCTCAGAATTCTCAAAAGTTATCCCAATCAAAAAGTCAACCTTTGACTTTCTGGGGCAAAATAGTCATTTTTATTCTCTCGAATACCATAAAACAAGCCATCAAAGGGTTTCCAAAAAACCACCAACATTCCAACATCATCATCATATAAAATCCCAATCACCCCAATATCATCAAAATCACATAAAAATACATTTAAATCATGTAAGTATGCATGCATAATATTTTAGGAAAAAGAAAGTCCACTCATACACTGTTCGTATAACCGAATTCCGCTTTGCACGTATTTCTATAATTTCATGAAATCTTAGAACCTCGAAGACTGGTCTGAAACCACAAATTTCGACCCTGATTTCTAATTCCTATCCATGACTTTCTGGCGTGCAAAACTCCAACTTTTTTTTTATCTTAACATGACCCCAAGCATTCCAAAAGAACACAGGGACACGCAGTTTTGATGTTTCCCTTCTTAATCTCAAAGACCCAATTTCCATGCTCACGGGTTCAAGTGTCAGGACCCACCCCTAATCCCCCGGGATTAAGGGCTAAATCCCGATCCCGTCTAACTTACGCATGACACGAAGGCTAAACTGACGTCCAACCTTCATGTAACACGTAAGTCGGACAAGGGATTCTTGATCTGACCGTCCAAAAACTTTCGAACTTCCTAGAGTGCGCAAAGTCTACTGTGGATCGTGCATGTGATGTCTCCGTCTCTCTCAACCAACAGCCCGCGCCGCAACAACCTGGAGGGTATCGAAAACAAGAAAAGACTGTGAGTGGACAAAAATAAAGTTTAAGTTTAAAAACATTTCATAAAACAATGACATTTATACCCTCCGTTTCAAAACCAATGCATGCATATTAATTTCATGTCATGAAACCATTCAATATTCCGATTAAACAAACCATATAAGAAAACCAAACACTAGTTCCTTTTTCCAAATCTCGGGCCTCAGCCCAAAACCACCGAAAATCATTTCATCCGGGCCACTGTCCAAAACATCGGAAAACCTTGTTGAAAACCATCTCATTTTTCCATTCACCGAACCTGCTGGATCTATCCGAGTCTTTAAACTCCCCGAGTTTTTAAACTCAATCCAGGCCTCAATATAATCCGAGTCTTTAAACTCAACAGGCCTACAGGGGAAAATATCAATATATCCGAGTCTTTAAATTCCGAGTATTTAAACTCAATCCGGGTCTTTAAACCCAATCCGGGCCCGTCCCCCGTCAATCATAATATCCGGGTTTTTAAACCCAATAACCAGATCCAGCAAATCCAATCCAAAACCATTTTCCATTTCCGAATCTGAATCCGCAATCTCATCAGGATCCCGAATCCAAACCCATAACTCATATCCATATCCTTTCCAGATCCGAGTCCGCAACCATCATTCCGTAAGCCGGCATCCGAAATAACCATTCCGAACCCAAACCCAAAATCCACTTCCAAGTCCCGAATCGAATCCTGAATCGTCATCCGGAATTCCGATTCAAAACCCGAAATCACGTTTCTCAAAACCACTTTCCTGAACTGGGCTTCAAGCCCGAAAACACTTTTCCGAAATCCTTTTTACTTTCTTTGAAATCAAATCGTATTTCAACTCCTGAAATCAAATCATTAAAACCAGGTTTAAATCACAATATCCGTCAAAATCTCGTAAAACTTGAAATACCGTCATTTCCTCGAAGAACGTGCACAAACCGTAAACCATCACAATCATAAATCAAATCATAGAATCAAGTATAGAAAACATATAAAAACATATATGCATGCATCAAGTGTTAGAAAGCAAAGTCCACTCACAGATCATTCCGACGTCGCCTCGATACGCTCGCACTTACGTCATTCCCGACCATTCCGTTATCCTCGGTTTTCCCGAACTAGTCCAAATCCCATAACGAGATTACTAACTACTTCACAAAAGTCCTACTCAAATCCCATAATTTTTCCCATATTTTAACCACTTTTAAACGAGCTCTAAAACCTTCGGACATCCCGAAACATATCGAGATGATGCCCGATTGACTCGAAACCAGCGCCAAAATGTTCGTTACATCGAATACTTTAAAAGTCATGTTGGAACCATCCTCAAAAGGCGTGCCACGCGCCCACACGCGCCGCCTGAAGTGACTGCGCGTGGGCCTCACCCGCCAGTCACTGTTCATCGTCTCCTTCCTCAGTCACCGGTTCGGTCCAGCCGGTCTAACTGTGAACCGGCATTCACTGTTCTGCTTTGTTTTCAGGCCATTTTCCTTCCTTTTTAGCCTATTAGGATCATCCTACTCTAACTAGTCTAAACAACTACTTAAAACACGAAGTAAAGTACGAGAACTTACCGTCCAGGGCTCGAACCAGTCCCCTGAAATTCCCAGTTGCTGTTTTCCAGCCACCCACCGTCTACTCCGCCTCTGGTTCGACTCCTCAGACCAACTACAACATCCTTCAACTAACAGGACCAATAAAACGGCTCGACTAAGCTCCTAAATCCACGATTTTCACTTGGAATTTTAAACGGAAAATAGGGGACATCGAGAACTCACCCGCATTCTGACCTCCACCGTGCTCGCCGTCGTGTTCCACTTGTTTACAAGGCGGTCCTCAGCCTTCCTAGCACTCCTTCGAACCAGATTGGATCAAAAGATCGATGGTGGTTGCACCTCGACCATTTACTCCTTCTCTGTTTTTCAAAATCGAAACCACCGCCCACGGTGGCCCTCGCGGCAGTCCAACCCCACCTCACCATGCTCTCACTCCCTCAAACACCACACCTCTCTGAACTTCCACTCACAAAGCACTAGAAGGAATTTCACGACTCACACACCCTGGATTTTGGGTTGAGACTCCCTGTCTCTATTTTTCTCTACTGAGCGACCAAACGTTTTATTTTAAAATTAAGGAACACGGCTGTTTGGGCTAGAAGCCACCAGACACCCACCAGGTGTCCATCATCCAACGGTCCAACCCCAAAAAATCTCCAATTTCTCAGGCCACATGTCCCCATCTGATTGCTCACAATCCCAGAGTATAAAAAGACCAAATTGCCCCTAAGTCCAAAATTACCATTTTGCCCTTCAACTTTCTAGATCCATAACTTAACCGTCTGACGTCCCGATGACAGCGTGCCGCCTGTCGTTGTACTCAGGACGTCGAGACCTATCTAATGGTCCTCGGTCTACAAGAAAACCAAGTGTTCAGCAAAAAGTCAACGTTTTTCCTTTATTTCTCCAAAATTACGGTCACGCCCTTAACCTTCCGAACACCATAACTTTTCCTCTAATTGTCCAAATCGGACGTGCCACCTGTCTACGGATTAGTGACGTCCCGAACTACGTCACGGTCATCGGTCAATGCCCAATTGACCGCCCGAACTCAAAGTCAACTTTTTGCCTAAACTAGGGGCAAAATCGTCATTCTATGCCCAAAGTCCAACAGTAACCAACTAACCACCGATTAACTCAGCTAATCCGTCACTAATCACTTCGTTAATCCCGACTCCCGGGACGGGTTGTTACATCAAGGGTAGTTAACTGTTTTCTTTCCCCATTTCCTCATGGTTTTGACATCATTCTCCTCCTCTCATCTTCCTTTTTTACTTCTCCTCCCTCTTTCCATCATTTCTTGGCTTCATCAACTCACATCTCTCTGTTTTTCTCTCGGTGCACCACCAACCATGGCTTCGACTATGTTCCACTGAAACCACACCCAGCACACACACACATTTATAGGTAGAAGGATAAGTCAGTGGAGTGGAGAAAATATCAAATGTTTCTAGAGTGTGACACATGGAAGCCTCCAATTGGTCAATGTTTCAAAACCAAAATTCCCTTGGTGGTAAAATTACCAAAATACCCTTAAGGGTTCTTGATCCGATACATCCTCAAAAGATCTCCGATTTTGGCATGCCACCTATCTACGAACTTGGGAAGCCGAGACCTTCATAACGGTTTCCCCGAATTATCTAAATGAGGCCCAAGTTAAAAAGTCAACACTTTAACTTTTTGTTAAAAAGTCAACCCTTTGAACTTTCGTTAAAAAGCCAACCATTTGACTTCCGGGGTAAAACGATCAATTCCGTCCGATTTTTCTGATTTTACCCTCGTTGAACGTACAGGTCGTTACATAGACCCACCAATTCTCCAGCAGGAAATAACGGTTGAGAATCACAGTTCATAGACGTTAATCAATACTAACTTTTCCCGCATACAAGTAATTCCTAAATTGTCGCAACAAGTAATTACACTCCTTGTAATATAGATTCAAATAATAACAGAAATCGAATCCTCAAAAATCATCTATCATAAATTAGCTGACCTCGAGAACTACCTGGATCAGCGCCTAAGTCATAACCATCAACGTCCCTAATAATCAAGCGTCAATACCCAACATCAACCACGGTGATCCAAATGCACTACTCATCAGTACGCATATATCGATCACAATATCAACACTACGGATAGGCCAGCTCGGGGACTACACTCACGCAATATCTGAGCCATGTCTGGGGACTGGACACGCAGCATCTAGACTGACACGACCCATCCCAATCCCCTAGGATCAACTCGGAATGTGCCATGCTCCCGTCCGACACTTCGTGTTAGACAAGGGATAACTCGAAACCTCAGCCCATTCGGGGCTTCGAGAGCGCACCAGGATCGGTTTAGGAGTGTGATGTCTCGATCTCTGCTACAGCCTGCATCCGTGATCAACTTGAAAAACATTAAAAACCATTTAAAGTTGTGAGTGGACGAACAATAAATAATTTAATAAAAACACATTTCATAAGAAGACATTTATGCCCTTCACAAAAAAGCATGCATGCATTCAAAAATGTAACACCCCGGAAATTCGAGGCTTTTAATATTGTAATTTAATGTGTGAATTAACGCTTTTACCCTTGTGATTGGTGTGGCCAAATTGTTGACTTTTTGATTGGTGGGTTAAATGGACTTTGACCTATGACCGTGACGTAGTTCGGGATGTCACGAGTTCATAGACAAGTGGCACGTCCAATTCGGACGATCAGGGAAAAAGTTACGACTATCAGAAGTTCAGGGGCATTACCGTAATTTGGACGTTAGGGGTGAAAATGTTGACTTTTCATTTGACAACGAATTTTCACGCGACTCAAGGACCGTTAGGTAGGTCTCGACGTCCTGAGTCTGTAGACAGGCGGCACACCGAAATCGGACTTCGTACGAGGAAGTTATGGTCAGAAACGTGAAATCGGGAGGTTCGTGTCTCGGTTTTCGTGTCGAATATTTTATTCTGAAATTTCTGATTTGAGGACACCTGGTGAGTGACAAGCCCACTGGCTAGATTGGATCAGATCCACTATGGGTTTAAATACCATTAAAAACCAACTTTTAATTCCAACCATTGATCTGAAACCCCCAGATCTAATCTCAGCCTTTAATCTCATCCTTGAGATCAAATCTGGACCATCCGTTCCATTTGATCAGATTCCCTCCATTTCTATATATTTCTCACCCGAAACCACACACTGCCCATTTCATCCATCACACCCGCACTACACCCTGTCTTTGTGTCTGTGTGTTGCTGGATTCACGGGGAAGGACGGAGGCACGGCGGTGGACGGCGGCAGACAACGGCGAGGTGAGCCGGCTTCAAAACCCGAAACGGTTTCAAAAACTCAGAAATGGAAGCTTGTTGTTCAGCGTTTTTTTGCATTTCCTTTTGACTCTATTCATTTCTATGGACTGTTAGGAACCTTTAGAACTCAATTGCGTGACCGGAGGTGACCTGAACGGAGTATAAACGGCGACGGGAACTGGGTCTGTTCATCGAGGTAAGCCTTCAATCCTATCTGTGTTTATCGATTTTGATTCCATAGAACCCTTTCTGGGATTGAGACGAACATCCAGGAACAAACTAGGACTGAAATGGTTGAGAATTGAAGAAATGGTGACCGGGTCATGATCGCGGGTCTGATCGACCCAAGTTGCAGAAATACGGGTCAACCCGTCTGTGGACAGAGGTGATGACGTGGCACCCTGTCAGACTGTCAGGTGACGTGGACCAACCGTGAGCCGACACGTGTCACATGTCAGTGCACAGTCAGCACTGACATGTCAGTGACGTGGCCCAGTCAGGGACTGCCATGTGTCATTGACATGTCAGTGACGTGGACCAGTGTCATGCTGACATGTGGCACATGTCAGATCTGACACGTGGCCTGACAGATCAGTGAGGTGGACCAATTGGGTGTTGACACGTGGCACCTGTCAGAGTCTGACATGTCAGACCTGACAACTGTCAGATGACGTCAGCATGACGTCATGCTGACGTCAGCAGGGACTGTTCCTGCGTTGACCGGCGCGTGGGGGCGCGTGTGAACAGTACTTTTGGTGGGACCACCACCATTCTTTAGGTTTCGACGATCCGGATCCAATGACGGTGGTTTCGGGTCGATCGGAGATCATTAAGTTGGTCAAAATAAGGTTTATTGCCTTGGAAAGCGTGTCTGGTCGGCTTTTTCGGACCGGTCTCGGTCTAGGGTTTCATGGTTAAATGTTAGGGGTTTGTATTGACCTTCATATATACTTTGGATATGACAGGGACTGTACAATTGTACATGAACGAGGGTATACGTTCGGTTTTCAGCAGGATTGTACTGTGAGTGGGCCCGATTTCATTAAAACCTTGCATGCTTAAATGTTTTCTGATTTACTTATATGTTCACATGCTGGAATCAATAAATGGTTTTGATGATATTGAAATTTCGGTTATGGCATGTTTCACGGTATTTGGGTATGAGACCCGTTTGATGAAACGTAACGATCGGTTCAGATTTTACCTATGTATACATATATGTTTGCATGTGGATATCAATAAAATGTATTTGGTACTGCACTGTATAGATCCTTCCATATGATACTGTCTCCTCCGGATGAGGTACCCCGGAGAGGTCACGGACATTTAGAACGTCCAACGTCTATGACGCTAAGCATCGGGGATGCTGTACCCGAACATTGAACTCGGAATTGAGACCCGAGTGGCACGCGTAGCCTTGTGATTGTGACCTTATTGGACGTCAGGGACGTCAGACATCAGGGATGTCGGATTGGAGTGTATAGTGTAGTGGCTAAAATTATGTTTACGGTTTTACTATATGCCTTATGGTTTATATTATATGATAGATGGTTTTAAATTCGGCTGCATGCATGTTTGGAAAACAGAGGGGTAAATTATATGTTTTACTTATCAAATGATTTTATAAACTTGAGTTTTGGTCCACTCACCCTTAATATTTTGGTAACCCCTCCAGGTCATGATACTGAGGTAGAGGAGAAACCTGAGGCTGAGGCATAGATCTACTTATGCGTACCTGAACCCCTGCTGGGTGGTTTACCCACAGGTTTATGTTAGAGTCGTGCTCGCAACTTGTAATTTTGGATTTCATCCCTTGTCTGACATCTGTGTAATTCGGATTTGATGTATGCCTTTAATTTGGTTATTTATGCATTTGATGTTTTGAGGTTAAAATTGGTATGAATTATTGGGTGTCAGACGGGAGCAGGGCACGTCCCCTTGTGGTCCCTGTGGGATCGGGGCGGGTCCTGTCAAAAAACCATTAATCAAACCATTAACTTTAATTAAATCGTTAGGGCCTTAGCCCAAAACCATAAATCCAAGTATGTGGGAACTCAGCCCAAACCGTAAATCCAATCATGAAGGCCGCTGCCCAAAACCACCAACACTGAAATACCATTTCATAAATCCAATAAATCTGAAAATCCAAATACATAATCTAGTAAATCCATAAATTAAAATCCAATCAAACACCATTATATACCATTCCTCGGCGTCCCAGACGTCATGTCACGGTCCAAGCTACGCGTGCTACCCGGGGTCTCAACCCGAGTCAATCTCTGACGTCCCAGACGTCTAGTAATCTTGCTCCTGAGTCACTATACGGTCCAGTCGCTCAGTGCACTAACCCCTCGCAGGCAATGCGCCGTGACCACTCCAGCGTCCCAGACGACTAGAGGAGACAATCCATAGATATAAGAATGGTATATGGAAAACATTTCATAAATCCTTTTAAAACCTTCCAAATGGGCCTATGCTCGGATTTCCATAAAGCCATCGTAAATCTAGAAATCTGATTTCTCAAATCCAAATCCATTTAGGGTCTCCGAACCCTAAATCACATTTATCAACCACAAATGGGACTCATGCCCAATATCATAATCAACTGGGCCTCTAGCCCGATCATGCAAACCAACTTGGCCTTCGTCCCGATGCCTCATTAAATCAAATGGACTCCAAGTCTGATAGCTCGTAAATCAAATGGGTCTCAAGCCCGATTTCATATTTCCAAATCCAAAATCATACCATTTAACCATTATTAAAACCACTATCACGTAGAAATACAGTGTAAAATTGTAAACCTCGAAATACGTGCAAATACGGAAATCACCTCGAAATACATGCAAATATGTAAATCACCAATACCACAATCATCATCATAGAAATCACATATGCAAAACATATAAAACAGTTATGCATGCATAATAGTTTAGAAAACAGGTGTCCACTCACAGACCATCCTAGCTGCCGCCTCGATACGCATGCCATAAGCCTTCCGAGGCTATATCACCATCTCTAGAACTTCCAGACCTGTCCAAATCACACCTGAAGGTCACTAACTACCTCATATAGGCTAACATTGAATCCCCCAATTTTCTGGGATTTTTAAACGTATTTAACATAGACCCTAAACCTTCGGACACCCAGAACTACCCCGAAACAGTGTTCGATCGACTCGAAAGTTGTCCCAAAATGTTTATTACATCAAAAGGACAAAATTACATGTTGACCTTGTCTTGAGAATCGGGCCCACGCGCCCTTAAGCGCCTCCCAAAGGCGTTGTGCACGAAAGCCACGTGCCATGAACAGTGTCATCGTCCTCGCGTCGAACTTGGTTCTCTGGTTTTCTGGTTGAACCAAACCGACGAACCGACCCGGCTGGTTTTCCACCAATTCTCAACCAAAATCAATGGGGTTTCTTCCTAATTGATCGTATCAGTCTCTAGAATCGATCTATGGATTTAAAACCGTGAAAACCATATATTTTTACCTGCTTGATCATCGAACAAGGAACCCAGAATTCCTCCCCTGTTTCCGACCACCACAGACCACCTCCAGCCACGATTCCAATCCCCATCACCTCATATGATCACCAGAAACCATTCCCAATTATTAGAATCGATCAACAACCTTCAAAACCAAACTTCCAATTTTTGAACGTAAACACTTACCGTCTCTGTTTTCTGGTCACCGTCCACGACGGTTGACACCGATAGCATCATCCTCATCGTCTCCATTCACTCTCTCTTTTTCATTCACACACTCAGTCTCTTGGTCTCTCACACGGACACAGAAGATGGTGGGGCTTTGAGGTGGTGTGTGCTTGTGTGTTTGTTTGTTTGGGTTAGAAGAAAATGGGAGAATGATGCACGGGAAGGGAAGAGAGAAATAGGTGAGGGAAAATAAAATTATATTTTTAATACAAATTCACCCAATTACATTGATCCACAATTTAGGGGAAGTGACCAATGGGATGAGTGACACAGAAGATGGTGGGGCAGTGAGGTGGTGTGTACTTGTCACTCATCCAAGGGCCCCACATTAATTAATTATCCAATCAGATTTTAGGATTATTTAATTTGAATCCTAAGATGTTAATTAATCCAATTTGGATCATGTAACCATAACTTCCCCGTTCGACGTCCGATTTCGACATACCACCTGTCTACGGACTCGTGACGTCCCGATCTACGTCACAGTCATTGGTCCTCATATGTTTGACTCCCCGAGTCAAAAGTCAACGTTTTGCCCAATTCTAGGGGCAAAACGGTCATTTTACACCGTTCGTCCGAATTCTCTCAACTAATCCCTGATTAGTCATACAAAATCCATAATTAATTAAGATTTAATCCCGATATTCGGGACGGGTTGTTACATAGACGTACCAAAATCTCAACAATTTAGTCATCTCTCGAGGTGAAAGTCAGCAACCACTTATGTTTCAAATCTTGTAACCACAGACCATGGTACTTGGAACCATGTCAACCATAACAATCCACACATATTTCATATCACGAATGCCAAGAACTCACATAGTCATATCGTGTCTCAACATCACAAATCAAATCCATAACCCAACACATCGACTAACTAGGCGTCACATTTCCAAATCCATAGGTGTCAGGTTAACGTAACTTACTCAGACACAATCATGAGAATACTCAAAGTTAAACTCAATAATTTAACTATCTAAGCCGTAGTACTTAGATACTAATCTTACTAACCGAATTGCATCAAGCATTTAAAAAATGGTTCTACATATTGTCCAATTCACATTCAAGAACGCGTCACAATGGCAATAATATAACACATACGTTAGATCATACCAAGAAATCAACAACACTAAGTTAACACCATCATCCTAAAGTCCTTACCACAAGCACATTAATCACATACAATCTCATGATTAAGCTAAATCCCAATTACAATTTAGCTTCCAATTTACTCCTTAAATCAAAACATTACCGAACTTGAGTTCATTCTGAACTCTCATCCATTATGTAAGATCATATCCAACAAGTTCACTTCTCATCTTCCTATCAAGGTTCTCCAATTCCCCCATTCACTACTTATCCTTCTCTTTAGATATCTAATCAATCACAAAACACTTCTCTTTCTTTTCACTTTTTTCTGGATCTTCTTCTTTGTTTCCTTCTCTACTACCCTATCAGTCTAAAACCGATACAAGTAATTCCTCGAATTTCAATTTTTTTTCGACAAACACTTAATTGCTATTTCAACACAAGTGCTTCGTTACATCCGAGGTTTATATATTACCTACACCTTCTCTCATAGGGTTTTGAGGGTCATAGCTACCGTATCCATTCATTCTATGTTTCCAATCATTTATAAGTCTTATACTAGCAGGGACTCCACACACTACCCTTCTGACACTTCCCCAAGTGTTGGATAATCGTATTAGACTGATCATGTACTTTCTTGAATTTCAACCAATCACAATCAATTTTACAACCCCATGTAGTTGACTTCTCAACCGATCTACAATTTTCAGTTCTTACCTTAAGTCTTTTGGGTGATTAGAAGTTGAAGTACCATTTTCACCACTAAATAGATCTCACATTACTTCGATGGCTCGGAGGAAACCACTACCCTCATGTGGTTTCCACTATGATATATATATATATATATATATCCCAACTTCATCACCCAAAGCCTCAGAACACCCTAGCAATGACATTCTTCGAGGAATGGTGGTACTCCTTAGTACCTTTAACCAGCACCATGTAGTTATAAAAATTTACTCATTTACTTACTTAAAGTGTTTTCCTCTCTGTAGACAACACCAAATAACATAATCACATCTCAAAAATATCAGGAATTCAAATACGATGTCTATATCACCATTCTAATCTATCGGTCCAACTCACATATGGGATAGGCTATTTCGCATGGAACAAACATAGCCATATAATAAAACATCATCCATCAATTCCATGTTATACAAACCATAAATCATGAGACCATAGCAACCACTACATAGTTTATATGAAATTCTCAATATCCCCTAATATCAATAAATCCAAGTATCTACCTTATAGGCACCATCAGTAATAGTTACACCTTCCAAAAAATATACCATTAAACATGCATCAAAAGTATATACAATGGATCCCTTCGTTAGCGTAATGATTCCTAACACAAACCATGGCCTTAACTCACACGAAGGGCTATTTCGGAAATCTTATCCTTCTTTATTCTTTTTATGAATCACAATCGATTATCAGACACTGTCTAACCTCTAGAAAAAGAGCCCCACTCTGGACGTATAAATGCCTGGAAAAATAGAGTACAACTCTGGATGTTCGGGTATCACCTAGGGAAACAGATCCCAGCTCTAGATGTTTGGGTGTGGACCGATCCCGGGAAAACAGAGCCCGGCTCTGGACGTTTAGGTACTAATCCAAGTAACCGTCTCAGTAAAACAGAACTCTGCTATGGATGTCTAAGACCTCAATCATACCAAGCTGATGAGGGTTGTCCTATCACATCACTAACACACCAACACCTAGTAACCACATCCAGCCATACCACATATATCCAGACTCACATAATCATACATATATCAATTCCATATTCAAACCAAGTTTAGAAACCAAAACCAAATCTGGAAAATTGGGCCTAAGCCCAAATCACAATACGTTAAAACCTTGTAAAATGAGCCATTAAAATAATTCATAAAATTTGTATAAATTCAAATTAATCCAATATCACCAAATCACATGAGAAATTCATTTCGGTATAAAACCAATTCTCACAATTTAATATCAAGCCAGAACACAATATTGCAATTTCCTCTTAAAACATGCAAAGTTACAATTATCGTAAAATCATCAAAAATTCATAAAAATCATACTTAAATACCCAGCAACCAATTCACATAATAAATTATGTAAAACCATTAAAAATGCATGCATAGGGTTTAGGGAAAAGAAAATCCACTCACACCTATCGTACACAGTCGAACTGCACTGCACACTTTCTCATAAAATTCGAGAACATCTAATCCTGCCAAAAATCACTTATAAGGATCACTAACCACCCCAATTGACTCACACATTGATATCATAATTTTCCAGGATTTTTAAATGTATTAAAATAATACCTAAAACCTTCGGATATTAAAGATGCCCCGAAATGATATCGGATCACCTCGAAAATTGTACCGTTGGATTTGTAACATCGAATACATTAAAATCATGTTGACCACACCTCAAAAATCACCCTCACGAGCATACACGCGCCACCAGAAGCGCCTGTGCGTGGGACTCACGAGCCAGCTACAGTGATCATCAACCTCTGGTCGGGTCAGCCCACGAGTCTGCACGTAGGACTCAACCCAGACAAGTCGACCCAACCCTGAATCGCTTATTTCTTAGTGTTTTCCATCTCTAGGTTGGATCTATTATCTCAAAACGAGGAAAGAATAACTAACAATCGAGGGTTTTCTGCGCCCAACTTCCCTGTTTTTAGGTCCAGCTCGATGCCAAGGCTCTGAGAAGGATGTAGGGATATTGGTTGACAAACTAACAGACCTTAAACAAAAGTTCAAGATTATGAACCCGTCGAAGAAGTTTCGGGTTCACGGGTTCTGGGGATTTTCCAACCTCAAAATACTACCATAACACACATCTCTCCCTCAGGATCTCCTCCCCTCATTCTCTCCTTCATTTTCATGCTCATCCACCCTTGTCTCCTTGTTTCTCACTTTCGGTTCACCATCATCCATGGCTTTGGCCATGTTCCGCCGAAAACCATAACTAGCACACGCACGTTTATAGGCAGAGAAATTGGTTGGTGAAGAAGAAAAATATCAGGCCCTTCTAGAACGTGACACATGGTAGCATCTTGAGCTCTTCCACGGTTGGAAAGCTCTTGGACTTGATAGTTCAGGGCCTCTATCTATAAGCTGGTAGAGGATAGGCAATCCTTGAAGAATTCTTCCTTGGCTATCTCCTAGCTAGTGATGTCTTCCACCACTCCATTACGGGGAAGTTCCATGCCAACCTCTGGGATTGGCAAGTCAGACAAGGTTTCTTAGGATAGATTTTTTAGAAATCACCCTTTTAGCATCTCATCCTCTCTGAGCGTGCCTGAAATTGGACATGCACTAGAAAGAGTCGGGCTACGCATGCTAGATTATTTTCCTACCTAAAAAATAGTGCATGGTGTCCACAGCGTGTTTGAGCCCCCTTCATCCGCTTGGAACGGGTCTATAAGACGATGGAGCAAGCTTCGCGTGGATCTCTTTACTGAAGGGTAGTGCAATGTAGATTATTGAATGGGTTGAATGCATGACTGAAAAACCTTTGTACCACAGTCTATCCCTAAATGGACTGACGATAAATCAAATAGGTCTTAATTGTCTTCAAAGTGGGTGTGCCACTAATGGAAGCTGCTACTAGTTATGAATAGGTTCCATTCACAACTTATGAAAATTTTTTCTGATCAAACAATTGTGAGGCAAGCGGACAAGATATGACAGGACCCGTCCCAATCCCACTGGGACCACCCGGGGACGTACCCCGCTCTCGTCTGACAACGACTCCAAACATACCAAAATTACCCTTAAATAAAACTAAATACTCAAATAGATAAATAACGTGCAACAACAGTGTTCAGAGCGATAACTGTCAGACAAGGGATAGTAAAATAACAAAATGTGAGCACAATAGTCAGAGTACATTATTTGGTGCTCAACCTACCCACAAGGGGGTGTACAAGTGCACAGCTAACAAACGAAGCCTCTTCCTCCTCCTCCTCCGGGTCCTCTTCTATTTTCGTGTCACGGTCTGGAGGGGTCAGTAAAACAAGCAAAGAGTGAGTGGGCAAAAAATAAACAGTTTATAAATCAATTTCATAATAAAGTAAATCATAAGGTTTTACCCCTCCGTTTTCCAAATCTTGCATGCAGTGAAAACATAGTATTATAATGAAATCGTAACCACAGAATCATAATAATAATCGAAAGGAGAAACTAACATATTAGTGCACTGTAAAACCCAACCCAAATGATGTCACGGTTCTAAGGCTACGCGTTGCCACTCAGGGTCTCACACCCAAGACTCTCTAGATACATTAGTGCCCGGTATCCCGGTCATTGCCCGAGGTATACGAACATGCCTTCTTGAGAGTAAGCAACCCAACGGGGGTCAACTCCACTCAGTCAGGGCCCCGTGACTACTCTAGGGTCCACCCGGGCCAACGACCCTCCCTGAAGGAGATAAGATAGACAGGTAGTAAAGTACAGTACAATAACAGTAGTTTATCCTATGTCCCCCCGGACATCCCAGAACAAAATCCACATATAATCCAGACGGGTCTTATGCCCAAAACATTGTAATAAAAGATATAAACAATTCATATAAGACTCATCGAAATCTTAAGTGGAAATAGTAAAACAGTTTATGCATGCACTGTAACACCCCGGAAATTCGAGGATTATAATAATGTAATTTAATGTATGAATTGACATTTTTACCCCTGTGAATGGTATGGCCAAATTGTCGACTTTTTGATTGGAGGGTCAGATGGACTTTGACCAATGACCGTGACGTAGTTCGAGACATCACGAGTCCATATGCAGGTGGCACGTCCAATTCGGACGATCAGGGAAAAAGTTATGACTATCGGAAGTTCAGGGGCATTACCGTAATTTGGACGATAGGGGCGAAAATGTTGACTTTTCGTTTGACAACTAATTTGCACATGACTCAAGGATCGTTAGGTAGGTCTCAATGCCCTGAGTCCGTAGATAGGCGGCACGCCGAAATCGGACTTCGTATGGCTGAGTTACGGAAGGGCATTTTGGTAATTATTGAACAAGGGGCATTTTGGTCATTTTACCCCTGGTTACTGTAGTAACCGCGGGGGACCATGGGCAGCACCACCATGTGCGGTGGTTCAGTGTGCAATTGTTTATGCAAGTGTGTGCTGGAAAGAAAAGAATGTCTAATGCTTTAGAACGTGGTCTGATTCATCCACCCAGCAAAGGCTACATAGTTTAATTCGATCGAAGCTTTTTCGAGGAACCAATCTCAGTGGACAGTAAGGCTTCCACGAGCCTCTGGGACGGCTTAAATTGTTTAAAACTGATTAGGAATTGAGTGAGTTTCACTCTGCGGTTGAAAGAACTGAGAATAGGTGAGGAACCAGAGAGAAACCATTTCGGGAAAATTTGGAGGGAAATCAGGTTTTCAATTTCTGGTGATTGTTGGACCGAACCAAGGCCTGGTTTAGTCTTCTGGGAGTATTTGGAACTCAACCATATCGAAATCGAAGGCCATCAGCCACGGGTGAGCTGGGACGGTGACTGTAGTGTTCAGAGAAATTTCAGTGGATCGGACGACTACTTCCAGGTGAGTGTTGGTTCAATCGATCGTTCATTTTAGTTCGTTTTGATCCTATTATTATTCCTGTGAAGTTAATTGGAGATTGAATTAGAAACCAGGAAGTTTTGGTGATTGACCTGTTTGGTTGATCACGGGTCGATGGGTCGATTGGGGACTTGTCGAGGTTGATTAATGTCTCAGAACCTAAATTGGATAGTTAATGAACATGTTAGGATCAAATACGAGTGAAATCGAGTGGAAATTGGGGGTTAATTAACCGGGTCAAGCCGCGGGTGGCAGGCCCGTATTACAGACAAACGGGTGAAGGTGGTGGCACTGTAGCAGCTACAGTGTCAGGCGCGTGACTTTCACGCGCAGCCACTTTGGGCGGCGCGTGAGGGCGCGTTGAGCCTCATATCTGATCACGATCAACATGACTTTTATTCCTCTCATCATTCTGAACATTTTTGGTGATTTAACCAGGTTGATCTGAGATAGTTTTGATGGGTCAGTTTAGGGCCGGTTGTCTCGGGAAACGTGTTGGACGGGTTCCCAGAGCCGGTTTCTGTTTCGGACTTTTTGGTTAAATGTTTAAGACTTGTAGTGACCCTTACGTGTGATTTGGACTGACAGGAATTGTACGATAATCCTGGTACAGGTCCGTACGCGCAGATTCACCGCGGGATCGTACTGTGAGTGGGCCCGATTTCATTAAACCCTTGCATGCTTAAATTTTTTCTGATTTACTTACATATTCACATGCTGGGATCATGAAACGGTTTTGATGATATTGAAATTATGGTTATGGCACGTTTCACGGTATTTAGGTTTGAGACCCGTTTGATGAAACTTAAAGATTGGTTTGGATTTTATCTATGTATATATGTTTCGCATGTGGATATCAATAAAATGTATTTGGTACTGCACTGTATAGATCCATTCTTGTGATATTGTCTCCTCCGGATGTGGTACCCCGGAGTGGTCATGGCGCATTTCCTGCGAGGGGTCATTCTACGGAGGAACCGGACCGTAAAATGACTCAGAAGCAGGATTGCTATAATTGGACGTCAAGGACGTCGAGCGTCTAGGACGCTAGGCATTTGAGATGCCGTACCCGGACAGGGTTCGGGGATTGGATTCGGGATTGAGACCCCGAGTGGCACGCGTAGCCTTGAGACTGTGACCTTGTTGGACGTCAGGGACGTCAGACATCGGGGATGTCAAGATTGGAGTGTATAGTGCAGTGGTTAAAATTATGTTTATGGTTTTATTACATACCTTATGGTTCATATTATATGATTTATGGTTTTAAATTCTGGTGCATACATGTTTGGAAAACGGAAGGGTAAATTATATGTTTTACTTATTAAACGGTTTTATAAACTTGAGTTTCGGCCCACTCACCCTTAATGTTTCGGTAACCCCTCCCGGCTGTGCTACTGAGGTAGAGGAGGATCCTGAGGCTAAGCCATAGATCTACTTCCGCGTACCTGATCTCCTGTTGGGTGGTTTGCCCACAGGTTTATTTTAGAGTCGTGCTCGCAATTTGTAATTTGGAACTTTATCCCTTGTCTGACATCGGTTTATTTCGGATTTGATGTATAACTTTATTTGGTTATTTATTCATTTGAACTTTTGAGGTTAAAATTGGAACGTTATTTTGGGTGTCAGACGGGAGCAGGGCACGTCCCCGTGTGGTCCCAGGGGGATCGGGGCGGGTCCTGTCATGCAAGCCTTTTATAAATCAAACAGCCCACTCACACTCGGTCCTTGCTGCTCAACGGCCGCTAAAACCTATAGTCACATATCTAAGAGTCACTAAAGGACCCTATAACTCCAATACTAAGACCCTAGAACAGATCCGTCTCGAATACGTAACCCGGGCACTATTCCCGAGGCTTCAAACCCCATTCTAACTATCTTAACGATCTCCGATCGACACGAAAAATACTGTTCACATGCGCCCCACGCGCCTGGTCAACGGGTGGGTCAATGCTACTACAGTGCTGCTGACGTCATCACTGACACTTGTCAGGTGACACGTGGCACGCTCTGGTTGGCCCCTGATCTGAAAATCTCTGACAGGATGACGTCAGCATGATGACGTCATCACTGCTACAGTATCGGGTCAACCCGTTTACTGGAACCGGGTCGCCGTTAACCCACGGCTTGACCCGTTTCCACCGTCCGTTTTCGGCCACCATTTTCGACGGGGTTCAATCCTACAGAGTTGTCTAGGTCTATTCTATGGTTCTATAGCCTTAAAACTAGAAGAAAACCGGTAGAAACTTACCTGGGCTTTGATGAAGTTCACGGCCAAAGTCTGGTCGTCTTCTCCGGCTATCCACTCCATCTCAGTCGTCCAAATCGATCCCTATGAGTTCGTCTCTGAACCTAGAGCATGTCCCTAACCAAAGAGTCAAACCCTAAACGTTAAAATGGGTTGGTTCGAAACAGGGAAAACAAACGGGTCTCTCGGGTTTTGGGCGTTACCTCCGCCGTGTCGCCGTCGTGGCCTTCGTCGTCCGTTCAGTCGTGTTCCTGGGGTCCTCAAGGTGTCAACTGGAGCTCTGTTCAAGTCGAGATGGTGAGGAGGTGGGGTTTTGCTTCCTGGATCCGATTCCTCTGTGTTTCAAGTCTGGGGGCTGTTCGGGTCTGTTCAGGCCGGGGGAATGGGTTGTGGCTGCTGGTGGTGCATGGTGGGGTTCTGGGGATGATGGTGGTGTTGAGGGTGGTCGTCTGGTGGTGGGGGAATGGCTGGTTTGATTGTTTGGATTGAGAGAAAATGGAAGGGAAGTGTTTGTGCTGTGTGAGAGAGAGATGATCGTGCATGAGAAGGAAAAAGCAGATAGGATGAAGGGCTGGGATGGGTTTGATCAGGAATCCAATGGCTGGGATTCAATGATGGAAAATTAATTAATATATAATGGACCAATAGGCTAACAGGGTTGCTTTATTGGAATAGTGCACCCTTAGATGAGTGACACTTGTCACTCATCCGCTGGCTTGATTTAAATCTAGGGTTTGCACGGATTCCCATAATTAATTATTATTTAAATCGTTTACTCTCGGTTCGTAAATTCCGTTAAAATGCTTCCGTGACCATAACTTCCTCATACGAACTCTGATTTCGGCTTGCCGCCTGTCTACGGATTCGTGACGTCCCGATCTACGTCATAGTCATGGGTCAAAGTCCAAATTATTTCCCGGGTCAAAAGTCAAATGTTTCCCCCCTCATGGGTAAAATAGTCATTTTACATTAAAATATTAATAAACCCGCTTCAGGTCGTTACAAGATAGCTGAACCTATCATTTTTATGCCTTTTTCTTAATGTGTCTAAGAACTTTAATAAGTTTCTTTCCGACATAGTCCAAGCATATGAATTCCATGATGTTCAAGTTAGCAGCTTATTAGTTTAGTGATGTTAGAAACGCAAGTTCCCTTAAGTTGGGGATAACAGTGTCAGATCAAGGCGCAAAGATGGTTTCTCGTCCTAATCTCTGGATGGTGTATCAGAATACTAATCTCTTCTTAATAAAATCTAGTTTGCATTGAACTGAAAGCGAAGTACAATATATGAAAAGTAAATGTGCTAGCACTGAAGTACGAGAAGTAAAATTACAAGTGTAGAAAGTGAATTATTTCTTTCGCAATCTAGCCTTGAGCAGGCAGGAAATTCCAGAAATCAGCAGCTGAATTGAACATCAATTGGAATCCTACCATACACAGGTAGAGCATTCAAAAGCGACATCGAGGGTGAGGTGTTTGAGTGCCTCAAAGACTAGTTTGGATGGCAGCTGGAATGAGGTTGCCTTTAAAACGGACTATGAGAGCAAGTCGAGATATAGATTAATGCATGAGGGTCTTCATTTTTGGTTTGGGGTGTAAGTCGGAATGAAGGAAAGCTTGTTGTTCTTGTTAAGAATTGAGATGGGTTAGGAAACGAACTAAATCACCATCCTAGATCGAAAGAAACATATTGTGTCTAAAGAGGCGAGCCTTTCAAATGATGGATTTTTTAGGGTTTTCAGTTGTTTAGAAATTGATTGAGTTTGATCAATTTTCTAGTTATTGATTGGTTGATTTTCTGTGTAGAAGAAGATTTCTTCTCCTTTTATAGGCGGTATAAATGCTTATTAAGTTTCCCTGTAGGGTCTGACATGCCCGCATTGCCGTTATCTTGCCAAGAAAATCCCTTTTGCCCTTCTATTTCTTCGTGCGGGTCAGAATGATTATCCTTTTTCTCACATCTTCTTTATATGCATGTTCCAAGTGGGCGTCTTGGGCCTGGTCCTTCACGATTTGGGTCTTTATTTTCTTAGGCTATATTTTGGCCCAAGAATTTTTTTTTCCCGAGTGTAAAGAGTAACCATGTTACATGTTTTATATATATATATATATGACACCTGTTAAAACCATCGTTGATAGAATAGCGCAACAAACAAACCGAAAAGAACCCACAATTGCTTAAATAAAGCAAGAAACTCGTGATACCAAAGATGAAGTTAAGAATCTTAAAATAAGAGTTCAGATTTTGGACCTCTATCATCTTTCGCCTGAAAATATAGGCAATGATAATGAAACTGAAAAAGAGTTTCAATCTCTTCTGAAAGACTTTGAACAGGTTAAGACGCTAGAACCTGAACTTGAAACGGAATAGATTCCTCCTGAAGCTACACTTGATGGAAGTATCTCCGCGCTAATGTTTGTCAATAGCATTGACATGACAAGGTAATATCTCAAAAGTGGTATTCTATAATTACCTTTTTTATTAACAAAACTTTCAGGTTTTTCGTCGAAACACTAATCGATTTAGGGGTTGATGTCAACTACATCAATGAAGGTGTAGTGCCCGTAAAGTACTTCTCAAAAACTTTTCAGGGTCTGCGTAGCGCTACTGATCAACCAATGAAGATTCAGTATAAGATCTCTGATGCAGCAATCATTCAAAATGAGGTTTTTTTTTTCAAACTTCTTTTGTTCTGGTTAAAAGACTAAGTCATGTTGTGATTCTTGGAACTCCATTTTTGAGCATGCTTTACCCATTCAAAGTTTCTGATAACGGAATAGAAACTGAAATTGAGGGAATCAAGATAATGTTCACTTTTTCTCGTGAACCCCAAATACAATATGTAAATTCCATTCAAAAAAGAATTCTAGATCAATAGGAATTACATCTTAAAAGAACAGAAGAACAATTAACAACTCGAACTCTTAAAAAAAATTGTTTCTGTCCAAAAGGAATTTGAGTTGCAGGTATGTGCTGATGTTCCAAGTGCTTTTTGGAACCGGAAAAGGCACATAGTCAAACTTCCTTATGAACCTGATTTTGATGAATGAAAAATTCCCAAAAAGGCTCGTCCCATCCAGATGAATGGCATGTTAATGGAAATCTGAAAAAAGGAAATCAATGAACTTCTTGAAAAGAAGTTAATTTGAAAAAACTACTCTTCACGGAGTTGTTCTGCCTTTTATGTTGGAAACGCGCCTGAACCCGAAAGGGGAGCACCAAGATTGGTTATAAACTACAAACTCTTGAATAAATCTCTTCGATGGATCATGACAGGACCCATCCTAATCCCCCCGGGATTAGTGCGGGATGACCCTGCTCCCATCTGACACGGAGTGTCAGACAAGGGATATTTCCGACCTTTGCCCTCCCGGGCTATCAGAGTACGCCAGGATCCTGAGGAGGCATGTGATATCTCGGTCTCTGCTACAGTCCACATCCGCTGTCAACCTGAAGGGCAGTCAAAACATTAAAAGCTGTGAGTGGACAAAACAAGAGTTTATAAAATAGTTGATAAGAGAAGACATTTGTACCCTTCACTAAAAAGCATGCATGCATTCGAAAACTATTTATCCAGAAAAACCATAATGAAAATGACCATACGGGCCACTTCCCAAAACCTGTGTAAACACACATCATATATCATATCATATATCTCATAAAGCATACATCAAAGCTACGTGCGTGCTACCCAGGTCTCAATCCGAGTCTTCTCAAAGTCAAGATCAGTGTCCGTAGACCACTGACCGTACCCGAGGTAATAGTAGCCATAGCCTTCCTGAGAGTAAGGAACCCAACTGGGGGGTGACTCCACTCAGTCGGTGCTCCGTGACTAATCTGGGGTCCACCCAGGCCAACGAACCTCCCCGGAGGAGATAATAGAAGTAAAGGAAGGTATATGAATACATATATATACATAACATAAACTTTCATGCCCGGTTCCCTTGAACCGTCATGATCCACAACATCCATTAACCAGGGTTCATGCCGGTTCCCATAAACCGTCATGAACTTGGAAATCCACGTAGGGTCCCTGACTCGAAATCATAAACCGTAAAGTAACTGGGTATCGTGCCCGAACATATGACTCAACTGGGCACCGTGCCCGATATCTAAGGGTCAGTCACGACTCCGATCATAGTGATGCATGCAACCATCCATCGAGGACCGCTCTCAATCCTGGTATGTCGCCGTGAACGAATCAACCGACGCGACAACCACAAGATCATGGTGCACTCATCACCGATCGCTATCCTGAACCGTCAGCACTCTGAAGTCGAGCCTCCCCAGGCTGCCCGACAACGAATCGTGCATCGTGACCTCTCCGGAAGGAACACATCCCAATCCGGAGGCGAGCGTCGTATCGTTGATCGTCGTGCACATAGCACCCGTCGCGACCACGATTTAGACCCGAAGGTCGTAAATAGCGTCATATGCTCGAGACAAAACCAAATGGGTCTCATACCCGAGTTTATCCATTTAGAAATCCAAAACCAAATCATTTAGACCAATAAAGACATACAGACCCGTATAAGCACTGTATAAGGCCGAAACCTCGAAATACGTGCTTATACGTAACCACATACAAATGCACCCATGGCATTACAAACAAGCATTTAAAACATATAACAAACATTTATGCATGCACCAATTTAGAAAACAAGGTCCACTCACAGACCGTCCGAAGCCCCGCCTCGATAAGCGTGCCATACGGCTCCCCGAGCCGATCACCGTCACCGGGACTTCCAAACCTGTCCAAATTAATTTAGAGGGTTACTAACTACTTATATAACCCCTCACTAAAGCCCCGTAATTTTCCGGAATTTCTAACTGTTTTTAAAACCGAACCTAAACCTTCCGATGCCCCGAAACATATCGAGACGGTGTCCGATTGACACGAAATCAGTCCCAAAATGTTCGTTACATCGAATAGAAAATTTTGTATGTTGGAACCTTCCCCAGATTCCCTGCCACACATCCTCATGAGCCGCCTAAAGTGGCTGCGCGTGGGCTTCACGCGCCTGCTACAGTACCCGTCTCCTTCCTCGCACAGCCGGTGCGGGCTGGCCGGTCCGGTCCAACCCCTGTAACTGGACCGGCGTAACCGGTCCAGGCCTCCTTCTCTCTCATTTTTCATCCGTTTTCTTCCATTTCAATTCCTAAATTCCTATTTTTGTGTTTCCTATCTAACCCAATTAACAAAACAACCTAAAACCCTCTAAATCGATCCCTAAAAATTAACCCCCACGGCCCCTGTTTTTCCCGGCCACCTTCCAGCCTTCCTCCGCCGTGAACCACCCTCCAAACCCTCCTAAAAATATCCTAGCAACCTATTTAGTTCAATGAAACCATCCAAATCGGCCCATAACAATTAAAATGGAAAATGAACAAAATCGGGTAAAACCGATTACCTCGATTGCCTCCTCCTCCGCCGTCCACGGCGGTGCGTCCTGGGCCAACCACCACGTCCTCTGGTCCTCTCTTCCTTCTCTAGTCTCTCACAAATGGTCATGGATAAAGGGTTTGGATTGTGGAGAAGAAAATGGTGGATCGGGTTTGCGTTTGGGAACAAAGAAAAGAAATGGTCGATGGTGTGGGTTATGCATGAATGTGGGCTAGTGACTAGTGGATGAGTGACATTGGTTACTGAAAAGTAACTGGGCGCACTAAAGAAAAAACTCTCCTTTTTGTCTCGTAAAACGTGTCGCCGGGAATAGTATCCCGAAACTTCCGTGAACCGTAACTTCGCCGTCGAACGTCCGAATTCGACGTGCCGCCTATCTACGGATTCGTATCGTCCTTATCTACGTAACTGTCTTCGGACCTCGGCCATCGGACCTCCTGGTCAAAAAGTCAACATTTTGACCCTTTTAACCAAAATTACCAAAATGCCCCTAAACTTCCGAACGCCATAACTTCCTCCTTGAATGTCGGAATTGAACGTGCCACCTGTCTATGAACTCGTGACGTCACGAACTACATCACAGTCATCGGTCAAAGTCCATTTGACCACCCGATTGAAAAGTCAACATTTTGCCACCACTAGGGGCAAAACGGTCATTCCGCATCGTTCGTCCGATTTCGCTCTACTAATCACGAATTAGCCTCACTAATTGTGATTAGTCACTAATCTAATCATGGAATTTGGGACGGGTTGTTACAGATCATGTATCCTATTCCAAATAAGAAAAAAAATTTGGAAAGATTAAATCAAGCCACAATCTTTTCAAACTTCGAAATGAAATCAGGATATTGGCAGATTCAAATTGCCTAGAAGGACATAAACAAAACTGCATTCAACTGCATTCAACTGCATTCAAAATATTATGAATGATATATTCAATCCCTATTCCACTTTTACTATTGTAACGACCCGTCCTAAATTTCAGGATTAGATAAGTGATTAATCACGATTAGTGAGGCTAATCCGTGATTAGTGAGGCGAAATCGAACGAACGATGCAAAATGATCGTTTTGCCCTTCGTCGTGGTAAAATGTTGACTTTTCATTCGGATTTTCAAATGGACTTTGACCGATGACCGTGACGTAGCTCGTGATGTCACGAGTTCATAGACAGGTGGCACGTTCAATTCCGACGTTCGAGGAAGAAGTTATGACGTTCGGAAGTTTAGGGGCATTTTGGTAATTTTAGTTAAAAGGAGCAAATAGCTGACTTTTAACTTGGGATGTCCGATGGCCGAGGGCTGTGGACCATTACGTAGAACGAGACGATACGAATCTATAGACAGGCGGCACACTGAAATCGGACTTCGAACGAGGAAGTTATAAGTCACGGAAGTTCGATTTCACTATGCACGTTCTTCGAGACGATGATGAGGTGGCCTTTTCTGATTGGGCCAGATATTTTGATTGGGTCCCATGGATGAGTGACAAGTGTCACTCATCCCATTGGTCCAAACCCCTAAATTTTATAATTAATCTTTTCATCTTTAAATCCTATCCATTCATTTCAATTAAACACTCAATCCTCACCACTCATTTCAATTAATCCTCTCTCATCTCATCAGATCAAATATCATCACTTCATCTCCTTTGTCTCTCACAAACCCGAAACCACATCCATTACACCATTTTCTTCATTTCTTCATTTTCTCCCTAACACACAAACACACTACACCATCCCTCTTGTGAGCTCGTGAGTGACCATGTGAGGAGTGAGAGAGGCTGAGGACTGAGAGGCTGGACAGTGGCCCACGGCGGTGGCCATGGTGGGAGGTCGAACCCGTGAGGTAAAACCTTCAAAAATTCAAAAATCGGTTTTGTTAGTTTTTATTCAATTATAAGGATTGGGTTATGTTTCTGAGGACTCTAGGAGTCAAATAGGATTAGTTTTGGGGCTTGAGATGGTTGGAAATGGCCGTGAACGGCGGGGGAAAATCCGCCACCATTAACGACGGTGAAGGCACGGTTTTGGAGGTTGTTTTTCGGTTTTTAGCATTTTAAATGTTAGAGTTTGATGTTAGGATTATATTAGGATTAAAATGGACTAAAATGGGGTAGAGATGGACGGATTTGAGGGCTGAACCGGTCCAGACCGGTCGTCCGGTCCAGTTGCAGAAATAAAACCCGGTTAGGCCAAATGGGGAAGATGATGAACAGTGCACAACACCTTCCCTGGGAGCGTGGGGGCACGTGAACAGTAATTTGGGGAAAGTTTCAACACGTGAAATCATCTATTCGATGTAACGAACATTTTGGGACTGGTTTCGTGTCAATCGGACATCGTTTCGATAGGTTTCGTGCTGTCCGAAGGTTTAGGATTGGTTTAAAAATATTTAAAAATATCGGAAAATTACGGGGCTTTGGTAGGATGTTAATTAAGTAGTTAGTAACATTCTATTACGATTTGTACAGGTTTGGGAGTCCCGGTGACGGTGATTGGCTCTGGAGAGCCTATGGCATGCAAATCGAGGCGGTAGCTCGGACGGTCTGTGAGTGGACCTTATTTTCTAAATTGGTGCATGCATAAATGTTTATTATATGTTTTAAATAATTGTTTGTGAAGCCATGAGTGTATTTGGATGTGTGGTTACATATAGGCACGTATTGCGAGGTTTCGGCCATATACGGTGCCTATACAGGTCTGTATTTCTTTATTGGTTTAAATGATTTGGTTTTGGATTTCTAAAAGGATAAACTCGGGTATAAGACACATTTGGTGTTGTCTCGGGCATATGACGCTATTTACGACCTTCGGGTCTAAATCGTGGTCGCGACGGGTGTTATGTGCACTGCGATCGACTATACGACGTTCGCCTCCAGATTGGGATGTGTTCCTTCCGGAGAGGTCACGATGCACGATTCGTGGTCGGGCAGCCTGGGGAGGCTCAACTTCGGAGTGCTGACAGTTCAGGATATCGATCAGTGATGAGTGCACCATGATCTTGTGGTGGTCGCGTCGGTTGATACGTTCACGGCGACATACCAAGATTGAGGGCGGTCCTGGATGGATGGTTGCACGCATCACTACGATCGGAGTCGTGACTAACCCTTAGATATCGGGCACGGTGCCCAGCTGATGTCATATGTTCGGGCACGAGACCCAATTGCTTTATGGTTATGATTTCGGGTCAGGGACCCTACATGGATTTCTAGGTTCATGACGGCTTATGAGAACGGGCATGAACCCTTGTCAGGTCATTGTGGTACATGACGGTTTATGGGAACCGGTCATGGAGGATGTTGTTTATATGTATATGAGTATAATGGATGTTATGGATCATGACAGTTCAGGGGAACCAGGCATGAATGTTTATGTTATGTATATATATGTTCATATACCTTTCTTTACTTGTTCTATTATCTCCTCCGGGGAGATTCGTTGGCCTGGGTGGACCCCGGAGTAGTCACGGAGTACTGACTGAGTGGGAGTCGCCCTAGTTGGGTTCCTTACTCTCAGGAAGGCTTGTACTATAACCTTAGGGCGGGTCATTGGTCTTCGGACATTGACTTGGTTCCTGAAAGACTTGGGTGTGAGACCCCGGGTAGCACGCGCGTAGCTTTGGAAACCGTGATAGAATTGGTTGTGTGAATAATATGTATATATGATATATGATTATGGATTATGATATGTGACATGTGGTGTGCACAGGTTTTGAGCAGTGGCTGGTGTACTTGGTTTACTTCTGATTTGGGCTGAGTCCCTTATGGATTTGGGCAGTGACCCGTATGGTCATTTTCATTATGGTTCTTTCAATCTTGGTCTTGGGCTTAGTTCCCACCTATGGTTTTTCTGGATAAATGGTTTTCGAATGCATGCATGCTTTTTAGTGAAGGGTACAAAAGTCTTTCTTATGGAAATGTTTTTATAAACTTTGGTTTTGTCCACTCACAGCTTTTAATTTTTTGACTGCCCTTCAGGTTGACATCGAATGTGGACTGTAGCAGAGACTGAGATATCACATACCTCCTCCGGATCCTGGCGTACTCTGATAGCCCGGGAGGGCAAGGGTCGGAAATATCCCTTGTCTGACACTTTGTGTCAGACGGGAGCATGGTCATTCCGCACTAATCCCGGGGGGATTGGGATGGGTCCTGTCAACTATAGTCTATATTGATGATGTTCTGGTCTACTCTAATTCTGTATAACAGCATTTTAGACATCTAAATATTTTCTTGAAAGTGGTAAAGAATGCAGGTCAACCGTCGTGGTCTGATTCTCCGGCATCAGATATGTACCCTAAAAAGCCTCTAGCTCTTCCTAATAAAGCATCTTCTTTGATTTAACCAAGTTCCACTCCTACTCTTATGAATCCAACTCCTCGCTCCTCAGCTTTATCCTACACTAATGGACGAGAGAAAACTGTCGCCAACCATCCATGTTATATATATACATATAACATTTAAGGCCCTCTATTTCCAAAAAGATGTACCAACCAAGAGATTTTCAAAAGTGAATCATATATGTGATTTTATTTGACCGATTCCTAGGAGAGATACGGCTAATGAAGAATAGCACACGAATTGGGAAGCAAATTGACCAATTTCATATATAGATCATGGAGTAAACTGGTTAATCCAAAAAATGTAGAGGATAAATTGACGGTCCACATATAGTTCAAGAAGAAACTCGACAAGAAACTCGACGTGAGTGTTATATATAAAAGCTTTCAACTCAAATTATATATATATATATATATATATATGTTGATATGGATGGATCCTTATTACATGAAAAGGAAAGCATATTAACAATATATTGTTGATGTTACTCTTAGCATAAGTCCAATAACTAATTAGTGGTTTAATTAAGATGCAGATTAGCCTTAATTTCTAATCAGGAACGTATTAAAATGGAGTTTGATATATTAGGTGTGTGTTAAGACACGTGCATGGGAATACTTGACAAATACTAGCACAATGTGACTGCTGTGCATGTGCTTTTCCCTTCTCCCACCCGCTCATCGACCAATGTGCTTTCCTGCAAAGGTGGGCGAGTTAATTAGAGCATTAATTTTGGTAATATTGGTGGTCCATGTTGACAAATGTAATTAACATAATTAATCTCACTCATTATTTCTCAGTGTACATATAAATTAGCCAGCTAAGCACACGTTATTCGTGATTTAAGACCATACATGTATATAGTTTCTAGCGTGTTTTTAATAAAATGTTCGATCAATGTTTGACATATGATATGCCTCAAACGCAGTGGCATAGTCACAATTTCGCATCAGAGGGTCTAACCATTTTCTTTCTACAAAGAAATTTAATTATTGATATTTTTTTTCATTAGTTTTCACAAACTTACAAGCATAGTTGTACAAAATTTCACATTTTAGGACATTTCTTAGAAGTTTTTCAAAAACAAAAATGTTTCACTAGTGGGTTTATTCTATTAGTTAATGGCATTTCACTTCAATTGCCTCTTGAACTTGCCACTACATCTCAGTATCACTCTCGAACTAATTTTTGTCTCAAAAGACCCTTCGAATTTGAATTTCGTCCAAAAGTTACCTTGTTTCGTCAAAAATTTTCAAACGACGTTACGTAGAGGGTCTTGTACATCCTCTGATCACGTCAGCTATCCGACTGCCTAATAGAATTTTGCCATGTGACAAACCAATTTCCACACCATCACCTACTATTATTTATTAAAATCTGTGTTTTAATTACATTCGATGGGAATGCCTCAAATACCCTCACCAATTTGAGGCCATCTCTCATCTTCTTATGTGGTTTACCCTCACTGCAAGAACACAAAAATTTGGTTTTCCATCTCTCATCTCTTACATCTTTTTCTACCATCACTACATGAACCCAAAAACTTTGGCTTTCTAAGGCTACGAGAACCTAATCTAACCATCAAAGTCTTCCCCACAATTATTCTCTTCCTCACCTTTGCTAGCTTCATTTCCGTGTGCAATGTGGCTTTCGATAGATTTTAGGGACGTTGATTTTGATTTTGTGTAGTTGTTGTCGCTTAACTATTCCCTCCAATTACTCTCTTTTCGGGTCCCATAAATATATATTACGAACAAACCCTACCACTACCTAAGAATGTTAATCGGTTTTTCGGTTCAGTTTTTTTATCGAAACCGAAACCGGTTGGAGAATCGGTTTGGTTCGGTTCGGTTCGGTTTTTCCTCCTATTCGGTTCGGTTCCGGTTAAAACCGGTTTTCTTTTTTCAAATTATGGTTGAATCGGTTCAATTTTCTCTAAAAACCATTTTTTTTATACTTTTATATAATAATCAATATTTATTATCTAATTAATGTCCATTACAACCTAATTAATGTTTATCACAACTAATCAAGATCTATTATAACTAATCAATGTTCATTACAAAGTAACCTAAAGCATTTCAGTTCGGGTCGGTTCGGTTCGATCTTATTATATCGAAAACCGAAACTGAACCGGTTCGGTTCAGTTCGATTTTCTCCAAACGGTCTCAGTTTTCCTTCGGTTCGGTTTTTTTCGGTTCGATTCCGATTCGGTTCGATTTTTCGGTCGGTTTTTTCGAACTAATTAACAGGGCTACCACTACCAATAATCCCACCGTCACTATCGGGCTTTGCCCTAAAAACCCACCGCCCTCATTACCTCTACCCCCACTGCCAGAACTCGCCTTAGCAAAAGAGGGACAATCAAATGTTCAATCCACTCAAAGAAAGCCCATTTTTCGGGTCATCCTCTAGCAACCATCTTTAATTTTTCAAGCTTTATTTCTTCTTCACAGTAACAATTCTGTTCTTACATTGAGTATCAAACCTGGGATAATATCAGACATCGTATTCAATCCCCTAAACCCGGGGATAACATCCGTATTAAAATCCAGAACATAAACATTTAAGACATACAAAACTACCCTGAAGCGATATCTAATCAACTCGAAACCAGTGCAAACATGTCTGTAACAATAAAAGTCAAACGACTTTCTGCTTCTACATGTTTTCGGGTTGACCCGACGAAAGGAAGAAGACAACACTGTAGTACGTGACACGTGGGCGTATGCCGCGTGGAAGGTTGCTGCCTGGCTGGCCACTAGTGTGTGGCAACATGTCTCCAGTTCTGATCAACTTGAATTTTCATGTATTCGATGTTACAGATCTAATGGTACAAATTTTGGGTCAATCAAACATCATTTAAAAGTATTTGGGAACGTCCAAAATGACGATGTTCATGGTTAAAGTACATATGGGACTCCCGAGGTTTGGGAATTAAAAAAATGAATTACTTGCATGACTAGAATGTTGGTTTGAGACTCTAGAAGAGTCGAAATATAAGGTAAAGCTCGGAAAAATTTCGATTATCGGTTTAGGGCTCGAAAGGAGTCAAGATTTTAAATTTTATGCTGAATATCAATCTTGGGAATCTTACCATAGTCCTCTATGCTTCTTAAGACGTCTGTCACTTCCTTCCAATGCCTTTATTTCAAATTCCCCTTACTCAGTTGCAAGTACCTCTCCTCCTACGCCTCGATCAACACTGTTGTCGCTCCTTCACTCTAGCAATTTTCTCGTTCTCCATCGTCGTTCTGACCTGGATGATCTTGCGACGGGAGTGCTAGGGTCAGGAATTTGTTCCGAGGGAGCAGAGCCGGATTCTGTGTCGATGGCACCTCCATTGTCATCGTTATCTGACTGTTGTGCCTCAGCAATCTACTGCCACTAGACTCCGGTAACTGGATCTCGTTCTCTTCTTCCATCGATGCAATCACATCGTGTGTCGATCTCGCTCTCGGGGTTGGGGGTGTTTTTAGTGTAGGAGATGAATAAAATGGAGTAAAGGATGATTCAGTGACCCCCAACAAGACCCTCCACTAGCTGATTTGTAGCTGGTTTTTGCATAAGTATGTTGCGATGAAGAAGAGGTCACGGGATGTGCAAGACATTCAATTAGGTGCCACATGGGAAAGTTTTAACGCCGTTTGAAATTTTTTTACGAAACATGGTAACCTTTTTTACGAAATACAAGTTTGAGGGATCTTTTGAGACGAAAATTAGTTCGAGGGAGATACTAGGATTCAGTGTCAAGTTTAAAGGGTGATTGAAGTAAAATTATGTACACTATAAGAGTTATATATTTATAATTTTAATTTTTACAAAACAATAACACTTAAGTTTCACTATCAATGTAAACATTCATTAATAAAAAAATAAATAAGGAAATAGAAATTAAACAAGCCCTTTTGGAAATATGGAATATATACATTTTAGGAATATTGAGATAGAAAAAAAAATTAACAAAACAAGTAAACAAGGCAAAGAATAGTTAGAAATTTAGAAATATTAAATGTAGATATGATAAATTAGTGTAATATCATATATAAAATAATATTTTAAAAGTATATATAAAAAATTTATTGCAAAGTTACAAGAAAAAATAAGAAAGTTATGCATTATATAATAAATACTTAACATATAGCATAATTATTATCTATCAAATATGTATATAAACAAATTACAATGGGCCCAAGCTCCCCATCAAACTTTACCTCGCCCCTCATCAAATGGATGTGGGCGCTTTAGTAGAGCACATAAGTGCACATACCATTTATTTTTCACAAATAACTTTTAGTGTTCTTTCACTTGTAGCCTTCTAATGTCACAAGATTTGTCACTTTGTGGTTAGTTCCATAATTTAGTTGTATTTATCTTCATAGGTTATGTGAGAAAATTCTGGTTTCATTGTCGTAAACAATAACATTGTGTGCTACATCATATGGTAAATTTTTTAAGTGAGATATACAAATTTCGTTTTGAACATATAATTAATAAAAAGGGAATTTAGCCCAAACAAAAATACTAAGAACAAATATTAAGAATTATATCTTAATTTGATTTCTTTAGCTAGACTATAATGATATTTTTTTTTTCACATACGCTTAGTATCTCCTCTTACGCCTCCTAGGCTCCTCATATGTGGGCTCCAAGCAAGTTTGTGTAATATTTCTGTACTTTGGTGATTATGATAATTCATTTACTTGTATGGGTTCTATACCTTGAATTCTTATTAGTATAATTGTGCATTTCAATTTATATTACGTTCATTCAAAAATTCAGTTTAAACTTATTATTATCATGTTTGGAAACATTTGTTTTTAAATATAACTAGCTAAATAGGTCTAAACTTAATTAGCTAGATAAAAAAAATCAACCAAGTATTATATTTACTTCTAGTTCTGCCAGTACTCGTAAATGACGAAGGTATAACCAATATATATATATATATAATATATATATTAATTTTCCTTCCTTAATATTAAAAACTTAATTTTTTAATGAGTTCTTATCGCTTTGTTTCTTATTTTTTTTTTTTTTGTGATTGTTTATGATTTTGGGAAATCTATCTTGATTTGAATAATTATTATTTGGTGTCTATAATTAATTCTTTCTTTTGGGAAAATATCATAAGGTGTCTCCACACACAAATGGTTGGCTTAATTCCTACTCGAAGCGCAGTTTTCCCTTAATCACAAATAGCCTATAAATAATATTTTTTTCATCTGCAACATTAGTGGTCATTTTGATAGTGGCAATTTTTTACACGACTTGAAACTCACAAAAAATTTATCGAAATCAACATACACGATTAAAATTTTGAGTCATTTTGGGGTTAATCAGTTATGACACGTTTAATAAATGAGTAGATTTTTTATCAACCTATTAACCTGTATAATGACCTATTAACTCATTTAATAAATGTATAAGTTTTACGTCAATATGTTAATCCATATAGTGAGTTATATAGTAACTCGTTTAAGTGGGTGCTAATCTACCTTTTGAGTATCCAAGGAATAATATACTACATCAGACTATCAGAGTCTTGAGGAAAAAATTAATTATAGGAGGACACGGTAAATAAATAAATAAAATTGCTGAACTTTTTTAGAAGAATTGTAAAAGAATTTTAAGATTTCACAAATAAAAATTGAGGTTTTAAATCTTCAGTACAATAATATAAAATATATTTATATTAAAGGATAAATTAAATTGTCTGAGTTATCAAGTGTTTTTTATTTTCTTGATAATATTACAATTTAATGATATTTTATTATTATTTATAAGTGGGAAGTTTTGGGTCCAAATCTCACGTGGCCAGGTGTTGTAGATTTATGGTGTTGTAGATTTATGTGAGTTGATACTAAATGGTTGACTTATTGTGTCTACCAACACAAACTTCTCTAAGTTAGAATTGTCCTTTGAGTTGGGCCGTAATAAGCCCATGTACCACGCATTCAGGCCTGTGGATCCTACTAAGCCTGGCCTGTTTCCATAAGCAAAGTTTGGGTATTACTGTTTGGACTTGGACTTGGGTGGGTGCTTTTTTTATTTAGACCCATTTGGACCCATTTTTTTGGGGCTCCGTTATGTGGTGTTATATAATTTGATTTCAACTAATCTCAAAATTAATTTAAACTAGAAAAAAGAAATTAAGACTCCCAACGAATTAAAATAACACAACCATTTTGATCTCTTAATCTCAATCAAGTTGACTTATTTTGTTTTTTTTTTTGTTTTCTAAGTGGATAATGATCTCTTTGATAGACCATGTTTTTTTTTTTCACTGAAGCTTTTGGATTACTCTCGTGTCTATATCTATTTGGCTAAATCCTCACCTTACCGAGGCTTGGATTTTTCTCAAGGGAGTGGAATAAGTGATTAAGTTAAACATAGATAATTAAGTTAATAATAAGGCACAATTATGTGATTGGTGGGGGGAGGTTGTGCATGTTTGAAGTAATTTAAATCAGAAAATTAGTAATACAAAATTTCTTCCACGGGTATCAGATAAATAATCATAAAAAAGAAACAGAAAATCAGAAGGATTTGGTAGAATGGAAAAAAAAGATTAGTAGAAATTTATTATAAAAAAATATTAGTGACGTAGTGTGCACACTAAAAACAATTTTATTAAAAACAAAAAGTTGTGTATTTTTTATTTTTAAACAAGACAAAGGCAACAGCAATATGAGCAAAAGCCGATGAGCAAGAAGCACTCCCTCCAAAATTTGGCATTTTCCGGCCGTCTAAAAGCAATTTTAAATATAAAAAATTCAAAATAAAATGAAACAAATTGAATCATGTTTTCAATCGGTTGCTCTACCTCACTCCACTAGAGTGGCTTCCGACTCATTGATCATTTTCCGATGGCGGCAACAATCGCATTCGGTTCTACCCTCACTTTACTTTGCGCGCAAAATGACGCCGCTCCGAGCCCGCTTCTATACGCCCCCAACTTCAGTTTGTTGCGATTAACGCAGAGCTTCAGAAGTTGTGCTTCGTCGACACGCTGGCGCCGCGTCGGAATTCCACGCGCTGTCATGGAAGGGGTGAGTGATCGAGTTATTGAGGGAGAAAAGAAGGAGAAATTTAGGGTCTTGAGAGTGGGGGTCGTTTGCGGTGGCCCCTCTGCGGAGCGTGGGATTTCTCTAAACTCCGCTCGATCAGTTCTCGATCACATTCAGGTAAAGCTTTTTTCAAGTTTTTGTTTGGTTCCTGCGAAAATATCGAAACAGATGATGATGAAATTTTTTTTTCTTTGGATTTGAAACAGGGAGGTGATATACATGTGAATTGCTATTACATTGACGCTGGACTTAATGCGTTTGCAATATCCCCTGCTCAGGTTACTTCTGGAAAAATGCATTAATTGCTTTGATTTTTTCCATACTTGTTTCTTACTGTTTTCCAATTTTGCACATTTGCAGTTGTACTCAAACACTCCGGCGGATTTTGATTTTAAAATTGCAAGGTAAGCTTTTGTATTTTAAATTTCGGCAGTTTGCTGTCTAGTTGTGAACAAATATGTTAAGCTGGCTAATTGTGAATTTCTGCAGCCTGGCACAAGGTTTCGAGTCTTTGTCCGATTTTGCAGAACACCTTGCTGCCTCTGTGGACATAGTGTTCCCAGTCATACATGGTCAGTTTGGTGAAGATGGTGGCATTCAGGTTTACTATAATATAACCTTTACTTCCATTGCAAGTTTGCAACACAACGCACACAAGGATTTATTTTCTATTCTTATTTAATGTATCAGGAGCTGCTGGAAAAGTATAACATTCCATTTGTTGGCACAGGATCAAGTGAATGTTTCCAAGCATTTGACAAGGTACTATATGAAAATTTGGCAATGATTGTTATTTCATAATATTATAGTATATAACACACATGTAAGTAAAGATGGTCACAATTACTGTTATGCTTTTGAGTTTCGCAGTATAATGCCTCATTGGAGCTCAGCAAACAAGGGTTCGTAGCAGTACCAGGTTGTTTAGTACAGGTACCATTTCAAATCTTCATGTACTATTAAAACTTCTTTACCCAGATGGATATACTTCTGTTCACAACAATTAAGGATTAGCACTGTACAATAATATTTGTAACTAATCCTTCACACAAGCTAGACTTCAGCAGGCTGTGTAACTTGTGTCCATGCATGACAACATCATAGTTGAACTTTTGATGCATGTTCCTGTCATCAACTGGGAGTGTTGATATTGGTTCTTGAGGACACAGTATTTTGGATGGTTGTTTACAGTGAATTTTGGCATTTATATATTTGTTCCTTCAGTTTCTCTGACTCTGATGATCTATAGGGAACTGAAGCAGATGAATTTGAACTGTCAAATTGGTTTGCAGGAAATGAAGTGGACCCTAAGTCTGGGAAAGTTGTGGTAAGGTTCATATCTAGTGTTGTAATGTAAACAAACCCAGATTGTGATAGTTTTTTTATTTGGTATTATATATAATAACGTTATTTTTATGGTCCAGGTAAAACCAACACGAGCAGGATCAAGCATTGGTGTCACAGTAGCATATGGCCTGGCAGATTCTCTTAACAAGGCTAATGCAATTATTACAGAGGTAGTTTTCTTTGTTTCCCTTTTTCTAACACCCTTCCAAACATTTCAATTTATTTTTCAATATGTGCGTGAATTTGGCCATATTGATTTGAATATGGAAAAAGAAAGGTCCAATATCCTGAATTTTGGTTTTGAAAAAACGTGGCTTCAAATTTTAGAGTAGAAAGCATTCCCTCATGAATTTGTGCTCTTCTTATGTATGATAGGGAATTGACTCTAAAGTCCTTGTTGAAATATTTCTTGAAGGAGGGAGTGAGTTTACAGTAATTGTTCTTGATGTGGGGTCTGGTTTCGATTCCCATCCTGTTGTGTTACTACCAAGTGAGGTATGAATCCATGGCTGCTCTTGCTTCATTTCATTACCTTGAATATAATTGATTGAAGCATGGAGGACGTTGTGGTCGCTAGGTTTATGACATATGTAAATATATTAGGCACTACTGTATAATAAATATTTGGATTAATATCATTCTTTAAAATTACCAGGTAGAACTTCAATTCCAAGGAAGTGTTGATGTTAATGAGAAGGATGCAATTTTCAACTATCGGAGGAAGTACCTTCCAACACAACAGGTAGACCAGAATTGGATTGTGTCTATTTGAAAGGATTTATACAAAGTTTATTATTTGACTTCAAGTATATGTGTAATAAATTTCTCGTGTCAACTTTCTGATTTTTAGTCTTTGCATGACAAACAGGTTGCCTATCATACTCCACCTCGTTTTCCCATTGATGTCATCGAAAGTATTCGAGAAGGAGCATCTCAGTTATTTCGAAAGCTTGGCCTTCGTGACTTTGCTCGAATTGATGGATGGTTTCTTCCTAATTCTGTTCATATACCATCATCATCAGATAGCAAATTTGGAAGGACTGTGATGGGTACTATATTATATACTGATATTAATCTGGTAAGACTGGTGTCTAATAATCTTGATGATATGCATTCCAGGAGATGATTCTTAAATTTTTATATATCTTTATGTGATTCATCAGATTAGTGGGATGGAGCAGACCAGCTTTTTGTTTCAGCAAGCCTCGAAGGTTCTTCTGACCTTAACTTTGTTGTAATGAAAGTCGTTATAGCTCATTTATGGTGTGATTGATTGTCATTGTTTGGCATGTTAATATTTTATATTTATCACTATAATAGCATGTTCAGCCTTATTGTTTGGAGGTTTTAAACATGCATTGAAGAATGTTTCACAGAGACATGATGTGAAAATCATGAGTTAGTTCCTGTGCATGACATCTGCCCTGTCCACTCCATTTTTCCTTTTCTCACTACTTGTTACTATAATTCTTTTGGTGCCGCTACCTTGCCTGAAAATTCCTTTCTGGATTCAGGTTGGGTTTTCTCATTCAAATATTCTCCGGACCATAATTCGCCATGCTTTCTTGCGGTATCCGAATCTTGCATCATTTGCTACTGTATCAGATCATGTTCCGAGAAGATCAAAAACCTCACTTCTTAATGAAGCAGTTTCCAACCGCGAAGGTGCTCGCAAAGTTTTTGTTATTTTTGGTGGAGACTCATCAGAGAGGCAAGTATCTCTTATCAGTGGAACAAATGTTTGGCTCAATTTGCAAGCTTTTGACGATGTAAGTATCCAACTCATTGGGACAATGGTCCTTTTAGTGTATACTAGGCTTAGGTTTTTGGATATGCTAATGTTGCAGGGAGAAATGTTTAGAATGGGGACATTGATTAATTTATAAGATGATGCATAGAAATTTGCAGGAGGGTGAAGGATTTGGATAGAAATCCTATTTTGGAATTTGTCGACATGAAGAATGCATAAGCATGAAACTATTTGCTTTTACAGTCATTCAAAATCTTAACCTTTGTTATCAGTTTAGAAGAGGAATATTTGATCAAAGCTTTGGTTCTGTATCTGTTAAGAGAGTCTTTATTTAGTCAAAGTGCCTGATAGTTACAATTTGTCTGAGATTGTCAATCTTGTTTGCTACAGCTCGAAGTAATTCCTTGTTTGCTTGCTCCCACAACTGGACATTCGTCTAGCACAGCTCTGGTAAAAAATGAATTTGATGTGAAGTCCAGAACAGTTTGGTCTTTACCGTAAGTTTCTCTCTCTCTCTCTCTCTCTCTCTCTCTCTCTCTAATTGGTTTAGAAGATTAGTGATAGCCTTGTTTACCCCTTGAAGTTCTTAACAAAACTGCTTTGACATGCATTTCATGCTATGGAAGCCAAGGTCTACCAGCATCTGGGGTTATTTATTGCTGCATCACCTGTTATGTATATAAATTGAAAATAAGATGACTAGCGATGCAGACCAAAAGAGCATTGACGCATTACAATATTTTAGCATAAGAGTGAAGCTTCATAGCTACTTATTAGTTATATTTCACTAACATTTTAACTAAAGCATATGAGTCTAGTAGTAGTAGGCAGGCCCCTCTTCCCTAAACACTCTTTCTGCATACCAATTAATTAGGTTTCTTCGTGAACAGTTATTCTCTTATTCTAAGACACACCATAGAGGAAGTTCTTGCTGCGTGCACAGAGGCAGTTGAACCAGACCGAGTTGCATTTACATCTCAGTTAAGGAACAAAGTTGTTGATGATCTTATAGAAGGCTTGAAGAAACATTCTTGGTTTACAGGATTTGATATTGCTGATGAACTGCCTGTAAAATTATCAGTTGAACAGTGGATCAAATTAGCCAAGGAAGTTCAGGCTACAGTATTTCTCTCAGGTTTTCTTTGCGAACCATTTTCTGCTAGTGGTAGAAAGCTAATCTTGATTCTTCATTTTATCAAATCCAATATAGTATACCTACCAATGCTGAGATATGGCGTGGGTGTTTTTAAAAAAAAATTCCAATGGTATTGGATGTGAGTAAATATATCTATATATATGTATAGTGTATGTTATATATATATATATATGTGTATATATATATATATGTATATATATATATATGTATATATATATATATAGAGAGAGAGAGAGAGAGAGAAGAAGAAGAAGAAGAAATGTGTGGGAAGGATTATTTAGATGCTGGTTGACAGCTTAAGTGTTAAATTAGTTCAAGACCATAGGGTTTAGACTTTTTTATTTAGGGACTTGGGCATGGAGAAAATGTAGGGTTCTTTAGCTACTAACAGATTAGAAATGGTTCTTAGTTATTCAGATTAGAGACATCCATAACTCGAAAGTGTTGGTGATTATGACTTTTAATTGATTTCATTTGTTTTAATGTTTGTAGTTTTATACCTCACCGTTTTTGTGGCCGGAACCGGTAATAATTAAGAACTGCTTATGAAAGTGTAACTAGGCTTTGTGCAACTGAAGATCAGAAGGGTCAACAAATCAGAATTTTAAAATGCTCACGAGGTTTATCTATTGTTATTTATAGTGCATGGAGGAATTGGTGAAGATGGTACACTTCAGTCTTTGTTGGAGGCTGAAGGAATTCCACATACAGGTTTATTCTAATCAGCTTTTGATTTAGGACCTTGTTCTATTGCTTTCCTTTTTGGCATTGTTTTTTATTTTTTAATTGAAGGTCCTGGAGTGATGCCTTCAAAGATTTGCATGGACAAACTTGCAACATCTCTTGCTCTTAATCATGTATGCTAATTAACTCATAATTATATCCAAGAAGATGAATTGGGCTTTGTTGAAATTGTTTGTTCTTTATATGATCCACATTTTTTTGCTACCTAACGAAGTATGTGGTTTCTTATAATGAAATAGCTGTCAGAGTTGGGAGTTCTCACTATAGACAAAGATTTATGGAGAAAAGATGATCTTGATCTCAAAGCTTCAGTGTGAAACATTATGTGTTAAACCAGCTAGAGATGGATGCTCAACTGGGGTTGCAAGGTTGTGGTATGTGTATCCTTGGTTTAATTTTTTGTTTCATCTTATGCTCAATGGTAGTGAATAATTATACTGGCAAGCTCTTTTAGCATTAAATATTACAGTTCGTTTGTCTGCTAAGGAGTTCTGATGTATTCGTTCTGGTCAAATTTGTTTGTGCGTGCAGCTGCATGGAAGACCTTTCAGTGTATGTAAAAGCATTGGAAGATTGTCTTATCCAGATTCCTGCTAATAGTTTGTCAAAGGTATAAAATTGGTTTAGTTTGGTACATTTCTCATTATGGACGCTATCTCTTTTCGGGTTCTCATTTCAGGTATAATTGTTACAATTGATCTTTTTAACTTCATTTTCTTACCCTATGATATGTAACATTGTTTTACTCCACAAGCACAGCTAACTTTTTCACAAAAGATATTGCTCACGTTATGCTGCAACTACTAGTGATAACCATGAGAAAGTTGAAGGTTGCATGCTTCTTAGGAAGTACTAAATTTTGCATGGGTGCCTTCAAGTATCTGTTAAAGTCATTGAAACACAAGCTATTCAACAGTCCGTCCTTTCTCGAGCTTCATCCATTAATTCATAAACGTTCTGAAGTCTTCGATCATAAAGTGTCTGTTGTTTGTTTGTCACTATTGTTCACTAAGTGTGTATTGGCATGAAAGTTAACATCACTCTCTGATGTGTAGGTGTTGTTCATATTAATTGGAAAGTGGAAAATTATATATTTATATACACGTATATAGCTGCTTTGATTTATCCATTTTGCAGAATACCCCTTTCAAGTTTTGATCTTCATTTTTTATGTAGGCACATGGAACGATTGAGATGCCAAACCCCCCTCCAGAGCTCTTGATCTTTGAACCTTTTATCATTACCGATAATATAACTTTTTCGTCTAAATCTGGAAACAAAGGGCATCAGATCTTGTGGGACGGACATAGTAGATGGGTTGAAATGACTGTTGGTGTTATTGGGAAACAAGGATCAATGCGCTCATTGACTCCTAGCATCACTGTCAGGGAGAGTGGTGACATATTATCACTTGAGGAAAAATTTCAAGGTAAGCTCTTGTTATTATTTTTTTTTTCATCCCATTTTTTAGGTTCTATGTTGTTTGTAAGTTTCCTTCTAACGTGTCAATTATTGACAAATCACTTGCATTGGTAGGTGGGACTGGCATCAATCTCACTCCACCTCCCTCATCAATTATTAGGTTTGTCAAGAACCTTTTATTTTCAGGAAAGGATGGTTCCATCTATTAACAGTTTCTTAGCGAAGAATGAGACGATAATTATGTTTTACATGATACAGACATGTGTATATATATATATATATATATCGAACTTCGAGACTAGGTTGTTTATTGTGTCATCCGTCTCTTCTTTTTTTCTTTGGATGTCCGAATCATTGTTCTAATGGCCTTTCCCCCACTCTAATCAGCAACGAGGCATTGCAGAAATGTAAACGGCATATTGAAATAATTGCAAACACTCTTGAATTAGAAGGATTTTCACGAATTGATGCGTTTGTCCATGTGGATAGTGGCAAGGTAATAATGTCTTCTTTTTTTTTTGTCTGAGCTCAATTTGAACAATTCTTCAGGTATGTGAATATCATTAGTGAACTCATTTTGTTCTGACATCATTTTCATTTTCTGAAGGTCCTGATCATAGAGGTCAATACGGTGCCGGGAATGACGCCTTCCACTGTTCTGATTCACCAGGTGTTCTATTTACACTCGATATTTTCATTTGTTTTGAACCTGCAACGGAAATTTAATTGAGGAAGTACATGTATATATATTATTCAAATGAAAAATTTTGGCAGCCCCGAAATTTTCTGTATCTCAAACTTATTGAGAAAATTTGAAATTAGCTGGAAGGAGGATCGTGAACTTTAAAGCACAAAGATGAAGTGCTAACCAGTTAGACATTTTGTTGTGCATATTTTACAGGCACTAGCAGAGGAACCACCGATGTACCCTCACGAGTTCTTCCGTATACTGCTCGATTTGGCATCAGAGAGGTCCATATAAAGTTCCCAGTTAGAATGGTGGATTTCTCTCGTTGTCATTGCATGTTCCTTTCGTGTGGCTTTGGGGTACCATTTTGAACTTGTGAAATTGTTAGAAAGCATTTTATGTATCTGTTCAGTCAATATTGATGTTTGTAATTCATATAGCTTGTAATGTTGTTGTAAACTTGCCTACTTATCACAAAGTTTACTGCTACCAGGCAAATGCAATGTTGTTTTTATAGATGAGTTTGCTGAAGTCTTATTTATTCATGATTCACCTCATTTGTTATCAATTCAATGCCTTGAAAAACAATTCATTCAATTTATAATAAAGGCGTGAACTATATAGGCATTGCAATGGCCACTCCTGAATCCTGATGAGTTGTATTCCTTGTGTAGTGTAGTGAGTGATCTTTGAATTTGATTTTGATAAAAAAAATGAGAGTGATACTACTTGTGCTAGTGAACTCAAAAGTTAGAATGCCTTTGGTTGAATTAACACGTAGCAGATGAGTAGCCAACCACTCAACACTTTCGGGTCGAAAAGGTCCAGTTTTCCCGTGAGCCCATGAAGCGCAATGAAACGTGGTTGGCTATTCTTGCCTTGTGTGGGTCCCGCGCATTCACAAATGACGTGAATCGGACGGTGCAAATCCAAGGTGGTGCGCGGGAGCACCGTTTTGATCCTTTTATCACACAGTACTTTTTTTTAGTCTCTACTTTTTTTTTTTTTCCAAGTGAAATAGCTAAAGATTGTTAAAAGAAAAAAAAAAAGCTAAAGATTATGTAGCTTTTTCTTTTTGCTTTTTCCTGTTTGCCTTTTGTATCCTGACAAAAATACTTTTCTTCTGGTCGGCCGACATATGTCACTGCCTGAATTGACCGGAAATTGTGGAAGACTTGGAGAAGACACACAAAAAAATTAATAATCGAAGATAAAGGTTCATTATTCAAATCTGTTCCTCTTTGATCGTCAGCAGCCATAGCAAAAGCCAGAGGTACAGTTTTCTCTTTTCTGAATTTCAAGTGAAATAGCTTCTGTTGTGAACTGTGATGGTTTGATTTGCTTTCTTTAGAATTATTAGATGTGAATGTTGAGTATAAATATCTTAGGTAGGTCTTCTTTACACTTCCATGTACCAATTCAACTTCCGTGGCTAAAGAATCTCTAGTTTACAGCCTTTTTTTACATCTGTAATTTCCAGTTTGTAACTCCATCAAACCTAATTTGGTAGGGGATGGATTCAGAATACTGAATTTCAGGAATGAATAATGAGCATGCTCGTCTAGATGACGGCGCGTGTTGTCGGCAGTAACTTAATATAGATTGATTGAACTCTTCGCTTGAAGTATCACTGAGATGGGTACAAGGCTAATGTCAACAATGTGCTTTAAATTTAGACATCACAGAAAGGAAAATGGTTTACTTAGTAATGAGAATCACAGAAGAGATGAAATCCTGCGTTTCAGTAAGATTCTTTCCCAGAAGATTGATTGGTCATCCATGACTAAAATCGGCAAAAAGTGGATCAAGAACCCTCTTAATATGGCCGTCCTTTTGTGGATAACTTGTGTTGGTGTCTCGGGAGCAGTCCTTTTTCTTGTGATGACAGGAATGTTAAACAATGTGTTACCAAACAAGTCTCAGAGAAATGCCTGGTTTGAGATCAACAATCAAATCCTCAATGCTCTTTTCACTCTCATGAGTCTTTACCACCACCCAAAGAGGATCCACCACCTTGTTCTTCTGCTCAGATGGAACCCGAAAGACATCTCATTTCTCAGAAGGACATACTCCAAGAATGGCACTTACAAACCCCACGAACGAGCACACATTATGGCTGTTGTTCTGTTACTCCATTTGAATTGCTTTGCTCAGTATGCCTTATGCGCCCTTAACTTGGGTTACAAGAGATCTACCCGGCCTGCTGGTGGTGTCGGTATCTGCCTTTCAGTTGCAATTGCAGCTCCTGCAGTTGCAGCCGTTTACTGCATTGTTAGCCCACTTGGGAAGGAGTACTATGAGGTTGATAGCGAAGCACAGGATCATATTGAGAGAACATTTTCATTTGCAGTCGCTTCTATTGCTGATTATGCACCACAATGGAAAGGGGGTTTATTTGAATTCCAAGATGATCATATTGCGACGTCTTATCAATCTCTTTTCTGCAGCTTCTGTGTTTTCGGGTGGAACATGGAAAGGCTTGGATTTGGTAACAAGTATGTTCACATCACGACATTTATCCTATTCTGCACAGCCCCATTTTGGATCCTAAGTTTAGCTGCGTTCCATATGGACAACGAAATTGCCAGGGAAGCTATGGTTATAACCGGCATTGTGCTTTGTATGCTTGGATTGCTATACGGCGGCTTCTGGAGAATCCAAATGAGGAAGAGATTCAATTTGCCAGCGAATGGATTATGCTGCGGAAAGCCTGCAGTTACAGATTGTGCACAATGGCTCTTCTGTTGCTGGTGCTCACTTGCTCAGGAAGTTAGAACAGCTCATTTTTATGAAATTATGGAAGATAAATTCTGCAGAAAGCAGATGAGTGGCAAGCCTGCATTATTATCCCCTTTACCGCGCGAAAATGGGATTTCTCCGTATCGATTTCGTCAAACTTCTCAGCCCACCGGGATTCAAGAGGATGTTACAATGAAGCCCCCAACACACGAAAAAATCCAACCAAAGACATAAAAAGGAAGGCAATTCGATGTGATTTTGCACTTTTTTGTGTAGTGTTGCGGTCTTCTGTGTCCTCTAATCAAATTGTTTCCTTTGAAGCATCATGTTATGACTCAATGGTTGTGGCAAGAGGTATAGAAAAACAATGTTAACGTGTACACAAAAAAAATCAAGAAAATATCAATGTTAACGTGTTTACTAATTCGTAAAGAATGAGGACGAATTGAATTGAGGATAAATCAAGTTGTACCGGAAACTAAAAAATCTACAATGAATGAAATACTTGGTCAATGACTGAAGGGTATATCTTTATTAGTAGTTCCATTTCATTTAAGAATAATGAACTACACCAAGTTTAAGATGATGCATTTTTCAAACTCAAAAACGTCAAATCACAAGTTTACCCATTTATTTTTATTTTCTCAAAATGTTATTTTTGTTTTTCTTGGTAAATGGTAGTGAAAGTAGAACAACAGATCTATAGGATGAGGAGGGTGTGATGAGAGTCTAAATAGCAAGCAGAAGGGTTGGCAGGGATCCCTTGGCATGCTCTGCCACACAGTGAAGCTCTCCCACCCGTGTGGCTTCAGATCCCTGACAGTGAGCCACGTGTTAAAATACTCCCTGAAGTGGGTGATAAGGCCGTCCTTAATCGTCCACACGTGAACCCAGTAGGCCTTGGCACCTTCCCACCCCTCAGCAATCACACCAATCTCCGTGATGCTTCTGGGCTCGAACTTGAAATCTTCGCGGGTGGAATCCCCTGTGAGCACGCGCATCATATGCTGGCTCTGTGGAGGTCCGTGGAACCACGATTCGAGGTCGCTTGCTAGAAGCTTTGCCACCGTGTCTGTTTGGCCTTGCGCCAGTGCCTTGTAGAGGGCTTCGACAATGGCCTTATTATTGTTTGGCATTTTGAATGTTGATTTATAATTAAATATGAATAGTATGGTTTGCCGGGGAGATTATCAAAAGCGCTAGGCGAACATTTTACGCCTAAAGCTGGGTAATGTCCATTTACTTGTGCATCATGGATCCTAACTAAGAACAAATCTAATTCATTTGGGAGATTATTATTGCGTGCTTCATCAAATGTCGTACTTCCACTGACTTCATAATCCAACAACGCCCTCAAGCTTTGGAAAATCATACAACACAAACAAAATAATCTTATAAATTCACACGCTATAATGTTATACTTACAGTACATGTTTGATTTTTTTTCATGAATAACTTTTAATTAAATAATATTTAATTAGTAAAGTTTCAAGTTTGAAGCAATAGCGGATAGTTTTAATAAGAGTTATTTATTTATTTATTTTTAATATAACAAGGAGAAAAAGATATATATAATAGATATCAAATTTACTTTTTATGAGTTGTAAAATGTAAGATTTCTCAGTATCCACTGCATAGCAAGTAGGAATACCAACGTCACAGAAGTAGTACTAATATATAATATCTATTTTGATAATTGTATGGGATAATTTCGAAGTTAGTGACATATATGTATCTAAAATTCATATATATAGTAAATTGTTGTAAACAAATTAGATTTTGGTGGCTATTATATGTAAAGGGTTGAAGGATAGTTTAGCCTTTGTATTTTACTTTAACCCTTTAATATATTTGAGGGTTGTATTATTTTATTCGAGAATGACTCAATATTCATAATACACGTTCATTCTATATTTTCTTTATCTCTCAACTTCTCCTTCTCCCTATACTTACGTTCTCCTCAAAAATCTTCACAAAACGTTATCATCACGATAGCTCATGAATCGGGGATCGCTCAAGAGAATGACCAATTCAACCAAATAGGTTTTTCATATCACAAAAGTCCAATTTATATTGTTATTAAATTAAACCCTAGAAACATGAATTCTAGGATTATTGATTTTTGTTCATATATATGTTTGATTTGCATGAATTAATAATATTGCCGATTCATGTATATATATATATGTTTGATTGCATATACTTGAATTGAATTAGAAATTGGAGAAAAAAATTCATGACAATATGCAATAGTAATTCATGAATTGGTATGATGTTTAATAGTTATATGATGGAGTTGATGTTTTGATCGGCTATTATTATCTTTGATAAATTGTCCATTAATGGTTGAAACAAAGCACCAACGTTCCCTTGATGAAAGCCCTGGCGGCTGAAAGAAAAATATGTAGCCGCGACATGCTATGGGCTTGGGTTGGACTCAAGGATGAAAATATCGATATCGACGGATATATCGCTTGCCGAATTTACGGATATTTCGCCTCAAATATCGATATCGATATCGATATCGTTTACGGTCAACAAAAATGACGGAAATTGGATCCAAATGACGGAAATTTGGAATGAAATTTTGGCAAACACTTAAGTACCCACTAATGGTTATATATGACTAATAAAAATTATAAAATGACTTTGATATGATAAATTCATGATGAATCATATGAGAGAATATAGATCTGCCGATCACTAACAGTATAAAATTTTAAAGATAAACTTAAATTAAAATATAATTTCATTGATAATATTGCATTAAAATATTGTACACATATATTCATAATTTTAATATATATTCTAAAATAAAACATATATTATAAATTAAAACAAATATTAACAAATATATGAATTACCCCATATTCATATTAAAACATACATTCATAATTAAGGAATATATGAATTACCTAATAATACATTTTGAATTTTGAAAAAAAAAATTTAAGGCTTCATTTTTTTAATACATATTCATAATTAAGGAACAAAAACACATAAATTCATAATTTTAATACATATTCTAAATTAAAACAAATATTACCAAATATATGAATTAAACCATATTTTATATTAAAACATACATTACTAATAAATGATATATTAGTAAATCAAAAATGATATATTTTATTATGAAAAATGTTAAGGCTTAATCTATTTTAATACATATTGTGAAAAAAAAAATTAAGGCTTAATCTATTTTAATACATATTAAGGCTTAATATATTTTAATACATACTGTGAAAAAAAAAATTAAGGCTTAATCTATTTTAATACATATTAAAGCTTAATCTATTTTAATACATATTAAGGCTTAATCTATTTTAATACATATTAAGGCTTAATCTATTTTAATACATATTTTAAAAAAAATTAAGGCTTAATCTATTTTTTCTATTTGGGGTTAAAAAACAAAATTAATAATAAATGATATATTTTATTATGACAAATAAATAATTAAATAAAATATGTAAATAATTAAAAAAAAAGGGTTAGAAAATAAAAGGAACTAACGAAACGCGCGTTTCGTTCCTTATATTCATTATTTACTCAAAGCGAAGTCGTCTTCCTCAGTTGATAATTCGATCTAATCGATTTGGGGTAAAATCGATTTGGGGCAAATTGGGGAAAAGGAGAGGGGCGACTGGTGACGGTGAGGGCGAGGGCGAGACGGTGACCGGTGATGGTGAGGGCGAGACGGAGGAGACGAGAGAGGGCAGGAGCTGTGGCCGTCAGTCGTCCTCCGACGAATCGTGCGAAGTGGAGAACCGGGAAATCTGGTTACAGAGAGGGTTCGTATGGCTTCGGGTCGACGTCTGCAGCTCAGTGGTGGGCTGGGTTCGTGTTTGTTCTTCGTTTCTTCGCGACTTCGCCCCCAATTTATGCTTGAAGTGGTGAGTCCGTCCGTGAACTTGGGTATTTTTTTTTTCAATTATTCTATTCATCCGTGAACATTATTGATGAATCTATGAATCATGTTTGATTGAATCCGTAATTTCCTTTTGTTTCTGTTCAATCCGTGATTTTGGTGGTTATGCACTTCTTCATTGCCGGTGGCCCTTTTGTTTCCTCTATCTCTGCCGGTGGCCGGAATTAGCGATATATCGCCCGATATATCGCCGATTCCGGCGATATTTTCATCGGTGGTTGGACTCATGTTTCATCATGGCATGAGATGGCCATGCCGTTTTTGTTTGCAAACATGTGACCCCTTTTGTTTGCGGCTATGTAACGACCTGGTTATTTAAGGAATACATACTTTGGAAATTTTTGTGGAAATGATGATTTTGCACTTAAAATGGTCAAATGTTGACTTTTTTTTACTTGGATATCTGTTAGACATTCTATGACGACCGTTACGAAAGTGTCAGACTCCTGAGTCCGTAGATAAATGGCACGCTAAAATTGGAGACCAAATGAGATTATTACGGGCCAATAAAAATTAAGGGCATGTTGGTAAATTTAGCATAAGGGGTAAATTGATCATTTTACAATGATATGTTATTGGATAATTGACAAGTGTCTAGTGTCTAGAGAGTTCTGATATTTCCCTTCCTTATATTTCACCGACTTGTTCTTTTTCTATATATATGTGTGTTTTGATTTAGGGGGTTTTCAAGTGTGGTGGAATCGAAATGGAAGAAAAACTAGGAAAACCAACATGTAGGGGGAGAACTAAGGGAGGATGAATCCAGAGAAGGAAAGTAAGGAGGAGGAAAAGTGAGCTTGGGAGAGAGGAGTACATGGCTACCACTATGAGGAGAAGTTGTCTCTCAGACCCATGGACCCTTGATCAAACCCGTGAAGTTGAGATTCCACCACTAAGATGCTGGCTTGGAAACTTGAAACTAAGTTTTCCAAAAGCTTTTACTTGTCCTTGCGACCTCAAAGGGCCATTAAAACGCCAGTTTAGGCACTGGAATTTCCCTGAGAAGAATGTACGACCATGGCCGAAGAGCAAGAACTCAAACCATGTGTTAAGGTGAGTTTTTCACAAGTTTAAGCCCATGGAACTCTTCCTGGTAGTCCCAGGATGAATTTTGACGTTTAAAACGTGCAAACAGTGAAAGAAACACATAAGTTTGAACTAGGTCATGGACGTGTGGGTAGGGTGACGCGAAAACCAAACCCGGGTAAACAATGGAGCGCTTGAATCCCAAGCACAGTGAGGGTTTTTGGGCGCGTGATGCTCCATCTCGAAAATGAGGTCAACGTGATTTTCAAAGTATTCAACGTTACAAACCCAACGATACAGCTTTCGAAACGATCAGGTATCATCTCGAGACACTTTTGACTGTCCAAAGGTTTATGTTTCGTTTAAAATCCGTTTAAAAATTTCAAAAAAAATTAAGGGATTAAGATATGAGATAACTGGGATTGTTATGACATGTATAAGTGATCTTTGATCGACTGCCAAGGTTTCGAAAATTATTGAAATGTGTGCAAGTCAATATCGGACTGCTCGGACTAAGTGTGAGTGGACCCTTTCTTTCTTAAACTTATTATGCATGTATATTTAATTGTTTTGATTGTTTTTTTGTGACTTTGATGATATTTGATTGATTGAGATATTATACAAATTTTAGCGATTTTATGGATTATTTAAATGACACGTTTTATGAGGTTTGTGCTCGAGTTATGTTTTGGGCTTAGACTCGGGAGTTTGAATTATGGTTTTGGTTGGAATTTCTTTATGCGTATTATAAAGTGTATTTCTCGATAATTGTGACTTTTTGATGATTTTTTTATAATTGTACGTTTTACGAGAAATTGGCATATGTTGTGTTCTGGATATTCTGGATTTTAGATTTGATTTTGAAATTAATATGAGTTATAAGAATATGTTTTCTTAATATTTGAGATGTGATACGATGTATTGTGACACGCGTGAAGCGCATGCGCAGGGGCTTCAGGCGGCGCGTGTGATCGCATGCATCCTTTTTTGGCCATCCGATCCACACGAAAAATGCTCATCTTTTAATTATGAAGTTAATGGTACTAGGTTTGAAATAATTGGACATCGTATGAATAAGTTATCGATTTTGGAAGATAATGTGTCTATTATTACTATGTTTATATATATGATCATAATTAAATTATTAGGGAATTTGAGTACAAACTTAAGGATTGATGACTCTATTATGTTAAGGCCAAATATTATGTTGGTGATAGGATTATGGTAAGTCTACCAAAGTGGTTCTTATGATAAAATTGTGATGTGCACCAGTTTGGGATTTGGATCTTTTATCTTGAAAATTGAAATAGGCTAATATATGAAATGTGAAATTATTTGTGCTTTTAGAATGGATGATTATTTTAATAATCATTATTTCTACAATTATTTCCACATTTAATGTTAGGCATTGTGAGGAATAACCTAAAGGACTAAAGTGTAAGGCTGCATAGGACAATTCAAGTGAGGCTGCATAGTATGATTCAGGTGGTCCTGCATTGTTAGAATGCAGACGTGCCAAGTGACAATGCAGGCGGGATGGTGCTATCCACTGCCGTACCCGTACTCCTCGCCTCACGTGATCAATACCACTGAGATGTCACCATCTTGCACAGCTGGTCTGGTTATTAGACAGTTAGCATCTAGTGAGCTTAACACAAGTAGGTTAGTTACAAGAGGTAACTTAGTCTTTAAGCCATTATAATTAAAATGTTCTAAGTACATATATAGATCTCTATCTCGATGTAAAAATGTAACCAGAAATCATTTCAATATAAATAATATTTTTTCTCTCATCCTTAATCCTCTCCATTTTCCTCTTTAAGAAAACCCTCACTTTCTCTCTTTTGCAAAAACTTGCTCCTACGAAGATCAAAGGAATTCAACCTAATATGGTATCAGAATTGGTCTTGTGATACATGGTTAACACCATTCATGAGTGATCCTAGGCTCTTCACTTTCGTTCAAAATCTCAAGAACAAGAAATCTATCTGAATCAAGAAAGGCTCCTTGCACCTGTACTATCGAGTGCTCACTTAATCTTCCTCTCTCGTCTTCAATTCAAGAATCAAATCTCAATCTCATCATGGTTACATTCAGTTAATTGCAGATTCTTCAATCCCCTATTTCCTCCCTCATTCCAACCATTGGAAATGCACTAACTGTGAAGCTTGATGATAATAACTTCATCACTTGGAACTTCCAAATGGAGCTTCTGTTCAATGTAAATGGTGTTATAGGATTTTTAAACGGCAGCAATATCTGTCCCCCTCATTATTCTACAGAGATAGGGTCAGAGAACTCTCCCTCTGATGCTTACCTACATTGGAAGATGCATGACCAGGTAATGATGCAGCTTATCACCTCAACTCTCTCTTCTGCTGCAATCGCATGCACTATTGGATGCAAAAGCTCTCGAAAAATGAGGATGAACCTAAAAAACAGGTTTGCATTGACATGACCCATCCCAATCCCCCCAGGATTAACGCAGAATGTGTCATGTTCCCGTCTAACCCACGTGTGACACGAAGGGCCATACACCTGTCTAACCCCCGTGTAACGAGAAGGCTAGAAAAGGGATAACCCAACCTTAACCCACTAGGCTTCCACTGTGCGCCAGGATCAGTGGCGGAGTGTTATGTCTCGGTCTGCGCTACAGCCCGCATCCGCAATCAACCGGAAGGGCATTAGAAACCATAAAAACTGTGAGTGGACAAAAATAAATAATTTAATAAAAACTCATTTCATAAGAGACATTTATGCCCTTCACTTAAAAATATGCATACATTCGTAAACCAGTTACTTTAAATATCATATAAACCGTTTAGAAAACCAAAGCCATTTTTTTCCTCAAATCATTAGGGCCTTAGCCCAAAACCGTAAAATCACCAAGTATGGGAACTCAGCCCAAAATCGTAAATACAAATCATGTGGGCCACTGCCCAAATACATAAACTCATAATACCATTTTATCAATCCAATAAGTCTGTAATCCAAATACCCATCTTCGCCATCTCAGATGCCTAGCGTCCCAGATGCTTGACGTCCCAGATGTCATATCATGGTCTAAGGCTACACGTGCCGCCCCGGGGTCTCTCTGGGTTAATCTATGACATCTCAGATGTCTGAGGACGTCTCAGACATCTAATAAAAACAATCCTGCTCCTAAGTCACTATACGGTCCGGTCGCTCCGTGCAATGACCTCTCGCAGGCAATGCGCCGTGAGTTCCCTAGTGTCTCGGACATCTGGAAGAGATCATCCACGTATCCTCATATAAGGATGGTATATGGAACACATTTTATAAAATCATTTCAAAACATTTCAAAGGGGTCATGCCCGGAATTTCCATAGAATCACCAAAAATCCATAAATCTAATTTCTCAAATCCAAATCCATTTAAGGTCTCTAAACCTGAAATCACTTTTATAAACCACAAATGGGACTCATGCCTGATAGCATAACCAACTAGGTCTCTAGCCCGATCATGAAAACCAAATGGACATCCAACCCGATGTCTCATTAAATCAAATGGACTCCAAGTCCGATAGTTTCCAAATCAACTAGGTCTCATGCTCGATTCCATATTTCTAAATCCAAAACCAGTTCATCAAACCATTATGGAAAATACAAGCACATATAAATCCAATATAAAACCATACGCCTCGAGATACATGCAAATATGTGAATACCAAATACCACAAATAAACGTACTCAAGGCATTCAAAACATAGATATAAAACATATAAAATAGTTATGCATGCATCATATTTTCAAATCAATTGTCCACTCACAGATCGTCCTAGCTGTCGCCTCTATACGCGTGTCATAAGCCTCCCTGAGGCTAATCACCGTCTCAAAAACCTCCGATGACAAAACCCATCCCAATTCCCCCGGGATTATGTGGGATGTGCCATACTACAATCTAACCTATGTGTGACACGATGCTAGACACCCGTCTAACCCCAGTGTAACACGAAGGCCAGACCAGGGATACCTAGGACAACAGCCCAACAGGGCTTCCAGCGCGCGCCCAGACCAGCGGAGGAGTGTGATGTCTCGGTCTGTGTTACAACCCGTATCCGCGATCAAACTAAAGGTGTTTGATCTGGAAATGGACCAACTTGATGAGACCCGCTGGGGGATCTGGGACCAGATGCGTGGTGCTTTGGGTCCGCTGGAGGCGTTGCCGCTCGGCGGGTATCCTGCAAAGACTTGACACCGGTGTGGTGTCTGTGACGACCCGTCCAGAATTAGCGGGATTAATTAAGAGTTAATGACGGATTAGAGAAGGCTAATCAGAGATCAGATGAGGATTAGCGAACGTTCGGGAGAAATAACGATTTTACCCGTAGAATGGGCAAATCATTGACTTTTCATTCGGACAGTCAAATGGACTTTGGCCCATGACTGTGACGTAGTTCATGACGTCACGAGTTCATAGACAGGTAGCACGCTCGATTCCGACGTTCGAGGAGGAAGTTATAACGTTCGGAAGTTGAAGGGCATTTTGGTAATTTGGGCCAAAAGTTAACTTTTGACCCGGGAGATCCGAAGGCCAAGGGCCGAAGACCATTACGTAGATGAGGATGATACGAATCCGTAGACAGGCGGCACGTCGAATTCGGAAGTTCGACGGGGAAGTTACGGTTCACGGAAGTATGAAAATACTATTGCACGAATTACGAAACGGGTTACTTTTGGACTTAAGTGGGCCCAAATATTTTGCTTCTGGCTCAATGGATGAGTGACAAGTGTCACTCATCCATTGCCCAACATGATTACATACATGCATATCCTTCCCTTGCATTTTTCATCGATCGTTTTCTTTGTTCCCAAACAAAACCGATCAAACCATTCTCCCCAAATCCAACCCTCCAACCCTGTGATCATAACTAAGACCCAGAGAGTGAGAGAGAGGCTGAGGAAGCAGAGGATGGTAGCTAGGCCGCCGTGCACGGCGGTGGAGCCTTGAACCCGAACATGTTTCACGGTTAGGCCCAATTTCCATTTTATTTCAATTTATACATTATGGCCGGTTTTGGGTGATTAGGTTGAGTTTATTAGGTTGTTAGGACGTTTTTAAGGAGGTCTGGGTGGTGGTTTTGGACTGAGCAACCGTGAGGGTGGCTAGGGAAACCTTGAACCGTTTGGTTCAAAATCAAACCATGCGATTTAGACGTTTTCGATTGAGTTTAGGGATTTGAATTGATAGAAAACATCAAAATAGGAAGATTGAGATCAAAAAGGAAGAAGTAGGATGAAAAATGGGGAGTCTAGATCCGCGAACCGGTCACGCCGGTCCAGTTGGACCGGCCAAACCAGGTGAACCGGCCGTCTGAACCGGTGTAGCATGAAGACGATGAACAGTGCACAAAGGCTTCTAGGGGCTCATGGAGGCACGTGAACAGTAATTTGGGAAAGTGTTCAACAAGTGAAATCTTCTATTCGATGTAACGAACATTTTGGGACTGGTTTAGTGTCGATCAGACACCGTCTCAATATGTTTCGGGGCATCGGAAGGTTTAGGATCGGTTTAAAAATAGTTAAAAGTTCGAGAAAATTACGGGGCTTTGGTAGGAGGTTAATAAGGTAGTTAGTAACCTTCTATTAGGATTTGGGCAGGTTTGGGACTCCCGGTGATAGCGATTGGCTCGGGAGAGCCTATGGCACGTAAATCAAGGCGGCAGCTTGGACGGTTTGTGAGTGGACTTGTTTTATGAATTCGATGCATGCATAAATGTTTTATAATTGTTTTAGAATATATTTTGTGATGCTGCATTTGTTTGTGGTAGCCTAGGATTTACGTATTTGCACATATTTCGAGATTTCTAGTTTTATACGATGCTTATACGTGCTAGGTTTTCAATGAGGGTTTAATGATTTGGTTTTGGACTTGGAGTCCATTTGATTTGACGCGGAATCAGACCTAGGGTCCATTTGAGCCATACGATCGGACTGAGGGTCCATTTGGTTTACGATCGGCTTGATGCCCCGTTGATTTATGATATCGGGCCTGAGACCCATTTAGTTGAGATATCGGGCTTAAGACCCCGTTGGTTATGAAATCGGACGTGAGGTCCCGTTGAGTTACGGTTCGGGCTTAGGGCCCAGTTAGTCGTGAAATCGGGCTTGAGGCCCCGTTGCTTGATGGTTCGGGCTTAGGGCCCAGTTATTCGGGATATCGGGCTTGAGACCCTATTGATTGTAACTTCGGGCTTGAGTCCCAGTTCAGTTCATGAAATGAGTATTCGGGCATGTGACCCTGTTGAATTGAGGATTTAGGCCGAGGCCTGTGAAAGTGAATTGAATCGAATTCGAGGAATCCTTTTGAAATGAATTGGGCAGGAGGCCCAGTTGAGAAATGAGTTTTGAGAAAGAAAGAGAAAAAGAAAGAAAGTATTTGAAATGAATGAACCCTCCATATTGATTTTATGGTCTCCTCCAGCGTCGACCTGGAGAGTCACGATCCACAGACCAGAGTGGGTATCCCCATAGGTATCCCGTTCCAGGAGTGGAGGTTACTTATTATGTTGTGGTCCCGGACCAGATTCCGGAGAGATATGTGGACTAGATCCAGAGAGAGAGCTCGGACTAGATCCAGAGATTGAGCCTCCCAAATGGAGATTCTTGGGAGAAGACTCGGAATGAGACCCCGAGTAGTGTGCACACTAGATAGATTGATGATATGGTGACATATATCAGGGATGTGTTCCCTAGGGGATGTGTGCCCCGAGTTGGCATCTTCCCGGAAGTGCCGCGGATGGGTTATACGTATGTTGGTACGTATGAGGTTTTATGAAAGTGATTTGGGGGCGGAGACCCCGTGTTCCATATTTTATATTTTGGAAAGTGGTTTGGGGCAGAGTCCCTGTATGATATGTTTTGGTATTTCACTGAGAAAGGTTTTGGGCTGAGACCCATGTGATGTGATTTGGGCTGAGTCCCTATTAATTTGACCCACGGGTTTTGAATTGTGATTTCGGGTCGGGGACCTAAGTGGATTTATGGTTCATGACGGTTTATGGGAAACGGGCATGAACCATTGAATGATTTTGAGATTATTTTTGATAAATGAAATGGTTTTATGAACGTTTTGATAAACGGTTTTTGAATGCATGCATATGCTTTTATTGAAAGGCATAAATGTCTATATACAACAATGATTTTAATGAAATGATTGTTTTTGTCCACTCACAGGTTTCGTGTTTTAATGTCCTTCAGGTTGATAGCGGACGCTAGCTGTAGTAGAGACGAGACATCATTCCCCTCCTCCTACGATCCTGATGCACTCTGATAGCCCCGGCGAGGGCTAGAGATGGAATTTTCCCTGATCTGACACTTTGTGTCAGACGGGATCAGGCGGGTCCCACGTTAATCCCGGGGGATTTGGGACCGGTCCTGGCAGTGTCCGCCAAAGGGACTCTGATGCTTAAGTTAGTATCTGCACGCCGAAGGGCAAGGGAAAAACAGTAATCTGCACAGGGTCTCTGAGAGCTCACATTTGTGAAGGGTTTCAAGATATTTATAGTAGCCATAACTGCGGTACGTGGGCTACTGTTTTGGGAGCAGGTTATGCTTTGTGGCTGAGAGCCGCCTGACAAGCACTAGACATCCGGAGGAAGTGCCAGCTGGAGTTTCAACCTGCCCCCGTCTGGGACTGGTTATGGCAGAGTTGGTTAGGTGACTGTTGTAGCCAGCTGGTGCATGTACCCTGTCAGGTGCCGAATGACGGGGCTGTAAGGCATTGCCAATCGGCGGGCCACGTTTGTGGGGGTGCCGATCGGGGCATCTGTCGGCGTCGGTCCTATCCTGGCGGGCCTTGTGCCTAGAGGATGGTCGGTCGATATGGTATCAAAATAAGTCCCCTAAGTCTTTGACTGAGGGGGATTTCCTCGGTCGAGGACTTGTGATGATGGACGATATCTGTCGACCGACTAGGGTGGTGTGTCCCGTCCCCTAGTAGCCCCCCAAGTCATGGATCGAGGACACCAGTCGAGCGGGTGACGATCGACACCAGTCGGTATGTGGTAGTGATGCAGCTTGGTGACGTAGAGGTACGTATATGGTGGGCATATACGGTATGGATGTGCATACGATACAAGGACGTATCCGTAGTTGGAAGGTGGCCGTATCAGCCTGGTGACCGTCAGATCGGAAGCGCGCATCTAGAGGAGCGCTAGGCGCCTATAAAAGGGGGTGGAAGTTTTTGACTTTTTCACTTTTTACTCAGTGCATTTGTGAAGAAAATTCTCGTGCCGACCGGATTTGTAGCTGCCGATAGGAAAGGAGACGTACACGAGACCGATTCTATCGAGACTTTTAAGTAACAGGTAAATTCTTACCGCTCGGCACCCCTTCAAAATATGTGTTTGGTAGCGCAGGTTCTTAGTCGTAGCTTCTTTTTTTGGTAATTTGTAGATGTCAGAGTCAGAGTCAACTAGTGGATCTGGGGTTAGATCCCCTCAAACTTTTGGCGGGGAAACACCATCTCGCTCGGCAAGCGATGTGCCGAGCGAGCGTAGTGGTTCAACGTCCACTAGTGGGTCCACATCCGAGAGTTCCTCATCGTCCAGCAGTAGTGATAGCCTAGACAGGGCTCTTAGGTTACCGAGCAAGGAGGTGCGGCAACAGGGAAAGTGCAGTACATCCGGGGTCGTCCGAGCCACCAAGAGGAGGACACTACCCCAATCCCCGCTGGTCGTTGTGGTCAACTCAGACGACGAAGATAGCGGGATGCAGACAAACTCACTGATGAAGCTGGATGCCGACGGTGTGGTGAAGACGGAGTATGCCGTGGACTATGAGGCGAACACCGTTCGGCAGTCCGACCTGTATAGGTTCCGGGAGTTGTACAACGTCCCGGCTGACATAACGATGTCCCTGCCGCCCGGTAGCAGTAGACCGAGTGACCCACCAGAAGGGTCGACGTTATTCTACGTCGACTGCTTTGAGCATGGAGTCAGGCTGCCTCTGTACCCATGGCTCTAAGACATGATGGTGAGGGCCAACTTAGCCATGGGTGAGCTGAACGCGAATGGATGGATTATTCTGGTCAGCCTTTACACGGCTTTCCGACTGGCAGGACTGTTGGAGCCGGCGTGGGGACAGTTTTTCGCGTTGTACCGGTTTAAGAGGCAGACGTACGGACCGGGGTGGTATCAGATGCAGTGTTTGCACAAGACCGTCTGTGGCGCCTTCATATACGACGTACCGACCTCACAGAAGAGCTGGAGGCACCGATTCTGTTGGGTGTCAGGGCCGTGGGAAGGGGACGTGAGCTTGGCCTGAGCGAGGATTCCAAGCCATTTTCAGTCTGGAGGTTGTCCACCTTTTGATCGACCGGTGGCCAATGCTTGGTGGCGAGGTCCGCCGGGACGAGGTCTGGTGCGATTTCTGTTTGTTGTGCAGGTCCGTCGAAGGCAATGGTGACAGCGGAAGACTAGGAAGCGTGTAACCTGGTCCGGGAGAAGCTGTCCGACTTGGAGCGCAGCCGCCGTGTCCTAAAGCTACCAGCCATCCTAGTTGTTGTGGGCCTGATCTCTCCTCCTGGTAAAGATTAGTTTTTGTAAGTAATGTTGTGTGGGGTGCCGAGGGACTAATGCTCTGGTAGTGCAGTTCATCCCCAAGTCCAGCAAGCTGCGCAGAAGAAGATGAGCGAAGCCGTTGCGAAGCATGCTCCCACTACCGACGTCAAGGGAAAAGAACCTGAGGTGGCGACCCAGCCCGCGCATAGGCAGAAACCGTGGCAGTGAAGCCAAAGGGGACTTCTCAGGAGGAGCCAACCGCAGGTCCGAAACCGGACTCACTGCCGAAGCCGACCAGGCCTGAAGCCAGGCAAGGAGGGGACGTGAAGAGCCCGGTGGTCGGTATGAAGCGGCCAGTGATTGGTGGGTTAGAGCAAGCCCGCGAACGCCAGAGGAAGCTAATGGAGGCCCGTCAGAGGCAGTCTCCCTCGGCGGTTGGTGTGTCGGAGAACGAGAGCGCCGAACTCGGGCGGAAGAGAGAGGCGAGAAGGGACAGTGCTTGCGTTCTCCTTGAAGCTGAACGAGCAAGAGATGACCGTGGGGGAGTTTCAAGGGGAAGTGGACAGGCTGCGAGTCCTGCTCTCTACCAATCGGCAGAAGACCCTGGAAGATTTTATGGCCGACCCGGTGTATGCCAATCACCTCGATTTGGCGCTGGTCGAAGTGGAGGATGATTGCGTACAACGGGTGTTGTAATTCAATCCGGGTGTCACCCTCAACTTCCCATGGCTGGATGAGCCCCCGACCCTGACCAAGACCTTTACCCTGGAGGGTCAAGACCATGATGATGTCGTACTGCAGCCAAATGCACCGGCAGGTGAAGGCGAGAGGCCGACCATCAGGGTGAAGGGTGTCGGTACCTCGTCGTCCGAAAAAGATCGAGGGGAGGAGGTGATGGCCTGATCGGTATGGCGTTGTTGTTATCAGTCCCCTGTTTAATTTTTTTTTTTGTAATCTGGGGATTGCCCTGCGTACTATGTACTCTTTTTGAGACGAAATGAAATACCGATTATGAAATTCAGTTATACAAATGTCTATTTATATATATTGTGTGAATGACACCTGCCAACAGGCGAGTACTTTTTTATTGCCAATTGTTTTTTGTGTGTTTTTTTTTTTTGGCAATCGTTTAGGCATGCCGACCCACAGGGTTTGGGCTAGTACGTATCGAACAAACTTAAGAACAGATCTGAACATTGACGGACAACAGAACATGACAACCCAAGTTGGAAGTGGCTTCGTGTCGGCAAGGCAGGTAGATGCCTGCCAGGAGTGACCTTTACTGCCGATCAGCAAGGGCTAATAAGCTACCCAAGTTATGGACAAAAACTAACATTTAGATAAATGAAAGAACACTTGGGGTGGCCAACCGAAGGCTAGCAATGAGGGCTTCGTATTCGGCTTCATTGTTGGAAGCCTGGAAGCCAAAACGTAGTGCGTACTCTAGCCGCTCCTGGGCAGATGTGCTGAGTACGAGGCCAACGCAAGAGCCGGTATGACAGAAGGATCCATCCACATAAAGAGTCCAAATGGGCTTGGCGCGGTCCAAGGTGGACGGGAATGATGGCTTGCAGGCAGGTGACGCAGTGTTGGGATCAATGGTGTCGGGCATGTGTTGCGTTGGACTGTAAGTGAATTCTGAGAGGAAGTCGACGACAACCTGTCCCTTTTCCGCCGGTCAAGGGGCGAAAGTAATCTCGAACTCACTGAGCTCAACTGCCCACTTGATGAGTCGCCCAGAAGTGTCTAGCTTTTGGAACACCTGGCGGAGAGGTTTGTTAGTGAGGACCAACATGGGGTGACACGACCAATCCCAATCCCCCCGGGATTACCGTGGGATGTGTCATGCTCCCGTCTGACACGAAGTGTCAGACAAAGGATAACCTAAAGCCATTGCCCCAACGAGCTTCCAGAGTACACAAGGATCAATGGAGGAGGCATGCAATTTCCCAGTCTCTACTGCAGTCGCATCCGTGATCAACCTGAAGGGCATTAAAAACAACAAAGGCTGTGAGTGGATGAAAATAAATAAGTTCATAAAACACATTTCACAAAGATATTTATGCCCTTCATTAAAACGTATGCATGCATCGAAAACCAGTAAGTAAACTATTTACTAAAAACAGACATTAGGGCCTTAGCCAAGAAACCGAAACTCAAAACCAAATGTGGGAACTCGGCAAAAAACCGTAAAACCAAATTCTAATTCCAAGTGGGCCACCGCCAAAAACCACAACCATAAATAGCATTCAATAAAACCTGTTTAAACTATCTTGGGCATCCCAGATGTCGAGCGTCCCAGACGCTCGACGTCCCAAACGGCATATCTCACGGTATCAAGCAACGCGTGCTACACGGGGTCTCACCGGGTCAATATCTCTGACATCCCAGATGTCTGACGTCCCAGACGTCTAATCATAGCAATCCTGCTCCTGAGTCATCATACGGTCTGGTAGCTCCATATAATGACCCCTCGCAGGCAATGCACCGTGACTTCCCCAGTGTCCCAGACACCTGGAGGAGATCATCACAAATCCTCGTATCAAGATGGTTTATGGAAAACAGTTTATCAATCATTTCAAACATCTCAAGGGCCCTGCCCGGAATTTCCATAAAACCATCGTAAGTCCAAACATCTGATTTTCAAATCCAAAACCATTTATTCAAATCCATTTAGGGTCCCCAGCCCTAAATCACATCTATAATCAATTGGGCCCACGACCCGATTTCGTGAATCAACTGGGCCACTGGCCCGATTATATAACTCAAATGGGTCTCCGCCCGATTTCATAAATAACTGGGCCCCTGACCCGATTTCATAAAGCAATTTGGCCCCCAGCCCGATTACGTAACTCAATTAGACTCCAAGTCCGAGGTTTCCAAAAAAAATTGGGCCTCATGCTCGAGTTAATCTTTCCAATTTCAAAACCATTTCATGAAATCATATCCAAAACCATAAGTATGGAAAATCAGTGTAAAATCGGAAAACCTCGATTTACATGCAAGCACGTAAATCACCTCGAAATGCGTGAAACCATATAATTCACCAATATCCAAATCAACATCATATAATCACAATCATAATCCATATAAAACAGTTATGCATGCATAAGATTTATAAAACCAAAGTCCACTCACAGACCGTCCATAACGCCCGTTTTGGCGCTGCACGGGTTTCCGTAATTTTCGACATTTTCCAGAAATCTCGAATCCTGTCCGAAATCATTCTTTAGTGTCATTAAGGACTCAAATAACAGCATACTAATTTCCCATAATTTTTCAGGAATTAAACGTTAGTTAAAAACGTAACCTAAACTTTCGGACCCTCGAAACAACATCGAAACGGTGTGCGATTAATTCAAAATCAAGACTAAAATATTCGTTACATTGCATAGGAAAAAAGTCGTGTTGAACTCACCTTGAGAATCAAGCCCACGTACCCTCACGCGCCGCCATGAGTGGCTGCGCGTGAAACTCACGCGCCTGCTACAGTAGCCACATTATTCATCGTTCTCACCCGGTTGACTGTGAAACGGGTCTAGTTGGCCCGCGAGACGACCCGATTAGAATTCTGTCAATTCCAACTCTAATCCTTCAATTGATTTATTCTAAAGCATCACTACGAAGTTAATTATGGTTCTATAAGTTAAATTCCATCAACACTTACCTCAAACCATCAATTCGAACCTGAATTTGCGAAGAATAGCGAAACACTGTTCAGTCATCGATATCCCTTGATTCCCAACGTTTTTCTTCAATTGATCCAGCCAATAGCTTTGTATGATTATCCTAAACTGGTTTCCAAGCTCAATTGCATCTTCTAACTCCTCCAATTACACGACTACTCCGTTTACGGTCAAAACGACCTCATCTTCTTTTGTTTTTAAAGCCATTCGAGTCGTCTGGGTTCTAGAGAGCTAAATACAACCTTAATTGTAGCCATAAATGTCCACAATCTCGAATTCGACTATTGACCATAATCAAACTTGAAAATGGCTTTCGGGTCTCACAGCAGCCCTTCCCTCTAGTTTTCTTCCCGAAATCCTCCACTTTGCTTCTCTAAAACCGTCCCAGCAATGATTTTGTTAATTCAAACCAACTCCATGTTGCTTGTGCTCTGCTCCGACCATAAGCATGCTCTGTTCTTCCCAATTTCCATGGCACCCACACTAATCCAAGCACTAACTCCATTTTTTAAATTTCCCACCATACCATTGTCACTAATCTGAGTTGGCCATTGACAGATGTCCCTTAGGTGGCATCCCATGGCATGCATCATCCCAATTTTCGTTCATCTATGATCAATTGTCCCCAAGGAATTTACCATTTTGCCCCCTCTACACAAAATTACCAAATTGCCCTGCCCTCATCTAGACCCGTAACTTGGTCATTCGAACTCCGATTGACGCGTGCTGCCTGTCAACGGACTCAGGGCATCGATACTTACCTAACGGTCCTTGAATTGCATGAGATATAGGGGTCAATCAAAAATTCAACATTTTCCCCCTTTTCGTCCTAATTACGAAAATTCCCTTGAACTTCCGAACGTCATAAATTCATCCTCGAATGTCGGACTCGGGCGTGCCACCTGTCTATGAACTCGTGACGTCCCAAACTACGTCACGGTCATCGGTCAAAGTCCATTTGACCACCCAAATTAAAAGTCAACATTTTACCCACGACTAGGGGCAAAACGGTCATTTTGCATTATTCGTCCTATTTCACCCAACTAATCACCGATTAACCCCACTAATGATGATTATTTATTAATCTAATCCCGTAATTATGGACGGGTCGTTACATGGGGTGTCCTTGGAAGTATGGGGGGAGGCACCGGGCCGTCAGATGAGAGCAAAGGACAACTTCTCTAGGTCATTATACCGGGTCTCTACGTCTTGGAAGGCTTTGCTGACATAGTAGACTGGGAACTCGACCCCGTCCCGATTTGCCACGAGGACAGAGCTAACAGCAGATGTGGAGACGGAAAGGTAGACGGTGAGTCTTTCGCCGGTCGTGGGTCTGCTGAGTAGGGGTGCGGTGCTCATGTAAGTCTTGAGGGCTTCGAACGCGGCGTCGTAAGCATCATCCCAGTTGATGTGCCGGCCTCGGGTCTTCATGACCTTAAAAAATGGTAAACACTTGTCGGTTGCCCGAGAGATGAACCTGGTGAGGGCGGCGATCCTGCAAGTAAGGTTTTGGACTTCCTTGAGTGTGCGCGGGGGCTTCATGTCTAGGATGGCCCTAATTTTCTCGGGGTTAGCCTCGATTCCTCGTTGGCTGATCATGTATCCGAGGAATTTTCCGGAACGGACGCCGAAAAAGCACTTGGTCGGGTTGAGCCGCATTTGGTAATGTTTCAGCACTTGGAACATTTTGTGGAGATTTGGTACATGGTCGCTGGCGGTCTTGCTTTTGACAAGCATATTATCTACGTACACTTCCACGGTTTTTCCTATCTGGTCTGCGAACATAAAATTGACCAACCGTTGGTAGGTGGCGTCGGTGTTCTTTAAACCAAAGGGCATAACATTGTAGCAGTAGATCCCCAAATTGGTGTGAAAACTAGTGTGGATTTGGTCGTCGAAGTGCATTCGGATTTGGTTGTAGCCGGAGTAGGCGTCCATGAAGCTGAGGAGCTCATGGTCGACGGTGGCGTCGACCAAGAGATCGATCTTTGGTAGATGGAAGCTATCATTCGGACATGCCGTGTTGAGTATGTGAAATCGATGCACATCCGCCAGGATCGGGAAGGTTTTTTGACAAGGACGACGTTTGCGACCCAAGTGGCGTAAATGGCCTTTAGCACAAAATGGATGGTGCTGAGCCGGACGATTTCTTCCTGCATGGCGAGTTGTCGCTCTGCGTCGTAAGTCCGCTGCTTTTGCGTGACCGGTTTGAAGAATGTGTTGATGTTAAGCCTGTGGCAGATGACATCAGGGGAGATGCTGGGCATGTCGGCGTAGGACCGAGCGAAGACTTCGCTGTTGTCCTAGAGAAACTGGATGAGTTGTGCCCGGAGTTCTGGGGTGATTGCGCTTCCAATTTTTACTTGTCGCTCGGGTTATTGTGGGAAAAGGGTGATTAACTCCGTATCCTCCACAGGCTGTGGCTGTGAGACAGCGAAGAGGTCTCTCGGGTCCTCGGGGGGACACGCTTGGATTTGCGCGAGGAGCTCAGAGTCGACGGGGTCGGCCTCGTAAGCAGCCTCAGCGACGGTCATGGTTTCTCGTTTGTCGCATGGGCTGAGCTTCGTCAAGGTGGTTTGATAGCACTAGCGGGCGAATTGTTGGTTACCACGGACCTGACCAGTGCCCATGATGGTAGGGAACTTTATGAGAAGGGACCGAGTAGAGATAACGGCGCTAAGTTGGTTGAGTAGTCCCCTGCACAGAATGACGTAATAGGCCGTGGGGCAATCGACCATAAGGAAAGTGGTGATGGCCGTCGCAATTCTGGGCACACTGCCCAGAGAGATGGGAAAGAAGATGGTGCCAAGGGGCATAACAGAATCACCCGAGAAGCTGACTAGCGGGGAACTAGCGTGGTTGAGGCTCATGGGGTTGATGCCCAACTGGTTGAAAGTGTCCATAAAGAGGACGTTCACGGAGCTGCCAGTGTCCACCAAAATCCGCCCGACATCGAAATTGGCTATTTGAGCTCGAATGATCAATGGATCATCATGGGGAAAAATGACTCCCCGTTCTTCTTCCTCGGTGAAGGTGATGGGCGTCCACCCTGCCCGTGCGACCTTGGCGGCACGTCCATTCTCGATGTTGAAGATTTGGTGGTTGGATGTCGTAGCTCGCAGGAAGCTTTTATTTGCCCCATTGGAGGTGTAGAGGAAGAAATGGTGGGGCCCCATTGATTGTGTTAATCTGTGGCAAACCTTGCGTAGGGCGCATATGCTGGAGGAACTAGTTGATCTTCCCCTCCCTTACGAGTGCTTCTACGATGCCGCGAAAGGCCACTCATTCGTCGATGTTATGGTTGTTGAACTTGTGGTACTGGCAATACAGGTTGGATCGGATGCTCGGGCGGGGCCGGGTGGTCGTGCTCGTGGCTTGGGTATTATACCTTCGATGTTCATTAAGACATTCTCCAGGGAGGTGTTCAGGATGGAATACTTTTCGTACTTCGATGTAGGTCCTGTGTGGGGTTTGCCTGACTGGTGGTGGCTCGATCCCCGCCCCTTGTTGTGATACTTGTCTCTCCCCTTATGATCATTGTTGTACGTCCCCTTCCGCTTACCGGAGTGCGAGTCAGACTGGTGATCTGTACGTGTGTTATTGATTGGTGGGGGCGACTGTGCCTGCTGGCTGTTTGGAGGTAGGGGATGTGCGTTAGTCGGGTCGAGGCGGAGCGCCACCTGGGGAGAGTTGAAGTGTTCTGCCTTGGCGTGTATTGCCGCTTGCCTCTTGAGTTCATTATAATCGTCCCAACCCTGGGTGAAGGCATGGTACTTGAAGGTGGACTCCCACAGCCCGTTGCGGAAAGCCCGGTATGTAGCCTTGTCATCTGTCTCATGGCACTTGGAGTATTCCAAGCTGAATCGAGCGGCGTATTGGCGTAGGGGCTCTCCATCTCCCTGTCGGAGGGTACCCAGGACTTCCGCTGTGAGTAATCGATCCGTTTGGATCATGAACTGGTTTAAAAAGACCGTATGTAATCGATCAAACGAGTCGATCAATTGCGGTTCCAGCCGATAGAACCAGTTGAGTGCGGCCCAAGTGAGTGTGGAGCTGAAAATCAGACACTGCGCTTCGTCGGAGAGATTTTTGAAGGCTAATGCGGAGTTATAATTGTTGATATGAGTGTCTGGGTCTCCCTGTCCGTGAAGGGACCGATGTTGGTCCGGGGTCTGGGCAGTGTCCCGGCTTTTGGTCTGGCTGCCTCCAGCTCCCGAACACGCTTGAGGAGTTCCTGGTCCACCTCGTCCGATCGGTTGGGCCGATCTGACCCAGTCGAAAGGTCACCGGTTGGCCGGTCCATGGCTGGCGGATGATCTGTACTACCGCCGCCCCTGGGCTTCCCTGGTTGTGACGGTTGTCACCCAAACGAGGTCGTGGTCGAGCTGGCATTGTTCTCTGGCTGGTGCCTTCCGACCGGCGAGGGGGGACTTCCTGGCGGTTGGGCGGAAAGCCGTGGATGCCGTGCTGGTCGATGTGCCGATCCGGACCGTGATCGAGCGCCCTAGGATAATAGTGGCAGGGGCGGTTGTGCCTGGATGCGAGGGTCATGAGTAGGGTAAGTTAGACGATTGGCCTGGGCCTGCGTCGGTCTCTTGTCGAGTAGTTCGCGGGCATCACGGTAGATCTGCGTAACCAAGGGACCAGGCAGGTCGTTCTGGTGGAAGAGAAGGCGACCGGACGTCTCCAGTCGGCAAGTGTAGCCAATCTCGACTTGGAAGGCATCGAACTCATGCCGACGAGATGCAGCGGCCAGGGCCCGTTTGGTTACCTCCCACTGTTCCTCTAGTTCCTCGCGTGTGGATTGCAGGATGGGCAGGGTGCTTCCATGCTGCTCCCCCCACACGTGGTTCCTACTCTCGATGGCAGCATTGCTTTTCCTGAGTTCGGCAACCTCCGACCGGAGGGTTCTCAGCATCTCGAGCATATCCTCGGAAGGCAGGCTAGTTCAGGCTCGGTTGCGATCTCCTTGAGGGGTGTTATTGAGCTCACCGTCATCCCGTTCGGCAGATATTGTGAGTCGGCAGAGGGTTGAGCGAAGGTATGTTAGTTAGTGGGACGGAGTCGTTCCCACAGACGGCGCCAATTGTTTGATCTGGAAATGGACCAACTTAATGAGACTCGCTAGGCGATCTGGGACCAGCTGCGTGGTGTTTTGGGCCAGCTAAGGGCGTTGCCGCTAGGCGGGTAAACTGAAAAGACTTGACACCGGTGTGGTGTCCACCAAAGGCACTCTGATGTTTAAGTTAGTATCTGCACGCCGAAGGGCAAGGGAAATACAGTAATCTGCACAGGGTCTCTGAGAGCTCACCTTTGTGAATGGTTTCCAGGTATTTATAGTAGCCATAACTGCGGTAGGTGGGCTACTGTTTTGGGAACAGGTTATGCTTTGTGGCTGAGAGTCGCTTGACAAGCCCTGGACATCCGGAGGAGGCGCCAGCTGGAGTTTCAACCTGCCCCCGTCGGGGAGTGGTTATGGCAGAGTTGGTTAGGTGACTGTTGTAGCCAGCTGGTACCTGTACCCTGTCAGGTGCCGAATGACGGGTCTATAAGGCATTGCCGATCGGCGGGCCACGTTTGTGGGGCTGCCGATAGTGGCGTTGGTCGGCGTCGGTCCTGTCCTGGCGGGCCCTGTGCCTAGAGGATGGTCGGTCGATATGGTATCAACAAAAGGACATCCAAAAACTATAAAAGCTGTGATTGGACAAAAATAACCAATTTAATAAAACACATTTTATAAAAGACATTTATACCCTTCACTTAAAAAAAACTATGCATGCATTCATAAACCAGTTAAATTAATCAACTCAAATATAATAAAAACGTTTATAAAACCAAAGCCATTTCTTTCCTCAAATCATTAGGGCATTAGCCCAAAACCATAAAATATGGGAACTCAGCCCAAAACCGTAAAACACCGAAATCTAAAAATCCAAATCCAAGTGGGCCATTGCCCAAATCCATAAACACAGAAATACCATTTCATAAATCCAATAATTCATGTTTACCAAATATCCATTCTCGACATCCCAGATGCCTAGCGTCCCAGACGCTTGACGTCCTAGACGTCATATCTCACCGTCTAAGCAACGCTGAGCTCTCTCAACCGTAACACTCGTGGCCCCCAAACGTTGAGCTCTCTCTACGTCTGGACCCTCTATTTCTTCGCCAGGTTGTGCACGAGGCTCGCGTCGCGGAGGCATATAGAGATATCTGTACGTAAAACAGATCAGTTAACCAGACATGCACACAATGTGCAAAACTCAAACCGCAACCTAGTGCTCTGATACCAATTTTACAAGACCCATCCCGGTTATCCCTCGATAACCGTGACAAATCCTGCTCCCGTCTGACAATAACTCGAAAATACCAAAAGTAGTTTCAAATATATACATATAACACATATAAACGATAACACTGTCAGACAAGGGATAGTTCAGTATTCCGAGACCGTTGACCTAGTCAACAGGTTTACAGAGTATAGGAAATATTTACATGTAGGGAGAAAAATCCTACGCTGCAAAGTGTCTGAGTATGAAACGGTCCGTTTATTCCTCTGCCTCGAAATGAGCCTCAGTACCTGTGCACTGGCCTGGAGGGCAAATAAAACATCAAAGGTGTGAGTGGACAAAAATCAAGTTTAGAAATACATTTATCAAAATATAGTCTTACCCTCCAGTTTTCACAAACATGCATGCATATCATAACTCATAAATCAAATAATTAAGATATGAATATAAATCCCAAACATCAATAAAAACACAGAATCCAGGTTCAATATAGAGTCACGTTATCCCTGCAACGCGTGCAAATCAATAGGCTCAAGGACTGCTCAAATCCCGAGTATCCGCCGTTGTGAACACATCACCAGCCGGCAATCCAGGTCGTCATGAACATATCACTGACTGACCTCCATATACTCCAGCACATCTGGTCTGAGTCGAGCCTCCATTTGGCTGCACGACAACATATCGTGCTACGTGACCTCTCCGGGGTAAACACTTCCATCCCGAAGGCGAGCGTTATCTCCAGGGTCCATTTCGGGGGGAAACATATTCTACACTGAAAGCCCTCATATATCATCATCACGAAAACCAGTGAAAATAGTTGCATTTAATATCAAAACCAGTTTTAAACTAAGCTTTAAGCCCAAAAACACTTTTCTTAAATCCATAAACCAATCCACGCAGACCTGCGCAATCACAATTTCATTCATGATATAAATCCATCAAATCCAACACCAGACTCATAATCCGAGTCAAAATCAAGTTCAAACCCCGAGCCTTAGCTCGAAATATCAGTTTCACAATTTTCTCGAAAATCGTGCCCAAAAGCATATAAAATAATATAATATTCCCAAAAATTCGGAAATCATCATATCGAAGTATCAATCATACCAAATCATTTCAAATCGTATTATAAGGCATTTAAAACATATATACATGCATTTAGGGTAGAAAACAAAAGTCCACTCACACACCGTCCAGATTGTTCCATTTCGAGCTGTTCGTATTCTTTCGACGTCCTGAAAGCATTCGGGCCTGTCAAACAAGTAATATAACATTACTAGCTTATCACATAATCCCCTGTACAAATTTTCTAATCGTCGGAATAAAATAATATTATTTTAAACGTAACCTATACGTTTCGGGTACACAAAACTACTCTCAGTTCATATCTGATTGACCCGAAACCAACGCTAATAGGTCTGTATCATCGAGAGTATCAAAAAGTGTGTTGAACCCTCCTTCAGATTCCCAGTCACGCGCCCTCACGCGCCGCCGCAAGCGGCTGCGCGTGACAGCCACGCGCCGTGAACAGTGCCTGCTACAGTGCACCACTCTCACCCGTTTCTCTAATAAACGGGTCTGCAACCCGCGATCAGACCCGACTCATTTTCCTTAAATTCCAACTCAATTTCTTCCGTTCTTTCATTCATTACTATCATTTCAATCTAATTTACAGGTCTATAGGTTCAATTAATCAAATAAGCCCTAGAACGTCTCGACTCAAGATGAACACCCGTCGGGTTTGGATTCGGGTCCTATCCCAAATATCACCTGTTTCCTTCAATTGTTCATACCAGAAGCATCATAGGACTATTATAAACACGAATTCGAGATCAATTTCATGAGTTATTACCTCTAAGTCACTGAACTCAAGCTCGATTTTCCGAACTAGTTGCAGCGTCTGTTCGTCACGGTTTCTCCACCAATTTCCTTCCCAATTGATTCAGTTTGGTTCGTCATGTTCCCAGAAAGCTTAATCTCACCTCAATTTCACACCAAACTGTCTCAAAAATTAAAATCGAGATCAAGGTTTTTGGGTGGTTTTTCGGGCATTCCCAGTATAGGTTTATCTGAGTGTTCTTTGCTCCTCTTTCGATTTTTCTCACCAATTCACACTAATTGATCACGTTATTGCGCTGATTTCCGTTGGTTTGCTGAGCATCGATCAAGGGAGGGGTTTTGTGTTTTCTGTTCTGAGGTTTGGTGTTATACTGTTCATCAATTATCAACTCATTAACCTCCATTAACTAATTAATTATAATTCCTAAGTGCCACTAATCTTCAACATCAAGTGACATGTGTCACTTGATAAAATACATGAATCACCTAAGGGTTGAATCAGCAATTAAAGTGATTATCCTTTCACCGTTTACTCATAACCCACATAAAATTACCATTTTACCCTTGAGGTCACAAATGACCATTTTCCCCTGAACTTCCCAGACCCATAACTGTTTCATACGAACTCCGTTTTCGACGTGCCACCTGTCTACGGATTCAGCGTTCCGAGACCTACACAACGGTACTCGAGAAATGTGCAAAAAGTATTTGAAACAAAAAATAAACTTTTAGCCATAAGTCATCAAGGGTAAAAACGTCATTTTCACATTATTTTAATATTTTACAACTTTTGGATTTTCGGGGCGTTACAACCTTCCCCCCTTAGGGAATTTCGTCCCCGAAATTTCACGGAAATAAATACGGGTACTGCTCCCGCATCTGAGCTTCGGGTTCCCACGTAGCCTCTTCTACATTCTGATTTCGCCAAAGCACTTTCACTAAAGGAATGGTCTTTCGGCGGAGTACCTTATCCTTTCGATCCAGGATTTGTACAGGTTGTTCCTCAAAGCTTAGGTCTTCCCTAAGCTCAATAGGTTGCTCTTCTAAGACATGGGACTCGTCGTACACATATTTCTGTAGCATTGATACATGAAAGACGTTATGAACTCTGGAAAGCTCCGATGGTAATGCTAGTTAATAAGCAACTCGGCCAATCCGTTCGATAATCTCATAAGGTCCGATGAAACAGGGGCTTAATTTCCCGCGCGTGTCAAATCGTACTATACCTTTACAAGGGGATAACTTCAGAAAAACCCGATCTCCCACTGCAAATTCAAGATCTCTAACTCGCCGATCCACATAGCTCTTTTGCCTGTCCTAGGCTGCCTTGAGTCTATCTCGGATGTGCTTAACTTTCTCTGTCGTCAGAACAATCAATTCGGACTTAGACAATCTCCTTTCGCCTACCTCTGTCCAACACAAAGGGGTTCGGCACTGGCGTCCATATAGGGCTTCATAAGGTACCATTCCAATACTTGCTTGATAACTATTATTATAGGCGAATTCCATCAATGACAAATGTGACTCCCAAGTACCCTGGAATTTCAGAACACATGCTCTCATCATATCTTCCAAGGTCTGGATGGTCCGTTCCGACTGTCCATCCGTCTGAGGGTGGAACGCCGTACTAAAATGCAATCTCGTCCCAAAAGCTTCCTGTAAACTTTGCCAAAATCTAGATGTAAATCGCGGATCTCGATCTGAGACAATAGAGGCAGGTGTGCCATGTAACCGAATAATCTCATTGATAAACAAGTTAGCATACTGGGTCATCTGAAAGTCTTCCTTCACAGGTAAGAAATGTGCTGACTTGGTAAGTCTGTCTACAATCACCCAAACTCCATCATGGCCTCTGGGCGTCCTCGGAAGTTTAAACACAAAATCCATGGTTATATGATCCCATTTCCACTCTGGGATAGGAAGCAGTTGTAGTGCTCCGTAGGGTCTCTGTCTTTCAGCCTTTACTTGCTGACATATCAAACATTTACTCACATACTCAGCAATTTCTATTTTCATACCAAGCCACCAATAATGTTCTCGGAGCGTACGATACATTTTTCTTCCTCCTGGATGCATAGCATACGCAGAACTATGAGCTTCAGCCAGAATCTCTTGTTTCAATGCTCCATCTGCAGGTACACATAATCTCCCTTCCGTGGTTAAGGCTCCGTCCTCATTCACTGCATAATCCTGTCATTCTCCTGCTTCCGCTTCAATGTGAAGAATACATAAAGTTGCGTCTTGGAATTGAGCATCAATGATCTGATCAATCAGGATTGGTCGCACCTGGAAATTTGCTATCAAACCATCTTGACTATCAAGTCCCAACACAACACCAGTCTTACGCAGTTCAACTAATAGAGGCAAGTGTCTTGTCCGTAAATGGGCTACTGAATGTGCTGATTTCCGGCTCAATGCATCAGCCACTACGTTTGCCTTTCCAGGATGGTATTCAATCGTGCAATCATAATCCTTAAGAAATTCCAACCATCTTCTCTGCCTCACATTTAGCTCCTTCTGGGTGGAAAAATATTTCAAACTTTTATGATCCGTAAACAGTAGGCAGGTCTCACCATATAGATAATGTCTCCAGAACTTTAGTGCATGCACTACTGCAGCCAAATCCAAATCATGGGTAAGATAGTTGCGCTCGTGCGGTTTTAATTGTCGCGAGGCATAAGCGATCACTTTCCCATGCTGCATCAACACACACCCTAAGCCGTGTAAGGATGCATCAGTATAGACTTCAAATTCGCCACTGTCATCTGGAAGAGCCAATACTGGAGCGGATGTCAATCGTTTCTTCAACTCCTGAAAACTCTGCTCACAAATCTCATCCCAAATGAACTTAACTCCCTTCCTGGATAAACGAGTCAAAGGAGCAGTAATCGTAGAGAATCCTTCCACAAAACGTCTCTAGTAACCGGCTAAACACAAAAAGCTCCTCACTTCAGTCACTGTTGTGGGTTGTTCCCAATTTGCCACTGCTTCAATTTTCTGGGGATCAACATAAATTCCTTCCGCAGAAATCACATGTCCCAGAAATCCCACACTCGTCAGCCAAAATTGGCATTAACTCAGTTTAGCAAACAGTTGATTCTCCCTCAGAGTTCCAAGCACAAGTCTCAGATGCTTCTCATGCGCCTTCGCAGTCTTTGAATATACTAAAATATCATCAATAAATACAATGACAAACTGATCAAGATATTTCCGGAATACTCGGTTCATCAAGTCCATAAATGCTGCTGGAGCATTGGTTAACCCAAAGGGCATCACGAGAAACTCATAATGACCATACCGAGTCCGAAAGGCTGTTTTCGGAATATCCTCTTCTCGAATCCGCAACTGATGATAACCAGAACGAAGATCAATCTTTGAAAAATATGTAGCTCCCCTTAATTGATCAAACAAATCGTCAATTCGAGGCAAAGGATACTTATTCTTGATCGTCATCTTGTTTAGTTGCCTGTAGTCCATACACATTCTCAAACTGCCTTCTTTCTTTTTCACAAACAGTACGGGGGCTCCCCATGGTGACACATTCGGTCGAATGAATCCCATATCGACTAGATCTTGTAACTGTACCTTTAATTCCCTTAACTCAGCTGGTGCCATACGATAAGGAGGCAAAGAAATAGGTCGTGTACCAGGAATCAAATCAATGGTAAACTCCATCTCCCTATGCGGTGGTAACCCTGGTAAATCCTCAGGAAACACATCTGGGAACTCACATACGATAGGGATGTCCTCGACCTTAACTGGGGTATCCCGTACATCAACCACATGTGCTAGATAACCCTGGCAACCCTTCCGCAACAATCTCTCTGCTGTAAGAGCTGATATGACTTTGGCGGGTAACATTCGCTGATCTCCCTGGAATATAACTTCCGGTAATCCGGGACTCCGGAGTATCACCCTCTTATCGAAACATTCGATAGAAGCATGGTGGGTGGTCAGCCAATCCATCCCAAGGATAACATCAAAATCGCATAAATCTAACAAAATTAAGTCAACCACGAGATGCACACCCCCTAACAATACAGGATAATCTCGTATCACCTAGTTGACTACATAAATGTCACCAGTCGGTGTACCGACTCCCATATCACAACCAAGTGCAGAAATCTCTCTATCAGCTAAGGTTGCATAAGTACGAGAAACAAATGAATGAGTAGCTCCCGGGTCTATTAAGGTACGTGCATGATGACCAAAAATAGGAAGCATACATGTCACCACTCCTGGGGTAGACCGAGCCTCCTGCTGAGTAACAGCAAATACTCGAGCATATGGTCCCGAAGTCTAACCACGTCCTCGTGAGTTACCACGTCCACGACCAGTTCCTCTCCCCCCCAGTCGTATCAGAAGTCGATGTCGTACTCCGACTCTGCTCGGCAGTGCCCCAACCGGTACCACTACCAACCAAACGTGGGCAGTCATTCTTAAAATGGCCCGGCTCCCGACAGTAAAAGCAAACAAGCACATTACCCCGATTGGGCCCGCTGTTCTGTCGGTTGGCTGATCCCACTGATGCTTCACTAGACTGCACTGTTGCCGAAGATTGAGACCCAAATCTCGGTGCATTCCCACGACCATAACTCGAACGAGTACCACCAGATGATCCAGAACTAGAACTACCCCTTTTTGGCCATCTCTGACTCGGCGCTCCCTGATACTGTCGTTCTCGGCGCCGACCATAGCCTGAAAACTGTTGTGGTGCTGGTAAAGTCACCTCAACTCTGGCAGTTGCATCGGACAACTCCCTCGGAGAAGCATATGATCCCACTGTCACGGCACCAAGGATCTCATTCTTTAACCCCTGCTCAAACCTCCTGCACTTGTCCTCCTCGGTAGACACATGCAGAGGGGCAAAATTTGCTAGGTTCAAGAACTTTTGCTCACAATCAGCCACATATAGATCTCATTGTTTCAGTTGAAGAAACTTCACTTCCTTAGCATTACGGAAAGATAGAGGATAAAACTGATCTAGAAAACGGTGCCTGAAGTCCTCCCAACTCAGGGTGTTGGCATCCAATCCCGTCAACTGCAATCCACGCCACCATCGATACGCCTGACTACTCAGCATAACGTGGCTAAAGGAACCATGTCTCCTGGTGGACATCGCATGATCTCGAAAATCGGTTCCAACTGTGTAACCCAATCATACGCCTCATCTGGGTTCGTCTGACCTGTAAAACTCGTGGCCCCAAAACGTTGAGCTCTCTCTACGTCTGGACCCTCTATTTCTTCGCCAGGCTGTGCACGAGGCTCGCGTCGCGGAGGCATATAGAGATATCTGTATGTAAAACAGATCAGTTAACCAGACATGCACACAATGTGCAAAACTCAAACCGCAACCTAGTGCTCTGATACCAATTTTACAAGACCCTTCCCGGTTATCCCTCGATAACCGTGACAGATCCTGCTCCTGTCTGACAATAACTCGAAAATACCAAAAGTAGTTTCAAATATATACATATAACACATATAAACGATAACACTGTCAGACAAGGGATAGTTCAGTATTCCGAGACCGTTGACCTAGTCAACAGGTTTACAGAGCATAGGAAATATTTACATGTAGGGAGAAAAATCCTACGCTGCAAAGTGTCTGAGTATGAAACGGTCCGTTTATTCCTCTGCCTCGAAATGAGCCTCAGTACCTGTGCACTGGCCTGGAGGGCAAATAAAACATCAAAGGTGTGAGTGGATAAAAATCAAGTTTAGAAATACATTTATCAAAATATAGTCTTACCCTCCAGTTTTCACAAACATGCATGCATATCATAACTCATAAATCAAATAATTAAGATATGAATATAAATCCCAAACATCAATAAAAACACAGAATCCATGTTCAATATAGAGTCACGTTATCCCTGCAACGCGTGCAAATCAATAGGCTCAAGGACCGCTCAAATCCCGAGTATCCGCCGTTGTGAACACATCACCAGCCGGCAATCCAGGTCGTCATGAACATATCACTGACTGACCTCCATATACTCCAGCACATCTGGTCTGAGTCGAGCCTCCATTTGGCTGCACGACAACATACCGTGCTACGTGACCTCTCCGGGGTAAACACTTCCATCCCGGAGGAGAGCGTTATCTCCAGGGTCCATTTTGGGGGGAAACATATTCCACACCGAAAGCCCTCATATATCATCATCACGAAAGCCAGTAAAAATAGTTGCATTTAATATCAAAACCAGTTTTAAACTAAGCTTTAAGCCCAAAAACACTTTTCTTAAATCCATAAACCAATCCACGCAGACCTGCGCAATCACAATTTCATTCATGATATAAATCCATCAAATCCAACACCAGACTCATAATCCGAGTCAAAATCAAGTTCAAACCCCGAGCCTTAGCTCGAAATATCAGTTTCACAATTTTCTCGAAAATCGTGCCCAAAAGCATATAAAATAATATAATATTCCCAAAAATCCGGAAATCATCATATCGAAGTATCAATCATACCAAATCATTTCAAATCGTATTATAAGGCATTTAAAACATATATACATGCATTTAGGGTAGAAAACAAAAGTCCACTCACACACCGTCCAGATTGTTCCGTTTCGAGCTGTTCGTATTCTTCCGACGTCCTGAAAGCATTCGGGCCTGTCAAACAAGTAATATAATATTAATAGCTTATCACATAATCCCCTGTACAAATTTTCCAATCGTTGGAATAAAATAATATTATTTTAAACGTAACCTATACGCTTCGGGTACACAAAACTACTCTCAGTTCATATCTGATTTACCCGAAACCAACGCTAATAGGTCCGTATCATCGAGAGTATCAAAAAGTGTGTTGAACCCTCCTTCAGATTCCCGGTCACGCGCCCTCACGCGCCGCCGCAAGCGGCTACGCGTGACAGCCACGCGCCGTGAACAGTGCCTGCAACAGTGCACCACTCTCACCCGTTTCTCTGATAAACGGGTCTGCAACCTGCGATCAGACCCGACTCGTTTTTCCTTAAATTCCAACTCAATTTCTTCCGTTCTTTCATTCATTACTATCATTTCAATCTAATTTACAGGTCTATAGGTTTAATTAATCAAATAAGCCCTAGAACGTCTCGACTCAAGATGAACACCCGTCGGGTTTGGATTCGGATCCTATCCCAAATATCACCTTTTTCCTTCAATTGTTCATACCAGAAGCATCATAGGACTATTATAAACACGAATTCGAGATCAATTTCATGAGTTATTACCTCTAAGTCACTGAACTCAAGCTCGATTTTCCAAACTAGTTGCAGCGTCTGTTCGTCACGGTTTCTCCACCAATTTCCTTCCCAATTGATTCAGTTTGGTTCGTCTTGTTCCCAGAAAGCTTAATCTCACCTCAATTTCACACCAAACTGTCTCAAAAATTAAAATCGAGATCAAGGTTTTTGGGTGGTTTTTCGGGCATTCCCAGTATAGGTTTATCTGAGTGTTCTTTGCTCCTCTTTCGATTTTTCTCACCAATCCACACTAATTGATCACGTTATTGCGCTGATTTCCGTTGGTTTGCTGAGCATCGATCAAGGGAGGGGTTTTGTGTTTTCTGTTCTTAGGTTTGGTGTTATACTGTTCATCAATTATCAACTCATTAACCTCCATTAACTAATTAATTATAATTCCTAAGTGCCACTAATCTTCAACATCAAGTGACATGTGTCACTTGATAAAATACATGAATCGCCTAAGGGTTGAATCAGCAATTAAAGTGATTATCCTTTCACCGTTTACTCATAACCCACATAAAATTACCATTTTACCCTTTAGGTCACAAATGACCATTTTGCCCCTGAACTTCCCAGACCCATAACTGTTTCATACGAACTCCGTTTTCGACGTGCCACCTGTCTACGGATTCAGCATTCCGAGACCTACACAACGGTACTCGAGAAATGTGCAAAAAGTATTTTAAACAAAAACTCAACTTTTAGCCGTAAGTCATCAAGGGTAAAAACGTCATTTTCACATTATTTTAATATTTTACAACTTTTGGATTTTCGGGGCGTTACAACCTTCCCCCCTTAGGGAATTTCGTCCCCAAAATTTCACGGAAATAAATACGGGTACTGCTCCCGCATCTGAGCTTCGGGTTCCCACGTAGCCTCTTCTACATTCTGATTTCGCCAAAGCACTTTCACTAAAGGAATTGTCTTTCGGCGGAGTACCTTATCCTTTCGATCCAGGATTTGTACAGGTTGTTCCTCAAAGCTTAGGTCTCTAGCCCAATATCATAATCAATTGGGTCTCTAGCCCGATATCATAATCAATTGGGACTCATGCCTGATACCTCACTAAATCAAAAGGACTCCAAGTCTGATAGTTTCCAAATCAAATGGGTCTCATGCCCGATTCAATATTTCTAAATCCGAAACCATTTTATCTAACCATCTTGGAAATACCAGCACGTATAGATACAGTATAAAATCACCAACCTCAAAATATGTCGAAATACGTAAATCATAAACACTACACTCATAATCATATAAATCACATATATAAAACATACAAAATAGTTATACATGCATCATATTTCGAAAACAAAATTCCACTCACAGTCTTAACTACTGCTTCGATACGCATGCCATAAGCCTCCGTGAGGAAAATCCACCATCTCTGGGACTTCCAATCCGGTCCAAATCATACCCAAAGGTCACTAACGATCTATGCAAGTCTATAGAATAAAACCTCAAAACTCTCATAAAAGTGAACGTGTCCCAGACAAGTTTCCCGAGGTGAAAAACCTCGATTTGACCAACCTAACGATCTCTGATCGACCTGAAACTACCACTATCAGATTCGGATCGTCGAAACCCTTTAAATGAGACTGATCCCACCTATAAATTCGTGCTCACGTGCCCCTACACGCGGGGTCAACGCACTGTTAACGCTGGCCAAAGGTCAGGTCAACGTCAACAGTCAGTCAACGCTGACGTTAGCATGACGTCACCCCTAAAACTCTGATAGTTGTCAGATCTGATAGTGCCATGTGTCCGCCTGCCATTGGTCCACGTCACCAACATCTTAGTGACACGTGGCAGCCCGTGATTGGGTCACTTCACTGACATGTCAGTTCTGACTATTAGTCCATGTTTGACAGCTGTCAGATGATGACGACCCTGCTGACATCATCATTGTCCCTGACCTCCAGTCGGATCCTGCAATCGGGTCGCACAGACCCGCGACCCAACTCGACCACCGTTTCCTCATTCCTCAACCTTTTTTTATGGGGTTTGTTCCTACGGACTCATCTAGGTCTACCCTATCGATCTACAGGATCAAAACCAGGAAGTCTGGACGGGATCATATCTGTTCGAAGGTGAACAGTAACCGACCACTGCAACTCCATTATGCAGTCAACTCCAGCCACCCTGATCCTCGATTCCAAGCTCAATAGCTTCGTCTCACTCCCCAGAACCTCACCCAACCCATTAAAACGGTCAATAACTGTTCAAACTCAAAACTCCATTTTTGAACTTAAACAGGGCTTACGGGTTTTTCCTTAACACCTCGGCCATCGTGCACGACAGTCTACGTCGTTGCCACCATCATCATCATCTCACCGTCTTCTCCCTTTTTCCTTCACAGGTCAAGCACTACCGATGAGGATTTGGGGGTGTGTGAGGGATTGGGTAGTATGGGGTATGGGTTTCCACAAGTTTGGGAAGAAGAATGGAGAAGATCAGAGAAGATGAAAGAGATAAGGGCCCCAATTAATTGGGTTCTGGGCCTATCAGATGGGTGACACTTGTTACTCATCTAGTGGGTCGTTCTGTTTCCCCAAACAAATCATGCCACGTGTCGAAATTCTCGGTTTGCGTGAATAGTGCCATAAAACTTCCTAGACCAGTAACTTTCCCGTCGAATGTCCGATTTCGATGTGCCACCTATTTACGGACTCGTAACGTCCCGATATACGTCACGGTCATTGGTCAAAGTTCATTTGACCACTTGGGTAAAAAGTTAACATTTTGCTCATTCCCAAGGATAAAATTGTCATTTTACGCCGTTCGTCCGTAATTTTTCGACCAATCCCCGATTAGTCACGCTAACCCTAGTTTACCCAATAATCTCATCTCAAAATTTGGGATAGATCGTTACATCCGGACCTGTCCAAATCACACCAAAGGTCACTAACGGACTCTATAAGGTCATACCTAAAACCCACGAACAGTACTAGCCCAGGAACGCATCCCGAACACGCTTTACTAGGTTAAAATCTCAATTTGACAAACATAATGATCTCTGATCGACCCGAAATCACCACCATTGGATCCAGATCATCGACACCTTCAAAATGGTCTTGGTCCCACCTCAAAATAAGTGCCCACGCCCGGATCAAAGCAAAAGTCAACTCTGACGTCAGTAGTCAACGTTGATGTTAGCATGGTGTCATTTTTGACATTCTGACATCTGACATGTGTCAGCTGACAGTACCATGTGTCTGACATGTCAGTGACACGTGGCACCATCTGATTGGTCCACATCACTAACATGTCAGGTTGATTGGGCACTGACAACTGCCACATGTCGACCTGGGATTGGGCCACGTCATATAACAGCTGACACAAGATGATGTCACTGATGACGTCATCATCTTCCTCCTTACGGCGGGTCAGACTTGTTCCACTATAACGGGTCGTGCAGACCCACGACCCGACCCGGTCTGTTCTCCTCCATTTTTCAACCAAAATTGATCCCGTTTATTCCTACAAGATCATCCAATCCCTAGGAATATATCCCCCTAATCAAACTTGAGAAAATCAGACTAGAAGTACTTGTTCGAATCGATGAACAGTGTCCCTGTATTTTCCTTCGTTGATAACTTTCGATTACAGCCACCTCCTGTCTCGAAAACCAACCCAATGAACTCGTCGTGAACCCTAGAACGTATTAGGGCCTATTAGATCGATCAATAAACGTCTAAATCTAGAATTCCAACTTTGAACTACAAACGGGGTTACGGTTTACCTGTTCCCGCGACCTTCTCTGCTGCCCACGGTAGTCCTGCTACCTTTCCCAACATCCCTCAGTCCTTCACTTATCCCCAGTCACTCTCAGGGGTCCTCCATCGATCCAGCAAGGGAGGGGAGGATTGGGTGGTTTGGGTCTCAAGTTGGTTCGAATGAAAATGGGAATGGGAAAGATGCATGTATGTGTGTTTGGTGAGCAATGGATGAGTGACACTTGTTACTCGTCTCTTGGGCCTACACAAAATATATGGTCCCACACTAAAATACAAATGCCAACTTGCCTCGTAAAATGTGCTGTCGTAAATAGTACATGAAACCGTCTATGACCCGTAACTTCCTCGTCGAACGTTCGATTTCGATGTGACACCTGTCTACAGACTCGTATCGACTCGATCTACGTAACGGTCATAAGTCCAAGTCCATTTGACCGTCCAAGTCAAAAGTCAAATTTTTGCACAATTCCAGGGGTAAACCGACATTTTCCACCGTTCATCCGCGATTTCTCTACTAATCCTCGACTAGTCACGCTAATCCTCAATTAATCCCATAAATTTGGGCTGGTCGTTACATGCATCATCTACTAAAGCTTCTATTTTCTAGCTTAAAACTGCTTTGCAAAACATTAGGAAAGGCTCGGAAAACATGACTCAATACCTACAAAGAATCAAAGATGCAAGAGATCTCCTAGTTTCTTGTAATGTACATTTTGGAGATGATGATGTTATTATTCTTACAATGAAAGGTTTTCCTGCTGAATATAACACATTTTGATGTGTAATTTGTGGTCGAGCGAGTTCTATATGCCTTAAGGATTTTAGATCACAACTCCTAGCTGAAGAAGCAATCATTGAGCAGTCCTCAGAACAGAATTCATTTCTCTCTGCACTAACAGTAACAAAGAATGGCATTTCCCCTAGTTCCTCAATAGAATTCGAGAGCAATACGTCAGGCCTGTCAAGTATAGACAACTTCAACAATACAACCCCCTCTAACAAAGCATTGGCTAGTAACAGGTCACAGGGTTATCAAAGCAATGCAGTGCCTGATCACAGATCACAAAATTTTCAACAAGTGTCTGATAACTTTCAGCACTTTGGTTGCAGTGGAGGTTTTAGTCCAGACAGTGGGTATAATAATCATGGATATAGAGGTTTTGGAAACAAAAACAATAATCGAGGAAGATGGAACAACAGATTTGGTGGTAATCCCAAAGGTTGGAACAATGGAGGAAACTGGAACAATGGAAAGGGAAATGGCTATAACAACTCCACCACTGGTGTCCTTGGTGCACCTCCTCAAAATGGGTATCAACAACCACCAACCTGTCAAATTTTTACAAAAAGAGGACATACAGCATCTGACTACTACTATCGACATCCAAATCAGTCTTCTCAAGCTAATGAGCCATGTCAGATATGCTGGAAGACTGGACATTCAGCCATCAATTGTTATCAGAGAAAGAATTACTCCTACCAAGGCTCATCTCATTCATCTAATCTCACTGCTATGAGTGAACAAGCCTCACCTAGTCAATAGCAAGGCTACTGGATTGCAGATAAAGGTGCCACTGCACACATGACCTCTGAGTTATCCCAGATTCAAAGACCAAGTCCTTTTTATTCTAAAGATATCATCACAACTGTAGGAGGTTCAGGTTTGAAAGTTGCTCATACTGGCCACTCTAGTCTTGCAACTTTTAATCATACACCACATACTTTCAAACTAGTTGAAATACTATGTTCCTCGTATTACATCCAATCTTCTATCTGTGAATAAACTTTGTAAGGATAAATACTGCTCATTTATTTGTAATGAATCATCCTTTCTCATCCAGGACAATCTCACTAAAACAATCCTCTTCCAAGGACTGAGTAAGGATGGCATATATCCTCTTCCTTTCCATCACCTGCCAAATAAAGGTCATGTTGTTTCACAAAGCCAGGTTCCAGTTGCTCTTCTTGGCAAAAACACAAAGTGTAAGCTTTGGCACAGAAGGCTAGGGCATCCTTCCAATCAGATCGTGTATGTTGCTCTCCATAAGGCTGATATCCGAGTCTAAAAGGATCTCTCTTCAACAATCTGTGAGTCTTGTTTAGAAGGAAAGTTGTCAAAACAGTCATTTTTTATGTCTAGCTCAAAGTCATCAATTCCTTTTGAGATAATCCATTCTGATGTATGGGGACCTTCACCCACCATGGGGACCTTCACCCACCATTTCATGTGAAGGATTCAAGTACTATGTCAACCTTATGGATGAATGTACACGATATACTTGGATTTTCCCAATGAAAAATAAATCTGAAGTTCATACCATTTTTGAGCATTTCTGTTCTTACACTCTTAATCAATTTTTTGTCTCTATCAAAACACTTCAGAGTGATGGGGGTGGTGAATACACCAGTAAGGCCTTTCAGACCTTTCTTTCCAAGAAAGGCATCACTCACCATAGATACTGTCCCTACACTCCAGATCAAAATGGTTTGGCTGAGAGGAAACACAGACATATCCTAGAAACTGCTCTCACTCTTCTGCAAACAGCCTTTCTTCCTTCTGCATTTTGGTTTAATGCTTATGCCACTATTGTTTATCTCATCAACAGAATGCCCTGCCACTTGTTACATCTGTAGTCTCCCTGTGAACTTTTTTTTTCCAAGCCTCCCCTTTTAACTCATCTTTAGGTCTTTGGTTGTGCCTGTTTTCCTCTTCTTAAACCTTACAATTCCAATAAACTTCAACCCAAAACCAGAAAGTGCATATTCTTAGGTTATGCTGAAAAGTATAAAGGATTTATATGTCATGATCTCCTATTTCACAAGAAATTTGTTTGTTGACATGTTCTCTTTGATGAGATGCAATTCCCATATCCTTCCTTGTCTAAATAATCCATATGTGCATCTTCTGTTCCCACTCCTTCATAGGACCTTTCTTTCCCTGGTATTCCACACATTCCCTCACTAGTTTCATCTTCTACTTTGCAATCTTCTCCTCAGCATCTCTCCTCCCAGGAGGATTCTGGTTCTTCTCCATCAGCCCTACCAGTTCCTCCGTTGAATTCTCCTGCAGATCATGTCTTCTCATCAGAGTATCCTTTTTCTGGTCTGTCTCCTGGCCAATCTTCTGGTCTGTCTCCTGACCACTCTAGTAATGCCACTGATACAGATTTTCAGCCTCAACTCTTGGAGGTGGTGCTCCCTATCACAGGGGTGAACATGCATCCTATGCAAACTAGATCCAAAGATAGTATTATCAAGAGTAGGGTGTTCCTGTCGACCCATGTTCTTTCTCCTGAAGTCGATCTTTCACAGTCTGAGCCAACATCATTTAAAATTGCATCCTCCTCTCCTATTTGGTAGCAGGCTATGGAAGAGGAAATGAATGCCCTTTACAGTCAGAAGACCTAGTCCCTGGTTCCCCTTTCCACCTTCTAAGAATCTCATAGGCTGAAAATGGATTTACAGGATTAAGAGGAATGTTAATGGTACACTGGCTCGACACAAAGCACGCCTTGTTGCCAAGGGATTCAGTCAGGATGACGGTCTAGACTATGGGGAGACCTTTAGTCTTGTGGTCAAAACCACTACTGTTCGATTGATCCTTGCTCTCGCTGCTCATTTTCATTGGTCCCTTACACAATTGGATGTGAAGAATGCCTTCCTCCATAGGGAGCTTAAGGAGGAGGTTTACATAAGTCAACCCCCTAGTTTTAAGAACCCCTCCTTTCCTGATCATGTGTGCAAGCTTGACAAGTCTCTCTATGGCCTCAAACAAGCTCATCGAGCATGGAATGATACATTTACTAGCTTTCTCTCTGAACTTGGTTCCAGTCCACCTTGTCAGATGCTTCCTTATTTGTCAAGCAAACCACATCTGTTGTTGTGATTATTCTTCTATATGTGGATGATATCATCCTCACTGGTAGTAGTTCCACTGCTATCACTGCGGTCATCACTGCCTTAACCTCTCACTTTGACATGAAGAATCTGGGTGCCTTGCACTATTTCCTTGGCCTTGAGATCAAGTACACCTCCACCGGCCTGTTTGTCTCTCAATCAAAGTATGTTAATGATCTTCTTGTCAAGACTTCAATGCTCGATAGCAAGGAGATTGAAACCCCTAGTGTCCCTAGCTCTCGAGTCAAAAAGGACACTGGCCCTCTCTACACCAATCCTTTCAACTATCGCAGCATTGTTGGTGCCTTGCAATATCTGACTTTCACCAAGCCCGACATTGTTTTCTGAGTTAATCAAGTCTGTTAGTACATTCATTCTCCTACAAAATCTCATTTGATGGTCGTTAAACGCATCTTGCAGTATCTGAAGGGCACTCAGCATCATGGTCTCTCCTTAACACCTGACTCCCTCGATTTGGTAGCTTACATCGATGCTGATTAGGTTGGTGACCCTAGTGATCGCCGATCTACTACAGGCGTGGTTATCTATCTTGGGAACAACCCCATCTCCTGGATGTCCAAGAAGCAGTCCACTGTCTCCAGGTTGAGTACTGAGTCTGAGTATCGTGCACTTGCTATCACTGCAGCTGAAGTTACCTGGATCTGTCAACTGTTTTGTGTCGTTCACTTTCCTTTGTTGAAGCCCCCGTTGATCTATTGTGATAGTACATCAGCTATCAGCCTATGTGCCAACCCCATCTTTCATTCCCGGGATAAATATATTGAGATTGACTATCATTTTGTCCGGGACCGTGTCATTTGGGGAGATCTTGATGTTCAACATGTTCCTTTGTGTGATCAGGTTGCGGACAACTTTACTAAAACCTTAACAGATGACCTCTTTGTGCAGCACTCTTCCAATCTGATGCTTACGGACTCTTCCCCATCAGATTGAGGGGGATGTAAGGCTGCATAGGACAAGTCAGATGAGGCTGTATAGTATGATTCAGGTGGTCCTACCCTGCTAGAATGCAGACGTGCCAAGTGACAATGCAGGCGTGATGGTGCTATCCACTGCCGTACTTGTTCTCCTCGCCTCATGTGATCAATACCACTGATATGTCACCATCTTGCACATATGTCCTAGTTTTTAGACAGTTAGCATCTAGTGAGCCTAAACATGGGTAGGTTAGTTACAAGAGGTAACTTAGTCTCTAAGTCATTGTAATTAGAATGTGCTAAGTACATATATAGATATCTATCTCGATAAAAAAAATGTAATCAGAAATCATTTCAATATAAATCACATTCTTTCTCTCATCCTTAATCCTCTCCATTTTCCACTTTAAGAAAACCCTCACTTTCTCTCTTTTGCAAAAACTTGCTCCTACGAAGATCAAAGGAATTCAACCTAATAGTGAGGACTAAAGGACTAACCTATTAGGAATTGTGAGGAATTCCACATTTAATTTTAGGAATTGTGAGGAATAACCTAAAGGACTAAAGTTGAGTTATTGAAGAATTATTATGATAAAGATAAGCGAATAGGGAAATGGTGATAAATAGACAACATATGGAATTAAACTTAAGGCCTATATAGGTATTAATAGTGTATATATGGAGTAAGTAATTAGCTAAGGTTTTACATAATTATTACTCGACTCATTTTAAGATTATGTTTGTGTTGCGCAAATATAAAATTGAAACGCACAACATGTGTAAACGGTGTTGTGTATTCCGATAAGTTAGGAAAATTTAAATATAGTTAAACTAGTAAAAGTTGCCACTTGTCGCGGAGTAGGATGGATGTGGGCAGTAACCCCACAAGGCCGATTTCGAGTTAGTTTATTATGTCTTATCTGACAAGAATTATCACACGAGAGCAGGATCCTTCATGTTTGTCTGATCGTATCGGGAGAGGTCCTGTCAGTAGACTCCGCAAGAAAACAATGAAATTGTTCGACAAAAAATCATGATTGCTCATGAACCGAAAAGGAACCCTCGCCATTCCACCAGGCTTCAAAACTCACACATTCAAGAAACCTAGAAAGCGCCGCCACTAAAATAGTCCAAGGTCAACAGTGAATGGACCAAAAAAACCCTAACCCTAACAGAACAAACGGAAAGGAGTATTAGCGATGGGCATATCGTCCCAAAATACCGAACTGTCATGTCCCATATCATACCAAACTAAAAAAAAAAAAAATCCGAATAGATGATTGGCACAGTACCAATACTGAACCAGTTCATACTGATATGAGATCGGTTTCAGTGTTACAGAATACTATTCCGTACCTAACTGAACCGATTTTAAATGTTTTAATTAAATAAATAAATAAAATTAAATCCAAAAAAAAAAAAACTTATAGCTAATGGCCTAAACTCCTAACTTTGTCACTCAAACTCAACTCTCAACTCTGTCAGCATGGGCTGGCCTTTTCTGGATAAGACCATTGGCTACTTTAAGCCTTACTCTGCAATCTCCATAGGCCAATTCATGGAGAGTCATCTCTCAAGGTAAAACAATAGCAACATATTGGTCTCAAAAGCTTTCTCATTAACTTGTGGTTTCATAAACCTCATTTTGCTTAAGCCGCTTTTTAAAACTCACTGAAAATTCAAAGCCAGTTAGCTTTCGTTTAAGCTCCTTTTTAGCAGCTGCAGTAGAGACGCCTTCAATAAGCAAAAATCTTGATTTCATCTTTTGCATTTTAACAGCGAAGCAAACTTAGTGGAGAGCACTCAGCTTCCATGGCTGACTCGGAGCCCTTCCTCTACCTTTTTCCTTCATTCCTAGCTCTCCGTTTCTTCCTCATTCTCATCAAAAGAAAACATCACGGCCAAACAATACTTAATCTTCCTCCATGCAGCATGGGCTGGCCTTTTCTGGGTGAGCAATTTTGGCTCAATTTTTTGTCGGATAATTTTGACTCAAAATCAAAACCATACCAAACACAATTAGTAAGGTACGATTCGGTATCAATTTCACATTTTGGAATATCTTAACTTACCGACGGCCATTTTCAGAAGAAGCAGCAAATGATGACATGGAGGAGGTGGATGGGTTTGAGTGAGGAGACAGCAGCCAAGCTTCCTCATGCTCCTGGAGTTTTCGAATGCATTGATACCAGAACGCAAACATGGAAAACTGAAAATGTCTTAAGGCCTACAGCAAGATAAATTAAAGTCTATGTAGCCCAGGCCCTAACCAATAACCATAAGTCGCAAGCTCAACTAACCTATACGGCTGTTGGTGTTTATTATTAATTACTGTTCTACACTATGAATGTGACCTGGCTTGCACCACCAGCTTTCTTCCCAGGATCGTTTTCCAGCTGAAAATGATAGTGGAGCTGCCAAATGACAACAGATTCTACTGCTGAATGCTTTTCTTCCACGAGGATACGGCAACGAAAATGTTAACAAGCAGTTGAGTGAGCAAATTATAGACCGTAAAATTCATTCGAAAGATATAACCAAGAGCATAGTTACACTTGGACTTAAAAGTTGTTTTATTTTTTCCTAATTTCTAATATTTTATTAAAAAATTTACTACTTAAATAAATTTCGATAATTTTTTTTAAAAAAATATCAACGTCTTTAGCCCTCTACTAAAATTAGAAACTAACTCCCCCACAACCATAAAATATTGCTGTAAACACGGCCTATAACTGAGCTTTCAGTATCTAATCTATTCCCCTCCATTAAAATTAGTATACACTAGCAATTAGGGCCGCGCGTTATTGCGGAGTTATTGAATTAAGTATTACTAATTTTTCATAAATAAACAATATTTTTTAATATATATTTTATGATTTTTTAAAATGTATAAAGGAAAAGAAAAAAATAAAAATAAAATAATAAAGGAAAAGGAAAAGAATTTTTTTTTATATGTATAAAGGAAAATAAAAAAAATATATAAAAGAAAAGGAAAAGAAAATAAAAAGGTGGGGAAAAAATTTTGATATGTATAAAGGAAAATAAAAAATATATAAAGGAAATGAAAAAAAAAATAAAGGAAAAAAATATATATATATAAAGGAAAAGAAAAAAAAAGTGAAAAATCATACCATGATTTTCCAACTTCTCTTTTAGGATAGGTATATATATATATATATTTGATGTTAATTAGTGAAGCGTCTGAAAGGCCCATATTTCCGGAAACTGGATTTGCTGTGCGAAGGCAATGTCACATCGAAGAAGATATGCATGTTTAACACAAGCATCGATCTATATATGAACTCTACTCTGAACTCAAATGATAAATGATAATCTCTGTGAATTAGTGCTATTCTGCATATTTCTGATTATAAAGTACAAGTTGCCAGTTACCACCGTGAAAGAATTTCCAACCGTTGAAAATCAGCACATTCAAACAAAACCCAAGTGAAACCTCACTTCATACTCAACATCAAGGTAGACAAAATAATAATGCACATATTTCTTGCTACCTACCAATCTAGCTACTTACTTAAGTGTGTACGTTTCAATAATCTTTTAACGAAGGTAAAATAAAAGCAATCCCAATTTTTTGTTTGGGTGATCAAGTAGCTAAGAACAAGTTTGGTGATAGTTTTGGTGATCAAGCTGCCCTGCAATCGGTTTCAAGCAGTGAGAAGCAATTAGAGGAGTTAGTTAGTTAGTTAGAACTGACTGTTTATGAGCTGTAGTCCATAGCCACGTGGCTCCATTACATAGGGTTAGCTAGTTTAGCACAGCTAAGAGTATATTAGCTGCCTTTTGCTCTCTTTTCAATACACTTTTCGGTGACACCAAATACAATAAAATTGTAAAGAAATTGAACCGTCTCCTTCTCTCTCTTTTCCATTCCTTCAATCTCTCTGAAGAGTCCTCAAAGGTTTTCATGGTATCAAAGCTTCAGCTCGATCCGTGATACCTAGCTGGAGTTTCCTGACTACAACCTTCAAATACCTGCAAGCATCCCACCAAGCTTCTGAAATAAGAAGTCTCAGCATCTGTGAGCCACTGCCCTTCTTTAAATAGTTTAGCCCCAACTTGACTAGGTGTAGGATGAGTCTCAGCATCTGGATGCCTACTGCCACACTACAGATGCAGTCTCCATTTGAGAAATTATATCAGAAGGTTCCTGTTTTAGATGCTCTTAAAGTGTTTGGATGTGCTTGCTATCCTCTCTTGACTCACTACAACACCAACAAGCTCATGGCCAAATCAGATCAGTGCATTTTTGTTGGTTTTGCTCTAGGGTACAAGGGTTTCATTTGCTATCATAGGAACACAGCCCGGTTTATTATATCTAGACATGTCATCTTTGATGAACACTGTTTTCCATATGCACTGTCATCCTCAGTACACAGTCCTCACCTCTCAGTCCATAGTTCTCAGCCCTTATCACCAAGTTACCAGGTTCCTATATCTGTTACTGGTTCCCCATCACCTTCAATACAAGAATGCCAGGGTGCTCCAGTCCAAGATTCACAAGATACTCCAGACCCTCCATCTCATCTAGTCAGCTTTCAGGAGCCTGAGCTCTCTTCAGGACAATCAATACCTTTTATGGTTTCCACAGGTGCTTCATCTTCCTCAGCAGGTCCACAGATGCATAATTCTCAGCTCTCATCACCTAGTTCCCAGGTTCCTATACCTGTTACTGGTTCCCCATCACCTCCAGTACAAGAATCCCAGGGTGTTCCAGGTTCTGGTTCCCCATCACCTTCAGTACAAGAATTGCATCTTTCTGCTGATCCTGTAATTACCTCTCCTACTTCTGTGCCCTTGTCTTCTGCACCAAATGATGAGTATTCCATTGATCCTTCCCCCATCTCTGCTGATTCTGGACCTAATCTGCTTGTTGATCTCACTACTTTCTCTCCAGAACACCATACCTCCATTTATTTTGGGGAATCTACAGGTGCTGTCACAGTTAGTACCACTCCAGGAGAGGGCCTATCTATCCTTCTTGATACTACAGCTGACAAAAACAGTTCTAATCCCATTTCTGAGGCTAACATCTTGCATCCTATTGATGGCTTACCTGCTGTCTCCTCCAATGTTCATCCTATGCTTACTAGAGCCAAACGAGGTATTTTTAAACCCAGATGTCTACTAGCAATTCACTCTCACCTCTCTATTGATCCAAGTCTCACTGAACCTCATTCCTACAAGGCTGCTCTTCAGTGTCCTGAGTGGAGGGCAGCAATGCACAGTGAAATGCAAGCCTTGAAATCCCAGAATACGTGGACTCTGGTTCCTCCTCCTTCCAATCGAAATATAGTCAGCTGTAAATGGATTTTTAGGCTGAAAAAAAATGCAGATGGAACAATTGCTAGACATAAAGCACGTTTGGTGGCTAGAGGTTTCAGTCAAGCCCAGGGCATTGATTATGATGAAACCTTTTCTCCTGTCATTCGCCATACAACGGTTAGGTTGATGCTAGGCTTGGCAGCTCACTTTGGATGGAAATTACATCAATTAGATGTCAAAAATGCTTTCTTGCATGGTCATCTGCTGGAGGAAGTCTACATGTCACAGCCTGGAGGATTTCTTGATCCTGATCACCCTGACTTTGTGTGCAAACTTGAGAAATCACTGTATGGATTAAAACAGGCCCCTAGAACTTGGAATGACAGGTTCACCAGTTTTCTTCCTACCCTAGGTTTCTCTACTTCGTATGCTGATCCTAGTCTGTTCATCAAGAGTGAAGCTGGTTCCTTGGTTTATTTACTACTCTATGTGGATGACATCATCATCACCGGTAATGATCTGAGTATGGTTCACAATGTTAAAACAGCATTGCAGCAGGAATTTGAGATGACTGATCTTGGTAATCTGCATTACTTCTTGGGATTGGAAATCAAGTACCTACCAGCTGGTGGCTTGTTTGTTTCCCAATCCAAATATGCCAAGGATGTGGTGATCAAGGCAGGAATGACAAGCTGTAACACTCATCCTACACCTAGTCAAGTTGGGGCTAAACTATTTAAAGAAGGGCAGTGGCTCACAGATGCTGAGACTTTTTATTTCAGAAGCTTGGTGGGATGCTTGCAGTATCTCACTTTTACTCGACCCGACATTGCCTATAGTGTTAACACGGTTTGTCAGTTTCTTCAACAGCCCACTCATCAACACCTGATTGCTGCTAAGAGGATTCTGAGGTACATCCAAGGAACAATTGATTATGGCATTGTTTTGCAGGCTGCTTCACCAACAAACACAGGACTTCACCTTCAAGCTTTTGCTGATGCTGATTGGGCAGGAGATCCAAACAACAGGAGATCCACCACAGGTTTTGTCATTCTTCTCAATCAGTCTCCTATTTCCTGGTGCAGTAAAAAACAGCACTGTGTTAGTCGATCATCCACAGAAGCTGAATACAGGAGTATGGCTGACACCACCTCTGAACTTCAATGGCTCAAGCACGTATTCAAAGACTTACAACTTACTCTTGCTGAAGTTCCTTCACTCCACTGTGACAATATCTCTGCCCTTGCCCTTGCAACCAATCCCGTGCATCACTCCAAACTAAAACACATAGAGGCAGATGTTCATTTCACGAGGGAAAAAGTGAAAGATGGTTCCATCACTCTGCGTTTTGTTGCCTCTAAGCTTCAACTAGCAGATTTGTTCACAAAGGCTCTATGCTCACCTCAGCACAACTTCTTTTGTCACAGCTTGATGTTGTGTTCCCCCCATCAAGCTGAGGGCGGGTGTTTGGGTGATCAAGTAGCTAAGAACAAGTTTGGTGATAGTTTTGGTGATCAAGCTGCCCTGCAATCGGTTTCAAGCAGTGAGAAGCAATTAGAGGAGTTAGTTAGTTAGTTAGAACTGACTGTTTATGAGCTGTAGTCCATAGCCACGTGGCTCCATTACATAGGGTTAGCTAGTTTAGCACAGCTAAGAGTATATTAGCTGCCTTTTGCTCTCTTTTCAATACACTTTTCGGTGACACCAAATACAATAAAATTGTAAAGAAATTGAACCGTCTCCTTCTCTCTCTTTTCCATTCCTTCAATCTCTCTGAAGAGTCCTCAAAGGTTTTCATTTTTAACTGTATCATTTTATGAAATTAATTTGTACTGTGAAATTTTTTGGAAAATAAATAAACACAAAGTATAAATTAATGGACGAAAAAAAAAATACAAGTACATGATCATCCTCATCATCATCACCATATCACCGAACTAATTTAATTAGAGTTGTAGAGGTTCATGAATTAGTAACTAGTAGGAGTTAATTATCTTAACTAGATTAATATACCCATAATCAAATTAGCCCGACTACTATTCCCAAGCTTAGTTATGGAATTACAATCTCACCCTCATGATGATCATGATCTTGTGTTGCTGGAAACATCAACCACTCATCTGGTGAAGGGCTGTGATCCTCTGCATCAACCTGATCATGGCCTACTTTAGAGCTACAAGTCATCATCTGGGTCTGACCAAAGAGCCAATTAGAATGACCAGTCATCCCCAAAGACAAAGCAGGCAAAGCAAACTTTGTTGACTTGTCAAGATTGTCCTTATCATCGCCATTATTGCATTTGTTGGCATCCATGCTCTTGAGAAAAGCCACCCACCATGAGTATGAGGAAGCTTGGCTGCTGTCTCCCCACTCAAACCCATCCAACTCCTCCATGTCATCATTTGCTGCTTCTTCTGAAAACGGCTGATGATGTTGATAAATTACAACTGAGGGTGCGGTCGTAGACCATACAGGCCTAGGAAGAGGCATGACATTCACCAATGAATTGAACTGTGAAAGTGGGCCCGCAGCAACATCACAAGATGATGATGATGATGATGATGATGATGATCTTGATGATCTATGCTGTTGCAAGGCATCAAAAATCTCCCTCCTAATTTGATGAGCACTGAGGTATGTAGACAATGAGGAAAGAGCAGTTTTGCACCTTCTTCTCACTGCTTATGCTTATTGGATGAGGAGGAGGAGGGTTTGGAATTGTGTGAGGCAGAGCTCATGTTTTCTTCTCATGGGTTTTCCTTAATTATGAACATGGATAATAAATTCAATTAAGATTAATTTGAATTGGAAGCTAGGTGGAGGTTGAAGGAGTTTGAAGGTGTTTGATGGGTTCAAAATGAATGAAAGGCTTGAGACTGAGGGAGGAATAAGTCGAGAAGTAAAAGAGATGGTTGAGAAGGTAGAAGCAATGACATGTAAGCTGACACGTAGGGGCCGGATCCAATGGGACACATCAGAATTTAAGTTTGGATGTCACTATCAATGTCACTGTCGTTGATCTAGCTAGCTAGCTACCTATTGTACCTCTCTACTTATCTCTTTAAAGCCATGGATTTTACTATGTGCAAAACAGTGTCCTCATCTTTTGCTGCAAAATGTGGGGTTTCAAGTCAAGTTTGCACAATTAAAGTTTCAGCCTTTGAGCTAGGGTGGTGGAGTAGTTTCAGCGGAGCATTGTGAGGTTGGAAATGAGGAGCAACAAATCAAACCGTATTTCGAGATGGGACTTAATTTGCTATTATTTCAAAATTAAAGTTGGAGTTGAAGCACAGTGTATAGTATTTGGTGTAACTAAATTTTTCCAACTACCTCTTTGTACGCTTGCATTCAACCATGCTCCAAAATGTGTTTTCTTCGCTATCTAACAAAACCCTAGAAGCATGATATCAATAGTGGTTGATGCATATGAATCACAATGAATTATGACTTGCGTTAATTTGAATTTGAATGAATGATTGTCAGTTCTTAATGGGGCATAATCATTTGAACAAATTACTTAAATCATTCACGTGTACATTAATGATTTTCAACTATTAGTACACGTGAATTTTATAACAAATAATAAGTTAACAAATATAAAATTGCTAAACTATTTCTCTCCCAAGGCTGATTTCATTGGCTTTGAGTTTGGAAAAGGACCCTTAAATTCAGCCTCATTTTTGGTGAAAGCATGTACTTGTTATTAGCTATGCATTCAGCTAAGTTTGAGTTGACGTTAATTTGCTAGCTTGTACTGGCAGTAAATTTAGGTCCTACGCTCATCAGACATTCAGACCAAACATCCACATTTTTTCATCTTCTTCATTTTCTTTTTAGGTTCAAATTAAAATGTAGTGCAAACTGAACGTAAAAGCAGAGGCTTTGTGCGTATGCAGGGAGGGGGGTGGAGTGAAATCTGAATCATACATTTGTATGCTGTAGCAGAAGCAGCCCATTTAAAGCGGGCATCAAGCTGGCCCTGCGTCTCCTTATAATCTTCTATCGCATTTTTGTACACGTCCTGATCCTCTCCGGCACTCCTCCTTAATTTCGGACTCAAAAGCAGATCCAGACAATCTTCACACAACTTCCCAACAAATCGTCTCCTTATATTTCTCTTCATTTTGTATTTAGAAATTTTCATATTCCAAATTTACAGATATGAATAGTCAGCTGATTAGAACAAAATATTTATATAAGGATATTAGGTCAAGTCTAGTAACATCACATTTATGAATTACATAATAATACAATTAGTACGAATCTACTAAAATTATTAACTGATATGTTCCAAATTATTATTTATCAACCGGTTTAAATTTGATAGGATAAAAATTAAACGATTTGAGAAAAAAATCTCAATTTCTAATTTTTTTATTTATAATTAACTCTACATAGTGCATTGCTGACTTGATATGTGTATGTGTTATATATATATATTGATGGAGTATTTGTTAGAGATTGTGTTAATTGAGATTCAATTTTATATTCTTACTTTTTTTTATGCCTAACCAGTTTCAAACTGCATCAATCCTTTGTATCTTTAGTAACGGTTTGAATCAAAACGGTTTCATTTTTAATTTTAAAAAATACAAACTATATCAAACCGTTAAAATTTTAACGGTTTGAATTTAGATATTATCAATATCCGTATAAAACTGCAGCGTACCCACCCTTACAATTAAGTCTCCCCATTAATAATATTAATATGTAATTTATAAGTGTAATTAATTTCCTTATTGTTCATTTTACTATATATTACTTTAAACAAAAATAAATATTATCTATAAAGAATATTAGTATTGACAAAAATAGGTTAATTAGTTTCAGGTATCTAAACTTGATAAAAAGGATATTGTTATAGGGATCGAGAGGATATTGTATTAGTACAAAGTTTGTTATGACTACTCATGCGATTGTATCTAAATTTGATAAAAAGGATAAAAATGAGTAATTTTAATATTTCAAGCGATTTCAAATTAAATATTTTTTTGGAAGTTTGGAATTCAAATATAATTTTGTTGAATAGGAAGAAAACTCTGGCAAAAATGCATCCAAGTACAGTATGCAGTGAACACTTTTTTTTTAATTAATTCGTTGACAAATATTCTCCAGTTAATTATATCAAATTGGATATATAAGATATTTGATGTAAATTAGAAAACTAATATTAAAATTAATTGGTGAGTAGAAGTAGAACTTATATATCTGGATAAGGACTAGGTCTCTAGGAGACTACATATACAAAGACAAATAGCCTGGCAATGGTCGGTTCAAGCTTTGTAGTATTTGAGCATAGTTTATGTAGACCATTACTCCAAGATGCCAGGGGGTAATGCCTCAGTCCCCTTTCTTGCTAGCTACCCTAAACCAAATTAATTAATCTAATTAGAAAATTAGGGTTCTAATTAAACAAGTTGCACCAAATTGTTGGGTATCTGGGTAAATTGTTGCACCCGATTTTAAGAAAGACAAGTGGGAGCCCGCTGGGTTTAATTTAGTCCTAGATAGTTGAACAAAGAAAAAGACAGAAATTTTACAACTCATAATCTGGTAATGTTTGAGCATTGACAGCTTCCAAAATGTCTGATTTTCCGATCAAATGTTGATTTCCTTCCACCAAGCCTTTGATTAAGCTGTTCAGAATTACATAAATTACATGATATTTTTAACGAATATTCTCTAATAATAGTAATAAAAAAAAGATGTCAGACCAAATCACAAACACTCCCTAATTGTCTACACGTGGAGCGTCAAAGCCTTTCATTGTCAATTCCTAGTGGGAATTACGAGACTCAGAAAACGAATTCCGTGCGACAAAATGTTCTAAAATCACTTTATTTTCATGAATCTGTTTACTTCTAATTATTCTCTTAACAAAAGTATAATTAATTAACTTGTCGGCAGAGAGAGAAAAGGGATGAATTAACTAACAACAAAATTAGTGTCAGAATTTTTATTATAAACAAACATTTTATATGATTTCGAAATCTCGGTGATCAACAACATTTAGATTTTAGAGCCTATAGTTTTCTTGTACTTTGTCAAACTTTCCTGTCGCTGTGTCTCTTTTTTTTTCTCCTACTTACCTCTTCAAGAATCAACCATGCCTAGTTTTCGAATCTTGATTTACATTGGGTTCATTTTGGTCATATGTGCAACTGTATGATAATTAGTTACCTCTTTTTTTTCTCCTTGCTTACAATTATTATATATAATTCATTTGAATTTTTAAACATAAAATTATCTGAAAATGTTTGCATAATTAACGCAATTAAACTCTTTTTAATATTAATTAACGTGATTAAACTATCTTCTTTATAATTTTCTCAAGAGACATAATTTGGAGGTCAAAGCCACGAGGATGACAGCTTTGATAAACAAAAGATGCACCTTTTCAGACTTTACCCCATATCTTCGTATATTCAAATCCAAAAAAGTTGTGCTAGTGGATGAGTGCTAATTACTGCAATAAGCAAACTCTATTCCATTAGACATATATATATATATATATAGAGAGAGAGAGAGAGATTAATGATTCTTATTCTTGTCATGTGGTTGAGTTTTCTGTTTTCGTTTTTAGAATTTTAGTTGCCAAATTTATTATACAAGCTAGACTTTTCTGATTTGAACATAATCAAACATATGTAAATATGAGGATTTTCTAAAACTAAATTGTTAAAAATATTTTGTGATGAAGACCAAACTGCCCTCCAAACGCGGCGTTTTGGAGCCTCGTGATATTTACAAACAAAAAAAAATGTAAACATTAGTGCTACTTAACTAGTATATTCTTTTTTTTTTATTGAAAGCTTTACAAATATATTGACAAGTTTTCAAATTAAAAAATTCGTAGATAATATAAATATTATTATTTATTTTCCAAAAAATACCGAGTTTTTTTTTGCTACTATATAGGATAGTGTAGAGTGTAGGTACGATATTTTATTAATTATATGCTATTTATAAATTTGTCAAGATTTTCATTATGAATATTTGAGTAGTGTTAACAAAATTCATATTAACTAAAAACACGGAGAAAAACTCATTCCAATAACAAAGAAGACTAAATTCAGAGATTAAAAACCAAGTTAGTACCCAAAAAAAAAAAAGTTTCCACTTACAAAATTTGGATGAATATTACAAACCCAACTCAAATGGCAGGCCTTCTGATGGCATATGCATGTACAAATTAATAATAATAAAAAAAAAAGGCCATGGAATGGGAAACCAAAATTAACAAATTAGGTTTACAAACCCACACAATTTCTTGACGTAGTAACTCCACCATCCACAACAAGATTATGACCACTCACATATCTAGACTCATCACTAGCAAGATAAAGAGCTGCCTCAGCTATGTCTTTTGCCCTAAGAGTCTGACCTTTCAAATTCCCAAGCCCTCTCACAAACTCTTCCATTTCCTCCACCTCTTGCTCACAAGGCAACCCTAAATCCATACACTCCTCTTCCTCATCCTCATCGTCACCGCCATTCATCCTCCACGCATTCACGAGCATTGACGTGGCGACTCCGAACGGAGAAATGCAATTTACCCTAATTCCGTACCGGCCCAATTCACAAGCCGTGTTCTTCGTGAGTCCAACAATTGCATGCTTTGAAGCTGTATAAGCGTGCGGCCCGAGCCCACCAGCCACCGCAGCTACACTTGCGGTTGAAATTATGCAGCCTCCGGTCCCTCTAGGCACCATCACTCTGGCGGCATGCTTCATCCCCAATGCAGTTCCTCTCACATTCACGCGCATCACCCGATCGAACTCATCGACGTCGAAGTTCATAATGCTCTTGTGTTTAGACTGGTTTCCGAGGATCCCGGCATTGTTGAACATGATGTCAAGCTGCCCGTAACGCAACATTGTTGAGTCGATCAAGTTCTCAATGTCTTCTTCCAAGGAAACATCACAGTGAACAAAGGTAACTGAAGGGCTTAGTGAGTTGGCAAGGGCTGTGCCAACTGCGTCCTCCACGTCAGCAATGACTACTTTGGCACCATGCCTTGCAAAAAGCCTCACGGTTGCTTCTCCAATGCCTCGTGCCCCGCCTGTAACTATAGAAACTTTTCCATCCAGCCTGAGACAATAGATCATTTCGACAACCAAACACTTTAGTTTTTGAGGTCATATCTAAAATGTTACAAATTTATGTGTTTTCACTCTTACTTTCATACCGAGAAAAAAAAAATTATGGTATACCTTTTAGGAGAAGAAGTAGCAGGGTTGTTGTCCCTTCCCAGTCCATGGATTCCATGAAGGGCTTTTTCTTGCATAACTTGGGCAGGCATGGTTTAGGCTCTAGCTAAACAATATGAGAGAGAGAGAGAGAGAGAGAGAGAGAGAGAGAGAGAGAGAGAGAGAGAGAGAGAGAGAGAGAGTTGTTTATAACAAGTAACAAGAATTGATGTGGGTGTCGAATGGAAAAATGAAATGGGATTTATATAGGCAGTAGAGACATACAGATGATGGGGTGAGTGGGTTCCAAGAGAGGGCTCTTTGTCTTATTTCAAGGTGACTTCCTTGGAAATACATGTACATTGTATCTTACCTCTTTCTTGGCGGTGCCTTTCATTTGGAATTTTAATTAACATGGGCAACAAACCACATCTCCATACATTACTACTGTTAGGGTTTTAATATTTTGGATTTTTTTTATTATGGGTCTATTTTTATCATTTGTGTTTAGGATTTTTTATCTTATTTGGATTTTCTTTTATCCTTTGTATTTGAGTTCTCATTTTACATTTGAATTAATGAAATTGCTCATTTATTGATCAATAAAAAAGAAGCTACTAATGTATATATATTGTCGAATTTAAAGCATTCTTAATTTTCATTGATTGGGATTTCGTATTCAAATATTTTCTTGACGAGTACGTATATTTATACAATAAATCATGTTAATTTTGTACAACAACCTGTCCCAGTATTTGACTCCTTCGTGTGCATTTGTCAATGGATTTAGAAATAATTTAGGTGGATCAACACTCGTCAAAATGTCAAACAACGAATAGTACGCGTTAGGTGAATGCACCTATCAGCTGCTTTCAAATATAAAGATTGCCGGATAGCCATAATTACATTAATTAAAATAACTATATGATTTTATACAATTAAGTTTTTTTTTTTTTGAAAAGTAGCACTCGTTAGGTAAGTGCACCTATTTCCTGCTTTCTAATATAAAGATAGCCAGATATGATATTCACGTACAGATATAAACATAAGCACATTCATTAAAATAGCTAGGTATATTATTTCATATTCAAATCTTCGACTAACACGACTGAAAAATGGTGGTGAAATGGTTCTACAAATCTGAGCTGGCGAGATGGTACCGAGGCCTAACACGTGGTCACGGGTACCAGGAAACGTGTTGTGCCCTCTAGCCCTATAGCCAGCCCTATAGCCCTATACGTGTAGGGCTTCTCTGTGCTGGCCGATGATAATAGCAAAACCAAAGAAGATCTGGTGATTTAATTAGCAAGATTAGATTCTAACCATAGCCAATGAAGGGTTTGCCGTATGCGTACAACGAAGGACGATTAATTAAGTTAATCAAATTCAAACCCACAAGATTTTAAAGATATAAGAAATGAGATTTCAATTAGATTCTGGCAGCATAGACCAGCAAAGCCAGCAGGGCATGAAGGTGCAAGTCAAGCTTAATTACTACTATTTTCTGGGGCCTTCTTTATCCTTGTAAGCTTCTCAACGCCCTAGATCGAGAGTAGAGACCATCCAGTTGTGTATTATTTCTTGGGGTTTTGACTTCTACCCATTAACTTTCAATATTTTACATGACACATGTTGCATGCAATTGAGGCATTAATCTTTAGGGTTTAACGAAACGGACTAATGAATCGATTTAATTTTAGGATTCGATGAAATTCTGATTAATCTTCATATCAAGTTTCCATTATATATTGTTAATTTTAATACTATAATAATCCCTTAAATAATATTTAATCAAACGCTACACAATTTAATTATAAGTAGTTGATAGCCACTTGATTAGATTTATATGTCGAAAACTTGCGATCTCTATCCTATTCAATCTAGTAGCACTTGAAGTATGAATTTAATCATTAAGATTTAATCATTGTTTAAGGAATTATAAATCTTATATTAATGTGTTAATAATTCCGTGTCCAATTGCAAGTCTGACCGATGGCTTCTATGCTAGCTGCAGTCATTTTCACGATATTGGATTCATGAACATATTTGATCAATTCAAGAGGATCTGGAGCCAAAAAGTCGGAAACTTTTGGTGGCTGGTGTACATCGATTGTAGCTAGGAATTAATACTTAGATATATACTCTATTATTTGAGGCAACTTACAATAATTTTGTTGAAGAGATTAAAGATGTGACCTCCTTAATTTTTTTTGGAGGGAGACTAAAACCTTGGGCTACACTCCCATATCAATGATCCAACTTTTATATTTGTTAAGAAAATCTGATTATATGTTTTTTTCCTAATGATAAATTATTACATGCTCTTGGAATCAGATTAAAATCTAAAGTACAAAAGCAACCTTACCTATTAGGGCGTAGACGAATTGGTGGGAAGACGAAGTGAATCATACTTGATAAACCTTTACTTATACGTTCGAATCTTACTCATACTCTTTGAGTCCTAATTGAAATTCTCTATTTTGATTGTAGAGTCTTAAAATAGAGCCTCAATTTGCTATTTAAAGGTGAGTCCAAACGTCTCTGTCTCGTGGAAGTTTTGGGTATCATAAAATAAAAAATTCCAATTAAAAAATAAAGCAACCTGAATTGAATGGCTAATTGTTCATACAACCTTTTCGCAGCGATAAATAGAGCTAGATAATATGCTATGGGCCATTGTGTCATCAGGAACAAATGGTCTTTTCTTATTTGTGTTCACTTTCAGCCCGGCCCTGACTATATTTGTTTATATAAGACCGAGGTTTAATACCTCCCCTTTTTCCGAATTTATGCTACTCTATTTAGCCCATCAAAATTAAGGAACCAGATGTTCAAATAATTTGTGTATGCAATGGACCCTCATTAATACTTGAATGCTTCCATAAACAAAAGGAAAAAGGAGCAAGGACCATCAATCGATTTCAACATTTTTAATTTGTTTAATTCTTTCACGGCAGAAAAATAGAAAGATACATAATTACTTTCTTTTTTTTTCAAATGTGAATAGATAGGAACTTTCTAAAGTACACATACATGTTCTCCAAAAGGATTTTTTTTTTTTTTTTTGGGTGACAACGTGAGAATTTATGTTAATATTTTTCATATGCATGTGACATGAGGCAAATCAGATTAATTGGGATGGGCCCGGCTACTCTCGTGAATTGAAATGAATCCTTGAATTGTAATTCGAACGATTGGGCTAACCTTTGATTTATTAGCCCAAATAGGTTTCGGCGATATTAGGATCCAACCATGCTAATTCGGGTTCGGTTTGAGGCCTTTAACCCATCCGCGCCCAAGCCTACCAAGAAGTAAGGAGATTTTTTTAATTTTATTTTCTTACGATGATAAGAAGGGGGACAGGATTTAGTGATTACATTAAACCTAATGACTATCAATTTTGTTTGTTTGTTTTTTTTGTTTTTTTATAGAAATTAAATTCGAAATTTTCCACCTACACTTAGAAGTAACAAATGTAAAGTCAATGATATAAGTGCATTAATTTTGTGTAAATCAAATATATTATATAATGAAACTTGTTATTTTTATTTCTTCTTTTAATGCATGCATACAAAACTTTATTGGTACGAATTAGTGCGCAGTCATTTTTCCAGTCGAATTAAAACATAATTTTTTAGTGTAATATATATTTACACTTAAAATAAATCACAATGAGCCTGTGAGGGTTTTTAAGAAATTAAAGACTCAATCTGACTTTTGGTCTAAATACAGTTCGTATCCACAATTTAATTATGAGAAAGCGCGAGCGTAATTTATGCAATTACACTAACACGGCGTGAAATCGTCAAAAGGGACAAGAGGGATGTGTGATTAATTCATCGCAATGGAGATACACGCGAGAATGCACGTATTGATCATCCGCACTCTCATGCCGCCTATAAAAGGAGAAGAATATATTTTCTCAAAAGACAACCAATCAAACAAACAAACAAATAATCGATCAAACTCAATTAATTACAACAACTGCAAACTCTTGAAAGTTTCTTTGTTACTCAATTACTAGCCTTCTTGGCAGAACCTGTCTCTTCGATCCAGCATTAAGATTCAATTCTCCTCTTAATTTTTCTCAGTTCTTACTAAGAACACCCAGCTTTCCTCCCAATCCGACTTGCATCCCTCCCAAGTTCATTTCTGGAAACTTCCCGACCACTACATTTCATTTCGACTTTCTTCTGCAACTTGTTTGAAGATTACTTTCCTTATTTTGTCTGCATCCAAGCAGTCTTTGAGACCCTCACGACCTCACTCCCTGACTTCATCATGTTTTCTTTTACTACTTTGCCAACACTTTGGTATGATTTCCAACAAATTTTCATCCAATTGATGGTCTCTTGACCACGAACACCAGCTCATGGCTTAGTTTAGAGATAGTTTACTTCACGCACTTGTAATTCAATTCACAACGCTAATACTTAATATATGTGCTATCTATTTGCCTCTCCCTTCTCCTTCTCTACAATCGACCTTTTCAAGTTCGACTTCGATAACTATACTATACCAATCAATGAGTTATTTGGATGCATAAGCCGTAGAACTATCTTTGTGTTCTAGTTCAGTATTTAAATGGTCTAATTTAAAGAGGTTGATTCTGTCTAGCTCCATTTTCTATCTTTGGAATGCACGTCACTTGCATGAACATACCGACATTGAATTTGGACTAGGCGCAAAAGAAAATATTTAAAGTCCTCACAAGGGGAATAGAAAAGAACAGCGCAAGCAAGATGCCCGCTTGCTCTACTTTCACTCTATTCAAACGATGGTTCATGGGCCGCAATTCAGAACCAACATCTAACCCTACTTAGTAACAACTTCTACTAGTGACACGCCTAAACTTGAAGGTAACTAGAAGACCAAGTCAGTTGGACCAGCCCACCTAGGCCTACCAATTTCAACCTTCGCTTCATTCGCCCTAGTCACTTATACCGCATCCCCATGCTCTCGGCTACAGTGAAGAGATCCATGTCACCCAAACATTTGTGTAACCGCTCCTTCGGAAGCGAGCTACCGAATAGTTATCTTGGATCCACTACGACAATATTTTAGGCACGAACGTAATCTAGCACGCTCAGTAGGACACTTTTACAATGCATGTTCAAATTCTGATATACCAAACGAAGGTGTGATATTAAAGGGAGATTCAAGAGGTCTACACGGCAACAAAAAATTCCTAGGTCACTACCAATGGAAGCCAATATGGAAACCCTCATGATGGAAGCCTCGAGGATATCACCAGTAAGGAATTAGTTAAGGAATAATTGATGAAGTTCATCAAGGATGCCCCAACTCCCATATGTGAAGAGATCATCGTCACCCGAACATTTGCGTAGGAGCTGGTGCAATCCAAGGATGGATAACCCACTAGGAAGTTGCACGTGAGCTCTCGAGAATAACACCGTGAGGGCTGGGCCCAAAGCAGACAATATCCTATTGGAGAAGGTTGGGTCATGACAATTTGGTATTATAGTCCAACCCCGGTCGGAATTGAGTGTGTCAGCGAGGACGCTGGGCCCCAAGAAGGGTGGGTTATGAGGACCCGTGCCCTGGAGGCATGGTTAGTAATCTCACATCGCTCGGGGAGATCTGGGGGATGCACCTTATATGTGTAGACGCTCATGTAACGACCTGAACCTTTATTAGTATTATTTTATTGTCAAATGACTATTTTACCCCTAAAGGGGGAAACTTTGAATTTTGACCCGAGAAATAATTAGGACTTTGACTCATGACCGTGACGTAGATCGGGACGTCACGAGTCCATAGACAGGCGACACGTCAAAATCGGACTTCGTATGAGGAAGTTATGATCACGGAAGCGATTTTAGCAAAACTTAAAATAATATTAAAATATTCAAATCTATGCAAATCCCTAGAATTAATCTGAACCGTCGAATGAGTGACAAATGTCACTCATCCTAGAGATTACTATTCCCAAAAAAACTGGGTCTACACCTATTGGTCCGTTTTTAATTAATTTATTTTCCCTCAATTCACCCCAGCCATCCATTTTCTGCCCCATTTAATCTGGGTCGTCCAATTTTGTCTGCCTTTTCCCTTTTATCTGCATGATCACTCTCCCTCTCACTCACACAAACCATTTTACCCGTGAAGGAACACACGGCTCACCATGCTCAGACCCCCCAAACGACTAACCAGCCACCACACCTGCCACCAGACCACGACCACCGTCCTCGCCACCTGCATCTCCATCATCAGCCGCCCCTCATCTCCATCCCTCTATCTGCAAACCCAGGAAACCACCCCCAGACCCGAGATGAACATTCGGATCCAGGGAACCCAAACCACACAACCTCGTCTTCTCGACTCGAACTAGGACTAGGCTGAGACCGTTAGGTCCTCAGGAGGACGGAGAGACGGCCGACACGACCCACGGCGGTGACACGGCAGAGGTAAGCCATGAAACCCGAGAGGCCCAATTTTTCCCAAGTATTCGAATGAACCCTTTTAATGTGTGTGCTTCGATTCTCTTTGGTGGGACACGTCCTAGGAGTAATGACGACTTGAAGGGAACCGGTTTCGACGTTGGAAACAGACGGGAGTGACGGAGAAGACGACCAGAGCAAACCATGAGTTTTCTTCAAGCCACATGTATAGATCTCGTCCATGTTTCTAGTTTTTGAGGTCACAGATCTGTAGAACAGACATAGACGATCCTCTAGGAACAAACCCTATCGAAAATGGTGGCTGGAAACGGAATCTGGAATCGGGTCAAGTAGCGGGTCGTCGGTGACCCGGTTTCAGGGTTTCGAGTTAACCCGATCAACTATAGCAGTGATGACGCCATCATGCTGACATCAACAATGACGTCATCATGTTAGAATATGTCAGACCAGGGACCAACCAGAGAGTGACACGTGTCCTCTGACATGTGTCAGAAATGACGTCATGCTGACGTCAGCAATAACTATAGCAGTGTTGACTAGACGCGTGGGGGCACGTGTGAACAGTACTTTTGGTGGAGCCGGTATCATTTTTAAGGTTTAAACGATATGAATCCAATGGCGGTGGTTTCGTGTCGATCGGAGGTCGTTAGGTCGATCAAAATGGGGTTTGAAGCCTCGGGAATAGTGTCCGGGCTACGTTTTCAGGACGAATTTGTTCTAGGGTTTTAGTATTGAACTAGTGGGGTCCTATAGTAACTCTTGGACATGTTAATATAGGTTTAGACGGTCGTTGAGCAGTAAGGACCGTGTGTGAGTGGGCTATTTGATTTCTAAAAAGATTACATGTATAAACTGTTTTACTATTTCATTTTATGATTTAGATGGGACTATTATGGGTACTATATGAGAATGCTTATTACATATTATGATGTTTAGGCATGAGACCCGTCTAGATTATATATGGAATGTTTTCAGGGATGTTCAGGGGACACAAGGTAACTATACTATTATTGTGTTGTACTTTCCTACCTTACTATCTTGTCTCCTCTAGGGAGGATCGTTGGCCTGGGTGGACCTTGGAGTAGTCACGGGGCACTGACTGAAATGTGTTGACCTCCGTTGGGTTGCCTACTCTCAAGATGGCATATTAAGTATACCTCGGGCAGTGACGGGGATACCGGGCACTGGTGGACCTAGGGGAGTTCTCGGGCTTTGAGACCCTGAGTGGCAACGCGTAGCCTTAGAACCGTGACATCATTATTAGGCATCGGGGGTGCCGGGGTTGGGTTTTACAGTGCACTATTATGTTGGTTTTCCCTTTTCGATTATTATATGATTCTGTGATTATTATTCTATTATGATACTATTTTTACTTCAATGCATGCAAATTTTTGAAAACGGAGAGGTAAAACCTTATGATTTATTATATTATTGAATTGGTTTTATAAACTGTTTATTTATAGCCCACTTACTCTTAATGTTATACTGACCTCTCCAAGCCGTGCCACGGAATTAGAGAAGGATCCGGATGACGAGGCTTAGTCTAGTTTGATGTGCTCCTGTACACCCCAAGTGGGTAGGTTGAGCACTAATTATGTAATCTGACTATTGTGCTCATGTTGTGTATTATACAATCCTTGATCTGACAGCATATTACTCTGAACTCTTATATTTAAACGTTATTTGTTTAATTTGAAGTATTTTGATTTCGAGTAAGGGTACTTTTGGTATGTTTGGAGTCGTTGTCGGACGGGAGCGGGACACGTCCCCGGATGGTCCCAGTGGGATTGGGATCAGCACATCTATCCAACAGGAGGTCTTTTGGGAGCTCACTAGTTTTGGATTCCTAGGGAACTCCAAATTTAAGTGAGTAGGGGCTAGTGCAATCCTAGGATGGGTGATCCACTGGGAAGTTGCACTTGAGCTCCCAAGAACAGAACCATGAGGGCTAGGCTCAAAGCGTACAATATCTTGTTGGAGAAGGTCAGGTCGTGACACAAGGGCTCCCAAGGAAACTCAAGAGCATAAAATATCATTGGCTACGATCGTTTGGGGTTTGCTCATGTGTGAAAAGTGCAGGAAAGAGTGTGTGCTTAAAATCCCCACCTTAGGCACGAACATAGACCTAGGACTTGAGAGGTTGAGAGACAAACGTGATGAGGACCTTCTCAAATGTCCTAAAACTAGCTACAAACTTCATAGTTTGAAAGGAAAGCTCCTTTGAAGTTATGTCTTCCAAATGTTAGGGGATATCAAGAAACGAAAACGGCCAATCAGCCAAAAAATCCCAACAAACCAGCAGGATCCCAAGGACCGAAATACCACTTCTCCAGGATCATCAATATCCCGACTAGGGAAAGCCATCGTCCAAAATGGGCAATGGTATATGGTTGATATGAATGGAAAGCAAAACAAAGAGCTAGGACAGACTGCTAGGCGTAGGATCCAAAAACAATTCAAAACCTACAAACTAGCTTAGGAAAGCTTGGGGGAAACCCTTCCAGTAACCAACAGGGACTTGATATGTCCTCCTAAGGAAAACTGGAGAAAGAGGAAGGATAGAATCGGCTTTCAAAGAAACATATACTTCCCAAATGACACGACCCACACCCCAAAACACTTAGATAAGCGTGCCTAATCCTGCTCCCGTCTGACAAGCGATCCAAGATTTCTAAATCTATCATCACACGTGTCAAACAAGAAATACTCAATTAACTTCTACCTCACGATCAGCCTTAATCTTCGTGCAATGGCCTAGAGGGTCATCACAAACACGAAAAAGTGTGAGTGGACAAAAATAAATATTTTAAAACAAGTTTATTGATAAAAACAATAGTTACCCTCAATTTCTAAAACTTTCATGCATAGAGTAAAACCAAATAATCGAATTTCAAATAAAAACCAGCCACATCTCATGGGACCACAACAATTATAAAACACTATTAAACAATTGTGGCCTACATTTTCCGAAGTCCACGTTCATCAAATCACATCAAGTCAACCAATCCAATATCAATAACAAGAAGTTAGCTAATCCAATCCTCGATAATCAATCTACATAGGATGATACGACCCATCCCAATCCCCCCGGGATTACCACAGGATGTGACGTGCTCCCGTCTGACACGAAGTGCCAGACAAGGGATAACCCAACGTCGCTGCCCCTATGGGCATCCAGAGTGCGCAAGGATCGATGGAGGAGGCATGCAATGTCCCGGTCCCCTGCTGCAGTCGCATCCGCGCTCAACCTGATGGGCGTTAAAAACCAAAAGCTGTGAGTGGACGAAAATAAACAAGTTCGTAAAATTCATTTTATAAGACATTTATGCCCCTCAGTAAAAACATATGCATGCATCAAAAACCAATAGTTAAATATTTATTTAAAATAACCCTTAGGGCCTTAGCCCGGGAACCGCAAACATAGTTTCAATCCAAAAATCAATCCGAAAGTTATTTCATAAATCCAGTGGCACATGTTTATTACTTTACCATCTCCGGCATCCCAGATGCCTAGCGTCCCAGACGCTTGACGTCCCAGACGTCATATCTCACGGTATTAAGCAACGCGTGCTGCCCGGGGTCTCACCGGGTCCATATCGCTGACATCCCAGATGTCTGACGTCCCAGACGTCTAATCATAGCAATCCTGCTCCTGAGTCACTATACGGTCCGGCCGCTCAGTACAATGACCCCTCGCAGGCAATGCACCGTGACTTCCCCAGTGTCCCAGACACCTGGAGGAGACCAATATACATCCTCGTATCGAGATGGTTTTATGGAACACATTTTATTATTCGTTTTCAAAATATCACAAGGGCCCTGCCCCGAATTTCCATAAAACCGTCATAAGTCCAATTATTTGATTATTAAATCCGAAATCATTTATTCAATTCCATTTTAGGGTCCCTGACCCGAAATCACATATATAAATTAACTGGGCCCCTGGCCCGATTTCTTAAATCAACTGGGCCCTTGGCCCGAATTCACTTTATCAAATCCGTAACTGTAACGACCCGTCCCAAATTCCTAGATTAGATTAGTGATTAATCATGATTAGTGAGGCTAATCCGTGATTAGTAGAGCGAAATCGGACGAACGGTGCGAAATGACCGTTTTGCCCCTGATGGTGGCAAAACGTTGACTTTTTAATCGGGCAGTCAAATGGACTTTGACCGATGACCGTGACATAGTTCGTGACGTCACGAGTTCATAGACAGGTGGCACGTTCAATTCCGACGTTCGAAGAGGAAGTTATGACGTTTGGGAGTCCCGGTGACGGTGATCGGCTCGGGGAGCCGTATGGCACGCAAATCGAAGCGGCAGCTCGGACGGTCTGTGAGTGGACCTTGTTTTCTAAATTGGTGCATGCATAAATGTTTATTATATGTTTATTTACTTGTTTGATGATGCCATGGGTGCATTTGTATGTGGTTACGTATAAGCACGTATTTCGAGGTTTCGGCCTTATACGGTGCTTATACGGGTCTGTATTTCTTTATTGATTTAAATGAACTGAATTTGGATTTCAAAATGATAAACTCGGGTATGAGACCCATTTGGTTTTGTCTCGGGCATATGACCTCAGATTCCGGGCACGGTGCCCAGTTGGTGTCCTATGTTCGGGTACGAGACCCAGTCACTTTACGGTTTTGATTTCAGGGCAGAGAACCTTAAATGGATTTCCCGGTTCATGACGGTTTATGGGAACCGGCATGAACTCTTAATATGGTATCATGGTCCATGACGGTTTATGGGAACCGGCATGAACCCTTGTTGGTTATTACGGTACATGACGGTTTATGGGAACCGGCATGTTACCTGATTATGGGTATTATGGATTCATGACGGTTCAGGGGAACCGGTCATGAATGTTTATGTTATGTATATATATGTTCGTCTACCTTCCTTTACATGTTCTACTATCTCCTCCGGGGAGGGTCGTTGGCCTGGGTGGACCCCGGAGTAGTCACGGAGCACCGACTGAGTGGAGTCACCCCCCAGTTGGGTTCCTTACTCTCAGGAAGGCTATGGTTACTATTACCTCGGGTAGGGTCAGTGGTCTGCGGACATTGACCTTGACTTTGAGATGACTCGGATTGAGACCAGGGTAGCGCGCGCGTGGCTTTGGATACCGTGACAGGATTGGTTGTGTGACTTATATATATGTACGTGATGGATATATGATATATGATATGTGGTGTGTACAGGTGTGCACAGGATTTGGGCAGTGGCCCGTATGGTCGTTTTTATTGTGGTCCTTTCGACCTTAGTTTATATCTGCTTTGGGCTTAGTCCCACATATGGTTGTTTTGGATAAATGGTTTTCGAATGCATGCATGCTTTTTAGTGGAGGGTACAAATGTCTTCCTTATTAAATGTTTTTATAAACTCTTGTTTTGTCCACTCACAGTTTTTAATGTTTTGACTGCCCTTCAGGTTGACATCGGATGTGGACTGTAGCAGAGACCGAGATATCACATGCCTCCTCCGGATCCTGGCGTACTCTGATAGCCCAGGAGGGCAAAGGTCGGAAATATCCCTTGTCTGACACTTCGTGTCAGACGGGAGCAGGGTCATCCCGCACTAATCCCGGGGGGATTGGGATGGGTCCTGTCAACGTGGTATCAGAGCGGGGTTGTCTCTATTCGAGCAACCGCGGAGCTCTTGGAGTATGTACGCAGGTCGAGGATGTGATATCTCAAGGGGTTGCAGTCCGTGGTCAACCTGATTGTCGGGGTGCCGGTACGATAGTTAGTAGGATTGGCAAGCCTTGGTTCGGCACTCGATGCCGGGGTTGCCATGGTTCTGTCAGGGTTAGCAGTGTGGAACCCTACGGAAGGCTTAACGTAGTATTACGTTAGAGTTTTGGATCGTGAGATGGTTAGTTGGGATCGTCTTCACGATGTCGTAGGATCGATTCCGACGACTGGTTAGGAGTTGTGACCATTAGATGGTCAGATTATGTTGAGTTAAATGGATTTACTGCAGTTGGCAGTTAGCAACCGGATTCGAGGAATCCGAGTTGGAGTGTTGGTAGGATTGGATTGACGTCTTTATGATGTCGGACCGCAGGGTCGGTCCGATTGTTGATTTTACTGCTTTTCGCAGTTGGGTTCTGGGGAACTCTAGGTATGATCGTGGAACCCTACCGTATGTGTATGGTTCGGAAATGTGAGTTGACGAGTGGTGTGACTTTGACGACTATTCGGATTTGGGGTTCGTTAGTCGGTCTAGTCATATCAGCTTGTGTTGGGACTGCACTTCGCAGTCGGGATTGTACTTATCAGTTAGACATAGTTGGTTGTCATGGTACTTTAGTTGTCGTTTGGTGCAACTAAGGTCGTGGATGACCTGGTAGACGACAATGGTTTAGTCAAGTTACAACAGGATAGAGATTGTTGGACCGGTTACCGGGGTTGGTACTTGTCGATGGAATCCCTGAGTGGGATACAGGGTAGTTGGTACGGGCTGTTGATTCCGTTGGATGCGAATCTCGATAGCGAGGTCTGGTAGTTAGGTATGCACGAGGTTGTGGCAGACGCTACTATCGATGGACTTAGTCGAGTCTCATCAGGTCGGGTAGACTCAGGTAGTCGTGATGATGATACGGGGTGCGTGAGTAACGCATATGTACGAGCAGTGATTCTGGATTCGACTCGGTTACGGCTGAGTGCGATCGCAGAATGAGTTGGGGACGTTCGGGGAGCGTTTCCTTTTCCCGTCTGAGCTGTCAGGGTGACTGTACCCAGAGTTGTCGGGTACGAGGGAGGCAGAGTTTCTCCTATTCGAGCAGAGGTACGGGATCGTCGCTCGGTATGAGCGGAGATCCAGGGTGTCAGTTTTGCACACGGCGTGTTGATACTGACACTAGTTTTGGTGATAGTGCGTGGTGTTGGTGCTAGTGCTGGTACTGGTGCCGGTGATCGTGATGAGATGAGTTACGGATCGGGGTGTGACTCCGTCGTAATGGGCATATGTTCGGTATCTGTGGTTCAGGAGTGGAACTCAGATAGAGTTAAACTGGTTAGGGGACACGTGGTTGATGTCCGGGTATGTTGTTTCCAATCTTGTTGGAACTTCGGAATCGCGAGAGGTTGCGATTGAGGTGACGAGTGGAATGCGGGTTTTCCGCATTGGTAACGGGTATGTCGAAGTCGTTTTGGGTGACTTCTCGGATTCTACCATGATTGATGATGGTAGATGACGTTGATGATATAGATGTTGTTGGTTGCCTTTAGTACACTGATTGTGTATTGGTTGGTTGACCCGGGATTTGTTCTGGACCATCAGGAGGAGATAAGTATATCGAAGTTAGGTGACTGAGATTTCTCATTTTCTGCTTGGTGGCAGACGATGTTAGGTTACATGACGTGGTGAGTGCAGCGAGTGTTGTTTGCATTCACGTAGGATGGATTATTCGATCATTCTTGGTTTTTCCTAGGTGAAATGACAAGGATCGATACGAGGTAATCAGTGAGAACCCACAGTCTCGGCGTGTTTCGTCGTTGACAAATCTGTTTAGATGTGGGGAATGGTTGAGGACTTTGGACGTCGTGACGATCGGGGATCGTGACGTCTATAGTCGTTTGACGTAGTGGTGGATTTGGATCGTGATCTTGATGATCCAGATAGGTGGAGAGTTATTACTCTTACTTGGATGTTGAGTGGAGCATGTTGGGACTGAACTTCTTTTCGAGGTAAATCCCATATGGCTTATTACTCACCCGAGTAGTTGTCCGATGAGTAGTTTTCCGACGTGGTCGGATATGGTTAGCCTTAGGGATGTGCGGATATTGTGATTGGCTTCCCTATGAAGTCAATCGATGGTGTTGGAGTAATCGGTTGAGCAGACAACCGATAGGTTCATGATTGATACGTCTCGGTAGACGAGAAGGATATTTCGAGTTTTGGAATCAGATTTCTGAATGACGATTCAGGATTTGATTTTGGAACTTGAAAAAGGATTTCTAGATTTGGGTTTTGGAATCGGATTCTGGGTGACGATTCAGGATTTGATTCAAGAGCTTGACTGTAGATTTTCTTTTATGGATTTGGGTTCGGAATGGTTATTCCTAATACTAGTTTACGGAATGATGATTTCGGATTTGAATTTAGACATGATTATGGATATGATTTCGGATTCGGATTTGGAAATAGATACTGGGTCGGAGTTTCGATTGTCTAATACTGGATTGGACAAATGGACTCCATCGTAGAAACGTGATTGACTACAACCTAGGTGGTTGTAGGCTGATTGATGGGTAGATGTACGTGCCTTGTTCGTTGTTCGAGGTACGACACCGGGCAGACTTGGGATGTCTGGTGACGGTATATAGGTTATACCAGTGGTACGTTGGAGAACGTGTTGGTAGTCGGATTGGTTCTGATACCATCGGATTAGTTGAGGTCGTAGACTGGACATTGGATACCGTGCATTGGGTCATGGTATTTCTGATGGGTCTAGTTACACACAGGTCGAGTGCATGGTTGGTTAGTGTTCACTCATGGTTGAGTGAGTTGGTGGTTAGTGTAACCACGAGTGAAAATAGTGACAGTTTTCTATTGACGACTGTCAAGTGGTGACAGTTTGTCGGAGGTATCACTGTGGATCGTTGAGTGCGGGTTGGTGACTCCCAGTGGGAGCAGACGTCAGGATATCTTAGTGATTGAGTAAGGAACCGTAGAGTTGTTTATGTCAGCGAAAGGGTAGATTTGACAAGTGGGTCGATCATAGGATACTTGGGCTACTCTGATACTGACAGGTGGTGTCAGTTCGGAGCGTACGACTTCTGCTATTCGACGTGGTCGAATGTAGACGATGCGACATGAGCGTTAGTGGTACGACTGGTTGCAGACGAGTATTATTCTGGTTAGTGGGTGTACTAGTGTACACGTGTCAGGAGATCGAATTATTTCCACGAGGTGGATGTGGAATCAAGATAGTTGGAGTTTCGAGAACGAAACTAATTAAGGAGGGCAGAACGATTGGATTTAGGTCGGTTGGAATTTCGAGGACGAAATTAATTAAGGAGGGAAGGTTGTAACGACCCGTCCCAAATTCCTAGATTAGATTAGTGACTAATCACGATTAGTGAGGCTAATCCGTGATTAGTAGAGCGAAATCGGACGAACGGTGCGAAATGACCGTTTTGCCCCTGATGGTGGCAAAACGTTGACTTTTTAATCGGGCAGTCAAATTGACAGGACCCATCCCAAATCCCCCGGGATTACCATGGAATGTGCCCTGCTCCCGTCCAACCAAGGGTGTCAGACAAGGGATGACCAAGCGCCACTGCCCAAACGGGGCATCCAGAGTGCGCAAGGATCGATGGAGGAGGTGTGCAATGTCCCAGTCCCTGCTGCAATCGCATCCGTGATCAACCTGAAAGGCATTAAAACCAAAAGCTGTGAGTGGACAAAAACCAATAAGTTTACCAAATACATTTATAAGACATTTATGCCCTCCAATAAAAACGTATGCATGCCACCAAAAACCAGTAACCAAAACGTTTGCTCAACCGAGCCATTAGGGCCTTAGCCCGAAAACCGTTAACCAAAAACCAAGTGTGGGAACTCAGCCCAAAACTGTGGAATACCACCACCATACATAAACAACCATGTGGGTCACCACCCACGACCATAAATGAACATCAATTCATTAAAATCACACAATCATAAATCCACCCGGAAAGCCATTTCATTAATTCGTATTTTACCATTACCATCACCAGCATCCCTGATGCTAGACGTCCCTGACGTCATGTCTCACGGTTTCATAAGCTACGCGTGCTGCCCGGGGTCTCTCCGGGTCCATATATCTGACATCCCTGATGTCTGACGTCCCAGACGTCAATCATAGCAATCCTGCTCCTGAGTCATCATACGGTCCAGCTGCTCCGTATGGTGACCCTTCACAGGCAATGCACCGTGACTTCCCCAGTGTCCCAGACATCTGGAGGAGACCATCATATATCCATGTGTACAGATGGTATATGGAAAAACAGTTTTATTAACTCATTTCACAACATCCCAATGGGCCCTGCCCGAATTTTCCATAAAACAACACATTTCCATTTAGGGTCCCTGACCCGAAACCACATTTTAATCCAACTGGGCCCCATGCCCGATAACATAACTCAAATGGGTCTCAGCCCGATTTCATACCAACTGGGCCCCTGGCCCGATTTCATTAACCAACTGGGCCCCCGGCCCGATTCTCAAATGAACTCCAAGTCCGAAATTTCCAAAACAAGTGGGCCACAAGCCCGAGTTCATCTTTCCAATATAAAAACCATTTTATCATAATATTTATTTAACCACAAGCATGCAAAACCACAAATAAACCGCTAATCCCGATACACGTGAAATACGGAAAATACCTCGAAATACGTGCAACATACCCAAAATCAATACTCACAAATACCATCATAGAAATCATGTATATAAACCATATAACACATTTAAGCATGCATAGGATTTATAAAACCAAAGTCCACTCACAGACCGTTTTAACCGTGTGCCTCGATACGCGTGCCACCGGCCCTCCCGGGCCACACCACTATCACCGGGACTCCCAATCCTGTCCAAATCACATTAGAGGGTTATTAACCTCATCATTAACATCCTATCAAAGTCCCGTAATTTTCCCGAATTTTTACTTATTTTTAAACTTAATTTAAAACCTTCGGATATCCCGAACAATATCGAGACGGTGCCCGATCGACACGAAACCAATTCCAAAATGTCCGTTACATTAAATAGGACAGAAGTCATGTTGACCTCACCTCGAGATTCGCGCCCACGCGCCGTCACGCGCCGCCGTGAGTGGCTGCGCGTGAATCCCACGCGCCTGCTACAGTGTCACCATCTAACCCGTATGTCTGGTAAACGGGTCCAGTTTGCCCGCGATACGACCCGGTTCCAATCCTATCAATTCAGCCTTAATTACATCAATTGATCATTCCATTAGCTTCGTTTTAAGTTTAATTTAAGTTCTTTAACATCGATTACACAAAACATTACCTACAATTCCACGATTCGATGATGAACACCAAGAACACCCGTCCATTGTTCATCCTTCGAACCCCATCCATTTCGATCGATATCCTGAAATTGATTCAACCAGAAGCTTCCATGGACTCCGTAAATCATTTCCCCCAACCCAATTGCTTCAATCCAGTGTTCAATCGTCACGACTCAAGCTCGATGGCCGTCACTGTGCAACCATGGAAGTCTGTCGATCACACCCGTTTTCCTTCAATTGATGAACCCAGAAGCATCGTGGGATCATGAGAAGTAGTTTCCCCACCTCAATTGCATCCAACGAAGCCTCCAATTCCACGACTCAGCTTCGAAATTTCAGAGACCTCCATCCTTCTGTTCTTCCTCAATTCGACCCCAATTACCTTCGTTCTTGTTGCAGATCGATTCGTGTTGATCCCAGAAAGCTGAATGTGAGCTCAATTTCGATCCTCACGGCCTAACACTCAGTATTCGAATTTCCCTCCTAAACTCAAAAATCCGAAATTTGAGTCTCCCTTCTCTGTCGATCTCTCGTGTTTACCCGACTCAGTTCAACCTCACAAATCCCTCAGTTTCTCACTCACGAGCTCAGCAATGGTAGAGGAATTAAGGGTGGGAGAAAACTGGATTTGGTTGTACACGGTTAAGAAAACATAAATGGGATTAATGGAAATTAAAATGATTAATTAATTAATTAATAAATATTAAAACATCATAATTAGGTCTCCCCCAAAACATGGATTCTGGTTTCAAGGGATGAGTGACACTTGTCACTCATCCAGGTGTGTAGGGTTAACGGTCACTATTCAATATTTTATTATTATTTTAATCCGAGCATCGGTTCGTTAGTTCGTTTCCTTGACCATAACGTTGTCGTCGGATCTCCGATTTCGGCATGCCGCCTGTCGTTGGATTCGTATCGACAATACCTACGTAACGGTCCTTGGCCCTCGTCCATCGGACCTCCCGATCAAAAAGTCAACATTTGGCCCCTAGTATGCCAAATTACCAAAATGCCCCTCAACTTCCGAACACCATAACTTTCTCTACGAATGTCGGAATCGAACGTGCCACCTGTCTATGAACTCGTGACGTCCCGAACTACGTCACGGTCATCGGTCAAAGTCCGTTTGACCCCCCGATCAAAAAGTCAACATTTTGCCCACGACCAGGGGCAAAACGGTCATTTTGCACATTTTGTCCGATTCCGCCCTACTAACCACTGTTCAACCTCGCTAATCAAGATTAGTGACTAATCTAATCCCGGAATTCGGGACGGGTCGTTACACAAATGGACTTTTGTAACGACCCTTCCCGAATATCGGGATTTAATAATATTTAATTGTGATTTACTAATCTGGGATTAGTTGGGCGATTTCGGACGAATTGTGCAAAATGACCGTTTTGCCCCTGGGTGTGGGCAAAACGTTGACTTTTATTTCGGATGGTCAAATGGACTTTGACCGATGACCGTGACGTAGTTCGGGACGTCACGAGTTCATAGACAGGTGGCACGTTCGTTTCCGACGTTCGTGGTGAAAGTTATGATGTACGGAAGTCCAGGGGCATTTTCGTAATTTGGACGAAAGAAGGGGAAATGTTGACTTTTTGACCGGGATGTCCGATGGCCGAGGGCCAAGGACCGTTACGGAGGTTTCGTCGATGCGAATCCAACGACAGGCGGCACGCCGAAATCGGACTTCGTACGGAGAAGTTATGGTCTTAAACGTGAATTCGGGAAGTTCGTGTCTCGGTTTTCGTGTCGAATATTATATTCAGAATTGGTGGTTGGAGGACACTTGGATGAGTGACAAGTGTCACTCACCCATTGGCTAGATTGGATCTTGATCCACTAATCATAAACTATACTAAAAGCTCCCACTACATAATAATCTAGAATTTAATCCTTGCTTTTGATCTGAACCATCCATTCCACCCCCAGATTGCATCACAGCCGTCCATCTCATTTTCCCTCTTCCATTTCTGATCATTCCTCCCTCACCGTGAACAACAAAATTGAGAGATTGGGTTCTGGCCATTGCCAATCTCTCTTCCACAGTTGATTGCACAAATGTTTAATTGGTGAGTTGGGGAAGGTTCTGGCTGAGGGAGAGCACGGGGGACGGTGTGGGGTGGTGTAATTCGAGAATCAAAGTTTCGGGGAATTGGAGGGAATTTCGAATTGGAGTAATTGGGCCGTGTCGATCAAAATGGGGATTAGCTGGAGTCTTCTGGGATCAAAACGTGAAGCTTTGCAGCAAAAACGACGAGAAATGGTGCCGTATTGTGGAAGAACAGAAGCTTCCATGGCAGCTCGATTTCGAGCTTGGGTTCAGTAAGTTTAAGGTGTGAATTCATCAAATTGTTTGTGCAGAAACATCCCTTACACTCTCACGATGCTTACTATATGATTTAATTTGGAAATCAGGGATGGAATCGGTGAACCCGATTTGAAAACCCGTCGAGGATCCATCGTGAGTCGTGGAGATTTTTACCCTAAATTGTGTAATTCAATCTACAGAACTTAGTTGGTGATTGATTACAAGGGATCAGTGGAAAGAACGGATGGATTTGATGTCGAATTGGGTGAAATTGGACCGGGTCTGTTCGCGGGTTTTTCAACCCGTTTTACAGACAAACGGGTGAGAGGGATGACTGTGCGGGTTACTGTAGCAGGCGCGTGGCTTCCACGCGCAGCCGCTTGCGGTGGCGCGTGGGGGCGCGTGAGTGCGAATCCCGAGGTATGATCAACATGACTTTTATCCTATACATTGTAACGAACATTTTGGGATTGGTTTCGTGTCGATCGGACACCGTCTCGATATTGTTCGGGATGTCCGAAGGTTTTAAATCCAGTTTAAAAATACTTAAAAATTCGGGAAAATTACGGGACTTGAATAGGATGTTAATGATGAGGTTAGTGATCCTCTAAATTGTTTTGAACAGGTTTGGGAGTCCCGGTGATAGTGAGGTGGCCCGGGAGGGCCTATGGCACGCGTATCGAGGCGCTCGGTTAAACGGTCTGTGAGTGGACATTGGTTTCATAAATTCGATGCATGCATAACTGTTTTATGATTGTTATAATTATGATTAAATGATTTACTTTGGATATCGGTGAATTTAAAATGATTTCACGCATTTCGAGGTGAATTACGTATTTGCACGTAAACCGAGATTTTCTGGATTTTCACCGATTTCCATAAATGTGGTTGAATATGATTTCATGAAACGGTTACGAACTTGAATAAAGTAAAATCGGGCCAGGGGCCCAGTTGAATTATGAAATCGGGCCAGGGGCCCAGTTAACTTGTGGAATCGGGCCAGGGGCCCAGTTGATTTCTACATGTGATTGCGGGTCGGGGACCCTAAAATGGAATTGAATAAATGTTTCTGGTTTACATTTTATATATGTTCACATGCTGGAATCTATAAATGGTTTTGATGATATTTCGGTTATGGCACGTTTCACGGTATTTGGGCATGAGACCCGTTTGATGAAACGTAACGAATGGTTCGGATTTTATCTATGTATACCTATATGTTTTACATGTGGATATCTATAAAATGTATTTGGTACTGCACTGTATAGATCCTTCCATATTATATTGTCTCCTCCGGCGAGGTACCCCGGAGAGGTCACGGACGTCTAGTACGTCCAGCGTCTATGACGCTAAGCATCGGGGATGCTGTACCCGAACGGGGTTCGGGGATTGAACTCGGAAATTGAGACCCGAGTGGCACGCGTAGCCTTGTGATTGTGACCTTATTGACGTCAGGGACGTCAGACATCAGGGATGTCGGATTGGAGTGTATAGTGCAGCAACTAAAATTATGGTTATGGTTATTATTATATGCCTTATGGTTTATATTACTGGATTTATGAAATAACTCTTGGATTTACTTTTGGAAATTGAAAATATGCTTTGGTTTCCGGGCTAAGGCCCTATTGGTTATTTCTAAATAAATATGGGATTATTGGTTTTTGGTGCATGCATATGATTTTACTGAGGGGCATAAATGTCTTATAAATGTTTTAACAGACTCGTTTATTTTCGTCCACTCACAGCTTTGTTTTTAATGCCCTTCAGGTTGATTCCGGATACGACTGCAGCAGAGACTTGAGCATCGCACACCTCCTCCATCGATCCTTACGCACTCTGGAAGCCCGGTTGGGCAAAGGCAATCGGTTATCCCTTGTCGGACGCCTCTTGTCCGACGGGAGCACGTCACATTCCATGGTAATCCCGGGGGGATTGGGATGGGTCGTGTCAAGTGGTATCAGAGCAGGTTTTGCTCTTTTGTGCGCAAAGGACGAGGGTGTGATGTCTCTTTGGGCTGCTGTTCCGTTGTCAACCTGATAGATAGTTTTGGGTTTGTATGGTGAATTGGGTGTGTTTGGCCCGATACGCCGTGCATGGTTGCGATTCAACCCAGGTGGGGTTGTATACGATTAACTGGTAATGTGGGACCGTCGGTTCGGTCATGTGATGAAGGGTTGTTGTGCCACTGGGCACAACTGGGTTCGGGGAACCCCAATTGAATAATGGTTTGTGAATGCGAAACTCAGTTGAGTATTGGTCTATGTTGGACCCTGGTAGTGTTGGCTAGTGTACGGGGGTTGGTGCATCGGAGTTAGCCGATGACCTTCGTGGTGGAACCTACGATGGAACCCACGTTGAGTTGACGATGGGATTGGATTGGACGTCTATATGATGTCAGGACCGCGGGGTCGGTCAGGTTGTGGATTTTACTGCAAAAGGCAGTTGGGTTCGGTGGAACCCTAGGGTGTGACCTTGGAACCCTAATTTATAATTGATGGACCGAAAGGTGAACCTTAAGTGAGAACTTGTGCTGCGACGAGCGGCTGAGGTCATGGATGACCATGTGGATGACGCTAGTGAGTCTAGTCTGGATTATGGGATTCGATCCACGGATGCGGTTATGAGATAAAATATGGAATCCTGTTTTGGATCGAATATTAGTATGATGTGTGGATACGGATCTTGACAACGATGACTGTTGGTCGACAGTTGTGTCGAGATGACTGGCTATCGAGGGTATTTTGTGTGGCTTTGATACTTGGGGACGTTCAGGGAACGTTCATTATCCGGATGTGCCAGTGGTCAAATTGGAGGTACCCATAGTCGTGGGGTACGAGTGGTGTTACGGGATCGTCGTTCGTAATGAATGGAGATCCAGGGTAACAACTTTGCACACAGTGTGCTAGCATGGATGTTCGTGTGCTAGCATGGGTGTTCGTGTGCTATGTTTGGATGTTGGTATGGTGATACCTATATGCCAATACTAGTATGGATGCCTGTGTGCTGATACTGATATTGATGATGGTGCGTGGTGCTGGTACTAGCACTGGTGCTGGTACTAGCACTGGTGCTGGTACCGGTGTCGGTGATTGTGATGACGAGGAGCCACCATTTGGGGTGCGACTCTGTCATGATGAACAGATGATTGGTATCTGCGACTCAGTGGTGGTTGAGTCTTGGACTGGATGGGATCCAGTGGAGGTTGTGTCGTGTTGGGATAAGTCCTAACAGATATATGACGACAAGTGATGAACGGATAAAATGGTATGATTGAAACTTGGGGAATCTAGGGGCGATGTTCCCTATGTCATGCGAGTTGGTGGATTTGGGGAGTTGTGGTCAACTCCGAGATTGGTAAGTTTGTGTACTGCTTATATCCCCTGAGAATACAAGGAAATTATTGGAATTGGAAAAGTCGGGGAAACCATTCGTGGTATTGATGTGGGATTTGGTGATTGTGAATCACTTGGAACCTGAGGATTGAACCTGTTAAGGTCGAGATGTGAGACGGAAGCTGTATGGTATGCACATCCAGGCAGAGTTGAGGAAATTTCCGTTCGGAATCGGGATGTGTGCATACATGATTATTGACGGACGTGAGGTCCGAGTAATGAATTGATTTTGGACACGTGGTGGTCCAAGTGAGGTATGGACGTGGGCAGTCCAGCGGTTGGACTTGACATCTCATTGGGAGCATGTCTGTTTCCAACATGGTTGGAACTCCCGATCTGGGGAGAGTTGTGATTGGGGGAACGAGAGGAGTGCTCGTTTCCGCATCAGTGATTGGTATTCCGAAGTCATTAGGGTTGACTTCATATTTTCTGCCGTGGCAGATGATGATTGTTGCTACCAGTACGTTGAGCGTGTATTGGTAGGTTGACCCAGGTTTGGCCTTGGGTCATTGGACACAAGCAGTTGTGTATGATTTTGGATTTGGTGGTGAAATGCGTGGTCATCTTTCCACCAAGGGGAATTTGGCAAAGGATTCAATTGAGGGTGTAAGACCCTACGATCAGCTTTCAGATGGTTTGTTAGCTATGTGAGCATGTGTGGATCCCAGGTGGATCTGATTTGTGATGTTGTCGACTTTGGTCGATGTGACGATCTAGGATCGTGATGTTACTTGTCGGGTGACGTAGCGATGGATATGGTTTGTGATCTTGATGATCCAGATGGGTGGAGAGTTATCACTCTTACCTTGGTATGTGAGTCGTAAATGACGGGACTGAACTTCTTTTCGGAGTGAGTCCATATGGTTGTTACTCGGTTGAGTAGGTTTCCGATGTGGTCGGATTTTGTCAACCTTTGACGTGCGGATATTGGGATTGGCTTCCCTATGAAGTCAATCGAGTGTCTTGGAGAGGCAACCGATAGGTTCGGTTTTGTTACGTCTTGGTGGACTTAAACGAGATTTTGGGTTTTGGAATCGAATTTCTGGGTGACGATTCAGGATTCGATTGCAAAGCTCGAAAATGGATTACTGGATTTGGGTACGGAATGGTTATTCCAATGCTAGCTTACGGAATAATGATTTCGGATTCGGATCTGGAACTGGAATAAAAATGTGATGTTTGGGTTCGGATTCGGGATTTCTTACGAAATTGCGAATTCGGATTCGGAGTTGGGACTAAATGACGGGTGGAGTTCGTTTTGTCTCATGTTGGTTTGGGCAAATGTACTCCATTACTAGAACGTGTTTGGCTATAACCTGGGTGGCTATAGTCAGATTGATGGATTGAGGTACGTACAGGGTACGTTATACGAGGATTGTTACGGGTTAGGCTGAGTGGTGCCTAATGGCGGTACATGGGATGTACCAGTGGTGTGTAACTAACGTGTTGGTAATCGGCTTGGTTCCGATATCATTTGTTTGGTTGTGATTGCGGACTGGACATTGGATACTGTGCGCTGTGCAGAGTGATTTTGTCGGGTTCAGTGTTTGTATGAGCAGGTGCTCTTGGCCACGGTTGGCTAGTGGAACCCCGGTATTGAGATGTGTGTTCACTGCTGGGCTGGTATTCAATGTGTTCCAGTTACACCACTTGATGGGGTAAATTGACGGTATACGTACACTCAGGATGAGTGAGTAAGTGGTCAGAGTAACCACGAGTAGCCTTGCGTGATGCTACTACGCCGTTATATTTTCCAGCGTCTTGGTTCGCTGAGGGAGTCGGCGATTATGGACATGGAGATTTATTTATGTCGCAGGAATGGGCTTGCCTGCGAATTGAGATCATGTGGTTGATCTTACGCTACATCAAGAGCGATGTAGTACATGGTGTTGTCATTGATTAACCGACAGTTTGGGCTTTACTAGGGTGGTAAAGCTTAGGGGTGACAGTTTGACTGGTGGTGTCAGCGTGGACTGACAAATGAGATTTGGTGACTCCCAACGGGAGCAAATGTAAGGATTTATTGGCAATAGAAGGGAACCGTCTAGCTGAAGGAGTCAGCTAAATGGTTAGGCGATTTTATCGCGGATCAGGTGATCATTTCCACTCGAGGTGGTCGAGTGTTGTTGCTATTATGACGTAAGACTGTGATGGGATGTCTGGGTACAAACGACTGGTGTTGTCCCAGTATGTGGGTGTACAAGTGTACACAGATGTGTGGTCGAATTGTTTCCACAAGGTGGTTGTGGAATAAGATTGTTGGTAATTTCGAGGACGAAATTCTTTAAGGAGGGAAGGTTGTAACGACCCGTCCCGAATATCGGGATTTAATAATATTTAATTGTGATTTACTAATCTGGGATTAGTTGGGCGATTTCGGACGAATTGTGCAAAATGACCGTTTTGCCCCTGGGTGTGGGCAAAACGTTGACTTTTATTTCGGATGGTCAAATGGACTTTGACCGATGACCGTGACGTAGTTCGGGACGTCACGAGTTCATAGACAGGTGGCACGTTCGTTTCCGACGTTCGTGGTGAAAGTTATGATGTACGGAAGTCCAGGGGCATTTTCGTAATTTGGACGAAAGAAGGGGAAATGTTGACTTTTTGACCGGGATGTCCGATGGCCGAGGGCCAAGGACCGTTACGGAGGTTTCGTCGATGCGAATCCAATGACAGGCGGCACGCCGAAATCGGACTTCGTACGGAGAAGTTATGGTCTTAAACGTGAATTCGGGAAGTTCGTGTCTCGGTTTTCGTGTCGAATATTATATTCAGAATTGGTGGTTGGAGGACACTTGGATGAGTGACAAGTGTCACTCACCCATTGGCTGGATTGGATCTTGATCCACTAATCATAAACTATACTAAAAGCTCCCACTACATAATAATCTAGAATTTAATCCTTGCTTTTGATCTGAACCATCCATTCCACCCCCAGATTGCATCACAGCCGTCCATCTCATTTTCCCTCTTCCATTTATGATCATTCCTCCCTCACCGTGAACAACAAAATTGAGAGATTGGGTTCTGGCCATTGCCAATCTCTCTTCCACAATTGATTGCACAAATGTTTAATTGGTGAGTTGGGGAAGGTTCTGGCTGAGGGAGAGCACGGGGGACGGTGTGGGGTGGTGTAATTCGAGAATCAAAGTTTCGGGGAATTGGGGGGAATTTCGAATTGGAGTAATTGGGCCGTGTCGATCAAAATGGGGATTAGCTGGAGTCTTCTGGGATCAAAACGTGAAGCTTTGCAGCAAAAACGACGAGAAATGGTGCCGTATTGTGGAAGAACAGAAGCTTCCATGGCAGCTCGATTTCGAGCTTGGGTTCAGTAAGTTTAAGGTGTGAATTCATCAAATTGTTTGTGCAGAAACATCCCTTACACTCTCACGATGCTTACTATATGATTTAATTTGGAAATCAGGGATGGAATCGGTGAACCCGATTTGAAAACCCGTCGAGGATCCATCGTGAGTCGTGGAGATTTTTACCCTAAATTGTGTAATTCAATCTACAGAACTTAGTTGGTGATTGATTACAAGGGATCAGTGGAAAGAACGGATGGATTTGATGTCGAATTGGGTGAAATTGGACCGGGTCTGTTCGCGGGTTTTTCAACCCATTTTACAGACAAACGGGTGAGAGGGATGACTGTGCGGGTTACTGTAGCAGGCGCGTGGCTTCCACGCGCAGCCGCTTGCGGTGGCGCGTGGGGGCGCGTGAGTGCGAATCCCGAGGTATGATCAACATGACTTTTATCCTATACATTGTAACGAACATTTTGGGATTGGTTTCGTGTCGATCGGACACCGTCTCGATATTGTTCGGGATGTCCGAAGGTTTTAAATCCAGTTTAAAAATACTTAAAAATTCGGGAAAATTACGGGACTTGAATAGGATGTTAATGATGAGGTTAGTGATCCTCTAAATTGTTTTGAACAGGTTTGGGAGTCCCGGTGATAGTGAGGTGGCCCGGGAGGGCCTATGGCACGCGTATCGAGGCGCTCGGTTAAACGGTCTGTGAGTGGACATTGGTTTCATAAATTCGATGCATGCATAACTGTTTTATGATTGTTATAATTATGATTAAATGATTTACTTTGGATATCGGTGAATTTAAAATGATTTCACGCATTTCGAGGTGAATTACGTATTTGCACGTAAACCGAGATTTTCTGGATTTTCACCGATTTCCATAAATGTGGTTGAATATGATTTCATGAAACGGTTACGAACTTGAATAAAGTAAAATCGGGCCAGGGGCCCAGTTGAATTATGAAATCGGGCCAGGGGCCCAGTTAACTTGTGGAATCGGGCCAGGGGCCCAGTTGATTTCTACATGTGATTGCGGGTCGGGGACCCTAAAATGGAATTGAATAAATGTTTCTGGTTTACATTTTATATATGTTCACATGCTGGAATCTATAAATGGTTTTGATGATATTTCGGTTATGGCACGTTTCACGGTATTTGGGCATGAGACCCGTTTGATGAAACGTAACGAATGGTTCGGATTTTATCTATGTATACCTATATGTTTTGCATGTGGATATCTATAAAATGTATTTGGTACTGCACTGTATAGATCCTTCCATATTATATTGTCTCCTCCGGCGAGGTACCCCGGAGAGGTCACGGACGTCTAGTACGTCCAGCGTCTATGACGCTAAGCATCGGGGATGCTGTACCCGAACGGGGTTCGGGGATTGAACTCGGAAATTGAGACCCCGAGTGGCACGCGTAGCCTTGTGATTGTGACCTTATTGACGTCAGGGACGTCAGACATCAGGGATGTCGGATTGGAGTGTATAGTGCAGCAACTAAAATTATGGTTATGGTTATTATTATATGCCTTATGGTTTATATTACTGGATTTATGAAATAACTCTTGGATTTACTTTTGGAAATTGAAAATATGCTTTGGTTTCCGGGCTAAGGCCCTATTGGTTATTTCTAAATAAATATGGGATTATTGGTTTTTGGTGCATGCATATGATTTTACTGAGGGGCATAAATGTCTTATAAATGTTTTAACAGACTCGTTTATTTTCGTCCACTCACAGCTTTGTTTTTAATGCCCTTCAGGTTGATTCCGGATACGACTGCAGTAGAGACTTGAGCATCGCACACCTCCTCCATCGATCCTTACGCACTCTGGAAGCCCGGTTGGGCAAAGGCAATCGGTTATCCCTTGTCGGACGCCTCTTGTCCGACGGGAGCACGTCACATTCCATGGTAATCCCGGGGGGATTGGGATGGGTCGTGTCAACTTTGACCGATGACCGTGACGTAGTTCGTGACGTCACGAGTTCATAGACAGGTGGCACGTTCAATTCCGACGTTCGAAGATGAAGTTATGACGTTCGGAAGTTTAGGGGCATTTTGGTAATTTTTGATAAAAGGGGTCAAAAGTTGACTTTTTGATCGGGAGGTCCGATGGCCGAGGGCCGAAGACCGTTACGTAGATAAGGACGATACGAATCCATAGACAGGCGGCACACTGAAATCGGACTTCGAACGGGAGAGTTATGGGCCACGGAAGTTCGATTTCACTATGCACGAACTTCGAGACGGGGACATTTCGGCGAAATCTGATTGGGTGGATATTTTGGTGGGCCCCATGGATGAGTGACAAGTGTCACTCATCCCATTGCTTTGATCCCCCAAAATGTGGATCTAAATAATTAAATATTATTATTTTAATTATTTTATAATTTAACCTAACAACTATTAATCCTAACCATCCATTTCAACCCTACCTTTTAATCCTCACCCTTCATCCCTCATTCTCTCATCTGATTTCATCCCCTTCATTCTTCACACACACCCGAAACCCCATAACCCAAAATCCTCCATTTTCTTCATTTTCTTCAAAAACCCAAAACACACACACACCATCACCATTCATTGCTTGTGCGAGCTGGACATGACCGTGAGGTGGTGGAAAGGGGCTGAGGAAGGCAGGCCACGGCTAGCCACGGCGGAGGACACGGCGGGGAGAGAGAAACCGTGGGTGAGTTTTCTTTCAAAAATTGAAAATTGATTTTTGTTGTGTTTTAATCGCATCTAGGGATTGGGAAATGTTCCTAGAGGCCTTAGGGTTCTTTTAGGATTGTTTTCGAAGGCTGAGGTGGCCTGTAACGGCCGTGAAGGGCGGAGGTAGTCACGGCCGCCATTGATGAACTTGGAAGGTATGGTTTTTGTGGGTGTTCTTAGTTGTTAGGGCCTTGGATCTTTAGGTTAGGTTGAGAGGAGTAGAATGGGACAAACGGGAGGAAAAATGGTGGCAGGAGCAGGGAGAACCGGCCGGGTCAAGCCGCGGGTCACGGCGACCCGGTTGCAGACGTTCGGGTCGACCCGCGGGAGGGCAGGGATGACAGGTGACGTCATCATGCTGACGTCATCATGTCAGCGATGACGTCAGCATTGTCAGATCTGACAATGTCAGCTGACATGTCAGAAAATGGGCCAATAGGAGTGCGACACGTGTCACATGTCAGTGCACAGTCAGCACTGACATGTCAGTGACGTGGCCCAATCAGGGGCTGACACGTGGCACTTACGTGGACCAGTGTCGCGATGACACGTGGCACCTGTCAGACTGCCACGTGGCACTGACAGCATAATGACGTGGACCAATGGGAGCTTGACACGTGGCACCTGTCAGAGTCTGACATGTCAGACCTGACAGCTATCAGATGATGTCATGCTGACGTCAGCGATGACGTCAGCAGGTACTGTAGCAGGCGCGTGAAGCCCACGCGCAGCCACTTCAGGCGGCGCGTGAGGGCGCGTGGCAGGGAATCTGGGGAAGGTTCCAACATACGAAATCATCTAGTCGATGTAACGAACATTTTGGGACTGGTTTCGTGTCGATCGGACACCGTCTCGAGATGTTTCGGGGCATCGGAAGGTTTAGGTTCGGGATTAAAAATAGTTAAAAATACGGGAAAATTACGGGGCTTTGGTAGGAGGTTAATTAAGTAGTTAGTAACCTTCTATTACGATTTGGACAGGTTTGGGAGTCCCGGTGACGGTGATCGGCTCGGGGAGCCGTATGGCACGCAAATCGAGGCGGCAGCTCGGACGGTCTGTGAGTGGACCTTGTTTTCTAAATTGGTGCATGCATAAATGTTTATTATATGTTTATTTACTTGTTTGATGATGCCATAGGTGCATTTGTATGTGGTTACGTATAAGCACGTATTTCGAGGTTTCGGCCTTATACGGTGCTTATACGGGTCTGTATTTCTTTATTGATTTAAATGAACTGAATTTGGATTTCAAAATGATAAACTCGGGTATGAGACCCATTTGGTTTTGTCTCGGGCATATGACCTCAGATTCTGGGCACGGTGCCCAGTTGGTGTCCTATGTTCGGGTATGAGACCCAGTCACTTTACGGTTTTGATTTCAGGGCAGGGAACCTTAAATGGATTTCCCGGTTCATGACGGTTTATGGGAACCGGCATGAACTCTTAATATGGTATCATGGTCCATGACGGTTTATGGGAACCGGCATGAACCCTTGTTGGTTATTACGGTACATGACGGTTTATGGGAACCGGCATGTTACCTGATTATGGGTATTATGGATTCATGACGGTTCAGGGGAACCGGTCATGAATGTTTATGTTATGTATATATATGTTCGTCTACCTTCCTTTACATGTTCTACTATCTCCTCCGGGGAGGGTCGTTGGCCTGGGTGGACCCCGGAGTAGTCACGGAGCACCGACTGAGTGGAGTCACCCCCCAGTTGGGTTCCTTACTCTCAGGAAGGCTATGGTTACTATTACCTCGGGTAGGGTCAGTGGTCTGCGGACATTGACCTTGACTTTGAGATGACTCGGATTGAGACCAGGGTAGCGCGCGCGTGGCTTTGGATACCGTGACAGGATTGGTTGTGTGACTTATATATATGTATGTGATGGATATATGATATATGATATGTGGTGTGTACAGGTGTGCACAGGATTTGGGCAGTGGCCCGTATGGTCGTTTTTATTGTGGTCCTTTCCACCTTAGTTTATATCTGCTTTGGGCTTAGTCCCACATATGGTTGTTTTGGATAAATGGTTTTCGAATCCATGCATGCTTTTTAGTGGAGGGTACAAATGTCTTCCTTATTAAATGTTTTTATAAACTCTTGTTTTGTCCACTCACAGTTTTTAATGTTTTGACTGCCCTTCAGGTTGACATCGGATGTGGACTGTAGCAGAGACCGAGATATCACATGCCTCCTCCGGATCCTGGCGTACTCTGATAGCCCGGGAGGGCAAAGGTCGGAAATATCCCTTGTCTGACACTTCGTGTCAGACGGGAGCAGGGTCATCCCGCACTAATCTCGGGGGGATTGGGATGGGTCCTGTCAGTAACTGTTTCATAAAATCATATTCGAACCACAATCATGGAAATCAGTGCAAATCCAGAAAATCTCGATTTACGCGCAAACCCGTAAATCGCCTCGAAATGCGTGAAACCACATAAATTCACCGATATCCAAATCAAAACATATAAAAGCAATTACCATAATCATGAAACAGTTATGCATGCATAGAATTTACCAAAACCAATGTCCACTCACAGACCATTTAACCGAGCGCCTCGATATGCGTGCCACCCGCCTTCCCGGGCCTCGTTGCTAACACCGGGACTCCCGAACCTGTCCATATCACATTAGAGGGTTACTAACCTCCACAATAACATCCTAATCATGTCCCGTAATTTTCCCGAATTTTTAAGTATTTTTCAAACCGACTTAAAACCTTCGGACATTCCGAACAATGTCGAAACGGGGTCCGATCGACACGAAACCAACGCTAAAATGTCCGCTACATTGCGTAGATTATTTCCCATGTTGGACACTTCCCCATTGGACTCCCCACACGCCCCCACGCGCCGCCGCAAGCGGCTGCGCGTGAAGCCCACTCGCCGCTACAGTGTCATCGTCTATCTCTGGTGAACCCGATTCACCAGGTTTAGACCGGCGTTCACGGTTCTCTGGTTATTCTAGGTGGTTTTCAGTCCTAATTAGTCCATTAGATTCGTCCAATCATAATCTATTGATTTACCTAATTGAATCACGAAGATTGAGCCCGTTTCTACCCTCCCAAACTTCGAATTTACAGCCCGTCAAAGCCCTGTTTCGACTCTCAGCCACCAGAGTTTCCCCCCATCACTGCACCACAACCACAAGGTTCCTAGGGACCCAAGGAGTCCAACCGAACCGACAGAAACCTTCGACTTACGCCCAAACCTCACGACTTAACGATTGAACCAAAATGGTAAAACAGAGCACCCAGAGGGAAATGAGGATTACCTGCCTGCCGTCCGCCACAGTGCTCTCCGCCGCATCCTACTGGGTTCCAGAGCCGTCCTAGCCTCCCCTCGGACCAATATGGTTCCACTCGATTACTCCTGGCTGCACCACCCAGTCAACACCTCTCGGTTTTTCCTGAGAGCATACCCACACACAGAGGCTTGCCCTCACACGATACTCAGCCAACGTCACTCACCAGTCTGCCTGGCCGCTCACCCTTGATCGCAGAATCACATAGAACTCTCACAGACACGCAAGGGAGATCAATTGCTCACGGTTCCCATCTATCTGTTTTCCAGTTCAGACACAGTCCGCCAACGCTCCAAATCTCTCACTCAGTCCTTACCCAAAGTAAATCCCCTCAGCTCACAACTCAGCTAAACACACAATGAGGACGACAACTCGTGGGAACAATCTCAGACCCACTGGGAATTTGCTTCCCGCAAACTGAACCTCACCGGAATTTGAAACCACATGTGCACTGTGCACGACTAATCCTCCCAGTTCCACTCAACCACGATCCCACTTCCTCAATCCTATTTAACAATTAATGGACACATTAAACCATACCCCACTTCAATTTCAAGGTTAAACAATGCCCCCGGGCACTGGTCGTGTTTCCCCATTCACGGTGCTACAGTGCCCGTGCAAGCAGCCCCCGTGAAATTACCATTCTGCCCTTGTGCAGAAAACTACCAAAATGCCCATCACGCATCCAGACCCGTAACTCGGTCATACGGACTCCGATTGGTGCGTACCGCCTGTCTACGAACTCAGGCCATCGAGACCTTCCTAAAGGTCCTCGGTCCTCGGCCATCGGACCACCCGATCAAAAAGTCAACATTTCCCCTTATTTCGACTAAATTACGAAAGTGCCCTTGAACTTCCGTACATCATAACTTCCACCACGAAGTCGGAATCGAACGTGCCACCTGTCTATGAACTCGTGACGTCCCAACCTACGTCACGGGCATTGGTCAAAGTCCATTTGACCGTCCGAATAAAAGTCAACGTTTTGCCCACGACCAGGGGCAAAACGGTCATTTTGCGCCGTTCGTCCGAGTTCGCCCAACTAATCACCGATTAACCCTGCTAATCATGATTAGTCCGTAATCTAATCCCGAATTCCGAGACGGGTCGTTACATAGGAAACCTCCAGAACTACACTTACCACCATTTGAGTCAATCTTCAACCTCAAGTACTAGTCATAATAAGTAACAACACTACACATAGGCTAACTTGGGAACTGCACATAACACCATACGAGCCCAGTCCGATAACTACACTAAGCACCATTAAAACTATAATAGTGTCCCCTGGTAACTGCACGAAGCACCATCGGGGTCAAGTTTGAGAACTGCACGTAGCACCATCCAGACTCTAATAGTATCCTCTAGAAACTGCACGTAGTATCATCCGAGCCATGTCCAGGAACTACACTCACGCACCATTTGGAGATGTTTAAGAACTCATCACATTCGAGTTTTATAGCCCCAAGATCAGCGGAGCTGAACTTCAGAGTTCTGAAAGCCGACCATATTCGAGGATGGTTGGTGATAGGACCAAACCCGGGAAAACCGTGTACAACACACCTAAGTCCTGCTCCCGTCTGACAAGCAATCTAAAAAAAGCCAAACATACTCTCCAAACCTTATCAGACAAGGGATACTTACCAACACTCTCGTGCGACGACCCTGAAGGGTTTCAAAACCAAGGAAAATGTGTGAGTGGATGAAAACAAAGGTTTATAAAAACATATTATTCACAACATGTCATTAACCCTTCGTTTAATAAAGTTATGCATGCATCGAGTTTACAATTAAAACATCGAATTCGACATACGTGCAGTAACAAGAAAACTAGTAACTTTATAAACATTACTAACATGAAACTATATCAAAACATCATTGCAAATACGACTAGGCCAAAAGCATAGACTCAACAATATAGAAAGCCAATCCTATCACTATATCAACAATGACATAACTAGACCAGTGCATAAGCATACCAACCACACAGCACCAGCCATATCGAAATAACCAACATACCGAACCATCCTATCATATCAATCGACCCTACCTCGATGTCTGCTGCTGAATAGTCAAATCAAATGTGCACTACCGATATACTAATATCACTAGGGAACTACACAACATTACTTTGACGACCGAGTGTGGACCTATAACGACCCGTCCTGAAAATCAGGATTAGATTAGTACTTAATGACAGATTAGTGGAATTAATAAGTGATTAGTTGGGTACTTTCGGATAGACGATGCGAAATGACAATTTTGCCCCTAGAATGGGCAAAATGTTGACTTTTAGTTCAGACGGTCGAGCAGACGTTGGCCGATGACTGTGACGTAGTTCGGGGCGTCACGAGTCCGTAGATAGGTGGCACGTCTGATTCCAACATTCGAGAAAGAAGTTATGATGTTCATAAGTTCGGGGGTATTTTGGTAAATTGGTTGAAAATGTGCAAACTGTTAACTTTTCATACGACATGAATTTTTCACGCATTTCGAGGACCATTAGGTAGGTCTCGATCCCCTGAGTACAATGACAGGTGGCAAGCTATCATCGGACGTCGGCTAGTTCGAGTTTTGGTCTAAACATTTTAGGGGCAAAATGGTAATTTGTGAAACAATGGTAAAATTGTCATTTGGAGGCATTGGGTTATGTGCCCAGTAGAATTGGGACACTTGGCTACCTTGGGATGGTTGTTTAATGAGATTGGAACACTTGTCCCATCTCTAGAGGTCTGTGGAACCTTTCTCAGCCGACTTAAATGTTTTTTTTTAAATTGGGAGAATGGTTGCACGGTTTGGCGGTGAGAGAAAAACAGAGGGACTATGTGACTTTGAGAAATCAACCCCAGACAGCCCCTCAAACCTTGTCCTTTGGCCATGTTTTATGAGTGAAACAAAGAAATGAGCTGGTGAGGAGGCTAGTGGCGCCACCGTGGTGAGTGGTCGTGGACGGTGGCCTTAAATCCTTGAGGCAAGAATGAAAACAGGGGACCTTTTTCACTTCAAACATTGGGAAAATGTGGTCTTTTGAGCCTGGGTTCTGAATGAAAATGAAAGCCAAGGTCGAAACGAGATTAGTAGTGGCCACGACGGAGGACGACGGTGGAGGTAAGGTTGTTTTCCCGTGAAATGTTATTTGAATTCGAAAATGGTAAATCATGAATTCATGGCCATTGATGAGTTTTAATATTTGGAAATGAGCTCTGGAGGTCAATGGAGTCGAGAAATGGAGGCCAGAACCAGAGAATGAAGGTTCACGGTTTGATCAAAGGTTTGGCAGGTAATTTCTCGACGTAAACCTCGTGTTTTCAATAGCTAGATCAATTAGTTAGGTTAAGACGAAGCTATTGGGACAAATAGGAGTGAAAAAGATGGAAAAACAAGGGAGAACCGTGATCGCTGGTTCGGCTGGACCAGCCTGAACCAATCCGGTCTGGACCGGGTTCGACTGAGGTTGAAGATTAACAATAACCATACGTGAAGCCCATGCGCAGCCCCTTTGGGCGGCGCATGTGGGCACGTGGGCATGAGGTTGATGTAACGAACATTTTGGGACTGGTTTCGAGTCTATCGGACATCGTCTCGATATGTTTCGGGATGTCCGAAGATTTAAAGGGAAGTTTAAAAATAGTTAAAAATTCGAGAGAATTACGGGGTTTTAGTAGAAGCATTATGAAGTAGTTAGTGACCTTATTGTGGGATTTGGACAGGTTCGGGAAAGCCAGTGATAGTGGATTAGCCGGGAAAGCGTAAGTACACGCGTATCGAGGCCGCGACGTAAACAGTCTGTGAGTGGATTTTGTTTTCTAACTTATGATGCATGCATAACTATTTTATATTCGTGATTTCTATGTTTATGATTCTGATATCTATGATTTACGTTTTTGTACATATTTCGAGATATTTACGTAACTGCATGTTTTAGGATATATGGATTTATGCTTTGATTTAATAATGATTTTGATACTATGATTTTGGGATTTGAAGTGTGATTTGATTTCAAGGATTTATAAATGGATTTTGAAAAAGTGATTTCGATAAACGAGATTTTGGGTTTTGGAATCAGATTTCAGAAATACGATTCGGGATTCGGTTTTGGAACTTGAAAAGTGGATTTCTGGATTTGGATTTGGAATGATGATTCGGGATGCAGACTTGGCTTCAGAATGATGATTTCGGATTCAGGTTTGGAAATGGATTATGGATTTGATAAAATGGTTTTTAATTGGATTTGTTGGATCTGGTATTGGGTTTAAAGATCCGGATATGATATGTGACGAGGGCGGGCCCGGATATGTGATTGGGTTTAAAGACCCAGATTGAGTTTAAAGACTCGGGAGTTTAAAGACTCGAATATTTTGATTTCCCCTGAAGGCCTATTGAGTTTAAAGACGCGGGAGTTTAAAGACTCGGATTATGGATAAGGCCTGGTTGAGTTTAAAGACTCAGATTGATATTGAGTTTAATGACTCGGATAGATCCAGCAGGTTCGATTGTTTGAAATGGGTTTCAAAAGTGTTTTCAAATATGTTTGAATTTCGGTGATGACTTGATGGTTTTCAATAATAAAGGTATTCAAATGGTTTCCAGATGGTTTGGGCTGAGGCCCGGGATGTGAGGAAATGAAATGATTTCATAAATGGTTCTTTTAGCTTGAATATGAAGTGGTTTTATGAAATGGGTTTTATATGCATGCATTGGTTTTTAAATAGAGGGTATAAATGTCTTTTCTTATGAACTGTTTTATAAACTTATTATTTGTTTTGTCCATTCACAGTCTTTTTATGTTTTTCGATACCCTCCAGGTTTGATGCGGTGCAGGCTGTTGTTAGAAAGACGGAGACATCACACACGCAATCCACAGTAAGGTCTGCGCACTCTGGGACATCAGAAGGTGGTCTTGGTACTTTGGTTTGGTATCCATTGTCCAGCTTACATGTTACCGAGAGGTTGGAAGACGGTTTAGCCTACGTGTCACACGTAAGTTAGATGAGAGCATGATTTATCCCTTAATCTTGGGAGATTGAGGGTGGGTCGTGTCAGGATCGGCTCAGGAATTACGATGCATTACCTCGACGTTTGAGTCACCATCTCAGTCTCAGGAACTATGAAGCATTACCTCGACGTCTAAGACTGCTCACAAGTTTCGGGGACTACAGAGCATTACCTCGACGTCTAAGACTACTCACAAGTCTCGGGGACTATAGAGCATTACCTCGACGTCTAAGACTGCTCACAAGTTTCGGGGACTACAGAGCATTACCTCGACGTCTAAGACTACTCACAAGTCTCGGGGACTATAGAGCATTACCTCGACGTCCAGGACTACCTATCACAATATCGGCATCTCAAGGAGGGCATCAACCACATCACCACATATCACAATCACAACATCACAATCATCACACATCACCTCAAAGGTCTCAAATACCGAGGAACCACAAATCCACATCAAAAGTAACTCAAATCATCTTCCAATATCTCGAGCCTAAGCACCAAAACCATAACTCAATCAAACCTCGTAAAATGAACTATTAAAATATTCAATAAAATCGCATAAAATTCCTAAACATCAATCATCCAAAATCACATAAATATATCATAATATGTATAAAACTGTTTCCCAAAACTCAATAATGACCCAGAGTATGATAAACCCAATTTCCTAGCAAAATATGTCAAATTGAAATTTTCGTAAATTCAGCAAATCCCCATAAAAACCATATAAAATCCAATTGATTCAACACTAACAAAATCACATGTCATAATCATATTCAACTCAAGTCCACAATCAAAACGATATTCAAAAATAGGACATACGAAAAATCTCGTAAATCGTGCAATATATTAATAAAATATTCATAAATTATCGAGAATCATATAATAATTCCAATCACCCAAATATCATTAATGACATATCGAAACATATTTAAAACACATAAATAGGCATGCATAGGGTTTAATGAAAATGAAATTCCACTCACACGTAATTTTTACGGTACCAAACTAAATCGTACATTTTTCCGTAGAATCCAAGAACATCAATTCCAACCAAAAATCATTTCTAAGGGTCACTATCACCTTAATTAACTCACTATTTAATCCCATAATTTTTTGGGATTTTTAAACGAATTAAAACGAATCCTAAACATTCAGACAACCAAAACTATCCCGAGACGATGTCTGATCGCCTCGGAAATTATACCCTTGGACTTGTAACATCGAAAGGATGAACTTTAGTGTTGACCGAATTTCGAGGAGGATCACTACACGCCCTCACGTGCCTAACTTCTCCTCTGTTTGTAAAACTCACGCACGCACTGTTCATTCACCCTCAACCTCGCGACAGACCCAGTTTACTGTAAACTAGGTTGTCCTGACCCGCGACACGACCCGGTGCAAACTCAGCCATTCTTGCTCTATTTTTCACGCTTTAACCACCCTTATTCATCTCATAAGTCATATAATAAGATCTATAATCTTAAAATCACAAAAACAAAGTACCTTAGCCTCATCTGAAATCCTAAATTCCACCTCTGTTTACCTTCGCTGTTTCCAGTCGTCTAGCGGCTCCAATGACAGGACCCGCCCCGATCCCACAGGGACCACAAGGGGACGTGCCCTGCTCCCGTCTGACACCCAATAATTCATACCAATTTTAACCTCAAAACATCAAATGCATAAATAACCAAATTAAAGTCATACATCAAATCCGAATTAAACAGATGTCAGACAAGGGATGAAATCCAAAATTACAAGTTGCGAGCACGACTCTAAAATAAACCTGCGGGTAAACCACCCAACAGGGTTCAGGTACGCAGAAGTAGATCTATGCCTCAGCCTCAGGTTCCTCCTCCTCCTCAGTATCACGACCTGGAGGGGTTACCAAAACATTAAGGGTGAGTGGACCGAAACTCAAGTTTATAAAATCATTTGATAAGTAAAACATATAATTTACCCCTCCGTTTTCCAAACATGCGTGCAACCGAATTTAAAACCATCAATCATATAATATAAACCATAAGGCATATAATAAAACCATAAACATAATTTTAGCCACTGCACTATACACTCCAATCCCGACATCCTCGATGTCTGACGTCCCTGACGTCAATAAGGTCACAATCACAAGGCTACGCGTGCCACTCGGGTCTCAATTTCCGAGTTCAATCCCCGAATCCCGTTCGGGTACAGCATCCCTGATGCTTAGCGTCCTAGACGCTAGACGTACTAGACGTCCGTGACCTCTCTGGGGTACCTCATCCGGAGGAGACAATATAATATGCAAGGATCTATACAGTGCAGTACCAAATACATTTTATTGATATCCACATGCAAAACATATATATATATATATATACATAGATAAAATCCAACCAATCTTTAAGTTTCATCAGACGGGTCTCAAGCCCAAATACCGTGAAACGTGCCATAACCATAATTTCCAACTCATCAAAACCATTATTTTTTTTTAGCATGTGAATATGTATAATACACCAGAAAACATTTATGCACGCAAGGGTTTAAGAAAACGGCCCACTCACAGTACAATCCTGCTGAAAATCGAATGTATACCCTCGTTCTGGTACAACTGTACAATTCCTGTCATGTCCAAAGTATACGTGAAGGTCAATACAAACCCCTAATATTTAACCATGAAACCCTAGACTGAAAACCGGCCCGGAAAAGTCGCCCGAACGCGCTTCCCAATGAAACATACCTCGTTTTGACCAACATAACGATCTCCGATCGACCCGAAACCACTGCCATTGGATCCGGATCGTCGAAACCTAAAGAATGTTGGTGGTCCCACCAAAAGTACTGTTCACACGTGCCCCCACGCGCCTGGTCAACCCTCTGGTCAACAGTGCTACAATACTGCTGACGTCATCATGACGTCATCACTGACAGTGTCAGAGGACACGTGTCAGCAGTCCATTGGTCCCTGGTCTGACTGATTTCTGACATGATGACGTCATCATGATGTCACTGCTGACGTCAGCATGATGACGTCATCAGTTACAGTAACCGGGTCTGAGAACCGGGTCACCACAGACCCACGGTTCGACCCGATCAGTTCTCATCAACCCGACCACTATTTCTGATGGGATTTGTTCCTAAGAACTCGTCACAATGTGTTCTATGGTTCTGTGGACTCAAAACTAGTTTCTAGGTTCAAAAATCTACCTGAAAATCGACAGGAAACCGGCTGCCGGCTCTGGTTCGTCTTCTCCAGCGAGTCGTCAAGCTTCCAGCCGCGAACCTTGGTTCAAATTGGTCGTCTGGGTCCCTCAAGTGTGTCTTAGAAGCAACCAAACAAATTCAACGTAAAAAACGGTCGTTTCGAAGCAGGGAAGAAAATCGGGTCTCTCGGATTTTTCGACTTACCGCCGCCGTGTCGCCGCCGTACGTCGTCCAGTCCAGCTCTGGGTCGTCCTGCCGTCACAGTGAACCTAATCGTACGTTGGTTCGGGTCCAGGTGTGAAGGTTTGGATGGTGGGATGGTTTGGGTTGTTCGGGTTCCTTCTCGGGTCTGGGAGGATTCCCGACCGTGCAGGGTGGCTGTGGGGTGGTGGCCGTCGTCTGAGGGTGGTTGTTGGCTGCCTGGTGTTGTCGTGGGTGTGAGGTTGAGTGGTGAGGTGTTGGTGAGTTTGTTCCAAGAGTTAACCGTGTTAAGCGGTTTGAGAGAATGAAAATGTAAGTGTGAGGAAGTGAGATCCTTTGGTTTTTAAACAGATGGAGTGGATGAAATCAAGGGCTAGGATTCCATTAGATCTAAGATTCAATGGTGAGGATTTGAGGAGAGGAAATCAATTAGTTAATCTAATGGCCAACATAGATCCTTGTTTTAGGGAGTGTGGGGATGAGTGACACTTGTCACTCATCCAAGGGTCCAGATTGATTTGATTAAAGTAATCAGATCCTATTATTATAATATTATTTTAATCCGGTTCTATGTTAGTTCGGTTAATCGCGCTTACTTCCGTGACCATAACTTCCTCGTACGAAGTCCGATTTCGGCGTGCCGCCTGTCTACGGACTCAGGATGTCGAGACCTACCTAACGGTCCTTGAGTCATGTGAAAATTAGTTGTCAAACAAAAAGTCAACATTTTCGCCCTAATCGTCCAAATTACGGTAATGCCCCTGAACTTCCGATAGCCATAACTTTTTCCCTGATCATCCGAATTGGGCGTGCCACCTGGCTATGGACTCGTGACGTCCCGAACTACGTCATGGTCATTGGTCAAAGTCCATTGGACCCACCAATCAAAAAGTCAACAATTTGCCATACCATTCACAAGGGTAAAAACGTCAATTCATACATTAAATTACAATATTAAGATCCTCGAATTTCCGGGGTGTTACATCTAACCTCTCTGTTTATGGGCTCAACCTGATCGCAAAGTTCCCAGAAAAACATTAGAATCGATATTTATCAACCATCAGACCTTAACTAAGAACTCAAAATAAGAACCTGTCAAGGGAGGTTCCAGGTTCACGGGTTCAGGTATTTCTCAACTCTGAAACACCACCATGACACTCGACTCCCCCTCATGATCACCTTTCCTCAATCTCTCTTTCATTTCCAAGCCTTTTGCCCTTCTCATCCCTCTGTTTTCCTCTCGACTCACCTTTAAACATGGCTTCGGCCATGTTCCACCGAAAACCAACCCAGCACACACACGTTTATAGGCAGGGAGATAGTTAATTGAGGGGAGAAAGATCAGAAGCTTCCAGCACTGGACACTTTTACACCTCCTATTAGATCCTAATGCACAATGACCAAATTACCCTTCATGTACAAATTACTAAAATGCCCCTAGGGTTTCTTGACCCAAAACAATCTCAAACAATCTCCTTTTTTGGAATGCTGCCTAGTAACGAACTCAGGATCTCGAGACCTTCGTAATGGCATTCTCAGAATCGCAAAAAAATCGTCTCAATCAAAAAGTTAATATTTTAACTTTAATCAAAGTCAACTCTTTGACTTTGACCAAAAAAGTCAACATTTGACTTCTAGGGGTAAAATTGTCCAATTCATCCAACTTTTTTGATTTTACCCTCGTTCACGATCCAGGTCGTTACAATTGGCAACATAAAACAATTCATAAACTGGAACATTCATTTAGCACAATCTTTGACTCAAAACCAAGTCAAAGTACATTCAAACCCGGGCTAAGCCTAAAACACTTATTCCACAAATACCGTAAAACGTGTAACAATCCAGACCTTCAACGAGGGTAAAATTAGAAAATTTGGATGAAATGGACCATTTTGCCCATGGAAGTCAAAGGGTGACTTTTTGCTCAAAGTCAAAGGGTGACTTTTTGGTCAAAGTCAAAGGTTGACTTTTTGGTCAAAGTCAAAGGGTGACTTTTTGGTCAAAATCAAAGGGTTGACTTTGACTTACCAAGATAAAATGTTGACTTTTTGACCAAGACAATTTTTGGTGATTTCGTAAACGTCGTTACGAAGGTCTCGGCTTCTCGAGTACGCTAACAAGCGACATGCCAAAAATGGAGATTGGACAATTTTGTCCCCGGGTTAGACCATTAGAGGGGCATTTTGGTAATTTAGTTGTAAGGCTATTTTAGTCATTTCTTCTAATATTTTTCCATGTATGGCTGAGATGGTGACAAGTGTCACCTATCTCTTAGGGGACTGTGCACCGACATAGTGCTTTGGTGTGTGTATCAATTGTCTAGAGGGTTATTTGGTGGTTTTATGTGTGGAAGGTTTCGGCTGAGAGACAGGGAGAGATTGAAACAGACAAGAAGTACCCAGAAGGAAAGAAAAGAAAAGAGAGTGAGGGAGAGGAAGGAAGATGGGACTATCTAGGTTTTATTGGGACTTTGAACTTGAAGAACTCATCCACGGCCGCGACAGTTTCACCATGGTTATGATGGTTTGATGCTGGTATGATGGGTGGTAGCTCGAACTATAGGTTCTAACAATTTTAGTGAGTCTCTAAAGTCATGAAAAGCTTGAAAACATGAAGGTGGAGAATAGAGGACAGTAGCAGAAGTTCTACAATTTCTGGCCGAGAATGAAGGTAAGACGTCTCGACCGTTTCGTTGGTTTTTCATTATGGGAAGTCGGGTAACATGGATGAACAGTACTTGAGCCTTTGTTACTGTAGCTGGAGCGTGAATCCCACGCGCAGCCACTTTAGGCGGCCCGTGAGGGCGCATAGTGCATGTTCTTCGGTTGGTGTGCAATATGAAAGTTTAAGTATTCGATGTTACGAATCTAACATTACAATTTTGAGTCGATCAGACACCGTTTCGGGGTAATTTTGAGTGTCCGAAGGTTTAGTGATAGGTGACAGGACCCACCCCGATTATCGCCTCGATAATCGGGAAGCATCCTGCTCCCGTCTGACAATCGAATCCAAAAGACCGGAAACTAATTAATATTACGACCCATTGTCAGACCAGGGAGATTAAACAAAATACATCCGACTGGACGTCAAGTCCACAGTTTCACAGAGCATAATAATACAAAACAGGTTAAGGAACAAACCTTACTCTGTGAACTAACTACTCCGCAACGGAAAACTTTATGCCTCCGCCTCTGCCTCGGCGCTTGCCCCCGCGCTTGTACCCACGACCTGGAGGGAATTTAAAACAACAAAGTGTGAGTGGACCGAAACATAAGTTTTACAGAAAACAGTTTTTCCGAAATCGGGTTCGCCCTCCAGTTTTGTAACACGCATGCATAACCGAATATTCAGAAATCGCGTATTAAACCTTTGAAAACTCTTTTTCCGAAAACACATGAAAAACATTACAGAAAATCGTCATAACTCATGTGAAACCATTTAATATTACCAGATTCCAGAACTATCATTTTGAAACATCAATTGCACAAATCAAGAAAAAAAAATGTATCAATAATCACAATTAAGCCGTTGGATCCATCCGAGTCTTTAAACTAAATATTAGGCCTTCCCGGGATATCAACGAGTCTTTAAACTCAAAACATGATTAGTAGGCCTCGGGGGTATCACAATCATCGAGTCTTTAAACTCACGAGTCTTTAAACTCAATCTGGGTCCTTAACCCAATTTTCGGGCCCGCCCCCGTCATCAACAAACCGGGTCTTTAAACCCAAAACCAGATCCAACAATCAACCGGGTCTTTAAACCCAAAACCGTTTTTAAAACACAATAAACCAGGATTCATCACAAATCGTTTTCCGACATCATTCCGAAATCATATCACATCATAGTAGGACTTATGTCCGAATTCACATGCAAATTCCAACACATGCAATTTTCGAAAATCACTTCACAATTATGATCAAAACATCATAAATCCGTAACATGCATAATCATATCCAGATACTTCATCAAAATCATCACGCATGCATAAGCAAAAACCGTAACCTCGAAATGCGTGAAATACGATAAATATCTCGAAAAGCGTGAAAACACGTAAAACCGATATATCATATCACCATCGTAAAATCATATGTAAAACCATAAGATAAACAAGAAAAATAGTCATGCATGCCCAGCTTAGAAATCAAAAAGTCCACTCACAGTCTTAGGACGCGTCAATCACGTCCCACGCGCTCCTCCGTAGCTTCGGAAGTGTCCGGGCCTGTAAAAACGTACAAGAGGGTTACAAACATACTCAAATAGCTCGCATGATTTTTCCCTAATTTTCTCGGATTTTTCAGCGAAATTAAACTTAGAGACTTAACCTTCCGGACTCCCGAAATTATCCCGAACGACTCCTGAACAACTCGAATCCTAAAGGTAAAATGTTAATTAGACTGAAAGGAAAAATTTCTATGTTGATCGTGATCGGAGTTAACATCGCACGCGCCATCACGTGCCGCCCAAAGTGGCTGCGCGTGAAGGCCACGCGCCAAGCTACAGTGTCTTCGTTCTTACCCGGATAGACTGATAAACGGGTCTATTACCCGCGACTCAACCCGACCAGTTCAAGCTCAATTCTCAATCAATTCCTCTCGTTTTTGATCCTATTATCTTCTCTAATCCGTTAATTTTAGGTCTGTGTTGATGATCAATGTCGACAAACACCTAGTCGACCCAACTCAAGCTCGAACAGTCGAACAAGTCGACTTCTGGAACTCACCCAAACTAACTCCATTCTCAAATTAATTTCACCAGTAGCTTAAGGGGACCTATACGAACACAATAGCACAAACAATTAAACTCGCCGTTACCTGGAAGTCTTCGTCCTCAAGCTCGAAAATTCTCAGAACCAGGGAGCTCAGTTCTTGGCCAATTCGTGAGTGACGTCCTTCGAAATCGATGTGGTTGGTTTCCTTTTGCTCCCAGAAGACTAGAACGGCCCTTAGTTTAGCTCGAATGTCCCCACAATTTGATCTTAAATTTTCCCTCCAACTGGTTTTTCCTTCGAATTGGAACTTGGGTTCTTGGGCAATCCGTGCTCGAAACCTTTTAGTTCTTGCACGGTCGAGATTCAATCACTCCCAGAAAACTCCCTACGTGTTTAAATTTGTCTCTCAAGCCGTAGAAATCGAATTCAGAGTTTTCCCCCCAAAAACCCGAACATGGTTCTTCACGGTTTCTCTCAGTCTCACCTTCACACTGATGCACAAAAATGACCCAAATGAATTCTCTAACTCGGTTAATCGATCAATGCGGCAAGCAACCCGTGGGAGGCACTCTGAATCTCTCTGGAAAATGTTTCCCGCACACAGAGCCCACGGCCATTTTTAAAACTCCCCGTGCACTGAAGCTCTGCACAGCCACGATGGGGTGCTTCCAATACCTCAATTTCCATAAACAATCCCACCGTCCAGTCCACTACAGCTTAAACAATTGGATCGTGAAAAACCACCACGCACGGTGGTGCAGTAGCCAGACTCCCACGGCTGCACACTCTGTTTTTCACGGTGGTGAATAGTATCCCATGTAAAAAGACCAAAATGCCCCTCTGAGCAATAATTACCAAATTGCCCTCCAACTTCCGTGACCCGTATCTCGGTCATCCGACGTCCGTTTCACGCGTGCCGCCTGTCGTCGTACTCAGGGCGTCGAGACGAACATAACGGTCTTCGAGTCAAATGAGTATCAATTGTCAAACAAAAAGTCAACTCTTTCCCTTTATAACGTCCAATTTACGATAATGCCCCCTGAACTTCCGAACATCATAACTTTCACCTCGGGCGTCCGAATCGGACGTGCCACCAGTCTATGAACTCGTAACGTCCCGAACTACGTCACGGTCATCGCTCAACATCCGTTCGACCTCCCAATCAAAAAGTCAACACATTGACCACACAAATCACAGGGGTAAAAACGTCATTTTATTCAATATTTTACAATATTACATTTTCAGAATGTCTGGGGCGTTACAATAGGACTTGTCCCAAATCCCCCGGGATTAACGTGGGACGTGCCTGCTCCCTTTTGACGTGAAGTGTCAGACCAGAGATAATTTCATCCTTAGCCCAACCGAGACTACCAGGGGGTGCCAGGATCTGGAGGAGGAGTGTGATGTCTCAATCTCTGCTACAGCCCGCATCCGCGATCAACCTGAAAGGCATTCAAAAACATCCAAAGTCGTGAGTGGAAAAAACAAAAATTTTAATAAAAACAGTACACCAGAAGAAGATTTATGCCCTTCACTAAAAACATACATGCATTCGAAAACCATTTATCAAAACATTCATAAAACCATTAGGGCTTTGGCCCAAAAACCGTAAATGAAACCATTACGGGAACTCAACCCAAAACCAATACACATGGGACTCAGCCCAAATCACATCACCTGGGTCTCAGCCCAAAATCAATATCGTTGGGTCTCAGCCCAAAACCATATTCAAATCATAGAACACGGGGTCTCCGCCCCAAAAACACTTTCTAAAACATAGAACATGGGGTCTCCGCCCCAAACCATTTCCAAAACATCGAATATGGGGTTTCCGCCCCAAACCACTTTCCATAAAACCTCATACGTATATCCATATACATATAACTCATCCTCGACATTTCCGAGAAGATGCCAACTCGGGGCAGACAACCCCTAGGGAACACATCCCCGATATATGTCACGATTCATCTTTATATAAGTGTGCACACTACTCGGGATCTCACTCCGAGTCTACCTCCAGGAATTCTTCATCTAGGAGGCTCTATCTCCGGATCTAGTCCGAGCTCTATCTCCTGATTTAATCCGAGTATCTCTCTGGAATCTGGTTCGGGACCACAACATAACCCCCACTCCTGGAATGGGCTCCCTTTGGGGATACTCATTCCTGGTAGTGGATCGTGACTCTCTAGGTCGACGATTGGAGGAGACCAAATAACTCAAGTCGGAGGGTTTATATATTTCAAGTACTTTCTTTCTCAAAACATATTTTAACTGGGTCTCATACCCGATTCATCTCAACAGGATTCCTCGAATCCGATTCAAATCCACTTTCACAAGCCTCGGCCTAAATCCACAATTCAACAGGGTCTCATGCCCGAATTCTCATTTCATAAACCGAACTGGGACTTAAGCCCGATTTAACAATCCAACGGGGTCTCAAGCTCGATTTCACAATCAATAGGGCCTTAAGCCCGATACCACAATAACGGGGCCTCAAGCCCGATTTCAGAACTTACGGGGCCTTCAGCCCGATACCATAAATCAACGGGGCTTCGAGCCCGATTTCACAATCAATGGGGCCTTAAGCCCAATACCACAGTTAAAGGGGCCTCAAACCAGATTTTACAGCCAACTAGGCCTCAAGCTCGAATTCGTAAACCAACGGGGCCCTCAGCCCGATCGTATAACTCAAATGGGCCTCCAGCCCGATTACTCATAAAATCAAATGGACTCTAAGTCCGAGGGTTTCCAATAAAATGGGTCTCATGCCTGATTTCATATTTCTAAATCCAAAACCCATTCAATAAATCGTCATTGAAAACACAGTACGCAAAGGTACGACATAAAGCCGAAAATCTCGAAAAACGTGCAAATATGTCGATCCTAAGGTACCACAAACAAATGCACTCATGGCATCACAAAACATGTTCTAAAACAATTATAAAACATTTATGCATGCATCAGTTTAGAAAGAATTGTCTACTCACAAACCATCTGAAGCCACGCCTCGATACGCGCGTCATAAGCCTCTCTCGGGCCAATGGTCGCCTCTGGGGTTCCCGAACCTGTCCAAATTAATTTAGAGGGTTACTAACTACTTAAATAACCCTTCACTAAATCCCCGTAATTTTTCGATGAAATGAAGGGTGCGGGTTGGTGGATGGTGGATGAAATAGAAAAGAGATGAACGATGCATGTATGTGGGAAGGTGGGCAATGGATGAGTGACACTTGACAGGACCCACCCCGATTATCACCCCGATAACCGAGGTGAACCCTGCTCCCGTCTGACAACCCAACATAAAAGATCGAAACGACCTCACAAAAACCCACAATTTACATTGCCTGACCAGGGAGAATTCAAAATCCAACAAGTCAACAGCTATACAGAGCATAGTCCAAAACAAGGAAAACAGAAATCCTACGAAAGTTGACTACACGCACAACAGAAAAGTTCGTAACGGAAAACTCCGGTAAAACTCCGGGATAACTCTATGCATCTGACTCTGCCTCAACGTCAACCCCAGTGCTATCACCATGACCTGGAGGGCAGTTAAAACCAGAAAAGTGTGAGTGGACTAAAAATAAATAGAAGTTTCAAAAACAGTTTCATAAGCAAACCAGGGTTTTGCCCTCCGTTTTGAAAACATGCATGCATAACCCAATATCTGAAAACAGTAATAATCATCATTGAAACAGTATCACAAAACATCAATTACCAATGTCATCATCCAATCAAACCTGCTGGATCTATCCGAGTTTTTAAACTCCCGAGTCTTTAAACTCAATCCAGGCCTCAATATAATCCGATTCTTTAAACTCCCGAGTCTTTAAACTCAATAGGCCTACGGGGGAAATATCAATATATCTGAGTCTTTAAACTCAATCCGGGTCTTTAAACCCAATCCGGGCCCGTCCCCCGTCAATCATAATCCGGGTCTTTAAACCCAATAACCAGATCTAGCAAATCCAATCCAAAACCGTTTGAAACCCATTTCTAAATCTATATCCAAACCCGAATTCGAAATCACTATCCTGAAGCCATTCCGGTGTTCAGAACCGTCATTCCGAACCCAAATCTAGAAATCCCCTTTTCCCAGCTTTAAAACCAAATCTCGCTTTCTGAAATCTGATTCTAAAACCGAAAACCTTGTTTATCGAATCATGTCTCAAAATCCATTTATAATCATTGAAAACCAGTTATACATTGAAATCCCAAAAGCATAGCATCAAAATCAAAATCAAAGTATTTCTCGTAAAACGTGTCGAAATACGTAAACATCTCGAACAACGTGCCATTATGTAAAACAGATATAGAAGAATCAATAATCATGAAATCATAATTAAAACCAATATAACAAGTAGATAAAAATAGTTATGCATGCTCGGTTAGAAAGAAAGAGTCCACTCACAGCTCCCGGGCACGTCACTCGCATCCCGTAAGTTCCTCGGTTGCCTCGGGGATTGTCCAACCTGTCACAAGTCACCAAAACGAGTCACTAACACTTCAATTAGGCTTATCCTATTTTTCCCAATTTTTTCTGAATTTTAAACGTAATTAAACGGAACCCTAAACCTTCGAACACCCGAAACTAACCCGAAACGATGTCTGATCGTCTCGAAACTTGTCCTAAACGGTTCGTTACAACAATTAGAATGAAAAACGTGTTGGAAGTTTCCCCAGAACAGTCCCCACGCGCCGCCCAAAGTGGCTGCGCATGGGCTTCAAGCGCCTGCAACAGAGGGTACTGTTCATCGTCTTCCTCAGCCCTTCAACTGGTCTGAACCGGCGTGACCGGTTCCTTGCCGTTTTCCGTCCATTTTCGTTCCTTCTTCCACCAAAAACTTCATCCTCTTCCTAGCAACTTATTCCCCTAATTAAAACACAACATTAAGCCCTGATACGAACTTCCCAAGCTCGAACAAGAAACCATCCAAAACCCTTGTTTCTGTTCCTGGCCACCAGGTCTTCCCCCCGTCACGGCTGCAAGGTAAAACAGTTCCTAGGGACCTCCTAAGTCTAATAGAACTCATAGGACTGCTCGACTCGACCTCAAAACTCACGACTCTACGTTTGAATCTAAACGGAAAAACAGAGGATAAGGAAACCTTACCGTCGTTCTAGCCTCCGCCGTGCTCGCCGCCGCGTTCCCTTGGGTCCACTCGACTCCTCAGGTCCTTCTCCGTCCCCTGAACACCACCAGCAGCCACGATTGATCAAGCACGGTAGCACCACCACCAAACTCCCTCTCTGTTTCTCTGGTCTACTACTTACCTCACACACACAGTCACTCCCAAATCTTCACAAACACGATCACACACTCTTCCTAACTCTCATTCAAACACTACAGAATTCCCTCAACACTCCCACAACACTTAATTGGAGCGATTTCTCCTCTCTGTCTCAGTCTCCGTTTCTCTCCCAGTGCAAGGTGTAAACAAACCCAAACAGATATAATTGAACGATGAAAGTGGCTAAAAGCCACTAGACACGGCCCACGTGTCCAAATTATATGGTCCCAAACTCAAAAATATCCAACCAGTTTGTACACTTGTCCTAATCTGATTTGCACGCATCCCAAGGCACAAAAAGATCAGAATACCCCTAAATGTCCAAATTACGATTTTACCCTTAGTCGTTCTAGACCCGTATTCTACTCGTCCGACGTCCGATGACGGCATGCCGCCTGTCGTAGTACTCAGGACGACGAGATCTACCTAACGGTCCTAAGTTTACGTGTAAACACTTTGTCATGCAAAAAGTCAACGTTTCCCTTCTTTTAACCAAATTACGAAAGTGCCCTCAGCCTTCCGAACATCATAACTTCCTCCTCGGATGTCGGAATCGGGCGTGCTACCTGTCTACGGACTCGTGACATTCCAACCTACGTCACGGTTATCGGTCAATGCCCAATTGACTGTCCGAACTAAAAGTCAACTTTTGCCCCTTTTAGGGTCAAAATCGTCATTCTGCGCCAAAGGTCCAAAAGTAACCCACTAACTACCGATTAACGTAGCTAATCCGTCACTAATCACTTCTCTAATCCCGACTCCTGGGACGAGTCGTTACAGCTCGGGTTGGTGGATGGGGATGAAATAGAAAAGGGATGAACGATGCATGTATGTGGGAAGGTAAGCAATGGATGAGTGACACTTGTCACTCATCCATTGGGCTTGAGAAAATATCTGGGGCCCCCTTGAGACAAAAGTCAAGTCGTCTCGTAAAACGTGCAATAGTTCCTTGGAATTTCCATGAACCGTAACTTTTCCGTCGAACGTCCGATTTCGATGTGCCGCTTGTCTATGGATTCGTATCGACTTGATCCACATTAACAGTCCTTGGCCCTCGGCCATCGGACCTCCCGGGTCAAAAGTTAACTTTTTACCCTTGTTCAGGGGCAAAATCGTAATTTCACCTTGAACGTCCGTTAATCCTCGTTTAATCCTCGTTTAGCCTTACTAATCCGTCATTAAGTCTTAATTAATCTCAATAATTCGGGACGATCGTTACATTTAGGGTTTGTTTTAAATGCGTTTAAAAATCCCCAAAAAATATGGGATTAAAATAGAGAATAATTGGGATGGTTGGTGACCTTAATATTTGGTTTATGGTAGGAAGTGACATTGCTAGAAATTACGAAGAAACGTGCAAAGGTGAATTCGACAATTCGGAGGTGTGTGAGGGAGCTTTCTTTCCCTAAACTTTTATGCGTGCATACTTACATGAATTAAATGTGTTTTTATGTGATTTTAGTGATATTGAAGTGATTGGGATTTTATGTGGATTTTCGGTGATATATTTAATTACTATTGATTGCATGTTTTATGAGGTTTCGATAAATTATGTTTTGAACACCGTTTCAAATGGGATTTTGAGTTGAAAGTTCCTGAGACTTTGTTGTGATGACACGGACGTCGAGCTTGGGCTCTGGCTCCTGAGAAAGTGTGTTTGTGATGGCCTACCGATAGTGCAATTATGATGTGATGTCTGATATGATGATTGATGTGGTGTGTGTTGTGATTGATGGTGTGCTTATGCATTGATGTTTAGTGATTGTTGTGAATTTTGTGGTAATGTTGATTATGGATTGAATGGGTGATACTGCTATGTTTTGTGGTAAATAACTTCTTCGAGATGTGTGTTGATGGATTTGGTAATCTCCGACGTCGATTTGGGTTTCGGTTCCCGAGTGAATTTGTGGTATGCCTGCCTGTTGAGCAGTAGTTGATGTTTGACATTGTGATGATAATGGTGGATTGATTTTTTATGGTTGATATGTTGGCTTTGAGTTGGCTTTCGTATGCATGCATGGTTTTGGAAAACGGAGGGTAAAAGCTGAATGTTTTCAAATTATATTTAAGACTATTAGTTTTTGTCCACTCACACGTTTTCTTGGTTTTGTAACCCTCCAAGGCTGTTGCACGTGATTCGAGGCTCAAGAGGCGGAGACATGAATTAGCAGAATTTGCGCTTATCTCTTGTCTGACAACGTTTCTGTCAGACGGGAGCAGGACCGGAGTGTACCGTTTTTATGTATTCGGGTTGAAACCTGTCAAAACGTGCATCTAGAAATCAATAGATAATATCAGAAAATCAGTAAATAATCATTTTGAAATCATAATCAAACCATTACAACATAAATCATGTAATAAAGTAATTAAAATATGTAATTATGCATGCATAATAGTTTATAAAAGAAAAGTCCACTCTCACACTATTTTTGTAGCCGAATTCTGAGCTCTACGCTTTTCCATAACTTCCAAAAAATTTACCACTTGTAAAATGTCACTACTAAAGGTCACTAATGTTCCAAATAACCATATATTTAAATTCCCTAATTTTTGAGGATAAAAATTTGCATTCAAAATCTAAACATAACACTTTGGACACCCGGAACTGTATCAAAACGATGTCCGATCAACTCAAAACCTATGTCAATAGGTTCGTAACATTGAGAACATGAAAAAATGTGTTGACTGCACTTTGAGGTAGGATGGCACGTGCCTCCACACATCACCCCTAGCCTGCATGCGTGGTGCCTGTAACACCCCAGAAATTCGAGGATTTTAATATCGTAATTTAATATGTGAATTGACGTTTTTACCCTTATGAATGGTATGGCCAAATTGTTGACTTTTTGATTGGTGGGTCAAATGGACTTTGACCAATGACCGTGACGTAGTTCGGGACGTCATGAGTTCATAGACAGGTGGCACGTCCATTTCGGACAATCAGGGAAAAAGTTATGACTATCGGAGGTTCAGGGGCATTACCGTAAGTTGGACTTCACGGGCGGAAATGTTGACTTTTAGTTTGACAATTATTTTTCACGCGACTCAAGGACCGATAGGTAGGTCTCGACGTCCTGAGTCCGTAGACAGGCGGCACACCGAAATCGGACTTCGTATGGCTGAGTTACGGGTCTAGGAAGTGAGGGGCAGTTTGGTAATTTTTGAACCAGGGGCATTTTGGTCTTTTTGCCCTGGTTACTGTAGCAGACCGCGGGGGACATGGGCGGCACCACCATGTGCGGTGGTTCTATTGTGCAATTGATTATGCTAACATGTGCTGGAAAGTCTGGGCTGTCTTTTGCTTTTGAACGTGGCCTGAGCCTTCCAGCCTGCACGATCAATTGATTAATTCAAGTTCGAAGCTTTTCGGGGAGCATTTTTCAGTGGACAATTGGACACCCACGAGCCTCTGGGACGGCTTGAAATTGTTTATAACTAATTAGAACGTGTGTGAGCATCACTCTGATGCTGTTATAACTGAGAACGGGTGAGGAAAACCAGAGAAGCCATTTCTGAAAAATTGGAGGGAAAAATCAGAGTTTAATTTCTACGGTGTGTTGGACCAATCTAATCGCAGATTAAGCTTTCTAGGAGTGTTTAGAACACAACCATATCAAAATCGAAGGCAACCAGCCACGGGTGAGCTGGGACGGTGACTGCCGTGTTCAGAAGAATTTCAGAGGTTTGGACGACTACTTCCAGGTGAGTGTTGGTTCAATTGAGTGTGTTTTCCAGTTCGTTGTGATACTATGATGCTTCATGTAAAGTTAATTTGATTTTGGTTTAAAAACCAGTGAGTTGGGGTGATCAACCCGTTTGGATGATCACGGGTCGAAGGGCCATTTAAGGATTCGATTTGGCTAATTATTAACTCAGAGCTTAAATTAGATGTTTAAATAACATGTTAGGATCAAATTGGATTGAAATCGAGTGGGAATTGATGGGAAATTAACCGGGTCAAGCCGCGGGTGGCAGGCCCGAATTACAGACAAACGGGTGAAGGTGCTGACACTGTAGCTACAGTGTCAGGCGCGTGACTTTCACGAGCAGCTACTTTGGGCGGCGCGTGAGGGCGCGTTGGGGCTTATCTCCGATCACGATCAACATGACTTTTATTCCTCTCATCATTCTGAACATTTTTGGTGAATTAACCATGTTGATCTGAGATAGTTTTGATGGGTCAGTTTAGGGCCGGTTGCCTCGGGAAACGTGTTGGACGGCTTCCCCGAGCCGGTTTCTATTTCGGAGTTTGTGGTTAAACGTTTAAGACTTATAGCGACACTTACATGTGATTTGGACTGACAGGAATTATACGATAATCCCGGTACAAGTTCGTACGCGCAGGTTCACCGCGGGATCGTACTGTGAGTGGGCCATTTTCTTAAACCCTTGCGTGCATAAATGTTTTCTGGTTTATTATACATATTCACATGCTAAAAACAAATAATGGATTTTGATGATATGGAAATCATGGTTATGGCACGTTTCACGGTATTTGGGCTTGAGACCCGTCTGATGAAACTTAATGATTGGTTCGAATTTTATCTATGTATATATATATATATATGCTTTGCATGTGGATATCAATAAAATGTATTTGGTACTGCACTGTATAGATCCATTCATACTATACTGTCTCCTCCGAATGAGGTACCCCGGAATGGTCACGGACGTCTAGAACGTCCAGCGTCTATGACGCTAAGCATCAGGGATGCTGTAACCGAACAGGGTTCGGGGATTGAACTCGGAATTGAGACCCGAGTGGCACGCGTAGCCTTGTGATTGTGACCTTATTGGACGTCAGGGACGTCAGACATCAGGGATGTCGGGATTGGAGTGTATAGTGCAGCAACTAAAATTATACTTATGGTTTTATTACATGCCTTATGGTTCATAGTATATGACTTATGATTTTAAATACGGTTGCATGCATGTTTGGAAAACGGAGGGGTAAATTATATGTTTTACTTATCAAATGATTTTATAAACTTGAGTTTCGGTCCACTCACCCTTAATGTTTTTGGTAACCCCAGGTCGTGATACTGAGGTAGAGGAGGAACCTGAGGCTGAGGCATAGATCTACTTCTGCGTACCTGAACCCCTGCTGGGTGGTGTACCCACAGGTTTATGTTAGAGTCGTGCTCGCAACTTGTAATTTTGGATTTCATCCCTTGTCTGACATCTGTTTAATTCGGATTTGATGTATGACTTTAATTTGTTTATTTATGCATTTGATGTTTTGAGGTTAAAATTGGTATGAATTTTTGGGTGTCAGACGGGAGCAGGGCACGCCCCCTTGTGGTCCCTGTGGGATCGGGGTGGGTCCTGTCAGCTTGGTATCAGAGCACTAGGTTGTGGTCAGTACTAGGTTATGGTCAGCATGCTAGACTAGCGATTAGTACTAGTTACTTTTCGACTTTTAAGAACATCGTTATCTGATCTATGCCTCTTGACAGTTGGTTATGCCTCCTATGAGAATTCCTCATACACGAACTGACGAGGATCTGGAAAGGGAGATGGAATGCGCGAGCATTGAAAGGGCTCAACGGCTGGGAGCCACTCCTTTCTGCGGGGGATCAAACCCCGAGGATGCTCATGATTGGATCACCAAGTGGGATAGGATCTTCTCGGTGATGCACTGCCCTCCGGGCGAACGGGTAACTTTGGCGGCCTTCTTGCCGGAAGGAGGAGCCTACCAGTGGTGGCACGGACTCGAAATGTCTGGGTGGTTGGTCCATACCACTACTTGGGAAGCTTTCCGTTCCAGATTTCTGGACCAGTACTACCCGCGATCCTTTCGCGCGGCACGGGAGGCTGAGTTCCTGCGGCTGGAGCAGGGGGATATGTCTGTTGCGGACTACGAGCAAACTTTCGGGAAACTTTCCCGGTTCGCTGCATCATTCGTGAGCACGGAGGAGGACAAATGCCAAAGGTTCGAGCTTGGACTCCGATGGGAGATCCGGGCAAGTGTGACTGCTGCTACTCATGCTTCACTGAGAGATTTGGTCGACGCTGCGGTACGTGTCGAGGCCAGTCTGGCGGCACACCAGACACGACCACCTTCGGGCGAGGGGCGACGTCAGAATCGCCCACATCGTGGGCCATCAGGCCAGAAGAACAACAAGGGAGGGGGCTACAGGAGAGCACCCTCATCCTTCAAGGGTCGTGGCTGGTCAGGTCGACGCGGAGGCTCTCAGGGCAGAGGATCTGGATACAACTCTGGGCAGCGCTCATCTTGGAGCGGTGCTTCTGGTAGGCATTCGGACAGGCCAAGGCCAGTAACTTGTTTTGCTTGCGGAGAGGAGGGTCACTATGCCTGTGATTGCCCGCAATTGTCCAAGAACAACGACGCTGGGGGCTCTAGTGTGGTGCAGAGCACGGCTTCCCACACTAATGGAGGTCGCGGTCAGGGAGGTGACCGTGGTGCTGGGCGTGGCGTGCGCGGGCGCGGACAGAACGGAGGGCCGAGGGCCCAAGTGTTTGCAATGACCCAACAGCAGGCGAGGACTGCCCCAGGCGTGGTCACAGGTACACTACATATCTTAAACCTTCTTGTACGTGTATTGACGGATGCGGGGGCTACATATTCTTTTATTTCGAAGAGTTGTGCTGGTCTGCTTGATTGTGTGGTATCATCTTTAGATTGCGAAATGGGTGTTGGCACCCTGATGGGCATCGTGTACCTTGTGAATCAGGTGATTCGGAGGTGCCCGGTGAGAATTGAGGATGTGGATTTACCAGCAGACTTAATTATTCTGGATATCCACGACTTCGATATAATCATAGGGATGGATTGGCTATCGGAGCACGGATCGCTCATCGATTGCTGTAGCAAGCAAGTGATTCTGCGGAGCCCGGGTTTGCCGGAGGTTATCTTTCGGGGGGAACGTGACGGTTCGCCTCCTGAAGTGATTTCTTCACTTACTACTACCAAACTTCTACGGAAGGGATGACAGGGTTATCTGGCGCATGTCGTGTCGGAATGGGTTGATACTCCGGGTATCGACGAGATACCGGTGGTGCGTGAGTTTCCAGATGTGTTCCCAGAAGACTTACCTGGATTACCGCCATCGCGGGAGATCGAGTTTACTATTGAACTACTCCCTGGTACCCGACCTATATCCCAGGCACCATACCGGATGGCGCCGGCCGAGTTACGAGAACTCAAGACTCAATTGCAGGAGTTGGTGGATTTGGGATATGTCCGACCGAGTACTTCACCGTGGGGAGCACCGGTGTTGTTCGTAAAGAAGAAGGAGGGAAGTCTCCGTTTGTGTATTGACTATCGACAACTCAACAAGGTGACACTGAGGAACCAGTATCCTCTACCCAAGATTGATGACCTTTTTGACCAGTTGCGGGGAGCTCAGTGCTTCTCGAAAATTGATTTGCGGTCTGGGTATCACCAATTGAGGATTTCGGAGGAGGATATTCCGAAAACTGCTTTTCGAACCCGTTATGGACACTACGAGTTCCTGGTTATGCCTTTTGGGTTGACGAATGCTCCAGCAGCATTCATGGATCTGATGAACCGGGTCTTCCGACCCTACCTGGATAAGTTCGTAATTGTGTTCATCGATGATATCTTGGTATACTCGAGGAGTGCCCGTGCACATGAGGAACACCTACGATTGATCTTGGAGAAGCTGAGACAGGAACAGTTGTACGCCAAGCTGAGCAAGTGTCAGTTTTGGCTGAGCAGTATTGGTTTTCTGGGACACGTGATATCGACGGATGGGATTTGCGTGGATCCCCATAAAACAGAAGCGGTGACTAACTGGGCTAGACCGACAACAGTGACCGAGGTGCGGAGTTTCGTCGGATTAGCAGGTTACTACCGGAGATTCGTGGAGGGTTTCTCCAAAATTGCTGCATCATTGACTCGTCTGACTCGGAAGGGAGTAAAGTATATTTGGGTCGAGCAGTGTGATCGGAGTTTTCAAGAATTGAAAGATAGATTGACCACTGCACCTGTCCTTGCATTGCCGGATGACAGTGGAGAATTCGTGGTCTTTAGTGACGCTTCACTGCAAGGTCTGGGTTGCGTGTTGATGCAAACTGGCAAGGTTATCGCGTATGCATCCCGGCAGCTGAAGACTCATGAGTTGAACTATCCAACCCATGATTTGGAGTTGGCAGCGGTGGTTCATGCTCTAAAAATCTGGAGACATTACCTGTTCGGCGCAACGTGTCGGATATACACCGACCACCAGAGTCTTAAATACCTTTTCACTCAGAAGGAGCTTAACATGAGACAACGGAGATGGTTGGAGCTGCTGAAAGATTATGACTGTACGATCGAGTACCATCCGGGTAAGGCCAATGTGGTGGCTGATGCACTCAGCAGGAAGTCAGCGAGATCTATTGCACACCTGGGGATGGTGTATCTTCATGTGCTGGTGGAACTTCGGAAGGCGGGAGTTATTTTAGGTACGGATGGGCATGGAGATTTGTTGGCCAGCTTCCATGTACGACCTGTACTGATTGATCGGATTATCGAAGCACAACTTCAGGATCCGATACTCTGTATTTACAGAATTGAAGTCGATGCGGATGGAAGACAGGATTTTACTATCCGGGATGATGGGGCGCTATTAAGTTGGGCCGTTTGTGTGTACCTGCAGTGGCAGAGATACGGACCGAGATTCTTGAGGAGGCCCATAGTTCGGCCTATGCTATGCATCCAGGAGGTACAAAGATGTACCGTACCCTCTGGAACCATTATTGGTGGCCAGGAATGAAGAAGGATATTGCGGAATTCGTGAGCAGATGCTTAACCTGTCAGCAGGTTAAAGCGGAACGGCATAGACCTTATGGGGCTATGCAGCCACTTCCTATTCCCGAGTGGAAGTGGGATCACATCACCATGGACTTCGTCTTTAAGTTACCGAGGACTCAGAGTGGAGTTGATGGAGTATGGGTGATCATGGACCGGCTAACCAAGTCAGCCCATTTTCTGCCAGTTCAGGAGACCTTTAAACCTAACCTTCTGGCTCAGTTGTTTGTGAAGGAAATCATACGATTGCATGGTACGCCGGAATCGATCGTGTCCGATCGTGATCCGCGTTTCACTTCCAGGTTCTGGCGGAGTTTGCAAGCTACTTTGGGAACAACCCTACGTTTCAGTACTGCGTTCCATCCACAGACCGATGGACAGTCTGAACGGACCATTCAGACCCTGGAGGACATGATGAGGTCATGTGTACTACAGTTTCAGGACTCTTGGGATACTCATTTGCCATTGATGGAATTCTTTTACAACAACAGCTATCAGACAAGCATCGGGATGGCACCTTATGAGGCACTGTATGGTCGACAGTGCAGGACACCTATCTGCTGGACGGAGATAGGAGAACGAGCGGCTGTAGGGCCGGAATTGATGGACTTAACCATGGAAACTGTTCGTGTTATCAAGGAGAGATTGAAGGCGGCACATGATCGCCAAAAGAGTTATGCCGATCGACGGATTCGAGACTTGGAATTTGAAGTGGGAGATTTTGTCTTCCTGAAGTTATCTCCGTGGAAAGGAATTATCCGATTTGGCCGACGGGGGAAACTGAGTCCACGTTTTATCGAACCTTACGAGATCGTGGAAAGGATTGGCAGAGTTGCATACAGATTGGCACTACCTCCAGAACTATCTAGAGTTCACGATGTTTTCCACATATCGATGATGCAGAAGTACGTACATGATGCTTCGCATGTACGGGGGGAACAACCTGTCGAACTACGGGAGGATTTGAGCTTTGATGAACAACCAGTACAGATCTTGGATCGGAAGGACAAGGTACTACGTCGGAAGACGATCCCTCTCGTGAAGATTCTCTGGAGAAACCAGAATGTGGAAGAAGCCACATGGGAGCCTGAGGCTCAGATGCGAGATCAATTTCCTCATTTGTTTCTTTGAAATTTCGGGACGAAATTTCTTAAGGGGGGAAGGTTGTAACACCCCGAAAATTCGAGGATTTTAATATTGTAATTTAATATGTGAATTGACGTTTTTACCCTTATGAATGGTATGGCCAAATTGTTGACTTTTTGATTGGTGGGTCAAATGGACTTTGACCAATGACCTTGACGTAGTTCGGGACGTCACGAGTTCATAGATAGGTGGCGAGTCCATTTCGGACAATCAGGGAAAAAGTTATGACTATCGGAGGTTCAGGGGCATTACCGTAAGTTGGACTTCACGGGCGGAAATATTGACTTTTAGTTTGACAATTATTTTTCACGCGACTCAAGGACCGATAGGTAGGTCTCGACGTCCTGAGTCCGTAGACAGGCGGCACGCCGAAATCGGACTTCGTATGGCTGAGTTACGGGTCTAGGAAGTGAGGGGCAGTTTGGTAATTTTTGAACCAGGGGCATTTTGGTCTTTTTGCCCTGGTTACTGTAGCATACCGCGGGGGACATGGGCGGCACCACCATGTGCGGTGGTTCTATCGTGTAATTGATTATGCTAACATGTGCTGGAAAGTCTGGGCTGTCTTTTGCTTTTGAACGTGGCCTGAGCCATCCAGCTTGCACGATCAATTGATTAATTCAAGTTCGAAGCTTTTCGGGGAGCATTTTTCAGTGGACAATTGGACACCCACGAGCCTCTGGGACGGCTTGAAATTGTTTATAACTAATTAGAACGTGTGTGAGCATCACTCTGATGCTGTTATAACTGAGAACGGGTGAGGAAAACCAGAGAAGCCATTTCTGGAAAATTGGTGGGGAAAATCAGAGTTTAATTTCTACGGTGTGTTGGACCAATCTAATTAAAGATTAAGCTTTCTGGGAGTGTTTAGAACACAACCATATCAAAATCGAAGGCAACTAGCCACGGGTGAGCTGGGACGGTGACTGCCGTGTTCAGAAGAATTTCAGAGGTTTGGACGACTACTTCCAGGTGAGTGTTGGTTCAATTGAGTGTGTTTTCCAGTTCGTTGTGATACTATGATGCTTCATGTAAAGTTAATTTGATTTTGGTTTAGAAACCAGTGAGTTGGGGTGATCAACCCGTTTGGATGATCACGGGTCGAAGGGCCATTTAAGGATTCGATTTGGCTAATTATTAACTCAGAACTTAAATTAGATGTTTAAATAACATGTTAGGATCAAATTGGATTGAAATCGAGTGGGAATTGATGGGAAATTAACTGGGTCAAGCCGCGGGTGGCAGGCCCGAATTACAGACAAACGGGTGAAGGTGCTGACACTGTAGCTACAGTGTCACGCGCGTGACTTTCACGCGCAGCCACTTTGGGCGGTGCGTGAGGGCGCGTTGGGGCTTATCTCCGATCACGATCAACATGACTTTTATTCCTCTCATCATTCTGAACATTTTTGGTGAATTAACCATGTTGATCTGAGATAGTTTTGATGGGTCAATTTAGGGCCGGTTGCCTCGGGAAACGTGTTGGACGGCTTCCCCAAGCCGGTTTCTATTTCGGAGTTTGTGGTTAAACGTTTAAGACTTGTAGTGACACTTACATGTGATTTGGACTGACAGGAATTGTACGATAATCCCAGTACAAGTTCGTACGCGCAGGTTCACCGTGGGATCGTACTATGAGTGGGCCATTTTCTTAAACCCTTGCGTGCATAAATGTTTTCTGGTTTATTATACATATTCACATGCTAAAAACAAATAATGGATTTTGATGATATGGAAATCACGGTTATGGCACGTTTCACGGTATTTGGGCTTGAGACCCGTCTGATGAAACTTAATGATTGGTTCGGATTTTATCTATGTATATATATATGCTTTGCATGTGGATATCAATAAAATGTATTTGGTACTGCACTGTATAGATCCATTCATACTATACTGTCTCCTCCGGATGAGGTACCCCAGAGTGGTCACGGATGACAGGACCCATCCCAATCCCCCCGGGATTACCGTGGAATGTGCCCTGCTCCCGTCCAACAAGGGTTGTCGGACAAGGGATAACCAAGAGCCACTGCCCACACGGGCATCCAGAGTGCACAAGGATCGATGGAGGAGGTGTGCAATGTCCCAGTCTCTGCTGCAATCGTATCCGTAATCAACCTGAAGGGCATTAAAACCAAAAGCTGTGAGTGGACAAAAATCAATAAATTTACCAAATACATTTATAAGACATTTAGGCCCTCCAATAAAAACGTATGCATGCCACCAAAACCAGTAACCAAAACGTTTGCTCAACCGAGCCCTTAGGGCCTTAGCCCAAAAACCGTTAACCAAAAACCAAGTGTGGGAACTCAGCCCAAAACCGTGGAATACCACCACCATACATATTAAAACCATGTGGGTCACCACCCACTACCATAATTGAACATCAATCCATAAATCCAAAACCATTTAGGGTCCCTGACCCGACATACCATTTCATAACCAATAATCCATTTTTACCACATAACACATATCCAACCAATAAGCCTTTTTATTCATTAATCCATATTTTACCATTACCATCACCAGCATCCCAGATGCTTAGCGTCCCAGACGCTAGACGTCCCTGACGTCATATCTCACGGTTTCATAAGCTACGCGTGCTGCCCGGGGTCTCTCCGGGTCCATATATCTGACATCCCTGATGTCTGACGTCCCTGACGTCAATCATAGCAATCCTGCTCCTGAGTCATCATACGGTCCGGCTGCTCCGTATAATGACCCCTCGCAGGCAATGCACCGTGACTTCCCCAGTGCCCCAGACATCTGGAGGAGACCATCATATATCCTTGTAGCCAGATGGTATATGGAAAACAGTTTTATTAAATCCTTTTATCACATCATTACCATTGGGCCCTGCCCGAAATTTCCATAAAACCACATAATTCCATTTAGGGTCCTTGACCCAAAATCACCATTATAAAATATAGGGTCCCTGACCCGAAATCACATTTATTATCCAACTGGGCCTCATGCCCGATTTTATAAACCACTGGGCCCACGGCCCGATTTGTAAACCAACTGGGCCCGCAGCCCGACTTATAAACCCACTGGGCCCACGGCCCGAATTCGTAAATCAACTGGGCCCCTGGCCCGATAACATAACTCAAATGGGTCTCAGCCCGATTTCATACCAACTGGGCCCCTGGCCCGATTTCATTAACCAACTGGGCCCCCGGCCCGATATTCAAATGGACTCCAAGTCCGAAATTTCCAACATAATTGGGCCTCAAGCCCGATTTCATATTTCCAATTTCAAAACCATTTTATCATATTATATCCAAGTCATAAATATGGAAAATCCATGTAAAACCGGAAACCTCGATTTACGTGCAAGCACGTAAATCGCCTCTAAATACGTGAAACCGTACAATTTACCAACAACCAAATCAACATCACACAATCACAACCATACTCCATATAAAACATTTAAGCATGCATAGAATTTATAAAACCAAAGTCCACTCACAGACCGTTTTAACCGTGTGCCTCGATACGCGTGCCACCGGCCCTCCCGGGCCACACCACTATCACCGGGACTCCCAATCCTGTCCAAATCACATTAGAGGGTCACTAACCTCAACATTAACATCCTATCAAAGTCCCGTAATTTTCCCGAATTTTTACTTATTTTTTAAACTTAATTTAAAACCTTCGGACATCCCGAACAATATCGAGATGGTGTCCGATCGACACGAAACCAATTCTAAAATGTCCGTTACATTAAATAGGACAGAAGTCATGTTGACCTCACCTCAAGATTCGCGCCCACGCGCCGTCACGCGCCGCCGTGAGTGGCTGCGCGTGAAACTCACGCGCCTGCTACAGTGTCACCAGCCCAACCCGTTTGTCTGGTAAACGGGTCCAATTCACCCGCGACACAACCCGGTTCCAATCCTGTCAATTCGATCCTAATTCCTTCAATTGATCAATCCATTAGCTTCGTTTTAAGTCCAATTATAAGTCTGTAAACTCAATTACACAAATCCTTACCCAGATTCCCACGATTCGATGATGATCCACGAAGAACACCCGGTCACTGTTCAATCATGGGATTCCTTCAATCTCGATTGATTTCCCTAAATTGGTTCAACCAGAAGCATCAGTGGACCACGAGGAACAATTCCCCCACATCAATTTCGTCGTTTGATCAGTAAATGATCACGACTCAAGTATGAACACCGTCCACTGTGCAACCATGGAGTTTCATCGATCTCAGCCGGTTTCCTTCAATTGATGATCCCAGAAGCATCGTGGGATCATGATAGGCAGTTTCCCCACCTCAATTTCATCCAACGAAGCCTCCAATTCCACGACTCAGCTTCGAAATTCCTCCTCTGTCACCAAGCTCGTTCAGAGTCAAAACGGCCCCAATTCCCTTCGTTCTTTCGACGTTTCTGATCGTGGCATTCCCAGAAGGCTGAATGTAACCTCCAATTCGATCCTCACGGCCTTAGGATTTGATTTCGAATTTTCCCTCCCATAATCTAATTTTCGAATTTTCTGTCTCACCACCCACACTCAGTCCCAGTGTTTCCCGAAATGAATCCAGTCTCCCTAGCCTCTCAATTCCCTCAATTCTGCCGTGAGAAGGCAGCCAAATTCTCCAGCCCTCACACTCTGTTTTGAAATCGTCCACGGGTAAGAAAAACAAAGAATAAGGAAATGGGGGAAAAAGATGGAGAAGGAATGATGGTGTAGGAATGATTGTGTTTGGAGGGAAACAAGGATCAGAATTCAGGGGATGGGTGACACTTGTCACTCATCCGGATGTGCATAGTCAACGGTCACTATTCACTATTATATTATTATTTTAATCCCGGCCTCGGTTCGTTAGTTCGTTTCCTTGACCATAACGTCGTCGTCGGGTCACCGATTTCGGCATGCCGCCTGTCGTTGGATTCGTATCGACGATACCTACGTAACGGTCCTTGGCCTTCGTCCATCGGACCTCCCGATCAAAAAGTCAACATTTGGCCCCTAACAAGCCAAATTACCAAAATACCCCTCAACTTCCGAACACCATAACTTTCTCTACGAATGTCGGAATCGAACGTGCCACCTGTCTATGAACTCGTGACGTCCCGAACTACGTCACGGTCATCGGTCAAAGTCCATTTGACCGCCCGAACAAAAAGTCAACATTTTGCCCACGACTAGGGGCAAAACGGTCATTTTGCACAATTTATCTGATTCCGCCCTACTAACCACCGTTCAACCTCACTAATCAAGATTAGTCACTAAACTAATCCCAGAATTCGGGACGGGTCGTTACAACGGACGTCTAGAACGTCCAGCGTCTATGACGCTAAGCATCAGGGATGCTGTAACCGAACAGGGTTCGGGGATTGAACTCGGAATTGAGACCCGAGTGGCACGTGTAGCCTTGTGATTGTGACCTTATTGGACGTCAGGGACGTCAGACATCAGGGATGTCGGGATTGGAGTGTATAGTGCAGCAACTAAAATTATACTTATGGTTTTATTACATGCCTTATGGTTCATAGTATATGACTTATGATTTTAAATACGGTTGCATGCATGTTTGGAAAACGGAGGGGTAAATTATATGTTTTACTTATCAAATGATTTTATAAACTTGAGTTTCGGTCCACTCACCCTTAATGTTTTTGGTAACCCCTCCAGGTCGTGATACTGAGGTAGAGGAGGAACCTGAGGCTGAGGCATAGATCTACTTCTGCGTACCTGAACCCCTGCTGGGTGGTGTACCCGCAGGTTTATGTTAGAGTCGTGCTCGCAACTTGTAATTTTGGATTTCATCCCTTGTCTGACATCTGTTTAATTCGGATTTGATGTATGACTTTAATTTGTTTATTTATGCATTTGATGTTTTGAGGTTAAAATTAGTATGAATTTTTGGGTGTCAGACGGGAGCAGGGCACGCCCCCTTGTGGTCCCTGTGGGATCGGGGTGGGTCCTGTCAGTGATGCCACATGCCCGCGCAGTCGTCTTCAACCTTGGAGCTAGTCCCCGACCTGCGAATTCGACCCGCCTATAACTTGTTCTTTTCGCGTCCAAAATCAACGTTCCAATAGTCATTCTTTATCTAATAGATCCAAGGAAGGCATCTATGGTGTCAAAACAAGGAAAAACTTACCTAATTTTGATATTTACTTCTCCAAAGTTTGGACCAAAACCTCACGCTTGGTTTTCAACCTTCACTTTTCCTAACCTGAACCAATCTCAGGAGTCCAAATTATGATATTAGTGGACTCAGTTGCAAGCCTAAATGCTTCGAGCAACTCCTTTGACGATTTTACGATTTTTTTCGAAATTTCAAATTTTTCGATTTTTCGTGTCTGTTTTGGATCCTCCTCTCAGTTTTTCCTTCCCACTTTCTTCCTCCCCCTTCCCTCTTCTTTTTCTTCCTTCTTTCTTCTTATTTTCTTGGCTCTCCCCTCTCCCTTTCTTTCTTCTCCCTTCTCTTTTTCTTTCTTCTCTTTTCTCAGCTGCACAATACAACTTTCACAGACATATACATTTATAAACCACATACATTCACACACTCACATGTTAAGGGAGGTGCACACGCATATATGAGATAAATGGGGACACTTGTCACCATCTCACGCAATCTACAAAAAATCTTCCTTGTGAAATTAGCAAGATGCCCTTAATGCCAAATTATCAAAATACCCCTAACTTACTTAAACCCGCAACAAACTTATTCGATCTCTAATTTCAAACATCATCTGTCTACGAATTCAGAACATCGAGATCTACGTAACGATCCTCATGAAAAGTTCAAAAAGTGCCCGGAGCAAAAAGTCAACATTTGACCTATAAAGACAAGCCTGTCCATTTACTAACAAACTTTTCAAAATTACATTTGTCAAATTTTCATGTCGTTACACCTAAGCTCTGCTCTGAGACTCCTATAGGAGCCAGAAGGAATATCACGTTTGGCAACTTTGCTAGAAAAGAGTTGTTGAAAGGCTAGTCGAAAAATCTTCACACCCCGACAACGGGAGAAAATTCCAACCGCGATGCCCTCTAAGTGACGGTCGTGACATGACCGAAGAAGAACTTAAAGAGTTCGAGAAGGGCTTGTTGCAAATCATGGAAACAGAAAGATTGCCTGACGAGGGGCAAGGAGAGGTTCACCGGAAGGTAAACCCTATTGATGGTCTCTCGACCAACATGTGAGTTTTATGTATTAGTTATGAAATTCAATTTATTTTTGTTGGTCATTATATTTTTATTGTTTGTTTATATTTCGTTCTCTATCCATTGTTTAATGTAAAATACCACAATAGAAATTAACTCACAAAAATAATATATTATTCCCGTAAGTAAGAATCACTTTCGTTACACTCAAATTTTCCAATCATATTTAAGAGTTTGATTTCAATAAATAGGAATCAAATTCAAATTTTTAATCCTACTGTAAAGGTCCTTTACGGTGTTGTTTGGTTACTAAAAAAATAATTTGTGCTTTTTCCTATGATGAGATATGATGAAGCCTTCAAGGTAACACGGTGGGTCCAGACTCCAGTACCCTGTAACAGCAACCACTTTGAACTAGTTATATACTTATATGGTTCGCTTCATTAACTTTTATACACTTCTTTGGTATAAAAGTATAAAAATAAAATGGCTATTATAAATTAAAAAATTCTAATAAAAAAATACTTTTAAATTATTTAATAATTAAAAAAATAATATTAAAATTAAATATCAAATTTATAAATTAAAATAATAATTTCTATTATTATAAAATCAAAAGACTCGGAAGGCTTCACTCAAAAATTTGGACAAAATATTCTTTAAATTATTTAATATTTAATGAAAATATCAAAATTTATAAATTAAAAAAATAAATAAAAGTTAATGGAAGGAGTGGGATAAAAAAGAAATAGTGGGCTAAGGTAATTACTCACCTTATTTTTATTTTAAAAATTAATATTATTTTTGTATTTTTTAACAAATTAAAAAATAATTAATTAGCACTCTCCTTGTCTAATAAAAGTTAATGGAAGGAATGGGGTAAAAAAAATTGTTGTGGGATAAGGTACTTCTCTTATTTTTATTAAAAAAGTTAAAAATTAATATTATTTATTTTTAAATCTTTTAACAAAAATAAAACAAAATTAATTAGTATTAGGTTAATGGATGTCAGAAATCTAGTAAGTTATAACACTTGGCCTGAAGGATACAAATTTAGTGAACTTTAGTGCATAAAAGCATGGTTACGGCATTAAATAATCACGTTGTCCACATGGTTGTTGGATTTGATTTTTCCGGTAAGTGGAAACCAACATAAATATATATAGTTGAAAGCATATGCAATATGCATATGGTTATGGTATCCCACTAAATGAATCAAAGCTTTTAAGCAAAGCTTACATTATTTTCCACCTACATTGCCTTCAAATCAATATTTTCCCTCTCCGTCACAGTAGTAAGGCTATTTATTAATATTAATTGCCTTGTATGTGTAAGGTTTTATCATGAAAGGTTGCAAATTCAATTCTTGCATATGTTGAAGATATATTAGTGTGAAGTATGATATCGTCAATTTCCCTTTCTCCAATATCACATTGCATTATAATCAACTAATTGCTATATGTGTGTGAGGAATTTTTTTTTGGGTAATGTTTTGAAGTTCAAACTCACTCAATCATGCCCATCACATAAACACCATTTACTTAATAAAGACCTAACCACTGTGCCAAAAGAAAGAAAAATAAAGGCATAGTGATTTTGGACCCATTTTTTGGGGCTTAACGACCGTCCATTTTGGACTCAATATATAAGTATACCATATTAAGATTTTAAAACCAATAAAATGACTCACCAATAACAATATGTATTTTGTTTCAAACTTAATCACTTAGGTTGCATTGGTACGCTGTATGAAGCACTGTATAAGATAACATAGTATGAAATCAGAGTTTGATATCACTCGTAATAATTAGTTATTATATAAGCTAATACGATTAATTGCCTTTATACGGTTCAAATATACTAAAATTGTAACGACCCGTCCCGAATTCCGGGATTAGATTAGTGACTAATCATGATTAGTGAGGTTAATCGGTGATTAATTGAGCGAAATCTAACGAATGATGCAAAATGACCGTTTTGCCCCTAGGCGTGGGCAAAACGTTAACTTTTCGTTTAGGCGGTCAAATAGACTTTGACCGATGACCGTGACGTAGTCCGGGACGTCACGAGTCCATAGACAGGTGGTACATTCGATTCCGACGTTCAAAGAAAAAGTTATGACGCTCGGAAGTTCAAGGGTATTTTGGTAATTTTGGTTAAAAGGGGTAAATAGTTGACTTTTGGACCGGGAGGTCCAATGGCTGAGGGCCGAGGACCGTTACGTAGATTGGGACGATACGAATCCGTAGACAGGCGGCACGCTGAAATCGAACTTCGAACGGGAAATTTATGGGTCACGGAAGTTCGATTTCACTATGCATGTATATCGAGATGATGATAACATGGCAAAATCTGATTGGTCAGTTATTTTGGTGGGACCCATGGACGAGTGACAAGTGTCACTCATCCCATTGGTCAATCCCCTAAAAAGTGGATCTAGTTTAATTAAATAATAATATTTTGGATTATTTTATAATTAATCTTATCCTCTACTAAATCCTAACCCTCCATCTAATTTAATCTCTCAATCCTCACCATTCATCTCATCCCTCCCCCTCTCATCTGATCAACCCTCATCTTCTTTGTTTTCCCAAAAAAACCCGAAACACCATTTCATTTCTTCTTCTTCTTTCAAAAACCGAACACCCACACCACACCTCACCACCATATTCATGCTAAGTGCTCGTGTGTGTGGCCGTGAGAGAGTGAGGTGAAGGACGATGACGGAGAGCCACAGCGGTGGCCACGGCGGGGAAAACCCGAAACCATGGGTGAGTTTTCAAAATTTCGAACTTGGATTTTAGGGAATTTTAGCTGATTCTATTAATGGAAATGGGCTTCTGGAGGTCGTAGGAGCCTGTTGGAATCAAAAGGAGTGGCTGGGACTACCTGGAATGGACGGTGAACGGCGGAGGATCTCACCACCGCCATGGTCGACCTTGGAGGTATAGTTTTCCTTGTTTTCCTTGTAATTTGATTAGTTAAACAGTTAGGAAATAGGATTAGGAAGATATTATGATCAAAATGGAACAAAATGGGTTGCAAAAGGATGAGTTTGGACGTTGAACCGGTCCAGACCGGTTCGGCAGGTTCAAAACCAGAGAACCCGGTTCAGCCAAAGGTAGGAGACAGTGCTACAGTGCGGTGCGAGGGTTCACGTGCAGAGACTTCCTTGGGCGCATGGGGGCGTGTGAGGGACATTTTGGGGATGTGTTCAACACACGAAATCTTCTATTCGATGTAACGAACATTTTGGGACTGGTTTCGTGTCGATCGGACACCGTCTCGATAATGTTCAGGGCATCGGAAGGTTTATGATAGGGATTAAAAATAGTTAAAAATTTCAGAAAATTACGGGGCTTTAGTGAGGGGTTATTTAAGTAGTTAGTAACACTCTATTATAATTTGGACAGGTTTGGGAGTCCCGATGACGACGATTGGCTCTGGAGAGCCGTATGGCACGCGTATCGAGGCGGCAGCTCGGACGGTCTGTGAGTGGACCTTATTTTCTAAATTGGTGCATGCATAAATGTTTATTATATGTTTTAATACATGTTTTGTGATGCCATGAGTGCATTTGAGTGTGGTTACGTATTGGCACCTATTTTGAGGTTTCGGCCTTATACGATGCATATACGTGTTTGTATTTCCTTATTGGTTTAAATGAAATGGATTTGGATTTCCAAAGGATAAACTCAGGTATGAGACCCATTTGGTTTTGTCTCGGGCATATGACGCTATTGATGATCTACAGGTCTGAATCGTGATCGCGGCGAGTGCTATGTGCACGGCGACAGACGATACGACGCTCGTCTCCGGACTGGGATGTGTTCCTTCCGGAGAGGTCACGACGCACGATCTGTGGTCGGGCAACCGATGGAGGCTCGACTTCGGAGTGCTGACTGTTCAGGATATCGATCGGTGATGAGTGCACCATGATCTTGTGGTGGTCGCGTCGGTTGATACGTTCAAGGAGACATACCAGGATTGAGGGCGGTCCTGGATGGATGGTTGCACACATCACTACGATCGGAGTCGTGACTGACCCTGAGATATCGGGCACGATGCCCAACTGAGTCATATGTTCGGGCACGAGACTCAGTTACTTTACATTGATGATTCTGGGCCGAGGACCCTAAATGGATTTCCAGGTTCATGACGGTTTATGGGAACCGGGTATGAACCCTTGAAATATTCTAAGGATGTTTTCTATATATATATATATATATACATATACCTTTCTTTACTTGTATGTCTCCTCCGGGGAGGGTCGTTGGCCTGGGTGGACCCCGGAGTAGTCACGGGGTACTGTCTGAGTGGAGTCGCCCCTTTGGGTTCCTTACTCTTAGGAAGGCTGGTATTATAACCTCAGGGAGGGTCATTGGTCTACGGACACTAACCTGGGACCCTGAGAGACTCGGGCTTGAGACCCCGGGTAGCACGCGCGTAGCTTTAGAAACCGTGACAGGATTGGTTGTGTGATTATATGTATATATGATATATGATATATGATATGTGATGTGTACAGGTTTTGGGCTGAGTCCCGTATGGATTTGGGCAGTGGCCCGTATGGTTGGTATCTTTATGGATTTGGGCAGTGGCCCGTGTATTCGGTTTTATTTACAATTTTGGGCTAAGGCCCTAACGAACGGTTTGATAAATGGTTTTCGAATGCATGCATGCTTTTTAGTGAAGGGTACAAATGTCTTCGATTAAATGTTTTTATAAATGATTTGTTTTGTCCACTCACAGCTTTTAATGTTTTGACTGCCCTTCAGGTTGACAGCGGATGTGGATTGTAGCAGAGACCGAGATATCACATACCTTCTCCGGATCCTGACGTACTCTGATGACCCGAGAGGGCTAATGACGGAATTTTCCTTTGTCTAACACTCCGTGTCAGACGAGATCAGGGTCGTCCCGCGTTAATTCCGAGGGGATTGGGACGAGTCCTGACAAAAATAATACTTTCGGAATTATACGTATTAAAGAATCGGATAATTAGCAATCTTAAATAATTATATTAATAATATATCAATAGTGGTGGTGGTGATGATGATAATAATAATAATAAATTATATAATTCGTGATAATAATAATATATCAATAATTAATTAAAATAAAAAGTAAAAATAATAGTATACATAATTAATATTTACGATGTAGATATTTTTTATTAACTATTATAATATAATATGTCCAATATAATATTCGACATTTTAATCTAGTAGAGTATTAAATACCCAACTAAATAGTCAATATATCTAGTAAATAAATTAGTATATTTGACCAAAATAATTAATACAATACTACATATCAAATGAGATCTTACTTACTTGGTATGTTTACACTTTGATTTAAAAAGATCATGATACATTTAGGAATATCATCATTCATATAAAATATTTAAATTTTTAAAATTTGTAGTACGACGCACTACATCCTTCAAAACAAGCGATGTGGACCCAACTTCTTCCAATGTTTTATTTATTTCTTTTGAACAGTTTGTGTATAATTTAGGATACCCAAGAAGATGATGGCCCAAGGAGGCAAACAGAACCTTAGAAAATTAAAGCTAACAACTACCTCTACATGTAATGGAAAAGGTTGAAAAGGCTTTACCAGAAAGCAAAGACTCCTTAAAAAACAGACCCTTTTTTCCACTAAACCCACTTGCCCACCACCAAACCCAAACCCTTATCTTCTCTCTCATTTTCCCAAAAAAAAAAAAAAAAGTGAAATAGAAAAGGGCCTCATTTCCGATTTTCAAAAGACCAGAAGAACCTTGATAAACAGATAAAAAGACCCAACGAAGCTTCCATATTCGATTGCGATTGATTCCGGACTGAATAAAGGAAGTAAAAAATCCGGTGCATTCATAAGTATCAGAATCACAGGTCACGTCAATGACACTCGCATGATTACCATCTAACAAAATTTTCTTGCCCTTCCGATTCCCTTGTAGTTGTAGTGCGACCGCGCCCTCGTGATTTGGCACTCATGTGCTGCCTTTTGTGGACCCCCACCACCATGGCTCATATTTGGCTCGATCGATGGTCTTCGTGATGCGATCATATACGGAGTTGTCGTATGGTTGTTGTTAATTAATGCCAACGACAAACCAAGATTTGTCCTGTCATTTTGCATAATTTATATTTATATTCTTTATTTTTGTTTTTGTTTTTTTGGATATTATATAATTGGGCTATCACATATTATGCTTTATTTTTTGTATTTCTTTTTATGTAAGCATGAACTGTAACAATCAAGAAAGGAAAACTGAAGCATACTTGTCTTCTGGGATTTGATAATCTCACAATTTCTTGAATGGGCCAATAGTCATTAGCTCCACATGGACCTCATGTGCCTCAGTACTAAATAAAGTTAATTTTATATATATATATATATATATATATATTTCATGCAGGCTAAGAACTATATTATTATCACATTTTATTTTTTGTGTTTAAATTTTTTCAACCTAGTATCATTTTAACGATATTGTTAGTAATGTACTTTGAAATGAAAGCATAATATTCGTTGCACTATCCTCTAGCCTTGTAGAAAATTGTTTATTTATTTTTTTAAAATTTTGAAAATATATATCTTGGTAATTTATAAAGAAAGGGTGCAAAGGAAAATCATGCTTATATAGCTTGTCTTAAAAAAAAAAGAATAAGAGATATATCATGTCCATCGTACTAATAGTTCTTATTTTATTTTTTTTAAAGATATTCCATTTTTACATTCAAACAAATTTTGAAAGACATTAATTTATAAAAATATTAATTGAACATAGAACTAAAAATTCCAAGAGAATTAATTATAAGATGCAAATAAATAGCTTACTTTTTGTATTATAAAAATTTTGTTACTTCTACTAGGAATCCTTTATATTTCATATTTTTCTTTTGGGTTAGTAATAATAATCCATTTTTTTTGTGATTGTATGGTCCGAGCCATCATTAGATTTGAATTCCCTGTCTTATTATTTTGTTATTTTTCCAATTCATCCACTTACCTATTTTTTTTTTAAAAAAATTATTATTTTTCTCTTAATCTTATTCTACTTTATTATTAGAGAAGTTTACCACATTATTGATTTTTGTCCGAATAGTTAGATTATGACTATTTACTTTTTATTCATTTTTATGCGTAATTGAATCGTTAAAGATCAAACCTTCCTCAGATACGCCGTGTTCTACAAGTTCTTCAAGATCGGATGTGATGAGTTTGACGGTTAGTAGATGTAATTGTTTAGAGTTATAAACGCTATTAGTGTTTTGGTTGTTTTGAACTTTGTGAGCTTAATTTGTAATTTTGCATAATTTTAGTTATATGAGTTGGTTGGCTATTAGTGCGGCTTTGTTCATGTCAGTATTGTTATATTGAGTTGTAAGTCATGATGTCATAGTTTGATTTTGATATTATAGTTGTGTTTTTTTTTATGATATACAATGATATTATTTTTTATAAAAAAAAAAACTTCCGGATTTGATTATTTGGAATTTAAATTTTTATTATTTTAATTCTCTGTTTTTTTTAATATCGAAGGAAATTGAAAATGTGTTCCTTATTTTAATCTTGACTCTCCAATTTTAATAGGATATGATAATGATTGGTAAGCAAAATGTGCATTTTTCCTTTTTTTTTTTTTCAAAAAATAACTAATGTTAATAATACGACCTTAAAATTTTGTTTACATGTTAGTATGATTGGGCATAAATATATTTTCAAACGATCATGACGAAATATTTCGATCTTACACCTAATAAATTATATAATAAAAAATAAAAACCATATAAGTACCTCGATTAAAAATGCACAAAGTGTAACAAAATAAGACCCCCTTACAAATAAATTATCTAATAAATAAGAAAAAAAAACATATAGACAACTCAATTACAAATAAAGATGAAAATATCGTTTTTCATATAAATATCTACAGCTAAATTATAAAAGTAACAATTTTGATATCGAATGCTCTCAACAAAAACATGTTAGAAAAAATTTAAGCATTCAATAATATTTATATAATACTAATACCTATATTATGAAAAATTGAGAAGAAATTTTCTCCCCTCCATATTTTTATGTCAAGATTCTTGAATATATGTATATTTCACGGATATTTATTTCCCTTATTTTTAATGTTGGGATTCCAAAATACGTATATATTGATAAAAATTGTACATATATTGCAGATATTTTCATTCATAATTACAATACACAAAGCTTAACACAACAAGACCCACATGTAATATTCATTATTTATAAGCCTCATGGTTACAAATCGTAAGTCTTAAAAAACGAAAATGAAAAGTAATGAAGAACGTAATTTCCAAGCTAATTGGATTAACCAATGGCTATAAATTATATTAAACAAAAAGGACAAAAATTAGAATTTTGTATTATTTGGGAGCACCAACATGCAGTGGTCGTAAAGGCACTCGATTGTAGCCACAGAAACAAATATATTAAGTTATGGCATAAATAACATAATCCAATACAAACGAGCGCATAATAAGCGGCAAGAAACGCGCTGAGCACTGACTCACACACCGTTGCTTTCATTCCAAAATTCTCAGATAAAAAAAATCTTTAATTACTTCACCATTTTCTCTCGCTGTCTGTCTTACTCCCTTCACGTCTGTCTGACCACCGCATATTCACTCACTATCTCTCTTACCTTCTGGAAATGTGAATCGGAAGGCCAGTCACAAGAGCGATACATAGCTTTTGAGAGGCTAGGGTTTGTTGGAGTCGAGGAGCTTGAAGAATGCCGTTGACGCGGTACCAGATAAGGAACGAGTACGGCTTGGCCGATCCGGAACTGTATAGAGCAGCAGATAGAGATGATTCAGAGGCTCTATTGGAAGGCGTCGCCATGGCTGGCCTCGTCGGCGTTTTGCGCCAGCTCGGCGACCTTGCTGAGTGAGCCTCTTTTTTTTAATTATTTTTTTAATGTTTTCTGTGAGGCTTGGATATGAATTATTGAAAATCGTGGCTGGACCTGAATGCTGATTCTTTAGGGCTTCGATTTTTTACATTATGGTTGATGTTTGGATAGGAAATTTTGGTTGGAATTTTTGGTGTAGATTTAGACTTCGATTACTTGATTGATCGCAATTGATTTGGTTTACTTCATTGAGTTGCTGTTTTGGCTCTACTGCCGATTTCTTCTGGTGTTTAAAATGCGTACCCTCAAGTTTAAATATGTATTATTGGATATTACCATTGGATTGAGGTGATTGAAGTGCACTTCAATTGGGAATATTTCAGGAACTTTGGGGTATGCTATGCGGTTGACTATGAATTTTGGGTCTGCTATGTGGCTGACTATGAATTTTGGGTCTGCTATGTGGCTGACTATGAATTTTGGCTCTGTTATGTGGTTGACTATGAATTTTGGCTCTGCTATGTGGTTGACTATGAATTTTGGCTCTGCTATGTGGTTGACTATGAATTTTGGCTCTGCTATGTGGTTGACTATGAATTTTGGCTCTGCTATGTGGTTGACTATGAATTTTGGCTCTGCTATGTGGTGGACTATGAATTTTGGCTATAGATCAAACTTAAATCCAATGCTGTGGGATTTAGATTGAATTTGGTCACTGAGAATCTGGGCATGGATAAATAAGTAGTTCTGGCAGTTTTTAAAATAGTTTAATTAGTAGTTTTTAAGATAAAACTAGTTTATTTGGTCATAGGCTTATGATAACTGTGGCCATTTTTAATTCTTGCTTATAGGTTTGCTGCTGAAATATTTCACGACTTGCACGAAGAAGTAATGGCAACCGCCACAAGAGGCCACGGTCTAGTGGTTCGTGTTCAACAGCTTGAAGCAGATTTTCCTTCAATCGAGAAGGCACTTCTGTCTCAAACTAGTCATTCATCATTCTTTTCCAATGAAGGTTTGAATGCTTGTTATCCAATTACTTCTCTAAGTATTGTTAAGTAATTTTTTCTTTATGAATTATTATGAACATTCATAGCAGTTAAATGGAAATTGATCTGATCGTTCTGTCATGGTTATATGCATCATTATTCATGTTAGTGCTATAAAATATACTGCATTGATAACAGAAATTTTTCTATATTGATAATCATCTTTAAGTACAGCATAGTCATGTCACTGCATTCTATTGCAGGGGTTGACTGGCATCCTAATCTGCGTTCTGAACAGAGTATGATAACCCGTGGAGACTTACCGCGCTTTGTAAGGGATTCCTATGAAGAATGTCGTGCTGCTCCTCGGTTGTTCCTGTTAGACAAGTATGATTACCTAACATGTGGTCATGCTGCTTTGATCTAAAACAACTATTGGAAACTTGGTAAATATTTTATTTTATTCGATTCTTACAGGTTTGATGTTGCTGGGGCTGGGGCATGTTTAAAGCGGTACACTGACCCGTCATTCTTTAAAGCTGGATCTGCATCCTCAATAACAACAGTACAGATGCAGAGAGAAAAGAAACCCCGTAGAGTGAAGGTATTTCACTGGAACGATATTCCCTCAAGAAACTACATATTTGGTGCCATGGTTACCATTATTGGAAGTTTTCTTTCTTGCAGGTGGTACATGCATGATCATACACATTTGTTCTCATTAAAATATGTCTCTAGGACCAGCCATAAAGACTCACCTAATCCCCCCTTCCTCCCATCCCGCTATTTTGCTTATAAATATTTTACTATTACCTTCTTATAGAGTTACTTAAATGTATAAACTTGTAAGATAACCACATAATGGTGCTTCCCTGGGATGTAAGCTCTGTCAGTACCCATGGGAAGCAATGGCTATGAGGGGTCCATGGCCATATGTTTCCTAGGTCTTTATGAACAAGATCTTACTTGATGTTTGTTTTGTCTTCTTCTCTCTGACATCAAAACTTTAAACTTCTGCCTTGATTGAATTCTATTATATGCTATTTCTTCTGACTGACAGTATGTTCTAGGCACCTCCTAGTCTTTATATGGAGTGTGTGTCTGTATCCATGCCTGTTTGGAGACCATGGAGTATTTTTTTGGGTTTAGGAATCTGGAAATTGTGTTCTCCTTCTTCTGGGGGCAAGTCACTGCTGTACTATAAAACTCATGATATTATATTTATTGTTTATGTAGCAAAAGAAGGGATCCCACCGGAGGAATGGAGGAACCCCAGAAGTCGCACTGACATCACATGCCAAGTGAGCGCCCTTTTTTCATATCACCACATTATTGTTTTTTGTGCATGTATAAATTCTAGATTTTTGAGTGGCCACTCGCTAAAATACTGCAGACTGCAAGATTTGTTCCTGGAGGAGCGAGTTGAGAATGGTTACAGTGATCCAGCACGTCTTGTGAAATTGAAGAAAAGACATCTGAATGCTGTTGACTCCAAAACTGGGAGAAGTTACATGAAGAAATTTGTGGAGACTCCTTCACCCGAGTGCAAACTTGTTTGTGAAACTTCTGTTACTCCGCTGCTCTTGACATTGACCTCGGGTAATAGTATTGAGCAAGATCTTAGGATACTTGACATCAGTACTGTGAGTCCAGCAGAAACGTCCCCAGAAAGGAAAAGTGCTAGCTCTTCACCAGGCATCCAAGAAGCTACATTAAATCCGTTAAAGGATGGCTTTAATGGGGGTGTTTATGATGGAGAAATTATGGGGTCTGAACGAGTCTTTGATGTTGAGACAAATAAAAGTCATTCAACCCTTCCTCAGGTAGCAATTGAGAAGGAAATATCAGGTCATGGAGAACACAATACTGAAGGCAGCATAGAGGGGTTCACCCAGACCACCCCCTCGGGTTCTGATGATATGATCAGTGAGGTAGACAATTACATGGATGCTCTTGCTACCATGGATTCAGAAATGGAAATGGACAATGTGCATAAACCTAAGAACAATCTATGCATCTTGAATGTTGAAAAATACGGAAAAATCTCTGATGCGAATGAGGAGGAACATCGAGAGCTTCAAACTCGATTTTCAGACTCTCAGTCGCTTGGAAACTCCTCCACATCAGATGATAGGAATAATTCATCAGAAAAAGACAGAGAGAGTTTTTCGCACTCTGATACTTCATGTAATTTGGCACCATCAGAGTGCAATGGAGCACCTGAAGAATTCTCTTTTAATGAAACTTGTGGAGCTGAGGTGTTTGAGATGTCACCCAGCAAGGGCTTGGAAATTGTAGAGTCTCTAGAAGCTACATTGGAGGAGCGTGTGGTGTCCCATGATACATGCATTGAGGAAGACATAATCCCTGATAGTAGAGATACATCTTGCATTGTGTTTGTTGGGGGAACGAGTCCTAAACTACAACATTCGGACCCTGGCACAAGCATACCACTGATATCATTGCCAGAACCTGTGTTAGATAAAACACCCTCTGATGAAATTAATGGTGACTATCGATCATTGGACATCAATGAAAATGGGATGAATGTGGATGATTCTGTGGCTGTTGTCCCAGATGATTTCTCCCAGACTAAGGATGAATCTGCTAGCCATCCTGTTGATGATTCAGATGCTGAAGATTTAGGTATCAGTTCTGATGTTTTTCCACACGTGTCAAATGTTGAAGAACTTGTTTCTGAAGATCAAACTAGAATCAATGCTGCAAATGTAGTTTTTCAGACACACTGTGATGATGAAGATTCTATAGAAAGCTCCCCTAGAAGAAAGATTGATTTACCACATTTAAGTATTTTACCTGCGGAAGAGCAGCTCTTTTCCTCAGCACTGCCGGAAGTACAAACATCTTCAGGTAATACTTTATTGCTGTATTATAGTGATGTTCCAAATCTTAATAACATGACTTCTGAAATTGATGATCCTGTTATACCCACTGCAGTCAACTCTGAAACTATACCATTTGTGGCAGATGCTGCATGGACGCATAGCTCAGAAGAGTTATATCCTGAAGGGTATGCTTCACAATCAAGTGGCTTGATAGTGCAGCAGGATGCTACACAGACGTACGCCCTAGTAGAGCAGCAGGATGCTACAGAGACACATGGCCTAATAGACCACCAGGATGCTACGCAGACAAATGGTATAGACCACCAATTCTCTGATTCAAATGAGGGTCTTCCCCTACTTGAATCCATTTCAGATGTGGATGTTTCACATTATAAAGAGAAATTCATTGTCAAAGAGAGTTCGAATACCTTGGATGATGAGTTGCAATTATTCACCAGCGATGTTGATATGGTGGGTGGTGATACTGTTTCTGTGGAACTTCCATCGAATTATCCAACTCACCCAGGCCATGGGGATCATGTAAAGTCAGGTGATTCGGTACCTGAAACCCTTCATGCAGAACCTGTGGCTGATCACTCTGCTACTGTTGCCCAACCTGATGATGATGTCAATGATGTTAGTCAATCACCTCCAAATGTAATTTCTTCTCCACCAAGGAATTCTATGAACTTGCATGAATCTCTCCCTGGATTCGGGAATTTCCCTGAGAAAGAATCTGAACTGGATGAAGTAGTTACTACAGAAAATGATACAAACCCAGAAGTTCAGGAGGAGGCAAGTGAAAAAGAAGAAATATCTCCGAATTCAGAATCAGAATCAAGCAAATCTACTGCTTATGATCATTCCAGTTCAAAAGGATCTGATGATGGTCATAATTTCTCTCACAGTTTGGCTGTCTCTGTCAACACTGCAGAATCAAACTCAAGCAAAACAACTGCTTATGACCATATGAATTCAAAAGTATCTGATGAAGATTTCTCTCTGGATGAACGGACTGAGTACAGTTTGGCTGTCTGTGATGTCACTGCAGAATCAAATCCAAGCACATCAACTGCTTATGGCCCTTCCAGTTCCAAAGTATCTGGTGATGGACATGATTTCTCTCTGTATGAAGAGACAGAGAACAATTCGGCTGTCCACGGCGTGACTACAGCCTCGGCAGATTTAGAAATGAGCAAGTGGGAGTCCGAATCACAATCTATGGATCAGAGTCACAGGGAAAATGCTGTGTCCACACCTACCTGCTACATCCCGGAGCCTGGAACTAGTTTAGAAAAATCGTTGGAGTTGCAAGCTCATCAAATTGATATGGAGTATTTGCCAAAAGATGCAGCAAGGGATAAGCCAGAAGCTGACTTGGAACAGTCACTGGAGATACAATCTGATCATTTTGATGTGGAATGTTCGGAAGAAGATCAAGCATGTATTTACGTATCAGACACTCAGTCTGCACAGATAGGGTCTCAAGCTTACATGTATAAGGAGAGATCCAAACAGTTACCATCTGCAGTGAACATCAATCAGGAAATATGCTTGAATGCTTCCTCCAAATCTTGTTCTGAGAACCTTCCGCCCCAACCTCCAACATCAGAGTTCTTACCAGAGTCAGCAGGCCAGGAACTTCATGATAGAAAGCAAGCAATGGATCCGTTAGATTCTACCTTTCCTAGATTAGCTCTTCCTCATGAATCAACTGCAGGCAATCAGGAGGACATCCCACCATTGCCACCTCTACCACCTATGCAATGGAGGATGGGAAAGCAAAATCCTACCCTAGCCTCACTGAGAGAATTAGCTGGTGTTAGTCAGGATTCATTCCTTCCAATACAACCATGGGAAGCTGATGAGAAACCTCAATTTGATATGCTAGCACCACAGAGATTTGATATGCGGGCAGCCCAGCTATTTGATAAGCCGGCACCGCAGAAATTTGATATGCCGGCACCACAGAAATTTGATATATCAGAAGAGGTGTGTCAACCCGAGAATCTATCTTTGGAAGATGGGAAGGTCCAACTTGCTTCTGAACCTTCGATGGACAATATGGTGCGGCTTGCCCCGTTTTTATTGCATTTACCAACCATGGTTAAGGATGCTAATCATCAATTCAATCTCCCTGATGTAGGGGGAACCCATTTCCCGAACCCTTTTTTATCTTCATCAGATATATCGGATGACAAGTCTGGTCTGTCGGGACATACTCACTTTGCTTCAGAGGGAGAAAAAGTTCAATGTAGTTCAAATCCATTCACAGTACCAGGCACTGAATGTACATCCTCCACACATCATCCTGAATCTTCTCCAGGAGCAACGATCCCGCCTATGCAGAAGTTAACACAGGAAACAGTTTCGGAGCCTAATGTACTTAAATGGTCATTGAAAAATTCAGAAAGGGAAGAAGAAAAACCTCTTGCCGCATCTGTGACAGTACCAGCAAAAGTAGATGGGCAACCTCAACATAGTTTGCTCACATCTGAGGGAGAAGCAGCATGGTCATCAAATAATTCGGTCATGATTTCAGACTATGATGTTGGAAGAACCAATGAAATTCCAGTTAGTAAGCTACCTCGCCCTCGAAATCCCCTCATTGATGCTGTTACTGCTCATGGCCAAAGCAAGGTAAATAATAATCATCTTATGGTGTCTATCTTTCAGAATATGCTCTGTAAAGTAAACATGTTGACATTTGCAGTTGAGAAAGGTAACTGAACGAGTTCTGCCTCAGGCTGAACCTAAGGTGGATGAAAGAGATTCATTACTGCAACAGATAAGAACTAAGGTTAGAGCTGTCTATGTTTGTTGTCCTTTATGCTTTTGCATCACCCACCCTTTCCCTTTCTGAGTATACTCTATTTTCAAGTAAAGAATATAACTGAATCTTTTGTGTTGTCTTAGTCCTTCAACCTGAAGCCAGCAACAGTGACAAGACCAACGGTGACAAGACCCAGCATCCGGGGTCCGACAACCAACTTGAGGGTTGCTGCCATCTTAGAGAAAGCAAATGCGATTCGTCAGGTCTCTCTCTCTTCTCTCTCGCTCTCTCTCTCTCTCTCGCTCTAGCTTCTGAGTTAATGTTTTTAACACAATGAGAATTTCGTTACAGGCATTTGCAGGAAGTGATGAGGATGACGATGACGACAGTTGGAGTGATTCTTAAATGGATTTATTCCACTCCAGCTCATCACTAGTGCCATTATTGGCTTGAACTGGATAGTGGATGCCCCTCTCATACAGAAAAGTGGAAATTTTCCGGAGTTTGGTGTATTATTTTCCTCTTCACCCAAGATTCATGTATTATACTTCCCCCAACACCCGTGAAAATCCATTTGTTGAAATGCCGATCAGCTCTATCCACAGAAATCTAGCTTGAGGCAAAATGCTTCAGGCAAGACATTAGGTGCGGCACAGATTGCTAGCGTGGCGGTTCCAATCTAGTTCACTTATAATTATTTTATTTTTACAATCTTTGCTGATGTAAATTGTCGGAGTAATATGAAAATGTAGTACGTAGTGGTTCTCTAATGATGAAATTTTGTAATCCTGTATGTAATGGTTCTATAGAATGCATATATTTGTATCGCCCATATATTGTGTTTTCTGGCTCATATTATAGTGGCCATTGTTTGTGTTCATATATGGTGATTCCGATTGTCGATGTGTAACATTTTCAAGTTCACAATTTTTTTATTTCTTTTTAGAAAAAAATTATTAGGAATAGTGATTATGCGCATTGAATATTGATTTCAGAAGTTAAATTCCGATATTTTACTGCGTACTATAGTACACAAGTAGAGTGAAGTAGAGTGAGTAGTGAGTACCAATACAAAATTTAATGAACACTGTTTTATTCTTCAATAGCCCGGTTGGTTTCATATTTTCCTTCCATATATTCATTTTGATTTAATTTAGGCTGTTTTTCCAATGATTTAAAGATGTTTTGAAATTCAACGTTTCTATAGTGGAAATTTGTTAATTGAGGTTGGCTTGAGCTGATGGTCATGATTCTCCCCACGGAGGTACAGCACTTCAATCCGACGGCTACGAACTTTTTTATGTTAATATTAAAAAGCGGTGGGAAAATAAAAGCATATGATAATGGAACAACGGTGCAACACGAGTACGCGACCGTTGAGAGTCGTTGACATCCCACCCCCGCAACTTCAAAACAGGTTATGACATTGTTGGCTAACAGAGTCTCCCCTGTAATTTCCAAGGCTCTGGAGACGAAGCAATGCCTCCTTCAAGGCTTCAGCTCCTTCAAGGTGCTCAAGTACGCCCATGCTCGCCTTCTCCGCCTCGGCCTGGACGAAGACAACTATCTTGTCAACATGGTTTTGCGCTCCGGCTTCGATTTTGGCCACACCCACTACTCCCGGCTCGTCTTCCACCAAACCGCAGAACCCAATATTTTTCTCTGGAACACTATGATCCGCGGCTTGGTTTCCAACGATTGCTTCGACGACGCTATCGAATTCTACGGGTCAATGCGGGTACAGGGGTTCTTACCCAATAGCTTTACCTTCCCTTTTGTTCTGAAAGCTTGTGCCAGGCGTTCGGACTTTCAATTGGGTTTGAACATTCATACCCTTGTAGTGAAAACCGGGTTCGATTTTGATGTGTATGTTAAGACTAGTTTGCTTTGCTTATATGCGAAATGCGGGTTTTTGGATCATGCCCACAAGATTTTCGACGATATTCCTGAGAAGAATGTTGTTTCTTGGACCGCCATCATTAGTGGGCACATTGAAGCTTGTCAGTATAGAGAAGCTATTGATACGTTTCGGAGGTTTCTGGAGATGGGTTTGAGGCCTGATAGTCTCAGCCTTGTTCGGGTTTTATCCGCGTGTGGTCGGTTAGGGGATTTAAGCAGTGGCGAATGGATAGATAGATACATAACGGAGATTGGCGTGGGAAGGAATGTGTTTGTTGCTACCTCTTTGGTTGATTTGTATGCCAAGTGTGGGAAGATGGAGAAAGCACGATGTGTGTTTGATGAAATGCCTGAGAAGGATATAGTTTCTTGGAGTAGCATGATCCAAGGATATGCATCAAATGGGCTTCCAAAAGAAGCCATTGACATCTTCTTTCAAATGCAGAAGGAAAATTTGAAACCCGATTGCTATGCCATGGTTGGGATGCTTTCTGCTTGTGCGAGATTAGGAGCACTAGAACTAGGGGACCGTGCTAGCGATTTGATGGATAAAAATGAGTTCTTTATCAACCCTGTTCTTGGTACAGCTCTGATTGATATGTATGCGAAATGTGGAAGTATGGGCCAAGCCTGGGAAATCTTCAAATCGATGAAGAGAAAAGACAATGTGGTTTGGAATGCTGCAATGTCTGGGCTTGCAATGTCTGGACATGTCAAAGCTGTGTTTGGACTATTTGGACAAGTTCTAAAAAGTGGTATTAGACATGATGGGAACACGTTCATGGGCCTGCTTTGTGGGTGTTGTCATGCTGGTCTCGTTGACGAGGGCCGTAGGTATTTCAATAACATGACTAGTGTCTTTTCCTTGACTCCTACAATTGAGCATTACGGATGTATGGTGGATCTTCTTGGCCGGGCAGGTTTGTTGGATGAAGCATATAGTTTGATCGCAAGTATGCCAATGAAGGCTAACTCAATTGTTTGGGGGGCGTTGTTGGGTGGATGCAGGCTTCATAAAAATACCCAATTGGCTGAAAGTGCACTGAAACAACTTATTGAGCTAGAGCCATGGAACTCAGCTCACTACGTCCTCCTCTCAAATATTTACTCGGCGAGTCATAAATGGGATGAGGCAGCAAACACTAGGTCGGCTATGGACGAGCAAGGGATGAAGAAAATCCCAGGTTGCAGTTGGATCGAAGTAAACGGGGTTGTTCATGAATTCCTTGTCGGAGACAAGTTCCATGAGCTGTCGGAGAAAATCTACTCAAAACTCAATGAGTTAGCTAAGGATTTGAAAGCGGCCGGCTATGTTCCGACAACGGATTGTGTGTTGTTTGACATAGAGGAGGAGGAGAAGGAGCATTTCCTTGGGTGTCACAGTGAGAAGCTGGCCATTGCATTTGGTCTCATCACCACTCCTCCTACAGATACCATTCGAGTTGTGAAGAACCTTCGTGTGTGTGGCGATTGTCATGAGGCCATCAAGCTCATCTCCAAGATCACACGAAGAGAGATCATTGTCCGGGATAATAATCGATTTCACTGTTTTATTCATGGTTTTTGTTCGTGTAAAGATTATTGGTAAAAGTAAAATTTGGAACTAACACAATTTTGATACCAAACCCTTCTTATCCATTATGCTCATTGACAAGTTAAAAATGGATCCTCGGCCAAATGTGAACTGCCGTCCTAATGCAATTTTTTTTTGTTGTCAAATGTCCTAATGCAATTGTTAAATACATGTCAAATTAAAAAAGTTTTATCCCATGCTTATACAATTGCTAGCTCAATTATGCATGTCACATTTTGATTTGATTGATCTAACTGTTAATACAGTATGACGACGTTAACAATATCAATTCATAATGTTATTTTCAATACATTAACCGTAACTGAGGATTACCGGTAAACGGAACGAAAGGAAGGACTTTAGGATTGCTGTTGCTGTATTGGATGAATAGGGTAGTGTTCAATTGATGACTAGATAGATAGATCAATGTCATCACCCACGTCATGGAATGCATAATCATCTTCGTGGAAAATTTGAAGCTGGGGACCACCATGACATGCATGAAACGCAAGCGTTTTGTTGGGATAAATGAAGCTTTTATTCCAACTCAAGGGAAATTTATAGGAACCAGAGTAAGTAACCAATACGACGTCGTTTCACTCCAGTCAGCCAGCGATACAATTGGCTTCCGACACCATTTTTCTCTCTCCTCCACCGCCTCCTCTTGTACCTTGACGCACGCTCGGTCAGTGACGAACCAGTGTGCCCTCTGAAACTGCCTTGCAATTTCCGCTCCACTTCTTCGAACAGTTTTTCCTTTTCTTTTTTCCCAGTAGCCAAACAGAAAAATATGCTCTACAGATAACATTCACTATCAACTTTAACAAACAAAAAAGGTAAGCAAATTCAAAAACCCAAAGCTCTTAACTTTTCCAATATTTATTACAATTTTACAGAGTTGTTTTGTTTCCAAATTTTCTTTTTTTAATATGGGAAAGTCGCTTCCCTCCGCGGCCAGGCTGTATCAAGCTGCCAAAACGACGTCGCAGAGTACTGTACGTAGTCCAAAGCAACCGAGGCCCACATCGCCGAAACCAGCAGCGGGACAGAAGTCGAAGCGGCCAAGGTTGAAGAAGGAGATGGAGACTGAGAGCAGCTCTGTGAAGAAGGAGAACAACCGTGTGCCGCTCTCGGCGGTGGTATCGGATTGCATAAAGCGGTGGTTCAAAGACACGCTTAAAGAGGCAAAAGCCGGCGATATTAATATGCAGGTCTTGGTGGGTCAGATGTATTACAACGGTTATGGTGTTCCCAGAGACGCCCAAATGGTAAGCTTGCTTGGGTTCCTTCTAATTCTTGGAGTTATGTTGGTTTTTTGGGGCTTTTGTTTCGGGTTTTGGTGGTTTAGGTTTAAAATTGTGAGATTTTTGTTTTTGGATACTAATTAGATTAGATAAAGGTTTAAGCTATGCCATTTGACCATTGTTATTAGCTAAATTTGCAAAACTTTTTGTTTATATTGTCCTGAACTCCTGATGATACTATTTTTGCTTCTTTGCTAAGAACCGGAGGCATTACAATTTGAGACCGAAATTTGAAAAATTCTACATAATTAGAGCTTAATTGTGACTTGTGGCTGTATTATGATTCTTCCTAATACAAATAATTTTTGGCTTTGGGGGCTTATAGGGAAGAACATGGATCACAAAAGCGTCAAGGACTCGATCTTCAGTTTGGAAAGTTAGTGATAAGCAGCCAGGTTGACTTCTCTTTTAGCAATTACCACTTTCATCATTGTGTTAATTTTCCTCACCGTTTATTGAATGTGCATTGGTTTGGTCTTTTGCACCTGTGGCAGGTTATAATGCAAGTGATTCAGATTCAGATGAACTGAAGGGTGATTCTTAGCTCCACCAAGTCAGCCTCCATGTCCAATCAAAATTTGAGCTGGTATTGCTATTGGCCTTCTTGGTTTTTGCTTCATCCTGCAATATTTAAATTACTATAACATGCAAAAGAGAGCATAATGAGTATGTCATATGTTTCTTCATGTGGTTTCACTGTTTTCCGTTTAGTGGGAAAACTCCGTTCTGTTTGTATGCATAAAATGGATCTTACTTGATAGTATCTTGATTTGATTGATGTACCATAGCTTCTCATGTTTGTTTTCTACATTTTTACTGATGATAATGCAACGTTTTGTGGATTTCCCATAGATCTCAAGCTTAGGAATTGGCTTTATTTTGATACTTTTGGTAGTGGAAATAATAAGCTCTCATAGACACGCAGAGAGGGAAACTAAAGGAGTGGTAGAGTGGGGAGGATTGCGAGGGTGCTTTCTGCTGTTTTATTGGCTGTATGTTCACTTTTCCTTTCATACTTTCTTCTTTCTACCAAGAAAGAGGAGGGCGAAGCTCATGTTTGCAACCCTATATCAAATCTTTATTTGTGTACTTTACCTCCTAGACCTCACTATATGGCAATAACTTTCTTAGTACAAATTTTCATTACCTTTTGTCCTCAAACACTGACGGAATGAGGACAGGATGACATAATGGGAGCCTTGAATAGAATTGCCCTTTGGAGATAACCTTCTTTCTGCATAATGGGTTTAGGCTGTCCAGGCTTTTCATTTTATGTGGCTTCAGTAAAATGTTTTCAAGGTAATATGTTTAAATTGAAGTCTCAATATCTGTGCTCACAGAAGATAGTCAGTCAGTTTTCTTTACTGCCTGTTCACTAATAAATAGTTTAGCATTATGCTCGTCTCTGCCTAGAAAAACTTAACATTAGATTTAGCAACTTGATCTTTTCTTAAGAGATTTTGTGTATTGTGTATATGAAACCGAATAGGAAGCATCTAAATAATACCCAGCGCTGGCCAGTCAACTCAGATCAGATTCATTAGAAGATATAGTGATTTGCTTAGCTGAAGTTACACGAAGATGATTGTGTTAAATATATAAATGTTAAAATGAGTTGCAACAAAGACTAGAATGATGAATTTCATTTCGTTTCATTTCGAACTCAAGAAATAACTATATGCCATGCTTTCGAGTATGACCGAATAAATTGACTAATATCTTGCTTCTTGTGCTAGGATGTTGTAGGATGAGCTTGACATCGCCAATGACCTTCACCCGTCATGGATGTGGCTGTATCAAGTTTTCATACTCTCTTCTGTTTGATCGTTTTTGTTTCTCTGGACTTATTGATGTACCTAAACCTTTATTTTCATGGTAAAACAAATATTTGCTAATTGCAATTCCATCTCCTAAAGTTCCTTTTGAGTTATTGTGAAGAAAGATGCACGCATAAATCACAGGGGTTGGACCTTAAGTTGTTATTAGCTTTCCACTTCAGACAATATCTCGCCAAGTGTTTACTCATATTTTCTACTTTCAAATTTAAGTTATATTTAAACAAAACTCATCATATTTGAAATTTAAAATGTTGAAATTTTTTATTTGTTGATATGTATGAATGAAGTCCTGATGTGTATGAGTGAAATCTTGAAGCGAATGTTGGAAAGTTTGATGTGAATGTTGGAAATTTTGAAATGGTGTTATGTTTTGGAATAGTCCCGTTTGTCAATAATAATCGATCCCACAAATTTCAATTCTATTTTTTGAAAATGCAAAGTATACCGAACTATTTAAAATTTTAACCATATGGATTTGGTTTTAGATGGTATCCATGTCCATTCAAACCATGTCTAGCCCTATTCTGCAACTTTAAAGATGCATGATTTGAATACGGTGTATTTGGATGGAAAAAAAAACATGGAATTTAGCTAAATTTCATAATTTTGGATTTTCCATGCACTTTCCTATAATAAGCTTCATTTAGGATTGAATGACGAACTACTAAGTGAAATTTTTTTCTAACAAATTTGATTTTGGTTACGTATCATGTTGGAGTGTCGAAATTTAAATTTTTAATCGAAATTACAAATTTGAATTTTGAAATTATAAGGTTCGTATCAACACTAGTATTTGATCTTCTAGATTCAAGAACGAATGTTGGTTGGTAATTGTTGTTAGTTCAGTTTTACTATAGTAATGTTGATAAGGTTGATACGAACTACAACAAATAAAATGAAATTGGCATTTCGAAGATCAATTTTTTTCTTCAAAATTTCGAGTTTCAAACTCAGAATTATGAGTTTTATTTGAGCTCTAACATTTATTTTATATTACGAATTGAGAATAAATTAAGAATATTTTCCATTTTAGTTTGGAATATTTGTAGTAAGATTGATACGAATTCTCATAATATAATATTGATCGTCATCTCAAAGTTCAATTTTTTTCTTCAAAATTTCGAGTTTGAATTTTGGAGTTATAAGGTACTAGCGCTTGATATTACGGATTGGATAAATTTTTATGACTTTTTTCATTTTGGGTTTGTTTTTTGTATGGTAAGGTTCTAAGGTTGATGTGAACTCTAATATGAGATTTGAGTTTCAAGTTCAATTTTTATTTTTCAAAATTTCGGGATTTGATTTTAGAATTATAAGGTTAATATGGACTATAGTGTTCGATATTACATGTTTGAGTTTGGTTTTTATATGGTAAGCTTGATTTGAGAACTATCAAAATATGAGATTGAGATTTCAACTTTCATATATATATATATATAATATTTTTTTTTCAAAATTTCGAGTTTGTATTTTGGAGTTATAAGGTTCATATGAACTTTAGTGTTTGACATTACATGTTGCATTTTTTTATTGAATATTCTCCGTTTTGAGCTTGGTTTTTCTACGATAAGGTTGATATGTACTCTTTTGAAATGAGATTAGGGTTTCAAACTTCTATTTTTCTTCTTTCAAAATCTTCTTTCATAGGAATTACAACTCTTAATATTATGGAACTTAAGAAATAATTTTTAAATTTTCTCTATTTTGAGTTTGGTTTTTCTGGTATAATGTTTATCATAAATGTCACAGTATAAGATTGCGATTTCAAAGTTTTTAAAAATAAATTTTGGAGTTGTAAGGTTCATATAAACTCTAATACTTAATATTACAAATTAGAGAAATAATTTCATTTTTTTCCCATTTTGAGTTATTTTTTCTATGTTAAGGCTGATGTAAACTCTCACATATGATATTAGGGTTTCGAAGTTCAAATTTTCCAAAATTCCGAGTTTTTAATTTTTGAATTACAAAGATCATATGAATTCTAAGACTTGATATTACCGTCCGGGGAATTTTTATTTTATTTTTTTGAATTTTTTCTATCTTTTGTTTGTTTTTTTTTTATAGTAAAGCTAATATAAACTCTTAAAATATAATTGGTTTTTCAAACTAATTTTTTTTTTGTCTAAATATGAGCATTCAAAATTAATTCTTGAATTTACAATATCAAACATTAGAATTCATATCAATCTTATAATTCCAAAATTCAAACGGCAAATTTTGGGGAAAATTTTGAATTTTGAAATACCAATTTCATATTATGAGAGTTCACATCACCTTCTCATAAAAAAATCAAACTCACAATTCTTTCTTTAATGCATAATATCAAACGTTAGAGTTCATATGAATCTTGTAATTCCAAAATTCAAACTTGAAATTTTGTAAAGGGAAAAAATGAACTTCGAAACCCCAATATGATATTGTGAGATTTCATATCAACCTTACCATAGAAAAACTAAACAGAAAAGGGAGAAATTCAAAATTTTTTCTTCAACCTATAATATTAATTAAACTCTAGAGCTCCTATGAACCTTATAATTTTAAAATCAAACTTTGAAATTTTGGAAAAAAAAAATTGAACTTTGAAACCCTAATTTCATATTGTGAAAGTTCACATTAACTCATAGTATTAAAAGCTTAGAGTTCATATAAACTTTATAACTCCAAAATCTAAACCAAAACTTGGGAAAAAAAAAATTGAACTGCAAAACCCTAATCTCATATTTTGAGAATTAATCTTACCATAAAAAAATAAAACTCAAAAAAGAGAATTTTCTCCAACGTATAATATCAAATGCTAGAGATCATATGAACCATATAATTCCAAATCAAACCTCGAAGTTTTGAAAAAATAAAATTGAATTTGGAAACCCTAGTATTATGAGGAGGCTCACATCAACATAGATAAACCAAACTCATAATGGAAGAAATTCAAATTTATTTCCCCAATCGGTAATATCAAACGTTAGTGTTCATATAAACCTTTTAATTCAAAATCCAAACTTCAAATTTTAAAGAAAAAAAAAATGTCTTTCGAAACCCCAATTTTATATTGTGAGAGTTCGCATCAACATTTTTATAGATAAAATTATATTAACAGGGGGAAAATTCAAAAAAAAAAAAAATGCCAACCAGTAATGTCAAACACTAGAGTGCATATGAATATCATAATTCCAAACTCAAACATGGGTATTTAAAAAAAAAATGAAATTCAACTTCAAAATCTTAATATTATATTGTGAGAGTATTAACTTAATTATGGAAATACCAAACTAAAAATGAAAAAAAAAATCAAAATTCTTTTCCAATTCGAAAAATTAAACGCTAGAGTTCATTTAAAATTTAAAATTCAAACATCCAAATTGGAAATTTTGAAGAAAAAAATTGAATTTTGAGATCCTAATCTCATGCTTAGAATTTAGGATTTGTCACTATTTGACTTCCAAGAAATTGTATATGCCTAAATCGTCCAAACCAATACAAACCAAACCGTTAATAATTATAAAGACTTTAATTCTATTTTTTTGAAAAATTTAATTGTAAAAAACTATTAAAATTTGAACAATTTATATTTAGTTTTTGTCTTTTTAATGATATCCATATCGATACAAATTATACCTATCACTAAACCGTCCCTAGAATATACCGATGTTTTAGGCTTGACTTATGAGTTAGTGTTTGGGGTTAGTTTGATTTTATTATTGAGTGAGTTTGAATGACCTAAGGGAATGTTTACCTACTAGAAATAAGAAATAGTGAGTAATGAGAGAAATAGTGAGTAATGAGAGAAGTAAGCAATTAGAGAAGTGGGTAATCATTCTCATTGAGTTGCTTACTAACGATATAAAATTAGAATATTAGTGGAATTAATTCTCATTGTTATTGTTTAATAACTCTTGTGAATCAGAATAAGAACTAACTTGATTATTAAAATGTCCTTGAACGTTTACATATTATATTTTATTTATTTTGATTTTTTTTAAGATCAAGGTTGAGTCTTACCTAGCTAATTAATAACAAATCCAATATGTCAAATCTAGTTGTGATTATTTACTAATAAAATATGAAAAAAATCTGTCCGTTTGTTTTTTTTAGTAGTATATACATTATAACTCATTGATAAATATTGTAAATAATATTTTTAGTTGTTGAATGAGTTGACTTAGAAAAGGATAATTTATTCACATAAGTACATCATTAGTAGTTAGAATTATTATAATCAATACATGTAACTATGTTCTTAGTTTTTTCTTTTAATATTGGGTTGAGGTATTTGGAATTACTGCAGAATTGTAGGTTACTTGAGTAAATTAAAGTAATAAAATAAGGTAACGAGAATCATTAACACCCCCACATTAGTTAATGAAATTACTCAAAATTGATGTGATTACTTATTTTGAATGAGTAATTATCATCTAGTTGTAAGTAAATATAAGAAAAGTAAGTAACGAGTATCATTAACCATTGATTTCATTTTCATTACTAATAAGTAAATATGCTTTATATTTGAGTTGTATTGTATACAAATTTGAAGAATATGGAATGATCAGTTTACATCCTTAGTTACTTTGAATGTTTTTTAATTAACCTCGGAAAACATATAAGTATGAGACATCCATCCACCTGTATTTTTCAAACATGACATAGCTTCCGGACAAGTAACGTGTTTTGTTTATGTAATTACTCACATAAATACAAAAAGTTTAGGTGAAGCTCATCGAAAAGTCGACATAAATTATGAGTAAGCATCCAACACAATTTAACAGCTGCTGAATTATCAATTAAAGTTTTGTAGTATACGACTTTGTCCGTTTGTAGTTATGACTTATGAGCTAGGCTGCTGCATGCATAGCATCTATGACCTCTTCAACAGTTCACAAACAGAGTGCAAACCATATACTAAGTAAGTGCCTTCACTAAAACATGAATATATATTTTCAGAAAATAACAGTGGGATTCATTTAAGGGGGCCATCGGGCATGCTGAAATATAATGCTAGGGCTTTCTGAATCGCGAGCCGCAGTGGATAGAGACCCATTTTGTATTGTTTCTGAATACATCAAAAACCCTCCTGCCAGTCCACCACGTAACAAACAACAAATTCAATTTGGTGTTGCCTACATCATAATCTGATTTCTTGCCTACATCATAATCTGATTTCTATATCTATCATCATCAAAAATTTTGAGGACAATCATGGTGCTTCTCATGTATATGGTACGAATTACTATCACATTTACCATTAAAAGAAAATTTGTCACATAACTGATTGTATAGTTAATCGGTCGATAAAATCGTGGGCCACCGACTTCTACAAAATCATCGGGACAAGATCGGGTCTGCCATTGTTGTGTTCATCAAGCTTCAAATAAATTAGGAGTTGTGAGAAAGCTGAAATTAATGGAGGGAATGGAAGATCCCCTTCTTGGCCAAGTGCAAGATCAGCCTTCTTCTAATCCTCTTCCTTCTCATCTCATCACATACTTATACATAGGCCATTTTTTGGCCAGATGGGGCACCAGGTTCATTTACCATTTTCTAATGGCCTTCTTTTCATGCTTTTTATTTCCTTCGTTTTATTCCCCTTATTTTGTTATAATTCTGAGATTTTTTGTTTTGAGTTTTTTGCCCAAATTTAATTTCTAGATACTTTGAATTGATTCCTTGTTAATTTTTCTGATGAAAGCTTAATCAGGATTGAGCAAGTCTGATCTGTAAATCCAATTACGAAAGCCAATTGAAGAACTTTAAGCATGTGGTGTTAGCTAGCAAATATTGTTTTAACTAGTTTCCTAGTTGCCCAATATATCCAATTAAGTAAAATAAGTCATGTATTATAACTTAAAAAGTGCTTGTCTTAGAGAACAAAATCTATTTATGATGCAAATTCTTGTGCTTAATCATCGCTTTGAAGAAGCTTAAAATTAGACCTCTGTGTTTGCACTTTGCACTTTGCACCACCTCTGTATGAGATCAAAAGAAGAAAAGCTCCTTGTTTTGACTATTCACTTTCTTGCGTTGCAGAATGTGGGAATTCTCTGTTGGTTTATACATGATAAACATTTGGCCAGACTCTCTACTCTTTGCTGCCACTTACGGCGCGGTGGAATCAGCCTCCACCGCGCTTTTTGGACCCTTAGTCGGACACTGGGTCGACAGTTTTTCATATGTAAAGGTAGAGACTTACATCATCATAATCATACTTGGTACGTAATTTGTAATTTAGAACGATTTCATCATATATAAGTCTTTTGTGTTTGTGCAGGTCCTCCGGCTTTGGCTGGTGACACAGAATCTGTCCTTTATGATTGCTGGAGGCACTGTAATGGCGCTACTGATCTACTCAGATTTAAAGCTCACAGATTTCAAGACATTCATCTTGCTCATAATATTAACCAACATCTCAGGAGCTGTCGGAGTTCTTTCCACCCTTGGAGGAACCATCCTGGTTGAAAGAGACTGGTAATTAATGTTCTTACTTCTCACACATTTTCAAATTCAAATTTTGCTTTCAATCCTCTTTCTTGTAAAAAAATTTGTAGAGAGGCCTAAAATCACATCATAGTATAGACAGTTCTATATATTTGTATTGGTAAGTTCTACTTATATTAATATGTGATTCAAAAATGTGGTCTCCCTAGCATTCTTCTTCTCTTAACCTAAATTCGCTGTCTACTCATCGACACCCTCTCTGCAGGGTGGTGGTGATATCAGAAGGCAATGCTGACCCCGAACTATTGACAAAGATGAATTCAATCCTTCGGCGCATTGATCTCTTCTGCAAACTATGTGCTCCTGTCATAACCGGCTTCATCATCAGCTTCGTGTCCCTAAAGGCTTCTGCTTTAATCCTAGCTCTCTGGAACACCATATCTGTTTGGCTAGAATACTGGCTTTTTATCTCTGTGTACAATGGGATTCCGGCTTTAGCCCGAAGCAGCCAAAGAAAAACATCAAGACCTGCACCGATAAATGATATGGAGACAAACAGCTTGCTTTCCCATGATGAAGAGGAATCCGAATCACGCGAAGAAAGCTTGATTAAGAAGATAGGTGAAATGGTGTCAAAGATACCTTATGTTGTTGCATGGAGAGTGTACTTGCAGCAAGATGTTGTGCTTCCTGGTGTTGCTCTTGCTTTGTTATATTTCACCGTCCTAAGGTCACAACTTAATTTTTTTTTGGTTTCTTTCTATTTCTCTTCATACTGTGATTAATTAGGGTTTTATTTACAAAATGAATGTGTTGAAATTGCAGCTTCGGGACACTAATGACAGCTACCCTAGAATGGGAAGGCATACCTGCATATGCAATTGGGATAGCACGTGGAATAAGTGCTACAATTGGAATTGCTGCAACAATTTTGTACCCTATATTGCAATCTCATATTTTGACACTTAGAACTGGTCTCTGGTCCATCTGGTCACAGGTAAAAATTTAGATTTCGTTTTGGTAATTATTTTGGGCCATTTGAAAACCCATTTTGTTTTTGTTTTTTCTATATATTCACTCTTGTGTTTGAAATTGAAGAAAATATCAGAAAAAGGCAAAAGGCGAAGAGATTCGTTGCAACAAAAAAAGAAATGATTTTTGGTTTAGTGTTCATTTTGTGTACTTTCTCTTCTACATTTGCTCTTCATCTTTTCCACCATATTCGTCCTTTACTTTTCTTCATTCTTCGTTCCTCATATCTCAAGCAAAAAATGTGAAATCCAAAACAAAAAAACATTATCAAATAGACCATTCAAGTTTTGTTTTTAATTTTCACTTTTTATAATTGAGAATAGTCGATGAAGAATTAATCGATGAAAAATACAGTAAATAGGAGATATAGATAACAAATTTAAAACAAATAAGTATATACACAAATGAATAATAAAAACAAAACAAAAAACAGTTTTGTATGTTTCACTTTCTAGATTTGTATTGTTTTTCATCATTTCTTATGTCCGTCACTTTAATCTAGTCTCAAGTGCGAATATAAAACCTAAAAAATAAAAATAAAAAATGAAAAAAATTATCAAACGAAGTCAAGAACCATATGACCAAATTATTTTTAGACATGTTTACTTATTTTGGAATCTGGATAGGAATCGGAGTGGCTGATTGAACCTGGTGTTTTGGGTGTACGTTTATGCGGTGTTCAATTGTGAATGTGCAGTGGACCTTCCTGCTATTATGTGTTGCTTCAGTTTGGGTGAAAAACAGTCTTTTATCAGCATATATGCTCATGGCAGGAGTGGCTACTTCAAGGCTTGGATTGTGGATGTTTGATTTAGCAGTTATCCAACAAATGCAGGTACCTAATGCATAACATCAACATTTATTACCACATGTACAAATAATTGATCTTCCCGTAGTTTTTCCCTTTTTTATTTTTTCCAAATACATTTCGATTTTGATTGATGCGCGACAATGAACATTATGCATGTTTTTAATTTTGGAACAGGATCAAGTTCCTGAATCGGATCGTTGTGTGGTTGGAGGTGTTCAAAACTCCATTCAGTCTAGTATGGATTTGATGGGTTATGTCATGGGAATACTCATATCTAATCCAAAGGTAAACCATAAATCACGTGCTTATGTAATCTCCTCCTCTTTTCTTATCATGGGAAGTCAAGTCATGTGATAAAAAGAAAATATAAAAGAATGCCTTCCTTACATGATGAACTTTTGCATTCATATATTTGTTATATATTTTTCAGGAGTTTTGGAAGTTGAATTTGGTGTCGTTTGGTGTGGTGACACTGGCTGCACTGCTGTATACCTTGCACCTTTACCGCACCAGAAAGCACCTCTTTCATTTTGAGAAATTACCTACATGGCTTAACTGCTCTGCTACATCACATTCTGCAATTGCATAGGTGAGATGGCCTCCATCTTCTTCCCATCATGTTCCATATGTATATTTCTCTTCTATTAAGGTTTGAGATGCCAATGGTGGTGGTTTATGAACTCGAATTTTAGATCAAACTTTACGTGTTTTTTTTCGTTCCCTGAAAATGCATTTGTATTAATTAAACACGAATAAGAACACCAATATTCTTAGCAAGAAGGTTAAACAACCAAATCGGCTCAAAATTAGCCTAAACATGGTATTCACTCTTACTCTTAATATGGTTAGCAACAACATGAGTCACCATGTTACATGTCTTAGGGGCAAATTAGAAAGTAATCGACTGAAAAGACTCACAAAGTACATAAATATTATGAAGGATATTGGTAAGGGTACCATCATTACCCTTCTTGCATAACAACTTAATCAAGTGTAGTGACTAGTGAGTCAGATTCCATAATTATAGTATTATGGTCAGCCGTCGCACATGCCTTCAAACCTGAACGAACAGCCAAAGTTTCCGCCTGAAGAGCCAACGAGCAGGCGAGCATACTAGCACCCCCAACCCCTTCGAGTGAGCCTAGCCATGATTGTAGAACCCAGCCGTAAGCCCTCTTATGCGTGCCTTTAGACCAAACTCCATCTCAATTGAATTTGAGGACTCCGGAGCTGGATCGCTGCCAACCTTGATTCTGCACTCTCTCACAAGGCTCCGCTGTTTCACCCATAGCAACCTCACCTATCACGGTCCCCTCATCTCTTGCCTTGAAGAACTCGGACATCTGTCGAAAAAACAAATTTAGGATTGTGGTAGGAGATTATATAAGTGAATTCCAGAAAACTTTAGGTGTTAAAATAGACTATATAAATGAAATATACCTCATTAAAGAAGGCACAATAAACTTCACCTCTCAAATTTATCTCAACACACAAATAAAAACTTGGTAGAAAAGGAAAAAACAAAACTAACAATGCAATGATTACTATCTATTTTTTCTGTTGATCCTTTTAATTGTACAGGCCCTCATGCTTACTATCTATTTTTTAATTTTTTTTTTGGGCCTGGATAATTGGTCTAGTCAATTAGGAAATGATATATCGCTCTCTTTTCCGTTCGGTATTCTCATGAAACCGAAATTGAATCGATGGCATGAACTGGTATCGGTATCGGTCAAATACCAGCCACTCGATTTGGACTGAAAATCGAACGGACCGATCAGTTCAGCTTGGGATCTGTTTTTCCCATTTTGCGAGTTTGAGCGATGGAGGCGGTGGGCTGCTAATCAGTTTTGCACTGGTATGAAAGAGGGAGAGAGAAAGATTGAGGAAGATGCGATTGAGTGAGATTAAGCCTTCGACTAGATTCGAGGCATTGGGTGCGACTGCGTAAGTGAGGGTGATGCTGGCATGGCTTTCAAACCTTCGGATTTGGGAACCAAGAGGGTCCGATCGAGGGAAAAGCGTGGCTTTCAGACTATCGAAGTGCAATTGAGGGAGAGACAAAGGAGATAACAGGCTGAAGCCTTCGTGATTTGTGAGTCTGAAGAGCGAGAGGCCTTGAGAGCTTGAGAGTGAAGGAGAATGGTGAGACTGGGAGTGTGGAAAGGAGAGGAAGACTGAATTGTAGTGAAGAAGATGAAACGGTTCGATAATATGGTATGTATGTTGTTTGATGGTCTAGTTCGGTAATGGAATATGGAAACCGAAACTAAACTGAATTCATTTTAGTCCGTTCAATTTTTCCTTTTCGATTACGATTTTTTAGTAAGCCAACCTAATAAAATAAATTCATACACATTTAACAAAAAATTGTCACTCTCAATAAAGCGAATTTGGAACCTCTACTCTATTTCTATCATCATATTTTAATTTAATTCAAAGTAAAATATCTTCTTTTTTTGGCTTTTGGCTTCCAAAAATATGAAAATTCAGGACTTTAGTTGTGAGTTTGTTGGGCCGTATGGCCGTCCATTCAGCTTGGTCCATGCCTTTGAGTCTACTCTGCACTCAGAGCACGATTGTTTGTGTTGATGACTACGGTCAAAACTTGGAAATGTAGCTCCCAATTTTTCCGTACGACGACTTTCTAACAGTTGAAGGCCAGCTTCCAGAAATTTCTCAACACTAACAGTTGCAAGGTGGAGGTTTTTTTAAATAATAAAAATAATATAATTGAGAGAACTGCCGCAACCCACTTTTATAAATGCTACTTAAATTTGGGTTGATTTCAAGAAACTCAGATCTTTAACGCAGTGCATATAAGCAAACTTGCTTTGACACCTGAATTACACACAGACGAGAAAAAAGTGTCTTTGAGAAATGATGAATTAATATTTTTTTTCCCTCTTTGAGGACGTTTCATTAAAGATGGATGGAGAGTGGACTAAAACGCACCACAATGAAAGGCAGTAAACTCATTTAATCTTTATTTATTTATTTTTGGATATTAAAAGAAAATTTATACCATAAGAGCCCAGAAGAACCAGAAAAAGGAGCACTAAGGCCCCAACCATCCAATAAAAGGAGGATTACATCAGAGGGGCATTCCACAACAAAGTTTAAACGATGTTTGAATTAAAACCTTAAAATTTACCATACATAAATGGTTCTAATCAAGTTAACAATTGAATGGAAAAGAAATTGAGAAGATTTCCTAAAAGACTCAAAAATACAACGATTGCGTTATAACCAAATGCTACGAATGGAAGAGGCCAAAGATAGCCTAAAAGAAGCGGTCATAAGGGGACATCATTTCCATCTCGTAGAAAGATTAGTGAAAGGAAGACTTTTATTAAAGTGCTCGTGATAGATAGGTCATTTGTTGTAAATACGTGTAACTTAATGGCTATTTTCATGTCCAGGTAGACATGTCATTTGTCTGTTTTTTAACCATACTAGATATCACAACAAAACTATATTTTTTGGTTAATAGATATCACATTCTTCTGACAACCTCCACAATAAAATGTTCTTTATTTTTCTCTCTATGAGTTACTCAAATCACAACAAGTTATCCGTACGAAGAGCTCAAGAAGGAATCGTCAAGCGGAAGATTACTACTCGTCAAACCAAGTATGTTTTGGGATTTCAATTTCAATATTACGTATGTTGATGCATAAATGTACCAACAAGACTGTGAAAGCATACATGCATACCACAACACAACGACATACGTGGTTCACTCAAATTGGGCTACGTTCACAGTGTTACTCCACTCTCATTAATAGTATATGCGTTTCTTATGAAATATTTGAGACTCTGAGCCTTTGAAAGATAATAGTATATGTAGAGAAAAGGGAGAGAGTGAGTCTTTTTGGATGAGAGAGGGAGCTCCCTATTTATAGACCACGTCTAGGTTTAGGTCATGGGTCACAATAGTGGGTTTTGGGCAGGGGCCTCGTTGATAGACCTTGAAGAGGGGCTTGATGTAATCTTTTGAGTCTTCTGCACGGGCTCTATGACAGGACCCACCCCCATTATCGCCTCGATAATCGGGAAGCATCCTGCTCCCGTCTGACAATCGAAACCAAAAGACTGGAAAATTAATTAATATTACAACACACCCATTGTCAGACCAGGGAGATTAAACAAATACATCCGACTGGACGTCAAGTCCACAGTTTCACAGAGCATAATATTACAAAACAGGTTAAAGAAACAAATCCTACTCTGTGAACTAACTACTCCGTAACGGAAAACTTTATGCCTCTGCCTCTGCCTCGGCGCTTGCCCCCACGCTTGTACCACGACCTGGAGGGAATTTAAAACAACAAAGTGTGAGTGGACCGAAACATAAGTTTTGCAGGAAAAACAGTTTTTCCGAAATCGAGTTCGCCCTCCAGTTTTGTAATCCGCATGCATAACCAAATATTCAAACTTGCGTATTAAACTTTTGAAAACTCTTCTTCCGAACACATGAAAAAAAAAATGTTACAAGGATCGTCATAACTCATGTAAAACCATTTAGTAATACCAGATTCCAGAAACCGTCATTTTGAAACTTTATTTGCACAAATCAAGTAAAACGTAAACCAATAATCACAATTATGCCGTTGGATCCATCTGAGTCTTTAAACTCAATATTAGGCCTTCCCGGGATATCAACGAGTCTTTAAACTCAAAACATGATTAATAGGCCTCGGGGGTATCACAATAATCGAGTCTTTAAACTCACGAGTCTTTAAACTCAATTCGGGTCTTTAAACCCAATTTTCGGGCCCGCCCCGTCATTAAATAACTGGGTCTTTAAACCCAAAACCGGATCCAACAATCAACCGGGTCTTTAAACCCAAAACCGTTGTTAAACACAATAAACCAGGATTCATCACAAACCTTTTTCCAACATCATTCCGAAAACATATCACATCATAATAGGACTTATGTCCGAATTCCCATGCAAATTCCAACACATGCAATTTCCGAAAATTACTTCACAATATGATCAAACATCATAAATCCGTAACATGCATAATCATATCCAGATACTTTATCAAAACATCACGCATGCATAAGTGAAAAACCGTAACCTCGAAGTGCGTGAAATACGATAAATATCTCGAAAAGCGTGGAATCACATAAAACCGATATATCATATCACCATCATAAAATCATATGTAAAACCATGAGATAAATAAGCAAAATAGTCATGCATGCCCACTTTAGAAATCAAAAAGTCCACTCACGGTTTTAGGACGTGTCAATCGCGTCCCGCGCGCTCCTCCGTAGCTTCGGAAGTGTCCGGGCCTGTAAAAATGTACAAGAAGGGTTACAAACATCCTCAAATAGCTCGTATGATTTTTTCCCTAATTTCCCGGATTTTTCGGCGAAATAAACCTTAAGGACCTAAACTTCCGGGCTCCCGAGATTATCCCGAACGACTCCCGAACAACTCGAATCCTAAAGGGAAAATGTTAATTAGACTGAAAGGGACAATTCCCATGTTGACCGTGATCGGAGATGACATCGCACGCGCCGTCACGCGCCGCCCAAAGTGGCTAAGCTACAGTGTCATCGTTCTTACCCAGATAGACTGATAAACGGGTCTGTTACGCGCGACTCAACCCGACCAGTTCAAGCTCAATTCTCAATCAATTCCTCCCGTTTTCAATCCTATTATCTTCTCTAATCCATTAATTTCAGGTCTGTGTTGATGACTAACCTCGACTAACACCAGAACGACCCAACTCAAGCTCAAACAGTCGATCAAGTCGACGTCTGGAACTCACCCTACACGATTCCATTCCCAAATTAATTTCACCAGTAGCTTAAGGGGACTTATACGAACACAGGGGTACAATCAATTGGACTCGCCGTTACCTGGAAGTCGTCGACCTCAAGCTTGAAAATTCTCAGAACCAGGGAGCTCAGTTCTTGGCCAATTCGTGAGTGTCGTCCTTCGAAATCGATGTGGTTGGTTTCCTTTTGCTCCCAGAAGACTAGAACGGCCCTGAGTTTAGCTCGAATGTCCCCACAATTTGATCTTCAATTTTTCCCTCCACTGGTTTTTCCTTCGAACTGGAACTTGGGTTCCTGGGCAAAACGGGCTCCAATCTCAACAACTCTAGCACCGTCGTGTTTCTGTCACTCCCAGAAGTCTCCCTATGTGTTTAGTTTTCCCTCAAAACCCGTAGGAATTGAACTCTGAGTTTCCCCCCAAAAACCCGAAACTGTTTTCTCACCGTCTCTCTCAACCTCAGCCCACACCTGATGAACCAAAATGACCCAAACGAAACCTCTCCTCACTCTCTTACACGGTTGATCGATCAATGTGGTCAACAACTCGTGGGAGACCAACTGGGGTCTCTGAAAATGGTTTCCCGCACGCACAGAGACCACGGCCGTTTTAAAATCCAGCCCGTGCACTGAGCTCAGTTCAGTCTCCCATGGGTGTCTCCACTGCCTCAATTCTCATAAACAAATCGTCTGATCCATCCACTACCACCCTAAACAATTTGCACGCGCAAAACACCACGGCATGGACGTGTGCTCTGTTTTTCACGGTGGTGCTACAGTAACCGCCGTGAAATGACCAAATTGCCCCTCTGTGCAATAATTACCAAAATGCCCTCCAACTTCCGTGACCCGTAACTTGGTCATCCGACGTCCGTTTCGCGCGTGCCGCCTGTCGTTGTACTCAGGGTGTCGAGACGAACATAACGGTATTCGAGTCAAATGAATATCAATTGTCAAACAAAAAGTCAACTTTTCCCCTTAATAACGTCCAATTACGATAATGCCCCTGAACTTCCAAACATCATAACTTTCACCCTGTTCGTCCGAATCGAACGTGCCACCTGTCTATGAACTCGTGACGTCCCGAACTACGTCACGGTCATCGCTCAACGTCCGTTCGACCTCCCAATCAAAAAGTCAACAAATTGACCACACAAATCACAGGGGTAAAAACGTCATTTTAATCAATATTTTATAATATTACATTTCCAGAATGTCCGGGGCGTTACAATCTCCCCCCCTTAAGAAATTTCATCCCGAAATTTCAAGGAAATAACAGGGCTACTCTATCGAGGTAGGATATTGGGAGGAAGACTCTTTTATAGTTTGTTGTACGTATGAGTGCACTTATTATAGTGATTGCGCTATGGTAGTTCTCTGGTGAGTACGACCCCGTGTATGAGCTTGAATGATTGAACGTTATTCTTTATTGTGTGTATGTGCTAGTTAGCATGTAAGTTTTACTTTGAATGTGGGCTCAGTAATATGTTGAGCGGCTCGGTATTGTGTTGAGCGCTCAGTATGTGTTGAGTGAAAGTGTGCTCGGTATGGGTTGAATGGCTCGGTATTTATTGACTGCTTGGGATATTTGAGTGTAAATGTGCCCGACATGTGTTGAACGGCTCGGTATGTATTAGGCGCTCAGTATGTGTTGAGCGAAAGTGTGCCCGGTATATGTTGAACGACTCGGTATGTGTTGAGCGCTCGGTATGTGTTGAGCGAAAGTGTGCCCGATATATGTTGAACGACTCGAAATGTGTTGAGCGCTCGGTATGTGTTGAGCGCTCAGTATGTTTTAAGTGGTTCGGTATGTGTTGCGTGCTTGGTGTATTTGAGTGCAAATGTACCCGACATGTGTTGAGCGGCTCGATATGTATTAAGCGCTCAGTATGTGTTGAGTGAAAGTATGCTGGATATATGTTGAACGGCTCAGTATGTGTAGCGCGGCTCAGTATGTGTTGAACGCTCGGTGTATGTAGACCAAAAGTATGCTCAGTATGTGTTGAGGCGCTTAGTATGTATTAAGCGCTCGGTATGAGTTGAGCAAAAGTGTGCGCATATGTGTTGAGCAGCTCGGTATATGTTGAGCGCTCAGTATCTATTGAGCGCTCGGTATGAGTTGAGCAAAAGTGTACGCATATGTGTTGAGCAGCTCGGTATATGTTGAGCACTCAGTATCTATTGAGTGAAAGTATGCTCGGTATGTGTTGAGCGGCTCAGTATGTGTTAAGCGCTCGGTATGTGTTGAGCAGTTCGGTATGTGTTAAGCGCTCGACATGTGTTGAGCAAAAGTGTGAGTTCATGTATGCTCGACATGTATGAATGCATGTATGTCGGCAACTATGAGTTCATGTATGTTAACATGTATGAGTTTCATGTATGCTCGACATGTAGGAGTTTCATGTATGCTTGATATATATGAGTTTCATAGGAGTTTCATGTATGCTTGATATATATGAGTTTCATATATGCTCATTATGCATGATTATGATGTTCATAACAAGTTTCAGTTTTGACGTATTACCTAGTCGTATTTAGGCGTATCATGATGTGTGGCTCAACATGAGCAAAAACTATGGTTGGCAGGCCTATGAGCAAATGAGTGCGGTTGGTAGATCCATGTGAGTGCTGATTAGACTCACAAGTTGGGAGTTAAGCACGTCGAATAGTAGGTCAATGTGGTGGGTCATGCCGACCAGTCGGTGATGTTATGATGCTCGTCACTTAGTGACACTATGATTGTTATGAGGCGATTAGAGGAATGATATGTGTCGATTGGTAAGAAATGTGATTTAACTAGTCGGGATGTTGTGATGCTCGTCACTTAGTGACACTACTGTGATTGTCATGAGGTAATTATAGGAATGATATGTGTCGATTAGTAAGAAATGTGATCATTTGAGACAAGTCTTCCTAAGTCGAATCATTGTTGTGAACATGCAAATGGATACTATCTGATAGGACGTTAAATAAGCATTATTTTATATTATTTTATACCCTTTATACTTGGCTTTTAGTATTAAAATATTAAATAAATTGATAAAATAAATTATTTTGTGATTTTTATGTTTAGATAAATAAAGTTTGTAATTTGGAGCATTTTGGCGAAAGAATCGTCTCGATCGGAATTATAACGAATAAATTATGGACGTAATTCGGTGGAATAATTAATTTAGTTATATTTTAATTAAATTAATTAATGCAGCCTGACTACGCCCAAACTACGCATTAATTTAAACACGTAATTTGAGTGTTGTGCAATTTAAACCCTTTTTGTGTAGATGTAGTATTGGTAAATAGGGATCGTTCTTAACCGGGGAAATTAGGGAACATTAATAATGTGTTAGTGGGAGATGAATAAAAGAATAATGAATTAAATAATTAAATAATCAAAGAATTAATAAATTAAAGAATAGATGAATAAGAGAATAAAGAAATAAAAGGAATAAAAGGAATAAAAGAATAAAAGAATAAAGAATAAAAAGGGATCAAAGAATAAAAGAATTAAAGAATTAAAGAATAAAAGAATAAAAGAATAAAGAATAAAAAGGGGGGTTTTGAAAAGATTTGTAATTTAAGCTAAAGACAACACTAACTAAAAATTAAAATGTAAATGTTCATGCTAATTAGAACTTACAAACCATAGAGTAGTTTCATAGACAAAACCCACACTTTTACGTAAGTAATTTCGAATTAACAATCACATTAATTCTAACATTTTGCTCATAATAAACCAATCACGAAATCCTACCTTCATCATCTCAAATACTTACATACATCTTTCAATATTATAAATGCATCAACCATTAATGTGCGTCAAACATCAATATGCTTCAAACATTTACAACATGATTTACCTTAAGTTTATAATTAAATGAGCCGACAACGATCAACATTTAATCTCTTCAATTCTACTCTAAGTGCACCGACAGCGGATAAAACACTTAACATCAAATTGAAGTTTAAGCACTAAAACATATGAAGTAAAAGAAATTCAAAAAGTAAAACACATGGAGATTGCATTCTTACTTACAAATATTAGAAAGAAAATACCAAGAACAATAGTAAAGAAGAAATGAAAATAACATAAAAATAACATAAATTACGAATAAAAATTAAAAGAAAACTAATTAATAAGAAAATCTACAAGAAGTAAAAATGGTCCCCAAAAATGTCTCTCAAAAGAGAGAAACAAAAGAACTAACTAAGAACTAAGAACTAAGAAAGAAATGGAAGAATGAAACTAATTGGGGACTCCCCAAATACATGAAATGACCTCCCTATTTATAGAGGGAGTGCCACAATTGTTTAATTAAAAGTACAAAATTAAAATATAAAAATAGCAATAAGATAGTACATGAAGAAGTGATGGAAATGATGAGATTGGGTGGGAAAAGATGCTGATTTTGGGGCAAATATGCTGATTTTGGGAACTTCCCACCGAATTTCCTTGCGATTTTCGGTGGTTTCTCATATTTCGTCCATAATTTCTTCGTTATAATTCCGATCGGGACGATTCTTTCACCAAAATGCTCCAAATTCCACGCTTTATTTATTTCTACAAAAATATCACAAAATAAATTAATTTGTCTAATTATTTATTATTTTAATATTAAAAGTCAAGTATAAAGGGTATAAAATAATATAAAATAACGCTTATTTGAGGACCTATCAAATACCCCCACACTTAAACTTTGCTAGTCCCTAGCAAATACTAAAATTAAACTACAAAATCAAAACAAGTGAACCTTTAACCATTTGTCTCAATATTTCATTATTATCATCATGGCATAAAAGATTTTCACTTAAAACATTTAAGCATATGGAATTCAAAAGTTAATACTTTGTAAAAAAATGCTTCAACAAGTAAGATAATGAGTAAATATGGTGAAATGGATCTCAACATGAATAAAACAAGTATGAATCAACTCACAAGGATATGCACTCATAAATTCACTCAATTTTGTAAGGGTTTGTGTTTGCACTCAAAGTATGTGAGAAATACTCACATAATCGAAATGAAGTACTTTTGCAAAAATATCAAACAAACACCTCAAGATAAAAACAACATATACTTGCACAAATGAACCAAAACCATAAGCTTACTCAAGTGATTGACTCCACTAATCAAAATTTACCATCTTAAGGATCATAAGGTCTTTACGAAGGTTGTAATGGGGCTAAGTTTAGAGGCAAGGAAAATATAGGACAAGTGGTGCTCAATTCGTTCCAAGACTCAATAGACTCCCAAAACGTATCATAGCTTCCCAACCTTAGTGCAATGATGTTGGTAATCCATCCCTTCGAACATAGGCCTAATTCCATCATGTTGGGCCTCACAATCATTCTTCGTGTCGGATTTACAAATGTAAGGGACTTAACTCAAACATTACATAACCAAACCTTATTACCTTGATCGAGACTCAACTTTTTTTTTTTCTTTTTTTTTCTTTTTTTTTTTGATTTTTTTGATTTTTTTTTTTTGAATTTTTTTTTATATCAAGGTAATAACATGTGTCAACGATACAACAAAGCATGAGTCGGTAAATCCAAATAATTCACATAAAAGTCTTTCCAACATCATTATTTTCTCTTTACACAATCATTATGTCTTTAACCGAGTTCTTGGAACAAGGGTAAAGGATGTCTATACTAAGCTCAAGTGTTTAGATAATCATGGTGATGAAAGAAAGGCTTAATGTGGGCTCAAAAGGGTTAAAACTAAGGGGGTCGCAACTTGTGCGCACAAAATAGGGAACATGGATGTTTGAATTTGTGGTGTTAACCCTAATGCCTTAATCATTTCCAAAATCAGAGAGTTTATTGACTCAAAAGCTTTGAAAATCACATAAAATAAGTTCTAGTACTCTAGAGTTCATTAAAATCTATTGCAAGTAGTTATGAGGCATATGTATATCAATTTAAACAAAGAACTTATGAATCACTCATCAAAGATGTATATAAAGTTCTAAAGCTCACATAAGGTTCATATGATTCATACTTATCTTATTATGCTCGTTTATGTACCAATTTACATGCATTATCTTCAAGTTATAACACTTAATCACAAAATATTAACAAACAAATTCAAGTTGTAGTGATTATCTTTATGGCCATAACATATTCATTTCTGTTCATTTATATCATTGACAAGTTAAATGGCAACTTAAGACTCATAAAAACACTAAGTTAAAACAGAAAGATTCAAGAAAACAATAATATATATATTTTGAATTTTTTGAATTTTTTTTTTTAAACGAATTTTTCTTTTAAAAAAAAAAATTTTCACATTTTTTTTTTTGAAATTTTTTTTTTTGAAATTTTTTTTTTTCAACAATTAAAATTGTAAACCATTCCCCCACACTTAAATTCTACATTGTCCTCAATGTAGGAAAATACGAAGTAATTAAACATAGAATCAAAGTAAGGAAGATGATTTACGAAAATAATAGGAAAACACTAAATAAGCAAAATAAAAGAGAGTGAAGGGTAAAAGGATAGCAAATCTGTATTGATGACTCCTTCACATCCCGGGAACACATTGGGTTGCCTCCCAACAAGCGCTTGAAGTTTAACGTCCATCCAGCCTAGACAGAGATGCAAGTTAGTTAGTCAGAGATGTACATTAGTTAAGAATGCAAGTTAAATATGCAAATTGAAGTTAATGATGCAATTTGAGTTAAGAGATGTAAGTTAGAGGAAGAGTGCAATGCAAGTTAAACTAAATATGCAAGTTAAATGAAAGATGAAATGCAAGTTAGAATGAAAGATGCAAGTTAGTTAAACTAAAGATCCAAGTTAACTTTGTCATGACAAATAATGTAAATTAAGATATAAAAAATATTTACATGTCGGGGGAAGTCAAAGATATATATGGTTCACATAGCTTCAAAGTTTAGATGGAGACTTATACGTCCGTGCGGCCCAAGTAAATATCTTGGATTAATTCAACTGTTTGGGCAACTTCAAAAGTGACCAGGTTAGAAAGAATACACATAAGAGGCAGGGCTATTTTCTTAGACCCAAAACCCGTTATGAGTACCGTCTCTTGTCCTAGACATCACCCTCGAAAATTTCTTACTCCAGAGGAATTAAGATGACTCAAGTGTTAACAATTACCGTGGGTGAGAGTTAACAAAAGAGTCATCGCCGATAAAGATCAAAATCTAAACTTCGAAGCACAAGTGATCTACATATAGCTGAGACTAATGCATGAATGCAATAACTATTTACAAGTATGTTTTTTATGCACAATTTACAAATATAACATGACAATTTACGTATGAACAATTTATACAAGTATGAACAATTTATTTACAAGTATGGTTTTATTCACAAGTAATGATATTTACAAAACAATTTCTCATTAACAAACTAACATAAGTATAAGATTTATTTAACAATTTAGATTTACACTAACACAAAGTGAAGATAAATGAGTATTTTTACGAATAAATGAAGAAAAAGAAATTTTTTATTTTTTTATTAATTTTACAAATTTTATGTTTTTTTTTAATTACAAATAAAAATAAAAATAAGGAAAAGTGAATATTTACTATAAGCATTTATGAACAATTAAAAAGAATGAACATTATGTACAAGTATGAACAAGAATAATATAACAAGTAAGAAAATTATAAACAAATATAAATGAAATTCTATTATGAACAAGTATGCATGTATACTATGAAATATAAAAGTTATGAACAAGTATAAAAGGTAACAAGTAACATATATACAACATTTATTTACAAGTATGAATTAACACTAACATAAAGCTAAGATAAGATTTTTTTTATTATTTTATTTTTTATTTATTTCGAATTTTTTTTTTTAAAATTTAAATTTAAATTTTATCAAGACATAACCAAATAAATAATTACATAAGAATAAAATAAGTGTAATCAAAAAGTTAATGGAATAAAAAGTTAGTGGAATAAAAAGTTAATGGAATAAAATTAATGGAATAAAAGTTAATGGAATAAAAAGTTAGTGGAATAAAAAGTTAGTGGAATAAAAAGTTAATGAATAAAATTAATGGAATAAAAATTAATGGAATAAAAAGTTAGTGGAATAAAAAGTTAGTGGAATAAAAAGTTAATGAAATAAATTAATGGAATAAAAGTTAATTGAATAAAAAGTTAGTGGAATAAAAAGTTAATGAATAAAATTAATGGAATAAAAGTTAATGGAATAAAAAGTTGGTGGAATAAAAAGTTAGTGGAATAAAAAGTTAATGAATAAAATTAATGGAATAAAAGTTAATGGAAAAAAAGTTAGTGGAATAAAAAGTTAGTGGAATAAAAAGTTAATGAAATAAATTTAAAGTTAAAGGAATAAAGAAAAAGTTTATGGAATAAAATTAAAGTTAATGGATTAAAGAAAAAGTTAGAAAGTGTAAAGAAAAAAAAATTAAAAGTAAGGAAAAGTGAATATGTACAATATACATTTATGATAAGTACAAATTAAATTAAATTATGAACAAGTATGATAGAATTTTAAATTTACATAAACAATTTGAATATGAACAAATATGTAAAAAAAATTATGAACATTTATGAACAAGTATAAATTAGAAACTATGAATAAGTAAAGTATGAACATTATAAACAAAAATAATAAGAACAATAATAAGATTGATAAATAAAATATAAACAAGTAAGTAAATGTTATAAACAAATATAATATTACCAAAAATAAAATTTATAAACAAGTATAATATGCACAATTTATATACATACACTAACAAATTAAAATGATTTTCAATTTCCCCGGCAACGGCGCCAAAAATTGACTACGCCCAAACTACGCATTAATTTAAACACGTAATTTGAGTGTTGTGCAATTTAAACCATTTTTGTGTAGATGTAGTATTGGTAAATAGGGATCGTTCTTAACCGGGGAAATTAGGGAACATTAATAATGTGTTAGTGGGAGATGAATAAAAGAATAATGAATTAAATAATTAAATAATCAAAGAATTAATAAATTAAAGAATAGATGAATAAGAGAATAAAGAAATAAAAGGAATAAAAGGAATAAAAGAATAAAAGAATAAAGAATAAAAAGGGATCAAAGAATAAAAGAATTAAAGAATAAAAGAATAAAAGAATAAAAGAATAAAGAATAAAAAGGGGGGTTTTGAAAAGATTTGTAATTTAAGCTAAAGACAACACTAACTAAAAATTAAAATGTAAATGTTCATGCTAATTAGAACTTACAAACCATAGAGTAGTTTCATAGACAAAACCCACACTTTTACGTAAGTAATTTCGAATTAACAATCACATTAATTCTAACATTTTGCTCATAATAAACCAATCACGAAATCCTACCTTCATCATCTCAAATACTTACATACATCTTTCAATATTATAAATGCATCAACCATTAATGTGCGTCAAACATCAATATGCTTCAAACATTTACAACATGATTTACCTTAAGTTTATAATTAAATGAGCCGACAGCGATCAACATTTAATCTCTTCAATTCTACTCTAAGTGCACCGACAGCGGATAAAACACTTAACATCAAATTGAAGTTTAAGCACTAAAACATATGAAGTAAAAGAAATTCAAAAAGTAAAACACATGGAGATTGCATTCTTACTTACAAATATTAGAAAGAAAATACCAAGAACAATAGTAAAGAAGAAATGAAAATAACATAAAAATAACATAAATTACGAATAAAAATTAAAAGAAAACTAATTAATAAGAAAATCTACAAGAAGTAAAAATGGTCCCCAAAAATGTCTCTCAAAAGAGAGAAACAAAAGAACTAACTAAGAACTAAGAACTAAGAAAGAAATGGAAGAATGAAACTAATTGGGGACTCCCCAAATACATGAAATGACCTCCCTATTTATAGAGGGAGTGCCACAATTGTTTAATTAAAAGTACAAAATTAAAATATAAAAATAGCAATAAGATAGTACATGAAGAAGTGATGGAAATGATGAGATTGGGTGGGAAAAGATGCTGATTTTGGGGCAAATATGCTGATTTTGGGAACTTCCCACCGAATTTCCTTGCGATTTTCGGTGGTTTCTCATATTTCGTCCATAATTTCTTCGTTATAATTCCGATCGGGACGATTCTTTCACCAAAATGCTCCAAATTCCACGCTTTATTTATTTCTACAAAAATATCACAAAATAAATTAATTTGTCTAATTATTTATTATTTTAATATTAAAAGTCAAGTATAAAGGGTATAAAATAATATAAAATAACGCTTATTTGAGGACCTATCACAGCCCAAACCAAATTAATTTTTGCAGCCCAGCCCATCGCCAAGCGGCCCGCCAGCAAGCCCGCATGAAGCCCAGCTGCTTCCGCCCAGCCCACGCCTGTACGGCCCAAGATCCCAGCCCAGCAGTCAGGCCCAGGCGAAGCCCAGCTGCTTCAGCCCTGCCCACGCACGATTCGACAGGCGCCGGCCGAACGTCCTTCTTCCACTCCAGCGTGCGCCTGCCGAAGTCTCCAGCCTCTCTTCAGCTGCATGCTACCGAAATTTTGGATTGATTTTCAGCTGCTCTCTGCTGAACTCTTTTCCAGCAGCTTCCACCCAATTTCCACCCAATTTCCAGCCACTTTCCAAGCCAATTTTGCAACTTTACAACTCAAATCACTTCTAAACATCATCACAAATCTTTATTACTCATCATTCCATTATTTAACATTTTTTATTGTATTTTTATATTATTTTTGGTAGCTTTCTCCACCTATAAATAGGGTTTCAATTCACTTGTTGAAACACACCTTCTTTGAGGCACACATTTGAGCCTTCTTTGAGAGAAACTTTGGCAAAGTATCTCCAATACAAAGTTTAGAGTTTGAGTCCATATTTCCCAAGTTTATTTCCTCCATCTTCATAAGGTTCCGTCCGCTGTCGGAGAATCATATGAATAACAATCCATTGTTTTCATCCATCTTGAAAGTGTAACAATTACTCTCCATCTACTCAAACTCTCATTTTTGTTATTGGTTTGATTATAGTTCAATATATGTGAGGTTTTTCTTACTAATATTTGTAAGTGTTAAATGCAATCTCCATGTGTCTTACTTTATGAATTTTAGTTATTTTATACATTTTAGTGCTTCATACTTCAATTCAATGTTAAGTGTTTTATCCGCTGTCGGTGCATTTAAAGTAGAATTGAAGAGGGTTGATCGCTGTCGGCGCATTCAGTCAAAAACAAAAAGTGAATCATATTGTAAGTGTTGTCCGTTGTCGGTGCATTTATAGTATTGAAAAATGTATGAAGGTAATTAAGCCGATTAAGGTAAAATTTCGTGATTGATTTAATATTTGCAATTATTAGAGTGTTGGTAAGATTTGTGTTTTAAGAAGATCACTTGTACATGAATTAGAATAGAAGTAAAATTAGTTTATCTATGCTTTTACTTATTTACATGATCACAAACCTTTTCAAAACCCCACTTTTTATTCTTTTATTCTTTTATTCTTTTATTCTTTCATACTTTTAGTTTACTAGTCTTTTATTCTTTCATTTCTTTATTCTTTTATTCCTCTACTCTTTAATTTATTGATTATTTGATTAGTTAATTCTTTAATTCTCTATTCTTTTATTCTTTAAGTCATTAATTCTTTAAATTGTTAATTCTTTGATTATTTAATTTTTTGATTATCTAATTCTTTAATTCATTATTCTTTTATTCATCTCCCACTAACACATTATTAATGTCCCTAATTTCCCCGGTTAAGAACGATCCCTATTTATCAATACTACATCTACACAAAAAGGGTTTAAATTGCATAACACTCGAATTACATGTTTAATTTAATGCGTAGTTTAGGCGTAGTCAATTTTTGGCGCCGTTGCCGGGGAAATTGAAAATCATTTTTAATTTGTTAGTGTATGTATATAAATTGTGCATATTATACTTGTTTATAAATTTTACTTTTGTTAATATTATATTTGTTTATAACCTTTACTTACTTGTTTATATTTTATTTATCCATCTTATTTTTATTCTTATTATTTTTGTTTATAATGTTCATACTTTACTTATTCATAGTTTCTAATATATACTTGTTCATAAATTTTCATAATTTTTTTATATATATATATTTGTTCATATTCAAATTGTTTATGTAAATTTAAAATTCTATCATACTTGTTCATAATTTAAGTTTATTGGTACTTATCATAAATGCATATTTTATATGTTCACTTTTCTTTACTTTTACTTTTATTTATTCCATGAACTTAATATTCACACTTTTTCTTTATTCCCTTAACTTTAATTATATTACATTAACTTTATTCCATTAACTTTCTTTTAATTTTATTCCATAACCTTTATGTTCCACTAACTTTATGTTTACAGTTATTTTATTTTTATGTAATCAATTATTTGTTTATGTCTTGTTAAACTTTAAATTTTAAATGAAAAAAAAATCGAAAAAAAATTAAAAATAATAAAAAAATTAAAAATTAAAAAAAAAATTAATTTTTTTTTTTGAAACTTTATTCATCTTTGAATCTCCTAAAGTGTAAGTATTGTTTCCTATTAATTGTTTTAGAGTTGCATGAATCTCTTAGTCCCTTTTTCTTCAAAATCTTACTTTCGGGAACATGTAGTGCCCCTTTTATTTACTTTCTCCTTAACCCTTCATGATGTGTGGATTTCATCACCACACACCATAGACTCGAATCTATGGACATGAGGTTGGGGCGGAGTTTGTAAACACTAGGGTTTGGTGACAGGACCCATCCCAATCCCCCCGGGATTAGTGCGGGATGACCCTGCTCCCGTCTGACATCATAGTGTCAGACAAGGGATATTTCCGACCTTTGCCCTCCCGGGCTATCAGAGTACGCCAGGATCCGGAGGAGGCATGTGATATTTCGATCTCTGCTACAGTCCACATCCGCTGTCAACCTGAAGGGTATTAAAAACAGAAAGACTGTGAGTGGACAAAAATAAAGATTTTATAAAACATTTCCATAAAAGACATTTATACCCTCCACTAAAAAGCATGCATGCATAGTAAAACCATTTATCCAAATATATATGTTAAAACATCCATAAATAGGGTCTCAGCCCCAAATTCTGTAAATACAAGTCACACGGGCTCCTGCCCGAAACCAATTTACAGAAAACCAGAACATAGTAAACATGTGTGGGATCTCAGGCCAAATCCATTTATCATCATAAAACACAGTTTTCCCAAACCAATTGAAACCATGTTTATCCAATATATTCATATCCAGAACCTGTCACGGTAAAATAAAGCTACACGTGTGCTAACCGGGGTCTCAAACCCAAGTCTCTCCAGGGTCCACCCAGGTCAATGTCCGTAGATCAATGACCCTCCCTGGAGGTAACGAACCATGCCCATCCTGAGAGTAAGGAACCCAACTGGGGGGCGACTCCACTCAGTCAGTGCTCCGTGACTACTCCGGGGTCCACCCAGGCCAACGACCCTCCCCGGAGGAGACAATCATATATAAAGGATGGAATATGAAAAATGTAACAACCCGTACCTACGGGAAGGGTAAAAATGTACTTTTGTGAAGTTTTGTAAAAAGGACGATTTTGCCCTTGTGAATAGTAAACGAAAAGTTGACTTTTTGTACTATTGATTGGATGAGTGTTAGCCTTTGACCGTGACGTAGGTTAGGACGTCACGAGTCCGTAGACAGGTGGCAGGTTCGATTCGGCCAACCGGAGGAAAAGTTATGATGTACGGAAGGTTGGGGGCGTTACCGTAATTTTGAGCTAATAGGGGAAATGTTGACTTTTTGGAGGATGTGTGATTTTCACGTAGACCGAGGACCGTTGGATAGGTCTCGACGTCCTGAGTTCAACGACAGGCGGCACGCTGTCATCGGACGTCGGACGGAAAAGATACGGGTCTGGAAAGTCTAAGGGCAAAATGGTAATTTTGTGCAGGAGGGGCATTTTGGTCATTTTCCCTTAGCCCAATCAGATAAGGGCAAGTGGCAGATATTTTTGGGCTGGCCTATAGCTGGTGGACACGTGCTTGGGACTGGATGGTTCCACTACGTTCTCAAGTGTGCACGGCCACACGTTATCCTCTTTTGAACCGTGCACAATTTGGAAGGAAACAGAAAACAGAGAGAAGATTGGGGTGAGGCGGTGATCGATTTTGATGCTAGGGAGAGTGAAGTGTGAGTCGAGAGAGAGACAGTGAGGTACGGAGGAGCTGGTGATCGTGGTCTGGAGGTGCAACCGTGCACGGAGGCGACGTGGTGGACGGTTGGATAATTGGAAGAAACAGAGGAGGCAGTGGACGGTTGTGACTGTTGTGTTGTGTGGTGGATCGGTTTAAGCCATTAGAAGACTCAGGAGGCTAAGGGGAGTCCCACGAGCACCGTGGTGGGTGACGGTTCTCACGGCGGCGCCGGAATCGAAAGGTAATCTCTTTTGCCCTGTTTTTCGTGGATTTTCATTTCAAGAGTCGTGGACCTAGAGCTAGAATCGAAAGGTTTGGTGAGTGAAGGGAGGTTTAGGGAGGTCCTAGGAGTCGTTTGTGGTGGTTGCCGTGACGGGAGGTTCACAGTGGGAGGTGGTTCGACGGCGGGTCCTCTGTACCCTGTTTAGCCGTGATTTTCAAACGGAAAATCGTGGAGTTGGAGGGAGAGTCGAGGGATTTCGTGAGTTGTGTGTGATTCAGTGAAGTCGTGGGAGGAGTTTGGAGTGACCACCGTGAAGGGGGACGTGCTGGGTGGCCGGCGGCCAAAACAGGGCTCACGGGTAGTGTTTTTCGAGGATGAAGACGAGGGGTTTTAGGCCGTGATTTCTGGATTTTAGGATTTGGTTTGGTTGCAGGGGACTGGACGAAGCTAATGGAATTGAAATGGGGAAGAATGGTGGAGGAACGGAGGAGAACCGGTCACGCCGGTTCAACACAGTTGAACCGGGTGACTCGAGGTTGAAGATGCACTGTAGTAGGCGCGTGAGGCCCACGCGCAGCCACTTTGGGCGGCGCGTGGGGGCGCGTGGGGAGGAATCCGGTCAAGCGTCCAACATGAGTTTAGCCCTAAAGGTTCTAATGAATCCAATGGTACAGTTTTCGGGTTAATCGGACGGTGTTACGGAATGGTTCGGGAATCCGTACGGTTTAGGGTTTCGGATTAAAATATTATTAAATTCCCAAAAAAATTGGGGAAAATAGGGAAGGTATCCTTGACGTTATTGTGACCCTATTTGGTATCTATTGACAGGACGGGAGACACCAGAGACGGTTGAGGAGCGCACGGGGCACGAGTGACTTGCTCTGAACTGTGAGTGGACTCTTTCTTACTTCCGAGCATGCCCAACTGTTTTAATTACTGTTTTATGATCTCTATGTGTGTTTTTATGTCCTGATGATGATTATACGTGATTGAGATGTTTGTACGTTTTTCGAGACGTTTTTGGGATTCTGCACGTTTTTCGAGAAAAAACGAGTTTTCAGAGTTTGATGTTATAATTCAGAAATTTAACCTAAAAACGTTTTCTGATGATGGTAAATAGGTTGTGGAATATGATTTGGGATTTTCCTATGGTTTTGTTATGAACATGGATCTTTTTCCGGATTTGGGTTCGGAATGTCGGTTCTGAACGCCGGAAGGGCTTCGAACCGGGGATTTCGAATTCGAATTTGGCGATGGATTTTGAATTGGTTTTACACTGGATATGGATTGGATTTGCTGGATCTGGATATGGGTTTAAAGACCCGGATACTGATTTGACGGGGGACGGGCCCGGATTGAGTTTAAAGACTCGGGAGTTTAAAGACTCGGATATTACTATATTACCCCCATAGGCCTATTGAGTTTAAAGACTCGGATTTATATGTGAGGCCTGGTTGAGTTTAAAGACTCGGATAGGTCCAGCAGGTTTGATCGGGTTATACTCTGTTTCTTATGATGTTTTATAGTATATCTGTTTCTTATGATGTTTTATAGTGTATCTGTTTCTTATGATGTTTCAGATTATGGTTTTTCTAATACTTCGTTGAGCATGCCTGGTTTTAAACCGGAGGGAACAAATGATTTTATTTCCTTACTTTGATTTGCTGGTAAACGGTTTTAAAACTTTTATTCCTTTTGGTCCACTCACACCTTCTTTTTGTTCAAATTCCCTCTAGGTCGTGGTGATAGCGCTGGGGTGAACGTTGAGGCAGATATCGAGGCATAGGGCTTCCGACGTTCTTCCGTTGCGGACTTAGACTTGTAGGAATTTTGGTGCCCATTTTGTAGAACTATGCTCTGGCTTACTGTTGTATATATTTACTCCTTCGTCTGATGGTTATGCTTATAGTTGTATTAAGTTTTTTTTGGTGTTGTAAGTGTGATTATCAGACGGGAGCAGGGTTCATTCCGAGTATCGAGGTGATATTTGGGACGAGTCCTGACAATTGGTATCAGAGCATAGGTTGTGTCCATTTTTGTTGGGTCTAGGTTGTTATATTAACTCTATGCCTCTTTCAGCGTACGATTGATCATGCCTCCGAGACGTGAACCCCCTCCACGACCTGAAGATGAAGCGGCGAGAGGGACTGAGAGCGCTTCGATCGAGAGAGCCCAGAGGCTTGGGGCTACTACGTTCAGCGGTGGGGCTGATCCCGAGGAAGCTCACCGATGGATCACCCGATTAGAACGTATTTTTGGGGTGATGCACTGTCCTCCCGAGGATCGGGTATTGTTAGCTACTTTTCTGTTGGATGGAGCTGCCTACGAGTGGTGGTACACGCTGGAACTGTCCGGCTGGGATGCACATACCGTGACCTGGGAGACTTTCCGGGAGCGGTTTCTAGATCAGTACTATCCCCGTTCTTTTAGGGATGCGAAGGAAGCGGAATTCCTTCACTTGAAGCAAGGGAACTTGACAGTTGCTGAGTATGAGCAGAGGTTCCAGATGTTATCTCGTTTTGCTCCTGCATTTGTGGCGACTGAGGCGGAGAAGTGCCGCCGGTTTGAGTTGGGCCTCCTGGGAGAGATCAGGGCCATAGTGACAGCCGGCTCTTTTGCTACATTCCGAGAGTTGTCTGATGCTGCTGTCAGGGTGGAGGCCAGTTTACCTGCTCGACCACAGTATTCGGGCAGTGTTCGACGCCGAGAGCAGTCATTTCCAGGAGCATCGAGTCAGAGGCCCCCGAAACGGGGTAATTTTGGTGGATCACTATCGGCTGGTGGAGCCCGGTATGGCAGACCAGGCAGTTTCCAGGGCTCAGGATTTCGAGGAGCTAGGTCACAGCCGACTCCTCAGGCGAGTGCGACTTCAGTGGCTTCTACAGGGAGGCATACCGGTGGACCCGGTAGGGACACTTGCTTCTATTGTGGAGAGCGAGGACATTTCCGTCGGGAGTGCCCATTGTTAGCTCCGGAGGGTGGAGCAGGCAGAGGTGCAGCAGAACCCGGGCGGAGTACTGCTTCAGTATCAGGGGCGGCAGGCCCTAGGGGTGGCGGTGGTGCCACGAGCAGTTCCAGAGGGCGCGGTAGGTCATCGGGACCTCAGGCGCGAGTTTTTGCGATGACTCAGCAGGAGGCTAGGTCAGCACCGGGAGTGGTGACAGGTACACTCACCATACTTGGTCATACTGTTTTTGCTTTGATAGATCCCGGGGCTACTCATTCATTTATAGCTCGGAGTTGTAGTTTGGTTAAGGAGAGGGAGGTGTCTACTTTGGAGTGTGCGTTAGGAGTGAGTACACCTACAGGGGAGGTGTTGGTAGTGACTCAGGTTTTGAGAGAGTGTCCGGTGATGGTAGGCCAGGTGGAGTTACTGGCAGATTTGTTACTCTTGGATTTACGGGACTTTGATGTGATCTTGGGTATGGACTGGTTGACGAGACATCATGCTTCTATCGAATGTTTCGATAGGAGAGTGACTTTTCGGAGTCCCGGATTATCAGAGACTACATTTCAGGGGGATCAGCGTGCGCTTCCTACGGGAGTTATTTCGGCACTCGAGGCTAGTAAACTGTTACGTGAGGGGTGCCAGGGTTACTTAGCTCATGTGGTGGATACGCGTGCTACGCTAGTGAGGGCGGAGGATATACCAGTGGTACGGGAGTTTCCCGATGTTTTTCCCGAGGAGTTGCCAGGACTACCCCCACACCGAGATCTTGAGTTTATGATTGAGCTTCTACCAGGTACACAGCCTATTTCTCAGACTCCTTATCGTATGGCACCTGCCGAATTGAGGGAACTTAAGGCCCAGTTGCAGGAGTTGGTCGATATAGGATTCATTCGACCGAGTATGTCACCTTGGGGAGCACCTGTTTTGTTTGTCAAGAAAAAGGACGGAGGATTGAGATTGTGTGTGGATTACAGGCAACTGAATAAGGTAACTATTCAGAATAAGTACCCCCTACCCCGGATTGATGATTTGTTTGACCAGCTCAAGGGAGCACAGTATTTCTCGAAGATTGATCTTCGCTCCGGCTATCACCAGTTAAGGGTTAAAGAGGAGGATATACCGAAGACAGCTTTCCGGACCAGGTACGGTCACTATGAGTTTGTGGTGATGCCTTTTGGTTTGACTAATGCCCCAGCAGCTTTTATGGACCTTATGAACCGAGTGTTCCGGCCCTACTTGGATCGTTTTGTGATTGTTTTCATTGATGATATTTTGGTGTTTTCGAAGAGTGCGAAGGCGCATGAGAAACATCTGAGGATTGTGCTTAAAACGTTGAGGGAGCATCAGTTGTATGCGAAGCTCAGTAAGTGTCAGTTCTGGTTGACCAGTGTTGGATTTCTTGGCCATGTGATTTCGGCCGAGGGCATTCGTGTGGATCCTCAGAAAGTTGAGGCGGTAGCCAATTGGGAACAGCCTAAGACGGTAACGGAAATCCGGAGTTTTCTGGGTTTGGCAGGGTATTACCGGCGTTTTATTGAGGGCTTTTCTATTCTTGCAGCACCGTTGACGAGGTTGACACGGAAGGGAGTTCGGTTTGAGTGGGATGAGAACTGTGAACAGAGTTTCCAGGAGCTTAAAAGGCGGTTGACATCTGCTCCTGTGTTAGCCCTACCAGATGATAGTGGGGAGTTCGAGGTGTACAGTGACGCTTCTTTACAAGGTTTGGGATGTGTCTTGATGCAGCACGGGAAAGTGATTGCTTATGCTTCCCGGCAATTGAAACCCCATGAGGTGAACTACCCTACACATGACTTGGAACTGGCTGCGGTGGTTCATGCATTGAAGATTTGGCGACATTACTTGTACGGTGAGAAGTGCAGGATCTTCACGGACCACAAGAGTTTGAAGTATTTGTTCACTCAAAAGGAATTGAACCTCAGACAGCGCCGTTGGTTGGAGTTACTTAAGGACTACGACTGTACTATTGAGTATCATCCAGGGAAAGCTAATGTGGTAGCCGATGCTCTGAGCAGGAAGTCAGCTGGATCTTTGTCGCATCTGAGGACAGTACGGTTACCTTTGCTAGTTGAGCTCCGTAAGTTGGGAGTAGAGTTGACTGTGGATGATCAGGGAGCACTCCTAGCAAGTTTCCATGTGCGGCCTGTTTTGATTGATCAGGTGATTGATGCTCAGTTTGAGGACCCTATTCTGGGCATCATTCGGATTGAGGTCGAGGCTGGAGAAAGACAGGATTTTGAGATTCGTGAGGATGGAGCCTTGGTTAAGAATGGACGGTTGTGTGTACCTGAGGATGAAGTTTTGAAGAAGGTGATACTGGATGAGGCTCACTGTTCAGCTTATGCGATGCATCCTGGTGGGACCAAGATGTATCGTACACTTCGAGAGCATTACTGGTGGTCAGGGATGAAACGTGAAATTGCAGAGTATGTCAGTAGATGCTTGATTTGTCAACAGGTAAAAGCCGAGCGGCAGAGGCCTTATGGAGCAATGCAACCTTTGCCGATTCCCGAGTGGAAATGGGATCACCTGACTATGGATTTTGTGTTCAAGCTTCCGAGAACACCGAAGGGACACGATGGTGTGTGGGTTATTGTGGATCGACTTACGAAGTCTGCTCATTTCTTGCCAGTACGGGAGAACTTCAGGCTGGAACAGTTTGCACAGTTGTTTATTAATGAGATTATTCGATTGCATGGGACTCCGGAGTCGATAGTATCTGATAGAGATCCGAGATTCACTTCTCGATTTTGGCAGAGCTTACAGGAAGCTTTTGGGACTAAATTACACTTCAGTACTGCTTTTCATCCTCAGACTGATGGGCAGTCTGAGCGGACTATTCCGATTCTCGAGGATATGATGCGAGCTTGTGTGCTTCAGTTTCAGGGTACTTGGGAATCACATCTGCCTTTGATGGAGTTCGCCTACAATAACAGTTATCAGGAGAGCATAGGGATGGCTCCTTACGAGGCTTTGTATGGGCGGCAGTGTCGGACTCCATTGTGTTGGACTGAGGTTGGTGAGAGGAGGTTGACTACTTCTGAGCTGGTGGAGCTTACTCAGGAAAAAGTGGCATTGATTAGGGATCGATTGAAGGCAGCGCAGGACCGCCAAAAGAGCTACGCTGACCGTAGGATCAGGGATTTGGAGTTTGCTGTTGGAGACTGGGTTTTCCTGAAGCTATCTCCTTGGAAAGGAATTGTACGATTTGGCAGACGAGGGAAGTTAAGTCCTCGTTACATTGGACCGTATGAGATCTTGGAGCGGATTGGTCCTGTAGCTTATCGGTTGGCCTTACCAGCAGATTTGGAACAGGTACATAATGTCTTTCATGTTTCTATGCTTCAGAAATATATTCGAGATGATTCGCATGTTACCGTAGACAGGTGGCAGGTTCGATTCGGCCAACCGGAGGAAAAGTTATGATGTACGGAAGGTTGGGGGCGTTACCGTAATTTTGAGCTAATAGGGGAAATGTTGACTTTTTGGAGGATGTGTGATTTTCACGTAGACCGAGGACTGTTGGATAGGTCTCGACGTCCTGAGTTCAACGACAGGCGGCACGCTGTCATCGGACGTCGGACGGAAAAGATACGGGTCTGGAAAGTCTAAGGGCAAAATGGTAATTTTGTGCAGGAGGGGCATTTTGGTCATTTTCCCTTAGCCCAATCAGATAAGGGCAAGTGGCAGATATTTTTGGGCTGGCCTATAGCTGGTGGACACGTGCTTGGGACTGGATGGTTCCACTACGTTCTCAAGTGTGCACGGCTACACGTTATCCTCTTTTGAACCGTGCACAATTTGGAAGGAAACAGAAAACAGAGAGAAGATTGGGGTGAGGCGGTGATCGATTTTGATGCTAGGGAGAGTGAAGTGTGAGTCGAGAGAGAGACAGTGAGGTACGGAGGAGCTGGTGATCGTGGTCTGGAGGTGCAACCGTGCACGGAGGCGACGTGGTGGACGGTTGGATAATTGGAAGAAACAGAGGAGGCAGTGGACGGTTGTGACTGTTGTGTTGTGTGGTGGATCGGTTTAAGCCATTAGAAGACTCAGGAGGCTAAGGGGAGTCCCACGAGCACCGTGGTGGGTGACGGTTCTCACGGCGGCGCCGGAATCGAAAGGTAATCTCTTTTGCCCTGTTTTTCGTGGATTTTCATTTCAAGAGTCGTGGACCTAGAGCTAGAATCGAAAGGTTTGGTGAGTGAAGGGAGGTTTAGGGAGGTCCTAGGAGTCGTTTGTGGTGGTTGCCGTGACGGGAGGTTCACGGTGGGAGGTGGTTCGACGGCGGGTCCTCTGTACCCTGTTTAGCCGTGATTTTCAAACGGAAAATCGTGGAGTTGGAGGGAGAGTCGAGGGATTTCGTGAGTTGTGTGTGATTCAGTGAAGTCGTGGGAGGAGTTTGGAGTGACCACCGTGAAGGGGGACGTGCTGGGTGGCCGGCGGCCAAAACAGGGCTCACGGGTAGTGTTTTTCGAGGATGAAGACGAGGGGTTTTAGGCCGTGATTTCTGGATTTTAGGATTTGGTTTGGTTGCAGGGGACTGGACGAAGCTAATGGAATTGAAATGGGGAAGAATGGTGGAGGAACGGAGGAGAACCGGTCACGCCGGTTCAACACAGTTGAACCGGGTGACTCGAGGTTGAAGATGCACTGTAGCAGGCGCGTGAGGCCCACGCGCAGCCACTTTGGGCGGCGCGTGGGGGCGCGTGGGGAGGAATCCGGTCAAGCGTCCAACATGAGTTTAGCCCTAAAGGTTCTAATGAATCCAATGGTACAGTTTTCGGGTTAATCGGACGGTGTTACGGAATGGTTCGGGAATCCGTACGGTTTAGGGTTTCGGATTAAAATATTATTAAATTCCCGAAAAAATTGGGGAAAATAGGGAAGGTATCCTTGACGTTATTGTGACCCTATTTGGTATCTATTGACAGGACGGGAGACACCAGAGACGGTTGAGGAGCGCACGGGGCACGAGTGACTTGCTCTGAACTGTGAGTGGACTCTTTCTTACTTCCGAGCATGCCCAACTGTTTTAATTACTGTTTTACGATCTCTATGTGTGTTTTTATGTCCTGATGATGATTATACGTGATTGAGATGTTTGTACGTTTTTCGAGACGTTTTTGGGATTCTGCACGTTTTTCGAGAAAAAAACGGGTTTTCAGAGTTTGATGTTATAATTCAGAAATTTAACGTAAAAATGTTTTCTGATGATGGTAAATAGGTTGTGGAATATGATTTGGGATTTTCCTATGGTTTTGTTATGAACATGGATCTTTTTCCGGATTTGGGTTCGGAATGTCGGTTCTGAACGCCGGAAGGGCTTCGAACCGGGGATTTCGAATTCGAATTTGGCGATGGATTTTGAATTGGTTTTACACTGGATATGGATTGGATTTGCTGGATCTGGATATGGGTTTAAAGACCCAGATACTGATTTGACGGGGGACGGGCCCGGATTGAGTTTAAAGACTCGGGAGTTTAAAGACTCGGATATTACTATATTACCCCCATAGGCCTATTGAGTTTAAAGACTCGGGAGTTTAAAGACTCGGATTTATATGTGAGGCCTGGTTGAGTTTAAAGACTCGGATAGGTCCAGCAGGTTTGATCGGGTTATACTCTGTTTCTTATGATGTTTTATAGTGTATCTGTTTCTTATGATGTTTTATAGTGTATCTGTTTCTTATGATGTTTCAGATTATGGTTTTTCTAATACTTCGTTGAGCATGCCTGGTTTTAAACCGGAGGGAACAAATGATTTTATTTCCTTACTTTGATTTGCTGGTAAACGGTTTTAAAACTTTTATTCCTTTTGGTCCACTCACACCTTCTTTTTGTTCAAATTCCCTCCAGGTCGTGGTGATAGCGCTGGGGTGAACGTTGAGGCAGATATCGAGGCATAGGGCTTCCGACGTTCTTCCGTTGCGGACTTAGACTTGTAGGACTTTTGGTGCCCATTTTGTAGAACTATGCTCTGGCTTACTGTTGTATATATTTACTCCTTCGTCTGATGGTTATGCTTATAGTTGTATTAAGTGTTTTTTGGTGTTGTAAGTGTGATTATCAGACGGGAGCAGGGTTCATTCCGAGTATCGAGGTGATATTTGGGACGGGTCCTGACAAAAAACCTTTGGAAATCATTCTTGAAACCTTTCAAGGATTCATGCCCGGCCCCCATAAGCCGTCATGAACCATAAAATCCTTTCATGGGTTCATGCCGGTTCCCATAAACCGTCATGACCCGTAAATCCATTTCAGGGGTTCATGCCGGTTCCCATAAACCGTCATGACCCGTAAAAACCATTTGTAATACATAACTGGGCCCTAGGCCCGAATCCACATACAAACTGGACCTCAAGTCCGATTCGTAGACCCACTGGGCCTCCAGCCCGACTCCGTAAATCAAATGGGTTTCGAACCCGAGTTTACCTTTTCGAATCCAAAACCATTTCATGAAATCATATCCAAAACCCCAGGTATGGAAAATCAGTGTAAAACCGAAAAATCTCGATTTACGTGCAAGCACGTAAATCGCCTCGAAATACGTGAAATCATATAATTCACAAATATCCAAATCAACATTATCAAATCATATGCATAATCCATTTGGAAATCCAAAACCATTTCATTTAGACCCATAAAGACACAGCCCCGTATAGGCACCGTATAGGGCCGAAACCTCGAAATACGTGCCTATACGTAACCACACATCCAAATGCACTCATGGCAACACAAACAAGTATTTAAAACATATAATAAACATTTATGCATGCACCAATTTAGAAAACAAGGTCCACTCACAGACCGTCCGAAGCCGCGTCTCGATACGCGTGCCATACGGCTCCCCGAGCCGATCACCGTCACCGGGACTTCCAAACCTGTCCAAATTAATTTAGAGGGTTACTAACTACTTATATAACCCCTCACTAAAGCCCCGTAATTTTCCCGTATTTTTAACTATTTTTAATCCCGAACCTAAACCTTCCGATGCCCCGAAACATATCGAGACGGTGTCCGATCGACTCGAAACCAGTCCCAAAATGTTCGTTACATTGAATAGATGATTTCGTATGTTGAACACATCCCCAGAAACCCCACCACGCGCCCTCACGCGCCGCCGGAAGTGGCTGCGCGTGGGCCTCACGCGCCGCTACAGTGTCACCTGCTCCAGCGATCGAACCGGTCTGGGCCGGCCGGTCCGGTCCGACCCCTGCAACTGGACCGGCGTAACCGGTCCAGGCCTTCTTCTCCCTCATTTTTGGTCCGATTTCCTCCATTCCAATTCCTAAATTCCTATTTTCTCATTTCCAATCTATCCCAATCAACCAAACTAATCAAAACCTCCTAAATCCTAACCAAAATTAAAGGGTCTCACGGCCCTGTTTTTCCCGACCACCCTCACGGCTTCCTCCGCCGTGAAGCACCCTCCAAACCGTCCTAAAATCATACTAGCAACCTAACTAACTCATCCTAATCGTCCAAAAGCAACCATAACATCAAAATCAAATTAAAAGGGATAAAATGGGTAACCGGGTTACCTGTTCGGGTTTGGCCTCGGCCGTGCACGGTGGCGCCGTCCTGGGCCGGCCACCACGTCCTCACCATCCTCACTTCGCTCTGTCCTCAGTCCTAGCCGAAATGGGGTTGGGTTGGCTGGGTTGGATTTGGAAATGGGATCGGGTAATGGTTTGAAATGGAGAGGAATGATCGATGAAGAGGCAGGTGAGATGCATGAAGGAAAAATGATGTCCATTGGATGGGTGACACTTGTCACTCATCCATTGGGCCTCCAGCAAATATCTGGGCCCACTAGAGACAAATGGTCCTCGTAAAACGTGTCGCCGGGAATAGTATCCCGAAACTTTCGTGAACCGTAACTTCGCCGTCGAACGTCCGAATTCGACGTGCCGCCTGTCTACGGATTCGTATCGTCCTTATCTACGTAACGGTCTTCGGCCCTCGGCCATCGGACCTCCTGGTCAAAAAGTCAACTTTTGACCTCCTATACACCCAAATTACCAAAATGCCCCTAAACTTCCGAACGTCATAACTTCCTCCTCGAATGTCGGAATTGAACGTGCCACCTGCCTATGAACTCGTGACGTCACGAACTACGTCACGGTCATCGGTCAAAGTCCATTTGACTGCCCGATTGAAAAGTCAACGTTTTGCCACCACCAGGGGCAAAACGGTCATTTCGCATCGTTCGTCCGATTTCGCTCTACTAATCACGGATTAGCCTCACTAATCGTGATTAGTCACTAATCTAACCATGGAATTTGGGACGGGTCGTTACATTTGGTAATTCTCTACGTCGTCATTTGGATTGATTATGGTGTCTAGGAGAGTTATGACTGGTGACAAGTTTTGGATTAAGAAAGGGAACACCAATGGAGTATATGCCAAGCTAGCCTCGGGGTGCTCTTAAAATTATCCTTGCTTCTCGCGTTACATCTATCTCAACTGGCCATGATTAATGTTGAATGGTGGAATGGTGGTTATCAGTACGCGCAGGCCGTACGCCCAGGAAAGTACTATGAGAAGCGGAAGGGGAAAGTTATTCATGACACTCTAAAACTCTACTTATTGCATTATTAGTTTGAATTTGGAACTTGTGCATTTTCTTTCCATTAACGTAACTTTTTGTTAATTCTGGTTTCCATTCATGTGATACTTTATGCAAATCTCTACTATCTTACTCTTATTATCTCTTCTTGTGTATACTTGCCTTCTAACTTAGAGTTTTGTTTTCATAGAGGTACGAACTTATGAATGCGTGCTCATCAATCTAAGCTTGATCGGCTGAGAAGACAACTTGACATCTCACCAAGCAACGCGACATTCAGAGACGCACTTAAGCAAACCGGCTCATCCGGACCTCCATCCCCAATCATCGGTGAGTCCATAAGTGAGAAGAGTAATTCAGAAGAAGAACAGACTTTCGGAACACCAATAGCCATGGCACGAAACCTGAGTATCTGGGAGCAGACATGTGCAAACACAAATGGCACTACAAACTTCTGCATCCAGTATCCCGAGCCTAGAACCAAGAAGAAAGATATTGAGCTTAAGAGTGGAGTCCTTCATCAGCTACCCAAGTTCCGTGGAGTCAGAAATGAAGATCCACATAAGCACTTAACAGAGTTCCAATTCATCGTTGGTAGTATGTGTCCGGATGATGCGGACTTGGAAATCATGAAGCTGAAAGCTTTCCCGTTGTCCTTGGAAGAAAGAGCACGTGTATGGCTTTTGGGTCTTCCACCCAATCATATTGACTCTTGGGAGAAGTTGGTTCAGGAGTTTCTTACCAAGTACTTCCCTGCCTCAAAAATTACGGTCTTAAGGAAAGAGATCACTGGAATCAAGCAGAAAGAACATGATGAGAATTTCAGCCAGTACTACGAGAGGTTTAAGGAACTTTGTGCTTCATGCCCTACCCACGGGATCACAGAAGGCTATCTTTTAACCTACTTTTATGAAGGACTCAAAGGTTGGGATAAAGGACTGCTCGATGCTGCAGCTAATGGAAGTTTCTTAGCTCGGAGCCTAGTAGATGGTCGTGCACTACTTGAAAGCCGTGCACTCAATGATGCACAATACGAAGGTGCCGATCCCATTTCTAGAAAGGTACATGAGGTAAGTTCCCATGCTATAAATGATTCAAAGTTAGATAAAATCACCTCTATGCTTTCGAATATGCTTGAGCTAAAGAAATAGGTAGCTCCAGTTTGTTCCATATGCTCTCAAGGCCATCTTGAGGAACAATGTCCCTACACTGCAAGGGAGGAAGACTCTGGAACTGAAATGGCACACGCCATTGGAGGCTATCAAGGAGGGCCAAGGACCCAAGGTTACAGTTGGAGAGATCCGAACAATGTCCTAAACCCTCAGCACATGTCGACCGGGCCAAACCGTGTCCCAGACCAGTTCCCAAGGCCCACATGGCAACCAAGGCCCACATGGCAACCAAGGCCCCCGGTCCCATTTTCTAACTTTTCTCATAATCATGCAAATAATCATGCTTCTTCATCTTCTAATCCTGATTATGATAAAATGCTGGCTGCTCTTTCCCAAGGGCAGCAAACACTAATGGCGTCAATTCAGGCTCTTGTCACAGGCCAGCAAAATCAACAAAAAGACATCGCTGATCTCAAGGACCAAATGGGCAAGGTCGTGGACTTCATGGGTAAGATCCAAGCTAGCAGGGTGCTTCCACCTCAACCTACGCCTAACCCAAATGTAAGACCTGAAGCCAATGCAATTATCACTCGAAGTGGTAAAGTGCTCGGAGAAATAGAACCAGATCCAGCCGTTTCTGAGGCTGAAAAGCACAAGGTGGCAACTAAGACCACCACGACACAACCGCCAGTTCAACCTACCCACACACAAGGTAATAACCTAATCCCTTCAAGTTCGGTTGTTACTAATTCCCCATTTGTGCAGGCACCATTTCCAAGTAGGCTTGCCAAATCTAAGAAGAATGAATCCGATGAGGAAATCTTGGAGATCTTCAAAAGGGTGCAAATCAACATGTGACAGGACCCATCCCAATCCCCCCGGGATTACCGTGGAATGTGCCCTGCTCCCGTCCAAGAAGAGGTGTCAGACAAGGGATAACCAAGAGCCACTGCCCAACGGGGCATCCAGAGTGCGCAAGGATCGATGGAGGAGGTGTGCAATGTCCCAGTCTTTGCTGCAATCGCATCCGTGATCAACCTGAAGGGCATTAAAACCAAAAGCTGTGAGTGGACAAAAACCAATAAGTTTACCAAATACATTTATAAGACATTTATGCCCTCCAATAAAAACGTATGCATGCCACAAAAACCAGTAACCAAAACGTTTGCTCAACCGAGCCCTTAGGGCCTTAGCCCAAAAACCGTTAACCAAAAACCAAGTGTGGGAACTCAGCCCAAAACTGTGGAATACCACCACCATACATATTAAAACCTTGTGGGTCACCACCCACGACCATAAATGAACATCAATTCAAAAATCCAAAACCATTTAGGGTCCCCGACCTTACATACCATTTCATAACCAATAATCCATTTTTACCACATAACACATATCCAACCAATAAGCCATTTTATTCATTAATCCATATTTTACCATTACCATCACCAGCATCCCAGATGTTTAGCGTCCCAGACGCTAGACGTCCCTGACGTCATATCTCACGGTTTCATAAGCTACGCGTGCTGCCCGGGGTCTCTCCGGGTCCATATATCTGACATCCCTGATGTCTGACGTCCCTGACGTCAATCATAGCAATCCTGCTCCTGAGTCATCATACGGTCCGGCTGCTCCGTATAATGACCCCTCGCAGGCAATGCACCGTGACTTCCCCAGTGTCCCAGACATCTGGAGGAGACCATCATATATCCTTGTATCCAGATGGTATATGGAAAAACAGTTTTATTAAATCCTTTTATCACATCATTACCATTAGGCCCTGCCCGAAATTTCCATAAAACCATGTAATTCCATTTAGGGTCCCTGACCCAAAATCACAATTATTAAACATAGGGTCCCTGACCCGAAATCACACTTATAATCCAACTAGGCCTCATGCCCGATTTTATGAACCACTGGGCCCACGACCCGATTTGTAAACCAACTGGGCCCCTGGCCCGATAACATGACTCAAATGGGTCTCAGCCCGATTTCATACCAACTGGGCCCCTGGCCCGATTTCATTAACCAACTGGGCCCCCGGCCCGATTTTCAAATGGACTCCAAGTCCGAAATTTCCAACATAATTGGGCCTCAAGCCCGAGTTCATATTTCCAATTTCAAAACCATTTCATCATATTATATCCAAGTCATAAATATGGAAAATCCATGTAAAACCGGAAAACCTCGATTAACGTGCAAGCACGTAAATCGCCTCGAAATACGTGAAACCGTACAATTTACCAACAACCAAATCAACATCACACAATCACAACCATAATCCATATAAAACATTTAAGCATGCATAGAATTTATAAAACCAAAGTCCACTCACAGACCGTTTTAACGGTATGCCTCGATATGCGTGCCACCGGCCCTCCCGGGCCTCACCACTATCACCGGGACTCCCAATCCTGTCCAATTCACATCAGAGGGTCACTAACCTCATCATTAACATCCTATCAAAGTCCCGTAATTTTCCCGAATTTTTTACTTATTTTTAAACTTAATTTAAGACCTTCGGATATCCCGAACAATATCGAGACGGTGTCCGATCGACACGAAACCAATCCCAAAATGTCCGTTACATTAAATAGGATAGAAGTCATGTTGACCTCACCTCGAGATTCGTGCCCACGCGCCGTCACGCACCGCCGTGAGTGGCTGCGCGTGAAATCCACGCGCCTGCTACAGTGTCACCAGCCCAACTCACTCTGAACACTGTTCATTCATGGAATTCCGTCAATTGCTGCAGGTTTCATCCAATTGATGCATCCAGAAGCATCAATGGACCATGAGGAACAATTCCCCCACATCAATTGCCTCAAACCTGTGCTCAATCGTCACGACTCAAGCTCGAGCACCGTCACTGTTCAACAATGGAGTTCTGTCAACCACAGCCGTTTTCTTTCAATTGACGAACCCAGAAGCATCGTGGGATCATGAGAAGTAGTTTCCCCACCTCAATTCCGTCCATCGAAGCCTCCAACTCCACGACTCAAACTCGATTTTCCTCCTCTGTCACCAAGTGTGATCAGAGCCAAAACAGCACCAATTCATCTCGTTTCTTCGACAATTATGATCGTTGTGATCCCAGGAAGCTCGAAGTAATCACCAATTCGATCCTCACGGCTCAAATCCTCCAATTCGAATTTCCCCCCCAATTTTCCCGAAATCCAAAATCCAAAATTCAACCCACACTCAATCCCTCGTATTTCCCCGTTAATTCAATCATCTTAGTCTCACGTTTTCTCTCAAGAACAGAAGAAGAAGGGAGCCAAATCTCCCCAATCTGATTCCCCCAATATTTGTGCACGGTTTGAAGACAAAGAGGAGAAAATTAGGGGAAATGGTGGATTAGATGATGATGATGTAGTAATGATGGTGTTGGGAGGGAAACATGGAGCTGGAAACAAGGGATGGGTGACACTTGTCACTCATCCAGATGTGCACAGTCAACGGTCACTATTCATTATTATATTATTATTTTAATCCGAGCCTCGGTTCGTAAATTCGCTTCCTTGACCATAACGTCGTCGTCGAATCTCCGATTTCAGCATGCCGCCTGTCGTTGGATTCGTATCGACGATACCTACGTAACGGTCCTTGGCCCTCGCCCATCGGACCTCCCGGTCAAAAAGTCAACATTTGGCCCCAAACATGCCAAATTACCAAAATACCCCTCAACTTCCGAACATCAAAACTTTCTCTACGAATGTCGGAATCGATCGTGCCACCTGTCTATGAACTCGTGACGTCTCGAACTACGTCACGGTCATCGGTCAAGGTCCATTTGACCGCCCGAACAAAAAGTCAACATTTTGCCCACGACCAGGGGCAAAACGGTCATTTCGCACAATTTGTCCGATTCCGCCCTACTAACCACCGTTCAACCTCACTAATCAAGATTAATGACTAATCTAATCCCGGAATTCGGGACGGGTCGTTACAACATGCCCTTGATCGAGTGCATCAAACAAGTGCCGAAATACGCAAAATTTCTGAAAGAATTATGCACTCCAAGGCGCCAGACGAGGGAGAAGGAGGTTGTGATGGTGAGTGAAACAGTTTCTGCTGTAATCCAGCGTCGGCTACCCCCAAAGTTGAAGGATCCAGGGAGTTTTTTTGTTCCCTGCGTGATTGGTAACAAGTCATTTGATAAAGTCATGCTAGACTTAGGAGCATCCATTAATGTTATGCCATATTCACTATATGTTGCCCTAGGTCTAGGTAAATTACAGCATGACGATATTATCATTCAGTTAGCCGATCGCTCTAATGTGTATCCTAAGGGATACGTCGAAGATGTTTTTGTGCAGGTTAACCAGCTCATCTTCCCCGCTGACTTTTATGTCCTAGACATGGAGGATTCCCCTACGAATCAAGCTCCACTAATGCTGTTGGGAAGACCATTCATGAGAACTGCCAAGACAAAGATTGATGTGTTCAATGGAACATTAACTATGGAAGTAGATGGAGAGGAAATTGGCTTCAACAGTTTTGATGCCATGAGGTACCCTAGTTCCGCAACTCATACTACTTTTTCTATTGACGTGTGCACTTCTCTCGCAGAGAAACATTTTGATTCAATTCGAGAAGACACACTCAACATGATAATCCAGGAAGGAGTTGGCCTAACGCAATCAGGGGACGCCTTGGTTGAGGATACGGATTACGAACTAGAACCTCGAATTTGGGATGAAGTCATGACCCTAAATGAGGCCCCCAGAATGGTACATCATCAGGTACCCTCGTTACTTCCAATTAGTACTAATGCCACTCCTCCTTCAGTGATTCAGTCCCCAGTTCTCGAGCTCAAAGTTTTGCCTGACCACCTGAAGTATGCCTATCTTGGCTCGGACGACACTCTGCCCGTCATAGTGTCTTCTGCACTAACCGAGTCACAGGAAGATAGACTGGTACAGGTCTTGACGAAGTACAAGACAGCCATTGGATGGACTCTGTCAGATATCAAGGGAATTAGCCCTACAACCTGTGTGCATCGAATCTTACTAGAAGATGATGCAAAGCCCTCTCGCGAAGCCCAACGTCGCCTCCATCCTCCGATGATGGAAGTCGTGAAACAAGAGGTCATCAAACTCTTGGACTGTGGTGTCATCTACCCAATTTCAGACAGCAAATGGGTCTCACCAGTCCAAGTAGTACCAAAGAAAAGTGGAGTCACAGTTGTTGCGAACAGTGAAGGAGAGCTAGTGCCCCAGCGAACAGTGACCGGATATAGAGTCTGCATCGACTATCGACGCCTAAACAAAGCAACTAGGAAAGATCACTTTCCTTTGCCCTTCATTGATCAAATGCTTGAAAGGTTAGCAGGTCACTCCTATTATTGCTTTCTTGATGGTTATTCCGGATACAATCAAATCTGTATCGCTCAAAATGACCAAGACAAAACGACTTTCACTTGTCCTTTTGGCACTTTTGCCTACCGAAGAATGCCCTTCGGTTTATGTAATGCCCCAGGTACTTTCCAAAGATGCATGCTTTCTATTTTCTCTGAATACGTCGAAAAAATAATTGAAGTATTTATGGACGATTTCAGTGTCTTTGGGGATAGTTTTGATGCATGCTTAGAACACTTAGCACTTATCTTACAAAGATGTGTCGAAACTAATCTGGTACTTAACTGGGAGAAATGCCATTTCATGGTTAGACAAGGGATAGTCTTGGGCCATATTGTCTCTGAAAGAGGAATTGAAGTCGATAAATCTAAAGTTGATACTGTGCGCCACTTACCCTCTCCCACTTCGGTGAGAGGAATCCGTTCATTTCTTGGTCACGCAGGATTTTACAGAAGATTTATCCAAGACTTCTCCCACATTGCAAGGCCCTTGTGCCGACTGCTTCAGAAAGAGACACCCTTCGTCTTTGATGCAGACTGTCAGGAAGCTTTTGAGAAGCTTAAAAATCTCTTAACCACTGCCCCCATTCTTTGTGCCCCTGATTGGTCCTTACCCTTTGAACTAATGTGCGATGCCTCTGATTATGCAGTTGGAGCCGTACTCGGACAAAGGCGGGATAAGAAGCCCTACGCCATCTACTATGCATCCAGAACCTTAAATGATGCCCAGATGAACTACACCACTACAGAGAAGGAGTTGCTTGCTGTTGTATTTGCTTTAGATAAATTTCGCTCTTATCTACTTCGAACTAAAGTCATTATTTACACTGATCATGCAGCACTGAAGTATCTCCTAGCCAAAAAAGAAGCGAAGCCAAGACTGATCCGATGGATTCTTCTTCTTCAAGAGTTTGACATCGAGATTAAAGATAAGAAAGGCGTAGAGAACGTGGTGGCGGATCATTTGAGTCGCATTGCACATGAGCGAGATCCTGTGGAGATTCAAGAGATGTTTCCAGACGAACAACTCTTCAGAATCGAGGGAGGTACTCCTTGGTATGCTGATATTGTCAATTATTTAGTCACCAAACAGTTACCCACCACCCTCTCCCGTGCACAAAAAGATAAACTTAAAAAGCATGTTAGGCACTATATTTGGGATGAACCTTATTTGTGGAAACACTGTGCAGATTTATTGATTAGGAGATGTGTCCCTGATATTGAACATAGGTCAGTCCTAGAGTTCTGCCATAGCCATGCTTGTGGAGGCCACTTTGGATCTAGGAAAACTGCACTCAAAATCTTAGAATCTGGACTATATTGGCCCACACTTTTTAGAGATGCACATTCATTCTGTTTAGCCTGTGATAAATGTCAGAGATCAGGAAACTTAGGACGAAGGGATGAAATGCCACAACATTATGTTCTTACTGTTGAAATATTTGATGTTTGGGGTATTGATTTTATGGGTCCGTTTCCTCAATCTAATGGCTATCTCTATATCTTACTTGCTGTTGATTATGTATCAAAATGGGTGGAAGCTAAGGCCACCAGGACTAATGACTCTAAAACTGTTGCAGATTTCCTCAGAACTAACATTCTTTCCAGGTTTGGGATCCCGCGGGTCCTAATAAGTGATGGAGGAAGTCATTTCTGCAACAAGACCATTGAAGCTTTAATAAAACGGTATGGTGTCACTCATCGAGTCTCTACACCTTACCATCCTCAAACGAGTGGAATGGCGGAAGTCAGTAATAGAGAGATCAAGAAGATATTAGAGCGAACTGTGGGCCCTAATCGTAAGGATTGGAGCCAACGGTTGGATGATGCACTTTGGGCATACAGGACGGCATACAAAACACCTATAGGAATGTCTCCCTATAGGTTGTTGTACGGAAAAGCATGTCACCTTCCGGTGGAACTAGAGCATAAAGCATGGTGGGCCGTCAAAACTTTCAACATCAAGCTAGATGACGCCGGTCTGCATCGAAAGGTCCAGCTGAGTGAGCTTGAGGAAATAAGAAATGATGCATTTGAAAGCACTCTGATCTACAAGGAAAAGGCAAAGGCATTTCATGACAAACAGATCAAGAGTAAAGCATTTGACATTGGCCAGAAAGTTTTGTTGTTCAATTACCGACTTAGACTCTTTCCAGGTAAATTATTCTCAAGATGGGTAGGTCCTTTTGTTGTTACTAATGTATTTTCCCATGGAGCTATACAGATCAAAAGCATTGAAACGGGAAAAGAGTTCAAGGTCAATGGCCACCGATTGAAGCCTTACATCGAGGAAATTGGAGGACACAATGTGGAGTCAGACAGAGTACTTCTACGTCCCATCAGATAAAGAATTTGGTCTAGGCTGGATGGACGCTAAACTTCAAGCGCTTGTTGGGAGGCAACCCAATGTGTTCTCGAGTGTGAAGGAGTCATCAACACAGATTTGCTTTCTTTCAACCCTTCACTCTCTTTTACTTTGTTTATGTTTTTCTTTCTTACTTCATTTTCTTAAATCATCTTCCTTACTTTGATTCTATGTTTAATTATTTCGTATTTTCCTACATTGAGGACAATGTAGAATTTAAGTGCGGGGGAATGGTTTACAAATTATTTGTGCATTTGAAATTGTTTTATTAAGTCTTTCTTAATTTGCAATTGTTTTATTTCTTTCTTACGAAAAAAAAAATTACTGATTTGAATCTTTTTGTTTTTAACTTAGTATTTTTATGAGTTTTTCCTATTTGTGCAATTGAAATTGTTTTATTAAGTCTTTCCTACAAAAAAAAAATTAAAAAAAAAATTATTATTAAAAAAAAAAATTATTGCTTTCTTGAGTCTTTTTGTTTTAACGTAGTGTTTTTACGAGTATCAAGTTGACCTTTAACTTGTCAATGATATAAATGAACGGAAATGATTATGTTATGGCCATAAAGGTGATCACTACAACTTGAATTTGTTTGTTAATATTTTGTGATTAAGTGTTATAACTTGAAGGTAATGCATGTAAATTGGCATATAAACGAGCATGATAAGATAAGTATGAATCACATGAACCTTATGTGAGCTTTAGAACTTTATATACATCTTTGATGAGTGATTCATAAGTTCTTTGTTTAAATTGATATACATATGCCTCATAACTGCTTGCCATAGCTTTTAATGAACTCTAGAGTACTAGAACTTATTCTATGTGATTTTCAAAGCTTTTAAGTCAATAAACTCTCTGATTTTGGAAGTGATTAAGGCATTAGGGTTAACACCACAAATTCAAACATCCATGTTCCCTATTTTGTGCGCACAAGTTGCGACCCCCTTAGTTTTAACCCTTTTGAGCCCACATTAAGCCTTTCTTTCATCACCATGATTATCTAAACACTTGAGCTTAGTATAGACATCTTTTACCTTTGTTCCAAGGACTCGGTTGAAGACATAATGATTGTGTAAAGAGAAAATGATGATATTGAAAGACTTTTATGTGTATTTTGTGGATTTACCGACTCAAGCTTTGTTGTATTGTTGACACATGTTATTACCTTGATATAAAAAAAAAATAAAAAAAAATCAAAAAAATCAAACGTTGAGTCTCGATCAAGGTAATAAGGTTTGATTATGTAATGTTTGAGTTAAATCCCTTGAATTTGTAAATCCGACACAAAGAATGATTATGAGGCCCAACATGATGGAATTAGGCCTATGTTCGAAGGGGGGGATTACTGACATCATTGCACTAAGGTTGGGAAGCTATGATACGTTTTGGGAGTCTATTGAGTCTTTGAACGAATTTGAGCACCACTTGTCCTATATATTCCTTGCCTCTAATCTTAGCCCCATTACAACCTTCGTAAAGACCTTATGATCCTTAAGATGGTAAATTTTGATTAGTTGAGTTAATCATTTGAGTAAGCTTATAGTTGTGGTTCATTTGTGCAAGTATGTTTTGTTTTTATCATGAGGTGTTTGTTTGAGATTTTGCAAAAGTACTTCATTTCGATTATGTGAGTATTTCTCACATAATTTGAGTGCAAACACAAACCCTTACAAAATTGAGTGAATTTATGAGTGCATATCCTTGTGAGTTGATTCATACTTGTCTTATTCATGCAGAACTCCATTTCACCATATTTACTCATTATCTTACTTGTTAAACATTTTGTTACCATGTATTAACTCTTGAATTCCATATGCTTAAATGATTTAAGTGAAAATCTTTTATGCCATGATAATAATAAAATATTGAGACAAATGGTTAAGGGTTTACTTGTTTTGAATTCGTAGTTTGATTTTAGTATTTGCTAGGGACTAGCAAAGTTTAAGTGTGGGGGTATTTGATAGGACGTTAAATAAGCATTATTTTATATTATTTTATACCCTTTATACTTGACTTTTAGTATTAAAATATTAAATAAATTGATAAAATAAATTATTTTGTGATTTTTATGTTTAGATAAATAAAGTTTGTAATTTGGAGCATTTTGGCGAAAGAATCGTTTCGATCGGAATTATAACGAATAAATTATGGACGTAATTCGGTGGAATAATTAATTTAGTTATATTTTAATTAAATTAATTAATGCAGCCCAAACCAAATTAATTTTTGCAGCCCAGCCCATCGCCAAGCGGCCCGCCAGCAAGCCCGCATGAAGCCCAGCTGCTTCCGCCCAGCCCACGCCTATGCGGCCCAGGATCCCAGCCCAGCAGTCAGGCCCAGGCGAAGCCCAGCTGCTTCAGCCCTGCCCACGCACGATTCGACAGGCGCCGGCCGAACGTCCTTCTTCCACTCCAGCGTGCGCCTGCCGAAGTCTCCAGCCTCTCTTCAGCTGCATGCTACCGAAATTTTGGATTGATTTTCAGCTGCTCTCTGCTGAACTCTTTTCCAGCAGCTTCCACCCAATTTCCAGCCACTTTCCAAGCCACTTTCCAAGCCAATTTTGCAACTTTACAACTCAAACCACTTCTAAACATCATCACAAATCTTTATTACTCATCATTCCATTATTTAACATTTTTTATTGTATTTTTATATTATTTTTGGTAGCTTTCTCCTCCTATAAATAGGGTTTCAATTCACTTGTTGAAACACACCTTCTTTGAGGCACACATTTGAGCCTTCTTTGAGAGAAACTTTGGCAAAGTATCTCCAACACAAAGTTTAGAGTTTGAGTCCATATTTCCCAAGTTTATTTCCTCCATCTTCATAAGGTTCCGTCCGCTGTCGGAGAATCATATGAATAACAATCCATTGTTTTCATCCATCTTGAAAGTGTAACAATTACTCTCCATCTACTCAAACTCTCATTTTTGTTATTGGTTTTGATTATAGTTCAATATATGTGAGGTTTTTCTTACTAATATTTGTAAGTGTTAAATGCAATCTCCATGTGTCTTACTTTATGAATTTTAGTTATTTTATACATTTTAGTGCTTCATACTTCAATTCAATGTTAAGTGTTTTATCCGCTGTCGGTGCATTTAAAGTAGAATTGAAGAGGGTTGATCGCTGTCGGCGCATTCAGTCAAAAACAAAAGGTGAATCATATTGTAAGTGTTGTCCGTTGTCGGTGCATTTATAGTATTGAAAAATGTATGAAGGTAATTAAGACGATTAAGGTAAAATTTCGTGATTGATTTAATATTTGCAATTATTAGAGTGTTGGTAAGATTTGTGTTTTAAGAAGATCACTTGTACATGAATTAGAATAGAAGTAAAATTAGTTTATCTATGCTTTTACTTATTTACATGATCACAAACCTTTTCAAAACCCCCCTTTTTATTCTTTTATTCTTTTATTCTTTTATTCTTTCATACTTTTAGTTTACTAGTCTTTTATTCTTTTATTTCTTTATTCTTTTATTCCTCTACTCTTTAATTTATTGATTATTTGATTAGTTAATTCTTTAATTCTTTAATTCTTTAAGTCATTAATTCTTTAAATTGTTAATTCTTTGATTATTTAATTCTTTGATTATCTAATTCTTTAATTCATTATTCTTTTATTCATCTCCCACTAACACATTATTAATGTCCCTAATTTTCCCGGTTAAGAACGATCCCTATTTATCAATACTACATCTACACAAAAAGGGTTTAAATTGCATAACACTCGAATTACATGTTTAATTTAATGCGTAGTTTGGGCGTAGTCACTATCGAACGACGTCATAAAACTTGTTGTTGAGGGGCAAAAGATGATCAGTTGATAATCAGGTCATTTGGCAATTTCTGACAATAAGAATTAATTTTATGATCCATAAATTAGTAGAATTTAATAATATATTTGTCTTGCACAAATAAGAATATGTAATTGTGTAAATATTGACATAATAGATATGCTCAATGTGTCTGAGTACTATATATAGAGTATGAATTTTAGTATGCATAATTGCCTAATAGGATTGCTATTAAGGCTTAAACAGTAATTGTTATACTAAAAGGCACAAAATTAAGTGTTTGGGCTGGTATGCATGCCCATTATAGTGTGGTTACCTCCTAAACTTTTCCATATGATTGTCAGTCATACGAGTCTCCATTAAAAAAATAAGATCCAGTTTCTTCATCCTCAAGAGATGTTTTAGGGCACAAAAAGTATGAGGATTGCATGTTGGTAAAAATATTGATAATTTCTATATTCACATAAATATGAAAATTAAACAAACTTTATAATCAAGTAAATAAATTACAAAGGAAATGAGTAAGAGACATTTTATAGGTATGATCGAGTCTATAACTTGGTTATATTTCCTTAGGACGAAATTGTCTCCTCACCGTTGCTCAAGGATTTTTTTCTTAGAAAACGTCTCCTAGGATACAACGATTACTTCATGTGAAAGCAGCATTTCAATCCACAAAAATATCAAACTCAACCATGTTTAAAACTCTCTCTTGATATATTCTAAAATTATTTGCTTTCTAGAATAAATATTCAATCTTCACAAATGTATTGAATGATTAAATATTTTTTTGAATAAATGAAATGAATTGTGGACAATTTTACTTATAGATATTTTAACATCTCTTAATAAGATATACATCTATTAAAAAGTATACATCTCTTGAAGAGAAACATATCTCTTAACAATAGACACAACTCTTAATAAGAAACATTGTATGTAACCATTGGACTTTAATGTATACCTCTTCATGAATTATCATATGTCCCTTCTACCAAAGGTTGCCAAACCAAATGACACTTTAATTAAAAAAAAAAATATATATATATATATATATATATTCTTCGATTTTCTAATCTAAATATTAACAAATTAGTATTCATCCAGAAAATTATAAATTAATTATTAAGGTCAACCCCTAATTTGAAAGACACAATAATCGAATAATTATATCCTTTTAATTTCCGTTTCCATTAATAGAAATTAAATATTTAATTTCCTAAAATTGCCAACCTCAATGCAAGAGGGTGATACGTTTGTTCCAGTTGTTAATTTTCATTTTGTCTGAACAATTGCCAACCAGTGAAACATTTATATGGGAGATGTTTTAAGTCCTTTTCACATTATTCATGGTATTTGGCTCACTGTCCATGTAAAATCATCACAATATTACTGCTCAAATTCTATTTCTTTTATCATCCCCGTGAACTTATAATTTCACGTTTTGATTTTTTTTGGTTAAAAAATATATATTATATATATATAATATCCGAAAATCACATTCAAACCTTAATACAATTTTATTGATTATGTTTCGGCGGATTAAGACTCTTGACTCAATCCAGGTAGAAGGTACCTCTTGCTGCCGTACTCCAATTTTTCTTTTGTTTGGAGATAAAAATAAATAAATAAAGATTATAAAAAGTATAGTGGGTTTAGCTGCTTGCCAAATAGGTCAAAAAGTCACTTTTATTCTTATAGTTTACTCAATATTTCACTTTAATCCATATAGTTACAATTTAATCAATTTTAATTTTATAGGGCACATTTAAATTTCCATCTAATTATTTAACAGAATATTCTTATATTTCAATTATGAAAGGATATTTTGTCACATTACAACCATATATATTTATTTATTTTTATGTTAGAATACAATTATATACATTATTCCTTAATTTTCCTGCTACTCGATGCTTGAAAACCATTTTGTAATTAATTTACAATGTATATAACAAAGTATTGTTTGTATAAATAATTCAAATTTCATTAAAACTAATCCATATATAACTCTAACTAAGATGACAAAAATACCTTTAGCTTTATGTGAGGAGCATCTCCTTATTCCATTAAATAATTGGACAAAAATTTAGATGTGTTCTTAAATTGTCATAAATAGAAAATTATAAGATTAAAATTGGTTAAATTGAAAATATAAGAATTGAAGTGGAAAATTGAGGTTAAAAAAAAATGAAAAGTTGAGAAAACTATAATATAATATCACAATATGGCTAAATCTGGAAAAAAAGAAGAAGTTATTAATTATTTGTTGATCTAATATCACCATATGCACATGCTGGCTTCTGGTAAAGAGAGAGACACATACCTAAACGACAACTCGATAATAAAAATGGGGCACACCTTGCTGTTTGGTAGCATTAATTAATTTGTATGGGTGGTAATGGATACTGGAAAGCAATAAATAAACACTAAAAAGTTGTCAACCAACAACATTTGTGAGCCTCACCATTATCGTCTCCTGTACGAACATTGTACAATTATTCAACATTTTTAATCTTTTAATTCCTCCAAGAACATGTTCCATTTTGCCATCACGAAGACACTAGCTAATAGGACAGTGGTTTGATCATTATTTAATTTAATTTTTTGTTTGAGATATGACACAATGTATATATGAAATAAATAAATAAAGAAGAATGATTAAAACAAAATTTTGAATTTTTGAAAGTGAGAATTGCATAGATGAAATTTTAATTTTTAGTTATTATTTTGTGTATATATATATATTTTTTATAGGGAGGAGAATTTTTTTGGAAATTATCTATTTAATATGTCATCAAAGTTCGAATTTAAGATTAATTGTCTATAAGTCAACATTAGAACTAACTAAACTAAATTTTATTCTATATTTTTCTCTTCCATTGTTTCCGAATATTTTTTTTTTATATTTTAAACAAAAAATGTCATCAAAGAGAATAATGTAATTTTCTTTGGTGGTCCAAATGAAACCTAAATTCTTTATTATGTGTATGTGTAACCCAATCAAATTACCAAATTTAAGCTAAATTTTTAAGCTGTATGAAACCTAAATTCTTTATTATGTGTATGTGTATGTGTAGAAAATCTCAAATATTTTATTATTTTTTTGAAATTAAATATTTGAAATTTGAATAAAATTCATCTTGTCAAAAGGTGATAACAATTGCTACTTTCTCTCTGTTGGAGATGCTCGAATGCCATAAGTAGAACAAAAACTACTACCACCACAAATAACTAGATTTAAATATTCTTTTTTTAATGATTATATCGTGATAGATTAGAGATATTTCTTTTCATTTTTAATTGAAAAATCTTGAATCCAATTATCACAAATAATTGAAATATTTGTAAATGCTTAATATTTAATTACTATTGTATACTTTAGCCTAATCTTTCTGTATTAGAAAAAAAAAAAACTAACATCTTGATTATAGACAATACTTGAATCCTTAGTATGAATTATATTCTTTACTTTTTTCATTTGGACAAATAATATTGCACCAATTATTTATTTTTTAATCAAATTAATTCTTGCATATATATTTTTCTAAAATATTTAGCATAGGAAATGAATACCTGTCATCAATTAAATGAAATTAAGATGAATACTTAATTTGGACCTAAGTATTGTGATTAAAATATCTCTCGGGCAGATTAGCCAACACATGGAATGCATCTTGCACTAAGATTTTATATGGAGCATACATTATTTTATATTATTACTTTATCCATCACACTTTCAGGCCTATTTCTTGCAAAAAGATAATATCAGAATAAAGATCATATCAGCGGCAAATCTTCCCAAATCAAAGCATTCTGGCTTTCACTTCTCTTTTTCAGTTGCACACTTGCACTCTCTCTGATTTCAATATCTCTCTATGCACTGACTTTGACTGTATAGGATGTATATTATAAATGCGAATATTTAATAGTCAATTTAGAATAATCAAATTTAATTTTTATTATATAATAAATGAATAATGATATCAGTATTAAATGAAATCCTAAATTTTCTATCTTAAAAGAAATTAAGAAATTATACTCTTAAATAGGAATTTGTGAATTAATAAATTATGGTGTTTATAACATTATATATAATAAATAAAATAAAATTACTGCTAGAAAATTTTTCCGATCACTAACATCGTATCTTCATTGATAATATTTTATAAACAATGTTGAACTGTTGATTAATGATTATATCTTAAAATAATTAATTTAAGTGAAGAAAATAAAATAAAATAAAAATAAGTAGATAAATAAGATTTTTAAAATTAATTTATCACTAAATCACTTACTCCAATAATACGGTATTTATGTATAAAACTGAAAATTTGTGAACGAGCTAGGTTGAGAATATTATGGGAGTTCAGTAGCCAAAACAAAAAAGGAAAGAAAAAAAGGTCTGTTTTTTTTCCAAATTGACTTGGAACTTGTGGCTCTGGTTGTGGGTTCTGCTTTTTGTTTTAGTTATTTTTATTAAATTCCTCTCTCATGAACCGTTCTTATCTGAGTAAGGGTGGTACTACGTAATTGCGTCTATATAAGTACGGCAATATCTATTCGAATATCTTATTTCCATTTGCGTATTCCTTTTTATTTAAAAATTATAATTATAAATTTATTTTGTCAGGTTGTTCGTACTGTCTGCACTTGAATCTGTCCTTCCTCACATAGGTCCTCCACCAAATAAGCTGCTTTCAGATAAGAAAGCGACTTTTCTATTCCCAACCTGCCCTCGCCCGACCTTCCCTAATTACCCCCCGTCCTTCCCGTCCTTCAGGGTACGGACTCTCCTTTTCCATCTTAAATGTCCACACTACCCCTATTTCACTTCCCATTATCGTCACCATTTCCATTCTCCTTTTACGGACGAAAATTGGGTATTTCTTTTAAAATTACAATACAGATCAAATCATCAATTTTGTAACAACTGGATATCAAGTTTTTATCCTAAAATTGCATATTAAATAATTTTTTAGTATTAAAAAAATAGTTGGATAATTCTTTTCAAATTATAATATTTTTCATCGTCAATTTAACGAGATATCAATTTTATGTATCCAATTGATATACTAAGTGATGTAGTAATAGTTTATTAATATCTTATAAAAGTGTCATTTGCATGGATAATAAAATATTTATATTATAGTTCATAAAAAGAACTTGACAATTAATTACATTTTTCATACCTAAAAGCATTATAATAAGTTTGAATTGTTTCGGAAAATCTAAAAACATAAATTATAAGTCCAAACATATAGACATAATAATTAGTCCGATCGGATATTTAATATTTTCTTATATTTAATCTCAAAAACATTTTTCATGGGGCTCATCTGAAGTTTGTGTCATCTATCGTATTCAAAATCATATGAAAGAATTCCACCAAATTCATATCAATAACAATCACCTATTCCATGCTTGTAGAAAAAATGTTGCTCATTCTACGCTAGGATTCAAATTTTCTCCAAAAAAAAAAGGAGCAAAAGAAAAACCACGTCATTGGATTTAATTGTCATTTGGGCCACATAAGGATCCTAAAAAAGGAAGGATAATATTGTCCTTTCAAGTGAAACAAACAAGAATGAAAAGAAGTCATGTGAAGTTGCAGCAGGAGGGCCATTGATGTACTTCAATTCTCTCCTACATCTTCACTCCCACCTCCCTCCCTCCACAGCTGCCATCCAACAACAACCTACCCAAACCGAAAACCAGAATTTTTCTGCCCAACGGTTACTTTAAATCCCCTCACAAAAACCATTATTCCCCAGCTCCTCCTATAAACATCCCACCACCTCTCTTCAAGCCTCATTTCCTCACCCAAATCCCAAAAAATCAAACACCTCAAGATCAAATCCATGAAGAGACAGAGAACCACTCTAATATCCTCAAACAACACCATGAACGACAACTTCCACAACCTGTTCCATGTTCTGTCTGACGAAATCATATTCATAATCCTAGACTTTCTCAAACCAAACCCAATTGACCAAAAAGCATTCTCTTTAGTCTGCAAGTCGTTCTACTCCATAGAATCCAAGCACCGCAAAATTCTCAAGCCCCTACGGTCGGAGCACGTCCCCAAAATCCTCACCAGATACCCACACGTGTCCCACGTCGATCTCACCCTCTGCCCTCGAATCACAGACACTCACCTCGCCGCCATCTCCAATGCCTGCAACTCCACCCTCCGTTCCATCGATCTTTCACGCTCCATCTACTTTTCCGGAGCTGGGTTACTCAGCTTGGCCGTCAATTGCAACAATCTGGCCGAGATCGACTTGTCAAACGCCACCGAGCTCAAAGACTCGGCGGTGGCGGCTATGGCGGAGGCGAAGAACTTGGAGAAGCTCTGGCTCGGGAGATGTAAGATGATCACGGACATGGGTGTTGGATGCATAGCCGTCGGATGCAGAAAGCTCAAATTAATTAGCTTGAAATGGTGTCTTGGTGTTGGCGACTTGGGGGTAGGATTGCTTGCTGTCAAATGCAAAGATATTCGAAGCTTGGATCTCTCTTACTTGCCGGTAAATTCTTGATTTTCATGATTTTTATCCAAATTCTTATTATGGTAGAAATTTTTGTTTTGAGTTTGTTTTATTTCTGTTTTGATTTGAAAAGCACTCTGCTTTTGTGTCTTTTTCTTTCTTCTCTTCTTTTTACCTATTCTAATTCTGTTTTTATTACTGAAAATTGAAAATTTTTTGTTGATGATTTGCAGATCACGGACAAATGCTTGCCGTCGATTTTCAAGTTACAATATCTTGAAGATTTGATCCTAGAAGGATGCCTTGGAATCGATGACGACAGCCTTTCGTCTCTCAAGCATGCGTGCAAGTCGCTCAAGGTATCTACTTGTGCTTAGCTGGTTCTGTTTCAGATGCGTTCTTCTCTTTAGCATATTGCATTAATAACATAAAATAGGTATAGCTAACACGAAATTATTAATTTTGGTGCTAATTAATTGGTATACACAAATTTGAGTTCATTTTGGAGAGACTTTGACAGATGCACTTGTAATATTACCTTTCACAGAAACTTGACATCTCGAGTTGTCTAAGCATAAGTCACCTTGGATTATCTTCCTTAACAAGCGGTTCTGTCGAATTTTTAGAGCAGCTCGTATTGTCACATGGCTCTCCGGTGAGTCTTCACTATCTTTGAGTCTTTGTACTATGTAGGTTAATGTGATTTCGTGTTCTCACAATTTTGAACTTCGGTGGCGCCGGTGGTCAGGTGACTCTTGCTCTTGCTGATAAATTGAAAAAGCTTCCGGCATTGCAGTCAATCAAATTGGATGGTTGCCTGGTGAGCTATACAGGGCTAAAAGCCATGGGAGATTGCTGCGCATCATTGAGGGAGCTGAGCTTAAGTAAGTGTGAAGGAGTGACCGATGAGGGTCTCTCCTTCCTTTTAATGAAACATAAGGATCTGCAGAAGCTTGACATCACATGTTGTCGAAAGATAACATGTGCTTCCATTTCAACGATAACAAATTCATGTTCGGCCCTCACTTCTCTCCGGATGGAGTCGTGCACTCTGGTTCCTAGAGAAGCATTTGTCCTCATTGGACAGAGATGCCATCTTCTTGAGGAGATTGATATAACAGATAATGAAGTTGATGATGAAGGTTTCTCCCTTACTTTTTACTAATGAAAATGCTAATATAATAGAAAAGAACTCTCTGTGGAGTATACTTTCTCGGTGTAATTAAGCAATAACATAACAATTGTATTTACTTATGTGCTTTCTTTGGGCAGGTTTGAAGTCCATTTCTAGATGTTCCAAACTCTCAAGCTTGAAACTGGGAATTTGCCTCAACATAACTGATGAGGGAGTTGCTAGAATTGGCATGTCCTGCTCGAAACTTGTGGAGCTCGATCTATACAGGTTAGTGACTCATGATCCCTCAAAGTTTGTGATGCAAGCAACAATAAATTGCAATCTGCTAGGTAAATTAATCGATGCTTGTAATCTAAAGTCTCAAAGACCCCGAAGCCTTTTGAAACCAAAGGCAAAAGATTATAAGTATATAACACTCTCCTTCAATTATCCTATCTGAGAAGGCTGTCTTCAAAAGTCAATATAATTAGGGCTCGTTTGGTGAGTTGTATTGGATTTGATACCTCATCAAATGCAGGTTTTTCCAAAGGTAAAAGTGAATGTTTTTCAGTGTAGGGAATCAGAGCCGATTAGACATTTCCTCCCTAATTGGCTCTAGCCTCCTTATAATGAAAAAACATTCACTTTTTATCTTCAAAATACCTTGAATTTGATGATTTGTACAACCCAATGCGTCTCACCAAAGGAATCCCAACTTCTCTACAAGCTCCGAGTTGATTGTTTAAGAAATTATTCTTCGAATGAAAGAAGAAGAGACATAACTGCATCTGGTTGTTTTGTTTAGGTGCAAGGGAATTTTGGATTCAGGCATTTCAGCTATTTCTAGTGGTTGCCCTGGACTTGAGATGATCAATGTAGCCTACTGCAAAGACATTACTGACAGTTCCTTAATCTCATTGTCCAAATGCACAAGCTTGAACACCGTTGAAAGCCGAGGATGCCCTCTTATCACATCTTTGGGTCTGGCAGCAATCGCTGTGGGATGCAAGCAGCTGACAAAGTTGGACATAAAGAAGTGTTCCAACATTGGTGATGCGGCGATGATCCCACTCGCTCACTTCTCTCAGAATCTTAGACAGGTACTCTTTCTCATCTTTTGATAATATAAAGACCAAAAGTTTCGACAACAGCTTTGATTGACAAGTCCATTGGTTCATTTCGTAATTTGTTGCAGATTAATTTATCATATACCGCAGTTACAGTTGTAGGGTTGTTATCCTTAGCGAGCATCGGCTGCCTGCAAAGCTTAACCATCTTGCACTTGAAGGGCTTGAGCCCGAGCGGGCTGGTAGCTGTCTTATTGGCCTGCGGAGGCCTAACGAAAGTAAAGCTCCAAGCAACCTTCAAATCACTGCTTCCCCAAGCTCTTTTTGAACATTTAGAAGCTCGTGGTTGTGCATTTCAGTGGAGAGATAAATTCTTTAGAGTAAGTGTGTTTGGTTGGTTGCCATCAAGTCCACAAAAGATACTCATTTTACCTTGAATATCATATTGAGTTTGGTTAGTATGATTTTGCAGGCTGAATTGGACCCTCAATGTTGGAAAATTCAATTAGAAGATATCATGCAATGATTCTTCCCCACAGTTGTTTAGGTCAAGAGATGTTTAGGTTTTCTCAAAACCCCAGATTGCGCAGCAGGTGAAGTCCGAGGCTTTCTGGTTATGCATACTTTTAGTTATACAATGCAAGCAGATAGATCAGAACTTTTTGCAGCTCTTGAAGCCTTGATGAAACAGGACCCTTGTTATGTAATCTTGTATCATCAATCTTTAAACCGATGATGATTTGGAAGTTTGAATGAAATTATGGAACATTTGTATAATTGGATTGAGTTTGAATGAAAAAATAAAAGTGGGGCACCTGTCTTATTAACAAAATCAAAATTATTAAGTCGCATTAAAAATGGGGCATCTTTCACTCACTTAACAGTATGAAATGGCCAAGTAGAGCCACTCAACTCTTTTTCTGTCCAAGGTGTTATGTTACCATGAAAATTAAGGGTAAAATGAGAAATTTTGGCACGTTGACACTCTTTTGCCATGTCAGTCGCGACGTGGGGATGGTTTTGGGATCCACAAGTGCCAAATTAGACTCATCCTCTCCAGTTTGCATTTGAAATTGAGGGAAAATTTCTAGGGTTTGAGTGCGATTGAAATTGGGGCTTCAATCGTCGACTGAGCATTGAATCAATTGAAAAGTTTTAGTGTAAATGACGCGTAGGTGCGAAAAGTAGGTGGAGACGATTTCAAATATGATTCCTCGCGAGCCTGGAGCGGAGCAGCCTATCTACGGTTAGTTTTCTTTTCCTCCATGCTTCTGGTTTCACCCTTCTTTTATTATCCATGGAATATGCTTGCTGGGTTTATATGTCCTTGCTTCCTTTTGTGTTTCAATATGCCTCTAAGGTTAGCTTGTGTCTTTATTTGCCTAATTTATCATTAGTCCGAATAGTATGCTCAAATTGATATGCACGTTGAAATATGATATCTAGGCTTAGTTTGTGTCGTTGATTTTGGCATATCTGTTGAAAGATGAGGTGTATGGATTGATTTTGTGTCGTGATGCTTAGTTTGTGTTATTGCTGGTGAAAGGGGATGCTGAACTCGATGTTCTTGTTTCACTTTGCACCCTGTACTCGATGTTCTGGTTCATTATGCACCTTGAACTCGATGATTTGGTTTCACTTTGCATCATGTACTTATTATGTTTATTACATGTTGCACTATGTACTTGGACTATTGGTTACACTTTGGTACCTTAAGCTCATTAATCAGTCATAGTTTGTAGTTAGTTGGCTAGTTTCTTAGTTACTATTTGGTATATGCATGTAGATGACAGAGACATCTTTACTATGAAAGTTCACTATGAAGGTGAACTACTAATAAAAGATGAGGATTGTTGGAATTACATAGGGAGACAAGTCAAGTTCTATGACTTTGTTTCAGTAGATTGGATTTCCCTTTTGGAATTGAAGTTTATAGGGAATAATCTAGGTTATCTACCTTCTGAGTTGTCTATATATTCTAATGACATAGATAGTGAAATATTGGTGAAGATAACCTCTGATGGCCAGTTATTTAAACTCTATGATAACTATGCAAAGAGTAGTGATTGTATTCCTCTATATATGCAAAAAGGAGGGGATTATGGGATCCAACTTCCAGGGCATGTAGAGATTGGAAGTGAGGTTGTGAATATGAGGGAGGTGCCTAAACCGAGAAGTTTCCCAAAGAGACGGATTCAGTATTCTTCCACTAAATCTGATTCAAAGACTGGTGACGAGGAAGATGATGAAGATGATTAGGATAATGAAGATCCTGATTGGGTTGCGGATGAATTTAGGCAAGAGGTTGTGGTAAACATGGATGAGTATGATGATAGCTTGTTTTCAGTATATGTGGATGTTGAAAATGTTGAAGAGGATGGTGAGGCAGCCCAAGAAGAAGATGAAGCACCTAATTCACCAAGACTCAATGCATTTGAGTCAAAACCAGCTGCTGGTGAGGAAGATGATTTGGTTCAACATCCTCAAAAAGTGTCAAGGAGGAGGAAGTATGTTGGGCCATTTAGGGAGTTTAACAATGAGGTGGATATGAAAAATCCAAAGTTTAATCTTGGGATTAAGTTCTCAAGTGGTGCAGTTTTCAGAGAAGCTGTGAGGACATATTATGTCAATGAACAGAAAACGATTGTGTTCAAGGTGAATAAAGGAGACCAGATTAGGGCCAAGTGTGTTGAGGCAGAAGGATGCCCCTTTATAATATATGCCTCCAAAGTAAACATGAGGGAATACCTGCAAGTCAAAACTTATAATGACGTGCATTTATGTGGAAAAATGGACTATCAATTATCATGCCAATGTGAAGTGGTTGAAGCAGAAGTATATGTGGCCGGTTACAAGTAATAAGTGAGATGTAGGTGAATTTCAGGAGTTGGTAGTTCAGGAAATTGGATATAGGTCTGGTAGGACTTAATGTTATAAGGCAAGAATGATGGCCTTTCAGCTTCTAGAGGGGACCTACTTGTCCCAATATGAAATATTCAGGGACTATTGTGAGGAGCTTGTTAAGGTAAACCAAGGTAGTATAGTAAAAATTAAGGTTGAGATGGAAGGTGATGGACAGTTTAAATTCCAAATGGTGTATGTCTGCCTGGGTGCTTCCAAGGAAGATTGGTTAACTAGTTGTAGGCCTTTCATTGGGCTGGATGGTGCTCATATTAAACGTCCCCATAGTGGGAAAATATTGAGTGCTATCTCAATTGATGCAAACAATGGCATGTTCCTTGTGGCTTATGCCATTGTGGAGAGTAAGTCATACTCTTCTTGGAAGTGGTTCCTTGAATTGTTGGCATTGGACTTGAAGATACAAAACAGTGAAGAGTACATTTTCATCACTGATAAGCAGAAGGGTTTACTTAAGGCTGTGGGGGAGTTATTTCCAAGAGCAAAACATAGGCATTGTACCAGACACATGTATGCAAATTTCAATACCCTTCACAAGGGGTTAGCACTGAAGGAGCAGTTTGAAAAGATCACAAGATGTACCAATATGACCTGGTACCACACTGAGATGAAGAAAATGGCTGCTCTGAGTCCTGCTGCCCATGATTGGTTAAGTAGGATGGATCCAAGACAGTGGATAAGGTCACATTTCAATACAGATTTCAAGTGTGATATTCTGCTCAACAACCTCAATAAGGTATTTAACAAGGCCATACTGCCAGTAATGGATAAGCCTATAATAACCTTACTTGAGAGAATCAGGACGTATTTGATGATGTTGCACTCTACAAGGAAGCAGGCAGTTGTGAATTTTTTTTTTTTTGGGGGGGGGGGGGGGGGTGGTCACCAAATTGGTCCAAGGATAAGGCAGATTTTCAAGAAGAAACAGAAAGAGGGAAAATGGTATGTTACAAGGCATGCATGGGATAAAGTTTTTGAAGTCACTCATCAAACTGGGGAGGCAGTTTAGAGTGGATTTGAAATTGAAAAAAATGTTCATGTAGAGAATGGGACCTATTTGGTATCCCATGCCCCCATGCTTAGTGCATCAATAGCTTTTTTGAAAGGGGAACTAGAGGCTTATCTTCATGAATGCTACAACAATGAGGCTTACATAAGATGCTATGAAAAGATCATTGAGCCAATGCCAACTGAAGATCAATGGCCTTCCTCGGGCTTGCCTCCTTTGAAACCCCCAACATACCACAGGCAACCAGGCAGACCAAGTAAAGCAGAAAGAAGTCTACTGGTAAGGTAGACCTACCCCAAAATCCAACCAAGCTTGGCAGGTTTCACACTGAGATGAAATGCAGCTATTGTGGTCAATTGGGGTATAGGCTTAACAAATGTAAGGTATAAATCACCTTAGTTATGAATTCTTATTTACCTCATTTGGATGCTTGTTTGATTGCTGGTTTGATGTTTGTTTTACATAAGCCTATTACAAAAATGGATGAAAGTTTGAGAAGAAAAAGAATTGAAGCTAAAGCAAGGAGGGAACAAGCCAAGACAAGTAGATTCAGTCAGCAAGAAGGATCCCAACCCCAAACCCAAACAGAACCCCAATCTCAGCCTCAATCTCAGCCCTAAACCCAGTCCTAGCCCCAGCCCTAAACAGAATCCCAGCCCCAAATCCAATCCCAGCCACAAACACAAACAGAACCCCAATCTCAGCCTCAATACCAGCCCCAAACAGAATCCCAGCCCCAAACCCAATCCCAGCCCCAAACCCAAATAGAATCCCAGCCCTAAACCCAACTAGAATCCCAGACCCAATCCCAAACAGAATCCCAGCCCCAATCCCAAACAGAATCCCAACCCCAACTAGAAGCTAATCTAGAACCCCAACCTCAACCACAAACACAGCCTACACAAATTCCTCTTCCATTGACTGAACCCTCTCGTAAGAAGCTCAGGTTCAAATCTCCAGCAAGGAGGAAGATGTAGCATCAACAATGAGGCATAAGGTTTTGTAGGCTGGTTTGTGTGTTAGGTTAGCTGTTAGGTTAGCATCAAGTGCAAGACAGATAGTGTAGGCTGGTGAGTGCAAGCTGATTGGTGAATGTTTTGTTTGGTGTTTTCTTTGTTAATTTGCACCCCGAACTATACCTATTGTATTTAATTGTATCATGGACTACAACTTTTGTGTTTCATTGCACCATGTAAGAGACAAAATGGCCTACTTTTGTGTTTCAAGTTATCTTCCTTAAATATTGCAGGATTAATTGAATCATGTTCATCTATATGTGTGTCACTTTGCACCCTGTACTACTAAAGTTGTGTCACTTTGCACTCTGTACTACTAAGGGTGTGTCACTTTGCACCTTTTACTGCCAATTATGTATTACATTGCACCATGGACTACTAATGCATGTGTCACTTTGCACCCTGAACTACCAAATTTGCACCCTGTAACATATTACAGAAAGACTGAATTTGACAAAAAAATCCATAGAATTACATTGCAGAAAAGTTTAAATAACCATCGTTACATTACTAAAAAAATCCATAGATTACATTGCCAAATTATATTGTCATTTAGCATTGATTACAAACAAAATTGGATTGTTAGGCAACCCCTAAACCTAAACTTTAGTTTTCTTAAAAATCGCCACAAGACAGGCTACAATTAGGGTAACCCAAAGCTTTCTTGTTCTAGCTCTGTACCTTTTCAAATCCTCTTCCAATTTACTAGTTTTCCTCAACAATCCAAGTATGATTGCTTTGCACCGATGGGACATTTGAGGATCAAACCATTCCCAATACCCACATTTGTTTTCCTGAATAAAAACAGACTCTATTATCAATAACTTACACACAGTCCCAGAAATTGAATGGAATTTAGGCATTTTACATCTAAAAGTTAAAATAATAAACCTAATTTCAACAGACTTGCGTATTCATCGTAATTTTATTCAATTAAAACGCAATTTTTTTGATTTGTCATTACCCCAGGACATGGACACACTTGGAATCTCCTCCCGGGATGTCTGTCAGTCCACGAAGCCAGGATTTTACATTTCTTCCTGCAATAGCAATGTCTGGCTTCATGCTCCTCCATTTCTTCTTCTTCGACGGTCTCGTGGATGAGTACAGGGTGGGTCGCATCGATGAGGGAAGGTGGGTTGCGTTGAAGCCTAGGTTCGTCGAGGACTGGGTTTCCGTTGAAGCTTGAGTTTGTCGAAGGTTGGTTTACGTCGAAGCCTGGGTTATTCGAAGGCTGGGTTTTCGTCGAAGCTTGGGTTCACATCGATGCCTGGTGAAGCAAGAGTTGTATTTCTTAATTTAGGGTTTATCGTGTTGAATTGGGTTTCTCAATTTGGGAATCCAATTGAAAAGGCCAATTGTGAAGTTCCATAAATGCTCTTTTTCAATTTAATATACTTTTATCCACATAGGTGCCACATTGGTTTTTCACGGAAAACATAATACCTTGGCTGAAAAAGGAGCTGAGCGGTCCTACTCGGCCATTTCATACTGTTAAGTGAGCGAATAACGAGTACAGGGTGCAAAGTGTGACAAAGGTGCGAGTTCAGGGTGAATTTAGTCCAATAAGTCTATAATTTAAGTTCATATCAAAACGATAACAAAATTCATTTAGGTACTCATACTATCAAAACATATCATTTAAGTACATTCTATTAGTTAATCTGTTAATCAAACTGTTAAATATTTACGTGGTATTGTTGAGTCAAAATTATATGCTAGCTTCGACTCCACACAAGCTAAACAATAATATAACAACAAAAATAAATAATAATAAAACATTAAAAAGTTTGAGTTTGAATTCTACAAAATTCACAAAAAAGAAAGTTTGAATTATACAAAAGTCACAAAAAAGAAAGTTTAAATTCTACAAAAGTCACAAAAAAGAAAGTTTCAAGAAAGTTTGAATTCTACAAAAGTCATAAAAAAGAAAGGGAAAAAAGGGGGGAGGGGGGAGGGGGGAGAGAACAATCCTCTTCTTTCAGATAACCTCCCCTCGCGTCCCGACCTTGTCTCATATCCTTCACCTAACAGGCATCATTGCAGCAATACCATCATCCCACAAGATCCAAATTCGAAGCCAGTAGGATCGTTGAAACGCCACCTTCTCGGATTGAGTGATGGTTGAGCATCTCCACTTCTTTACCCTCTTCACCCAAAAAAATTTAAATCTCGGTGGCCCTGCTGGAATTGATTATCAAAAAGTGAGAGTAGACGAACCTCATCTTGTACCTGTAGTCCATGGTGATGCCGATGATCAGATTGTCCATGTGGCCGATGGCAGTTCTGATAGTGACGTTGGCCCTATGGGTCTAGGACCAAGCTTTGATCTTTAGCCTCTTCTTTCTAATGAACTTTTATTGGCGATCAACAGTAGAGGTTCTTCATCTTCAAGTACACCTTCTACTCTTTCACACGACACATACTAGTTGGATCGATTGGTATAGGATTAGCCGTAGTGATTAGTAGTATATAGATCTTGTTTACTTTTATGAATTTCTGGAGAAAATTTGTTAGTTGATTAGTTTGCAATGATTCAATTCATTCATGCACTCTAAGTGTTTGATAAAATGAGTATGAGGAATTTCAGAGATTTTGATATCATATCGACCGACCACCCTCTGAGCACAGGAACCGCAAGGACAGCACAGATGCCGACCAGCACCCCGCTCTGTACCTGCTAAAACACAGGCACCAGCTGGCTACAACAGTCACCTGACACCAACGCTGCCACAACCACTCCTTGACGAGGGCAGGTTGGACTAAAGCTGGCTCCTCCCCCGGATGTCCAGGGATCACCAGGCGATCCTTAGCCACAAAGCAGAACCTGCTTCCAAACAGTTGCCCAACTACCGCAATTATGGCTACTATAAATACCTTGAAACCCTTCACAAAGGTAGGACTGAAACCCCATTCAGATTACTGTTATTTCCATGCCCTTCGGCTTACAGATACTAACTTAGGCATCGGAGTCCCTTCGGCGGACACCACACCGGCGTCAAGTCTATTTTCAGGATCTCTGCCGAGCGGCAACGCCCCCAGCGGGCCCAAAACATCACGTGGCTGGTCCTAGATCCCCTAGCGGGTCTCATCAAGTTAGTCCATTTCGAGATCAAACAATTGACGCCGTCTGTGGGAATATCGTTTCCGTCCCACTAGCTCACATACCTTCGCTCAGCCGTCTGCCGACGTACAATGTCTGCCGAACGGGATGGCAGTGAGCTCAACAACACCCCCAAGGAGATCGCAATCGAGCCCGAACCAGCCTGCCTTCTGAAGACATGCTCGAGATGCTGAAAACCCTCCGATCGGAGGTCACCGAACTCAGAAAAAGCAACGCTGCCATCGAGAGCAGGAACCATATGTGGGGAGAACAACATGGGAGCACCCTTGCCATCCTGCAATCCACACGCGATGAACTGGAAGAGCAGTGGGAGGCAACCAAACCGGCATTGGCCACCGCAGCCCGTTGGCAAGAGTTCGATGTCTGCCGAGTGGAGATCAATGACACCTGCCGACCGGAGGAGTCCGGTCGCTTTCTCTTCCATCAGACCGACCTGCCTGGCCCCTCGGGTATGCAGATCTATCGCGACTCCCGCGAACTACTCGACCAGAGACAAACACAGGCCCATGCCAACCGTCTGACTTACCCCACTCACGACCCTCGTATCCAAGTGCAACCACCTTTGCCATTGCTATCCCAGGGCGCCCGGTCACGATTCAAATAAGCACATCGGCTGGTGCAGCATCCGCGGGCCTCCACCCAGCCGCCAGGCAATCCCCCCGCGCCAGTTGGAAGGCACCAATCGGAGGACAATGCTAGCTCGACCACGACCTCGTCTAGGAAACAGCCATCATAACCCGGATGACCAAGGGGTGGCGGTGATGCAGATCATCCGCCAGCCAATGACCTGCCAACCTAAGGTGACCAGTCGACCTTGTCAAGTCGACCCAGCCGATCGGACGAGGTGGTCCAGGAACTCCTCCAACGCGTTCGTGAGCTAGAGGCTGGCAGACCAAAGGTAGGAATGCTGCCCAGGCCCCGTACCAACATCGGTCCCTTCACGGACCTCATGATGCGATACCATCACGAGACGGAGGTTAAACCCCTAAAGATCGCCTTGTACGATGGATAGGGAGACCCAGACACTCATATCAACAATTACAAGTCCGCACTAGCCTTCAGAAACCTCTCCGACGAAGCGCAGTGCCTAATTTTCAGTTCCACCCTCACTGGGGCCACGCTCAACTGGTTCTATCGGTTGGAACCACAATCGATCGACTCATTTGACCAACTACATACGGTCTTCCTAAACCAATTCATGATCTAGACGGATCAATTGCTCACAACTGAGGACCTGGGTACCCTCCGATAGGGAGATAGTGAGCCCCTGCGCCAATATGCCGCTCGATTCAGCTTGGAATACTCCAAATGCCATGAGACAGATGATAAGGCCGCATTCCAGGCTTTTCGTAATGGGCTGCGGGAGTCCACCCTCAAATACCATGCCTTCAGCCAGGGATGGGACGATTACAATGAACTCATGAGGCAAGCAGCAATACACGCCAAGGAAGAGCACTTTAACTCCCCCCAAGTAGTACCTCGACCCGACCCGATCGATGCACATTATTTACTTCCAAGCAGTAGGCAGGCGCACTGCCTCCACCAATCAATAGCCCACGTACGGATCACCAGTCCGACTCACACTCTGGTAAGCGAAAGGGGACGTATAGCAATGACCATAGGGGGCGAGACAAGTACCACAGCAAGGGGCGTGGGCCGAACCACCACCAGTCAGGCAAACCCCACACGGGGCCCACATCAAAGTTCGAAACTTACTCCATCCTGAACACCTCCCACGAGAATTTCCTCATGAATATCGAAGGCACAATACCCAAGCCACGAGCGCGACCACCAGGCCCTCGTCCGGGTATCCAATCCAACCTATACTGCCAATACCACAAGTTCAATGGTCACACCATCGACGAATGCGTGGCCTTCCGTGACATCATGGAGGCACTCGCACGGGAAGGGAAGATCAACCAGTTCCTCCAGCATGCGGGCCCAGCGCAGGGTATGCCACAAATTAACACAATCAGTGGTGGCCCGATTATTTCTTCCTCTTACACCTCCAACCGCGCAAAGAAGAGCTTCATGCGAGCTACGACATCCAACCACCAAAAGCAGCGGACTTACGTCGCAGAGCGACAACTAGCCATGTAGGAGGAGATCGTCAAGCTCAGCACAATTCATTTTGTGGGCAAAACCATTTATGCCACATGGGCCGCCAACGTCGTCCTAGTCAAAAAATCTTCCGGGTCCTGGCGGATGTGCATCAACTTTACAGACCTCAATAGGGCATGTCCAAAGGATAGCTTCCCTCTGCCCAAGATCGATCTCTTAGTCGATGCCACAGCCGGCCATGAACTTCTCAGCTTCATGGATGCGTACTTCGGCTACAACCAAATCAAAATGCACCCCGACGACCAAATCCACACCAGTTTTCACACTAATTTGGGGGTCTACTGCTACAATATCATGCCCTTCGGGTTAAAGAACGCTGGTGCCACCTACCAGTGGTTGGTCAATTTCATGTTTGTGGACTAGATAGGAAAAACCATGGAGGTGTATGTGGATGATATGCTCGTCAAGAGCAAGACCGCCAACGACCATGTACCAAATCTCCATAAAATGTTCCAAGTACTGAAACATTACCAAATGAGGCTCAACCCGGTTAAGTGTGCTTTCAGCGTCCGCTCCGGGAAATTCCTCGGGTACATGATCAGCCAATGTGGGATCGAGGCTAATCCCGAGAAAATTAAGGCCATCCTCGACATAAAGCCCCCATGCACACTCAAGGAAGTCCAAACCCTTACTAGCACGATCACCGCCCTCACCTGGTTCATCTCCCGGGCAACCGACAAGTGCCTGCCATTTTTTAAAGTCATGAAGATACGGGGCAAGCACGTCAACTGGGATGATGCATGCGACGACGCATTCAAAACAATAAAGACTTACATGAGCACTGCACCTCTGCTCACCCCACCCAAGACTGGTGAACGTCTCACCGTCTACCTTTCCGTCTCCACATCGGGCGTTAGCTCTGTGCTCGTAAAAAATCGGGACGGCGCCGAGTTTTCAGTGTACTATGTCAGCAAAGAATTCCAATACGCGGAAACCCGATACATTGACCTCGAGAAGTTGGCCTTCGCCCACATCGTGACGGCCCGGCGCCTCCACCCATACTTCCAAGTACACCCTATGTTAGTCCTCACTAATAAACCTCTCCGGCAGGTCCTCCAAAAGCCAGACACTTTCGGGCGGCTCATCAAGTGAGCAGTTGAGCTCAGTGAGTTCGAGATCACTTTCGCCCCTCGGCTGGCAGAAAAAGGGCAGGTCGTCGTTGACTTCCTCTCAGAATTTACTTACAATACGACGCATCACATGCCCGAAACTCTTAATCCAAACAATGTGTCACCCGTCACATCCTTCTGCAAGCCATCACCCCCGTCCACCTTGGACCCAGCCAAACCCACTTGGACACTTTATGTGGATGGGTCCTCCTATCATAATGGCTCCAGTGCTGGCCTGGTGCTCAGCACATCCACCCAGGAGAAGCTAGAGTACGCACTGCATTTTGGCTTCAGGGCTTCCAACAATGAAGCAGAATACGAAGCCCTCTACTCGCTTTCGACACTTCTGTGGTATTTATGGTATTAAGCTTTGCTTCACCTCAGTTGCGCATCCCCAGGCTAACAGACAAGTTGAAGTCGTAAACAAACTTATCAAGCACAATCTCAAGGCTAGGCTACATGACACCCCAAAGGGCCAGTGGTTTGACCTCCTGTCTGACGTTCTATAGTCCTATAGGACATCCTACCGGACCTCAACTAAGGAAACACCCTTTGCCATGACTTTTGGGACAGAAGCTGTCATCCCAGTGGAAATTGGGGAAACATCTTACAGAGTATTATCATACGACCCACAAGAGAATACGGAGCTCCTGACGCAAAACCTCAACTTCATCGAGGAAAGCCGTGACTAGGCCAATCTCCGCAACATGGCACACAAGCAGCGAATTGCTCGCTACTAAAACTCCCGGGGTTTAAGAACGCAGTTTTTAGGTCGGAAACTAGGTCCTCCGAAAGGTCAGCCTGACCATTAAAGACCGCGCTGATGGAACCCTCGGGCCCACATGGGAAGGCCCCTACCTCATTACTCGCATTTGTCGTCCAGGGACTTATGAGTTACAGACTACGGATGGCCGTTCCCTTGCACACCCATGGCATGCGGATCATCTCAAGTTATTCTACAACTAAATACTTTCCCCCATGTACTTTGTTTTAGGACTTTTTGTACTCGATTTGGCTATCTCCAATAGACCTTGTCTTTCTGAAAAACGTCCATTCTTTGTCTAAATATCGAATTTTGCATTTACACTAAATTGAATGATTACTACAGCTTGCCGACCGGCACCCACATCACACCCTGACGGCAATTACCTACCATACCGTCAGGAAGACGCACTCTTCCCGTTCGTTATTCGCTCAAGCATCTCATCTATCGGCAATCCCACATTTACACTACGGGCAACACTAGTTTTGACCCACAAGCTATTCCTTTCAAGCCCTACTAAACATTTTGATAACCACTAGCTCAACCACTGTGGATCGGCATGCCTAGCCTAAAAAGTTGGTAAACAGAACAAAGATAAATGACCAAGTACTTGCCTGTCGACAGTTATCATTCAAAAAAAAAAAAACAAACAAACCAACAACAAAATTTTGCACTGCAGAATTCAACGCATAACTGAATCTCAAATTGGCATTCCATTTCTTGTTCAAGTACATGTTACACGGGGCAATCCCCGGATTACAAAACAAAAAAGAAACAAAAAAAAAAAAGAAACAACAAAACTAGGCCGATCACGCATCCACCACCTCCACATCCTCGTCCACCCCTTGGGCTTGCCTGGAAGAAACAGCGCCGACACCCTTTATCCCGCTGGTCGGCCTCTCGCCTTCACCGATCAGTGCGTGTGATTGCAGTGCAGCACTGTCATTGTCCTTGCCCTCCAGGGTAAAAATTTTAGTCAGGGTTGGGGGCTCATCAAACCATGGGAAGTTGAGGGTGACACCCAGACTAAAATACGGCACCCGCTCTACGCAATCATCTTCCACTTCGGCCAGCGCCAAGTCGAGGTGATTGGCATACACCAGGTTGGCCATAAAGTCCTCCAGGGTTTTTTGTCGATCGACAGACAGAAGGACTCGAAGCCTGTCCACCTCCCCTTGCAACTCTCCCACGACCTTCTCCTGCTCGTTCAGCTTAAGAGAGAATGCGTGCACCGTCTCCTCCCAGTCCGCTATCCCCCTCTCGGCCGCCTCCGCCCTGGCGGTCTGCCGTTGGAGTTCCCATTCAAGTTTAGCCACCTGCCTCCTAGCGGTCTGGCTCTACTGCTCCCGCGCCCGCAGCTCCTCTTCCCTCTGCCGTGCCGAGTTTCGCTCGGCCTCCAGCCTCTGTATATGCCGAGCGGCTTTTTGCAGAGCAACATATGTCTGTCCAAAGCACTGCCGAAGGCGAAACACTTATCAGTAAAAAATAAATATAAATATAAATATTAAATATATAAAATAGCCAATGATCTTTCTTACGTGGGCTTGCTAGGCAAGCACGGTGGCAAACCGACCAGGGTGAGAGCCAGTGACGATCTCCTCAATCTCCGTTGGAGTCACCTGCGAACCTAGCACGAAGGCGTTGGCCACCGGCGCCAAGGACTTGTGCACCTGGTGCGTGACCGACACCCACCCTTCCCCGGCCTTGGCAGACCAGACGACCTCGCCAGTCTCCAGCGGCTCGGAAAACACAGAGGAAATGCCTAGGCTACTGACAAGCACCCGCTCCTTCGTCGAGGGCGGCATTTCCACCCTTTGCTCCTTCGCCTTCTCCCGCGGTGCCTCCGCCATTTTTAGCCCAACTTCTCTCTTTCGGCGGCGTTCGACACTCTCATTATCCGACACACCCGCCGTTGGGGGAGACTACCTCTGCCGAGCCTCCATCAGCTTCCTGCGACGTTCACGGGCTTGTTCCAAACCCCCAATGACGGGCCACTTCATGCCGACCAACGGACTCTTCACGTCACCCCCCTTCCTTGATTTGGGCCTGGTAGGCTTCGGAAGCCCGTCCGGTCGGCCACACATGTTCGACCCTTGGGGGGGCTCCTCTCGACTGGTCCCCTTCGGCTTCTGGGCCATATATTTCTGCCTCCATGCCGGCTGGGGAGCCACCTCGGGTTCCTTGCCCTTGCCATCGGCAGTGGGAGCGTGCTTGGCAACTGCTTCACTCATCTTTTTGTTGGCAGCTTGCTTAACCTGTCATGAACTGCAAAACAAAGAAGCATTAGACACTCGGCACCCCACACACATCACTTATACTCATAGCACTTACCGGGCGGGATGATCAAGCCTATGAAAACCAGATTGGCCAGTAACTTCAGAACACAGCTACTGCGCTCTAGGTCGGACAACTTCTCTTGAACCAGGTTACACGCCTCCCAGTCCTCCGCTATCACCATTGCCTTCGACGGACCTGCAAAACAAACAGAAATATTATCAGACCCCGTCTCGGCGGACAAAGCTACCAAACGATGTCCATCGCCCGAACAGAAGGCAGACAACCTCTAGATTGAAAGTAGCTAGGAATCCTCGCTCGGACCGTGCTCACGTCCCCCTCCCAAGGCCCTGACAACCAACAAAAATGGTGCCTCTAGCTCTTCTGCGAGGTCGGCACGTCGTTGATGAACGCGCCCCGGATGGTCTTGTGCAAACACTCCATTTGGTACCACCTCGGTCTGTAGGTTTTCCTCTTAAATTGGTACAACGCACACAACTGTCCCCACGTCGGCTCCAGCAGTCCCACCAATTGGAAGGCCGTGTAAACACTGACTAGGATAATCCAGCCGTTCGCGTTCAGCTGACCAATGGCTAAGTTGGCCCTCGTCATCATGTCTTGGAGCCACGGATGCAAGGGTAGCCTCACTCCATGCTCAAAACAGTCGCGTAGAATAACGTCGACCCTTCTGGAGGATCGCTGGGCCTGCTGCTTCCGGGCGGTAGGGTCATTATTATGTTCCACAGGATGTTGTACAGTTCACGGAACCTATCTAGGTCGGCCTGCCAGACGGTGTTCTCCTCATAGTCCACGGCATACTCCATCTTCACCACACCGTCTGCATCTAGCTCCAGTGGGGAGCTTGTTTCCATCCCACTATCTTCTTCGTCCGAGTCGACCACGATGATCGGCGGGGTTTGGGGCGGTGTCATCTGCTCGGCAGCTTGGTCGGCCCCTGATGTGCTACACTCCCCCTGTTGTCGCACCTCCTTCCTCGGCAACCTAAGAGCCCTATCTAGACTATCACTACTGCTAGATGATGAAGAGGATTCAGACGTGGACCCACTAGTGGAAGTTGAACCACTGCGCTCGCTACGCACCTTGCTTGCCGAGGAAATCCACCCCTCTAACCCCTTTTATAGGCCCCTGGCACGCCTCGAGATGCGTACTTTCGATCTGACGGTCACCAGGCTGATACGACCACCTTCCAACTACGAATACGCCCTTGTACCATATACACATCTGTACCGTATATTCCTACCAACATAGTACGATCTTTCGCTCTACATCACCAAGCTGTCCTCACTCCAGCCTGCCGATCGGCTGACGTTCTACCGACCACTCGGCCTTCCCCCGCTATGGCATGCTTCCTCATGCTCCGTCGGCAAGCACACACTGCCACCGACGGGTCCCCGCCATCACAAGATCTTTCGGCCACCCACGAGGCATAACCACGGGACTCGGTAACAAGGGCTGCCTTGACCTCGGAGATAAGGTGCACCTCCTCTATCCATGACTTGGGGGGCTCCCAAGGAACAGGGCGCACTGCCCTGGTCGGTCGAAAGGCGTCAGCTGGAATCACAAGTCCTCGACCGAGGAAATCCACCTCAGTCAAAGACTTACGGGTCTTATGTTGATACCATATCTACCGACCACCCTATGAGCACAAGAACCGCCATGACAGAACAGATGCCGACTGATACCCCGCTCGGCACCCCCACAATCGTGGATAGCCGATCGACATTCCCTACAGGTCTGTCATTCGGCACCTGTTAAAACATATGCACCAGCTGGCTACAACAGTCACTTGACACCAACTCTGCCACAACCACTCCCTGATGAGGGAAGGTTGGGCACCAGCTGGCACCTCCCCCGGATGTCCAGGGATCACAAGGTGATCCTCAGCCACAAAGCAGAACCTGCTCCCAAACAGTAGCCCAACTATCGCAGTTATGGCTACTATAAATACCTTGAAACCCTTCACAAAGGTAGGACTGAGACCCCATTCAGATTATTGTTATTTCCATGCCCTTTGGCTTGCAGATACTAACTTAGGCATCAGAGTCCCTTCGACAGACACCACACCAGTGTCAAGTCTCTTTACAGAATCTCTACCGAGCGGCAACTCCCCCAGCGGGCCCAAAGCATCACGTGGCTGGTCCTAGATCCCCCAACGGGTCTCATCAAGTTGGTCCATTTCGAGATCAAACAAGAGAGAATCTAGTACTTCTCACACTCAAACCAATCTTCTAGATTTCATTGATCACATTCTCTGAGATTACAAATGGTTAGGACAGTTTGGTACATTCTCAAAAAACATCTAATTACATTAGGACAACTCATATAGTCTTGAAAATTATAACAAACTAGTCCTACTTTCCCTTCAGGGAATCCACCTCACCACTCAATTTGTTAGATCCTAACTGAATTCATATAGCTCATGGATCACACACACAATGCACTACACTAAGGCACCTTATTGTTGTACTTAGCATACTCAAACAGTAGATAGGTTAGGGTCCAACACTCCCCTCTAAGTTATGTACTAACATGACCCCTAGCACCCATCGTAGATAGGTAAACCTACCATTGGCTAGTGTCTTAGTAAAGGCATTTACAAATTACTCTTGTGTTACGCAGTAGAACAAGTCCATTTCTCTTGTGTTGGCTAAACAAGAATTCTTGAACAACGAACAACCAGAGTTATTACTCACTACATCAAAAAATTTCCATTAATGAAAGATGTAAACCCATTGGAAAATCAAAAATACGTATGTCGGATGAAATGGTTATTGCTATCTGCTACAATAACGACTCATTGGTTTAACTGAATCCTTGTAAAATGGAACCATTGATTGATATTCTTGGTTTTCTAGTGAAACACTGGATTCTTATACATAGCAATTGCGGAGGTATTGTCACATAGAATGAGAGTAAGACCTATCTATTCATCTCCAAAGTCTTCCAGGATAAATCCAATCCATTTAGCTTAAGTAGTAACCTCCCTAGCACTTACATAACTCAGCTTTTGCTGTTGATAGTGCCACATTGTGCTGTTTCACATAGGCCCATGTAAAGATCCCACTACCAAATGAAAATGCATATCATGAGGTACTTTTCATGTCATTTTGACTGCTACTCCAATCTGAATCACAGTAGCTGACCAACATTATTTGCTTTCCCTTCATCCAAAGTCAAGTGTTCCTTGAATATATCTCAACACTCTTTTAGAAGTACCATAGTTAAGGGTCCATGCATGTATCTAGACAATAGGCTAGCAACAAACATTATGTCTAGTCTAGTTGCAGTTAAATAAAGTAAACTACCAACTATTTGTCTAAAGATACCTTTATCTGTAGCTTATGATCCATCACTCTTTCATAATCTTTCATTTGTTGCAAGTGGCGTACTTAAGGGCTTGCAGTCCTTCATTCCAATTTTTTTTGGGAAAGTTTGTGCATAATTCTTCTGGTGAATAAAGATGAACTTGTCTCTCTGAATCACTCTCATCCCTAAGAAGTGATGCAATAGTCCCAGATCAGACATCACTACATCTACATCATCTCATTTTTGAACTCACCCTTCAATAAATCCTAGTTCCCTGTGCAAACTATGTCATCTACATAGATTGAGACAATTAGGGTCCTTCTGTAATCTGTAGTCATCATATGGAGAGTTGCCTCAATTGAACTTCTCTGATATCCACACCTAGTTAGATGAGAATCAATCTTTCCATACCAGGCTCTGGGATCTTACTTCAATCCATAGTTAGCTTATAGACCTACCCTGCCTCCATTTGATATTCAAAAACTTTTAGCTGTTCTATATGGACTTTCTCCTCTTACCATTTAGGAAAGCTGATTTGACATCTAGCTAGTACAGATTCCAGCTCTTCTATGCAGCCAAATGCAATGAGAGTTCTAATGTATCTAGTCGTACTACTGGTGCAAATTTCTCATTGAAGTCTATCCCATGCTTTTGGGCATAGCCTTTTGCAACCAGCCTAGCTTTATACTTCTGGACAGTGCCATCCAAGTTGAGTTTAGCCTTATATACCCACTTCACACACCAATGGCAGGTTTGTCAGTTGGTCTATCCACCAGATCCCACGTAGAATTCTTCTTTGTCATGTCTACTTCTATTTCCATAACAATCCTCCGTATCTTTTTTTGTAGCTCCTGCATAAGTTTTAGGTTTTATGATAGACATATGACACCTAGCATAGATGTCACAGGCTCGGAACCACTGGCTCAATGTTTGAGAGATGGCATCTACAGGCTCGGAACCCCTGGCTCGGCATTTGAAAAATGTCCATCTCTAACACTCATGTGGGTAGTGTCATCGTGACCTCTCCAGGATCTATGAAGTCTGGAGGCTACCACGCCAGGTTCTACGATGTCTGACGGGACCAATCACATCATAGAGGATGGTAGTGTGGAAAACATTTCACAAATCATCTCAAAATATCTCAATGGGCCCCATGCCCAGAATATAGTTTCATCAAATCAGTTTCCACAAAACCATCATAAAAACAGTGTTAAAAACATTTCCTAAATCCAGGATTCCTCGAATCCTATCAGATCCAAACTCGTGAATCCACAACAGGATCACAAGCCCGATATCTCATATAGTAAATCAGAACTGGGTCACAAGCCCAATATATTATATCATAAATCTGAAACAGGGTCACAACCCAATATACCATTTCCTCACGTTTGACTATACTATAAGTCAAACCATAAATCAACTAGGACACATTCCTGAATATTCTATCCAAATCTGAAAACCATTTCACAATTCAAATCCCTTTTCCAAATCACCTTTTACTGTAATCCAAGTCAAAGTCAAAGTCAATATCCAACTAGGACTCAAGCCCCGAAATGTCGATTTCACGTATCTCCGTGAAATCAGTCAAATCATATAGATTACATGCATGTAGGAAACTCAATCGAAGCCTAAGTATCATTTAAAACATAAATCTAGAAATACGTGCAATATCACATTTTCTACGAAAATACCAAAGCATCAACACAAATCATATTTAAATCATATGAAATCAATGCATCTCAAATCATGTTCATAAAACATATAAAACAGTTATACATGCATCATTTAGAAAGAAAAGTCCACTCACAAACCGTCCATGCTGCACGCTCACAGTCCGCGTCGTAAGCCATTCTGAGGCTAATCCACAATCTTCGGAATGTCCAGACCTGTCCAAATCATATCCAAGTTTCACTCACCATCTATACAAGTCTACACCATAAACCCTCAAAATTATCGGAACAGTAAACGTGTCCCGAACTCGCTTCTCAAAGCTTAAAACCTCCGAATGACCTATCAAACGATCTTCGATCAACATGAAACCACTACCATTGGATTCAGATAGATGAAAGCTTTTGAACAAGATTTATTTGACCTTAAAATTTGTTCCTACATGCCCTCACTCGCCGATCAAAGTCTAGTCAACGATGGTCAACGCTGACATCATGCTAGTCAACACTGACGTGAACCTGACAACTCTGACATCTGAAAACTCTGACAACATGACACGTGCCACACCCTAATTAGTGCTACGTGTTCAGCCATGTGTCACTCATGAGTCTGACATATCTCTAACACACTACCACGTGGAACCACCCACTGGTCCACGTTGTCTGACAATGCTGACGTGGACCTTCCACGTCAGCTGCCACGTCACCTGACAGATCCTAACACCTTACCATGTGGCACCCTCTCACTGGTCCATGTGGTCTGACATGGTTGACGTGGGCCTGCCACGTCACCTTCTAACTAGATTGACACTTGGCCATGTGTCACTCACTAGTTGGCCACGTGACCTGATAGTGATGATGTGGCATGCCACGTCATTATCTCAACCTCAAGCGCATCGACCTGTTGACTGTAATGGGTTGATTTGACCCGCGACCTCGACCCGACTTATTTTTCACCGTCCGACCACCATTTTCCTCTGTTTTCTCCTAATCTCCTCGCCTTAACACCAAAAACCTATCTATGAATTCGAAAACATGAAAAATTACCTAGAAATTGTGGGCCAAGTTTGCACCTTCACGGCTGTTCTTCGAACCACCACCCAGAGCCGTCTCGTGGTCCATTTTGATCCATTCCAATCCCAAAACGCTCGTACAACAACCAAGAACACACACAAAGCTTCAGAAAGGGTTCCAAACGTTTAAAAACCAAAACCCAAATTCAAATCAAAATGGGTTTATGATTTTTACCTAGGTTCACAGCTAGCAGTCCTGTCGTGGCTTCGCTGTTTCCTCCATCGTTCTCTTAGTCTCTCACTCACCCTTTCAACCTCTCTGTGGCCTCAAGCAAGAACATGGTAGAATGACTTTGGGTGGGTACATGTAGGATGAAGAAGTGAAAGGGAAATGGGTGTCTCAGTTTTCGTACAACTGTAAATAGTACCTTGACCTGTAACTTTCCTGCACAACGTCCAATTTCGACGTGTTGCCTTTCTACAGATTCATATTGTCTCGATCTATGTAATGGACCTCGATCCACGTGCAGTTGACTTTTCAGATCAAAAGTTAAATTTTTCACCCGTATAGGGGAAAATCGTCATTTCACCCCAACTAATCTCGATTAGTCTCAATAATTCTCAAATAATTCTTGATAATCCCGTAAATTCGGGACGGATTGTTACATCACTGCTTCCCCCTAGAATTCATAGGGTGTCTTCTTATCATGAAGCATGGACTTGACCATCTCGACCATTGTCCTGTTTTTCCTCTCAGCAACACCATTTTGTTGAGGAGAGTAAGCTACTGTGAGCTATCTCTCAATATTTTCTGCTTCACAAAACTCAAGGAACTCAGTAGATGTAATTCCCCTTCCTTGTTACTTCTTATTTTCTTGATCGTGTGATCACTTTGTAACTCCACCATAGCCATAGACCTCTTGATTACATTAAACCACTTGACTTGTATCTTAAGAAATAGATCTAGTACATTCTAGATAGGTCATCTATGAATGTTACAAAGTACTTGTTACCTCCTATGGTCTCTATCTGTATAGGGCCACATACATCAGTATGGATATGCTCAAGGGGAATTGAGGCTCTCCATGTCTTATCCTTATCAAAACTTTCCATGTGCTGCTTTCCAGCAACACACCTCTCGCAGGCATCTTCATATTTTGACAGTTTATATAGTCCCCATACCATATCTTATGATTACAGTGTCATTAAACTAGAATAGTTAGAATGACCAAAAATTATGTGCCATAATCATGCATTACCTTCAATTATGGCTCTTCTTGCTACTGCATTCACATGCTCTAGGGATGGTGAAAACAGATATTTCCCAGCATTGAAGTAGATGCAATCTTCTGTGTGAACTAACAGGACCCTCCCAAAAATCACCCCGATACTCGTGAAAGGGTCTGCTCTCGTATGACACGAAAACGTTAAATCCCCAAAGTACTCTCAGTCCAATAATAAATACGAAAAAATATGTCAAATAAGGGATAAACTTCACATGTCAACAGTAAAACACAAGTTCACTAACTATGGTTATTCAGAGCACTAGACAAGAAAATAAATAAACAAAACCCTACTCTAGATAAGGAGAGCGCACAGTTCCAGGAAAATGCCTCAACCTCAAAATAGCCCTCATCACAAGATCAGCTTGGAGGGTACAAAATCACTAAAAAAACTGTGTGTGGACAAAAATAAAGGCCTTTGGAAAAAAAATTCAAAATAATATTTTTTTTCTCCTCTATATAACAATTCCATATATATAAATCGTGGTTTTGACATAAATCACATAAAACATATAAATACCCCTAGCCCACATTTCCTTAAAATTCTCGTTTATAAGCATATCGAAAACTTTTGGACACAACAACCAATAATAGTTAAACTTCGCCTCGCTGATCCAATAAGCTAATCCCTTGTACTATTCGTAGACATCACATAACTTGTGGAGTCCATCTCCAGCCATGTCTAAGTCCGTATCCAGGAATTCTCAGAGTCTAACTCTAGAATAGTGATCCAATCATAGGAGGATGACTATATGTAACGCCCCAAAAATCCAAAGAATGTAAAATATTAAAATAATATGTAAAATGACGTTTTTACCCTTGGAGGGATGTGGCTAAAAGTTGACTTTTTGTTTGGATTATTTTTTGTATATTTGTTGGAGACCGATGTGTAGGTCTCGGGACGCTGAACCCGTAGATAGGTGGCACGTCGAAAACGGAGTTCGGATTAAAAAATTACGAGTCTGGGAAGTTCAGGGAAAATGGTCAATTGTGACATGAAGGGTAAAACAGTAATTTGGGCAGTCAAAGTATTTAACGGTGCAATTAGCTAATATTAAATGGTACAATTGGCTGAATCAGCCATAAAATGACTCAGATGACCCTTTTAGTGACATGTGTCACTTGTTAATGGTCATGAGTGGCACTTTGTAACAATTAAAAAGTTTAAATTAAACCTGTGAATTATCCTAGCTACTGAGTAGTATTCATTCGACAAAACAGAGCACCCAAACCCACCACTTTGATCAATTCGCAGCAACACAAGGAAACGAGTGTAAAATTGAGTGAGAAACTACGTGAGATTGTGAGTAAGAAACGAGTGGGAAACAGGAACGAACCCAACTAGAGCCATATTGAAAAACCCGAAAAACCCGAAAAACCACCCAAGAACTTAAATGTCTAATTCGATTGTTTAGACGGTTTGGAGTGAAATTGACTGGACAATTAGTCTTCTGGGAGCTAAACGAAGCGAACCAAATCAACTGGGAAAGAAATCGCTGGAGAATTGACGAAGAAAAGACCCTGTGACATTTTTGAATTTTGGAGGCTGAGTTCGACTACTTGGAGGTAAGGAACCTTGAAATTGATTTCAAATTTATGTTTAGAATGGACGTGGGATGCTTCCTGTGTGATGAATTGAATGAAACAGTTTGAATTTGGGTAGAACCCGATTTAGCACCCGTCGGGTATCCATGTTGAGTCGAGGGCTTGTAGGATTTGTTTCACAAAATTGAGGTCATAGATCCCTAATATACAGAGAATAGATGACAATGAGTGAAAGAATGAACAAAATCGAGGTCGAATCGAGGGAGATTGTACCGGGTCTGATCGCGGGTTCTCGACCCGTTTACCAAGAAATCGGGTTGCAGGGATGACACTGTTCACGGCGCGTGGCTTTCACGCGCAGCCGCTTGCGATGGCGCGTGAGGGCATGTGGCTGGGATTTTGGCTTTGGGTCAAACATACTTTTTGATGTTCTCGATGATACAGACCTATTGGAGTTGGTTTCGGGTCAATCAGATATGAATTTAGATTAGTTTTGAGTACCCGAAGCATATAGGTTACGTTTAAATAATATTATTTTATTCTGACGATTAGGGAATTCGTACATGGGGTTATGTGATAACCTAGTAACCTGATATTACTTTGTTTGACAGGCCAGAATATTCCCAGGACGTCGGAAGAGAACGAACAGCTCGAAATTGAACAATCTGGACGTTGTGTGAGTGGACTTTTGTTTTCTACCCTGAATGCATGCATATATGTTTTAAATGCTTTATAATATGAATTGAAATGATTTGGAATGATTGATGTTTCGATATGATGATTTCTAGATTTTGGGAATATTATATTATTTTATCTGATTTTGGGCACGAATTTCGAGAAAACTGTGATATTCCTGTTTTGGGCGAAGGCCCGGGATTTGAGCTTAGTTTTGACTCAGATTAGGAGTCAGGAAATTGATTTGATGAAATTGAAATGCTTTTGACTATCATTTATGGATTTGAGTGATTATGATGGATTTGTGGAACTTGCTTTGTGAAAACTATGTTTCGGGCAGAGGCCCTGTTGAAATGTTTTTGATTTTGATTTGAGTTGAGATTTAAATGGTTTTAAAATGAGATTACTGGATTTGGTGACTGTTCCACATTTACCATCCTCTGTGATTTGATGGTCTCCTCCAGACGTCGTAGATCCTGGAGTAGTCACGATCCACTGCCTGGAGATGAGTAGCTCCGAGGGAGGCTCAGTTTCGGGAGTGTGAGATTATGATGATATCCTCTAGACGTCGTTGATCCTGGAGATGATATCACCCCAGACGTCGTAGATCCTGGGGAGGTACTCGAACATGAGACACCCGAGTTACACGCGTTGCATTGCTATCATGACGGGTTATTTGGATATTGAGATTGGATATTGAGGATTGGTGGTATTATGCTGATTGATTGATATTTATGCCTGATTTAATAAACATGTTTTTATTGGTCCACTATTCATACTTGATTTATATTACATTATGACTCATGTTTTATGATATGCATGCATGTTTGTGAAACTGGAGGGTAAGATTGTATTTTGCTAAATGTATTTCTAAAACTTTGTTTTGTCCACTCACACCTTTGATGTTTTATGTACCCTCCAGGCCAGTGTACAAGTACTGAGGCTAGTATCGAGGCAGAGGAATAAGCAGACCGTTGCGCACTCAGACACCTTACAGAGTAGGATTTTGATGCCTACTTGTAATATTACCTATGCTCTATAAACCTGTTGACTAGTCAAACTCGTGAAGTCAACGGTCCTGGAACACTGAACTATCCCTTGTCTGACAATGTTTATCGTTTGTTATGTTGTATATTTATATATGTAAGGCTACTTTTGGTACTTCAGACTCATTGTCAGACGGGAGCAGGATCTTTCACGATTATCGAGGGATAATCGGGATGGGTCTTGTCAAATTGGTATCAGAGCATTAGGTTGCGGTCCGAGTCTTGCACATTGTGTGCATGTGTTGTTATACTGATCTGTTTTACTTACAGAATACGTCAATATGCCTCTGTGACGCGAGCCTCGTGTACAACCTGGCGATGAGATGGAGGGTCCAAACGTAGAGAGAGCTCAACGTTTGGGGGCCACTAGTTTTACTGGCCATACCAATCCATACGAGGCCTATGAGTGTATTACGCAATTTATAGAGGATTTTTGAGATCATGCGATGCCCACCAGGAGACATGGTTCCATTAGCCACGTTCATGCTGAGCAGTCAGGCGTATATATGGTGGCGCGGATTACAGCTAACGGGGTTGGATGCCCGCATCCTGAGTTGGGAGGATTTCAGGCACCGTTTCCTAGACCAGTTTTATCCTCGTTCTTTTCGCAATGCTAAGGAAGTGGAGTTCCTTCAGCTGCAACAAGGAAACCTGTCCGTGGCTGACTACGAGCAGAAATTCTTGAACCTAGCTAATTTTGCCCCTCTGTATGTGGCAAACGAGGAGGACAAGTGCAGAAGATTTGAGCAAGGGTTGAGAAATGAGATCCATGGTACTATGACAGTAGGATCGTATGCTTCCCTGAGGGAGTTTTCTGATGCAGTTTTCAGGCTTCGGTCGCCGCCCAGAGCGACACTATAAGGGATGCCCGAGTTAGAGATGGCCTAAGAAGGGTAGTTTTAGTTCTGGATCTTCTGGTGGCATTCGTCCGAGTTATGGTAGTGGAAGTACACAGAGATTTGGTTATCGACCTCAGGCAACATCTCAGTCTAGTGGAACATCTGTGGGGTCTACTGGCGGACATAGTGATAGACCTAGTCGGCCTGGTACAGTGACTTGTTTTTCTTGTGGAGAGCCTAGACACATCATAAGAAACTGCCCATATCGAGCGGGTAGTAGTGGCACAGGTCGAGGAACAGCAGAGCAGAGTTTGAATACGGCCTCGACTTCTGATGCAACAGGTGGGAGAGGAGTTGGTAGAGGACGTGGTGGATAACGAGGACGTGGTCAGACTTCGGGACCACAGGCTCGAGTATTTGCAGTAACTCAACAGGAGGCCCGAGCAACTCCGGGAGTGGTGACATGTATGCTTCCTATTTTTGGTCATCATGCACGTACTTTAATAGACTCGGGAGCTACCCATTCTTTTGTATCTCGAGATTATGCATCGTTAGCAGACAGAGAGATCTCTGCGATTGGTTGTGATATGGGAGTCGGTACGCCGATTGGTGATGTATATGTTGTAAACCAGGTGATACGAGGTTATCCTGTGTTGATAGGGGGTGTGACCTTAGTGTCTGACCTAATATTGTTAGATTTATATGATTTTGATGTAATCCTTGGGATGGATTGGTTGACAACCCATCATGCCTCTATCGAGTGTTTCGATAAGAGGGTGATACTCCGAAGCCCAGGATTACCAGAGGTGATATTTCAGGGAGATCGGAGAATGTTACCCGCCAAAATCATATCAGCCCTCACGGCAGAGAGATTGTTGCGGAGAGGTTGCTAGGGCTATTTGGCACATATGATTGATGTACGGGATACCCCAGTTAGGGCCGAGGACATCCCAATCGTATGTGAGTTCCCAGATGTGTTTCCTGAGGATTTACCAGGGTTACCACCGCAGAGGGAGATGAAGTTCACTATTGATTTGATCCCTGGTACACGACCTATTTCCTTGACTCCCTATCGTATGACACCAGCCGAGTTAAGGGAATTGAAGGTGAAATTATAAGATCTAGTCGACATTGGGTTCATTCGACTGAGTGTGTCACCGTTGGGAGCCCCCGTATTATTTGTCAAAAAGAAAGAGGGCAGTTTGAGATTGTGCATGGATTATAGGCAGTTAAACAAGATGACTATAAAGAATAAGTACACTTTTCCTCGAATCAATGATTTGTTTGACCAATTAAGGGGCGCTAAGTATTTTTCGAAGATTGATCTCCATTCTGGTTACCATCAGTTGAGGATACGAGAAGAGGATATTCCAAAAACAGCCTTCCGGACTCGGTATGGTCATTATGAGTTTCTAGTAATGCCGTTTGGGTTAACCAATGCACCAGCGACATTTATGGATCTAATGAACCGAGTTTTCCGGAAATATCTTGATCAGTTTATCATTGTGTTTATTGATGATATTTTGGTGTATTGAAACAGTAAGAAGGCGCATGAGAAGCACCTGAGACTTGTGCTTGAGACTCTAAGGGAGAATCAAGTTTTTGCCAAATTGAGTAAGTGCCAATTTTGGCTGACTAGTGTGGGATTTATGGGACATGTGATTTCTGCGGAAGGAATTTGTGTTGATCCCCAGAAGATTGAGGCGGTGACAAACTGGGAGCAGCGAAAACAACAGTAACCGAAGTGAGGAGCTTTTTAGGGTTGGCCGGTTACTACAGACGTTTTGTAGAAGGATTTTCTACGATTGCTGCCCCATTGAATCACTTGACCAGGAAGGGAGTTCCGTTCATTTGGGATGAGACTTGTGAGCGGAGTTTTCAGGAATTGAAGAAACGATTGACATCCGCTCCAGTACTGATGCTTCCAGATGATAGTGGAGAATTCGAAGTGTATACTGATGCATCCTTACACGGGTTGGGGCGTGTGTTAATGCAGCATGGGAAAGTAATTGTTTATGCCTCTCGACAGTTAAAACCACATGAACACAACTATCCTACCCATGATTTAGAACTGGCTGCAATGGTACATGCTCTCAAGATCTGGAGACATTATTTATACGGTGAGACATGCAGACTGTTTACGGATCATAAGAGTTTGAAGTACTTTTTCACAAAGAAGGAATTGAATGTGAGGCAGAGAAGATGGTTGTAATTGCTAAAAGATTATGACTGCACAATTGAATACCATCCTGGAAAAGCGAATGTGGTAGCTGATGCATTGAGTCGGAAATTAGCACATTCTATAGCCCATCTGTGGATGATACATTTGCCCTTATTAGTTGAACTTCGTAGGACTGGTGTTATGTTGGAACTTGATAGCCAAGGTGGTTTGGTAGTGAGTTTCCAGGTGCGACCAATCCTAATTGATCAGATCATTGATGCTCAATTCCAAGACCCGACTTTGTGTATTCTTCGAATTGAAGTAGAAGCAGGGGAACGGCAGGATTATGCAGTAAGCGAGGATGGAGCCTTAACAACGGAAGGAAGATTATGTGTACCTGCAGATTTAGTGTTGAAAAAGGAAATTCTAGACGAAGCCCATAGTTCTGCATACGCTATGCATCCAGGAGGGACCAAAATGTACCGTTCGCTTCGAGAACATTATTGGTGGCCGGGTATGAAACGGAAGATTGCTGAGTATGTGAGCAAATGTTTGATATGTCAGCAGGTAAAAGCTGAGAGACAGCGACCCTATGGAGCACTGCAACCGCTTCCTATTCCAGAGTGGAAATGGGATCACATAACCATGGATTTTGTGTTTAAACTTCCAAGGACGCCCAGAAGCCGTGATGGAGTTTGGGTGATTGTAGATAGACTTACCAAGTCAGCACATTTCCTACCTGTGAGAGAAGACTTTCAGATGACACAGTACGCCAACCTATTCATTAATGAGATCATCCGGTTACATGGCACACCTGCCTCCATTGTCTCGAATCGAGATCCACGATTCACATCTAGATTTTGGCAGAGTTTACAGGAAGTTTTTGGGACAAAATTGCATTTTAGTACGGCGTTCCACCCTCAGACAGACGGACAGTCGGAACGGACCATCCAGACCTTGGAAGATATGATGAGAGCATGTGTTCTGCAATTCCAGGGTACTTGGGAGTCGCATTTGCCATTGATGGAATTCGCCTACAACAATAGTTACCAAGCGAGTATTGGAATGGCACCTTATGAAGCCTTATATGGACGACAGTGCAGAACCCCTTTGTGTTGGACGGAAGTGGGCGAAAGAAAATTGTCTAAGTCCGAACTAATAGACCTGACGACCGAGAAAGTTAAGCTCATCAGGGATAGACTCAAAGCAGCCCAGGACAGACAAAAGAGCTACGTGGACCGTCGAATCAGGGATCTTGAATTTGCAGTGGGAGATTGGGTCTTCCTGAAATAATCTCCTTGGAAAGGTATAGTACGATTTGGCAGGCACGGGAAATTGAGCCCCCGTTTCATCGAACCATATGACATTGTTGAGCGGATTGGCTGAGTTGCTTACAGACTAGCATTACCTTCAGAGCTTTCCAGAGTTCATAATGTATTCCATGTTCTGCGGAAATATGTGTATGACGAGTCCCATGTATTAGAAGAACAACCCATTGAGCTCAGGGAAGACCTAAGCTTTGAGGAACAACCTGTACGGATCTTGGATCGAAAGGAGAAGGTGCTTCGCCGAAAGATAATTCCCCTAGTTAAGGTTCTTTGGAGAAATCAGAACGTGGAAGAGGCTACCTGGGAACCCGAAACTCAGATACGCAAACAGTGTCCGTATTTGTTTCCTTGAAATTTCGGGGACAAAATTTTCTAAGGGGGGAAGGTTGTAACGCCCCGAAAATCCAAAGAATGTAAAATATTAAAATAATATGTAAAATGACGTTTTTACCCTTGGAGGGATGTGGCTAAAAGTTGACTTTTTGTTTGGATTACTTTTTGTATATTTGTTGGAGACCGTTGTGTAGGTCTCGGGACGCTGAACCCGTAGACAGGTCTCACGTCGAAAACGAAGCTCGGATTAAAAAGTTACGAGTCTGGGAAGTTCAGGGGCAAAATGGTCAATTGTGACTTGAAGGGTAAAACGGTAATTTGGGCAGTCAAAGTATTTAACGATGCAATTATCTGATATTAAATGGTACAATTGGCTGAATCAGCCATAGAATGACTCAGATGACCCTTTTAGTGACATGTGTCACTTGTTAATGGTCATGAGTGGCACTTTGTAACAATTAAAAAGTTTAAATTAAACCTGTGAATTATCCTAGCTACTGAGTAGTATTCATTCGACAAAACAGAGCACCCAAACCCACCACTTTGATCAATTCGCAGCAACACAAGGAAACGAGTGTAAAATTGAGTGAGAAACTACGTGAGATTGTGAGTAAGAAACGAGTGGGAAACAGGAACGAACCCAACTGGAGCCATATTGAAAAACCCGAAAAACCACCCAAGAACTTAAATGTCGAATTCGATTGTTTAGACGGTTTGGAGTGAAATTGATTGGACAATTAGTCTTTTGGGAGCTAAACGAAGCGAACCAAATCAACTGGGAAAGTAATCGCTGGAGAATTGACGAAGAAAAGACCCTGTGACATTTTTGAATTTTGGAGGTTGAGTTCGACTACTTGGAGGTAAGGAACCTTGAATTTGATTTCAAATTTATGTTTAGAATGGACGTGGGGTGCTTCCTGTGTGATGAATTGAATGAAACAGTTTGAATTTGGGTAGAACCCGATTTAGCACCCGTCGGGTATCCATGTTGATTCGAGGGCTTGTAGGATTTGTTTCACAAAATTGAGGTCACGGATCCCTAATATACAGAGAATAGATGATAATGAGTGAAAGAATGAACAAAATCGAGGTCGAATCGAGGGAGATTGAACCTGGTCTGATCGCGGGTTCTCAACTTGTTTACCAGGAAACCGGGTTGTAGGGATGACACTGTTCACAGCGCGTGGCTTTCACGCGCAGCCTCTTGCGGCGGCTCGTGAGGGCGCGTGGCTGGGATTTTGGCTTTGGGTCCAACATACTTTTTGATGTTCTCGAGGATACGGACCTATTGACGTTAGTTTCGGGTCAATCAGATATGAATTTAGAGTAGTTTTGAGTACCCGAAGCGTATAGGTTACGTTTAAGTAATATTATTTTATTCCGACGATTAGGGAATTCGTACATGGGGTTATGTGATAACCTAGTAACCTAATATTACTTTGTTTGACAGGCCAGAATATTCCCAGGATGTCGGAAGAGAACGAACAGCTCGAAATTGAACAATCTGGACGGTGTGTGAGTGGATTTTTGTTTTCTACCCTGAATGCATGTATATATGTTTTAAATGCTTTATACTATGAATTGAAATGATTTGGCATGATTGATGTTTCGATATGATGATTTCTGGATTTTTGGAATATTATATTATTTTATCTGATTTTGGGCACGAATTTTGAGAAAACTGTGATATTCCTGTTTTGGGCGAAGGCCCGGGATTTGAGCTTAGTTTTGACTCGGATTAGGAGTCAGGAAATTGATTTGATGAAATTGAAATGATTTTGACTATCATTTATGGATTTGCGTGATTATGATGGATTTGTGGAACGTGCTTTGTGAAAACTATGTTTCGGGCAGAGGCCCTGTTGAAATGTTTTTGATTTTGATTTGAGTTGAGATTTAAATGGTTTTAAAATGATAAAATGAGATTACTGGATTTGGTGATTGTTCCACATTTACCATCCTCTGTGATTTGATGGTCTCCTCCAGACGTCGTAGATCCTGGAGTAGTCATGATCCACTGCCTGGAGATGAGTAGCTCCAAGGGAGGCTCAGTCTCGGGAGTGAGATTATGATGATATCCTCTAGACGTCATTGATCGTGGAGATGATATCACCCCAGACATCGTAGATGACAGGACCCATCCCAATCCCCCCGGGATTAGTGCGGGATGACCCTGCTCCCGTCTGACACGAAGTGTCAGAAAAGGGATATTTCCAACCTTTGCCCTCCCGGGCTATCAGAGTACGCCAGGATCCAGAGGAGGTATGTGATATCTCAGTCTCTGCTACAATCCACATCCGATGTCAACCTGAAGGGCAGTCAAAAAGTTAAAATCTGTGAGTGGACAAAACAAGAGTTTATAAAAACATTTTAACGAGAAGACATTTCTACCCTTCACTAAAAAACATGCATGCATTCGAAAACCATTTATCCAGAAAAACCATAATGAAATCAAGTACACGGGCCACTGCCCAAATCCATAAGGGACTCAGCCCAAATCAGAAGAAACTAACCAAACGGCCACTGCCCAAAACCTGTGTAAACACACATCATATATCATATTTATATCATATAAACATATAATTCACACAACTAATCCTGTCACGGTTTCCAAAAGCTACGCGCGTGCTACCTAGGTCTCAATCCGAGTCTTCTCAAAGTCAAGATCAACGTCCGCAAACCACTGACCCTACCCAAGGTAATAGTAATCATAGCCTTCCTGAGAGTAAGGAACCCAACTGGGGGGTGACTCCACTCAGTCGGTGCTCCGTGACTACTCCGGGGTCCACCCAGACCAACGACCTTCCCCGGAGGAGATGATAGAAGTAAAGGAAGGTATATGAATACATATATATACATAGCATAAACGTTCATGCCCGGTTCCCTTGAACCATCATGATCCATAACATCCATTAACCAAGGTTCATGCCGGTTCCCATAAACCGTCATGAACCACAATGACCTTTCCAGAGTTCATGCCGGTTCCCATAAACCGTAATGAACTTGGAAATCCACGTAGGGTCCCTGACCTGAAATCATAAACCGTAAAGTAACTGGGTCTCGTGCCCGAACATATGACTCAACTGGGCACCGTGCCCAATATCTAAGGGTCAGTCACGACTCCGATCATAGTGATGCGTGCAACCATCCATCCAGGACCGCTCTCAATCCTGGGATGTCGCCGTGAACGTATCAACCGACGCAACCATCACAAGATCATGGTGCACTCATCACCGATCGATATCCTAAACCATTAGCACTCTGAAGTCGAGCCTCCCCAGGCTGCCCGACCACGAATCGTGCATCGTGACCTCTCCGGAAGGAACACATCCCAATCTGGAGGCGAGCGTCGTATCGTCGATCGCCGTGCACATAGCACCCGTCGCGACCACGATTTAGACCCGAAGGTCGTAAATAGTGTCATATTCCCGAGACAAAACCAAATGGGTCTCATACCCGAGTTTATCCTTTTATAAATCCAAAACCTTTTCATTAAAACCAAATAAGAAATACAGACCCGTATAAGCACCGTATAAGGCCGAAACCTCGAAATACGTGTTTATTCGTAACCACATACAAATGCACCCATGGCATCATCAAACAAGTAATAAAACATATAATAAACATTTATGCATGCACCAATTTAGAAAATAAGGTCCACTCACAGACCGTCCGAGCTGCCGCCTCGATTTGCGTGCCAAACGGTTCCCTGAGTCGATCACCATCACCGGGACTCCCGAACCTGTCCAAATTTTAATAGAAGGTTACTAACTACTAAATTAACCTCCTACCAAAGCCCCGTAATTTTCCCGAACTTTTAACTATTTTTAAAACCAAACCTAAACCTTCGGACAGCCCGAAACCTATCGAAACGATATCCGATTGACACGAAACCAGTCCCAAAATGTTTGTTACATCGAATAGATGATTTCACATGTTGGAACCTTCCCCAGATTCCCTGCCACGCGCCCTGGGAGTGCACTGCGCGTGGGCCTCACGCGCCACTGCACAGTGCGTCTTCTTCCTCGCGCAACCGGTTTGAACCGGCCGGTTCGCCTGCAACTGGACCGGCGTAACCGGTCCAGGCCTCCTTCTCCCTCAATTTTGGTTCGTTTTCCTCCATTTCAATTCCTAAATTCCTATTTCTTCATTTCCTATCTATTCCAATTAACAAAACGACCTAAAACCGATTAAAACCCGTGAACCCAAAAACCCCCCTCACGGTTCAACTTTTCAAAAATCCCCCCTGGGCTTCACATCCGTCAACCATCGTCCAAAATCATCTCTATACTCCCTAAACAACCTATTTAAATCAATGAAAACAATGAAAACGGCCCATAATCACAATAATTGAAAATGGTGAAAATCGGTGAAAACCGATTACCTCGATCGGGTTTCTTCCTCCACGCCGCCGTTCACGGCGGTTCTGGCCTCCAGGCCGGCCACCTCAGCTCCCTCAGTCTCCCTGGTCCTCACGGCTGGTCATGGGTTAAGGTGGGATGAGTTTTGGGTGAGAAATGGGATCGGGTTTGTGTTTGGGAACAAAGAAAATGGACGATGCACGGGGATGGGCTTTGGTGCATGAATGAAATATGGTGTCCATTGGATGGGTGACACTTGTCACTCATCCATCGGCATTAGGACAAATATCTGGGCCCACTAGAGACAAAACTGCACTTTTTGTCTCGTAAAATGTGTCGCCGTAAATAGTATCCCGAAATTTCCGTGAACCGTAACTTCGTCGTCGAACGTCCGAATTCGACGTGCCGCCTGTCTACGGATTCGTATCGTCTTTATCTACGTAATGGTCTTCGGCCCTTGGCCATCGAACCTCTTGGTCAAAAATTCAACTATTTGCCCTATTTAACTAAAATTACCAAAATGCCCCTAAACTTCTGAACGTCATAACTTCCTCTACGAACGTCGGAATTGAACGTGCCACCTGTCTATGAACTCGTGACGTCATGAACTACGTCACCGTCATCGGTCAAAGTTCGTTTGATCGCCCGAATGAAAAGTCAACGTTTTGCCACGACTAGGGGCAAAACGGTCATTTCGCATCGTTCGTCCGATTTCACCCAACTAATCACGGATTAACCTCACTAATCGTGATTAGTCACTAATCTAATCTAGGAATTTGGGACGGGTCGTTACAGTAGATCCTGGGGAGGTACTCGGACATGAGACACCCGAGTTGCACGTGTTGCATTGCTATCGTGACAGGTTATTTGGATATTGAGATTGGATATTGAGGATTGGTGGTATTATGCTAATTGATTGATATTTATGCCTGATTTAATAAACATGTTTTTATCGGTCCACTATTCATACTTGATTTATATTACACTATGACTCATGTTTTATGATATGAATGCATGTTTGTGAAACCGGAGGGTAAGATTGTATTTTGCTAAATGTATTTCTAAAACTTTGTTTTGTCCATTCACACCTTTGATGTTTTATGTACCCTCCAGGCCAGTGTACAGGTACTAAGGCTAGTATCGAGGCAGAGGAATAATCAGACCGTTGCGCACTCAGACACCTTATAGAGTAGGATTTTGATCCCTACTTGTAATATTACCTATGCTCTGTAAACCTGTTGACTAGTCAAACTCGTGAAGTCAACGGTCCTGGAACACTGAACTATCCCTTGTCTGACAATGTTTATCGTTTGTTATGTTGTATATTTATATATGTAAGGCTACTTTTGGTACTTCAGACTCATTGTTAGAAGGGAGTAGGATCTTTCACGATTATCGAGGGATAATCGGGATGGGTCTTGTCACTATACTAGGAAAACAATTTTTTTTAAAAAAAATCTTTTTAACTTGCTTTTGAAATACTCGCAAAAGCCCAAAAAATTTGCAACCTGGACATGAGCCCAAAATTCGTTTTTTCCCAAAATCTTCAATTACGTGTGTCCATAAAATAATATCCTGAATATATATTCTAAAACCATGCAGTTATCCAAAAACTATTTAGAATCATATGTTCAATCCATTGCAAATCAAATCATGCAATAAGACTGTATAAATATGTAAATATGCATGCATCACATTTATTAAACAAAATGTCCACTCACAGTACAACCGATAGCTCACTCTTGAGTTGTGCGCTCATCAGAAGTCCCCGAAGCGTCCTCGCCTGTCAAAGTAACAACTAAGGGTCACCAACAACATATGTAACATCGTATGTAAACCTTGGATTTAGCTCAATCAGAGTTCGTTTATGGGTAGTTTTGGGCATTTAAAGTCACAGGTTGCATGTTTGGGAGGTCGCTCCAGGGACTTCTGAGGAACGCACAACTTAAGAGAGTAACTAGTTGGAATGTGAGTTGACAATTTGTTTAATAAATGTGATGCATCCATATTTACATATTTATACCATTTTATTGCATGGTTTGGTTTGTAATGGATTGAATATATGATTCTAAATAGTTTTCGGATAACTTTATGGTTTTAGAATATATACTCGAGATGTAGTTTTCTAGACATAGGTGATCGCGAATTTTGGGAAAAACCAAATTTTGGGCTCATACCCAGGTTGCAAATGTTTTGGGTTTTTGTGGGTATTTCAAAAGCATGTTAAAAAGGTATTTTTGCAAAATGTATTCCCATTATAGTCATCCTCATACGATTGGATTGATATTCCAGATTTGGACTCCGAGGATTCTCGGATACAGGCTCGAACGTGGTTGGAGTTGGACTCCACATATTCCGACGGGGTTGGACTCTGCATGTTCTGTAATGTCTATGAGTAGTACAGGGGATTAGCTGGTTGGACCCGTAGGTTCTGCAAGTGTTTTCGATGTGCTTATAAATGAGGATTTCTGAGAAATATGGGTCTGGGATATTTATATGTTTTACGTGATTTATGTTGGACCAATGGTTTATGGAATTGTTATATTTGAAATCCAGTGTTTATTTGTTTATGCATGCATGTTTTTATAAATTGGAGGGGGAAAAGGATTATTTCGGAAATGTGTTTTCCAAAGGTTTTTATTTTTGTCCACGTCGTCTTCTACTATGGTAATGTCAAGATCTCTAGTTTTCGCAATGATGGAAACAATAGAATCATAGGATTTAGCCAAACTAATCAAGATTTTTTGTGCTAGATGTTTTTCAATGATATCCACCCCATAAGTTTTCATCTTATTCACAATATCATAGAGTCTAGACAGATAAACACTTAGACCTCGTTTGGTGTGTCGTATTGTATTGACTATTTCAGTCGGATAGACTAATCTATCCATCAGATAGATTGACTATTTAGTCAGGCGTTTGGTGCTCGATCGGATTAAAATTCCGACTATATTATACTAGACGAATTATATTATAGTAATTGATAAGAAATATTTATATATAAATATTAATTATGTACATTAATATTTTATTTTTATTATTTATTTTAATTAATGATTGATATATTATTATTCATATTTATTAAAATTTTATATTATATTTATTATTATTATTATTATTATTATTATTATTATTATTATTATTATTATTATTATTATACTTTTCAAGATTATTAGTCATCCGACTATTTAATACAGACAATTTGGAAAGAATTATATTAATGTGTCTAAATTGTATAAAGGTATTCAATTATATTAATTTATACGGTGGCTAATTAATACGAGTGGTACCAAACACTAGTTTCGTATTATATTATCTTATCCAGATCCTTATACGGCTTGCCAAACGTAACATTAGCGATTTATTATCTTTCATTCTAGTATATTCAAAGATCTCTTCTTAAGGACTGGAGTTTAACAGTCTTTACCTTCATATCTTCTCTGTACACTTTTCTCAGTAGATTCCATGTTTCCTTAGCATTTTCTTCATTTATGATCTTTGAGAAAATTGTATGAGCAACTGACGTTTGTATCAGTCTCGAGGCCCTTGCATCTCTAATGTAATCTACATGAGTTGGCAGATTGACAACATCACCTGCTTCATTTCTAACATCTTCATTCAAGCCTATGTCGACGTATTCCCATAGATCTTGTGCTCTAAAGATCATCCTCATCTTGATACTCCAAAGTTCGTACTTACTACCATCGAAGACAGGAGCCCATAGCTCAGCTCCAGTAACATCAGTACTGGCCATGTTAGTTGTACCTCACAAATCACGTCCCAGTATCAAGAACAAAGATTGCACTACTCTGATACCATATTGGCAATCAGTAGTGGAGGTTCTTTAGCTTTAGCTACACCTTCTACTCCTTCACACGACGCACACTAGATGGATCGATTGTTTTACAGTTAGTCGTTGTGATTAGCAGTGTATAGATCTTGTTTCATATGAATTTCTGGAGAAAATTTGTTGGTTGATTGGTTTGTAATGATTCAATTCGTTCATACACTCTAAGTGTTTGATAAAATGACTATGAATTTTTTTAGAGAGAATATAGTCATTCTCACACTCAACCAACCCGTTAGATTTCATTGATCTCATTCGCATGCATATAGTGAGATTACAAACGGTTAGGATAATTTGTTACACTCTCAACAAACATCCAATCGCATTAGAACAAATCATATAGTCTAGAAGCTTATAACAAACTAGTCCTACTTGCCCTTCAAGTAATTCACCTCACACACTCACTTTGCTAGATCTTAACTGAATTCATACAGCTTACAGATCCCACACACAATGCACTACACTAAGACATCTCACTGTTGTGCTTAGTGTACTTAAGCAGTAGATAGCTTATGGTCCAACAACTTGTTGGTGATGACATTGAAGTCCAAGTTAAGGTGCTTGAAGTTTCGGGTCAGCTTTCCTCTAAGACCTTTTACCTCAAACACTTCGGCTTCACATTGACAGTGATTCCTTTTTGGGATCTTCATTAAATTAGAAGATAAAATCATCTTCGTCTTCTTCTTCTTCTTCTTCTTCTTCTTCTTCTTCTTCTTATAATTTTGGAGTGTCATTACCCACGCCTCACACAATCCTTGACCTTTTTTTTCGGTGTACGATTTAATTTTGGGTCTAGAATCCAAATGGGTTGCTTTTTATTTGCTATCTACTAACTAATTCTGAGTTTTTTTTTTTGGGATAATTTTGATTTGATTTTACTTCTTGTTGTTAAAATGTGAAATAAGTAATGTTGTCTATTTTATTGGTTTCTGGGTTTATCATTGGTTCAAGCAATCTGGTTTCTTATTCTTGTTTGTAAAAGTTTCTATTTTTCACATTTTCAATTTTTTTATTTAATATTTGTGTATATTGGGATTTTTGGATAATTCCTGTTTTCATGTGATAGAGTTTTTTATTCCTGGTTAATATCTCATTATTCTATATCTATTACCTCAAGGGTTTGGTTTGATTTATTTATTTATGTTATTAAGGGGTGGATGATGGTGCTGCTGCACTACCACTAAGTAGGCGAAGGAGATGAGGCAAGGAGGAGAGGGGAGGCGTAAGACCCGTGTCTTGAGAATAACGGTGAGTAATCCCACATCACTTGGGGAGGGAAAGGTAAAATGTCTTATATGTGTGAGCACGTATCTTCCTAGCACGAGGCCTTTTAAGAGCTCACTAGCTTTGGATTCTTGTGAACTCTAAATTTAAGCGAGATTAGACTAGAACAATCCCATAATGGGTGACCCACTGGGAAGTTCCGCGTGAGTTCTCAGAAAAAAAAAATGAGGGCATAGCCCAAAGCAAACAATATCGTGTTAGGGGAGTCGAGTCGTGAAATAATGGTATCAGAGCTGGACCCCAATCAGAAGTGTGACAACGAGGACGTTGGGCCCCAATGACAGGACCCGTCCCCGAAGGACAAAGTTAACCGTGCCCAGTCCTGCTCCCGTCTGACAAGTCATCTGAAAGTCCGAAACTACCCTTCAGCACCTGCCAGACAAGGGATATTTGCGCCTGTGCCCGTTCATACCTCCACCTCTCAAATAGCCTCGATCATCGCGCCACGACCTGAAGGGTCAATAAAACAGAAAAGGTGTGAGTGGACAAAAATGACCTCTTATAAAAACATTTGCCAAAATTACATTCTTACCCTCCAGTTTTCACAAACTTGCATGCATATCGTAAAACATGAGTAATAGTACGAAATCATTCAAGTATGAACAGTGGACCGATAAAATCAAAACACGTTTTCCCATGGTCCATAAGAACTCATGTTCATCAAATCAGTTCATGTTATAAAACATCAAATCCCGGCTCTCAGGCCAAAACATGTGAAAACATAATCACCTGACCACAAAGACCAAAAACCCGTACTCAATACCAGTACGTTATCACAAACAACATCAATCAGCACTAATCACCAGTGCACCATAAATATATCAATCCAATCAATCCGCACTACTCACAAGTGCACAAAATATCACAAATCACATCTGCACTACTCACAAGTGCGGCGCTACGCGTAGGCCAATATCCAGTCACACTCTCGGGAACAGACACCTCTGGGCTCAACCCCCTCGGGCTCAGTCACCTCTGGGCGAACACATCCCCAGGCTCAGACCCATCCGAGTGGTACATCCAGACTCAGTCTCATCCGAGAAGCTGACTACCATAGGATCGACTCCTGATCCTACAATCACATCCCCCAAGCTCCGGTCGTCTGGGTAATCCCCCCCCAAGCTCCGGCCGTCTGGGAATATCACAATCACAATGAAAACCATCTCGGGAATTACATCCCAAAACATTTCAATCAAATCTTGTCTTCATACAAAGTCAAGATCATTTCCGACTGAGTCCTAAAGCCCAAAATACCATTTACACGTACTTCTTTAAAATCAAAATTTTAAAACAATAAAATAATCCGGAAATCATCATTGACTCACCAACCAAGTCAAAATATCATTTTAGAAATCATTTAAACTCCGGGCCTAGCCCAAAACCTCATTTGCACGTTCCTCGTAAAACGTGTCCGAAAGACTGATTAAAATAATGATAAAACCGAGAAATTACCAGATTGAAACATAAATCATGCCCAAGCATATAAAATCATATAATAAGGCATTTAAATCATATATGCATGCATCACGGTTAGAAAACAAAGTCCACTCACACACACACCGTCCAAAACGGTTCGTTTCCGAGCTGCACGTTTTTCCGTAAATTCTGGAAATCACAACTCCTGTCCAAAATCATTATAGAGGGTTACTAACATCTCAAAATACATCATATAATTTTCCCCAATTTTTCCGGGATTTAAATACGTATTTTTAACGTAAAACAAAACTTCGGATACGCGGAACATTATCGAAACAATATCCGATTTCCTCGAAACCAACGTTAAAATGTTCGTTACACTGAAAGGATCAAAAGTCATGTTGATCGTACCTCGGGATTCTCACTCACGCGCCCCCACGCGCCGCCGCAAGCGGCTGCGCGTGGAAGCCACGCGCCAGCTACAGTACTATCGTCTCAACCCGTTTCTCTGTAAAACGGGTCCAGTTGGCCCGCGAGATAACCCGACTTGTCTCCTATCAATTCGATACTAATTAATTCAATTGAGCATTCAAACAGCTTCTATTTGAATCCAATTAAGGTTCTGTGAAGTCAATTTCACGAACACTTACCTCAAATCAGTCGACACAAACTCGATTATTCGAAGAACAGCCGCACACTGTGCAAAGATGGAACTTCATCAATCTCCAATGTTTTCCTTCAATTGATCTTTCCAGAAGCATCGTGGGATCCTCAGGAACATCATCCCCAGTTCAATTTCATCCATCGAAGCCTCAAATTTCTCGACTCAAGGTCGAAATTTCGAAGATTACGTTCCTTCTGTTCTTGCTTAAATCGACACCAATTCTCTTCGTTCTTGTTGCAGATCGACTCGTATTGATCCCAGAAAGCTTACTCGAGCATCAATTTCGATCCACACGGCCTCAAACTTGAAATTCGGATTTCCCCCAAAATTGATAATTTTTCGATTTTTGATTTCTAATTCTCTCTTTGTCCCCGTAATTCTCTTGTTAAATCTGTCTCTCAAAGCTCTCAATTTTCTCTTCAGAACCGGCAGTGGAAGGGAGCTAAATTCTCTCAATTTTGTTTCCCCCAATTTGCACGGTTTGAAGAACAAAGGGGGGTTAATGGATGAATTAAGAATAATTTAGTTTAATTAATTAATAAAACATAATAATTATGTTTTCCCCAAAACATGGGATCTGGTTTCATGCCTGAATTTAGGGGATGAGTGACACTTGTCACTCATCCAAGTGTGTTCAGTCACCGGGTACTGTTCATATTAAAATATTATTTTAATCCCGGTTCGTTCGGATAATCGAGCCCGATTCTGTGACCATAACTTCGTCGTCGAATCTCCGATTTCGGCATGCCGCTTGTCGTTGGATTCGTATCGACGATACCTACGTAACGGTCCTTGGCCCTCGTCCATCGGACCTCCCAGGTCAAAAGTCAACATTTGGCCCATAATATGCCAAATTACCAAAATACCCCTCAACTTCTAAACTCCATAACTTTTTCCTCGAATGTCGGAATCGAACGTGCCACCTGTCTATGAACTCGTGACGTCCCGAACTACGTCACAGTCATCGGTCAAAGTTCGTTTGACTGCCCGAACTAAAAGTCAACATTTTGCCCACGCTAGGGGCAAAACGGTCATTTTGCACGTTTCGTCCGATTTCACTCAACTAATCCCCGATTAGTCATTCTAAATCATAATTAATTAATATTCAATCCCGATATTCGGGACGGGTCATTACACCCAAGATGGGTGGTTGTAAAATCTGTGTCTTAGGAAGAACAGTGAGCAATCCCATATTGCTCAATGAGGGAAAGGTGAAGTGTCTTATATGTGTGGGCACGTATCTTCCTAGCGCGAGGCTTTTTGGGAGCTCACTAGCTTTGGATTCCTTAAGAACTCCAAAGTTAAACGAGATTGAGCTGGAGCAATCCCAAGATGGGTGACTTACTGGGAAATTACGAGTGAGTTCTCAGAAACAAAACCATGAGGGCATGGCCCAAAGTAGACAATATCGTGCTAGAGGAGTTGGGTCGTAACAGGAAGGGAGGGTTATCAGGGAAGAAGGGGATTGAATTTTTTCTTTCTTTTTGTTTTTTGGTCAATTTTGTAAAATCAAAACTTTTTAATGTTTTCCTTATTTATATTTATATTTTTTATTATTTTGTACTTTGTTTGGAGTACAACTTAGCATATAATTTTGACTCAACAATGCTACTTAAATATTCAACGGTTTGACTAACAAATTTACTAATGGAAGGTACTTATATGATGTGCTATGATAGTTTGGGTACCTAGATGAATTGTTTTTTATAGTTTGGATTAAGCACGAACCTAGAAATTAGAAATGAGGTGGGCTAAATATCAACATAATTTTTTTATTATCAAATTTTAACGATATTAAGTGAATTTCATTGATTTAGAAAATCGACCTACTAAAAATACATAATTTATGCAAGAAACAACAAATAATCATGCAATAATACAATATAAAAAACTTAAATTGTAACAAACTCTTCTTTTACATGGACATGATATCATATTGTCTCCAAAAAATTCATAGTTTCTCTCATTTTAAGTATAGAATAAATTAATAAGTTGTGCTATAAGCTAACATTACATATATTTTTTTTATATTTTGAATATTCAATTTCGGGTGGCTGGAACACACACCAACCTTAAGGTGTGGCCCGTACCTAGTTTGGGTATGAACTGGTATGAACTTGAACCCTATAGCTTAAGGGATTTTATGTAGCTTGTCCTAATAAAAATTATTTAATGCAAGAGTATTTAAATTATGTGTTTTTGCGTAATCAATTGCATGAGTAGTTAAATACATTGTTACATTTGGAAGAGGTGTTTTGGAAACAACGTTCTACGGAAGATTGGCTAAACATGGGACCAGTACACTAGTTTTTTCCACCAAAGAGCTTCTTAGCGCAGATGGAAGAACACTATCCATGGCCTTTTTGACACAAATGGTGATTGGCATGAGGATGAGCAGGGTAAAGGAACCTATTATTGTCAATTATTTTGATAACTTGTTTAATTATGAGGATTCTACATCAATGGAGGTGGTACTTAATACAATCTCACCAAAGGTATTAATGGAGATGAACCGCTACCTCCTGCAGCCTTTCACTAACGAAGGGATCAAGACAATGCTCCTTTAAATGCACTTTTGAGGGCCCCGGGACCTAAGGGAATGTGCCCCATGTTCTTCAAGCAATGTTGGGACATTGTAGGTTCTGAGATTTTATTGGGTGTACAACACATGCTCAATTCGAAATATATGGCGCCTGGCCTGAATTATACTCATGTTGACGGGGCCCATTCTTAAATCACTTTGATAAACGTGTCTGGTCATGTTCTAGTTTGACAACAATCTTAAAATACCAAGATAATCCTTAATTCTTGTCAACTAAGGAATATTATTTATTTTATCCATATTCACATTTTTGTAGGTTAATCAAACAGAGTCCATCCTTGTGGGGTTACCATCCACATCCAACCCATTAACCACAGCAAGTAGTGAAATTTGTCAATTCAACTCCTTCGGAGTCTTAATCCATAAAATAATTCATTCAATATTATATTTAATTTTTTTGTAATGAAATCATATAATTATGATAATAAATATGCATATTAGTTTAAGAAAAATAAAAGTCTATTCGTATACACAGTACATGTAGTCAAATCCCTTGCTATATACCTTTCTCGCAATTTTTATATTTTTTTCGTTACATCATAATTTACCATTAAGGATCAAAATTAATCTTATATTTAATTTCTCTAATTTTTGGAATAAAATTATAATTTTTTAAATGTTCATAATACTTCAAATAGTAAAAACTGCCACGAGACGATGTCCATTCGTCTCAAAAACTGTACCATTGGATTCGTAACATCAAAACTTTGAAGTTTCATATTGGCTAGACGGTGAAGGAACACCACATGGGCCCCCATGCGACGGTGAGGCTCCCTGCATGTGGTGGCCATGCGCCTGTGATAGATCACCGGCAACCTCCAGCTGGTGACTCGATTCCCTAGTTTCTGGGTTATCAGATCCTGCGAGTTGACCCGGCTAGATTTTGTTTGTTTCACGTCTAAGACTTACATTCTTTACATTATTTTGAATCTCTTCAATCCTAGGAACATCTCTATAATCTTAAAATTAAATAGTTCGCTCTAGAAATTAGAGAAGCTTACCTTCAAGTTTCGGCCATGTTTCCATTATCAGCCCTGTAGCCTTCCCACGTCCAAAACTTTATCTTTCTAGCTTAATATAATAGCATGGACTCGCATAACCTGTTAGGGACCTTGGTTTCGAGCTAAACAACTTTGAAACAGCCTGAAACTCTTCGAACCATAATTGTGATACACAGTTTTTGGGTCTTTGAGGGTTCATCCTCCACTGTTTCCCTTCATTTTCTTCTCTTTCTCTTATTCTTCTTTCTCTCCTTCTTTTCCTCACTTTCTTCTTGACTTATTGCTCCTTTCTTCATTGTTTCTCAAATTTTCTTTCCTTTTTTCTAGTTCGGTTCCTCCTCACCGAACTCCACATATACACACCAACACTCATATAAATATTAGGCTAAGTTGGTGGGAACAAAGAGATAAATGAGGGAAAATAAAGAAGGTTCTAGCCTACCATATACCCCTTTTGAAAAATTAACAAAATACCTTTGTGTTCAAAATTACCAAAATGCCCCTAGTCAATTTTGGCTTGTATCATATCCATTCGATCTCTGATTTTGGCATAATGCTTATCTATAAATTCAGAAGTTTGAGACCTTCCTAACGGTTATTTTAGAAAGTCTAAAAAATGCACAGGTCAAAATGCCAACCTTTGACCTTATAAGGGCAAAATTGTCATTTTCCTTTTTAATTTTTGAAAATACCTTTTTCCAATTTCCGAACCGTTACACATGTTATTTTGATTCCAAAAATTAAGAACCCAATCAATATGGCTCCCTTCCGACCCATCAGCCTATACAATGTTCTCCATAAAATTAATGCTAAAGCTGTGATGAACAAATTGAAAGGTATATTAGGGCATGTAATCTCTGTAATTCAAAGTTCTTTTATTCCTAGTAGACTAATATCACATTATATGTAAAAAAAAAAAAAAAAAGTAGCAGTTGGGATGGAGTGATGGCTCTAAGATTGGATATGAGTGTCTTAAGATATAATGGAATAAGTGTTTATTGAGCAGATCATGCGGAGATTGGGGCCTTACAGAAGAGTGGATTGCTTTTATTATGATACGTGTAACAACGGTATCATACTATTTTAACCTTAACGGCGATCATGTGGGTTTAGTCACCCCAAAGTGACGAATCCAACAAGGTGACCTTTTATCTCTCCCTTCTTATTTGTCATTTATGTTAAGGGTTTTTCGGCTTTGCTGGATAAGTGAGAGAAAGAGGGTCGGATTCGGGGGATTTTCATTACTTCTCTAGCTCCAAGTGTCCATCTTTATTATTTATAGATGATAGTATATTGTTCAGTAAGGCTACATTAATGGATTGTGTAACAATCAAACATCTTCTAAAGCTGCACGAGAACGCCTTGGGTCAAACCATTAATTTGAAAAATCCTATGTTTCATTTAGTAGTAATCTCACCCAGCCATGGTGATCAACAGTTGTTAGCCAGTTTCTTAGGCATAGAGCGTGTTGAGCACTATGACAAATATGGGATTACCTTTATTCATTGGCCAGTCAAAGAAAGAGACTTCGCTTGTCGAGACCCGACCCTCCTCGGTCAGGACCCGACTCATCTAGCACCATATTCTCCGCTTTGGGCCTCCCCCTCACGGTTTTGTTTTCGAGAGCTCATGGTGCAACTTCCCAGGGGGTCACCCATCATGGAATTGCACCAGCCTCAACTCGCTTAACTTTGGGGTTTCAATCCCCCCCAAAGCCACTTGAGCTCCCAAAAGGCCTAGTGCTAGATAGGTGTGTGCCTACACCTTTAAGGCACACCACCATCCTCTCCTAGACCATTCCCCCCTCGTAGGAATGTGAGATCGTTCACCGTTCCCTCCAGGACACAGCTCTTACAATCCACCCCCTTAGGGCCCAGCGTCCTCGCTGGCACATTTCCCGGTTGGGGTCTGGCTCTGATACCAAATTGTCAGGACCCGACCCTCCTCGGTCAGGACCCGACTCATCTAGCACCATATTGTCCGCTTTGGGCCTCCCCCTCACGGTTTTGTTTTCGGGAGCTCATGGTGCAACTTCCTAGGGGGTCACCCATCATGGAATTGCACCAACCTCAACTCGCTTAACTTTGGGGTTCCAATCCCCCCAAAGCCACTTGAGCTCTCAAAAGGCCTAGTGCTAGATAGGTGTGTGCCTACACCTTTAAGGCACACCACCATCCTCTCCCAGACCATTCCCCCCTCGCAGGAATGTGGGATCGTTCACCGTTCCCTCCAGGACACAGGTCTTACATCGCTTTTACTAAAGAACGGCTCTAGAAAAGACTTAAAAGTTGGAAAGGGAAGCTTTTGAGTGCAAAAGTAAAGAAATTCTGATTAAAGCCATTTCTCAAGCTATTCCTCTTTATATGATGAATTGTTTTCTGCTCCTAAAAGGTTTTTGTCAGGAGCTACATTAAGAGATTGCAAAGTTCTGATGGGGAGAAGAGACTTTGAAGGAAAAGATTCATTAATTAAGTTGGCAGGTTATGTGCAGACCAAAAGCCAAGGGGGGCTTCGTTTCAGAGACTTTCATGCTTTTAATCTAGGACTGCTAGCTAAGCAGGAATGGAGAATCATGAACAATCTATCATTTTTAGCGTTTCAGATCTTTAAAGCCAAGTACTTCCCAACCGAAGAATTTTTGAGTGTGTATGTGGGAAGTAACCCTTTGTTCGTATGGAGAAACCTAACCCAAGCACGAGTTTTCATCCATCGTGGGTCTAAATGACAAGTTGGTAATGGAGAGACAATTCGAGTGTGGAGCTGCCAAGGCCAAATTTACCATGGATTATTGACACGACCCATCCCAATCCCACCGGGATTAACAAGGGATGTGCCATGCTCCCGTCTAACCCATGTGTGACACTAAGGGCCAGACAAGGGATAACCTAAAACCTCTGCCCATTTTGGACTTTCAGAGTGCACTAGGATCAATGGAGGAGTGTGATGTCTCGGTCTCTTCTACAGCCCCTATCCGCGATCAACTTGAAGGGAATTAAAAACCATTCAAAAGCTGCGAGTGGACGGAATAAATAATTCAAATAAAACACATTTCACAAAAAGACGTTTATGCCCTTCACTAAAAAGTATGCATGCATTAAAAACCAGTAATCAAACGATTTACTTAATTAAATCATTAGGGCCTTAGACCAACATCATAAATCCAGCCATGTGGAAACTCGGCCCAAAACCAAGTATATGGGAACTCAGTCCAAAACCAAATATATGGGAACTCAGCCTAAAACAAAATATATGGGAACTCAGCCCAAAATCAAATATATGGGAACTCAGCCCAAAACCAATCCTCGGCATCCCTGATGCCTAACATCCCAGATGTCACAATCAATACAGTCACGGTTCCAAAGCTACGTGTACTACTCAGGGTCTCAATCCCGAGTCTCCCCAGGGTCCACCTAGGTTGAAGACCAGCAGATCACTGACCCTCCTTGGAGGTATCAACCATAAATGCACTCCTGAGCATGAGCTGCGCCTCGGGGCAGCCCTTCTCAGGTAGTGCGCCGTGACTACTCCGGGATAGTACGAGAAGTCCGGAGGAGACAATCCATACGTAAGGGTGGTATATGGAAAACATTTCATAAATCATCTCAAACCGTTCAAAGGGCCTATGCCCAAGTTTTCCATAAAACCATCATAAATCCAAAAATCCAATTTCTCAAATTCAAATTCCATTTTAGGGTCTCCAAACCTGAAATTACATTTATAAACCACTATGGGACTCATGCCCGATATCATAACCAACTGGGACTCAAGCCCGACCATGTAAGTCAAATGGGCCTCCAGCCCGATATCTCATCAAATCAAATGGATTTCAAGTATGATAGTTTCTAAATCAAATGGGTCTCATGCCTAGTTTCATATTTCCAAATCCAAAACCATTCCATTAAACCATCATAGAAATACTAGCACGTATAAGCACAGTATAAAACCATAAATCTCGAAATACGTGCAAATATGCAAATCATCAATACCACAATCATGTTCATCATAAATAACAGATTTAAAACATATAAAATAGTTATACATGCATCAATTTAGAAATTAATTTTCACTCACAGACCGTCTTAGCTGCCGTTACGATAAACATGCCATAAGGCTTCTCGGGCTAAATCACCATCTCCAAAACTCCCGAACCTGTCCAAATCATACTCGAAGGTCACTAATCAACTATAAAAGTGTATAGGATAAACCCCTAAAACTTTCAAAAAAGTCCACATGTCTCGGACACGTTTTTCGAGGTAAAAAATCTCGATTTGACCAACTTAACAATCTCTGATCGACCCAAAACCACCACAATTGGATCTTGATTGTCGAAACCTTTAAAATGACACTGGGCCCATCCCGTAATTTGAGCCCAAGCGCCCCACACGCCTGGTCAAACCAAAAGTCAACGCTGAAAGTCAACCTTAAAAAGTCAACGTTGACGTCATCACTGACAACCTTGATAGTGCCACGTGTCGAGTTCCTATTGGCCCATGTCTGACATTTTCAGATCTGCCATGATGACGTCGCCAGGATGACATCATCGCTGACGTCATCACGTCATCCTTGTCCTTCAACGGGTCCTGCAACTGGGTCGTGCAGACCAGCGGCCTGACTCGGCTGGTTCTCCATTGTCCGACCACCATTCAACCCTATTTTCTCCCATTCCCTTCGTCTCAGTCTACCCTATCGATCTATGGGTTTAAAATCATGAAATCGTATCGAGATCATACCTGTTCGAAGACGAACAATAACCAGCCACCTGCAACTGTAAACTAGCAATGATTCTAGCCACCTCAATCCTCGAAACAGATCCCAACCGACTCATCTCGACCTCAGGAACATCATCTTAATCACCAAATCGACCAGTAACCAATAAAGCTAATTCCACCATTTTTTACCCGAAAACAGGGCTCACGGGTTTGGGGCTTACCTCGTCGTCATTGCTCCGCCGTGGCCACCGTCCTCATCATCTCAATATCTCCTCCAACATTCATTCACGGCCCAAAAGAAACAGATGAGGATCGAGGGTTGTGGGTGTGGGATTTGGTGTACGGGTTTGAACGAACAAAGAAGATGAAGATGAAATAAAGATCCCAATGTTTAGGGAAATGGGCCAATCAAATGAGTCCTCCCAGGTATTTGAACCAATCCAATTAAACCAACTGTACACTTCCTCAGTTTACGTGAATAGTTCTAATTCCCTCTCTTGAACCATAACTTCCTCGTACGGAGTCCGATTTCGATGTGCTGCCTGTCTACGTACTCGTATTGACTCGATCTATGTAAAGGTCATCGATCTTCGTGCATTTCACCATCCGGATCAAAAGTCAACATTTTGCCCAATTCCAAGGGCAAAACGGTCATTTCACACCGTCCGTCCGTATTCTCTCGACTAATCCACGATTAGTCACACTAAATCCATAATTAATTAATATTTAATCTCGATATTTGGGACAAGTAGTTACAATTATTTTCCCCGACCAACAAATTTTGAGGTGCATGTCCTATAAGTTACTTACTTGATGAATTTGGGTAGATGGAGCAAAGAATGTGTACTTTATTCTTGCATGAGGAAGCTGAGATAATTTTGAGCATACCATTGAGTGCTTGTCATCTGGAAGACAAGAGGATCTAGCAGGGAGAAAGGTCTAGTAACCTTTCAGTGCGAAATGCATATAAGTTGGCACTAATCAACATGGCCAATGACACAGATGTTGCTAGCAATTCTAGGACCAATGGAGACCCTCACTTTTTGTGGATGAATATATGGAGTTCATGTGTTCCAAATAAGGAGAAACCTTTGTTTGGCGTGCATGCCGCTGAATTCTACCTACAAAAATGAACCTACAAAAGAAAAAGGTTCTGCTTGATGCATTGTGTGTCTTCTATGGTCAAGCGGATGAATTTGACATTCACATCTTTAAGGATTGCAAGGTAGCATGCAAAGCTTGGTTAACCAACCCCCTTGGTCTTCAATCCCAAGCAAGGCAATGTAGAACAATAGCAGAATGATGGCAGATTATGCTTGCAATCTATCAAAAGTGAATTTTGATATTTTCCTCATGATCTTTTGGTGCCTCTGGCAAGAGAGGAATAACATGACCTGGATTGGAACTCACATGCCTCTCCAGAATATTTCTAAAAACACTGCAGCCTGGCTTTCTCATTTCCATCAGTTCCATTTGCGGCAAACTAACATGTCCAATAAACCAATTACCCAAATAGTCTGCTTCTTGCGAATGCTTGTTTAAAATTAATTTTCATGGGGCGTATATGGAGGCGATTAAGAAGGGTAGGTTTGGGGTAACCCTCATCATTTGGCCTAGAAGCCCATGGTCTTGTGGGTACCTACTAGGCCCGTTGACCAAAAGTCCGACCTGACCCGTTGTGGGTCGTGGCTCGGTCCGATCCGACCCAAAAGTTAGCAGTCAGACTTGGGTTTACAGTATTCAAACCCGATTGGCCCAAGTTCGATAAGTCTGGCCCAACCCAACCATATAAACCCAGTTCGTAAGCCCGTGTATATAAACCTATTATTAATTAGGAAATTGTAAGAAGAAAATAATAATAATGATAATTGTAAGAACTATACTAGTAGCTGTAAGAGGTTTCCCTATTTAACAATTTTATGGTTTCTTCAACATTAATATCCCCAACATTAGTTTTAGTACAAACAGTGTATAAAGTTAAATTGTATTTCATGTAGTCTTTGGGATTGATTATCTCAACACTTGAGGATATATGTTAATGATTTTCAATACCATTATGTACTTTCTTTCTTTCCTATGATTTTCAATTTTTTTTCCAACTCCAAATTTTTTTGAATAAGTAACTTCTAAAAACCCAATTGAGCCCGACCCAAGTGGGCCTAGTAAGCCCGACCTAAGTGGGCTTAGTAAGCCCAACCCGTAAAACCCAATAAAAGTCTAACCCCAAACCCGGCTCTACAAAGGGTATGAACTTTCATATTTATGACCAAGTGTGGCTCGACTTGATAATTTTTAAATTATGAATTAGGTCCGACCAGGTCTGGTCCGGCCCATCCCAAGCCCAAGAAATTTGGGATGGACTTGCTGACCCGGCCCAAAGATGAGAGCTAGTTTGGGGTTATGATTCATGATTGGAGGGGAAGATTTGTGGCAGCGGCTGCAGGTCGATTAGGAGTCTTCTTTTCACCTCCATGTGGTGGAATTGGGTTTACATGCGATGGAGGTGGAAGGAAACTGTTTGAAGCCAATGCAGCAGCTGATCGTTTGACAAAGTTTGGGATTGCTTCTACCTTGAATGTTTTATGGTTTGAGTAGTCCCCAAACTTAATTTGTGATTTACTATTAGATGATTCTAGACATTTGTAATTGCACGTGCATGATATTCTTTTTCCTTGAACTTAATTGAAATCCCCAAGAAAGTTTTAATGCACCCACACTCAATGCACCGCCTAAATTTTGGAAGATTTTCTTATAATTTTCAATGAATTCTCATACCTCCTTTTAAAAAAATGATGTGTTTTAATAATTTAGATATTTAGATGAATTTTTTATAATTTATATATGAATTTGAAATAATATTTTTAATTTGCAAGGTTTTATATTTCTTGCCATGACATAAATTAATGAATCGCATTAAAATTTTAAAATGAAGCCGTTTGGTAGTTTGTCATAACGGAAATTAATGAATCGCAAGCCGTTTTGATCACATTTTCAAGGAAGGCAAAATTGTAAATAATGGAATATAACGGATCTCGCCGAGAGTCGAACAAAGGTCGCGGGATTCAAAGTCCAGAGTGCTAACCACTAAACTGCAGAACCCATTTGGAATCAGGAATTCCAACAAAATTTCTCACCAATCCAATCCATTTATATCTTTCAAGTCTCATCTCGCGTCACACTATCACTTTCGATGTGTTGCGAGAAAATATTACATTTTTGCTGAATCCAATTAATCATTAATATCGTGATGCATTAATTACCATTTTTTTAATATTACAATTTACAAATGTTTCTTTGAAAATTATTTGAAATTATTGTAAGAATTTGTCTGCATTCATATTTTTTATTGTTTACGTGGAAAGAGAGTTTTGTCACGTTTCATATTCAATTATCTTACTTCTCACATATGCCGCAAGAAAAGATTAGCTTGTGATATTGCCACTTAGCAAAGAAATAATTTTTTTAAAAAAAAGTAATAAGATCCTCCAATTGTCACGTGTGAATACAAGAAAAGGAAAGAAAAAAAAAACTAAATTTCTTAAATTTATAGCAAGGGTCAAAAATCATGAAAACAAAAAGAGAAATAACTTGTATAAAAAAAGAAAGAGAAATAATATTTATTTAATTGGCATAGCTACGAGCTACAAAGATCCCTAGCTAGCCCCTTTTAACTACAGAGATTTTTTTTTTTTAATCTGATTCTAACTACAGAGATTGTGCATAAATGATATGAGCCGCCATCTCCCTTGCGTGGGCTACGGGCAGTCAAGTCAAACCCACAAGCTTTGACTAGAAATTTTTTTCCACGGTCAGACATCTTCTATACTTTCTCAGAACCAACGCAGAGACCTGAAATCCCAAATTGCCCTCGACCAAGGCAGTTGCCCAGTTGCCTTGTGTCATCTTCCTCCATCTATACCCCTCACATTTGTCACTGTCTCACTCAACCCTTTAAATATATCCCTTCTCCTTCTCATTTTCTCCTCAAACCCAAACCCGCCATGACTTCCTCCTTCACTCACCTCCTCACAACCAACATGAACAACACCAATCAGGAAATATCGAGTTGGGAACTCTCGGACTTTTCCTTCGACCGTTTGATGGACAGAAACGGTAATGAAATACCAAAATTCAAGTCACTTCAGCCGCCGTCTCTACCGATGTCTCCTCCACCGGTTTCACCCTCTTCGTACTTGGCTTCCAACCCCGCTTTCAGCCCGACTGATTTTCTCAGTTCACCCATGTTCCTCTCTTCCTCAAATGTAAGTTTTTTTCCTGTTGTTTTGTTTTTGTAATTTCTGATTTCCATTTTTGTTAATTATTGATGGGATTTTTGTGTTTGCTCTTCAGAGTCTTCAATCGCCGACAACCGGAGCTTTTTCCAGTCAGATTTTTGATTGGATGAGAGATTCTAAAGATACCCAGCAGAGCATCGAGAGGGAACCGAAAATGTTCTCTGATTTCTCATTCCAACCAGAGACAACAAGGCCTTCTTCAGTCATGGTTTCAGGGGTATGACTAAATGATTACTTAATTACGATATTTTACCTCAAGCAGATCTAAATTGCGCCGGGACAATGATATATTTTGAGACTAAGATGCCCTTATGTTTATGTGAACAGGATGAGTCAACGAAAACAGAACAACAGCAACAAGCATGGAATTTCAACAGGGTCTCTGAACCTTCAACCGAGAAGGCAGGGGAAGTTAAGGCTGAATTCGAGCCCATGGGCCAAGCAAATATGCCGGGAAATGGGCTCACCGGAGCTCCAAAGCCCGATTACTTACCGTGCACTCAATCATCCTCCCAATATGTGAGGGAACAGAAATCAGATGATGGGTTCAATTGGAGGAAGTATGGGCAGAAACAAGTGAAGGGGAGTGAAAATCCGCGGAGTTATTACAAGTGCACTTACCCGAATTGCCCGACGAAGAAGAAGGTTGAGAGGTCATTGGACGGACAGATCACTCAGATTGTGTACAAGGGGAGTCACAACCATCCTAAGCCTCAGAATACAAGAAGATCAGGGTCTCAGTCAATCCAAGGTGGTTGTCATGGAATTTCTGATCAATCTGTCCCCAAGTTGTCCAATCCCAAAATCGAATCTGTCACGCTGCAGGAAGATTCTTCAGCCTCAATTGGGGAGGATGAGTTTGAACAGAACTCTCCTATAAGTAACTCTGGAGGAGGAGGAGGAGGTGAAGATGAAAATGAGCCTGAGGCTAAAAGATGGTAAGTTTACTAAATTTTTACCGTGATTGTCAATTATGTATGTGTTAAATAGTAGATGTTGTTTTTTTGCATGTGTTTAATGTTCATTTTTTTTTTTTTAAACTTTTGTAGGAAGGGTGAAAATGCAAGTGACCAGAGTTATGCAGCGTCTGGGAGTAGAATTGTGAAGGAACCAAGAATTGTGGTGCAAACAACAAGTGAAATTGATATTCTTGATGATGGGTACAGATGGAGAAAATATGGGCAAAAAGTAGTTAAGGGAAATCCAAATCCAAGGTAAACATCATCTTTCAGTGGATGTGTTTCACTTTGTTTTGTTTTTTTTATTTTTATTTTTATTTTAACTTTAAATACTTTTCAAATATTAAGCAGTCTCCCAACTTGTCCAACTAACATTTTGAATTTCCTTTCAATGTATAGGAGCTACTACAAATGCACGTCAGTGGGATGTCCGGTGAGGAAGCATGTGGAGAGAGCCTCACACGACAATGGGGCGGTGATCACCACATACGAAGGGAAGCATAACCACGACGTTCCAGCTGCGCGGGGCAGCGGGAATTACAGCAATGTAGCAAGGCCGGCAACTGATAATAGCAGCAACAACAACAGCAATAGCAATGGCAATGTGTCCATGACTGTGAGGCCCTTGGCATTGCCTAACCATTCCAATTTGAGCTACCTCAGCTCTCTTCAGAACACCAGGCAGCCAACAACGGAAATTCAATCCCCTTACACCCTCAAAATGTTGCAGGGGTCAGGGAATTACGGATTTTCGTAGTTCTGAAGGGCTATTGACTGATACAGAACCCAAAAAAGTTTTGGGGACAAATCAGGACTTCAAGACTAGATTAGACTTTGGTTTTAAATTGTATAGTTACTAAGGAAGTAGTTATGTAAAGACTGGCATATATAGCGGCAGTTGCATTTGTTTATTTGTTATCTGAGGCCAAGGCTCCATGCTTTTTTGTTCCTTGTTATAATAATTAGTCTCTGGAAAACAGAAAATAACAGGTTGAATCTCAACAAGTCCATTATTCAATTTTCTGACTCGTTCATGAGAACCAGTATTTGGCCATATCTGAATTCTGAATTCGTCCTGTGAAAAAAAATTGTTCAAAAAACTTTCAACCTAGCAATAATCAAATGCTAAATTAAACTTGTGAGAGCAGTGACAGCAAAAGGGTATTTTGTTGATATCCCTTCACAAAACTTTCTTATTCAATGGAAGCAAAGTATCCGTATGAACATGTGTGAAAGAGGATACACGTCCATCATATTATGCACAAATGTACCTGCCTAATTCCAATACATTAGTGACGAATGAAAAAACTATACGACACAAAAGAAAAAATATACCGAAAATGAAGAAAAATCCGTAATAATTTTTCAGATATTTGACTGAGATGATAATTTATGGCCAGAAATGAGAGCCGATAACGCAAGAGTAACGAAAGCAAGGAAGGCCATACTAATGGAAGCAGCCAAAGCGTCTGTAAATAAGTTGTCTTGTGATCCTCTCATTCTATTTATCATCGGAATCGCAGATGACGAACATGATATCAACAAGTACGCCATGATCTGCAGATTCAAATCAAATTTTGAAAACGAATGTCACTATCAATTTAATAAAGTATTTCTTAATCGCCACGAACTTCGTCAGGCACAGACGGCATGGCGTCCTTTGGCGGATTAAATATGTTTGCTTATCCAATGAAGTACATTTGACAAAAATAGGATAAAAAAATTATAAAAGATTGAAAACGCAAACCTGATCCCCCGTAAAGTCGGCCAACGCGGCAGTCCGGCGTGGAAACATTTCCTTGCCTGCGGTGAGTTCGTGCATATGTCGCAATGCTTGCACCGCCGTGTACAGAGTCGCCAGAATTGCTATTGCCAGCACATACCTACAATCAGATGAGTCCAAATTTATTCATATAATTAAGCACCAAAATTCTTCTATATTAAATTGACTAATCGAACATCTATAATCATATGATCACCTGAATTCTTCATACTTGTCGAACTCTCTCCAATCGCCGTGTTTGTTGCTGGCCATGATGATGAAAGCGAGGAGAGAGAAGAGCAGAGCCAGTACTCTGAGAGCGAGAGACCCTTTTCTTATGAAGTCGTCTCTCTTCCAGCGCCGCAGGATGCCTGGGACACCGAAGCCTGTGCCTCCCGAAGTGGGAGCACGGGCTTGGGTGTGATCTTGGCTCTCCACGTCAACGGGCGCCTGGGGTGCCCCGGTAACTGGCGGCGGGGAGGCTACACGTTCTTGGTGGCTGTAGGTGGGGGCAGTTTCGTCTTGGTTTGCCATGATTGATCAATTTTGCAGAGAATGAATTGGGATCTGGAAGAAGGTGAATTGCAGAAGGGATATGGGATTGGATTTGAGTTTGGGAGAGTTTTAGGGGACAACACAGGCAGGGGTTGGGAAATGGAAGCGAAATAGAGTGACAAGTCAGCGTCTGTTTTGTTGGCGGTTTTGACTGCCTTGCGGGAATCACTGGCGCGCGGCTCACTGAACCATTGAACGCGTGAGTGATTGAGAAGGCGTTGTGTGGGGATCAACGTGGCAATGATTGATTGGGTGAGTGGTTTTTTGGGTAGTGGAGTTTCACATACGATCACGGCTGACTTATTAAAGTTTCGGACAGGGTGTTTGGACTGTAGCTGCAGGCAAAAGATGTTCTAGATCATTCCTAGATGATCATTGTTCAAGTCTAGAAGACACCAGCTATGCAATGGTTGATCCATCTTTGGTTGTGAGTAATTTCTGGTTCTTGGAATAAGTTGTGTAATAATGAAATTATTGAAAGAAAAAAAAATATTTATTTAATAAAGTTGATTAAGATTCTAATTTTGCACCTGATTTGAGTATTTGTGTTTATATAAAACTAGGATTAGCTTATGGTTCATAACCATTTTATTTAGAAAATTTACTTTTAAGAAAACACAATAATCATCGTTTCTAAATTTTACATTATGTAATTTAATTATCACCCTTAAATTTTATTATTGGTAGTAAACATTCAAAAATTATGTTTAAATATAAACAGATCATTTTTCAGTGAAATTTTTCAACAATTTCTGTTAAGAATAAGGGTAAAGTTGTCGTAACATATCTTTTTTATAACAGAAATCGTTATGAAATTTAATATGCGGATTTTTCTTACACATATAGATATAATTTAGGGACGTCTGTTACTATTAATAAATTCAGGAAATTAAAATTAATGTAAAATTAAAGGATGCTATCAATAGTTTCCTTTTTATCCTAATATTATTTTTGGGCAATAGCTCTTCAATGTTTTTTCATGCAAACATACCACCTTACCGGCAAAATGCTGTAAGTCGATAATCCTCTCTACTGTATTAAGAAATTATAATTACTTATTTATGTGTAAATGATCACTCGGAAGTATTAAGAGTTAGATTAATTTTCTTTTGACATTTTGGTCATTCACGAGTATGTGATATCATCTGAACATTCATAATAAATAGGTTAGTGAATTCATATTTGGTTCGACTTTGATTAATTAACGAAATCCTTGAGTAGGTCTAATGAAATTGACGTGTTTTTCAGTTTGGTTTGAAAAAAAAATAAGGCAAAATTTATCGGTAGAATGTCCCCAATGTTCATGGGTGGATTTCGTTGCACTTGCACATCTTGACTGAACTGCGACAGTGTTTGCTTTCATAGTAATAGAAACTTTAATTTTATTTATATTATGGTGGTGTACGCAATGATTGAAATATCAATATCGACGAATATATCGTTAATCAAATTTATTGATATTTCGCTCTAAATATTAATATCGATATCGTTTACGGTCAACAAAAATGATAAAAATTTAGTCTAAAAGTTATAAATTTTTAATGAAACTTAAAGAAAAATTTAAGTACCCAATAATAGTTATATATTGTTGGCGTGAGGAAAGAGTTTTCCTAATTAGTGTAGTTGACTAATTCTTGTACAATTAGGACTTTGTTTCCTAGTTTGTTTTGTTTCCGTGTTAAACCTGTAAAACCCTACGTAAGCATATAAATAGCCCCTTGTGGAGGTGAATGAATATATCAGTTTTACCTAAACATATATTTCTTCTTGGTATCAGAGCCACCGATCTGGTGGTTTTTTGTTTATCCCAACCCTCTAATTGAATTCAAACCTATATTGAGTTCATACATTCACACCATCAATTTCCGCTGCAATGACACCACCCGAGTCTTCCCTTGTTCTCCCACATAGTTCTTCACCCTCCGCTACACAACCTCCAACTCCTCCGGTTCCACAAATTGTCACCATCCTGAATGATAATTTTGCGTTGCCTGCAAGAGTTATTCTCAATGAGACCAATTATTCCCTTTGGTCTCAACTCATGGAAATTCGAATTGCTACCCGTGGAAAGTTGGGCTATCTTACTGGCTCCATTGTTATGCCCGCCGAAGCTGCCCCTAATTTTGATGCGTGGACCACTTAAAATCTACGAGTCAAAGGGTGGTTAATTGATTCTATGTCCCCCGAGTTGATGGGTCGTTTTATTCGTCTTCGCATTGCCAAGGAGATTTGGGTCGCTGTCAAGAAAATATTCTATGATGGATCCGACGAATCTCAAGTTTATGAATTGAACAGGATAGCATTCACCCTCAAACAAAATGGCCAACCTGTTTCCAAATATTATAGCATGCTTCAGAGTCTTTTTCAGGAACTGGATCATCGCGACCCCCCATCTATGGTGTGAGCTGCTGACACAGATGCATACCAGAAAAAACTCGACCGTCTTCGAGTTCATATTTTTCTTTCTGGATTGGATCCCGAATTTGATCAAGTCCGTAGTGAAATTCTCCGTAAGGAACCTAAGTTGGATCACGACCAAAGTTTTGGTTATGTTCGTTGTGATGCACAACAACGTTCCAATTTTACTAGTGTTACTGCCTCTCTTGATGCTACGGTCATGGTGGCTCAACGTTTCAAGGGAACACCTTCATCTCACGGGAGTTCCTCCACCTAGGGGGTGAAAGACAAACCAATTTTCAAGTGCACTCATTGTGGTGGTTCGAAGCATACTCGTGAACATTGTTATGAGTTAGTTGGCTTTCCATCTTGGTGGGATCACTCTAAGAACAAAAGAAGTGGTCATAAGGCACTCCAAGCCTCCGCTACTCCGGAGACCCCTCCTGTAAGTGGCCACAAACCAAATGAACATGTTTTTGCATCTGCGTCCGTGGCTACGTCAGGTACAACTGGTTATGCATTGAATGTTTCTTCCACCACCCCCACCAATGATGTCTGGATTATTGATCCAGGCGCCTATGATCATATGCCATGTGATTCGCATAAAATCACATATTTATCTTCATCTTCACAGTCAGTAGTATCCAATGCAAACGGTAGTTCCTCTCCTATTGTTGGAGAGGGTTCGTTATCTCTTACTGATTCATTACACCCGGATTCCGTACTTGTTGTGCCATCCTTGGATTTTAATTTGCTATCTGTTGCGCAAATTGACAAGACCTATTCTGATTATCCCTCGATGACCGTGAAAGATCCTACTCCCGTCTGACAATAACTCGAAAGTACAAAAAGTATTTTCACATATATACATATATAACAGACAAACGATAAACATTGTCAGACAAGGGATAGTTCAGTATTCCGAGACCGTTGACCTAGTCAGCATGGTTTACAGAGCATAGGAAATATTTACAAGTAGGAATCAAAATCCTACGCTATAAAGTGTCTGAGTACACAACGGTCTGTTTATTCCTCTGCCTCGATATGAGCCTCAGTACCTGTGCACTGGCCTGGAGGGCAAATAAAACACCAAAGGTGTGAGTGGACAAAAATAACATTTAGAAATACATTTATCAAAATACAGTCTTACCCTCCAGTTTTGTAAACATGCATGCATATCATAACTTATAACTCAAATAATCAAAATAAACATCAATAAAAACACATGATCCAGGTCCAATATATAGTCACGTTATCCCTGCAACGCGTGCAAATCAATAGGCTCAAGGACCGCTCAAATCCCTAGCATCCGTCGCTGTGAACACATCACCAGCCGGCAATCTAGGTCGTCATGAACATATCACTGACTGACCTCCATATAATCCAGCACATCTGGTTTGAGTCGAGCCTCCATTTGGCTGCACGATAACATACCGTGCTACGTGACCTCTCCGGGGTAAACACTTCCATCCCGGAGGCGAGCGTTATCTCCAGGGTCCATTTGGGGAAACATATTCCACACCGAAAGCCCTCATATATCATCATCATGAAAACCAGTGAAAACAGTTGCATTTAATATCAAGACCATTTTTGAACTGGGTTTTAAGCCCAAAAACACTTTTCTCAAATCCATAAACCAATTCACGCAAACTGCGCAATCACAATCTCATTCATGATATAAATCCATCAAATCTAATACCAGACTCATAATCCGAGTCAAAATCAAGTTCAAACCCCGAGCCTTCGCTCGAAATATCAGTTTTATAGTTTCCTCAAAAATCGTGCCCAAAAGTACATAAAATAATATAATATTCCAAAAATCGTTATACTGAAACATTAGTCATACCAAATCATGTCAAATCATATTATAAGACTTTTAGAACATATATGCATGCATTTAGGGTAGAAAACAAAAGCCCACTCACACACCGTCCAGATTGTTCAGTCTCAAGTTGTTCGTGTTCCTCCGACGTCCTGGAAGTATTCGGGCCTGTCAAACAAGGAATATAAGATTACTAACTTGTTACATAATCTCCTGTACGAATTTCCCAGTCGTCGGAATAAAATAATATTATTTTAAACGTAACCTATACGCTTCAGGTACACAAAACTACTCTCAGTTCATATCTGATTGACCCGAAACCAACACTAATAGGTCTGTATCATCGAGAGTATTAAAATTGCTGTTGGACCCTTCTTCAGATTCCTGGTCACGCGCCCTCACGCGCCGCCGCAAACGGCTGCGCGTGAAAGCCACGCGCCGTGAACAGTAGCTGCTACAGTTCTCTCTCTCGCCCGTTTTCCTGATAACCTGGTCTGCAACCCGCGATCAGACTCGACTCAATTTCCTTTGATTCGAACTCAATTCCTTCCGTTCTTTCACTCACTAACATCAATTCAATCCAATTTACGGTTCAGTAACTTCTATTTAATCAATTAAGCCCTAAAACGTCTCGACTCAAGATGAACATCCGTCGGGTTCGAATTCGGGTTCTACCCAAAACCAGCCTGTTTCCTTCAATTGTTCATACCAGAAGCATCATAGGAACATTAGAAACACGAAATCGAAATCAATTTCATGAATTATTACCTCTAAGTAACTCAACTTAAGCTCGATTTTCCGAAATAGTTGCAGAGTCTGTTCACCGATTCAGCTCTAATTTTTGTTCCAGTTGATTGGGTTCAAGTCGTTCAGCTCCCAGAAAGCTTAATATCACTTCAAGTTGACACGAAACCGTCCAGAAATTCAAAATCGAAAATTAAGGTTTTGAGTAATTTTCGGGTATGCTCAGTAGGGTGTTCTATCTGGGTTTGTTTGGTTTCTCTTCGGTTTTTCACTCTTCCATTATGTTAATTTATTGCTCAATTACCCTGGGTTCTACAAAAATCGATCAAGGTGAAGGAGAAGTATGAGTGTTCTCTGTTTTGGTGTTTTAGCCGTGTATTGTTCATCAATTTTCAAACTCATTTATTTGTTAACCTCCATTAATTAATTCTAACCCATGCCACTAATCATCAACAACAAGTGACATTTGTCACTTGATAAGGTATATGATTCATATAATAGGCTGAATCAGCAGGTGATAATCATCTCATTCACCGTTTAATCACAATCCACATAAAACTACCATTTTACCCTTGAGGTCACAAATGACCATTTTACCCCTGAACTTCCCAGACCCATAACTTTTTCATACGAGCTCCATTTTCGACGTACCACCTGTCTACGGATTCAGCGTCTCGGGACCTACACAACGGTTCTCGAAAAAGGCACAAAAAGTATGTTAAACAAAAAGTCAACTTTTAGCCACATTCCGTCAAGGGTAAAAACGTCATTTTCACATTATTTTAAAATTTTACAACTTTTGGATTTTTCGGGGCGTTACACAAATTACTCATGCTTTTTCTTGTACTGTAACGTTCTGGCCAAATTGTTGTATTTTTCAGGACATTCTCACAAGGAAGATAATTGGTTATGGTACTAGGAGGGGAAAGCTGTATTATTTGGATTTGGCACCAAGTGGTGAGACCCGGATTTCTCAAGCCTTCAAGACTAGTGGAGATGCAAACGAGAAAAATCAAAATCGTATTTGGTTTTGGCATAGACGATTAGGTCATGCCTCTTTTGGAGATCTTAAAAAGCTGTTCCCGTCATGGTTTAGTAAGCTTTCAGATTTTAGTTTTCAATGTGATGTTTGTGAACTGGCAAAAAGTCATCGTGACAGGACCCATCCCAATCCCCCCGGGATTAACACGGGATGACCCTGCTCCCGTCTGACACGAAGTGTCAAACAAGGGATATTTCCGACCTTTGCCCTCCCGGGCTATCAGAGTACGCCAGGATCCGGAGGAGGCATGTGATATCTCGGTCTCTGCTACAGACCACATCCGATGTCAACCTGAAGGGCAGTCAAAACATTAAAAGCTGTGAGTGGACAAAACAAGAGTTTATAAAAACAGTTTCATAAGAAGAAATTTGTACCCTTTACTAAAAAGCATGCATGCATTCGAAAACCGTTTAACCAAAGAAACCATATGTGGGAACTAAGCCCAACACCAAGGTTGAAAGAACCATCATGAAAACGACCATACGGGCCACTGCCCAAATCCATAGTGAAAGAATCATAAAGACTCAACCGTACGGGCCACTGCCCAAAACCTGTGTAAACACACATCATATATCATATAACACACATCATATATCATATAGCATACATCATATATACATATAATTCACACAACCAATCCTGTCACGGTTTCCAAAGCTACGTGCGTGCTACCCAGGACTCAATACGAGTCTTCTCAAAGTCAAGATCAATGTCCGCAGACCACTGACCCTACCCGAGGTAATAGTAATCATAGCCTTCCTGAGAGTAAGGAACCCAACTGGGGGGTGACTCCACTCAGTCGGTGCAACGTGACTACTCCGGGGTCCACCCAGGCCAACAACCCTCCCCGGAGGAGATAGAAGAACAAGTAAAGGAAGGTATATGAACATAAATATACATAACATAAACATTTATGCCCGGTTCCCCTGAACCTTCATGATCCATAACATCCATTAACCAAGGTTCATGCTGGTTCCCATAAACCGTCATGAACCAGAATGACTTGACAAAGGTTCATGCCGGTTTCCATAAACCGTCATGAACCACAATGACCTTTCCAGAGTTCGTTCTGGTTCCCATAAACCGCCATGAACTTGGAAATCCATCTAGGGTCCCTAGCCCAAAATCATCAGTGTAAAACAACTGGGTCTCATGCCCGAACATATGATTCAACTGGGCACCGTGCCCGATATCTAAGGGTCAGTCACGACTCCGATCATAGTGATGCGTGAAACCATCCATCCAGGACCGCCTTCAATTCTGGTATGTTGCCCTGAACGTATCAACCAACGCGACCATCACAAGATCATGGTGCACTCATCACTGATCGATATCCTGAATCGTCAGCACTCCGAAGTCGAGCCTCCCCAGGCTGCCCGACCACGAATTGTGCATTGTGACCTCTTCGGAAGGAACATATCTCAATCCGGAGGCGAGCGTCATATCGTCGATCGTCGTGCACATAGCACCCGTCGCGACCACGATTTAGACCCGAAGGTCGTAAATAGCGTCATATGCCCAAGACAAAACCAAATGGGTTATCCTTTTAGAAATCCAAAACCTTTTCATTTAGAGAAATAAAGACATACAGACCCGTATAGGCACCGTATAGGGTCGAAACCTCGAAATACGTGCCTATATGTAACCACATACAAATGCACCCATGGCATCATCAAACATGTATGAAAACATATAATAAACATTTATGCATGCACCAATTTAGAAAACAAGGTCCACTCACAAACCGTCCGAGCTACCGCCTCGATTTGCGTGTCATACGGCTCCCCGAGCCAATCACCATCACCGGAAGTCCCAAACCTGTCCAAATTTTAATAGAAGGTTACTAACTACTTAATTAACCTCCTACCAAAGCCCCATAATTTTCCCGAACTTTTAACTATTTTTAAACCGACCTTAAACCTTCCGACACCCCGAAAACAATCGAAACGATGTCCGATTGATGCGAGACCAGTCCCAAAATCTTCGTTACATCGAATAGAAGATTTCATATGTTGAATACTTCCCCAAATTATGGACCACGTGCTCTCACGCGCTCCAAGAGTGCACAGATCACTATTCATCATCATCAACCTCAGGAAAACCGGTCTGAACCGGCGTGACCGGTTCAGTGCTTTCCCCTCTTTTTTTTGGTCCGATTTCAACCCCAATCAATCCTATAATTCCTATTTTCATGTTTCCTATCTATTCTAATCCTTAAAACAACCTAAAAACACCTAAATCCTATGGTTTGATTTTGAACCAAACGGTTCAAAGTTTCCAAAAATCACCCACGGCTTCACAGCCGTCCAATCACCATAGAAAACTCCTTAATAACTTCCTAACAACCTATTTGATTCATTAAAACCATTAAAACCGATCCAAAACGTCAAAAATGGAAAATGGATTAAAATGGGCATAATTGGGTACCTCACGGGTTCTTGCCTCCACGCCGTCGTCCACGGCGGTTCTGGCCATCCATGCCTGCCACCTCAGCTCCCTCAGTCCCCCTGGTCCTCTGCCTGGTGATGGGTGAAGATTGGATGGGTTTTGGTTTGCACGGATGGGAGGAAAAGGGTGAGATCGGGTTGTGTTGGGTGTGTGTTTGAAATGGAGAAGAAATGCACGGTGCATGAATGAAATATGGTGTCCATTGGATAGGTGACACTTTTCACTCATCCATTGGGCATTAGGACAAATATCTGGGCCCACTAGAGTCCAAAAGTTAAGTTATTTCGTAATTTGTGCAATAGTGCACTTGAACTTCCGTGAACCGTAACTTCGCCGTCGAACGTCCGAATTCGACGTGCCGCCCGTCTATGGATTCGTATCGTCCCGATCTACGTAATGGTCCTCGGCCCTCGGCCATCGGACATCCCAGGTCAAAAGTCAACTTTTGCCCCTTTTTAACCAAAATGCCCTTAAACTTCCGAACGTCATAACTTCATCCTCGAACGTCGGAATTGAACGTGTCACTTGTCTATGAACTCGTGACGTCCTAAACTACATCACGGTCCTCGGTCAAAGTCCATTTGACCTCCCGATTGAAAAGTCAACATTTTGCCACGCCCAAGGGCAAAACGGTCATTTCGTATCGTTCGTCCGATTTCGCTCAACTAATCACCGATTAACTTCACTAATTGTGATTAGTCACTAATCTAATCTAGGAATTTGGGACGGGTCGTTATAACCTTCCCTCCTTAATTAATTTCGTCCTCGAAATTCCAACCGACCTAAATCCAACCGTTCTTCCCTCCTTAATTAGTTTCGTTCTCGAAACTCCAATTATCCTAATTCAACATCCACCTCGTGGAAAGTACAATCGATCTCACGACACGTGTACACTAGTACACCGACTAACTAGAACAATACTTACTCGTCTGCAGTCAGACGTACCACTAACACTCTCGTTACATCGACTACCCTCGACCACGTCGAATAACAGTAGTCATACGTTCCGAATTGACACCACTTGTCAAATCTACCAGTTCGTTGACACGAAAAACTCGAAGGTTCCTTTCTCAATCACTAAACTATCCTGACGTCAGCTACCGCTGGGAGTCATCAGACCTCACACAATGATCCACGCTAACACCTTCGACAACTGTCACCACTTGACAGTCGCCAGTCGAAAACTGACACTATACTCCCTCGTGGTTACACTAACCACCAACTCACTCAACCTGAGTAAACATCTACCAACATAGCATTTCACCCGACCTGTGGGTAGCTCGACCCATCAGAATACCATGACCCACTGCACAGTATCCAACGTTTAGTCCACGTCCTTGACTAATCCAATGGTATCGGAACTAAGCCGACTATCAACACGTTCACCAACCTACTACTAGTATAACCTATATACAGTCACTAGACGCCATAAGTATGCCTAGTATCGTACCTCGAACCACGTACAAGGTAAGTACATCTACCCATCAATCAACCTACAACCGTCCAGGTCGTAGCCAATCACGTTTCAATTATGGGGTTCACTTGTCCAATTCAGCATTAGACAATCAAAACTCCGACCCATTATCAATTTCCAAATCTGAATTCGAATCCGCAATTTCGTAAGAAATCCCGAATCCAGACCCAGAAATCATATCCATAATCATGTCCAAATCCGAATCTGAAATCATCATTCCGTAAGCTAGCATTTGGAATAACCATTCCGAACCCAAATCCATAAAAAGAAAATCCACAGTCAAGCTCTAGAATCAAATCCTGAATCGTCACCCAGAATCCGATTCCAAACCCAAATCCAGAAATCCTCTTTCAAGTTCCAAAATCAAATCCTGAATCGTCATCCAGAAATCTGATTCCAAAACTTGAAATCTCGTTCACGTCTACCGAGACGTACCAAAATCGAATCTCTCGGTTACCTGCTCAACCGATTACCCTATTACCATTGATTGACTTCATAGGGAAGCCAATCACAATATCAACACATCTCTAAGGCTGACCATACCCGACCGCGTTGGAAAACTACTCACCTGAGTAATATACCATACGGGGTTCACTTCGAAAAGAAGTTCAGTCCCAACATCCTCAACTCAAACATCCAAGTAAGAGTGATAAACTCTCCACCTATCTGAATCATCCAAATCACGATCCAGATCCATAACGATACCCAAAGTCCTAAACCAATTCCCACATCTAAACAGATTAGTCAACGACGAGACACGCCGAGACTGTGGGTTCTCCCCAATCACTTCGTATCGATCCTTGTCATTCCAAAAACCAAGGATGATCGAATACAATGACATCAAATCCATCCTACGTGAATGCAAACAACACTCGCTGCACTCACCACGTCATGTAACCTGACATCGTCTGCCACCAAGTAGAGAATGAGAAATCTCAGTCACCTAACTTCGATATACTCACTCCACCTGATGACCCAAGACAAATCACGGGTCCACCAACCAATACACGATCATTGTACTAGTGATACAACCATCATCTACCGTCGAGAAGTCACCCAAAATGACTTCGAAATACCAAATACCAATGCGGAAAACCCGCATTCCACGTGTCACCCCAATCGCAACCTTCCTTGATTCCGAAGTTCCAACAAGATTGGACACAACATACCCAGACATCAACCATGTGTCCCCTAACCAATTTAACCCTATCTGAGATCCACTCTGGGACCACAGATACCGAACATATGCACATCACGACAGATGTGACTCAACGTCATCACAATCACCGGCACCAGTACCAGCACGAGTACCAGCACCAACGCATTATCACCTGCACTAGTATCAACACACATGCATCCACACTAGTAGCAGCACACTAACACCAGCACACCGTGTGCCAAACTAACAACCCTGGATCTCCACTCATACCGAGCGACGACCCCGTACCTCTACTCGAATAGGAGAAACTCTGCCTCCCTCGTACCACACACCTCTGGGTACAGTCATCTTGATAACTCATACGAAAAAAGGAAACGTCCCCTGAACGTCCCCGATTTCTGACAACCATAACTACGACCACACTAGGTAGTAGCGCCTGCCACAAACTCATGCAGACCTAACTACCAAGTATCACTATCGAGTCTCCACATCCAACGGAATCACTCGCCCGTACCAAATACTCCGTATCCCACTCAGGGATTCCATCGACAAGTACCAACCCTGGTAACCTGTCCAACCGAACTCTAACCAGACGTAACTCGACTCAACCAATGTCGTCTACCAGGTCGCCCATGACCTTAGTTGCACCAAACCACAACTGAGTAGCACGACAACCAACTCGGTCTAACCGATAAGTACAACCTCGACTGCGAAGTGCAGTCCTATCTCAAGCTGACATGACTAGACCGACTAACGAACCCAAATCCGAATAGTCGTCAAAGTCACACCACTCACCAACTTACCTTTCCGAACCATACACATCCTACCATAGGATTCCATGATCACACCTAGAGTTCCTCGAAACCCAACTGCAAAAAGCCGTAAAATCAACAATCTGACCGACCCCGCGGTCTTGACATCGTAAAGACGTCAATCAAATCCTACCGTCAACCAAGATTCCTCGAATCCGACTGCTAACTACCGACTGCAGTAAATCCGTTTAACTCAACATATTCCGATCATCCGAATCCAACCAACGGTTGGTCACAATTCTGAACTATCGCCAAAACCGATCCTACGACATCGTGAAGACGATCCCAACTAACCGTCTTACGATCACAACTCCAAAATACGTATACGTTAATCCCTTTGTAGGGTCCCACACTGTCATCCACGACAGAACTATGGCAACCCCAGCATCGAGTGCCAAGCCAAGACGTTCCACGATCCAATCCTACTAACTATCGCATCGGCACCCCAATAATCAGGTTGATCACGAACTGTAGCCCATTGAGATATCACATCCTCGACCTGCGTAAGGAGTAGTACGCAAAACACGCTCTGGAATTCAGATTAACATGAGCAATCCTGCTCTGATACCACATTGACAGGACCCATCCCAACCCCACCGGGATTAACACGGGATGACCCTGCTCCCGTCTGACACGAAGTGTCAGACAAGGGATATTTCCGACCTTTGCCCTCCCGGGCTATCAGAGTACGCCAGGATCCGGAGGAGGCATGTGATATCTCGGTCTCTGCTACAGTCCACATCCGATGTCAACCTGAAGGGCAGTCAAAACATTAAAAGCTGTGAGTGGACAAAACAAGAGTTTATAAAAACAGTTTCATAAGAAGACATTTGTACCCTTCACTAAAAAGCATGCATGCATTCAAAAACCGTTTAACCAAAGAAACCATATGTGGGAACTAAGCCCAACACCAAGGTTGAAAGAACCATAATAAAAACGACCATACGGGCCACTGCCCAAATCCATAGTGAAAGAATCATAAAGACTCAACCGTAGGACAGCAAACTTGTGTAAATATATATATATATGATGTATGCTTATAGCATACATCATATATACATATAATTCACACAACCAATCCTGTCACGGTTTCCAAAGCTACGCGAGTGCTACCCAGGTCTCAATCCCAGTCTTCTCAAAGTAAAGATCTATGTTCGCAGACCACTGACCATACCCGAGGTAATGGTAATCATAGCCTTCCTGAGAGTAAGGAACCCAACTGGGGGGTGACTCCACTCAGTCGGTGCTCCGTGACTACTCCGGGGTCCACCCAGGCCAACGACCCTCCCCGGAGGAGATAGAAGAACAAGTAAAGGAAGGTATATGAACATATATATACATAACATATACATTCATGCCTGGTTCCCCTGAACCATCATGATCCATAACATCCATTAACCAAGGTTCATGCCGGTTCCCATAAACCGTCATGAACCAGAATGACCTGACAAAGGTTCATGCCGGTTTCCATAAACCGTCATGAACCACAATGACCTTTCCAGAGTTCGTGCCGGTTCCCATAAACCGCCATGAACTTGGAAATCCATCTAGAGTCCCTGACCCGAAATCATCAGTGTAAAACAACTAGGTCTCGTGCCCGAACATATGACTCAACTGGGCACCGTGCCCGATATCTAAGGGTCAGTCACGACTCCGATCATAGTGATGCGTGCAACCATCCATCCAGGACTGCCCTCAATCCTGGTATGTCCCCGTGAACGTATCAACCGATGCGACCATTACAAGATCATGGTGCACTCATCACTGATCGATATCCTGAACCGTCAGCACTCCGAAGTCGAGCCTCCCCAGGCTGCCCGACCACGAATCGTGCATCGTGACCTCTCCGGAAGGAACATATCTCAATCCGGAGGCGAGCGTCATATCGTCGATCGCCGTGCACATAGCACCCGTCGCGACCACGATTTAGACCCGAAGGTCGTAAATAGCGTCATATGCCTGAGACAAAACCAAATGGGTCTCATACCCGAGTTTATCCTTTTAGAAATCCAAAACCTTTTCATTTAGAGAAATAAAGACATACAGACCCGTATAGGCACCGTATAGGGCCGAAACCTCGAAATACGTGCCTATATGTAACCACATACAAATGCACCCATGGAATCATCAAACATGTATGAAAACATATAATAAACATTTATGCATGCACCAATTTAGAAAACAAGGTCCACTCACAGACCGTCCGAGCTGCCGCCTCGATTTGTGTGCCATACGGCTCCCCGAGCCGATCACCATCACCGGGACTCCCAAACCTGTCCAAATTTTAATATAAGGTTACTAACTACTTAATTAACCTCCTACCAAAGCCCCGTAATTTTCCCGAACTTTTAACTATTTTTAAACCGACCCTAAACCTTCCGACACCCTGAAAACTATCGAAACGATATCCGATTGACGCGAGACCAGTCACAAAATCTTATTTACATCGAATAGAAGATTTCATATGTTGAACACTTCCCCAAATTATGGACCACGCGCCCTCACACGCTCCAAGAGTGCACAGATCACTATTCATCATCATCAACCTCGGAAAACCGGTCTGAACCGGCCGGGTACTGTGCTAAACCGGCGTGACCGGTTCAGTGCTTTCCCCTCTTATTTTTGGTCCGATTTCAACCCCAATCAATCCTATAATTCCTATTTTCATGTTTTCTATCTATTCTGATCCTTAAAACAACCTAAAAACACCTAAATCCTATGGTTTGATTTTGAACCAAACGGTTCAAAGTTTCCAAAAATCACCCACGGCTTCACAGCCGTCCAACCACCATAGAAACCTCCTTAATAACTTCCTAACAACCTAATTGATTCATTAAAACCATTAAAACCGATCCAAAACGTCAAAAATGGAAAATGGATTAAAATGGGCATAATCGGGTACCTCACGGGTTCTTGCCTCCACGATGCCGTCCACGGTGGTTCTGGCCATCCAGGCCGGCCACCTCAGCTCCCTCAGTCCCCCTGGTCCTCTGCCTGGTCATGGGTGAAGATTGGATGGGTTTTGGTTTGCACGGATGGGAGGAAAAGGGTGAGATCGGGTTGTGTTGGGTGTGTGTTTGAAATGGAGAAGAAATGCACGGTGCATGAATGAAATATGGTGTCCATTGGATGGGTGAAACTTGTCACTCATCCATTTGGCATTAGGACCAATATCTGGGCCCACTAGAGTCCAAAAGTTAAGTTATTTCGTAATTCGTGCAATAGTGCACTTGAACTTCCGTGAACCGTAACTTCGCCGTCGAACGTCCGAATTCGACGTGACGCCTGTCTATGGATTCGTGTCGTCCCGATCTACATAATGGTCCTCGGCCCTCGTCCATCGGACATCCCAGGTCAAAAGTCAACTTTTGCCTCCTTTTAACCAAAATTACCAAAATGCCCTTAAACTTCTGAACGTCATAACTTCCGAACGTCATAACTTCCTCCTCGAACGTCGGAATTGAACGTGTCACTTGTCTATGAACTTGTGACGTCCTAAACTATATCACGGTCCTCGGTCAAAATCCATTTGACCGCCCGATTGAAAAGTCAACGTTTTGCCACGCCTAAGGACAAAACGGTCATTTCGCATCGTTTGTCCGATTTCGCTCAACTAATCACCAATTAACCTCACTAATTGTGATTAGTCACTAATCTAATCTAGGAATTTGGGACGGGTCGTTACACATCGAGTTTCCTTCCCTCTGAGTTTGAATAAAAGTACAGTGCCATTTGCTATTGTTCATTCTGATGTTTGGGGTCCTGCTCCAATTTCTACTCCTTCTGGTGCTCGTTGGTTTGTTACCTTTATTGATGACTGCACACGTATGACATGGACTTCTCTCTTGAAAACCAAGGGTGATTTGTGTATCACATTTCAACATTTTAACAAGTTGGTAGACACTCAGTTTCATGCAAAAATTAAGAACCTTCATTCAGATAATGGGGGTGAATTTGTGAATCATGACCTTTGTCAATTTTTAGACGCTCATGGCATTGAACATCAGAGAACATGTCCATATACCCTTCAGCAAAATGGTGTAGCAGAGCGGAAAAATCGTCATTTGTTAGAAGTGGTCGAGCTTCCTTGTTTGATGCTCACATGCCTCGTTCTTTTTAGGGAAAAACAGTGTGTTCTGCTGCGTATCTTATTAATCGGGTTCCCTCCAGTGTGTTGAACTTCCAAACGCCATTACAAGCCCTCCGCCAATTTTGTGTTCTTCATTCCACTCCCAATTTGGAGCCACGAGTCTTTGGATGTGTAACTTTTGTTCATCTTTATACACATCAGCGCAACAAGTTGGAGCCTCGAGCACTAAAGTGTGTGTTTATTGGCTATGCCCAACATCAAAAAGGGTATCGCTGCTATCATCCACCTACTCAGAAGCTTTACATCACTATGGATGTGGTTTTTCGGGAAGAAGAAATGTATTTTTCTGGGGGCATTCAGACACGGGAGAATTCGGATATTGTTGATGATCAATTCGACTCAGATGGATTCGTTACTTTGGAGTCGTTATGTCATTTTCCAGTTAAGGATGCATTAACCAGCTCGTCGGGTACAACTTCAGAAACTGTGTCTGATCATCTTGATGAATTAATGCCCGTCACCCAGCCACCCAGTCAGGGGGAGAAAAGAGATGTATTGATGCCCGTTTCTGACGGTTCTGTACCATTTAACCAATTATCCTCCAAGGTGTCTTCTGAAACTACAACCCAGGTAACATCCCCGATCATTGATGTTGAAGATTTCTATTTAACTGATTTTTTTTCAGACAATTCATCTAATGAGGTGCATCTACAACCATACCAATTACATGTTCGTAAGAATCGTGGTATCTCGAAGATTCAATACGAAGCAGATCCCAAAGCTAAAGTAAAGTACCCAATTAACAACCATGTTTCCACTCACAGATTATCTGCACCACATGCCATGTTGATCAAACAACTAGATTCTTTGTCTACACCAAGCAGTGTAGATGAGGCTCTGATGGATCCAAACTGGAAACAAGCGATGAATGATGAGATGCAAGCTCTTCAAAAGAATTCCACATGGGAACTTGTGCCTCTCCCAAGTGGCAAACGAACTGTGGGTTGTAGATGGATTTATACAATTAAGTTAAGGGCAGATGGATCAATCGAACGTTACAAAGCTCGATTGGTGGCAAAAGGGTATACTCAGAGATATGGAGTGGATTATCAGGAGACATTTGCTCCTGTACCAAAAATCAATACCGTACGAATTCTGATATCACTTGCTGCAAATTTGGATTGGCCATTACATCAATTCGATGTCAAAAATGCCTTTTTACATGGTGACTTAGAAGAAGAAGTTTATATGGATCCTCCGCCAAGATGTAACATGAGTCCTAAATCGAAACACTATGTGTGCAAATTAAAGAAGTCTTTGTATGGTTTGAAACAATCGCCTAGAGCTTGGTTTGGGCGATTGACAAAGTCTATGAGGGCATTCGGATATAAACAAAGTAACTTTTATCATACTTTTTTTTTTTGAAGCATAGGGGAAACAAAATTACAGCCTTGATAGTATATGTTGATGATAAGATTGTAACAGGTGATGATCCTGACGAAAGAAAAGCATTGCGAGAGTACTTATCTAAGGAATTTGAGATGAAAGATCTTGGTACACTTAAGTATTTTCTTGGGATAGAAGTATCTAGATCACTTCAAGGTATTTTCTTGTCTCAACGAAAATATGTTATGTATTTATTAACTGAAACAGGGATGCTGGGGTGTAAACCTGTTAATACACCTATGGAGGAAAATCACAAGATTGGTGAGTGTACTGATCATAAATCGACTAACAAGGAGCAATACCAGCGCCTAGTTGGGAGGTTAATTTATTTGGCACATACGAGACCGGACATCGCATATGTCGTGAGTATTGTAAGTCAATTTATGCACTCCCCAAGTGAAGTTCATAGAGATGTAGTGAATCGCATCCTGAGATATTTGAAATCCACTCCTGGTAAAGGGTTAATGTATTCGAAGCAAGGACATCTGGATGTAATTGGGTATACTGATGCGGATTGGGCTGGGTCCCAAACAGACAGGCGATCCACTTCAGGTTACCTTACCTTTGTAGGAGGTAACCTTGTTACTTGGCGTAGTAAGAAACAAAATGTTGTTTCAAGATCAAGTGCGGAGGCAGAATATAGAGGTATGGCACATGGTGTTTGTGAGTTGTTATGGATTAAGCATGTTCTAACAGAGTTAGGTTTTCCGCCGGAAAAACCCATGAAATTATATTGCAATAATACTACAGCCATTAATATTGCTCATAATCCAGTTCAACATGATTGAACTAAACATGTTGAAGTGGATAGGCATTTCATCAAAGAGAAGTTAGAAGACAAGACGCTTCAGTGTCCGTTTGTCAAGTCAGAAGATCAGTTGGCATATATCTTGGCGGTTTCAAGCCGAGTATTTCAAGACACACTGAGCAAGTTGGACCTTGGTGATATTTATAATCCAACTTGAGGGGAGTGTTGGCGTGTGCATGAATTCAGGAAAGAGTTGTCCTAATTAGTGTAGTTGACTAATTCTTGTACAATTAGGACTTTATTTTTTAGTTTGTTTTTTTTCCGTGTTAAACCTGTAAAACCCTACGTAAGCATATAAATAGCCCCTTTTGGTTCGACTTTGATTAATTAACGAAATCCTTGAGTAGGTCTAATGAAATTGACGTGTTTTTCAGTTTGGTTTGAAAAAAAACTAAGGCAAAATTTATCCGTAGAATGTCCCCAATGTTCATAGGGTGGATTTCGTTGCACTTGCACATCCTGACTGAACTGCGACAGTGTTTGCTTTCATAGTAATAGAAACTTTAATTTTATTTATATTATGGTGGTGTACGCAAGGATTGAAATATCAATATCGACGAATATATCGTTAATCAAATTCATGGATATTTCGCTCTAAATATCAATATCGATATCGTTTACGGTCAACAAAATGATAAAAATTTAGTCTAAAAGTTATAAATTTTTAATGAAACTTAAAGAAAAATTTAAGTACCCAATAATGGTTATATATGACTAATAAAATTATAAAATGACTTTGATATAATAAATATATGATGAATAATATGATATAATATGAATCTAACGATGACTAATAATGTAAAGTCTTAATATAAACATAAATTGAAGTTAGTTACTATAATTGAATGTTAATATAGTTAAAAACATGACAATAAACATTCAAAATTCAATGTAAGAAAAATGATAAAATAAGTTTAATATATTTAAAATTGGAAAAACAAAAAATGAAAAAATAGGGCCAAACTTTGTTAAAAAATTGGAAATAATGGATATATTAAAATTGGAAAAAAAAGGAAAAAAAGCCAAACTTTGTTAAGAAATTGAAAAAAAGGGATAAAAAGGGGGGGGGGGGGGGGGGGGGAAGAAATAGCAGTTGTAGAGAAGGGGGGTCAAATCCAAGAGCCCCCAATTGAGAAACAAAACCCAAAGCCACTTTACTAGCCAACATTTTTGCAAGTTAACCATCGTCAAGCATATAAGTATAAAGGACTAACAGTCATTTCCTACCTTCAGCCGAGTCTGTAACTTGGGTTTTCGATCCGACGACATGACCTGACTAAATCTCCATCTTTTTATGTCCGATTTTCACGAATTAATAGTGCATCTTCATCGTTTTGATCCTAGGAAAGAATCTGTGGGCTCAAAACAAGAAGAAACGTTGAAATTTTCGATCAATATCTTTCCCCCCTTTTTTATATGCTGCGGCCCAAATTACCGAAATTTCAACAAAATTTCCGAAATTTCAACAAAATTTCATTGAAATATACTGATATTTTCATCATACGTAGTTTAGTTTGAAATATATAAGGCACGGCCACCACCCAAACTATTGGAAAAGCACATGATATGTTGACATATTCAACTCCACCCACACAAAGGAAAAACCAAAAGGCTTAGGCAAGTTGACATGCTATCAAGCTATTTGGATTACTTTTTCAATGTACTATATAATGATATTCCTCAAAATAATAGGAATATTAAATCAGCAAAAATGTTAAATTTCCATTATTCTATAAAAATGTAACATGTATGTTATAAACAAAGATAAGCATCTTTTTCGATTCATAATTTCATATTATGTTGTATAATGTATGTTGTGGTCTAGAGCTGATACATAGATTGGGTTGTATTGAATTCATGGCAATGGCATTGCCCTGAATTATGTTTTATTTAAAATATATTAAAATTCAACTTGATATGTTTAATAATTATATCAATGATGATCAGTTCAAAATTGACCTGGTAGCTTATGTAACTCATTTAATAAATATGATGTATTTGAAACCCGATTAATATATAACTTATTTAACCAATTTAAATTATTTAACCTTCTAACTTCATGAATTTATACAACCTAAAATTTCAATAATTACTACAAATTCCATCCATGTATTATGAATTCACCCCGAATAATCTGGAAATTAATAAGTAAGTAAATGCGTAGATATATAAAATTAGTAACTGGCACGTTTGTTAAACGGCTAAATATATTAACCTACCTATTTATTAAACATGTTGATAATGGGTTGAGCTAAAAATAACCAAAATTTAATTAAACATGTGATTTTGAATAATTTCATGCAAAATTTCAAGTTATTATCAGGTCGTTTTAAAAATTGTCATATCTAATTGTGTCAATCAGAACTTTTGATAAAGTGGAGGCCCATAAAAACAATTTTGCCATTTCCTTTGTTGCTGAATGCTTCCAAGGGCAAGCCCAATATTGTTGCCTAGGAACTTTGTGCATAAGATATGGGCCAGTGCCATATAACACATTAGAATGAGTATGGTTGTGCCAAATCATATGGTCCTTCAAGCAAAATTCCTCTCAGCCTTGGCCTTCTGTAAGGCCATGTGTTTGTATCTAAAAATACGTAAGAAGAGTTGTAGGATTGTCCATTTGTGAGTGACTGTAAACAGTTGAGTGATTTAATTCCTCGGAATACATGAATAGAGATTAGAAAGTGGGAGGAAGAGCGATCCACGTGTTTGAAGAATTAAAGCTACCATAAGTGTGTCACTAATAGCCATCAGACACTAATGAAGGAGACCCATCATATGAAGACGCCAATTCATTTGTAGTCATATACGTCTCGTCCACACCTGAAAGGGGGTGAGAAGGGGAATCAAAATGGTTATTATTCGTAGCTGCACCTGTACTTGTTTGTGGCTGCCTTACCCAATCTGAAGAATACAACAACAACCAACGCCATCAATCACCCTTCATCCAACACATCCATACTCTGCTTAAGATGTCACTTTTATACCCCACAAAATGAAAATGAAGTGCACACACACCTCCATTTTCACTCCATGTACGTCAAGTGTCAAGTGTCAACTTCCACTTTTTATTCCTTTTGTGTATGTAGGAGCATGTTTTTGCTTACGGACCAAAACAGTGGTTTATCTTTTCATAATAATGTTGAAGAATATATCTTATGAGTTTGCTCATTTTCTACGTATAAATCATTGTTGTTGAAGAATATAGAACAAGTAGATAATATTAATTAAAGAGCAGTTGACGTGTCTTGATCATCTTCTCTTCGCTAGAAATGTGAAGCATAAGTTAGATAATTCAGCAATCGCATCTTTTTAATGGATTCTTATTTAAAGTTTTTGTTTTGTTTTTTTTTGAATCAATTCCCACATATTAAATCTTGTATGCATCTAACACAGTACAGAATTTCTCCTTTTGGTGTGAGAAGAAAGAAAAAGGACATATTTATAATAATAATAAATAGGAAGAAAAAGGAAAAAAAAAAAAAGGCCACATATACAGCATAAAGGTGTATTATATGAATCCTCTCGGTAACGAGCCACAACTCTCAACTCGCAATTGAATTATCTCACTCACATAGATAAATAAGAGAAAAAGGACCAAAGACACAAATACCGGTATGCATATAATATTGCTCTACATATTGGTATGCATTTTCAGTTTCTAATTAAAATCATTAGTAATTTATAACGTGGTATTTCGTGTTTGTGATCCACTTTCATTTTTAATATAAAAACTAGTTGCAGACATGATTTGGTACAGTTCCATATTAAGGTGATATTAGAATTGTATTAAATAATTTTAATAAATTTAGTACGATATGATATTTCAAAATATAAAATTGATACCGTATCGTATTATATCAATTATGTTCGATACAGTTCCAGTACAGTTTCGGTGTTGAACTCAAATTCATAATTTTATTTCCAGATTACTTGATTAAATGTGTAAAAACAATCTTTCGATGAAACTGAGAAATTAGTCATCTTGTTGGGTAACAAATATTGCTCAAAATGTATAGAAAAGTCACGAGGCAACCAATCAATCTCAATACATCAACTAAAATTAAATTCATCAACTAAAAAATCCTAGCATACAATTAAATCCATCAACTAAAATTAACATACAATTAAACCCATCAACTAAAAAGTCCTAACATACAATTAAATCTATCAATTAAAGTTAACATACAAGTAAATCCATCATTAGCTATTAACCTATTAGGGTATTAGACTATCAGGGTTTTTTTTTAATTTAATTTAATTTTTAATTAATTAAAAAATTAAAATCGGTTCAGTTTCGATACGGGACGTTATTCTCTAACATAAAAAATGATCACATACCGATTTGAACCGGTACATATCGGTACCGTACTGATCATCCATTCGATTTTACTATTCAATTTTTTTCCGATTTGGTATGGTGAGGGACGAGATAGTTTTGGTATTCCGAGACAATGTGCTCACCCCTAATAAAAAAATCAAGAACTATATTTTTATTTCACTCTAGTTATATAATATCGCACCAACCTTTCAATTTATCAAATTGTCTTAATATATGTATATATATATATATAACATAATTGAAATCGTTCATTATTAAATATCATAATCATAACCATTCATTATTTATATCATCATGTCAATATCATCTCATTAAAAAAATCAACAAATCATTCATAGGTCTCAAATAAATCAACTGTTTTTTTTAAGAATTAAAATTCTTTTAGTAACGACCCAACTCTTTGTTAAATTTGTCTTTTCATAATTTATTGGAGAAATTACCGTTTCACCCTTCATTAGTGGGGTCCCGTAATCACATTTAGTTCGAGACCACTATTAAGGATTTTTCTTGGACCAGCGTGTAGATTTCAAGCTCACGAGTCTATACGTAAGTGACACTTGTGAATCAGGATTTGTATGAAGGAATTATGATTTTCCAGTTGTGTGAATCTAGGTATTTTATCTTAAATATGAGTTTAGATTCATGTTCTTGGGGTTGAGTAGTAAAACTTTCATCAGTGGAATGTCCAATTTGGTTAAGATATGAGAGAATTACAAAACTTTGAAGTTTCTGGCAAAAATGGAGGTTTTTCGGCGAACCAGACAGCGACGAACAGTGGCGCCAGTCATATTTTCTAGCGAGACCCATGGGGGTGCCGTTCATCGTCTCCTACGAGTTTTCCGACGAGGGTCAAGTAAAAAACGTCGGTGGGCACGACATCGGACGATGGCATTGGTCACAGGCTCCAGCAACAGATCTAGTCCGTTGATGGTATGGTAGGTGATATGGCATGATGTGGCAGCTAGCTGGCAGTAGCATGGAGCCACAAGAACCCGATTTGACCACCACATGGAAGCCCAGTCAGCAGTGTCTATGGCGTGTCGTCGTGCGTGTGACACGTGCAGGACGAGTGGCATGGCAACACATGTTTGATATTTTTCGACATTCTTAATTCAATGGTGCTGGTTTCATGCAGATCAGAGATAATTTCGGTGTGTTTATGAGCATTCAAAGTAACGATGTGTACGTTTGGGATGCGTGTGACATCCCAGGATTAGGGGGTTTGAATATGGGATTATATGTATAGTTAATGACCTTCGATTGTTGCTTTTGATAGGAGATACAACTCCAAGGACCTCGGAGGAGTAAACAGCCCGAGATTGAGTTCAATCGGACATACTCTGATTGGACGTTGATTTTCATAACTGTGATGCATGCATATTAAGTGTTTTAATTATTTTGTTATAAAATATGAATTGAAATGGTTTGAATTATTGTTCTAAATATTGTTGTATGTTATCTGATGCTTTAGGGTTTTGGAATAATTATTCAACTTATTGTTCTTAACACATGTTTTTACAGATTTTTGTGGGAAGAGTATTTTGGGCTCATACCCTAGTTGTATGGGTTTGACTTGGATTGGAGTCAGCAATTTATTTTAAAATAAGGTTTTGGCTTTACTCTTTGAATTGTTTTCCATTGTAAATTATCCTCGAGAGATACTGTGATTACTTTTTTTCAGACTGGCATCCTAGAGTGTGTCACTACCATATCTTGGGAGTTGCCTACGCGTAATGTAGATATTCCAGCCAAATAGCTTGGCATGACCCCTTTCAAAAATGTTTGATAATCGTATCTGGTCATACTCATGTCTGATAAAAGAACCAAAATTTTGATATTACCCCCATCAATTGTTAGACAAAAGATATTCGTACTGATTTACCAATCATACCTCCGATTCTCGATCAATCCCAATCTTTATGCAACGGCCTGGAGGGTCAATAAAAAAACCATTAAAAAGTGTTAGTTGACAAAAATAAATATTTAAAACACATTTGGAAAACATAAATCTTTACCCTCCAATTTCTAAAATATACATGCATAGAATAAAAGGTAAACAATCAAATTTCAAATTAATCAAATCACAGCCTGTGGGACTACAAAATCACAAAATACAAGTAAACAACCCATGGTCCACATTTTCCAAAATCCATGTTCATCTACTCATGTAAAGACATATATAGACACAAATATTGTAACGACCCGGACTTTCGGAAAAGGAAAATTTGGAAAATTTGAAGAAAAGACGATTTTGCCCCTGGAAAATGGGCCAACGGTTGACTTTTGGCTTGAGCGGTCAAACGGACTTTGACCGATCACTGTGACGTAGTTCAGGATATCACGAGTTCATAGACAGGTGGCACGTCCGATTTCGACGATCAGGGAAGAAGTTATGACGTTCGGAAGTTCAAGGGTATTTTCGTAATTAGGTCGAAAAGGAGGAAATTGTTGACTTTTTGATCGACCACTATTTTTCACGCAATTTAAGGACCATTAGGTAGGTCTCGATAGCCTGAGTCCGTAGACAGGCGGCATGCTGAAAACGGACCTTGGACTGATGAGTTACGATTCTAGAACGAGGATGGGCATTTTGGTAATTTGGTGAAGGAAGGGTAAAATGGTAATTTTCCAAGGATGCAATTTGAAACTGCCGTGAATGGGTTTGGAGCGAATTGTTTAACTAAGGATGGATTAGTGGCTGGTTGGGAAGAACACTGATGGATTATTTATGCTATTGTGTGGTTTGGGCTGAGCACGGGTATGCAATGGTGGGTTTGGGAACAGGTACTGTGCTGGTGTTTTGAAATTGAAAAACAGAGTATGGGCATGAGTGTGTGCACGAGTGGGGTTGGGGATGGAGCACCGTTACTTTTGATTTGTTTATGCATTTGAGTGAGGGAACAGAGACAGAAGACAGAGCACAGGTTGTGTTGTTTGAGGTGGGGTGCGGGAAACAGATGCACAACGAACTGTGTTTATGTTTTTGAAATGGAAAAAAACAGAGACTGATAAACCTTTGCTTGATCGACCTCCCCACTAACAAATTGAGAGAAAATGAGGGCTGGAGAGGATTTGAGAGGATAAAATAGTGTGGAAAAAAAAGAGAAACAAGAAGGAAAACCGCAGAAAAATTGAACCCACACGATAACCTTGAGAGTTCCCACTTAAGATCAAATTTCGAATTGGATGGTCAATTGATGGAATCAAAGGTGAGGTTGAGCTTCTAAACGTCCAAACGAGTCGAATGGGATCGACAGGAAAGAAAATGGCGTAGAGATGAGCCCAGATGACATTTGAGTTCAGTTTTAGAGATTCCAGTTGATTTGGAATGGTTAGAGGGATTAGAGCTTGCAATTGAGATCGAGGACATGTTTCTGGTAATCCTGCGAAGCTTTTGGTTTGATCAATTGAAGGAAAACGGTGAGGATCGATGAACTTTGATGCAGGAACAATGTTCGGATGTTTAGCGGGAATCTGAGCTCGAATTGACGTATTGAGGTGAGTTCTGGTGAAATTTAAATTACAGAACCCTAATTAGCTTCCTATTGATTCTTTTTGATGAATCAATTGAAGAAATTGATGGCTAATTGACAGAATCCCAGCCGGGTCACGCCGCGGGCCAACCAGACCTGTTTATCAGTCAGACGGGTTGGGACGACGACTGTAGTTTTTACTGTAGCAGGCGCGTGGACTCACGCGCAGCCACTCACGGCGGCGCGTGGGGGCGCATGGGCCCGATTATCAAGGTGAGTTCAACACAACTTTTGTCCTATGCAATGTAACAAACATTTTAGCGTTAGTTTCGAGTTAACCGGACACCGTTTCGACTTTGTTTCGAGGGTCTGAAGATTTATATTACGTTTATAATTAATATTTAATTCCTGGAAAATTATGGGAATGATTTTGGACAGGATTTGAGATTTCTGGAAAATGTCAGAAATTACGGAAACGCGTGCAACGCGAAAACGAGCGTTATGGACGGTGTGTGAGTGGACTTTGCTTTCTAAAGTTTAATGCATGCATAAATGTTTCTATGATTTCTATGATTATGATTATGACTTATGATAATTACGATTTACGTATTTATACGTATTTCAATATGCAATACGTAATTGCACGTATTTCGAGACTATGGTTTCTCCTCTGCTTTGATGATGGTTTGATGAACGATTTTACATGATTTGTGCGTATGATGTTTTAAAGATGTGTTCTTTATGATTGTGAGTATGACTTACGATTTTGACACATATTTCGAGATTATTACGGATTTGCGTGTTTTACGAGATTTCAAGTATTTTGTGCTACAATCATGGTTTTGATGCCTTGACTTTGGGATTTGAAATGCAATTGGATTTCAAAGATTTAAAACGGATTTTGGAAAAAGGTGATTTCGGGCTTAAGGCCCAGGGCATTAAAGTAATTCTGATGATTGAGATTTCGGGTTTTGGAAAGGTAAAAGTGGATTTTCGGATTTGGGTTGGAGAATGGATGACGGATGTGATTGTGGATTTGAATGTGAAATTTGGACATAAGTCCTATTATGACAAAATGTGATTTTGGATTGGTTTTGGAATTTGGATCACGATGGATCCTGGATTGTTGTGATTTACAAATGGTTTTGGGTTTAAAGACCCGGTACTATTGCTGGATTATGTTTTGGGTTTAAAGACCCGGTTAATTGATGACGGGGGCGGGCCCGGATTGGGTTTAAAGACCCGGATTGTGTTTAAAGACCTGGATTGAGTTTAAAGACTCGGTTATTGTGATACCCCCCGAGGCCTATTGATTATATTCTGAGTTTAAAGACTCATTGATATCCCGAGAAGGCCTGATATATGTGAGTTTAAAGACTCGGTGATTGATATCCAGCAAACTAATTGACTTGTGGTTTACTGTTGATTTCTGATGTTTTCGGATGGGTTGGGCAGTGGCCCGGTTTATGTGATTTGATGGATTTTTGGACTATGTTCTTGTATTTGGATTTGATCCATGATTTTGGGCTGAGGCCCTGTGTTTATGATTGCGGGCTAAGACCCGAAGGTTCAGAAAAGGAAAATGATTTGATTTTCATACACGGTTTTCTTATATTGGAAATGAAATGGATTGTAAATGATTTTCGAATGCATGCATTGGTTTTACGTGGAGGGTAGAAATGTCTTTTTGTAACTGTTTTATAAACTGATTCATTTTTCTCCACTCACACCTTTTGTGTTTTTATTGACCCTCTAGGTCGTGGCGCGTTGATCGAGGCTGGTCGAGAGGCGGAGGCATGAGTGAGTATGTGTGTGGCTATCCCTTGTTTGGCAAGTATTGAGGGTAATTTGGGAACTTCAGTCGACTTGCTAGACGGGAGCAGGACCGGGCACGGTTATCAATTTCCCTTCGGGGGTGGTCCTGTCAAATATCACAATCAAACACAACCAATCATGAACTCCCTCGAACATCAGCCGTCTCGAAAATACCGCTAGGTTCGGTTGCTTGGGAACAATCAAAATATTAACAATAGTAACCATGAGTATTAGTCGTCTGGGAACACCCCTAGCTTCGGTCGCTTAGGAAACAAACACAATAACAACAACAGTAAATTTGAGCATTAGCCATTTGAAAATACTCATAGCTTCGGATGCCTAAAAAATAAACACCCCGAGCTACAGTTGTCTGGAAAAATACCTCTAAATTCGATCGTCTGGGAAACTCATCACAACAACAACGGACACAATCCATGGTTTAAATCCCAAACTTTACTTTCATTACAAACCTTTCACTCACATTCCAAGTAAAAACTTTATTTCCAAACCGAGCTTGAGCCTAAATGACACGACTCATCCCAATCCCCCCGGGATTACCACGGGATGTGACGTGCTCCCGTCTGACACGAAGTGTCAGACAAGGGATAACCCGACGCCATTGCCCCTACGGGCATCCAGAGTGCGCAAGGATCGATGGAGGAGGCATGCGATGTCCCGGTCCCCTGCTGCAGTTGCATCCGAGATCAACCTGAAAGGCATGAAAAACCAAAAGCTGTGAGTGGACGAAAATAAACAAGTTCATTAAAAACATTTTATAAGACATTTATGTCCCTCAGTAAAAACGTATGCATGCATCAAAAACAGGTAATCAAACATTTATTTGAAATAACCATTAGGGCCTTAGCCCGAAAACCATAAATCAAATCCAAAAACACATCATAACCCCAATTCATCAAGTCTCATAAACCGGTCCACTGCCCCAACACATTTGAAATGATCAGAAATCAACAATACTTCATAAACAAATCTTAAACACGGGAACTCAATCCCAAAACTCATCAAATCCAGTTCATCCGGGTCACTACCCAAAACCAATGAAAAACTGTAATCATACACGTTTGCTGGATTAAGTGCGCCCGAGTCTTTAAACTCAAAACCATGCGCATAACCAGGCCTTCCCGGGATATCAACGAGTCTTTAAACTCAAAACATAATCAATAGGCCTCGGGGGTATCGCAATAACCGAGTCTTTAAACTCACAAGTCTTTAAACTCAATCCGGGTCTTTAAACCCAATTTTCCGGGCCCGCCCCCGTCATCAATTAATCGAGTCTGTAAACTCAAAATGTGCTCCAGCAATAACACCTGGGTCTTTAAACCCAAAACTATTTTATAAGACACAATCAATCAGGATCCCTCACGATCCGTTTTCCGAAAAACATTCTGAAATCACATATATAAAACAACTGGGCCCCTGGCACGATTTCATCAATTAACTGGGCCCCTGGCCCGAATTCACTTAATCAATTCCGTAACTGTTTCATAAAATCATATCCAACCACAATTATGGAAATCAGTGCAAATCCAGAAAATTTTGATTTACGCGCAAACTCGTAAATCGCCTTGAAATGCGTGAAATCATATAAATTCACCGATATCCAAAATAAATCATATAATCAAAATTATAACAATCATGAAACAGTTATGCATGCAAAGAATTTAAAAAAACCAAATATCCACTCACAGACCGTTTAACCGAGCGCCTCGATACGCGTGCCACTAGCCTTCCCGGGCCTCGTTACTAACACCGGGACTCCCGAACCTGTTCACATTACAATAGAGGGTTACTAACCTCCTCAACAACATCCTATTTAAGTCCCGTAATTTTCTCGAATTTATAACTCTTTTTAAACCCGACTTAAAACCTTCGAACATCCCGAACAATGTCGTAACGTTGTCCGATTGACACGAAACCAACGCTAAAATGTTCGTTACATTGTTTAGATTATTTCCCATGTTGGACACTTCCCCATTGGACCCACCACGCGTAGCCGCAAGCGGCTACGCGTGAAGCCCGCGCGCAGCTACAGTGTCATCGTCTACCTCGGGTGAACCCGGTTCACCAGGTTCAGACCGACGTTCACAATTCTCTAGTTATTCTAGGTGGTTTTCAGTCCTAATTAGTCCATTAGATTCGTCCAATCATAAGTTATTGATTTAGCTAGTTGAATCACGAAGATTGGGCATGTTTCCTACCTTCCAAACTTCGAATTTAAACCCGTCAAATACCCTGTTTCGATTCCCGGCCACCAGAGGTTCCCCTCATCACGGCGTCACAACCATAAGGTTCCTAGGGACCCAAGGAGTCTAACAAAACTAACAGAAACCTTTGACTCACTCCCAAACCTCACGACTTAACGATTGAACCAAAACGGCAAAACAGAGCACTTAGAGGGAAATGAGAATTACCTGCCTGCCTTCCGCCACCGTGTTCTCCGCCGCATCCTGCTGGGTTCCCAAAGCCGTCCTAGCCTCCCTTCGAACCAAATTGGTTCAAGTTGATTACTCTTGGCTACACCACCCTGACAACACCTCTCTGTTTTTCCTGAGAGCTCACTCATACACAGAGGCTTGCCCTCACACAATTCTCAGCCAAAATCACTCACCAATCTGTCTGATCACTCACATTTGATCACAGAACCTCACAGAACTCACACATACACAAGGACGATCAATTGCTCACGGTTCCCATCTCTCTGTTTTCAGTTCAGACACAGGCAACCATCACTCTAATTCTCTCACTCCGTCCTTACCCAAAGTGAATCCCCTCAGCTCACAACTCAATTAATCACACAATGAGGACGACAACTCGTGGGGACATTCTCAGACCCATTGGGAATTTGCTTCCCGTAAACAGAACCCCACCGGAAATTGAAACCACCCGTGCACTGTGCACGACTGATCCTCCCAATTCCACTCAGCCATGTTTCCATTTCATCAATCCTAATTAACAATCCGTTCTGACCTCCCACTACAGATTAAACAATGTAGGATTCAATCCACTCACGGCATAGTGCTCTTTCCCTGTTTCCCACCGTGTTCCACCGTGAGTGAACAGTACACGGCCCAAATTACCATTTTGCCCTCAGTGCAAAAATTACCATAATGCCCCTCACGCATCCAGGTCCCTAACTCGGTCATCCGGACTCCGATTGATGCGTGCCGCCTGTCTACGAACTCAGGGCATCAAGACCTTCCTAACGGACCTTGGCCCTCAGCCATCGGACCTCCCAATCAAAAAGTCAACATTTTCCCCTATTTCGTTCAAATTACGAAAACACCCCTGGACTTCCAAACGTCATAACTTTCACCACGAACGTCGGAATCGGACGTGCCACCTGTCTATAAACTCGTGACGTCCCAAACTACGTCACGGTCATTGGTCAAAGTCCATTTGACCGTCCGATTAAAAGTCAATGTTTTGCCCAAGACTAGGGGCAAAACGGTCATTTTGCACCGTTCGTCCGAGTTCGCCCAACTAATCACCGATTAACCCTGCTAATCATGATTAGTTAGTAATCTAATCCCGAATTCCGGGATGGGTCGTTACAGTCCTCCCCCCTTAAATAAATTTCGTACTCGAAATTTCCAATTATCCTCATTCCACATCCACCTCTTGGAAACATTTCGATCTCACACCTGTGTACACTTGTACACCCACCAAACTTGTATGTACTCAAACGTCCCATCACGGTCAATTCCCTCAGCGAACCATAACACTGGAAATATCTCGGCGTGATAGCATCACGCAAGGCCACTCATAGTTACGCAGTCACCAACTCACTCATCCTGAGTGTACGTATACCGTCATCATACTCAGCTCAGTGCATAGTACTCAATGTCCAGTGCACACACCACCAAATCCAATGGCGTCGAAACTAAGCCGATACCAACCCGTATAACCATATACCACTGGTACCTCTCATGTACCGTCACCAGGCACCACACGACCTGTCCAATACCGATCCTTGTACACCATGCAGGATACGTACATCCATTCCCCAATAAGTCCACTGCATGGCCCACAGTCAATCATGATTCGATACTGGGGTTCTCCTGTCCAGTCCTAGACTAGCCAAATCGCTCATCCCAACTCATTACCTAGTTCCATATCCAAGTCCGAATTCGAATCCATAATTTCATAAGAAATCCCGAATCCAAACCCAAACATCATATCCTTAACCCATTTCCGAATCCGAATCCGAAATCATTATTCCGTAAGCTAGCATCTGGAATAATCATTCCATACCCAAATCCAGAAATTCACTTTCAAGTTCTGAAATCGAATCCTGAATCGTCACCCAGAAATCCGGTTTCAAAACCCGAAATCTCATCCACGTCTACCCAGACGTAAACTGAACCTATCGGTTACCTTGTAACGACCCGTCCCGGGAAATAGGGCTAAGGCGGTGATTAGTGAAGGATTAGTGAGCTAAATCGGGGGTTAGTTGGTCCCGATAAGATCGTTAGCCTAGAATGACGATTTTGCCCCTAGTTTGGGCAAAAAGTTTACTTTTAGTTCAGGGGTCAAATGGACTTTGACCAATGACCGTGACGTAGGTTGGGACGTCACGAATCTGTAGACAGGTGGCACACCCGATTCCGACATCCGAGGAGGAAGTTATGATGTTCGGAAGGTTGAGGGCATTACCGTAAATCGGGTAAATTAGGGGGAAAAGTTGACTTTTCGTACGATCGGGTTTTGACACGTTGACCTAGAACCGTTAGGTAGATCTTGTCGTCCTAAGTTCAATGACAGGCGGCACGTGTTTATCGGAGTTAGGATGTGTGAGTTCGGGTCTAGAAAGGTAGTGACACAATTGTAATTTTGGGTTTAAGAAAGGGCATTTTGGTCTTTTGGTTGTAGGGCATGGTGCAACCGGATTTGGACACTTGTCCAGGGCAGAGAGGAGATTTTTGTGTGAGGCTTGAGGGGATGGTGACACGTGGGGCTTGACTAAAGGGTTCTAGGGAGCACGGTCCAATTATTTTGGGCTGAGTGTTCGTGTGTGCTGTGTGTGGGTGTTCGAAGAACAGAAAATAGAGGGGGAGATTGAGAGAAAATTGAGAGGTGATCGTGAGTGTTGGTGTGTTCTGGTGAGTGAGGAGTGGCTCAGAGGTTGAGAGGGAGACAGTGAGAAGGTTAGGAGGTGCAGTGGTTGTGCGTGGGTGAGATGTGAGCCACGGGAAAACCAGAGAAAACAGAGAAGAAGTGGGAGATCGTGGTGGTGGTGTGGCCGTGTGTTGGTACAATTGGACTCGACATGGAACAAGGACGACTCTGTGAACTTCAGGGAGTGCGGCGGTGAGCACGGCGGCGCTCGACGGCAGGTAATTCCTTCTCTCCGTGTAAGTGCTCTGTTTTGCCGTGATTTTCAAACAGTGAGTCGTGGACTTAGGGGCTGATTCGAGGGATTTGGTGAGTTAGGTGAGCTTCAGTGAGGTCTTAGGAAGCTCTGGGTGTCGAAGCCGTGACAGGGGAGAACTTGGGTGGCCGGAGAACGAAACAGGGGACTGTCAGCTTTTTGTTTTGAGTTTGAGTCGTTGGGTTTTGGACCGTGTCGAGGTGTTTGGAGTAGGGGAATGGGAAGCTTAGGGTTGGACGATGAAGATGGTGAAGAGAGGAACAGTTTTGGTGGCGGGACGGCGGAGAACCGGCCACGCCGGTTCGAGTTGCAAAGACCGGTTCAAATCGAGTCGACCAGAGGTTGCTGGTGACACTGTAGCAGGCACGTGAGGCCCACGCGCAGCCACTTTGGGTGGCGCGTGGGGACGCGTGCCGCGGCGGTTGGTAAAAAGGTCAACATGGTTTTTGGTCTAGGTGCTGTGACGAGTCTATTGGAATTGGTTTCGGGTTGTTAGGACGTCGAATCGAAGTAGTTCCGCGAGGTTGAAAGTGTAGGGTTTCTGTTCGTTACGTTTAGGACCCGGGGATTTTTGGGGAAAATTAGGTGGATTTTCGTAGACGTGTTAGTAACGCTCTTGGGTGATGGTTGACAGGTTCAGGACTTCCCGAGGAAGCTGAGGAACGTACGGGACGTTCGGGACGCGATTGAGGGCTCGGTACTGTGAGTGGACCCCTTCTCTAAACTCGAGCATGCATAACTGTTTTTCTCTAATTGTTTTATGGTTTTATATATGATTTCATGATTGTTGAATATGCTATGTTTGTTTTACATAATTGCACGGTTTTTGATAAGTAACGTAATTGGCACGTTTTACGAGGAATGTCGATTTCTGAGTATAATGCCATGGTTTTGGTGTTTTTAAAGGATAACTGGTTTTGAATGCTTATAAAGGGATTTTGGAACATGATTTCGATGATTAAGGTTTTCGGTTTTAGAAACGGATTTCGGAAAGCGAGATTTGGTTTTAAAGTTGAAAAGTGGATTTCCGGATTTGGGTTCGGAATGACGGTTCTGGACGCCGGAAGGGTTTCAGACCGGTGATTTCGGATTCGGGTTTGGATATGGATTTCGAAAAGGTTTTCAAATGGTTTTGATTGGATTTGCTGGATCTGGATATTGGGTTTAAAGACTCGGATTATATTGGACAGGGGACGGGCCCGGATTGAGTTTAAAGACTCGGGAGTTTAAAGACTCGGATATATTGATATTTCCCCCGTAGGCCTGTTGAGTTTAAAGACTCGGGATTTTAAAGACTCGGATATTATTGAGGCCTGGATTGAGTTTAAAGACTCGGGAGTTTAAAGACTCGGATAGATCCAGCAGGTTTGATCGGATGATGATGACTTAGTACTTACGTTTTATGATAAAGTTTCATGGTGCTTATGATATGATTTCTATAACTGTTTTTATAATGATTCTGAAAATGTTTTTATGATGATCTTTACGTGATTTATAACTGTTTTGATAACTGGGTTATGCATGTGATTTTAAAACGGAGGGCTAAAACCCTGGTTTTGTTATGAAATGGTTTTCATAAATTCTTTGCTTATTTATGGTCCACTCACACCTTCTGTTTTTAATTTGCCCTCCAGGTCGTGGAGCTAGAGCGGGGTTCCGGTGTCGAGACAGCGTCTGAGGCATAGAAGTTGCGAGAGCGACCCCGGAGTGTTTTAAAAAATTTCGTGTGCGTATATCTAGTTTATCGGTTTTCTTTCTTTTGTAATCGGTACTATGCTCTGTTCAACTTGACTTCGTGATGTGTAAAATTTTCTCCTGCGTCTGGTTGTATTACTTTAGTAGTTTACGTTGGTGTTGTGTCGGGGTGTCAGACGGGAGCAGGGTTTACCTCGGTTTTCGGAGTGAAATCGGGGTGGGTCCTGACATACCTGCTCAATCCATTCGATTGACCTCCAAGGGAAGCCAATCCCAAAATCCACATATCCCAAAACTAACCAACTAGACCTCGTGGAATCACCACACACTCACAGGTCAAATCCTCGAGTCGACACGTAAGCATTCCAACCCGCTCGAGTATTGATTAACCTCGAAAAGAAGTTCAGTCCAATTATTCCCGTATCCAAACATGTGACAGAGTGATAAGCTCTTCACCTAACCGGACCCAAACGGTCACAATTCAATTCCATCACCACGTCATCCGACGGGTACCATTACGATCCCAGATCGCCACCAAGTCCAATGTCCACAACATTACACTCCAGATCCACCTCGGATCCACACATGCTCACATAGCTAAAATTCCGCCCAGAATCCAATCGTAGGGTCCTACGCCCTCATGAGTCCTTTGTCAACACACAACACTCCTCCAATTAATTCCACATCCAATCATACATTCACAATGGAACACATCGACATTGTGGGTCACCCCCTATTACTTCATCTCGATCCTTGTCATTCCACCTAAGAAGATCAAGGGTAATCCAATAATGTGACATCATCATCCATCCTATGTGAGCGCAAACACAACTCACTGCACCCACCATACCAAGTAGTCCATATCGTCTGTGACAGGACCCATCCCAATCCCCCCGGGATTAGTGCGGGATGACCCTCCTCCCGTCTGACACGAACAAGGGATATTTCCGACCTTTGCCTTCCCGGGCTATCAGAGTACGCCAGGATCCGGAGGAGGTATGTGACATCTCGGTCTCTGCTACTGTCTACATCCGATGTCAACCTGAAGGGCAGTCAAAACATTAAAAGCTGTGAGTGGACAAAACCAAGAGTTTATAAAAACAGTTTATCGAGAAAGACATTTGTACCCTTCACTAAAAAGCATGCATGCATTCGAAAACCATTTAACCGAAAGAACCATATGTGGGAACTAAGCCCAAAACCAAGATTGAAAGAACCATAATGAAAACGACCATACGGGCCACTGCCCAAATCCATAAGGGACTCGGCCCAAATCATAAGAAACCAACCATACGGGCCACTGCCCAAAACCTGTGTAAACACACATCACATATCATATATCATATTTATATCATATACACATATAATTCACACAACCAATCCTGTCACGGTTTCCAAAGCTACGCGCGTGCTACTTAGGTCTCAATCCGAGTCTTCTCAAAGTCAAGATCAATGTCCGCAGACCACTGACCCTACCCGAGGTAATAGTAATCATAGCCTTCCTGAGAATAATGAACCCAACTGGGGGGTGACTCCACTCAGTCGGTGCTCCGTGACTACTCCAGGGTCCACCCAGCCCAACGACCCTCCCCGGAGGAGATAATAGAAGTAAAGGAAGGTATATGAATACATATATATACATAACATAAACATTCACACTCGGTTCCCTTGAACCGTCATGATCCATAACATTCATTAACCAGGGTCCATGTCGGTTACCATAAATCATCATGTACCATAATGACCTGAAAAGGGTTCATGTCGGTTCCCATAAACCGTCATGAACCACAATAACCTTTTCAAAGTTCATGCCGGTTCCCATAAACCGTCATGAACTTGGAAATTCATCTAGGGTCCCTGACCCGAAATCATCAGTGTAAAACAACTAGGTCTCGTGCCCGAACATATGACTCAACTGGGCACCGTGCCCGATATCTAAGGGTCAGTCACTACTCCGATCATAGTGATGCGTGCAACCATCCATCCAGGACCGCTCTCAATCCTGGTATGTCGCCGTGAACGAATCAACCGACGCAACCACCACAAGATCATGGTGCACTCAACACCGATCGATATCCTGAACCGTCAGCACTCCGAAGTCGAGCCTCCCCAGGCTGCCCGACCACGAATCGTGCATCGTGACCTCTCCGGAAGGAACACATCCCAATCCGGAGGCGAGCGTCGTATCGTCGATCGCCGTGCACATAGCACCCGTCGCGACCACGATTTAGACCCGAAGGTCGTAAATAGTGTCATATGCCCGAGACCAAACCAAATGGGTCTTATACCCGTGTTTATCCTTTTGAAATCCAAAACTATTTCATTTAGACCGATAAAGAAATACATACCCGTATAGGCACCGTATAGGGCCGTAACCTCGAAATACGTGTCTATACGTAACCACATACAAATGCACCCATGGCATCATCAAACATGTATTAAAACATATAATAAACATTTATGCCTGCACCAATTTAGAAAACAAGGTCCACTCACAGACCGTCCGAGCTGTCGCCTCGATTTGCATGCCATTCGGCTCCCCGAGCCGATCACCATTACCGGGACTCCCAAACCTGTCCAAATTTTAATAAAAGGTTAATGACTACTTAATTAACCTCCCATCAAAACCTCGTAATTTTCCCGAACTTTTAACTATTTTTAAGCCGACCCTAAAGCTTCCGATGCCCCGAAACATATCGAGACGGTGTCCGATTGATACGAAACCAGTCCCAAAATGTTTGATACATCGAATAGAAGATTTCCCGTGTTGAACACTTTCCCAAATTATGGCCCACGCGTACTCACGAGCCCCTAGAAGGTCGAAAACACTGTTTATCACCATCAACCTCAGGAAAAGCGGTTTTTTCTGGTTTTCCGGTCTGGTCACTGTGCTGAACCGGCGTGACCGGTTCAACGTCCCTACTCCCTCAATTCTCGTCCGTTTGCCTCCATTTCAATTCCTAAATTCCTATTTTCTCATTTCCTATCTAACCCAATCAACAAAACCGACCAAAACTTCCTAAATCGATCCCTAAAAATCACCCCCCCCCCCCCCCACGACCCCTGTTTTTCCCGGCCACCCTCCAGCCTTCCTCCGCTGTGAACCACCCTCCAAACCATCCTAAAATGTCCCTAGCAACCTAATAACCACTTCCTAATCATCCAAAAACAACTGCAACATTAAAATCGAATTAAAAGGGAGAAAATGGGTAACCGGGTTACCTGTTCGGGTTTGGGCCTCGGTCGTGCACGGTGGCGCCGTCCTGGGCCGGCCACCACGTCCTCACCATCCTCAATTCACTCTATCCTCAGTCCTAGCCGCATGGGAGGGGTTAGATGGGTTTTGGATGGTTGGGTGAGATCGGGTAGTAGGGAGAAAAGCAAAGGAAATGAAGATGATCGATGCAAATGGAAGGTGAGATGCATGAATATGTTTGGCTGGGCAATGGATGGGTGACAAGTGTCACTCATCCATTGGGCCTCCATGAAATATCTGGGCCCACTAGAGTCCAAAAGTTAACTCGTTTCGTAATTCGTGCAATAGTACTTTCGTACTTCCGTGAACCGTAACTTCGTCGTCGAACGTCCGAATTCGACGTGCCGCCTGTCTACGGATTCGTAACGTCCTTATCTACGTAACGGTCTTCGGCTCTCAGCCATCGGACCTCCCGGTCAAAAAGTCAACATTTGACCCCCTTTTATCCAAAATTACCAAAATGCCCCTAAACTTCCGAACGTCACAACTTCCTCCTCGAACGTCGGAATTGAACGTGCCACCTGTATATGAACTCGTGACGTCACGAACTACGTCACGGTCATTGGTCAAAGTCCATTTGACCCCCCGAATGAAAAGTCAACGTTTTACCCACGCTAGGGGCAAAACGGTCATTTTGCATCGTTCGTCCGTTTTCGCCCTACTAATCACCGATTAACCTCACTAATCGTGATTAGTCACTAATCTAATCTAGGAATTTGGGACGGGTCGTTACAGTCTGCCAGGCAGAAAATAAGAAGTCAGTCCCAATGACTTCAGAATACCGATTACCAAGGCGGAAATGAGCTCTCATCTCGTCCCACAATCATAACTCCTCTCGAAACCAACGTTCCAACCATATTGGGAACAGACATACTCCCAATGCGAAGTCAAGTCCAACCACTGGACCTCCTACGTCCTCAACTCACTTGGGCAACCCTATGTCCGCAATCAATCCAAAACTCGGACCTCACGTCCGTTAACGACCATTTATGCACGCATCCCGATTCCGAACGGGAATGTTCTCAACTCTTTTTAGATGTGCATACACCACTGCCTTCGTCTCACATCTCCGCCTTTACAAGTTCAAACCTCATGTGATTCACAATCACCAAAATCCCACATCGATACCACCAATGGTTTTCCTCGTCTTTTCCAATTCCAATAATTTCCCTGTACCTTCTGAGGACATTAACAACACACAAGCATACCAATCTCAGAGTTGACATCAACTTCCAAAATCCACAAATTCTCATGATATAGGGAACATCATCCCTAGATTCCTCATGTCTCAACATACCATTATCTGTCATCTCAACACTGTTGGGGACCTATCCCAACACCTCAAAATCTCCACTAGATCCTATCTAGTCCATGACTCAACCACTACTGAGTCGCAGATACCGATCATATGTCCATCAGGACAGAGTCACATCCCAACTCGTGACGCATCACAATCTCAATTACCGACACAAACACCAGTGCTACTATCCTCAACACTTGCCTCAGCACCCAGGCATCCAAACATCCACACTCGCACACGAACATCCACACTAGCAAAAAAATGTACAAAGTTGATACCCTGGATCTCCGTTCATACCGAACGACGATCCCGTATCACCACTCATACCCCACAACTATGGGTGCCTCTAATTTGACCATCCACATCAGGATAATGAACGTTCCCTGAACGTCCCCTGATTCTCAACTACTACAACCACACCAATTACCCACGATAGCCAGTCATCTCCACAGGACTATTGACCAATAATCATCACCATCAAGATCCGTATCCACACGTCACCCTATTATTTCGGTCCAACTCGGAATTCCACAGTTTATCTCATAACCGTACCCGTGGATCGAATCCCACCAATTCACTTCACATTTGACAATCAATCTCTATCACTTTGGCTAGACTCGCTAGAGTCATCCATATAGCCATCCATGACTTCAGCCGCTCGTCGCAACACCAGTTCCAATCCACTAGTCATTATCTGGGGTTTGTCTCAGCAAAACACCCCGACATCCGAAAATCATCCAATCCTCCGAAACTACGGACTCACAATGCTAGTCCATTAATCACAACCAGGGTTCATCTTTTCCCAACCATTATAACTAGGGTTCCAACCTCACACCCTAGGGTTCCACCGAACCCAAATGCCCTATGCAGTCAAATCCACAACCGGACCGACCCCGCGGTCCTGACATCGTATAGACGTCAATTCTAATCTGACCATCAACTCAACGTGGGTACCTCTGATTCACCGACATCTCTTACCCTCACTAGGGTTCACATTTTAGACAATTACTCAACTGAGTTTTGCATTTCCCAAAACCACACAATTGGGGTTTCTCGAACCCAGCTGTGCCCAGCCGCACAACAATCCCATACCATATGACCAAACCGACGGTCCCACATTACCAGTTCATCAACCCAACTTGGGTCGAATCGCATTAACGCACGGCGTATCAGGCCAATCACATTCTATCCACTAATCAGGATTCAATCCCGCCAACTATCCGTCCAACTACTCTAACTCTCAGGTTGATGACGAACTGCAGCCAACAAGGGACACCACATCCTCGACATGCGCGCACAACAAGAGCAACCCTGCTCTGATACCAAGCTGACACGACCCATCCCAATCCCCCCGGGATAACCACCGGATGTGACGTGCTCCCGTCTATCATGAAGTGTCAAACAAGGGATAACCCAACGCCATTGCCCCTACAGGCATCCAGAGTGCGCAAGGGTCGATGGAGGAGGCATGCGATGTCCCGGTCCCCTGCTGCAGTTGCATCCGAGATCAACCTGAAGGGCATGAAAAACCAAAAGCTGTGAGTGGAAGAAAATAAACAAGTTCATTAAAAACATTTTATAAGACATTTATGCCCCTCAGTAAAAACGTATGCATGCATCAAAAATCGGTAATCAAACATTTATTAGAAATAACCATTAGGGCCTTAGCCCGGAAACCATAAATCAAATCCGGAAACACATCATAACCCCAGTTCATCAAGTCTCATAAACCCGGCCACTGCCCCAACACATTTGAAACGATCAGAAATCAACAATACTTCATAAAAAAATCATAAACACGGGAACTCAATCCCAAAACTCATCAAATCCAGTTCATCCGGGTCACTGCCCAAAACCAGTGAAAAACTGTAATCATACACGTTTGCTGGATTAAGTGCGTCTGAGTCTTTAAACTCAAAACCATGCGCATAACCAGGCCTTCCCGGGATATCAACGAGTCTTTAAACTCAAAACATAATCAATAGGCCTCGGGGGTATCACAATAACCGAGTCTTTAAACTCAATCCGGGTCTTTAAACCCAATTTTCCGGGCCCGCCCCCGTCATCAATTAACCGAGTCTTTAAACTCAAAATGTGCTCCAGCAATAGCACCTGGGTCTTTAAACCCAAAACTATTTTATAAGACACAATGAATCAGGATCCCTCAAGATCCGTTTTCCAAAAAACATTCTCAAATCACATATATAAAACAACTGGGCCCCTGGCCCGATTTCATCAGTCAACTGGGCCCCTGGCCTGAATTCACTTAATCGATTCCGTAACTGTTTCATAAAATCATATCCAACCACAATTATGGAAATCAGTACAAATCCAGAAAATCTCGATTAACGCGCAAACTCGTAAATCGCCTTGAAATGCGTGAAATCATATAAATTCACCGATATCCAAAATAAATCATATAATCACAATTATAAAAATCATGAAACAGTTATGCATGCATAGAATTTATAAAAAAAAACCAAATGTCCACTCACAGACCGTTTAACCGAGCGTCTCGATACGCGTGCCACCGGCCTTCCCTGGCCTCGTTACTAACACCGGGACTCCCGAACCTGTTCACATCACAATAGAGGGTTACTAACCTCCTCAACAACATCCTATTTAAGTCCCGTAATTTTCCCGAATTTTTAACTCTTTTTAAACCCGACTTAAATCCTTCGGACATCCCGAACAATGTCGTAACGTTGTCCGATTGACACGAAACCAACGTTAAAATGTTCGTTACATTGTTTAGATTATTTCCCATGTTGGACACTTCCCCATTGGACCCACCACGCGCCGCCGCAAGCGGCTGCGCGTGAAGCCCACGCGCAGCTACAGTGTCATCGTCTACCTCGGGTGAACCCGGTTCACCAGGTTCAGACCGGCGTTCATGGTTCTCTGGTTATTCTAGGTGGTTTTCAGTCCTAATTAGTCCATTAGATTCGTCCAATCATAAGTTATTGATTTAGCTAGTTGAATCACGAAGATTGGGCCTGTTTCCTACCTTCCAAACTTCGAATTTAAACCCGTCAAATACCCTGTTTCGATTCCCGGCCACCAGAGGTTCCCCCCATCACGGCATCACAACCATAAGGTTCCTAGGGACCCAAGGAGTCTAACAGAACTAACAGAAACCTTCGACTCACTCTCAAACCTCACGACTTAACGATTGAACCAAAATGGCAAAACAGACCACTTAGAGGGAAATGAGAATTACCGGCTTGTCGTCCGCCACTGTGTTCTCCGCCGCATCCTGCTGGGTTCCTAGAGCCGTCCTAGCCTGCCCTCGAACCAAATTGGTTCAACTTGATTACTCCTGGCTGCACCACCCTGACAACACCTCTCTGTTTTTCCTGAGAGCTCACTCACACACAGAGGCTTGCCCTCACACGATTCTCAGCCAAAATCACTCACCAGTCTGTTTGATCACTCACATTTGATCACAGAACCTCACAGAACTCACACACACACACAAGGACGATCAATTGCTTACGGTTCCCATCTCTCTGTTTTCAGTTCAGACACAGGCAACCATCATTCTAATTCTCTCACTCCGTCCGTACCCAAAATGAATCCCCTCAGCTCACAACTCAGTTAATCACACAATGAGGACGACAACTCGTGGGGACATTCTCAGACCCACTGGGAATTTGCTTCCCGTAAACAGAACCCCACCAGAAATTGAAACCACCCGTGCACTGTGCACGACTGATCCTCCCAGTTCTACTCAGCCATGTTTCCACTTCCTCAATCCTTATTAATAATCCGTTCTGACCTCCCACTACAGATTAAACAATGTAGGATTCAGTCCACTCACGACATAGTGCTATGTCCCTATTTCCCACCGTGAGTGAACAGTACATGGCCCAAATTACCATTTTGCCCTCAGTGCAAAAATTACCATAATGCCCCTCACGCATCCAGGCCCCTAACTCGGTCATCCGGACTCCGATTGATGCGTGCCGCCTGTCTACGAACTCAGGGCATCGAGACCTTCCTAACGGTCCTTGGCCCTCAGCCATCGGACCTCCCTATCACAAAGTCAACATTTTCCCTTATTTCGTCCAAATTACGAAAACGCCCATGGACTTCCAAACTTCATAACTTTCACCACGAACGTCGGAATCGGACGTGCCACCTGTCCATAAACTCGTGACGTCTCAAACTACGTCACGGTCATTGGTCAAAGTCCATTTGACCGTCCGATTAAAAGTCAACATTTTGCCCACGACTAGGGGCAAAACGGCCATTTTGCACCGTTCGTCCGAGTTCGCCCAACTAATCACCGATTAACCCTGCTAATCATGATTAGTTAGTAATCTAATCCCGAATTCCGGGATGGTTTGTTACACTAAAGTACCATTTCCACAAAGTACCATAAAACACGTGTCTAGAACCAGTCAATAAATCCAGAAAAATTATCAAATAATCATTTAGAAATCATTATTCAAATCATTGCAACATAAATCTTGCAATAAAGGAATTAAAATATCTAACTATGCATGCATAATAATTTATAAAATCAAAGTCCACGCACACACTGTCCTCGCAGTTTAATTTTGAGCTATACACCTTTCCATTATTCCGGGAGTTGTGTCACCTCGAAATCTGCAACTTGATCGCCAAACTTTCAGTCAATCTTCTAGATTCCATTTCCATTTTTTCCACGTCCAAATCTTCGTGTTTCTAGCTTATGATGATCACAGAGACTCAACTAAGAGTTTGGAAACTTTGGTTGAACACTTAGAAGGCTCAAACGACTCAAACACCAATTTTTCGATGTTCATGTTTGTTCGACGCTCTCGGGTTTTCCTTCTCCCTTCCTTCTCAGTTTCATTCTTCATCTCTCTTTTTTTCTTTCTTTTTCTTCTTTTCTTCTCCTCTGTTTTCCTTCTGTTTTCTCTCTTCCTTCTCCTCACTATCTGGTTGTGGATTTTGGTTTTTAAACACACACCACCTGCACACCAAAATAATACATATATATATACACGCACACCACCACACACACACACACGTGATAGGAGGAAAAGAGATCAGGATGGACACTTGTCACCATCACAAAATATTTCCACTTGTGAAATTAACAAAATGCCCCTAATGCTAAATTACCAAAATACACTTGGTCATTTATAACCCATAATAAGTTTGTCAAATCTCCTATTCCAACATGTCGTATGTTCACAGACTCATAATTTTGAGGTTTACGTAACGGTCCCCATGAAAGGTAGAAAAAGTATCCGAAGTAAAAAGTCAACTTTTGACCGTAAGGGAAAAATTGCTAATTCCTTTTTTAAATTCCCAAAATTGTCTTTTTGAATTTTGGGGTCGTTACATAGCTCCCGACTATGACTCGGGGGATTATTCCAATCATTTGGATCGATTTTGAGTGGCATCTCAGGAGAAATCGAGGATGAGTAAAAAATTGGTTTATGATGGTGTGTCTAGGTTTTCCAGATGGTTTGATAAACATGGATTTTCAGGGAAATGTAGGCATCGGGTAACTATATCTATTTATGGTTTCACACTACGGGTGATAGGACCGCCTCCGAAGGGACATTGATAACCATGCCCGGTCCTGCTCCCGTCTGGCAAGTCGACTGAAATTCCCAAATTACCCTCCGTACTTCCCATACCAGGGATAGCCACACACGTACTCACTCATGCCTCCGCCTCTCGATCAGCCTCGATCAACGCGCCACGACCTGGAGGGTCAATAAAAACACAAAATATGTGAGTGGCCAAAAAATAAATCAGTTTATAAAACAGTTACAGAAAGACATTTCTACCCTCCACGTAAAACCAATGCATGCATTCGAAAATCATTTCGCAATCCGTTTCATCTCCAATACAAGAAAACCGTGTACGAAAATCAAATCATTTTCCTTTTCTTAACCTTCGGGTCTTAGCCCGCAATCATAAACACAAGGCCTCAGCCCAAAACCATGAATCAAATCCAAGTACACAACATAATCCAAATCCATCAACCATATAAACCGAGCCATTGCCCAACACATCCGAGAGCATCGGAAATCAACAATAATTCAGAAGTCAAACAATTTGTTGGATCTCAAGTGCACCCGAGTCTTTAAACTCAAAATCATGCACATAATCAGGCCTTCCCGGGATATCAACGAGTCTTTAAACTCAGAACATAATCAATAGGCCTCGGGGGTATCATACCGAGTTTTTAAACTCAAAACAAAATCTGAGTCTTTAAACTCATCAAGGGCCCTCCACCGTCATCAATTAACCGAGTCTTTAAACTCAAAACATGATCCAGCCTTAGCACCGGGTCTTTAAACCCAAAACATAATCCAGCAATAATACCGGGTCTTTGAACCCAAAACCATTTGTAAATCACAACAATCCAGGATCCATCGTGATCCAAATTCCAAAACCAAACCGAAATCACATTTTGTCATAATAGGACTTATGTCCGAATTTCACATTCAAATCCCCAATCATATCCATCATCCATTCCCGAATTCGAATTCGCAATAATTATTCCGTAAGCTATCATCCGGAAACATCATCCCGAACCCAAACCCGGAAATCCACTTTCATGTTTTCGAAATCTGAATCTCATTCATCAAAATTACTTTTATGCCCTGAGCATCAAGCCCGAAATCACCTTTTCCAAAATCCGTTTTAAATCTTTGAAATCATTTCAAATCCCAAAGTCAAATCAAATCACATTTCAAATTCCAAAGTCAAGGTATCAAAACCATGATCAAAACACAATATACTCGAAATCTCGTAAAACGCACAAAACCGTAATAATCTCGAAATACGTGTCAAAACCATAGGTCATACTCACAATCATAATCAAAACATCCTTAAAACATCATACTCACAAATCATGTAAAATTGTTCATCAAACCATCATCACAGCATAAGAGAAATCATAGTCTAGAAATACGTGCAGTTATGTATTGCATACCAAAATACGTATAAATACGAAAACCGTAATTATCACAAGTCATAATCATAATCATATAAATATTTATGCATGCATTAAATTTTGAAAGCAAATTCCACTCACACACCGTCCATAACGCCCGTTTTTGCGCTACACGCGTTTCCGTAATTTCCGACATTTTCCAGAAATCTCAAATCATGTCCGAAATCATTCTTTCGTGTTACTAAGGACCCAAATAACATCATACTAATTTCCCATAATTTTTCGGGAATTAAACGTTAGTTAAAAACGTAACATAAACTTTCGGACCCTCGAAACAACATCGAAACGGTGTCCGATTAATTCGAAATCAACGCTAAAATGTTCGTTACATTGTATAGGACAAAAGTTGCTCCTCAGCCCAAAACCATGAATCAAATCCAAGTACACAACGTAATCCAAATCCATCAACCATATAAACCGGGCCATTGCCCAACACATCCGAAAGCATCGAAAATCAACAATAATTCAGAAGTCAAACAATCTGCTGGATCTCAAGTGCGCCCGAGTCTTTAAACTTAAAACCATGCGCATAATCAGGCCTTCCCGGGATATCAACGAGTCTTTAAACTCATAACATAATCAATAGGCCTCTGGGGTATCATACCAAGTTTTTAAACTCAAAACAGAATCTGAGTCTTTAAACTCATCAAGGGCCCTCCCCCGTCATCAATTAACCGAGTCTTTAAACTCAAAACATGATCCAGCCTTAGCACCCGGCCTTTAAACCCAAAACATAATCCAGTAATAATACCGGGTCTTTGAACCCAAAACCATTTGTAAATCACAACAATCCAGGATCCATCGTGATCCAAATTCCAAAACCAAACCGAAATTACATTTTGTCATAATAGGACTTATGTCCGAATTTTACATTCAAATCCCCAATCATATCTGTCATCCATTCCCGAATTCGAATTCTCAATAATGATTCCGTAAGCAAGCATCTGGAAATACCATCCCGAACCCAAACCCGCAAATCCACTTTCACGTTTTCGAAATCCGAATCTCATTCATCAAAATTACTTTTATGCCCTGGGCATCAAGCCCGAAATCACCTTTTCCAAAATCCGTTTTAAATATTTGAAATCATTTCAAATCCCAAAGTCAAATCAAATCACATTTCAAATTCCAAAGTCAAGGTATCAAAACCATGATCAAAACACAATATACTCGAAATCTCGTAAAACACGCAAAACCGTAATAATCTCAAAATACGTGTCAAAACCGTAGGTCATACTCACAATCATAATCAAAACATCCTTAAAGCATCATACTCACAAATCATGTAAAATCGATCATCAAACCATCATCACTGCATAAGAGAAATCATAGTCTCGAAATACGTGCAGTTACGTATTGCATACCAAAATACGTATAAATACGAAAACTGTAATTATCACAAGTCATAATCATAAACATAGAAACATTTATGCATGCATTAAATTTTGAAAGCAAAGTCCACTCATACACCGTCCATAACGCCCGTTTTTGCGCTGCACGCGTTTCCGTAATTTTTGACATTTTCCAGAAATCTCAAATCCTGTCCGAAATCATTCTTTAGTGTTACTAAGGACCAAAATAACATCATACTAATTTCCCATAATTTTCCGGGAATCAAACGTTAGTTAAAAACGTAACATAAACTTTCGGACCCTCGAAACAACATCGAAACGGTGTCCGATTAATTCGAAATCAATGCTAAAATGTTCGTTACAATGTGTAGGACAAAAGTTGCATTGAACTCACCTTGAGAATCGGGCCCACGCGCCTGCTACAGTGCCTGTACAATCGTCTTCCTCACCCGACCAGCTTGCAAACGGGTTGTTCGACCCGCGCGACGACCCGTTTCAATCCTGCTCAAATCCAACTCCAATCCTTCAATTGAATCGTCAAATAGAACCGTTAGAGACCGAATTAAGGTTCTGTAAACCTAATTACACGCATCACGCCTTAAATCCAACATTTTTCTCAAGATCAAACACACTGTCTTAACTTTCGAAACTCACTCAAAACAGCTTGGTTTTCTAATTAAATGATACAGAAGCTTCGTATGACCTACCCAAACATCAAACCGTAACCAATTTCAAGAATCCTTACCCATAGGTGGTCGTCCTCAAGCTCGAAGTTTTCCAGAAACTGGAACTTGGGTTCTTGGCCAAACCGCGATCAATTTCCTTCAAAGTTTGTACGGTTGCAATCTAAGTGAGTCCAGAAGATAATTTCTAACCTCAGTGTAGCTCATTTCCCCTCACAAATCAAAATTAGATTTTCCCTCCAATTTTCACAATTTCCCCGAACTCTGTTTTCTCTCAAGCTCTCAGCCCTCTCTTGCTCAGAATGACTCTCAAAACACTTTTATCTCTCTGTTAATCGAACCGTGCAGCAAACAAGTCGTGGGAATCTCTCTGGCTTCTCTGAAATTTTGTTTCCCGCACAGACCCAAAACCATTACAATATTCCTCCCGTGCTCTGTTCCCCTCAGTTTACCCAGCACGCCCAGCATCCCCTCAGTCTTTCTCAGTGACCAATGTCACTCACAACCTTAAACAATTCTTCCAACGTCACTAACATTGTTAAACAATGCACTGAACAGAATAAACAACTCACAAGGCAAACCACCACGGCTATTTTCAAACTGTGCCTTGGCAAATTACCATTTTTCCCTTCTGCACAAAATTACCAAAATGCCCCTCCTCTTCCTAGACCCGTAACTCAACCGTCCGACGCCCGTTTTCGACGTGCCGCCTGTCTACGGACTCAGGGCATCGAGTCCTATCTAACGATCCTCGAACCGCGTGAAAAGTAGTGGTCAATCAAAAAGTCAACATTTTCCCCCTTTCATCCTAATTACGAAAATGCCCTTGAACTTCCGAACGTCATAACTTCCTCCTTGGATGTCGGAATCGGGTGTGCCACCTATTTATGAACTCGTGACATCCCGAACTACGTCACAGTCATCGGTCAAAGTCCGTTTGACTGCCCGAGCAAAAAGTCAACCATTCGCCCATTACTTAGGGGCAAAATCGTCATTTTCTTCAAATTTTCCAAATTTCCCCTTTTTGAACGCCTGTGTCGTTACAACGGGTGCACCGTTTTTGTTGACTTGAATTTGATATTTATTATTTGTAATCTCCATGATTTGTAACTTGAATCTGGTTGTTTTCTTTATATGCATACATGTTTTGGAAAATGGAGGGTTTATGCTATTTTGTTTTAACTTGATTGTTTTGTCCACTCACATTTTCATTGTTTTACTCACCCTCCAAACCGTGGCGCTAGAGCAGGGGCAGACAGAGGCATACTTCTTCAATGCACACTCTTGGTCCTCAGAGTGGGATCCTTGCATTATTATTATCATATTCTTTATCTAGATGGTCTATATACTAATTTGAATTTTGTAAGACTGTTGCACTTATGAGTAATCTACTTGGATCAAAGTAAATCATCCAAGATGTGTTTAAGGGTATTTTGAAGTTTTCACTTTATGTGTTAAATCGGAGTAGGGCCCGAAAGCAATGATTGAAGATTTAAGCTTTATTAAAAGGAAAAATACTTAAAATATATAAACTTACTTCTCTAGTTTTAGTTTCTTTGCATACGGCATACCAATTACTTCTCTAGTTTTAGTTTCTTTGCATACGGCATACCAATTACTTCTCTTAATTATTTATTCGATTAGTGATTTGGTTAATTACTTGTAACTTTACATAACACTGGATTGAAGAAATCTAAATAGAATCAATATATAGACATAACTGAAAACAATGGTGAGTGCAAAAGAATAAGAAAACAACGTGTTGAAAATGAATTATATATTTTCACCTAAAAGATGAAATGATTACGATATTGAGTTTGAAATGGTGTTTAATCGATCATGAATGTATGATGATTGGTGATAGGGAGGCAATTTCAGTGGGATCATGGACACATAAGGATGCAGATGATGAGATGTTGAGGTATGGAAAAGGCAAGCAACATGCAAGAAGAGGGAGCAATTAGTGTGGGGGAAGGCACGGAGTCAATAAGGGCGTTGAACGCGGCGTTTGGCTTCATCACTGCACTTCCGTATCTGGGTCCCGTGTGGGCCTACCTCGCGCTTTCTTCTTTTGCCGCGGATTTGCTTTCTTGCATGCCACATCGGCACAGCCTACTTCTCATCCACGCCATCAACGCTGCCGTGGGAACCATCCCTCTACCCCACCCATGTCCCACGCGGACTATACACTATACACCATTGCCAACTCATATCATAAATATATAATCATCTTTCTTTTTCTCTGCCTTTCCTTCGCCAACTTCCCGTAATCCGCTCTTATTTAATAAATATCGCTTAATTATTAAAAAATTTATTTATTTTTAATTTTTAAAAAATATCTTTTAATTTTTATTTTTTAAATCACGTTTAAAGTTTATTTGTAAATAAGCAATTGAATTCTTAATTCAAACAGTTAAGAATTTATTATCAAATTAACCTAAAAAGTAGACATTCAGACTATGTTTGGTACATCGTATAAGAGACTGAATATGATAATATAATACGAAACTAATATTTGATATTATTCGTATTAATTAGTCACTGTATAAATTAATACGATTGAGTACCTTATACGATTTAAACACACTAAAATAATACGCTTCAAAATTATTCGTATTAAATAGTTAGATGGCTAATAATCAATACAGCGTATCAAATGAAACCTCAATCTATTAAATAGATAAATTAATCTATCAAATTAAAATAATTAATACAATATAGCGTATCGAATGAGACATAAGTCATAAGCTGGAAAAAAAATAGATACATAATTGGTTTAAGTTTATTGTATGGCTATTCACTTTTTTGTCATATATATGCCAATTGTCATCCAAATGGACATGTATACCTCTTTACAACGCGTGTGGACCCAATAGAATGGTCCGCATTAAGTAATGGGTAGGGCCTGTGGGTAACCGAAAAAAGGTTCGTAACGGCTACTGCGCCGTTGGGTGCGCCCACAGAGAGCCTTGGCATTTCCCCAACAGAAGCGTGTGGGGATCGGGATTCGCGTCACCGGCTGATCCTGTCAGCTGCACCATGTGACTTCATCCGCCAATCATAGATGATTTCCTCTACATTTTTCCATAAAAATTCTGAATTCTGCTGGATATAGTCCTGAACTGAAGTGAGAGGACATAATTATAAAACTTCCCCCGTCGGCCTGTCTCTCCCCTCCCCCAGAAACTGTACGTCTAATCCATTTCATCCTTTCTCCCATGCTAATATCTAACACTATAGGATCGGTTTAGTGGTTTTATTAGGGAAAGTTTTGTTTTTGGTTTTCATCTTAGATTGAATTTAATGTATATTCACACCTCAAAACAAATTCTTATATATATAACACAGACAAATTATTCACATAATCTAATAATGAGGGAAAAAAATAGACCCAATTATATTAGATATAAACATAAGAAAATTGTCTTATTTAGATATTTATCATATCTCAAAAAGACAAGTCTTAAGAAATAAAATATATTTGACATTGCTTGATTTGTCATAGGATTTATATTACAATTAAAATGTTAACGTGTGAGATTATAGTTAGTAGCGAAGCGAGGCCTATGACACATCATTATGAGGAATAAGAAGACACTAGATACATGGAAAATGAATAGATCAAACATAAAAACTATACCAATTTCACTACCTATTTTTTAAGTCATAACTCATAACTACTCTCTAGTAAATCAAAGCAATCAACATGTCACTCTCTTAAAAAAATCCAACCAAATACACTAACAAAGTAGTTGGGGAAATAAACAAAAATAAATGTGACAATAACAATACTCAAATGTGCCTCTAACTAAAACACAAAGAAGGTTCCAATAACAATTCAATTCTCACATTTCTTTTCTTCTGCTGGAATTGGAGGGTCAGGCACTCAGGCAGGTAAATACGTTTCTTCCATTCAGGTTAATATAATCCCCATCCATGGTAAATTGTTATACGTCCTCAACTAACCATGTAAACGCAACCATCACATAATGCCAGCTGCAATGGCAATATGGACATTTCCGTTTACTCCAAGGGCCCAAAACAGCCACACGTCGTATTTAATTATTTCTTCTAAAAAATTAACCTTCCACGTAGCTTATTTCACGCGTGTACGCGTGTGAAACCGGCCCTTCCGGGTATTTGACATGAGCCAATGCGACCGCGTCGTTCTCTTCTCAACCCCATTTCGTTTTATCTCTCCGCCTGCTCCAACAGTCTAACGCAGTCTTTTCAGTTTTCACAGTTTCAGAGAGGGTGAGACAGAGCGCGGCGCCTCACTCATCGCTCCAAACTGAAATTCATTTCCGAAACAGAAATAGAGAAGCCATAACCAAAATCAGGTTGAAGCAAACCATGGCTGCATGCTTTGACCCTCCCAATTTCAAGATCTGCAACTCCCTTTTAAAAGCCCCAGCCCTTATCGGAGCAAACCACACCTCAGCCCGCTTCTGCTGTCGCTAAACACCATTTCCTCTTCCAATCCCTAATTTATTCTTCAACTTTTTACAAATTCAATTCATTTTTTGATTTATTCTGTAAACAAAGGGAAAGTTAGTTTTTTTTTTTGTTTGGATAAGCTGTAAGTTTGACAGATATGGAGCCCACCGTGGGCAAGGCTGGATTCCTTAGGAATATTTTGGTACGCTGTTTCTTGTTCGGCGTTTTGATCGTACTCTGCCGCTTCGCCTACGTCGTCACCGTCACAGGCGAGTCCTGCAAGGTCGGAAACTTCTGCTTCTTTTCTCTCCCGGAAAATCTCAACTTCGTTGTAGCGAAGACGGGTGGTTCGGCCATATCCGCCAAAGTCGGCGCCATACCGACCACGACGGCGGGGTCTAAACGGCCCGATCTCTACACTAGCAAGGACTGGATCAAGGCCGTCCATTTCTACTCCTCCGTCTTCCAAGATCTCATGTTCCATGGCTTCCTCTCACGAAAATCAAAGTCTCTTTGCGTGGAGACCCCCGCTGGGCAAGACGTGTACGCTCTGAGAGAATCGGGGGTGAAGGGCGCGGTCGGTGTTTTCAAGAAAGCCTCGAGGCCTTTGGTGATTCCAGGCGAGGCGCACCGCCTACCGTTTAGTGACAATAGCTTTGACTTTATTTTCAGCGGCGGCGGACGACTCGACAAGTCTCCCAAACCGTCGAAATTCGCCGCCGAGATCATACGGGCGCTGAAGCCCGAAGGGTTTGCGGTGGTCCACATCGGTGCCAAAGACACCTACAGCTTCCATTCTTTTATTGATTTGTTCAATTGCTGCAAGCTAGTGACTTCTCGCGATATAGATGGGTTCGAACCGTCGATGCCGAAAATCCGCGAGATGGTGTTAAAGAAGGAGTGTAGCGATGGCGAGATTGAGCTTTTCACAGATAAAGTTGAGAACTCTCCGGGCCGTTTTGGTAATGAGTGTTCTGTTCCTGGGCATAAGCTAGACTTGGTGAGGAAGGCCGAGCCTCTGATTAAAACAGAGCCGTTGAAGCCATGGATTGCTTTGAAGAAGAACATACAGAATGTGAAGTACCTTCCATCAATGGCGGATATAAGCTTTAAGAAGCGGTATGCTTATGTGGATGTTGGAGCTAGGAGCTATGGCTCCAGCATCGGCAGCTGGTTCAAGAAGCAGTACCCAAAGCAGAACAAGACCTTTGAAGTTTTTGCCATTGAGGCTGATAAGACATTTCATGAGCAGTACAAATTGAAAAAGGGGGTCACTTTGCTACCTTATGCAGCTTGGGTGAAGAACGAAACGCTGTCGTTTGAAATCAACAGTAACCCCCGCGAGGAAGTGAAAGAGAAAGGCAGAGGAATGGGGAGAATACAGCCGGCGAAGTCGGTGAATGATGGAGCTAATAGAGAGGTGGATCGAATTCAGGGGTTTGACTTCGCGAATTGGTTGAAGAATACCTTTTCGGAGAAGGATTTCGTGGTGATGAAAATGGATGTGGAAGGGACCGAATTCGATTTGATTCCAAGGCTGTTTGAGACTGGAGCAATTTGTTTGATTGATGAGATTTTTCTCGAGTGTCATTACAATAGATGGCAGAGGACACGCCCTGGTGAGAGGAGTACAAAGTATGAGAAGACTTATGATCAATGCCTGGACTTGTTCACTTCACTGAGGCAAAGTGGAGTTCTTGTTCATCAATGGTGGTAACATCTACAGATTTATCTGATTCTAGTCAGTCAGACATTTTCTTTTTCCTCTTTATAATTTTCTTTTACAGATGAAAAACGGAAAGGAATGTTTTCTTGTAAGGACTTGAGCTCAAAAATGAAAAAATCATTACTTCGAATATAAATACGATTATAAATTAGAGCCGTTTACATCATCGAGGGCTTCAAATACACGGTGACCCAAAAATGGTAAGACAGAAGTGATCATGTCTTAGATGTAATTGATAGCAAATTGTACCAAAGTTTCTAAATTGGTTATAGATTTTTCCAAGTGTTTGTGTGGAGCATATTAAGTGAAATAGTTAATTAATATAATTTGTTAAGTAAAGCTTCAAAGTACATGGGAAACACAATCATTAGTAGAAATTTAAAAGGAACGGTATGGATTTGCTAGGTGTTTGCCCTTTGTATATAGATATAATATGAATATACTGTATTTGTGTGGCTTAAAATGGTAAAGCTTCAATTGATGAACCCTATTTGACTGATTTGATTTACTCAATCATTATGTTAATGCCACTGCCTGGCAAATATTTTGTTGAAATGAAACGGTGGGTCGTGTGCTGCTGCACAAGGCATTAGCAATTTGGTACATGTTTTGTTCAATTATGAGCCTGTGGCCCTATGCTGCAATTGTCTCTTCCATTTTGCATCTTCTCATTCCGACCTCAAGTTTTCATCCCCAACTTATCAAAGTGAAGAGTGAAGAGTTATTTTAGACTAATGGTTTGTAAAGATGAATGACTCCTTACGAAGAAGTTATTAAGTCATTTTTTAATGTTCTCGTCGTCAGTATCAATTTCTTGCCAACTTGCTTACAAAAGGTCGATAGAGATGCCTATGCTTCCGTCTTTTGACTCCATTAATTCGTGCCTATATGAATGTTCTTAAACTTGTACATCTCTTGCATTCTTACTGAGACTAGAACGGAAGGAAAAAAATTTATGGCTTGAAATCAAATATGCCAGTATTTTATAGACAAAAATAATTGGTAAATTGGGGAAAATCAATATAATTCTAATATCAAATTGGAACCAACTAAGTCAAGTAAAGCATTAAGTAGAACTCTTCTTTAGTGTTAATGTAATAGCTATGAATAGTCATTGACTCGAGAAAAAAATGTAGCAAAATGAAACTTAATATAAGACATACAATGCATTGCATACGCTTTTGATTTGGAGAAAGGATGGCTTGAATAATTAGAATTTGGGTTAGACTATAGGCTAAAACTATATGACAACTATAAAAGTTAAAAATGTACCCCTCTTAAGTTCGTATCGGGTTCATGTCGTATCGTGAACTCTGATTTACCAAAATATACCCAAATCCGAATTAGATATATTTAATAATCGTGTAAAAGATGTTTAATCTGAATCCAACCTATTAATGAACGAGGTAACCCATATAACACATTTAATAAATAAGTTGTATTCGAAACTCAATTAACATATGACTTGTTTAACTTGTTTAAACTATAAGATTTAATAAGTATATATATATATATATATATGTAAATATGTAGATATATGAGTTAGTGATTGACACGTTGATTAAACTGATTAATATATAGGTAAATATGCAGGTTAACAGGTTGATATGAAATTTACATGTTTATTAAACGGGTTAATATGTTATTATACGTGTTAACAGGTTAATCTAAAATCTACTCGCTTATTAAACGTGTTATAACGGGCTAACCTAAAACTACTTAAAAAATTTAATCGTGCAAATTGGTCAGGATAAATTTTGTACGGATTTTGAGTCGTATCAAAAATTGCCCATCCTTACCTAATAAGCTAATAACGATGGAAAATTATGCGGGGTGTCACCCAAATTCACCCTCCAAGCAAAGTCAATATGCATTTTATAAGAGTAATCCTTACATATCTCACCCTTGGTGATATCTCTTCATACTAGTTTTCAAATTTATCAAATAATTTATACACATATATTATAATGAAACTCGTTCAACTCTTAAATCATTATTTCAATATCGTTTATAATTTTTTTTTGGTCAAATTGGAGATTATTTAGTCACTCACATGTGTAAACTAAATGAGTAATTTATCATGCGGATCATAGTTATTACTACGGTTGATTATTTAAAAAATTATTTAAAAATTAAATAATTCCAATTATTATATACTTAAGAAGATTATTCTATATATGAAAAAAAATGTTTCTGTTTTTTTTTTTTTGACGGTGTGATTCAATTAGGCTCATAACTTACGTTTTTGATTGGTCAGCTCTGTACCATTGCGATCTAGGCGCTAATCTTCATGCAATACCCTACCATTGTGGCCTGATGCCATTACATAATAATCGAGGGTTGGGCTTCTAAGACATTGGTGACTGCGAGTTTTTTTTCTTAACAAAAAACAAGATTCGTGAAAATAATCCCAGATTTGCTTTTAAGTATGTGTTTATGACAATTAGTTTTTTTTTTTTTTTTTCGTTTTGGTCAAATTATAACCATACCAACAAATAATAACAAAAGATGGTCTTTTTTAACGATGAAGTCAAACTATTGTTTATTTGGTTGTTACCATCTAATTGACTAAATCAGATAATTAACCATCTAATATACCTACCAATTATTAAAAAGAACCAAAAAAAAAAAAAAAAAACTTAAACTTTCGAGTTTTGATACCATCAATTAATAACATTGAATTTCCATATAATTTATGGCTTAACAAATGCTAATCGGATCTCATTCAAATAACCAATCAGTACCACTCATTCAGATATTCTTCCACAAAATCAGCAATCATAATATAACTTACATGAAAGATGAGGTTAGTATCGTCTTTATCATCAGTTAACCAACTGCGATTTAGGGGAAGATTTTTGTTGCTAATTATAATTACTGTGTTTGGATTAGTTTAGGGAGATGTAAATTTAGGATTTATCATCCTCCTCCTCAGCAAACACCGAGGTTAATTAATAACAATTTTTGTCACCCAAAAATGAGTTAGTTGACTCTAGCATGCATGGATTATTAAGATTTAGACATGAAAGCATGATCAACTCATTGTTTGCATGTTCTTGCATGTCTTTCTCCACAATTGCATGCTTTTAAAACCAATACGATATTAATTCCTGGTATATAAATCGCCATTTATATCTTACAATTTTCATTGTACATAAAATTACCAATAGGGTCACCACTCACCAGCATATCACCTTCAAATCCTTGTTCTCGTTTGGGCATTGCTTGAATTTGGGGAGTGAGAAATGGGAGTTTGTTGTTCCAAGGAGGTGTATGGAGGGTACGTAGATGATGATAATTATTATCATAGCCCAAACGATTATGATCCGAGCGAGGATGGTGAGGAGAATGTTCGGCACGGCGACGGTGGGGCCCAAATTCGATTGCAAGGGCCTTCTAGAAGGACAGCAATGTACACCCAGCAAGGAGGGAAAGGGATCAATCAAGATGCTATGACAGTTTGGGAGGTATGTATCTTAATTGGCTCCTATTTGCCTCTATTTAATTTCTTCTGATTTTCTGTTTTCTTCATTTCTGGTGATTCATTTATCTCTCACATGTTAGGGGAACTTCCAACGTCAGAATTTTGATTTTAAGTATCAAAATCAATCTTTGAAAAGTTTGGTGCATTGCAAAATTTCAGTGTTTTTTCTGTTCTCGTAATGAGTTTGTAATCCTCTTCGCCTTTTACGTTGCCTTGTTACTTCTTGATCATCATGTCGCTTAAATTTCTTCATGTAATCTCAATCATGATGAACTTGATGTGCACTTGAACCAATAAAACATCCATTTGGAAGAGATTTTTTATGAATTCTGATGGAGTTTTGTGCGATTCATTTTTTGACAGGACTTTACAGAGAAAGACGTGTACTTCTGCGGTGTGTTTGATGGCCATGGCCCAGAAGGTCACAAAGTTGCAAGATGTGTACGTGACAATTTACCTTCAAAGCTCTCCCAGATGATCAAAATCTACCAATTGAACACCGGCATTTTCAGCGACATTGATGGCCCTGGGAGTGACCTCGATTATGAACATTACAGTAACAACAACCGAAGGAAATCGAGTCAGGATCTATCCCTTGCTTCATGGGAAGCCAGTTTTGCTAAATCTTTCAAGGACATGGACGAAGAACTTAGCCTTGATAGCTCCATTGATAGCTTCTGCAGCGGTTCAACCGCTGTAACTGTCGTTAAACAGGTATTGCATTCATATATTTATATTTGCGTCCTTCAAGAATACAATTAACAGTTCTCACATCAGAGAAGTATATAATTATTTGTGTTTCATTTTCAGGGTGATCACTTGTTAATTGCAAACTTAGGCGATTCTCGAGCAGTTCTGGGTACCAGATCAGGAGAAAGAAACCAGATTTTCTCTGTTCAACTCACTGTGGATTTGAAACCGGACACTCCAAGTCGGTTTCCTTCTTGTGTTCTGAAAATAACTTTCTTGTTCATCAAGTTATTGAGTGTACGTAACTGATATTTTTGCTATATACACGTGTGTAATTCAGGCGAAGCTGAGAGAATCACCAAGTGCAAAGGCAGAATTTTATCAGTGGATGCAGAACCGCAAGTGTATAGATTATGGATGCCTGATGAAGATTGCCCTGGTCTGGCAATGTCACGGGCTTTCGGCGATTTCTGTGTCAAAGATTGTGGCCTAATCTCAATTCCAGAAGTTTTCTACAGAAAAATCTCAGTCGAGGATGAATTCGTCATCCTGGCAACTGATGGGGTACGAAGAACAGTAGCATCTTTTAACCAACTTGAAATTGAATGCAGCAAAATTAAAATGGTTAACAATATTTGACACCAATTTTGCAGGTGTGGGATGCATTAACAAACTCTGACGCAGTAAAGATTGTGGCTTCAGCGAAGCGGCAATCCACAGCAGCTGAGTTGTTAGTAAAGCGCGCGGTTAGGGCATGGAAAAGAAAGTACCCTGAATCGAAAATCGATGATTGTGCAGCCATAGTTTTGTACCTGAAAGCGCAACCTTCGTTTTCTCAATCTTCCTCGCGCGCCAGCCGAATAGGCAAGGCAACAGACACAGAACTTTCGCTTTCTTATTACACGACAAAGTCGAATGTTCCAAGTGACTTGGGGGGCAGGGTATCTGAAATCAGCAGCAAAATGACAGAGGACTTGAAGGACTCTTCTTCTGCGTTGAGTAGCAAGTTGACAGCAGATTCATCAAAGGATGAGTGGGATTCTCTTGGTGGGGTTGGAAGAGTAGATACCATGTTCAAGCTTCCGCGATACGGTCTGATTCAGAAGAAAGCACTCAAGGATGTTTAGTATGAAGAGATTGGAGCTCAATGATGACCAACTCAATTCAGCACGACACAGGAAACATGTCTCAGTAGGTGCAGTTGAGGCACTTGAAAAATGTAAAGTTTCGGGTGCTGCCAAAGAATTGCTGCATTTCAAGGAGAGATGCTCAGAGGAAAAGGCATGTAAATATTTGTTTTACTGAGAAGTTATTTGTCTAAATCCAATGGAGGACACTGAAGTAATTACTAATATAGATATGTTACAAAGAAACTGAAGTTGGGGGGTCTGTATCTGTATATAGTTATATACCCATATATAATCTGAGGCTCGGCTCATTGTTCGAAGCCAAGTGTCTGAAATTGCAGAAACTTAATGGATCTTTCATTATCTTGCTTCAATTTAATTTGATATGTTAAAGATTTGAATGTACTACTTTCAAAAGATACATTTGTTCTAATCAACATAATTATCTTATGCAAAAACTCAATCAATATTAACCATTTATAGTTCAGCACTCAGCAGCATACAATTTCAATCAAGTATGGATCCAACCAAATCAAAATTTTCTTGTGTTGCGAAATCAAATAGGAAGTAAACGAGATAGAGGCCAAAAAAGGTAGTTCTTTCATTCAGCCTAGCCCCCTTATATAGAGTTAGAATTGGCGTTATACGTATGGACGTAAATGCCCTTACATGGAAATAACCACATAATTATACATATTTACAACTCTTCCTTTGATATTTCATATAAAAGTGTTATTTGGCTGCATGCCTATATGCTGACTCGTTAAAATTTTGTCAGTTAACAAAAAACTTGTGGGATAAAAATAACCATGGTTAAAAGAAAAAGAGTGCAGTGCGCGTAGATATGTAGTAGTTGCATCAGAAACTCCGGAGGTAGTTGAAATCATCTCTTTTGGATGCGTCTTTGAGAAAAGATATATTAGAGTTGTTGCACCAAAGCCTTGCCTGGTAAACTCATTGAGAAAAAGTCATGGTCAAAGGGAAAAATGAGCAAATGCAAATGAGTCGAGTCATGTCATTTTAAAGATGCATCATTAATGGGGTGACCATACCAGAGTTGTGCCTCATTATAACCTAACTAGGTAACAAAACCCAATAGGAAAAAATAACCATGGTCGTAGAACAAAAGAGTTCATGATGGTCTTGTGAGTATGCTTCGAGATACTTAGTATACTTCAAAATACTCAGTATGCTTCGGGACACTCAATATGCTTCATGATACTTAATATGTTTCGGGATACTCCCCATAATATTGACTCCCCATGAAAATTAAGAACTAGGTATGTCAGCTAATCTACGGAAGCCAATACCATGAACATGCTGCTAAAATGTTGCTTTGAGTAACGACTTGTTATTGTCTCCTATAATGAAACTGGTTCTCATCTGCTTGAAGTAAGAGAATTATCTGCGTAGATAATCGTTGGTTCATTATTGGTAGAATGCAATCCACAAGTACTTCAAATAAGCCTCGTAATGGCTCTCACCATATACATTCACGAACTGCTTCATGAAGGGTCAGAATCTCTGAATGATTCAAAGGCGTAGCAATAAGGGTCTGTTTCGTAGGCGTCCAAGATATTTTTGTGGTCCCAATGATAAAGACATAACCAGTTTGAGAACGTTTTTTTTATATGGGTCTGATAGGTAACCTGCATCAGCATACCCAACAAAGTGTGCATCATTCCGAGGACTAAAGGGGTTTGATTCATTCCTCGATGTATAGAGATAGAATAAATTCGTATCCGTTGTACCTCTGAGGTATCCGAATATTTCTTTCATGCCATTTTAGTAACAGTGTGTTGGCACAGATCTAAATATAGCTAGCAGGTTCACAGCGAATAAAATGCCCCATCTAGTGCATAGAGTCAAGTACAATAATGCGCTTATTGCACTAATATATGGAACTTCTGGTCTCAATATCTCTTTTTAATCATCTGCAAGATGAAACATGCCCTTATTAGAATATAAACTATGGATGATCATGGGTGTGCCAGAGCATTTTGCTTTATCCTTATTAAAGCGTCTCAACATTTTCTGGATGTAATTTGATTGATAGACTAAAATCTCATGTGCACGGCGCTCGATCTCCAGGCTGAGATAGAGTTTCGTTCTCCTAAGATCCTTCATTTCAAATTCCAACTTCATATACTTAACAGTTTCTCTAGTCTCTTCTGGAGTACCAGTCAATAGCGAACCTGGAACTTACTTTCTTAATAAACAAATATAGGCATACTTCATTATTCACATATCCCACTTTGATCAAATACTTACTTAGACAGTTATACTGCATTCGTAGAGGTTGTTTTAATCCATAAAGTGAACACCTCAAATGAGTAGAGAGCGTGTTCTCTGGTTTGGAACTATTGCATCAGATATCTTAAGTTCCTAAATGATTTAAGATATCTGATGCAAATAGTTCGGACTAGGGAACACACTCTACTCATTTGAGGCATTCACTTTATGGATTAAAACAATCCTGAGTGATGTGGTATAATCTTCTAAGTGAGTATTTTGGAAACTAACCGTCTAAGTGAGTATTATGGATTAAAACAATCCCGACCGATGTGGTATAACATGTTCCCCATAGAGATAAGAAGTAACCACATCCATAAGTTGTATACTCAGTTTTTTGGAAACTATCAAACTGATAAGATAGCAAAACGTTATGACCTCCATTACGGGAGAATACGTCTCCTCTAATCAATCTTAGGGCAATGAAAAAATCTGTACGCCATTAAATGAGTTGTGTAGCTCACAATCTCATCTTTCTCATTAAGCTTTCTTACGACTACCCATTTAAATCCTATAGGTTTAACATGGAGAGGTGTAGGAACTATATGTCCAAACACCTTTTCTTTTCTTTTTTTGTCAAAAAATCTAATTCAACTTGGATGGTTTCTTTACATTTTGGTCAATATTCTCTATGCTGGCAATCATTCATTAACGAATTGAGGTTCCATTTCATCATCCGTTATTATTTTGGTAGATACCGTGAAAACATATACATCATCGATGATAATATCATTCTGATTTCATATCTTATATAAGCATGCATAATTTATCGAAATCTAAAGGGAAATTTTGGGATCGTCAAAGGAGAGCTGTTCATGCGTGGATCAGTGAAGAATATGATTATTATCCATACAGAACACTGAATTTTTTGTATCTTCAAGCTAAATTTTGCTTTTGAAAAGTGGGAGAGTGGAATGTTTGGCTCATCGAGCTTTGTTTGTGGGTGGAAATCCATCTGTATCACTGTCGACACAAGATTTTTCAGAATGTGGAGGTATCTCAATTTACTTCATGGATGATGAGGGGGAAAAATAGGTCATGAAGATCATGGCTGCGTTGATGGTGGTCATAAAAATGGAGTACAAAAACATAGAAGACAAAGGTTGTGAAGCCATTGCATCATCTGGCAAGTGGAGAGCTGATCCACCGCCTTTTGGATTGTTACTAGTCTACGGTGAGTATTTTTCGATACAAGTATCGAATCATTATCGCATGCTTGTTGTACGGCTTTGTAAGGACACTTCGTAACTGGATTTGTAACAAAAATTAAGACAATAGATAAGCTTTTCCTATATTAATTAAGCAATATATATATATATATCATTATCATGATCATAACCATCCCACCATTTTTTTACATCACAGTACTAAGTTGTCTCTCTTAGGCAGACAAAAAGCAAGTTTCACAACCATTGATTAAACTAAACCCTATTTCATTAGACCCCTCCAAAAGACTCCAAAAGGAAAATGCAAAACAAAAAAGCTTGCGAGTTTGAACTAATTAAAAACCTCATGGGTGAAAATGTCGTTAGCTTAGGCAGAGGCGGATTTGCGGACAATGTAGCGGTAGGCAGCGACTTTCTTCCTGCGGGAGGCAGTGTTGTCGACGGAAAAAACCATCTTTCCGGCTTCACGGGGAGTGAATGAGCTGCCGATTGCTTCCTCGGATGGCATCACCTTTCTTGGCTTCTCCACTTGGATAATGTAACTGCCTTCAGCACTAGGCACAAACTCTGCACTATACTCCAAGTCCCATCCTCCAACCACGATGTCCCATGAGATTGTTGTATCAGCCTAATCAATTTCACCAAAAATATAAACACTACTTAATTAACCAACATTAATCTCATTTGAATCACAATTTGAAAAGATTGAAATTAAGGCCCAATGATAAAATGTAGAGGATGGATCAATGCACCTCAATGCCCTCGATTTGTATGTTCACTTTCTCTCCTCCTTTGACAGCGAACTCGGAAGCCGGCTTTGGGGGACCATTTTGCAAATCGCTCAGCCGGCTCAGCCCGCCATACTGGACAGGAACGTCCTCAGGCCTTATAAATCTGTTTCAGAGGAACAGATCATTTTTGTAAGTGGCGGTTACCAATCAACTCGAAATAGCAATGTTACAGGGCAGCAGAGGGAACTGGTTGAGAATTTGAATTTAGAAATGAACAAAACACCCAAACCAGAAGTAGAAAAGGGTGGGGACCAAAACCCTAATTTAGAATTTGAAATGGAAAAGAGAGAAAAAAATCGATGGCAAAGCGACTCACTTGAAGAGTGTTTCTGCAACATTTCCTTCTTTGGATATCACAAACTTGCTCTTAGTTCTTTGAGTCAGAAATGGACTGAACATAGAATATAAAACACTGAAGTACCAGGGCACATTGATGAAGATCTGGACACAAAATAAAAAATCCACATCAGAATTGCCTCAGAAATTTTTACTCCATACAAAGCATATTAAAATCCCACAGAGAATGAGTAACGAAATTTAACAATAATGAGCAAGCAAGTAAAAACCCCTCAAATTTAAATCTTAAAATCTTACTGAAATTAATCAAAAGGTTTTAGAATTTAATATGCAGGACAGTAAACCCAGATAAGAATTACCTCACAAAATTTAAGTTGACAAACGCAAACTGAAAAAAAAAAACCCACATGAAACTAACAAAAAAAATTTAACAAGTGAGCAAGCAAATTAACCCAGATGATAATTGCCCCTAATCTTTTAAATTAAACCATTCAAGCAAGTAAACCCACATCCAGAAAGCGTCAGAAAATAGTCTACTAATTCAAATTAAAAACCCAGAAGAACAAATTTTACAATTTAAATTGGTACCTTGCGAGCGACCATTTCAGGGTAGTTGTCTTGAAAGAGAGAGAGGATCTGATTAGAGGCAACCCTGAGCTCTCTTTTGGGCATGTCTTTGAGATCAGTGACTTGAATGATGGAATTAATCCCACCGGGTTTAAAATGCAACGCATTGATGCCTCTCTCAAGTACCTGAACTCTCCATCTCAGAAACTTCTTCAGCTTCTCTTCGTCCCCAAAAATCCTGTCGTACATGTCTCTGTCTTTGAACACTCCATAGGCGTTGTAGCAAACAGGGTGCCCCTGTTTGTCAAATCCGTGCATATAGGCCACCACGCTTTCAAGCTCCTTGAACCCTAATTCCTCCTCAATGACGCCGTCTGCTCCGAACTCTTTTCTCCACGCTAGGCATTTCTGCAGCATCGTGAAGGCGTCGGCAACGCGGAAGTCTCTGGCTCTGAGGAACTTCAAGAGGACGACATCGGACTTCTCATCATTTCCGAGCAAGGGAATGCCCCACATGGAGGCGTCGGAGGACTCGGAGGCGGTGAACTTGTCTTTGAGCTCTTGGAGGGCCTTTTTTTCGGAAGATTTTAGCTGCGAGACGTAGTACGTGTCTTCTTTGAAGGATTGGGAGCGGAGGGTAGTGGCCTCCATTAGAGTTGTGACGAAGCTTTTCTTGCCGGGTTTTGGGGAGGATTCAGGGTGGGTTTGAAGAGGGGTTTTCTGGTCCATTTTTTGGGGTTTTGGGAGAGACCCAGATGGATTTTGAGGAAATGCAGGTGGGTTTGGTTGATTTTGAGCTTCCGGGTTTAGGGTTTCAGGGTGGGGACTTGGGGGAGATAGGGAAGCTCTGTTTTTAATTCTCTGAGAGCTCAGATACTTCTTCTCCGAGTATGATTGCAGTGAACGAGAGAGACAAAGAAATAAAATAAGGAGAGGTCGAAAAACGACAGGGATTGAGAGGAAGAGGAGAGAGAGAAACGGGAGCCTCGGTTTTGATTTTGAACTTTGAAAAGCGGCTTCGGAAACAGAGGTGTACTTCAGAAGTGGCAAAATTCGAATGGAGAGAATGAGGGACACACGCCGTTTATAAGCGGCTGGATTAAGTTTTCGAGAGAAGACAGCCGAGCCGAGCTGAGTGATTAGCAAAGAGGTGGAGTGCAGAGACGGTCATAATAATTGAAGGATTTCAGGGGGTGGGATGAACAGAGGGCACGGGATTGTTGCGTATAGAGGTGGGACCCTGTGGGAACAGTGGGCCTATCGTTTAAGCTCTACTTTTTCTTTTCCTTTTCTTTTATTCCCCAGACTTTGTGGGCCCAAGTACATCCGGACCATTTTTCTTCTTTTATCATCTTGCTTATCAACTTAATCATTCTTCATCTCTCAAACGACAGTTTCACATTAGGTTTTCAATCTTTCTCATAAAATTATTTATAATGGAATGTTTATATTATTAAGTATTATAACATGACGGGATATATAAAATAAATAATATATATTCCTTTATAATTATAGTGTTTATAAGAGAAGCCAAAATTACTTACGCGCACCCGTAATTATCTTTTGCACTGGCGTACGTGTTCCCTTTCCCGTGCCATTTGAATTATGCATAATTATTTATCTGAAAGGGACTTATGCATTATTTATTTGACATGCTAATTTGGTAGCCTTCTACTGCATGATAAAGACTTGTTAAAGAGTTTTTTTTTTTTTTTTTTTTTTAAACGACTTGTTTGGGTTGTTCAAGTTTGAATCAAAAGAAAAGGAAAATAAGAGGCTTGAAAGACTCGGGCAAAGACCCTTTCGGCCCCACTTTTAAAGAGCCCCGGAATATTTGCATTGGATACTGAGACAAATACTAGAAAATTGACACAAAATTTGATTATGTTGGGAAAGGATAGGTTAATAAGAGTTTTTTTTGGGGATCCGATTAAACAAAGCAAGCTTAATGAATTAGGGTTTAGGATATTTTGACAAAAACAAATTTAGGGATTAGGAGTCGGTGTAGGGGGTAGGGGTAAGGGCGGGGTTTGATAATTCTAGGCTATCCCCCAAATTCAATTGTGGCTCTATTTTGTTATAAGGACTAAAGTTATAACTGATCCAAAAAAAAAAAAAGAGACTAAAGACATAAGAGGTATTAAGTGTTCAAATTTAAAGTTTAAATTTGATATTTTTTGAATTATTTTGTGTGCTCGGATTCTATAATGCATAGAGAAGTTGGTAGTGAGAAAGGACGGAGACCTATAATTGTAAATATAGACATAATTAATTACTACTTCGAGAGTTTTTAATTAACTTTCTATCTTCATTAGAGCATAACATGAATTTTGATGCTTGAGTTGCATCCAATATATGAATAATAATTAGCCCCCTTGTACTCCATATGCTACTCTTGTTGCATTTCGATTTCTAAATCTTTTCCAATAATTTAACTTGTATAACACTATTTTAGAAACAAAAATTTAGGAATGATGATTATAATATTTGAAATGTGCTTATGTATCCGTAAAATAATATGCATTGTAATACGCTATGTAATTTTCAAACTTCAAGTACATGGTTAAGATTCACACTAGGAAAAGGAAGTACAAAATTGTGGGATGAACCAAAGTCAGTACGCAACTTCACACTGCATTGGTGTCAAAATTCGTGCAAGTGAAATGCTTAATTCATAAATTGATCAAAGTAATTATTTATTTTTTACTTTTTTGGGGCTGAACCAAATTACTTTTTACTTTTCACCTGTGCACCATCCCACTAGATTAATCAAACCCTTTAATTATCACCAACAAAAAGGCATGAACTGTCCTAATTATACTTGCCCATCTAAATTTTTATTTTCTATTAAAAAAAAAGAAAACTATCTTAAACATCATAATTAAGAAAAAATAAAATAAAATACAGAAATAGCCTCATAATATAGATTTTGATGCTGGGTATCTGATAATTGAATGAACAACACATAAATTTTGAAGATTAATTTGAGTATGTACATATATAAGTTTGCTGTGAAAGAATGTAAAAAAAATATCATTAAATAATGTATAATTAATCTTAATTTATATACGCACGCTGGACTAAGTATCTTGCAAACAAGTTTTATTTTTTTATTAAAAATTGATAATCTTTGTATTTTATTTGTTCCTATGAAATAAGAAAAAGGGCAGTGGAAGTTGAAGTATGCTTTCAAAGTTGAAACCAAAAGAAAAAACAAGGGCATACTCTCTCCCCTCCTCTGTCACACCTGGAAAGAAGATGACCATAATCAGAGGAAATTAAGCCACATCTCAATCCAACTAAGATTCTTCCAAAAGATTTGACGATTTTTGCTCCCAAGTGACCAGGAGTAAATATTTTATAATGCTTACAGCTCATATATGAATCACAGAGGCTGAGAAAATACAGCAGACGCATTCGCCATTCGCCATTCGCCATTCGCCATTCGCCATGGTCCATCGACAAGAAAAAGCAGAAACAAAGCAAATAAAGTAGAAGTTTGAATATGTGGACACATTTTTTACCATTTTCTTCAATGTGTCAGTTCCTCATGTTTTTATAGTAGGAAAAAGCATATTATCATCCAACCAATCAGATTTCACATTATGCAGATTTCGGTCTCGGGTTCAATACTTCAAAGCATCCTCCAAATTTGGCTTTACTTGATTGAAGCAAAATAAAAAGGATTGCATCGCATTCTGCATGGAAAGTGAGAACCCCAACCGAAATTTCATGGATGATTCTATGCGTAACAGGTGTATAAACATTATATTTTGTGTAGTGTTCAATGGTATAAATAACGGCAAACTAATGAGTAATGCACCCGAATGCACCGATGTACTAAACAAATCCTAATATTTTGTGGGCAAGCAATAGTTCTGGTCTTTGTGGTGACCCATGGATCTCAAAGTTTGATTTGAAAATGGTAGGGTTTGAGAGCTGCAGGACAGCAAAGCCAAGGAGAGATGCCATTTGTGTGAAAATATTGGAACCGTGTGTGCTACACCAATTGGATGAACACATAAAATTATTATATTTAACCAAATATTGATTATACTTTCGTACACCCGTATTTTTACCTTCTTTTTTTTCTCTGACTCGGTCTCATGTAAAAAGTACTTGATTACAAGTTATGACTATTCATTTTTTGTTTTTGGTTATGAACTTAGTAGTTGTGGGAGGTTTTAATTTTCTTTTGGGTATAATGGTACATAGTACAAATGATAAAGCTGATATTAAATGAGAGGATGGTTATAGTCAAGGCTGAGGGGACAAATTTTAAACGCTTTTCGTACAAGTTCTTGGCCGTGTGAAAAGCTTGTGGAAACTGTAGCCAGTATTTAGTTGATTCAGTTAATAATGCATAAAAAGACAAATTAAAGTTCATATGCAAATTAAGCCTTATTATTATCGTCAGTGTAAGAAAAAAAGAAAAGTGATCGGGAACTTTGGTAGGCTAGATCTTGGAACTCTGGAAGAGAGAGTGGCAAAGTAGATGGTAGATTACTGTGTTTGGTAAATTAAAATGTAAAATTTTGTGAGTGATTGAATGATTTGATAGACAAGGAGGTGACCCTGCCACTCTGATTCTGTTTCTGACATCAACTTCCTAGAGATCTAGACTCACTCACCCTCAGTCCCTCAGTCCCTCAGTCGCATGCCCATTGCCCGTTGGATATTCAATATTGGATTGACCAACCTCCTCAACCAAATTTGTAATTCACAAAACTAATGATTGGTTTTTGGCTTCTTGTTTTTTCTCCTTGTTGACAAGTAAGTTGCAAAATGAGATATGGGTCTAACTAACAAGACTAGACTTAACAGGGCCCACAAACATGTGGAAATCCATGAAAACGGCATTTCTGACCCATGTTGCAGAATGTGGGCTGGCGTAAGAGTTGTAACCCATTTGTGGCCCATGAAATTTAACCCAAGCTAAGAAGCATGCGAACATAATTTTCGATTAGATGGAAATTTAGAGGAAAGTATATTAGTAAACCACATTATAAATCATGTTTTTAATATAGAGGGTTTCTATTTATATTGGTAGACTCTATATGTATCCGAACCACGGTCTACGATGCAAAATACATGATATCGTCTTCCTTACTTTACCGAAATTTCAAACTCCAATTTTTTGTTGATTAGCCGGAATGATGAATTTATTTCTTCGCCTCTCAATGAAATATTAGGAAAGCTTCTCCTACAAACCCATTCAACATTCTCAATTATAAGAATTCAATGCGATAGCCGTGGCGCTTCCAACAAGGAGTTGGATTCTTCCTCTCTATTCTACTTAAGGCAAAGTTATAGCATGTTTGCCCTCTGAATTTTTTTAATTCACAATGAATCAAATATCCACAGGACTCAGTTGATACTCTTTGATTATGGAAAGGATAATTCATTCGGATCGACATGAGAGTCCAACTACATTGCATTCTTGAATGCAACAACTCCAGAAGTTCATCTTTCAAAAAACGAGTAAGGGGCGGGGAAGGCATTAAAGCGAGAGATTCGAGATTCGCATTACCAAGTTGAAGGGCAATGAAAGCCGCCTTATTGTCGTGAATGTTTAGGGGGTTTTCATCCCTTGTATGTATATTATTTACACTCAAAAAAAATCTCACTTGGGCTAAATGGGAAAGACCAAAGAAATAAAGGTCCAATTCACGAAAGTCCAATCCAAACGCTACTTAAAAACGTGGAAAGATGGAAAGCACGATTCTGAAGGTGTAGAATGTGTCAGAAGGCAAAGGGAATGTTCAAGGCATGCAATTCAATATGGGTTCTGGAGAAGTCTACATGACAAGCCAAATCAGCTCTCCAAATCACCTATAAAAGGAGAAGAAGCCCTCTTTTAAAAGAGAACGAATCAATCAATCAAACAAATAATTTATCAAACCAATCAATTTCAAAACAGAGTAAACCTTCAAAAGCTTGTTTGTTCAAATGCTCGCCTAAAGGCACAACCTATTTCTCTGAGTTAGGATCGAGATTCAGCTCTTTAATCAACCTCTTTCTCTCAATTCTCAACAAGGAATTCCAACTATATCTCATCCCAACTGTCTTTCCATTTAGTCTTGAGGAACCCCAAACACTTTCTTATCCTAACTACCACTCAATTCAATCTTTGAGGCATTCTTATACTTAACCCTTGATTTCTCGCCGTCTTTTGAATACTCTGCCAACATGTAGCATAATTCTGATTGATGTTCATTCCAATTGAAGATTTCTAGAAGATTTTTGCCCTCTATGAGGTTTGGTTTCGAGAGAAATATTTATTTTCAAGCACTTATATTTTTTACAACATTTATTACCTATGCATTTATCTTTCAGTATTTGTACTTCACATTTCAGCGGATTTTCTTAAGAATACTTTCGAGTATTTGAAATATACCAACCATTGCATTTTTGCTGCTCTTTCAGGTCATAAAATCATTAATATGTTTTGATCCAATACTATCCTCCCGAATTAAGGAAATCCATGTATCTAAAATGCCTCTAACAAATAACAAGTTACTAATATGAACAAATCAAAATTAACATAAACTAAACTTGGACGAAAGTGGAAAAAAAATTATTAAAATTCTTGGATACATTAAAAAAAAGGTAAAGAAAGAACAACGTTATCAATTTGTCCACTCGGCTTATAATCATTTTATTAAAATAAAAGTTTTTGGGCCGCAACCTAAATTATTTTATAAAATTTGTCTAGTAACAATCTTTACTAGTGACATGCCTACTTTAAAGGTAGCTAAGACCTACTTACTTCCTAATCAATCAATTTAGGAAACGACCATGGTATCAAGGTTACAAAGCCCATAGCCTTTAACCCAAACTCAACTTCCAATGAGCCATACATCACCTATTCATCATTAAAATCCAATTAGCCAACTCATTCGACGCCAATTTCTACCGAGATCCGTTGAAGACGACCTTGGGCTTGCTGTCGTATTTTTGGGGCCGATGATAAAGTTTGAATCAAATGAAATTTTATTATCGAATAATTTACGATTGTCTATATAATTTAAGAATAAATTTAGAATATATAACTCGCATGTTGATACCATAAAAGAGGAAGACTCGACCAAGGGCAGAGCTATAGTGGGGCCAGGGGGGTTCACGGGCTCCTACTGATTTTGACATATTTTATTGCAATATATGTATATATATATATTATAACATACTTTAGTTAATTAAAAAATTATTAAATAATGATGACAGTTATATAATATTTTGAAATTCTCAATCAATTTAAAATACAATTTCTGACTTTTCAACTGACATATATATATCAATATCATATATATATATGATTTATAAAAATTCTAAATATATTTTGATATAGAAATTACCAATCATATTATTATTTCTTAACTAATTTTTTTTTTCAATTCTTATAATTTTACACATATCTATTTTATTTTAACATTTTAATTATAATCTCTTTGAATATACAGTGGTTTCAAACTAAAAATCTGTCAATTACAACTATGATTATAATAAATCATTAGTATGATATATATGATTTTTTTATTATAATTTGACATATAAATATATAATAATAAATTGTATTACATAAAAAAATTTAAAGTATTCAAAAAGAGTCTACTCTTATAAATTTCTGATTACATCACTGAATCGGACCACTGGTGAAGGCCCATAAAGACAACTTGAATGATCAAACAAGATTTCTCTACTCATCGTTATTGACGACTGTGCTCATGCTCTTGCCTTTTATTTATAATTTTCTTTCTATCTTCCTCCACCACCATACACTTAACCATTCAGATTTGAATCAAACTTACCACTTAACCATTCAGATTTCAATCAAGCTTACAATAAAAAAGAAACCATACGTTGAGCAATTGGCAAGTGAAACAGAGTCGTTAGTTTCCGCGAATGTCTAGTGCTCCATGTTACATTCAATTTGATATATAGGTGCTTTAACAGCTGAAGACACAAATTTAGCAATTTTCACTTTTCACACCATATTTTATTATGCCATCTCATAAATTCCATATTTCCATTCCATCCCACCAACTTTCACAATTTTTTATGCGTATCATCATTATATTATTTTGATATACATGCATGGATTACATTTGAATTATTTAAACGAGTAATTTTGGTTGTTTATGACATTTTAATTCTTTAATTATTTGACTTGACAAATTAAAATTAAATGCAAAAACTTATGCACATACCAAATTTCTTGCAAAATTTATAGTAAACTATTATTCATGTCCAAAATATTTTTCACATTTTATAAGTTGAGTGGCCCTAAGGCAACTCTTACTGGAACTCCGCGCGGAACTGAGTCTGCAAAGTGAGGGAGGTGGATCACTCGTAGAGTTTCTTTTCATTGATGATGTGATGTGGATGATGTTGGATGAGCTAAGCATAATGGACCTTTAGCTAGTCGTTCCCTAAATAGGAAGACCTGAAAGTAAGTAAGCATTTACCTCGAGTGCAGGCTTGCCACTTGCAGATGTTCTACTAGACATTGTAGATGAATTCTGTTTTCGATCCAACAACATTTCTTCTGATCAATAATCATGAAGCAATCGGACAAGATTTATTTGCGCTATTCTTTTCTATGCCTTTTTGAAGGACTTTAATAAAAAAAATTCTCAGCGTAGTCCAAATTCAGTTACTCACCATGATATTTAGGTTGGCAATGTTGTTATTCCAATAGTCAAGTGGTCAGAGGTCCCAGGTTCCCTCAAGTCGGAATCAAGTATTCGAACCAATGCTCAAAGATGGTATCCCAACTTCGATAGTCGTGAACCATGTTTGGATGGTATATCCCGAGTACCAATTGCTACTCAAGAAAATCTTGTTTGTATTAAGATGGAAATGGAAGTACAAATATTGGAATGTAAAAGTACTGCAATTGAACTGAGCAAAAAGTGAAATTACAAGTGCGTAAAAGTATATTAATTCCTTCGCATGCAAGCCTATATCAAGTAGAAAATTCCAAAAATCATCAATTAAAATGAATATCAGTAAGAAATTATGCTTTAAGATGGTGGAGCACTTAAAGACGACGATGAAACGTCAAAAGGGAGGTTTGAACACCTCAGTGGCAAAATGGTAATTTGTGCAGCAAGGGGCATTTTGGTCATTTTGCTATCTTGAAATGTGTGCCCAGTGAGATCATGACACTTGGCTGTTTTTGAATGGGGTGACCACCAGGTTTTGGACACTTGGCTGGGTCTGGATGGTGGTAGAACGTTGCTCACCGTCTCAAATGTGTTTTTAAACATTTTGTGCACGATTTTGGATAACAGAGGAAAACAGAGAGGAATCCACCCTTTAATTTCCTTCGATCTTCATCAATTTTGCCTACCCTGTGAACGAAAAAGAGAGAATGGAAGGGGAGGAGTATGGTAGTGCTGCTACCAAGCACCGTTGTGCACGGTGGTGGTCGAACAGAGGTAAGAACCCGTGAGTCCCCTGTTGAGTTTGAAACATTGGAATCGAATTGAAGGGTTATTGAGCCAAATTGATTATTAGATGTTGTTTTTGAGGTGCCTAGGAGTCGAATAAGCCTGAACCGGTGGCTCGCCGTGGACGGTGGCTGCAGAATCGAAAACTGGTAAGCTTTCATTCGACAATGGTGTTTCGTGATTTCGTGAAAATTACTCGAGTTTGAAGGATGAGAACGTACTCTCAGACTACCAGGAGATGAATGGAATCGAAACCAGGGTCTAGAAAGGCTGGAATCAGAGCAACAGATAGGGAGAAACATTTGAGTTTTCAGGTTGCTTAGGAGGTAAGATCCCTTACTTCATTTCTTAATTTAACTAAGTAAATCGAATGCTTAGTGTGGGACGAAGCTAATGGGATTGAAAGGAGTAAAAATGGGTGAGAATTGGACAAATCGGCCACGCCGATTCGAGTTGAAGAGACCGGTCTGACTAGGTTTGAACCGGGTCGACCAGAGGTTGATGGTGACCCTATTCACGCGCGTGGGTTTCACGCACAGAGAGTTCCAGACGCGCGTGGGGGCGCGTGAAGGGTAGTTTGGGGAATCTTCCAACATGACTTTTAAAGTATTCGTTGTAACAAACATTTTGGCACTGGTTTCGAGTTGATCGGACATCGTCTCGATATGTTTCGGGATGTCCGAAGGTTTTAGGGCTCGATTAAAAATAGTTAAAAATTCGGAAAAATTACGGGGTTTTAGTAGAAGCTTTATGAAGTAGTTAGTGACCTTATTATGAGATTTGAACAGGTTCGGGAAAGCCGGTGATAGTAGATTAGCTGGGAACGGCATAGGTGTAACGACCCATCCCGAATATCGGGATTAAATATTAATTAATTATGGTTTAGAATGACTAATTTGGGATTAGTTGAGTGAAATCGGACGAAATGTGAAAAATGACCGTTTTGCCCCTAGGAGTGGGCAAAATGTTGACTTTTAATTCGGGCGGGCAAATGGACTTTGACCGATGACTGTGACTTAGTTCGGGACGTCACGAGTTCATAGACAGGTGGCACGTTCGATTCCAACATTCGAGGAAGAAGTTATGACGTTCGGAAGTTGAGGGGTATTTTGGTAATTTTGAAAGGTAAGGGTGAAATGTTGACTTTTGACCCGGGAGGTCCAATGGATGAGGGCCAATGACCGTTACGTAGGTTGAGTCGATACGAATCTATAGACAGGCGGCTTACCGAAATCGGAGATTCGACGACGAAGTTGTGGTAACGGGAGTGAAATCGATTAATCGAACGAACCGGGATTTCGATTAAAATAATATTAAAATATTGAATAGTGATCAGTGTTTGAGGACACTTGGATGAGTGACAAGTGTCACCCATCCCTTATTTGGAGGACTAAATTCTGCTCCATGTTTTGGGGAAACATCATCATCATGTTTTATCATTTTTAATCATTCTTAATCAGCACCATTATTCTTCTTCTGTTTTCCTTCAAACCGTGAACAACCAAGGGAAAACAGAGCATGAGTTTTTCCTTGTATCATTCATTCCTTTCCATAGCCGTTCTTGAGATGGAAAAATTGAGAGATTGAGAAGACTAAGCTAGAGAGGGAAACACGGGGACAGAGAGAGAGTGGTGAAACAGAGAATCGAAATTTTGAAGTTTGGAGGGAAAATTCGAAATTGAAGCTTTGAGCCTTGAGGATCAAAATTGAGCTCAATTTGAGTTTTCTGGGATTTCCACCATCAGAATCATCGAAAGAACGAAGCAAATTGATGCCCAATTGGCTCTAAACGGACAAGACGACAGTAAGCAATTTCGAAGGTTGAGTTGTGATATTGGAGAGATCAAACGATGAAATTGAATTGGGAAATGAGTTTAACTTGGTCAATTGAAGCTTCTGGGTGGATCAATTGAAGGAAATCTGTTGAGATTGATGAATTTCGAAGAAGGAGCAGTACCCAGGTGTTCTTCGACATTCATCTTCGAATCGTTTGATTTGAGGTAAGAATTAGAGAAATTAAGTTTACAGAACTCTAATTGGACTTAAATCGAAGCTATTTGAATGTTCAATTGAATGATTAGATGTCGAATTGATAGGAAAGTAGTCGGGTTAAGACGCGGGTTGCAGGACCCGAATCACATTGAATCGGGTTGGGACGATGACACTGTAGCAGGCACGTGGGTTTCACGCGCAGCCACTCACGGCGGCGCGTGACGGAACGTGGGAACGAATCTCGAGGTGAGGTCAACATGAATTTTGTCCCATTTAATGTAACGAACATTTTGGCACTGGTTTCGAGGAAATCGGTTATCGTTTCGATAGTGTTCTGAGTATCCGAAGTTTTATTATACGTTTAAAATACGTATTTAAATCTCAGAAAAAATTGCAAAAAATTATATGAGGTATATTGAAATGTTAGTGACCCTAGTTAATGGTTTTGGACAGGAATTGCGATTTCCAGAAATTACGGAAAAACATACAGCTCGGAAAGCGAGCAATATGGACGGTGTGTGTGAGTGGACTTTGTTTTCTAACCGTGATGCATGCATATATGATTTAAATGCTTTATTATATGATTTGACATGATTGATGTTTCAATCCGGTGATTTCTCGATTTTTTGGATTATTATATTATTTTTGGCACGATTTTTGAGAAATTATGAAATTGATGTTTTGGGCGTAGGCCCGGGATTGAAAATGATGTTTGGACTCAAGTTGTGAGTCAGGGATTGATTTCATGGATTTATATGAAAATGGCAACTGAGGTTGCGATCACATGGATTTACGTGAAAGTGATATTTTGGGCGTGAGACCCAATGGAACATTGGATTGGTATTTCCATGTACTTACATGATGAGATTGATGGTTTCTGGATTTATGAAATAATCGGGAATCTGGTTTTACGGATTATGTTTTGGGCTGAGACCCTGTATTGAAAATGGTTTTGATTTCAAATGCAACTGTTTTCACTGGTTTTTATGATGATGATATGTTGTGGATATTAGGGCTTTCGGGGTGGAATATGTTTCTCCCGAAGTGCACCCTGGATATTAGGGCTTTCGGGGTGGAATATGTTTTTTCCGAAGTGCACCCTGGATATTAGGGCTTCCGGTTGGGAATGTGTTTCCCCGGAATGAACCCTGGAGATAACGCTCACCTTCGGAATGGAAGTATTTACCCCGAAGAGGTCCCGTAGCACGGTTTGTTGTTGTGCAGCCAACGGAGGCTCGACTCAGATCAGATGTGTTGGATTATATGGAGATCGGTCGGTGATGTGTTTACGACGATCTGGATTGTCGGCATGTGTTCACAGCGACGGATTGCCGGCTGGTGATGTGTTCACAGCGACAGATGCTCGGATTTTGAGCGGTCCTTGAGCCTATTTGATTTTGCACGCGTTGCAGGGATAACATGACTATATGAGATTGGATATGAAAATAAGTCCCGTGGTTTTATGGAAATTTGAATTGATTTGATGAACATGAGTTTCAAAGAAAATGTGGACTTGGAATTTAGAAAAATGTTTTGATTTTATCGGTCCACTATTCATACTTGATTGATTTCATACGGTTACTCATGATTTATGATATGCGTGCATGTTTGTGAAAACTGGAGGGTAAGAATGTGTTTTGATAAACGTATTTGTGAAAACTGGAGGGTAAGAATGACGGAAGGAAATGAAAAAAGGAGTGACTATAACTGATCGATATGAGGTTATTGAAGAGAACCCACAATTTAGACGTGTGGTATATAAGATCGATGGGATTTGATGCAGTGGTTTGAAACCTAGTCAGTAGGACCCACTTAGGAGTGTGTGGATCGGGATTGGATTGCTTCTGATAGGTTTGAGTAGTTATGGAGCAGGCGGATCGCCTGTGGGACACAAGTTGGATAGCCTGACCACCTTGAAATTGTGCAGGACATGTGTGGTCCGTCTCGCAGACGTATGAGTATTGAACTTGGATCTAGTGCGGGGTCTGCCCTGTGTACATAATGAGAGGAGCTTGAGGTTCATACTAGTCGGGCAACCCAGGAGATTTGAAGACTCGAAATAGACTCGAGCTTGTGTTCTTTGGAAGACCTGTCGTGTAACGACCCGTCCCGAATTCCGGGATTAGATTAGTCACTAATCTTGATTAGTGATGTTGAACGGTGGTTAGTAGGGCGGAATCGGACAAAATGTGCAAAATGACTGTTTTGCCCTTGGTCGTGGGCAAAATGTTGACTTTTTGATCGGGCGGTCAAATGGACTTTGACCGATGACCGTGACGTAGTTCGGGACGTCACGAGTTCATAGACAGGCGGCACGTTCGATTCCGACATCCGAGGAGAAAGTTATGATGTTCGGAAGTTGAGGGGTATTTTGGTAATTTGGTCAATTGGGGTCAAATGTTGACTTTTTGACCGGGAGGTCCGATGGACGAGGGCCAAGGACCGTTACGTAGGTATCGTCGATACGAATCCAATGACAGGCGGCATGCCGAAATCGGAGATTCGACGACGAAGTTATGGTCAAGGGAACGAATTCGAATAACCGAACGAACCGAGAGTTTGATTAAAATAATATTAAAATAGGTGAACAGTGATCGGTGAATTTGAACCCTTGGATGAGTGCCACGTGTCACTCATCCCCCACACTCCCTAAAATCTGGATCCTTGTTGGCCATTGGATTATTTAATCCATTTCCTCTCCTTAAATCCTCACCATCCATTTTAAACCTCAGATCAAATCTGGGCCCTTGATATCATCTCTTTCTTTCCTTCATCTACTGATCACACTCATCTCTCTCACTCTGTTCTTTCTCCCACCCGAAACACATACGCACACAACCCACATGAACCACCTCACCAATCTCTTCCGTGTTGATGTGTGTGAGTGACCAACTGCTCGGTGAGGGCTGAGGAACGACGGGAGACGACGGGAGACGACAGTGGACACGGCGGAAAGGAAAAACAGAGAGGTCCGAAAACTCAAAAATTGGAAAATCAATGTGGACTGGTTTTGATCGTGTTTGAGGGGTGAAAGGAGTTCCTGCGATCAGTCTGGGCATTGTGGTGGCCAATGTGGTGACCACGGCAGCGAGGTAAGCCCCAAACCCGTGAGCTTGTTTTCGGGTACAAACATGGTAGGATGGGTTTTAAAGTATTACAATCGATTTAGTGACCAGGATGATGATCTAGGGGTTGAGACAAGCCTTTGGGGATCGTTTTCGAAAGGAATGATGGCCGGGATCGTGCAGGCACGACTGTTGCAGGTGGCCGGTCTGCACACCTCCAAGAACAGGTAGTGAAACGTGTTGGTTTCTCAGTTTTTAAATCACGGATCAACTGGAATTGATGAGACGATCTTGTAGGAACAAACAGAACTGAAAATGATTGAGGAATAACTGAGAACCAGTCGGGTTGGGCCGCGGGTCACGGTGACCCGTTTATCAGACAACCGGGTCAGAACGATACACTGTAGCAGGCGCGTGGGTTTCACGCGCAGCCACTCACGGCGGCGCGTGACGGCTCATGGGCACGAATCTCGAGGTGAGGTCAACATGACTTCTGTCCTATTTAATGTAACAAACATTTTGGAATTGGTTTCGTGTCGATCGGACACCGTCTCGATATTGTTCGGGATGTCCGAAGGTTTTAAATCAAGTTTAAAAATAGTTAAAAATTCGAGAAAATTACGGGACTTTAATAGGAGGTTAATGATGAGGTTATTAACTCTCTAATGTAATTTGGACAGGATTGGGAGTCCCGGTGATAGTGGTGTGGCCCGGGAAGGCCTAAGGCACGCGTATCGAGGCGCACGGTTAAACGGTCTGTGAGTGGACTTTGGTTTTATAAATTCTATGCATGCTTAAATGTTTTATATGGATTATGGTTGTGATTGTATGATGTTGATTTGGTTGTTGGTAAATTGTACGGTTTCACGTATTTCGAGGCGATTTACGTGCTTGCACGTAAATCGAGGTTTTCCGGTTTTACATGGATTTTCCATATTTATGACTTGGATATAATATGATGAAATTGTTTTGAAATTGGAAATATAAACTCGGGCTTGAGGCCTACTTGTTTTGGAAATTTCGGACTTGGAGTCCATTTGAGTACGTAATCGGGCCGGGGGCTCAGTTGGTTAATGAAATCGGGCCAGGGGCCCAGTTGATATGAAATCGGGCTGAGACCCATTTGAGTTATGTTATCGGGCCAGGGGCCCAGTTGATTTACTAATTTGGGCCGTGGGCCCAGTGGGTTTATAAGTCGGGCTGCGGGCCCAGTTGGTTTACAAATCGGGCCGTGGGCCCAGTGGTTCATAAAATCGGGCATGAAACCCAATTGGATTATAATGGTGATTTTGGGTCAGGGACCCTATGTTTAATAATTGTGATTTTGGGTCAGGGACCCTAAATGGAATTACATGGTTTTATGAAAATTTCGGGCAGGGCCCATTGTAATGATGTGATAAAAGGATTTAATAAAACTGTTTTCCATATACCATATGGATACAAGGATATATGATGGTCTCCTCCAGATGTCTGAGACACTGGGGAAGTCACGGTGCATTACCTGCGAGGGGTCATTATACGGAGCAGCCAGACCGTATGATGACTCAGGAGCAGGATTACTATGATTGACGTCAGGGACGTCAGACATCAGGGATGTCAGATATATGGACCCAGAGAGACCCCGGGCAGCACGCGTAGCTTATTAAACCGTGAGATATGACGTCAGGGACGTCTAGCGTCTGGGACGCTAAGCATCAGGGATGCTGGTGATGGTAATGGTAAATATGGATTAATGAATCTATGAAATGGTTTTTCGGTTGGATATGTATTATGTGGTAAAAATGGATTATTGGTTATGAAATGGTATGTCGGGTCGGGGACCCTAAATGGTTTTGGATTTATGGATTTATATTTATGGCTTCGGGTGGTGGCCCACATGGTTTTAATATGTCTGGTGGTGGTATTCCACAGTTTTGGGCTGAGTTCCCACACTTGGTTTTTGGTTAACGGTTTTTGGGCTAAGGCCCTAATGGCTCGGTTGAGCAAACGTTTTGGTTACCGGTTTTCGTGGCATGCATACGTTTTTATTGGAGGGCATAAATGTCTTATAAATGTGTTTAATAAACTTATTGGTTTTTGTCCACTCACAGCTTTTGGTTTTAATGCCTTTCAGGTTGATTACGGATGCGATTGCAACAGAGACTCGGACATTGCACACCCCCTCCATCGATCCTTGCGCACTCTGGATGCCCCGTTTGGGCAGTGGCTCTTGGTTATCCCTTGTCTGACACCCCTTGTTGGACGGGAGCAGGGCACATTCCACGGTAATCCCGGGGGGATTGGGATGGGTCCTGTCATGTCGGATCTGACATGTTGGCCTAGTATTGGGTTGGATCGATAGGCGCTAAAAGTGACACGTGTTTGACTCGTAGTCAGGTAGTAACCCGTATGATTATGAGGATGTTTATGTGCCCTAGAGATACACTGTGAGGGTGACGGGTACACTTCGGTGTTGTTGGACGGACGTTGGGAATAGTAGAGCTTGGCTGATGTCGTTGTGGTTGATTAGTGGAGGTACCGTAAGATGACGTTGGAAGCACGTGAGGATATACTCTACGAGCTGTGTTTGAGGTATTCTAAAATATCTTTGTTTCCTTCAAGGTTCGTAGGGTTGTCCTTGCGTGTGGTTGGTGGTATGCACCGTGGTTCTAGTTGGTGGTAACAGGTGCATGTACTTGGAATGTATACGCACTAGTTCTGTAGTGGTCGAAACCATGCTGATGTAATTGGACGAGCATTGTGATGTTCTGGGAGAAGTGTTGGTGAACAGCTTAGTGCCGAAGTATGTTGTGAATGGATGGATAATCGGTGTAGTTCCGATATGATGGTTTTTGACTAAGCATGTGGGCTGGATCACGGTGATCCTGAGTGGTTAAGTGGTTATTACGGGCTTCAGTGTTGAGATGAGCTGGATACTCCGAGCCGTGAGTGGCTGGTGGGACCCTGACATTGAGATGTAAGCACGGTTAACCAGATCTGTGATAGGGTCCGGTTGCAGATAGATAGTGTGGATTGTGGATTGTGTTTCCACAGGTTGACAGTGTAGTGGTTAGTGGAACCACTGGTGAGAGGATTGGCTGAATTAGGGGTTTACACGAGTACGTTGTGACTCCGGTGAGGTCGACGTGGATCGCTGACGGAAGTTGTATGAAACATTGCATGAATCTTGGTGCATAGGAGTACCGAGACCGGTAGATGCCGTCTTGTGAATGAATGTACTTGAGACTTGTGTTCGACGACGGCGAACTCGCAAGAGGTACTGGGACATTGGTACGAGGTACGCTCGACTCGAGGAGGCGTCGGAAGTGTTGAAACTAGAAGTAGTGGTGTGGTAGCGTACCCCGTGTTGGTTGAATTGTGAGAGTCGGTGAGTGTGACGTTAAAGGTACCTTAGGTACGAGTTGAACAGTGTTGACCTCGGAGAAAATCAATGGATTACGAGATGGACTTGAAGTTGGTTGAGTTGGTTTGCTTGGCAGAGATGTGGTGACAATCTGGGAACTGTCAGGATAAGTCGGAGTGGTAGGTGATGGACACTGGGTAGAAGACCCAGGTGTGAGACTAGTTGGATTTTCCCCATATAGTTATGAAAGTACGAGATGCGGAATTTCGGGGACGAAATTCTTTAAGGGGATAGATTGTAACGACCCGTTCCGGAAACCAGGATTAGATTAGTGGATAATGATGGATTAGAGAAGTTAATCAGTGATTAGTTGGGTGAGTTCGGACGGATGGAGCGAAATGACGATTTTGCCCTTAGATTAGGCAAAAATGTTGACTTTTAGTTTGGGTGGTCAAATGGATTTTGACCGATGACCGTGACGTAGTTCGGGACGTCACGAGTTCATAGACAGATGGCACGTCCGATTCCGACATCCGAGGAAATAGTTATGACGATCGGAAGTTCGAGGGCATTTTCGTAATTAAGATAAAAAAATGGAATTTGTTGAATTTTTACACGACAACTACTTTTCATGTAATTCGAGAACCATTAAAAAGGTCTCGATCTCTTGAATACAACGACAGGCGGCATGTGTCGATTGGAGTTCGGACGTTAAAGTTACGGGTCTAGGAACTCGAGGGGCAAAATGGTAATTTGGGCAGCAAGGGGCATTTTGGTCATTTTGCTATCTTGGAATGTGTGCCCAGTGAGATCATGACACTTGGCTGTTTTTTAATGGGGTGACCACCAGGTTTTGGACACCTGGCTGGGTCTGGATGGTGGTAGAACGTTGCTCACCGTCTCAAATGTGTTTTTAAACATTTTGTGCACGGTTTTGAATAACAGAGGAAAACAGAGAGGAATCCACCCATTAATTTCTTTCGATCTTCATCAATTTTGCCTACCCTGTGAACGAAAAAAAAGATAATGGAAGGGGAGGAGTATGGTGGTGCTGCTACCAAGCACCGTCGTGCACGGTGGTGGTCGAACAGAGGTAAGAGCCCGTGAGTCCCCTGTTGAGTTTGAAATATTGGATTCGAATTGAAGGGTTATTGAGCCAAATTGATTATTTTATGTTGTTTCTGAGGTGCCTAGGAATCGAATAAGCCTGAACTGGTGGCTCGCCGTGGACGATGGCTGCAGAATCGAAAACTGGTAAGCTTTCATTCGACAATGGTGTTTCGTGATTTCGTGACAATTACTCGAGTTTGAAGGATGGGAACGTACTCTCAGACTACCAAGAGATGAATGGCATTGAAACCAGGGTCTAGAAGGGCTGGAATCAGAGCAACATATAGGGAGAAACATTTGAGTTTTCAGGTTGCTTAGGAGGTAAGATCTCGTACTTCATTTCTTAATTTAACTAAGTAAATCGAATGCTTAGTGTGGGACGAAGCTAATGGGATTGAAAGGAGTAAAAATGGGTGAGAATTGGACGAAAACCGCCCACACCGGTTGGAGTTGAAGAGACCGGTCTGACCCGGTCTGAACCGGGTCGACCAGAGGTTGATGGTGACCCTGTTCACGTGCGTGGGTGTCACGCGCAGGGAGTTTCAGACGCGTGTGGGGGCCCGTGAAAGGTAGTTTAGGGAGTCTTCCAACATGACTTTTAAATTATTCGTTGTAACGAACATTTTGGCACTGGTTTCGAGTCGATCGAACATTGTCTCGTTATGTTTCGGGATGTCCGAAGGTTTTAGGGCTCGATTAAAAATAGTTAAAAATTTGAGAAAATTACGGGGTTTTAGTATAAGCTTTATGAAGTAGTTAGTGACCTTATTATGAGATTTGAACAGGTTCGGGAAAGCCGGTGATAGTGGATTGGTCAGGAACGGCATAGGTGCACGCTTATCGAGACAGCGGCGAAACGGTCTGTGAGTGGACTTTGCTTTCGAACTTATGATGCATGCATATATGTTTTTATATGGTTTTACATGTGATTCTATGGTTTTGATTATGATATTGATGATTTATGATTTTGCACGTATTTCGAGGTTATTATGCATTTACACGTTTTACGAGGTTTCGATTTCTTTTGTGATTTGACTATGATTTTGATGATTTGATTTCGGGATTTGAAATATGATTTGATTTCAATGATTTGAAATGGATTTTGGAAAAGTGATTTCGGGCTTGGTGTAATGACCCATCCCGAATTAACGGGATTAATTCAGGATTAATGACAGATTAGCGAGACTAATCGGGGATTAGACGAGGATTAGCGGACGTTCAGGGCAAAATGACGATTTTGCCTCTAGAATGGGCAAACTGTTGACTTTTCGTTCGGACGGTCGAATGGACTTTGGCCAATGACTGTGACGTAGTTCGGGACGTCACGAGTTCATAGACATGTGACACGTTCGATTCCGACATTCGAGGAAGAAGTTGTGATGATCGAAAGTTCGAGGGCATTTTGGTAATTTGGTTGAATAGGGGCCAACGGTTGACTTTTGACCCGGGAGGTCCGATGACCAAGGACCGAGTTCCATTACGTAGATAAGGACGATACAAATTCGTAGACAGGCGGCACGTCGAATTCGGACGTTCGATGACGAAGTTACGGTTCACGGAAGTTCGAGAGAACTATTGCCCGTTTTACGACACGGGGACTATTTGGCAGCAAGTGGGGCCCATATATTTTGGCTGGCCTAATGGATGAGTGACAAATGTCACCCATCCATTGCCCACCTTCCCACATACATGCATCGATCATTCCCTTGTTCCATTCATCCAAACCAAACCCGATCACCCATTTTCAACCCAAATCCAAACCCTTCAATCCTTTGATCATCTGTGAGACCCAGAAGATAAACTGGGGAGCTGAGGAAGGATGGTGGTTGGCCCAGGCAGAGCCACCGTGGACGGCGGCGGAGGCTAACCCGTGCAGGTATCCGTTTAACCGATTTTAATCCATTTTTAGTTTTAATTATATGGGACGTTTTGGATGGTTTCAATGCATTAAATAGGTTGCTAGGGTTGTGTTAGGATGGTTTTGAGGGTGGTTGGAGGCTGAGGAAGCCCTGAGGAGGTTTTGGGCAAATCGAACCGTGAGAACCAAATTGGACCAAAGGGTTTTAGACGGTTTTTGGATGTTCTAAGGATGTAGTTAGGTTCCTAGGATCAAAACATGAAGAATAGGATCGATTAGGAACAAAACGAATGAAAATTGGACCCGACATGGACCTGAACTGGTCACGCCGGTCCAGTTGCAGAGAAAACTGGACCGGACCGGTTCGGACCGGTCTGACCGAGGATAGGGGTGACACTGTAGCACTAGCGCGTGGCTTCCACGCGCAATCACTTCAGGCGGTGCATGGGGGGAGAAATTGGGGAAGGTTCCAACATGTCAAATCATCTATTCGATGTAACGAACATTTTGGGACTGGTTTCGAGTCGATCGGACATCGTCTCGATATAGTTCGGGCTGTCCGAAGGTTTCGGTGCGCGTTTAAAAATAGTTAAAATCCCAGAAAATTAGGGGGCTTTAGTGATAGGTTAATTAAGTAGTTAGTAACCCTCTAAAGTGATTTGGACAGTTTTGGAAGTCCAAGAGACGATGATTGACCCGGGAGAGCCGTATTGCACGCGTATCGAGGCGGCAGCGTGGACGGTCTGTGAGTGGACTTTATTTCTGAAATAGATGCATGCATAAATGTTTTATACATGTTTTAATTTGTGTTTTGGGATGCCTTGAGTGCATTTTGGTGTGCGTTTACGTATGGGCACGTACTTCGAGGTTTCGAGTTTTTGAGGTTTCGATGAAATGGTTTGAAAAGTAAAACGACCCATTTGGTCTTGATTTTAACTCGGGCATGAGACCCATTTGGATTTGGTTTTGACTCGGGCATGAGACCCTATTGACGACCCATAGGTCTGAGTCGTGGTCGCGACGGGTGCTGTGTGCACGGCGACGGACGACGTGACGCTCGCCTCCAGATTGGGATGCGTTTCTTTCGGAGAGGTCACGATGTACGTCTTGTTATTTAGCAGCCACTGGAGGCTCGACTTCGAAGTGCTGATGGTTGAGAGGGTCGATCGGCGACGTGTGCACCATGGTCTCGAGATGGTCGCAACAGTGATGTGTTCACGGCGATATACCAGGATTGAGAGCGGTCCTGGATTAATGGTTGCACACATCGCTATGGTCGGGATCGTGACTGACCCTGAGATATCGGGCTCGATGCCCCATTGATTTACGAGTTCGGGCTCGATGCCTAGTTGATTCGAGTTCGGCCTCGATGCCCAGTTTATTGTGAAATCAGGCTAGAGGCCCTATTGAGTCTTATGTTCGGGCAGAAGGCCCAGTTGAATTGTGTTTCAGGCATGAGTCCAGTTTTTATGGTTTTTCTATACGAGTATGTATATACCCTCCTTATGAGTGTATTGATTGGTCTCCTCCAGACGTTGACTTAGAGAGTCACGATCCACAGACCAGAGTGGGTATCCCCATAGGGATCCCATTCCAGGAGTGGGTATCCCCATAGGGATCACGGACTAGATTCCAGAGAGATGATCGGACTAGATCCAGAGAGAGAGCTCGGACTAGATCCAGAGATTGAGCCTTCCAGATAGAGAATTCCTGGGAGAAGACTCGGAGTGAGACCCCGAGTAGTGTGCACACTAGTATAGAGATGACATCGTGACTATATCGGGGATGTGTTCCCTAGGGGCTGTGTTCCCCGAGTTGGCATCTTCTCCGGAAGTAGGATGGGTTATATATGTATATATGTATATGTGGATGAGTTTTCACTGAGATGGCGTTGGGCTGAGACCCACGCGTATTGTTTTTGGGCTGAGACCCATATGAGATGGTTTTGGGACGAGTTCCCACGTGTTTTGGTTTGGACGGAGGTGTAACGACCCGTCCCGGGAATCGGGATTAGCTTAGTGATTAGTGACGGATTAGTATGTTAATCGGTGCTTAGTTGGCTACTTTTGGACAGTTAGCGCAGAATGACGATTTTGCCCCTAGAATGGGGGAAATGTTGACTTTTAGTTCAGACGGTCATTTGGGCATTGACCGACGACCGTGATGTAGTTCGGCACGTCATGAGTCCGTAGACAAGTGGCACGCCCAATTCCGACATCCGAGGTGGAAGTTATGATGTTCGGAAGGTTGAGGGCACTTTCGTAATTTGGTTAAAAGAGGAAAAATGTTGACTTTTTGCTGGACCCTTAGTTTTCACGTAAACCAAGAACCGAATTCACATAGAAACTGGACCTCCGGTCCGAATCGTAAACCAATTGGGCCTCCGGCCCGATTCCGTAATCAAATGGACCTCAAGTCCGAGAATTACCTTTTCAAATCCAAAATCATTGCCTTAAATTATTTCCAAAATCATAAGTACGGAAAATCAGTGTAAAACTGGAAAACCTCGATTTACGTGTAAGCACGTAAATCGCCTCGAAATACGTGAAACCATATAATTCACAAATATCTAAATCAACATTATCAAATCATATTCATAATCCATTTGGAAATCCAAAACCATTTCATTTAGACCAATAAAGACATATAGCCCCGTATAGGCACCGTATAGGGCCGAAACCTCGAAATACGTGCCTATACGTAACCACACATCCAAACGCACTCATGGCATCACAAATAAGTATTTAAAACATATAATAAACATTTATGCATGCACCAATTTAGAAAATAAGGTCCACTCACAGACCGTCCGAAGCCGCGTTTCGATACGCGTGCCATACGGCTCCCCGAGCCGATCACCGTCACCGGGACTTCCAAACCTATCCAAATTAATTTAGAGGGTTACTAACTACTTATATAACCCCTCACTAAAGTCCCGTAATATTCCCGTATTTTTAACTATTTTTAATCCCGAACCTAAACCTTCCGATGCCCCGAAACATATCGAGACGGTGTCCGATCGACTAGAAACTAGTCCCAAAATGTTCGTTACATCGAATAGATGATTTCTTATGTTGGAACCTTCCTCAAATTGTGTGCCACGCGCCCCAAGAAGCCACTACGCGTGGGCCTCACGCGCCCTGCACAGTGTCACCTGCTCCAGCGATCGAACCGGTCTGGGCCGGCCGGTCCGGTCCAACCTCTGCAACTGGACCGGCGTAACCGGTCCAGGCCTCCTTCTCCCTCATTTTCGGTCCGATTTCCTCCATTCCAATTCCTAAATTCCTATTTTCTCATTTCCAATCTATCCCAATCAACCAAACTAATCAAAACCTCCTAAATCCTAACCAAAATTAAAGGGTCTCACGACCCTGTTTCTCCCGACCACCCTCATGGCTTCCTCCGCCGTGAAGCACCCTCCAAACCGTCCTAAAATCATACTAGCAACCTAACTAACTCATCCTAATCGTCCAAAAGCAACCATAACATCAAAATCAAATTAAAAGGGAGAAAATGGGTAACCGGGTTACCTGTTCGGATTTGGCCTCGGCCGTGCACGGTGGCGCCGTCCTGGGCCGGCCACCACGTCCTCACCATCCTCACTTCACTCTGTCCTCAGTCCTAGCCGAAATGGGGTTGGGTTGGCTGGGTTGGATTTGGAAATGGGATCGGGTAATGGTTGGAGGAAAAATGGAAGAAATGGATGCACGGTGAATGGGTTTGATGCATGAGTGGGTGAGGTTGGCCAGTGGATGGGTGACAAGTGTCACTCATCCATTGGGCCTCCATTAAATATCTGGGCCCACTAGAGACAAAACTGCACTTTTTGTCTCGTAAAACGTGCCGTCGTGAATAGTAATCGGGAACTTCCGTGAACCGTAACTTCGCCGTCGAACGTCCGAATTCGACGTGCCGCCTGTCTACGGATTCGTATCGTCCTTATCTACGTAACGGTCTTTGGCCCTCGGCCATCGGACCTCCCGATCAAAAAGTCAACTTTTGACCTTTTTTATCCAAAATTACCAAAATGCCCCTAAACTTCCGAACGTCATAACTTCTTCCTCGAACGTCGGAGTTGAACGTGCCACCTGTCTATGAACTCGTGACGTCACGAACTACGTCACGGTCATCGGTCAAAGTCCATTTGACCGCCCGATTAAAAAGTCAACGTTTTGCCACCACTAGGGGCAAAACGGTCATTTCGCATCGTTCGTCCGATTTCGCTCTACTAATCACGGATTAGCCTCACTAATCGTGATTAGTCACTAATCTAATCTAGGAATTTGGGACGGGTCGTTACAACCTTCCCTCCTTAATTAATTTCGTCCTCGAAATTCCAACCGACCTAAACCCAACCGTTCTTCCCTCCTTAATTTAGTTCCGTTCTCGAAACTCCAACTATCCTGATTCCACAACCTCCACCTCGTGGAAATAATTCGATCTCACGACACGTGTACACCCGTACACCCACTAAATAGAATAATCCTTACTCGTCTACAGGCAGACGTACCTCTAACATCCATGTCGTATCGACTACACTCGACCACGTCAAATGACAGTAGTCATACGCTCCGAATTGACACCACTTGTCAACTCGATGGTTCCTTTCTCAAACGCTAATCTATCCTAGCGTCTGCTCTCACCGGGAGTCACCAGACCTCACTGATCGATCCACGCTGACACCTTCGACAAACTGTCACCACTTGACAGTCGTCAGTCGCAAACTGATATGACACACACTCGTGGTTACACTAACCACAAGCATTTCACTCGACCTGTGTGTAACTAGACCCATTAGAAATACCATGATCCAATGCACAGTATCCAATGCCTAGTTCACAAACTCGACTAATCCAGTGGTATCGGATCCAATCCGACTACCAACACGCTCACCAACGTACTACCGGTATAACCTATATACCGTCACTAGGCACCACAAGTATGCCCAGTATTGTACCTCGAACAACGTACAAGGTACGTACAACTACCCATCAATCCGCCTACAACTACCTAGGTTGTAGCCAATCACGTTTCTATAATGGAGTTCGCATGTCCAATCCAGTATTAGACAATCGATACTCCGACCCAACATCTATTTCCAAATCCGAATCCGAATCCGCAATTTCGTAAGAAATCCCGAGTCCAAATCCAGAAATCATATCCATAATCATGTCCAAATTCGAATCCGAAATCATCATTCCGTAAGCTAGCATTTGGAATAACTATTCCGAACCCAAATCCATAAAAGAAAATCTACAGTCAAGCTCTAGAATCAAATCCTGAATCGTCACCCAGAATCCGATTCCAAAACCCAAATACATAAATCCTCTTTCAAGTTCCAAAATCAAATCCTGAATCGTCATCCAGAAATCTGATTCCAAAACCTGAAATCTCGTTCTCGTCTACCGAGACGCACCATATCTGAACCTATCGGATACCTGCTCCACCGATTACCACATTACCATCAATTGACTTCGTAGGGACGCCAATCCCAATATTGACACATCTCTAAGACTGACCATATCCGACCACGTCGGAAAACTACTCATCGGACAACTACTCAGGTGAGTAATAAGTCATATGGGATTTACCTCGAAAAGAAGTTCAGTCCCATCATCCTCCACTCAACATCCAAGTAAGGGTGATAAACTCTCCACCTATCTGGATCATCCAAATCACGATCCATATCCAACACCACGTCAACCGACCATAGACGTCACGATCCCCGATCGTCACGACGTCCAAAGTCCTCAACCATTTCCCACATCTAAATAGATTAGTCAACGACGAGACACGCCGAGACTGTGGGTTCTCACTGACTACCTCGTATCGACCTTTGGCATTCTACCTAGAAAATCAAGGATGATACAAGACTATGACATCAAAATTCATCCTATGTGAATACAACCAAACTCGCTGCATTCACCACGTCACGTAAACCAACCTCGTCTGCCACCAAGCAGGAAATGAGAAATCTCAGTCACCTAACTTCGATATACTCGATTCCTCTTGATGACCCAAAACAAATCCGCGTCCACCAACCAATACACGACCAATGTACTAGTGGTAACCAACAACATCTACATCATCAATATCATCTACCATCATATACCATGGTAGAACCTGAGAAGTCACCCAAAATGACTTCGAAATACTCATTACCGATGCGGAAAACCCGCATTCCCCTCGTCACCTCACTCGCAACCTCTCGCGATTCCGAAGTTCCAACCACGTCGGAAACAACATACTCGGACATCAACCACGTGTCCCCGTTAGACTGGTTATGGACACATGCCCATTTACGACCGTATATGTACATCCAAAAGGATGTCAATTCATCTTAATTTGATGTACCACTCTACTGAAAAGTCACAACAGACCCCTGCTGTGATCTGCAGTCAAATCTCTGCAAACCACCATATCTAACCAATTCTGACCAACTCTGGCCAACAATGACCAACTGGTCGCTAGTCCGTCATGATAATACTCGATCCTCACTCCTCAACTACCGCTGGATCCTATCCAGTCCGTCACTATCCGTGATTCACTCCCGAACCACAGATACCGAACATATACGTATCTTGATGGGGTCACATCCCGACTCGTGACTCATCGTCGTCACCATCACCAACACTATTGTCAGTATCAGCATCGGCACACAGACATCAGTATCAGTATTAGCACCCCGTGTGTAAACGGATAACCCTAGATCTCCGCTCATACCGAACGATGATCCCGTACCTTTGCTCGAATAGGAGAAACTCTGCCTCCTTCGTACCCAACACCTCTGGGTACAGTTACCCTGACAACTCATACGAGAAGAGGAAACGTCCCCTGAACGTCCCCGTCTCATTCTGCGGTTGCACTCAACCGTAACCGAGTCGAATCCAGAATCACTGCTCGTACATATGGGTTACTCACGCACCCCGTGTCATCGTCACGACTGACAATCCCATCGTCACAATCGTCACGGTAACCTGAGTCTACTCGACCTGATAAGACTCGACTTCGTCCATCGATAGTAGCGTCTGCCCCAACCTCGTGCAGACCTAACGACCAGACATCTCGATATCCAGACTCCGCATCCAACGGAATCAACTGCATGTACCAACTACTCGGTATCCCCGCTCCGGGATTCCATCGACAAGTACCAACCCTGATAACTTGTCCAAACCATCTCTAACCAGTCGTAATTTGACTAAACCAATGTCGTCTACCAGGTCGTCCATGACCTTAGTTGCGCCAAACCACAACTGAGTAGCACGACAACTAACTAGGTTTAACCGGTAAGTACAGCCCCGACTGCAGAGTGCAGTCCTAACACAAGCTGACATGACTAGACCGACTAACGAATCCAAATCTGAATAGTCGTCTAAGTCAAACCACTCGTCAACTTACATCTTCGAACCATACACCCAAGGTAGGGTTCCACGATCACACCTATGGTCACGCTGACCCCAACTACGAAAAGCAGTAAAATCCAAGCTCTGACCGACCCCGCGGTCTTGACATCGTAAAGACGTCAATCCAATCCTACCATCAAGCCAACAAGGATTCCTCGAATCCGGCTGCCATCTGCCGACTGCAGTAAATCCATTTAACTCAACATAATCTGACCATCTAATGGTCACAACATCGAATCAGTCGTCGGAACCGATCCTACGACATCGTGAAGACGATCCCAACTAACCGTCTCACGATCACACTCCAGAATACGAACACGTTAATCCTTCCGTAGGGTCCCACACTGTCAACCTTGACAGAACTATGGCAACCCCGGCCTCAAATGCCGAACCAAGGCATGCCAATCCTACTAACTATCGTATCGGCACCCCAACAATCAGGTTGACCACGGACTGCAGCCCCTTGAGATATCACATCCTCGACTTGCGTACGTACTCCAAAAGCTGCACGGTTGCTCGAATAGAGACAACCCCGCTCTGATACCACGTTGACAGGACCCATCCCAATCCCCCCGGGATTAGTGCGGGATGACCCTGCTCCCGTCTGACACGAAGTGTCAGACAAGGGATATTTCCGACCTTTGCCCTCCCGGGCTATCAGAGTACGCCAGGATCCGGAGGAGGCATGTGATATCTCGATCTCTGCTACAGTCCACATCCGCTGTCAACCTGAAGGGTATTAAAAACAGAAAGACTGTGAGTGGACAAAAATAAAGAATTTATAAAAACATATTTCATAAAGAAGACCTTTATACCCTCCACTAAAAAGCATGCATGCATAGTAAAACCATTTTTCCAAACACATATGTTTAAAACATCCATAGTTAGGGTCACAGCCCCAAATTCGGTAAATACAAGTCACACGGGCTCCTACCCAAAACCATTTATAGAAAACCATAACACAATGAACATATGTGGGATCTCAGCCCAAATCCATTTATCATTATAAACACAATTTCCCAAAACCAATTGAAATCATGTTTATACCTTATATTCATATCCAGAACCTGTCACGGTAAAATAAAGCTACACGTGTGCTAACCGGGGTCTCAAAACCAAGTCTCTCCAGGGTCCACCCAGGTCAAAGTCCGTAGATTTATGACCCTCCCTGGAGGTAACGAACCATGCCCATCCTGAGAGTAAGGAACCCAACTGCGGGGCGACTCCACTCAGTCAGTGCTCCGTGACTACTCCGGGGTCCACCCAGGCCAACGACCCTCCCCGGAGGAGACAATCATATATAAAGGATGGAGTATGAAAAACCTTTTGAAATCATTCTTGGAACCTTTCAAGGATTCATGCCCAGCCCCCATAAGCCGTCATAATCCATAACATCCTTTCCGAGGGTTCATGCCGGTTCCCATAAACCGTCATGACCCGTAAATCCATTTCAAGGGTTCATGCCGGTTCCCATAAACCGTCATGACCCGTAAAAACCATTTGTAACACATAGCTGGGCACTAAGCCCGAATTCACATAGAAACTGGACCTCCGGTCTGAATCGTAAACCAATTGGGCCTCCGGCCCGATTCCGTAATCAAATGGACCTCAAGTCCGAGAATTACCTTTTCAAATCCAAAATCATTGCCTTAAATTATTTAAAAAATCATAAGTACGGAAAATCAGTGTAAAACTGGAAAACCTCGATTTACGTGCAAGCACGTAAATCGCCTCAAAATACGTGAAACCATATAATTCACAAATATCTAAATCAACATTATCAAATCATATTCATAATCCATTTGGAAATCCAAAACCATTTCATTTAGACCAATAAAGACATATAGCCCCGTATAGGCACCGTATAGGGCCGAAACCTCGAAATACGTGCCTATACGTAACCACACATCCAAACGCACTCCAGGCATCACAAATAAGTATTTAAAACATATAATAAACATTTATGCATGCACCAATTTATAAAACAAGGTCCACTCACAGACCGTCCGAAGCCGCGTCTCGATACGCGTGCCATACGGCTCCCCGAGCCGATCACCGTCACCGGGACTTCCAAACCTGTCCAAATTAATTTAGAGGGTTACTAACTACTTATATAACCCCTCACTAAAGCCCCGTAATTTTCCCGTATTTTTAACTATTTTTAATCCCGAATCTAAACCTTCCGATGCCCCGAAACATATCGAGACGGTGTCCGATCGACTCGAAACCAGTCCCAAAATGTTCGTTACATCGAATAGATGATTTCGTATGTTGGAACCTTCCTCAAATTGTGTGCCACGCGCCCTCACGCGCCCCAAGAAGCCACTGCGCGTGGGCCTCACGCGCCCTGCATAGTGTCACCTGCTCCAGCGATCGAACCGGTCTGGGCTGGCCGGTCCGGTCCAACCTCTGCAACTGGACCGGCGTAACCGGTCCAGGCCTCCTTCTCCCTCATTTTCGGTCCGATTTCCTCCATTCCAATTCCTAAATTCCTATGTTCTCATTTCCAATCTATCCCAATCAACCAAACTAATCAAAACCTCCTAAATCCTAACCAAAATTAAAGGGTCTCACGTCCCTGTTTTTCCCGACCACCCTCACGGCTTCCTCCGCCATGAAGCACCCTCCAAACCGTCCTAAAATCATACTAGCAACCTAACTAACTCATCCTAATCGTCCAAAAGCAACCATAACATCAAAATCAAATTAAAAGGGAGAAAATGGGTAACCGGGTTACCTGTTCGGATTTGGCCTCGGCCGTGCACGGTGGCGCCGTCCTGGGCCGGCCACCACGTCCTCACCATCCTCACTTCACTCTGTCCTCAGTCCTAGCCGAAATGGGGTTGGGTTGGCTGGGTTGGATTTGGAAATGGGATCGGGTAATGGTTGGAGGAAAAATGGAAGAAATGGATGCACGGTGAATGGGTTTGGTGCATGAGTGGGTGAGGTTGGCCAGTGGATGGGTGACAAGTGTCACTCATCCATTGGGCCTCCATTAAATATCTGGGCCCACTAGAGACAAAACTGCACTTTTTGTCTCGTAAAACGTGCCGTCGTGAATAGTAACTAGGAACTTCCGTGAACCGTAACTTTGTCGTCGAACGTCCGAATTCGACGTGCCGCCTGTCTACGGATTCGTATCGTCCTTATCTACGTAATGGTCTTTGGCCCTCGGACATCGGACCTCCCGGTCAAAAAGTCAACTTTTGACCTCTTTTATCCAAAATTACCAAAAATGCCCCTAAACTTCCGAACGTCATAACTTCTTCCTCGAACGTCGGAATTGAACGTGCCACCTGTCTATGAACTCGTGATGTCACGAACTACGTCACGGTCATCGGTCAAAGTCCATTTGACCGCCCGATTAAAAAGTCAATGTTTTGCCACCAATAGGGGCAAAACGGTCATTTCGCATCGTTCGTCCGATTTCGCTCTACTAATCACGGATTAGCCTCACTAATCGTGATTAGTCACTAATCTAATCTAGGAATTTGGGACGGGTCTTTACAGCACGAGTACATTTTAGTGGCTGCTAATCGTCCATTTTGTTCACAGAGAGGGAAAAACAGGGAGATTGAGACCGTGAGAATTACTGATCGATCTCTAGTATTTGAAGACTTTGGGCTTGAGTGAGTTATCAAGGACGGTTGGGTGAGTGTGTATTCGTGGTATATTGAAGGTTGGACGGTGACTGTGTCTAGACAGTAAGCAGAAATTCGGGGAAACAGAGACGGTGTCGAGGATCGTGGTGCAACCACAACTGATCAAATCGATCCAAACAAGTTCGAGAGATTGCTAGGAAGGCTGAGGACAGCCTTGTGAACCCAGAGGAACACGGTGGTAAGCACGACGGAGGACATACCACGGGTAAGTTTTTAATGTCCTCTATTTTTTCCAATTTGATTCAAAATGAAAGTCGTGAAGTTTAAAGGGGTGTCGAAGTTTTCTAGTGATCCTATTATTTCTAGGAAGGTTTGAGGGACCTTAGGGTTTGAAATGGAGCTTTGTGGTGGCCACTGGTGGCTGGAGACAGAAAATCGAATTTTCTGGGTTTTCTTCGAGCTTTGGATGGTAGGATTTTGTACTGTTTGTCACACATTAGTTAATGGAATCAATTACCCAGACAAGGATGAAGCTAATGGGATTAATTGGACTGAAAACGGACGGAAAACGACGAAGAACCACCCTTTCCGGTTCAGACCGGTCGACGGATGAGGAAGAAGATGAACAGTGATTCACTGTAGTGGCGCGTGAAGCCCACGCGCAGCCCCTTTGGGCGGCGCGTGGGGCAGAGTCTGGGGAAGTGTCCAACATGTTTTTTACTCTAATCGGTGAAACGAACATTTTAGGACAAGTTTCGAGTTGATCGGATATCGTCTCGGGTTAGTTTTGAATGTCCGAAGGTTTTAGGGCTCAGTTAAAAATAGTTAACAATTCGGGAAAATTATGGGGCTTTAGTATGACCTTTGTAAAGTAGTTAGTGACCTTGATATGAGATTTGAACAGGTTCGAGAAAGCTGAGGATAGCGGAATGGCCGGAAACGGCGTAAGTGCGCGCGTATCGAGGCGACGTTGAATGGTCTGTGAGTGGACTTGTTTCCGTAGATCAATGACCCTCCTTAGAGGTAACGAACCATGCCCATCCTGAGAGTAAGGAACCCAACTGGGGGCGACTCCACTCAGTCAGTGCTCCGTGACTACTCCGGGGTCCACCCAGGTCAACGACCCTCCCCAGAGGAGACAATCATATATAAAGAATGGCATATGACAAACCTTTCGAAATCATCCTTTAAACCTTTCAAGGATTCATTCCCGGCCCCCATAAGCCGTCATGAAGCATAAAATCCTTTCCAAGGGTTCATACCGGTTCCCATAAACCGTCGTGACCCGTAAATCCATTTCAAGGGTTCATGCCGGTTCCCATAAACCGTCATGAACCATAAAATCCATTTGTAACACATAGCTGGGCCCTAGGCCCGAATCCACATACAAACTGGACCTCTAGTCCGAATCGTAAACCAACTGGGCCTTGTGCCCGATTTCGTAAATCAAATGGGTCTCATGCCCAATTCCATATTTCCAAATCCAAAATCAATTTAAGAACCAATTGGGCCTCCGACTTGAGAACGTAACAAAAAGGTACATCGAGTCCGAGGGTTTCAGAAACAAAGGGGTCTTAAACCCGAGTTTACCTTTTCAATTCCAAAACCATTTCATGAAATCATAACCAAAACCATAAGTACGGAAAATCAGTGTAAAACTGGAAAATCTCGATTTACGTGCAAGCACGTAAATCACCTCGTAAAGCGTGAAATCATATAATTCACCCATTTCAAAATCAATATCATAGAATCACAATCATAATCCATATAAAACATTTATGCATGCATCACAGTTTAGAAATCAAGGTCCACACACAGACCGTCCTATACTGCCGCTTCGGTTTGCGTGCAATACGGCTCTCCCGAGCCAATCACCGTCACCGAGACTCCCAAACCTATCAAAATCGTAATAGAAGGTTACTAATTACTTAATTAACCTCCCACTAAAGCCCCGTAATTTTCCGATATTTTTAACTATTTTTAATCTCGATCCGAAACCTTCCGATTCCCCGAACATTATCGAGACGGTATCCGATCGACACGAAACCAGTCCCAAAATGTTCGTTACATCGAATAAAAGATTTCACGTGTTATACACTTTCCCAAATAGTGGGACACGCGCCCTCACGCTCCCCGAGAAGCCACTGCGTGTGGGCTCCACGCGCGGTACTGTAGCTTCATCTTCAAGCTCTGCTGAACCGACCCAACCCGGTTTTCCTGTGCAGCCGGTTTGCCTAGATCGGCGTGACCGGTCCGGCTTGTTTTCCTCCCCTATTTCTGTCCGATTCAAGCCCTAATTAATCCTATAATTTTCCTAACATCCATATGAAGCTAAATATATAAATTAGAACATAAAAAACCTAGTAAAACCATTGAACCGCTTATTCTCTTTTCGGTCTAAAATTCCCGAACAGCCCCCACGGCGTCTCAGCCATTAAACCCCTTTAAAACCTTATCTATACCTCCTAAGTGACTCAACAAACTCAATGTAATCATTAAAAACCAAGCCTAACGTCACAATTCAAAAATCAAAGGAAAAAGGCTAAACCGAGTACCTCTCGGGTTTGCCTCCTCCACGCCGCCATGGACGGTGGTTATAGCCATCCAGCAAGCTCCCCTCAGTCCCCAGTCATCCCCTGTCTCAGCCTCAGTTTTGATCCAATGGAAGGGGAATGGTTTGGATTACACAGATGAGAGAAAATGGTGAGATCGTGTTTAGTTTGAAATGAAGAAGGAAATGGTCGGTGCATGAATGTATATGGGTGGCCTGTGGATGGGTGACACTTGTCACTCATCCATTGGACAGGGATTAGATATCTGGGGCCCACTAGAATCCAAAAGTTAACTCATCTCGTAATTCGTGCAATAGTACCCTTGAACTTTCGTGAACAGTAACTTCGCCGTCGAACGTCCGAATTCGACGTGCCACCTGCCTACGGATTCGTATCGTCCCGATCTACGTAACGGTCCTTGGCCCTCGGCCATCGGACCTCCCGGTCCAAAAGTCAACTATTTGCCCCTTTTAACTAAAATTAACAAAATGCCTTAAGCTTCCAAATGTCATAACTTCTTCCTCGAACGTCGGAATTGAACGTGCCACTTGTCTATGAACTCGTGACGTCACGAAATACATCACAGTCATCGGTCAAAGTCCATTTGACTGCCAGAATGAAAAGTCAACATTTTGCTCATTCTAGGGGCAAAACGGTCATTTTGCATCGTTCGTCCGATTTCGACCAACTAATCACCGATTAATCTCACTAATCGTAATTTGTCACTAATCTAATCCTGGAATTCGGGACGGGTCGTTACAACCTTCCCTCTTTAATTAATTTCGTCCCCAAATTCCAACCAACCTAATTCCAACCGTTCTTCCCTCCTTAATTAGTTTCGTTCTCGAAACTCTAACTATTCTGATTCCACATCCACCTCGTGGAAATAATTCGATCATACGACACGTGTACACTCGTACACCGACTAACCAGAACAACACTCGTCTACACCCAGACGTACCACTAATACTCATGTCGCATCGACTACACTCGACCACGTCGAATGACAGTAATCGTACGTTCCGAACTGACACCACTTGTCAGTATCAGAGCAGCCTGAGTATCCTATGAGCTAACCACTTGTCAGATCTACCATTTTGCTGACACAAACAACTCAAAGGTTTCCTTGCTCAATCACCAACCTATCCTGATATCTACTCCGACTGGGAGTCGCTAAAACTCACTCATCGATCCACGCTGACACCTTCGACAAACTGTCACCACTTGACAGTCGTCAGTCGAAAACTGACACTATACTCCCTCGTGGTTACACTAACCACCAACTCACTCAACCAGAGTATACAATCACCAACATCTAACTCGACCTGTGTGTAACTAGACCCATCAGGAATACCATGACCCAGTGCACAGTATCCAACCTCCAGTCCACGCTCTCGACTAATCCAATGGTATTGGAACTAAGCCAGACACCAACACGTTTACCAACGTACGACTGTTATACCCTATATACCGTCCCCAGGCACCACAAGTCTGCCTGGTATCGTACCTCGAACAACGTACAAGGTACATACATCCATTAACCAGCCTACAACAACAACGACAATCACAACAACGCGACGACCACAATCTAGGTTGTAGCCAAAACACATTTCAATTTGGAGTCCATCTGTCCAATCCAGTACCAGACAGATCAAACTCTGACCCATTATCCATTTCCAAATCCGAATTCGAAATCATCATTCCGTAAGCTAGCATTTGGAATAACCATTCCGAACCCAAATCCAGAAATCCACTTTCAAGTTCCAAAATCGAATCCTAAATCGTCATCCAGAAATCGGATTTTAAAACCCGAAATCTCGTTCTCGTCTACCGAGACGCACTATATCCGACCGTAACGGATACCCGCTCAATCGATTACACATTACATTTGATTAACTTCATAGGGAAGCCAATCCCAACATCAACACATCTAGGTTGACCAAATCCGACCTCGTCAGACACTTACTCGCCTGAGTAACATACCATACGGGATTTACCTCGAAAATAAGTTCAGTCCCAACCTCCACCTATCTAGATCATCAAGATCATGATCCAGATCCATCACTACGTCAACCGACCATAGACGTCACAATCGAGATTCATCACTGCGTCACCCGACCATAAAGGTCACGATCCTCGATCATCACGACGCCCAAAGTCCTCAACATCACAATCTCGATCCTAGTCCTTAACATCACAATTTCGATCCATAACACGATCCTAGGTGGATCCACACAATCTCACTCAGTTAACAATCCACCTGATATCCAATCATAGGGTATTACACCCTCCTGAATCCTTCATCAGTCACATCACTCCTTAACCACTTCCCACATCTAAACAGATTAGTCAACGACGAGACACGCCGAGACTGTGGGTTCTCATTGATTACCTCATATCGATCCTTGGCATTCCACCTGGGAAAATCAAGGATGATTCAAAACGATGACGCCAAAACTCACACTACATGAATGCAACAAAACTCGCTGCACTCACCACGCCATGTAAACCAACATCATCTGCCACCAAGCAGAAGATGAGAAATCTCAGTCATCTAACTTTGATATACTCAACTCTCCTGATGACCCAAGACAAATCCCGAGCCCACCAACCAATACGCGACCAATGTACTGGTGACAGCAACCATCATCTACCATTATCTACCATGGTAGAACCTGAGAAGTCACCCTAATGACTTCGAAATACTCATTATCAATGCGGAAAACCCGCATTCCTCTCGTCACCTCAATCACAACCTCTCTCGATTCTGAAATTCCAACCATATCGGAACCAATATACTCAGACATCATCCACGTGTCCCTAACCAGTCAAACTCACTACCAAGTTCGACTGTCAATTTACACCTTTTATGCTCATCCAAAAGGATGTCAATTCATTCTAGCCTGATGTACCGCTCGACTGAAAAGTCACAACAGACTCCTGCTGTGATCTGCAGTCAAATCTCTGTATACCACCATATCCGACCAACTCTGGCCAATCCTGACCAACCTTGACCAATTAGTCGCTAATCCTCAATGACAGCTCTATCCTCACGTCTTAAATACTTCTGGATCCAATCCAGTCTATCACTATCCGTGATCCACTCCCGAACCACAGATACGAACATACGCCTATCTCGACGGAGTCACATCCTCGCGACTCACCATCTTCACAATCACCAGCACTAGCACCAGGACTAGTACCCGTATCTTCACCTGTCAGTATCAGCACAAAGTGTGCGAATCAGACAACCTTGGATCTCCGCCCATACCGAACGACGATCCCGTACCTCTATTTGTATTGAAGAAACCCTGCCTCCATCGTGCTCAACAAATCTGGGTATAGTCACCCTGACAACGCATACGAGAAAAGGAAACGTTCGCCGAACGTCCTTGATTCCCAACAACCGTAACTACGACCACTCTCGGTAGTAGTGCCTGCCACAGACTCTTGCAGACCTAACCACCAGACATCTCGATATCCAGACTCCGTATCCAACGGAATCAACCGCACGTACCAACTACTCTGTATCCCCGCTCTGGATTCCATCGACAAGTACCAACCCTGGATGTAGTTTTCTGGACACAAGTTATGGTAGATTTTGGAAAAAATCGGATTTTAGGCTTATGCCCAGCTTACAATGGTTTTGGGGGTTTTTTGGGTATTTCAAAAGCATGTTAAAGGTATTTTACAAACTGTTTTCCCAATGTAGTCATCCTCATGCAATTTGATCGCTATTCCGGAGTTTGACTCCGGAGGTATCTAGATAAAAACTCAAACGTAGTCGGAGTTGGACTCCACATGTTCTGACAGAGTTGGACTCTATAGGTTCCTTGATTGTCTACGTGTAGCATAGGGTTCGAGGTTTGATTATTATTGGTTTTTGTGTCCAGATGTGTTGAAATGCTTCTAAACAGGGATTTCAGGGAAATGTGGGCTATAGGCTTTTATATGATTTACATGATTTATATTGGTCCCAAAATTTCATATATTTAACCGTTTATCTGAAATCAAGTGTTTATTTTCATATGTATGAATGTTTTTATAAATTGGAGAGAAAAGGATTATTTCAAAAATGTCTTCCAAAGACTTTCATTTTTGTCCACTCACAGTTTTTATTGTTTTCATACCCTCCTAGATACAAACTGAACCTGCTTCATTGGGATCGGGTTTTCTCCAATTTTTTTTAGTATGGTTCTATTCCTTGATGGAATAGTGGGCTTGAATTATCCTTGACCATTATGTGGTTGGTTCCTAGAAAATATCCCAGAATCACAACTCGGAAACTCCTGACAAACCTTACTTGTTTCCGAATTACAATCCTTGATCCTCTTAGGAAGGCTGGTGTTGGACACAAAGGCGTAAGAACTGATGCTCCTGATCTCATATGATTCTTGCCTTCGTTAGATTTTGAAACTTTCGGTGGTGGGACATTTGTGTCCTTGCTTTGAGTCGTTAGCGACTGGAAAGCTCTTAAACTTGGCGATTCGGAGCTTCTATCTACAAGTTGATGGGAGACAAGATATCCTTGAAAAATTCCACGAGCTTCTCATTAGTCATGACTTGTTGGTAATAACCTTCACTACTCATTGCGGGGATGGCAACTTAGGTACTATCTCTTAAGAAAAGTTCTTTAGAAATCTCCCTTTAGCATCTTGGCGTCCCTGAGTGTACCTAAACTTGGGCATGCACTAGAAAGAGTCCCACTAGGCGTGATAGATTATGTTCCTGCCCAAAACGTTTGTTTCATTTTAGGAGTTGAGTGGGCCTGAGGCAACCCTCACAAGACCTCTGTGCGGAACCAAATTTGCGGAGTAAGGGAACAAACCACTTGTAGGGTCTCTTTTCGTTGGTGGTATGATGTGGATGATGCTAGATAGGGTGAGCGTAATGGGCATTTAGTTACGGTCATTCCCTAAATGGGCATACTAGGGAGAAAGCAGGCATTTAGCTCAAGTACAGGCATGTCACTAGTAGAGGCCGCTATTAGACAGTGTAGATGAGTTACATTTTTTGCCCAATAACCTTTCTTCTGATCCAACGATCATGTGGAAAGCAGATAAAATTAGCTTGCGCGGTTATTTTCTATGCATTTTTCAAGAACTTCAATAATTTTCTTCCCAGTGTGGTCCAAGTTCAGTTACTCCTATGAAATTTAGGTTGGCAACGTTGTTATTTTAGTAGTTAGGTGGTCAGAGGTCCCAAGTTCTCTCAAGTCGTAATCAGAGTATTCAGACCAATGCTCAAATATTGTATCCCAACTTTGATAGTTGTGAACCACGCTTAGATAGTGTATCCTAAGTACCAATTTTTACTTAAGAAAATGTGGTTTGTATTAAGATGAAAATGGAAGTAAAAGTACTGGAATGGAAAAGTACTATAATTAAGTTGAGCAAAAACTGAAATTTTAAGTGCATAAAGTAAATCATTTCCTTTAAAAAAAGACCCGTATCAAGCAGGAAATTCTAGAAATCATCAACTGAAATGAATATGAGTTAAAAATCATGTCATAAGATGACAGAGTACTCAAAGACGACGGGAAACGTCGGAAAAAAGGTTTGAATACTGCAGTGACTAGCCATGAATTAGCAATCAAAATGACTATCCGTGAATCGATAGTTGGGATGACTTTTCATGTATCAGTAGTCAAAATGATCTTTCATGAATCGGTAGTCGGGATGACTTTCCGTGAACCGGTAGTTATTATGGCTTTCCGTGAGTAATTAACCCTTATGACCATATTTACTCAGAAAGAAGGTTAATCTCTGCAAGCCTCAATGATCATCCATGAATTGATAGTTGAAATGAGGTTAGTGTAGGATAAAGCTAACCATTATGATGTTGCTGCTAGAGCGGGTTAAAAAGACGATTAGGCGTTTTCATAAATGCCTCGAGGAGATAAGAAGAAAAACTACATATAGATTTCTTAGGTCGAAAGAAGCAGGTTTTGCTACAAGGGTTAACCTTTGTTAAACCATGAAATGTGGTTAGGCGTTCATAGGTTCAAAAATTGATGGAGATCAATTTACTGAGTTTAATCGGTTAATTTCCCCTTTTTTGAGAGATTGGTTTTTTCTCCTTTTATAGGCGATGATAAGGCTCGATTAAATTGGCAAGTTGGGTCCCTAGTGAGTCCCACGTTGCCTTTATTCCGTTGGAAACCGCTCATTTGACTTCAATTTCTTCATGTGTCAGAACTGCCCATGTCTTACTTCTTCTTTACGTTACAAGTGGATGTTGGGGCTAGATCATTATTTAATTTGAGCCATCAACTTTGGTCCAATGAGATTTTTTCAGATATAAACAACTATTTTATATGATAATAGGCATGGATCAAATTTATCATTCATCCAAAATAATTATTGACAGTTTGACACAAACCAGTCCAAACACATTTAGGAAGTATTACCGTACATCAATTGTTTATTTCCATATTTCGGTCAAACACACCCATCCTCAATGATTGAAATATCGATATCGACGGATATATCGCTAGTCAAATTTACGGATATCTCGCCCTAAATATCGGTATCGATATCGATATCGATATCGTTTACGGTCAACAAAAATGACGGAAATTCGGTCTAAAAGTTGGAAATTTGGAATGAAACTTTGGGAAAAAATTAAGTATCCAATAATGGTTATATAGAACTAATAAAAACTATAAAATGACTTTTATATAATAAATATATGATGAATAAGATGTAATATGATTCTGAGGATGACTAATAATATAAAATCTTAAATATAAACATAAATTGAGGTGAGTTACTATAATTGAATGTTAAAATGGTTAAAAACATAACAATAAACATACAAAAATTCAATGTAAGAAAAATGATAAAATAAGTTTAATATATTTAAAATTGGAAAAAGAAAAAAGAATGAAAAAATAGGGTCAAATTTTGTTAAAAAATTGAAAGTAATGAATATATATACAATTGGACAAAAAATGAAAAAAAAGGACCAACGTTTGAAAAATTGAAATAAATGAATAAAAAGGAAAAAACAAAAAAAAAAAACAATGGTATTTAGCAGCAGCAGGGGGGGGGGGGGGGGCGGGCGCAATAGACTTTAAACAGTCTCCTCCTACCTCCCGTCGGGTCTGCAACTTGGGTTTTCCGACCTGGTGGCATGATCCGATGAAATAACCTTCGATTTACGTCCGATTTTCACGAATTAATAGTGCATCTTCATCGTTTTGATCCTGGAAAAAGATCGGTGGACTCAAAACAAGACAATTGTTCGACATTTTGGCGAATTTTTTTCCCCCCTTCTTATATGCCGCCGGCCAAAAATACTGAAATTTCGGTGACATTCATCGATATTTTCATCCATGCCCATCCCATGTTAAAAAATGGATTAAAGTGAAAACTATTAACCATCCACAGCTAAAGTGCACCAAGGGCGTAGTGTACGGTACTTACCGCATGTTAAAAAAAATTGCTTCGGAGTAAAACTTACTCCCACAAATTGAGCCGGGGTGCGTAATGCGCTGAGGCTCGTTGGCTCATTCATTGTTTTCTTCTTTATGAACAATAGTTAGCATCAAGGTCGTTCCATTTCCCGCTCTCTGGCTCTCTATTTGCGGCAAATACTGTTTATATTCTCTTAAACCCTTTCAGAGTCTACGGTAAGCCCTCCATCTTTCTCTCTCCGTGGGGTTTTCTTGCTTCAATTTCTAGTTTCTATTTAGCAAGAGCTTCCGAGTGTAATGGCTTTCTGAATTATGTGGTTTCTTGAAGAAGATGAGCTTGGATTTTCTTACTTAGTTGCAGAACACCCCGGATTCTCAGGGTTTTCCCCCTCGAATCTGTTTTTATGATCTTGGTTTGCTAAAGGTAGAATCTTTTTTGCTTTCTGCGTCATGTATGGCTTGGTCGAGACGGTGAGCATGGTTTTTTTTTCCCTTTTTTTTATTTAGTTGCAGAGTTTCATGGATTCTTAGGGTTTTAATTTCAGGAACTGTTTCGATGAGCTTGGTTTTTTCTAGCCGAAACTCTTTGGTTACCTAAAGAAAACAAAGGGGCTTTGTGCAAATCTTTCGTTTCTTCTTCTCATGAACGACTCAACTTTTTCAATAATGGCATTTGATTCATTTCTGGTTCTAGGACTCTGGATGCTTTACGTCTTTTGAGTTTTAGCTACTTTATTTCTGTTTAGTTTTCTCTAGCACAGAAATACGATGACTGAATTAATTTTTTTTCCCTGTTCATAATTAATTAATTATTCTTTGCTTGATTCGTGTAATCATCATCTACAGGTATTTCAAGTACTAAAATATTTACTTTTTTTTTGGTGCTCTACTTGAACTTAGAGATTGTCCTCATACCCAAATGTAAACATTAATTTTGTATTATTACCGTTTAATTTTTCTCTGTCATGCTTCAGTCAAAATGTTGAAACAGATTAGGAAGAAATGCAGTGTGTTTCTTGTATTATCCAATTTTTTTTTAATAAGCACTTGTTATTTGAAAGTCTTGGCTGATTTCTGATGCATCTGAAATTTTCATTCATTTGGTGGTAGCCTGCATTGTATCACATTTGACTAGACATTTAATTCTTTTCCAGGTTTGTTATATAGTTGATCCTGTTTGCATCCGAAAATGGGGGCCGGAAGGAAAACACAGACCTTTACTGCGCCTCCTAGTCAAGACAAGGAATCCTACACCACATCCATGAGAAATCTGAGGAAGAATAATCTAGGTGGAGTCATATTTGGTTGCAAGGATTTCACAATCAAAGAATGTCTGTCTAAACAAGTTTTCGGTCTGTGTCCTCAACTCTCTTGCATGTTTTATTCCTAATTCCTGCATTTCCCATTTTCTGTTTTAACTATGTAAATCAGTGGAGTAGTGTTGGTATTGAACTTCTTCATGTGCACTAAGTTTGCCTTGTTTACATCGCAAGTGCATTTCCGGATTTTCCTTTAAGTTCCCTTATGAAGATCCCAAAATATTGTAGCTGATTTTACTCAGCACACAAAACTCTCTGCAAATAATGAACTTTTATGTGACTGTTGCTTTTGTGCTTGAACTCATGAGATGTATTCTATATTCGATCAGGTTTACCAGCTGCACACTTTTTATATGTGAAGAATATTTCTCCTGGGTTGCCACTGTTTCTCTTCAACTATACCAATCGGAGGCTTCATGGAATCTACGAGGCTGCTAGCCATGGCCAAATGTATATCAAACCATATGGATGGTCCACTAATGGTAAAGAGGGAACTCCATTTCCTGCACAGGTATTAAATAAGACTTTCTCAAATTTGTTGATAATATCTTGAGTTATAATGTCATCTTAGGCAAACACTCTTGGTCAAGAAAAGGCTTGTATATGTTGATGTTATTCTGTTTTGTACATTAAGGTTCAGATCCGTAACCGGGTGAACTGCCCACCACTGCTTGAAAGTCAGTTCAAAGAGATTATTGCCGACAACTACTACACTGAATGTCATTTCTGGTTTGAGCTTGATATTGATCAAACATGTAAGCTGGTATCTCAGTTCACAGCTATACCAGTTGCGCCAAGTGTCCCTGTACCGCAGATATCTAAGTTAGCAACTGTCGCAGTAGCAGTTGCTCCAAGTACTTCTGTACCACAGAAGACAATGAATTGGAGAAGTTGTTTTTCAGCTCTTCCCTTAGTTGGCACAAAAGAGGCAGCCCTTCCTTCACATGACAGGGAAGAGGCTGCTTTTCCCTTACATAACACAAACGAAGCTGCTCTTTCCTCACATAATACAAAAGAGCCAGCTTTCCCCTCACATGACAGAATAGAGACAGCTCATCTCTTTCATGACACAATAGAGGAGCCGGAATGGCTCGAGCAACTTACTTCAGATGCTGAGGAGTTGAGCTATTCAGGTCTGAATTTGGATGGCCCAGTTCTATTTGGATGCTACGGTCCACTCAAAACACAATTCAATGTGAAAGAGGCTGAACAAGTGGAGGAGGAAGAGACCTGGAAGGGCAATGAGAATTCATGGGGAACATTGGATTTAGAGGAGAAGAGGCCAGAGGTTCCTCATTCCCGGTTCGAGGAGAAGAGCGAAGAAAATCCTTGCTTCTTGTCTGCACAGACGATTGGAGGTAGTTTTCAATTGTTGTGTGAGAATCAAAAATTCATCGCTAAGGTAAAGGTCATATTAGTAGTTCATATATTATAAATTCTAATGTTGGATATCCTTGTTAGTTTTCGTCTTATCACAACCACTCTCTTTTGTTATTATGCTCGTATCAGTTGAGTCAAGAAGTGAACGAGCTGAAGGCTTTTAAGATTGAACACTCTAAAAAGATGGATTCTATGCAGCACAAGCTGGTACTTACTCAATCCTGTTAAGCATTTTGATTGATACAAAAAATGACCCCTTCTCTTTTTACTGCTTGAATTGATTACAGATAGGGCTTCAGTTTCAATGTATGTTATCAGTCCTGCCTGTTTTCTTTTTCTTTTCGTTTTTGTTAGGCCTTTTTTCTGCCTATCTTTTTTTTATTGTACCAATTATAATAGTCATTTTCTCAACAAAAAATCAATAGCTGATAACAATAAATGCATCTGAAAAAGGCTCTTTGTTTGTTCTTGATAATTTTCTTCCTCAATCTACAAAGTAGTTGAGACCATACTCTTGTCAAGGCAGTTCTATTTTTAACTTACGTTTTCTTACTGTGAGTTTGGTCTTAGACTAAGACTAAAATGGTCCAAGGAAAGTACATAAAAGTCATATTATGTAATTATTGAGTTATTGATGATTTGAAGCAATTAATGGTTCTTGGACACTCAGCCCTTATACTCTGTAGTTGATGGTGCGTGATCAATTTCATTGATCTTATTCGTTATTTCTGTTTTGGATTTCTATACTGGCATTTCAGCGGAGCGCAGAGATGGAAATTCAACGCTTGAAAGTGTGGTATGAAGGTTGAATTTGAGTCTACTACACCTTGAGTTGCATGTACTTCAGGCTGGCAAGGGAAGAAGAGGTCCGGAGACTGAAGCCATTGTAATTGTGCATGCCACTGAAGATTCTAATTTGTATTAATCCCTTAATCTTGTTAATCGTGGATGAGCTTTTTCCATGCTGCAAATGCGTTTTGGTACATTTTCTTTGTCTTGTAAATTCAAATGTGATGAGGAATGAACTTACATATATTTTCCCAATCTGCACTTATGTTTTCATTTCTTCTACTTGCAAAATTTGTTAGAGTATTTAGTCTGCCTGCTTTTTGCATGGCCAAAATGTACAATAATGATAGAACTAAGGATTGAAATATCGATATCGACGGATATATCGCTCGTCGAATTTACGGATATCGCGCTCCAAATATCGATATCGATATCGTTTACGGTCAATAAAAATGACAGAAATTGAATCAAAATGACGGAAATTTGGAATGAAACTTTGGGAAAAACTTAAGTACCCAATAATGGTTATATATGATTAATAAAAATTATAAAATAATTTTGATATAATAAATATATGATGAATCATATGATAAAATATAGGTCTGTTGACCACTAACAGTATAAAATCTTAAAGATAATTAGAATTTGATAATGACAAATAATAATAATAAAATTACAAATAATAATAAAATTATTTCAATTAGAACATATATTCTAAGTTAGACTTTGATGATGATAAAAAAAATTACGGAGTAAAAACACATATATTCATAATTTTAATATATATTATAAAATAAAACATATATTAAAAATTAAAACAAATATTACCAAAAACATATTTTACCTAATAATACATTTTGAATTTTGAAAAAAAAAAACGTTTGAGGCTTCGAAGTTTTTTTAATACATATTCATAATAAGGAACAAAAACACATATATTCATAATTTGAATACATATATTCTAAATTAAAACAAATATTACCAAATATATGAATTAAGCCATATTTTATATTAAAACATACATTACTAAAACATATTTTAGTAATAAATGATAAATTTATTATTAATAAATGATTACCAAATATATTACCAAATATTACTAAATATTACCAAATATATGAATTACCCCATATTATCTACCTAATAATAAATTTTGAATCAATTAGAACATATATTCTAAGTTAGACTTTGATAATGATAAAAAATTAAGGAGCAAAAACACATATATTCATAATTTTTAAATATACTTTAAATTAAAACATATATTAAAAATAAAAAAAAATATTACCAAATATATGAATTACCCCATATTTTATATTAAAACATACATTACTAAAACATATTTTAGTAATAAATGATAAATTTATTATTAATAAATGATTACCAAATATATTACCAAATATTACTAAATATTACCAAATATATGAATTACCCCATATTATCTACCTAATAATAAATTTTGAATCAATTAGAACATATATTCTAAGTTAGACTTTGATAATGATAAAAAATTAAGGAGCAAAAACACATATATTCATAATTTTTAAATATACTTTAAATTAAAACATATATTAAAAATAAAAAAAAATATTACCAAATATATGAATTACCCCATATTTTATATTAAAGCATACATTACTAAAACATATTTTAGTAATAAATGATAAATTTATTATTAATAAGTGATTACCAAATATATTACCAAATATATGAATTACCCCATATTTTATATTAAAACATACATTACTAAAATATATTTTACCTAATAATACATTTTGAATTTTGAAAAAATAACGTTTAAGGCTTCATTTTTTAATACATATTCACAATTAAAGAACAAAAACACATATATTCAAAATTTTAATACATATTCTAAATTAAAACAAATATTACCAAATATATGAATTAAACCATATTTTATATTAAAACATACATTACTAAAACATATTTTAGTAATAAATGATAAATTTATTATTAATAAATGATTACCAAATATATGAATTAAGGCTTAACTGCTAAGTAAATATATATACCATCTTTAAAATTTACTTACTAATATATGTTTAAGCATAATTAATTTTTAAATACTAATATAAGTTTAAGAGACTTTAATTATATAAATCAAGGGGTTAAAAAAAGGAAAAAAAAAGAAATTAAAGAAACATAAAACGCAGCCGTTTCATCCTTGGTTATTTAACCCAACAGATCGATCTCTCTGGATTCGATCGCGTGGGATGGATTCGTTGGAGGAGATCAAACGACAAAGTCCTCTAGCATCGTTCCTGGTGGCTGAGGCAGCAGAAGTGAACCGTGAGGGTGGCGAGACGAAGCGAGGTGATGAGATGGGTGGCGGTCGTCGAGGGTCGAGTCGTCGTCGGTGGAGCGGCTGAGAGAAGCGGAGAACCGAAACAAAGGGAGGGTTTGAATGGTGCTGTGCTTCCGGCCATCGACAGATCACGAGTGGGTTCGAGGGTTTCAACCAAATCCGCCCCTAATTATGCTCTTCCCGAAAGCCAAGGTGGTGAGTCCGTGAGTTTAAAGTGATTTCGGTGTTTTTTGTTTCCTTCCCAAATTGTTCGTCCGTGATTTGTGAATGTTTGAATTCTTGTGTGTTTGTATAATTGTATGATTGAATTTGACGAGGTTGTGGGCTAATTTCTCTGTTCAATCTGTTATCATGTTTCTGTTCTTCACTTATTCTTTTGTTCGATTGATTTCGGGGCCTTGGTTTCGAATTTTAGTAGATTGTTCGATGGTATGGTCTTCTACATTTTCATGTTTCTGTTCTTCTTTTGTTCGATTGATTTAGGTGCCTTACTTTCGAATTTTATTTCATTGTTCGGTCTTTCGGTCTAAAATCGTCGATATCGAACAATATCGTTGAATATCGACGATATTATCCGATATTGTTAAATATCGATGATTTTGCGGGAAGATTTAGGTTCACCCCGTCCTTAGCTGCCGGTGACCGGAAATCGCGATATATCGGTCGATATATCGATGATTCCGGCGACATTTTCATCAGTGATTTATATTATATGGTAAAATATACTTTACTATCATATGATTTGCACCTTATAATAAATTCATACATGAACTTTCAATGTTGCAATTTTCATTCTGGATTTTTCACATCGTTATATTTTGAACCCTCCGTTAAAATTTATATTAAATTTGATAGGGGACCCACAATGTGAGTTTTCTAAATTTTTTCTCAAAAGAGTGGATTTCTTTGACCATTTCATCACAAAAGGTAAAAACACCTTTGGCAACAAAAAAATTTCATAAACAATGTTGTAAAAAAAAGAATTTTTGCGACGCTCTTAATCTAAATTTATTGCTGTTAAAGATTATTGTATCTTCAACGATGAAATAATCAAACAAAAAAAAATAACTTTTTCCATAAAATGCAGAATTTCATAAATTTTCCAAAAATTTTCCTTTAACACTTTAGAATGCTTTCAAACCTTCCAACACATTAAAATATATCTAAATAATTCTCTCACCAATCAGATTCCCATCAATGGCTTATTGGTTCCCTTTTTTCCTGACCTCTTTGTTCATCTTTCTAAACTTCAATTTTCTTCTTCTTCTCTCTCTTTATATGCTTCTTACTTTCAATTCGTTTGTTTTCTTTTGTGAAAAGGGGCCTACGCAATAAAGATGAGGGGATGAATCCTTTGAAGGGGTGGTTTTTGGGAGTGAGGGGCTTTAGAATGGGAGAGAAGGCCTAGGAAGGTGAGGTGGCCGTGTGGGTAATGCTTTGTTTTTTTTTTTAATAAAAAAATAAATGTTTTTTAGCAACTTTAATATTTATTATTTAAACTGTGGGTCTCATTTCAGAACTAATAGAGATTTTAACGGAGGGGTCAAGGTGTAGTGATCTGAAGAGTTCATGATGAAAATTACAACATTTGATAGTTATTACAAGGTGTAAATTACAGGGTGGTAAAATGTAATTTGCCTTAAATAATACACATTAGTTATCAATTTTGTTTTTTCTGGAATTAAACTTGAAAACTCCCACATAATATATAGAAATGAATATCACTAGTTATTGAAATGGGTACGCAGCCAACTTTGTCCCCATTGTTTTGTCCTCTTTTGATGAGTGGTAATTGAATTAAATTTGGTAGTCCATACAAATTAAAGTATTTAGGAGAGATTAGACATAAAAAAATTATTTATTCTGTATAATGTTCAACTTTTATTTATAACGAGCAGAATATATATTTATTTGATTTTGATACTTATAATTGATTCATTGTGTGAATTAAAATATCTCTAAAATAAAAAATATCATTATAACACCAAATTTTATTCATCTGTCAAATGTCGGACGTCCGAATTCAAAAATTCTAGCTTTACTTTGCTACTTGCAATAAATCATCCATTTGGACCAAATCTCCAATATATTAACCATCACTTCATGCTTAATTAGTTTTTTTTTTATCCAATAATATTTGAAGAAAAGATTATATAAATTAGATATAAAATCATATGTTTTTATGTAAATCAAAGATTTCTCACTAAATAATTATGGAATTCATCTTGTGTTTGTTCCTTAAATCACCCATTCAGAAAAAAGGTATCGTAGTACCCTATACTTGACCCTATGAATGAGAATCTACTTGAAATTTTAAATAAAACCCTTAAAATTTTATCGATTCGATATGTATTGAATTTTCTAAAACTAGAAATAAAACTATTTTGATCCAAACCGTTATTAAAGGTTCGGTTTGGATCGAAATTGTTTGAATTTAGGCATAAAAAAAGTAAAGATATTAAAAAGGGTAAAAACTCAAAAATAGCATAATAATCAATATTCAAAATTTTGTATATTATGCTTGCGGAGGATTGGATTGCAAATATTACTATTATATTAAGATTTATCAAACAAACATTACCACTCAATAATATTTATTATACTCTTATTTGGGTATACATATATTTATCTGAGCATATTTGTACATTCTTTTATTTTTAATATTTTTACTTTGTATTAATAATAGATTTAAAAATTAGTATATTCCTTAATATTCCGATTTGGATTTAACTAATTTCCAAATTGAAAATTCAAATCCAAACATTTACTAACGGAATAGTTTGGATTCTCAAATTGTTTGATTTTTGTCTGATCAAACATAAACTGTTTGATAAATAACGATTTGAAACAGATTGATTAGCGATTTTAACGGATTCGTACCCACCCTAATTTTAAGCATTTAGAATAAATGGACCTTATATTACAATAATTATAGTTTGATCCTTTCATATATACGCCTTTGGTTTATAATAACACATGGACCATTACTACTCTTCATATTTCTTCCTTTTGAATTTAGATATATTTTGATTAGATAAACGATATTTTATAATAATTTAATCTAATAATTAAAGATAATTCTAAACTTAACTGCAAAAATTATATATGTCAGCCTTCCGGTACTCTCTATGCATGTATTAATTTACTTTTTTATCCTTGTTAAAAAAGTTAAAATAAAATAAAACAAATTTTAATTAAAAAATATATATGAAAATGGAAGGAATATAACAATTTGAGCCTACTACTCTCCTACTAAATATTAAGTTTTAGTAATTTATATACTTAATACTTGATTTTACTCTTACATCCTTATTAAATCATTAATTTGTTTAAATGTAGTAATCGAAAGATAGTTTCATTAGGAAATTTTAGTGAATTTTTTAACACTCCCGACTTTATAATAGTGGAGATTTGATTACTATTTCAATTTCAAATCTACAAGCCAATTTACCTTCTCACCATTCATTTCCTTTTTTTTCCCTAATAGCATGTCTAGTGGGGGGCACCTTGCGAGGGCTAGGCTGGAACCAGCCCACAGAACAGAGGGGGTTATTTCTAATGGGAGGGGGGTTGGGTGGGAATGGGGTGGGTCTGGCCTCATCATTATGATAGTGTTTAATTATTATTTTTATATCTATATAAGTTAAGTACGATAAAATAAAATTAAGTTGTATTTCATATATATTATATAATATTTCTATATTATTATCTTTAAGAAAATAATTTTAAAAAATATGGATTCTTGCTCTAACCTCCCCCCATTAGAAACATAGAAAACAGTATGGGGCAAAATGTCATGAATAATATCATGTAAAGGGTTAAACCTTGCCTCTTACCTCTTGCCCATTACCTCTACCACTAGGCATGCTATAACACTTATTATGCTCAACATCATACTACTTTGGCCTTATGTGGATTATTTTTCTGGTACAACGATGTAAAGAGAAATATGTATATAGAGTAATTATCATATATGGGGTTTTTTTTTTGGTACAAGGATGCAATGAGAAATATGTATATCAAGTACTTGTCAAACTTTTCATGAGTGTCTTTATTGACACACTTCCACTGGGAAAGTCCACTAGAACGCCTAAATTAATGCATGTTGGCTAACATTTAGACAACGACGTCCAGATGACTAAAGCCAAAAAGATAAAAACATTGCATTTTAGGAGGTTGTATAAAACGTAATTAGTAAAAACCAATGTTCAAAAAGGTGTTAGGCTAGAGTGACAGGACCCACCCCTAAAACGCTTTGATAACCGTGTCTGATCTTACTCCCATCTAACAAATCGACCAAAGTTCCAAAAATACCCTTGACACTTGTCAGACAAGGAATAACCGAAGTCCTGATCATGCCTCCGCCTCTAGGTCAGCCCTGATTCTCATGCCACGGTCTAGAAGGTCAACAAAAAGATCAAAGGTGTGAGTGAAGAAAAATAAGCATCATTTGAAAATACATTTCGAAAAAACAAACTTTACCCTCCAATGTAGAACATGCATGTATACAGTAAAACATGAGAAACCAAGTTTGAATTCAAATCACATCATAAATCGTAGGACCCACAAATCATCAAAAACTCGTGGCCCACATTTCCCGAAATCCATATTCATTAAATCATGTAAAATCTTTGGACACAAACATCATAATCAAGCATAATTAGTCATGATATCATATCAGCACTACGCATAGGTAACCTTGGGAACTGAACTCACGCAACATCTGAGTTACATCTGGAAATCGAGACAACACCTTTGGGTAGAACCCATGAACATGCTCACATCCGGACTGTACTAGCATTCTTGGGATCCAGACAACCTCCAGGTGATCACTTCGGGCATTGTCGACGTCTAAGCGATATTAACACATGACATTTCTGTGAACTCAAATCTCTGAACTAATGTCTAGGCAATGTCAACTGTGACCTCTCCAGGATCCCAAATTGACATTCGGAGGGAACAAAACACAAGGATGTTAATCGTGAAAAATACTAATAAACTAGAAAACTTTCATTTTCATAAATATTTGACTTAAAACCAAGTCAAAAAAACTTTCGAAATTGGCCTAAGCCCAAAACACAGTTTCCACAAATACTAACATAAAATCTGTGCCCAGAAATCAATCAATAAATATGGGAATTATTAGATAATCATAGAAAATCATTATTCAAATCATTGTAACTCAAATCATGACAAATATATTCAAAACAATTAACTATGCCTGCATCATGTTTCATAAAACAAATGTCCACTCACTCACTATTCAAATGGCTCAGTTTCGAACTATACATTCCTCCAAAGTCCGGGGAGCTATCTAGCCTGTCAACAATCACCACCACATGTCACTAATATCCCAAGTAACATCTCAATAACATCTCCTAATTTTTCGGGATAAAATATATATTAAAAAATTAATCATAACACTTCAGACACACAAAACTACCCTGAGATGATGTCCGATCGACTCGAAACTTGTGCCAAAATATTCATAATAGCGAAGAAAAAAAACTCATGTTGACCGCACCTCGAGACGACATGGCACACAGCCCCCCGTACTGCCTAGGTCCTCTGCACGTGGGCTTCACACGTTGCCACAAGATTGTCTTCAACCTCAGTCAGGTTGACCCGTGGGTCTATGCACAAGACCGAATCCGGGTAACCTAACTCGATCCAAAACCTAAATTTTTCACAATCAATCTTTCATCTAAAACCACCATTCCGTTCTAAACACCCATTGAAACAGTTCTATGACTTCAAAACCTCATGAACTCACCTCAAACTCACAACCCAATTCCAGTGCCTTCGGCCAAATTCAAACTCCAATTACAGGCCTTGCCGAGTCCAATTCCATCATTTTTCAACCTGGTTTTGATTGCCAGTGGTAAAGGATCACCATAGTGACCTCAATTTGTGTTTCGAGTTTAAAATTTCAAAGTCCAACTCTAGGGAGAACACAGTTTAAAGTTTGGGTTGTCAAGTCTAGGCTTCTTCCTCAACTCTTCTCATATTTTTTTTTATCTTCCTTTTCTTCTTCTTTCACTCTTCCTTCTCTGTTTCTCTTGGTTCTCAGGTGAAGCATCAATGCTAAAGTTAGTTTTTGGATTTCTGGGTCCACACATATGATCACATAACCAACACATACCCACACATTACACATAAACAATAAGGTTGTAAGTGCCACCAATCCCTCAGGAGTGGTGCCATGTGCCCTCAGCTCACAGGTCCAGCAAAGCCCCCACTCATGGCCAAAATTACAAAAATACCCCTAACGTCCAATTTACCAAAATGCCTGCAAGTAGTTTAGACTTTCAACGAACTCACCTGATCTCCAATTTTTACATGTCGCCTATATACAGACTCAGGACATTGAGATCTATGTAACGGTACTCACAAAAAATCCAAAAACTACATTGAACAAAAAGTTAAGTTTTAACAATGTAAAAGCAAGGGTAAGGATGTCAATTCCCTTTTAAAATTCTCGGAATTGCCTTTTTCGAATTTTTGGGTCGTTACAATCTACACCCTTAAGAAATTTCATCCACAAAATTCTAACTTTTCTGTCAAACAGCCTTATATACGTCTTAACACCAAGTCGTGTATGGGCTCATGCCTTAGAGGCTGACATTGGCAAATATAAATCAGTACCATAATGCTTTAATATCAAATTTACAAGACCTACTCCTAAAATTATTTGATAATCGTGCATGGTCCTACTCTCGTTTGACAATTCGACCGAAGTTGCAAAAGTACCCTTAACACTTACCAGACAAGGATAATCATAATGAATTCCTGATCATGCCTCTATCTCTAGCCAGCCCCGATCCTCGTGCACCACGACTTATAAGGTCAAAAAAATATCAAAGGTGTAAATGGACAAAATAAGTATCATTTGAAAATACATTTCGAAAACAAACTTTACCCTCCAATGTAGAACATGCATGCATACGGTAAAATATAAGCAAACAGATTTCAATTCAAATCACATCATAAATATTGGGACACAAAAATCATCAAAAGCCCGTGGCCCACATTTCTGAAAAATCCATGTTCATTAAATTATGTAAAACCTCTAGACACAAACAACATAATCAAGCACAACCAATCCTCAATACTCAAACACCAATCACGATATCATATCAATACTATGTGTAGTCAAACTCGGGAACTTCGCTCATGCAATACCTGAGTCACATATGGGAATTGAGACAACATTGCTAGGTAGAACCCAGGAATATGCTCACATCCAGACTGTACTAACATCTTCGGGATCCAGACAACCTCCGAGTGATCACCCCAGCACTGTCAACGTCTGAGCGATACTAACACATGGCATATTTGGGAACTAGAGTCTCTAAACTGACACCCAAGTAATGTCAACCGTGACCTCTCCGAGATCCCAAACTGACATCCGATGAGAACAACACACAAGGATGGTTAACCGTGAAAAACAGTATTAAACCATAAAACTTTCATTTTCACAAATATTTGACTTGAAACCAAGTCAAAACACTTTTGAAACCGGCCGAAGCCTAAAACACAGTTTCCACAAATATCGACCTAAAATCTGTGTCCAAAAATCAATCAATAAATTCGGAAATCATTAGATAATCATATCAAGTAATTATTCAAATCATTGTAACTCAAATCATGCAATAAAATGTTCAAAACATTTAACTATGCATGCATCATATTTCATAAAATAAATGTCCACTCATAGACTATCCAAGTAGCTAAATTTCGAACTATAAACTCTTTCGAAGTCTCGGGAGCTATCTAGACTTTTAACAATCACCACTATGGGTCACTAAAATCCCAATTAACCTCTCAATAAAATCGCATAATGTTTGGGATAAAATACTTATTAAAAACGTAAACATAACACTTCGGACATACGAAACTACCCTAAGACAATGTCTGATCAACTCGAAACCTGTGCCAAAATAATCTTAATATCGAAAACATAAAAACTCAAGTTGATCGCACCTCGAGACGACAAGGCACGTGCCTCCACGTGCCTCCCAGGTCCTCTATGCATGGCTTCATGCGCTGCCACATGGTTTTCTTCAACCTTAGTTGGGTTGACCCACGACATGCACACAGGACCCAACCTGAGCGACTTGACCTGGTCCAAAACTTGCATTTTCATATCCAATCTTGCATCTAAAACTACCAATCCGTTTAAGACACCCCTAAAAATAGTTCTATGACTTCAAAACCTCAAGAACTCACCTCAAACTCACAACCCAATTCCAGAGCTTTTGGCCAAATTCAAACTCCAATTATAGACCTTTCCATGTCTAATTCCATCAATTTCCAACCTATTTCCAATCGCCAGTGGTCAAGAATCACCATAGTGGCCTCAATTTTGTGTTTCGAGTATAAAATTTCAAAGTCCAACTCTAGGGAAAACATGGGTTAAAGTTTGGGTTGTCAAGTCTGGGGTTTTTCCTCAACTCCTCTCATATTTCTTTTCTTTTCTTTTCCTTTTCTTCTTTTTTCACTCTTCCTTCTCTGTTTCTCTTGGTTCTCAAGTGGATGATCAATTCTAAAGTTAGTTGTAACGACCCGTCCTGGAAATCGGGATTAGATTAGTGAGTAATAACAAATTAGTGAAGTTAAACGGTGATTAGTTGGGTGATCTCGGACGGACGGTGCGAAATGACGATTTTACCCCTAGAATTGGACGAACGGTTGACTTTTGGTTTGAGCGGTCAAACGGACTCTGGGGAGTGACTGTGACGTAGTTCGAGATGTCACGAGTCCGTAGACAGGTGGAACGTCCGATTCTGACGTTTGAGGAAGAAGTTATGACGTTTGGAAGTCGAAGGGTATTTTGGTAATTTGGTTAAAAAATGGGGCAAATTGTTGAATTTTAATACGCCATGGAATTGACACATATTTCGAGGACCGTTAGGTAGAACTCGATTCCCTTAGTACAACGACAGGCGGCACGCTATTATCGGACGTCGACTGGTTCGGGTTTTGGTCTAAAAACGCTAAGGGCAAAATGATAAATTGTTAAGTAGGGGCAGTTTGGTCATTTTACTACCTTGGGGGTTGTGCCCAATAAAATTGGGACACTTGGCTATTGTGGATGCTGTGACCACCAGGTTTTGGACATGTGCCACTCTCTAGATGGCTGTAGAACATCCTTCACCGCTCTAACAATTGTTTAAATTGGTTAATCGTGAAAATGGTTTTAAAACGGCTAAAAATAGAAAAACAGAGGACTTGGTGGTGCGTGTGAATGTGAACCCAGTTCCCTCAAATCCAAACCCTAACCCGTGAAGAGTAACTAAGATAAAGAGAGGCTGAGGACAGTGAAAGGATGGTGGTGTGCTCGTGATGGCCGCTATAGACGGTGGAAGCAGAACCGTGGAGAACAGAGACAGGGGAGGAATGCCCATGAAATCCCACCCATCCAAACCTCTCAAACTCCATCCTCAGTTGATGGTTTTTGAATGAAAGTTGACAAAGGAGGCGAGAGGAAGCTATTGGTGGCCACAGTGAGGTTTAAGATGGACGGTAAGGTGTATTGCCGTGATCTTCGATTTTTCAATCAAAAATGGTGAAGCTCGATTTACTGGTTGTGGATCATCTTGGTTCAGTAGGTGGGGCTCTGAAGGTGACCAGGAATCGATCACAATTGAAGGGAAGACCAGTGATGGCCTGTGGTGCCCATAACCAAAGGAGGACCGTGGCCGGTTCACCATTCAATGTGGGAAGGTAAATTATAAGCCTAAACTCTCCATTTTGAGGCCATAGATCATTAGATAATGAAGTGGTGAACCTGTAGGAATCAAAAGGAGGAAAATCATATTGGAAAATGTTGAAAAATAGCTGTGAGGCCCATGCACAACCCCTTTGGGCGGTGCGTGAGGGCGCGTTGGCCTTTTATGGGGAAGTGTTCAACATGTGAAATGATGTAATCGATATAACAAACATTTTGGCACTGGTTTCGAGTCAATCGGACATCGTTTCAATAGGTTTCGGGATGTCCGAAGGTTTTAGGGCTCATTTAAAAATAGTTAAAAATTTGGGAAAATTACGGGGACTTAGTAGAAGCTTAATTAAGTAGTTAGTAACCTTATTATGGGATTTTTATAGGTTCGGGAAAGCCGGTGATAATGGATTGGCCAGGAACGGCGTAAGTGCACGCTTATCGAGACGGCGATGCGAATGGTCTGTGAGTGGACTTTGCTTTCTAACTCTTGATTCATGCATAAATGTTTTATATGTTTTCTACTTGTAATTTCTATGTTTTTGATTTGATATTGATGATTTACGGTTTTGTACGTATTTCGAGATAATTACGTATTTGCACGTTTTACGAGTTTACGATTTATGTTGCGATTTGATTATGGTTTTGGAGATTTGATTTGGGATTTGAATTATGGATTATGATTTGATTTCAATGATTTATAATGGATTTTGTAGAAATGATTTCGGGCTTGAAGCCCTGTTCATAAAAAGGATTTCGATAAACGTGATTTCGGGTTTTGGAACTGGATTTCGGAAATGATGATTCAGGATTTGGTTTTGAAACTTGAAAGTGAATTTCTAAATTTGGTTCGGAATGATGATTCCGGATGCCAGCTTACAAAATCATGATTACGAATTCGGATATGGATTTTCTATGATTTTCACTTGGTTTTGGGTTAAAGACCCGTTGAAACTTGGTTTTGGGTTTAAAGATCCGGATCTGGCTGGATCTGGTTTTGAGTTTAAGGACTCGGTTGATTGACGGGGGAGGGCCTTGGATTGATATGTTTTGAGTTTAAAGACTCGATTATTGTGATATCCCCTAGGGCCTGTTAATTGTGCTTTGAGTTTAAAGACTCGTTGATATCCCGGGAAGGCCTGATTATACGCATGTGTTTTGAGTTTAAAGACTCGGCACGCTTGAGATCCAGAAACTTGATTGATTGATGTTTTACTTTGGTTTTTCACTGGTTTTCGGATGTTTTGGGCAGTGGCCCGGATGGTTTGGATTTTGTGGATTTTGGGCTGAGTTTCCGTAATTTGATAAGGATTTATGATTTTGTACTGAGGCCTGGATTTGAGTTACGGATTTGAGAAAAGGATTTGATTTTCGGTTTCATTGACGGTTTTCTTATCTTGGATATGAAATGGTTTTATGACAAGGTTTTCATATGCATGCATTGGTTTTTGTGTGGAGGGTATAAATGTATTTTTTTTATAACCTGTTTTCAGAACGTAATATTTATTTTTGTCCACTCACAGTCTTTTTACATTTTTGATACCCTTCAGGTTTGATGAGGTGCGGGTTGTTGTTAGAGAGATGGAGACATCACACACGCAATCCACAGTAGATGTTGCGCGCTCTGGGAAGTCGAGAAATGTTTGGGAATCCTTTGTCCGGCTTACGTGTTACGTGGAGGTTGGATGTCGGTTTAGCCTTCATGTCGCATGTAAGTTAGACTGGAGCATGGCTTATCCCTTAATCCCGGGGGATTGGGGCTAGGTCGTGTCATTAGTTTTTGGATTTCTAGGTTCACCCACACTGACACGACCCATCCCAATCCCCCCGGGATTACCATGGAATGTGACGTGCTCCCGTCTGACAAGAGGCGCCAGACAAGGGATAACCGATTGCCATTGCCCAAACGGGCTTCCAGAGTGCGTAAGGATCGATGGAGGAGGTGTGCGATGCTCAAGTCTCTGCTGCAGTCGTATCCGGAATCAACCTGAAGGGCATTGAAAACAAAGCTGTGAGTGGACGAAAATAAACAAGTCTGTTTAAAACATTTATAAGACATTTATGCCCCTCAGTAAAATCATATGCATGCACCAAAACCAATAATCCCATATTTATTTAGAAATAACCAATAGGGCCTTAGCCCGGAAACCAAAGCATAGTTTCAATTTCCAAAAGTAAACCCAAGAGTTATTTCATAAATCCAGTAATATGAACCATAAGGCATATAAACCATAACCATTATTTTAGCCACTGCACTATACACTCCAATCCGACATCCCTGATGTCTGACGTCCCTGACGTCAATAAGGTCACAATCACAAGGCTACGCGTGCCACTCGGGTCTCAATTTCCGAGTTCAATCCCCGAACCCCGTTCGGGTACAGCATCCCCGATGCTTAGCGTCATAGACGCTGGACGTACTAGACGTCCGTGACCTCTCCGGGGTACCTCATCCGGAGGAGACAATATAATATGGAAGGATCTATACAGTGCAGTACCAAATACATTTTATAGATATCCACATGCAAAACATATAGGTATACATAGATAAAATCCGAACCATTCGTTACGTTTCATCAAACGGGTCTCATGCCCAAATACCGTGAAACGTGCCATAACCGAAATATCATCAAAACCATTTATAGATTCCAGCATGTGAACATATATAAAATGTAAACCAGAAAACATTTATTCAATTCCATTTTAGGGTCCCCGACCCGCAATCACATGTAGAAATCAACTGGGCCCCTGGCCCGATTTCACAAGTTAACTGGGCCCCTGGCCCGATCCACATGTTAACTGGGCCCCTGGCCCGATTTCATAGTTCAACTGGGCCCCTGGCCCGATTTTACATTATTCAAGTTCGTAACCGTTTCATGAAATCATATCCAACCACATTTATGGAAATCGGTGAAAATCCAGAAAATCTCGGTTTACGTGCAAATACGTAATTCACCTCGAAATGCGTGAAATCATTTTAAATTCACCGATATCCAAAGTAAATCATTTAATCATAATTATAACAATCATAAAACAGTTATGCATGCATCGAATTTATGAAACCAATGTCCACTCACAGACCGTTTAACCGAGCGCCTCGATACGCGTGCCATAGGCCTTCCCGGGCCACCTCACTATCACCGGGACTCCCAATCCTGTTCAAATCAATTTAGAGGATCACTAACCTCATTATTAACATCCTATTCAAGTCCCGTAATTTTCCCGAATTTTTAAGTATTTTTAAACTGGATTTAAAACCTTCGGACATTCCCGAACAATAACGAAACGGGATCCGATCGACACGAAACCAACGCTAAAATGTTCGTTACATTAAATAGGACAGAAGTCATGTTGACCTCACCTCGAGATTCGTGCCCACGCGCCGTCACGCGCCGCCGTGAGTGGCTGCGCGTGGAAGCCACGCGCCTGCTACAGTGACTGCTACAGTCACCATCCTCGCCCGTTTCTCTGGTAAACGGGTTGAAAAAAACCCGCGATAGGACCCGGTTCAAACTCACCCAATTCAACATCAAATCAATCCGTTCTTTCAACTGATCCCTTGTAATCAATCACCATTTAAGTTCTGTAAATCGAATTACACAAATCATGGTCTAAATCCTCACGACTCTCGATCGATCCTCGACGGGTTTTCAAATCGGGTTTCACGATATCGTCCCTGTTTTCCAAATTAATTCATTCAGTTAGCATCGTGAGAGTGTAAGGGACATTTCTACAAGGTCAATTTGAGAATTACTTACCTCAAACCCACTGAACACAAGCTCGACTTTGAGCTGCCATGGAAGCTCAGTTCTTCCTCAATCCGCCATGGTTTCTCTTCGTTCTTGAAGCAAAGATGTTCGTTTTGATCCCAGAAGTCGAATTGAATCATCAATTTCGATCCTCACGGCTCAAAACATCCATTTCGAATTTCCCTCCCAAAAATCAATTTTTCGATTTCTCTGTCTCCCTCACCCGAACAGTCCCCCGTGTAATCCCAGTTGAGTTAGTCTCTGAATTCTCTCCAATCTCACACTCTCAGTTTCAGAATTGGAAGAGGAATGAAGGTGGGAAGGAAATGGTATTTGGTTGTACACGGCCAAGAAATCAGAGAGGGTTAATGGAAATTAAACAATAATTAAACATAATTAATTAATAAAACACAATCATAATGTTCCCTCAAAACATGGATCCTGGTCTTAAGCCCCAAATTAAGGGATGAGTGACACTTGTCACTCATCCAAGTGTGTTCAGTCACCGGGTACTGTTCATTATTATATTATTATTTTAATCGGAGCCTCGGTTCGTAAATTCGTTTCCTTGACCATAACTTCGTCGTCGAATCTCCGATTTCGGCATGCCGCCTGTCGTTGGATTCGTATCGACGAAACCTACGTAACGGTCCTTGGCCCTCGGCCATCGGACATCCCGGTCAAAAAGTCAACATTTGGCCCCTAATAAGCCAAATTACCAAAATACCCCTCAACTACCGAACCTCATAACTTTCTCTGCGAATGTCGGAATCGAACGTGCCACCTGTCTATGAACTCGTGACGTCCCGAACTACGTCACGGTCATCGGTCAAAGTCCATTTGACCATCCGAAATAAAAGTCAACATTTTGCCCACACCCAGGGGCAAAACGGTCATTTTGCACAATTCGTCCGAAATCGCCCAACTAATCCCAGATTAGTAAATCACAATTAAATATTATTAAATCCCGATATTCGGGACGGGTCGTTACACACACGATCACAAAACTAGCACACACCCACATATAACACATAAGCAACAAGGCAGCAAGTGACACGACCCACCCAATTCCCCCCTGGATTACCGTGGGATTTGCCATGCTCCCGTCTGACACGAAGTGTCAGATAAGGGATAACCTAATGCCACTGCCTATTCGGGGCTTCCAGAGTGCGCAAGGATCGATGGAGGAGGTATGCGATGTCCGGTCTCTGCTGCAGTCGCATCTGTGATCAACCTGAAGGGCATTAAAAACAACAAAGGCTGTGAGTGGACGAAAATAAAGGAGTTCATAAAAACACATTTCATAAAGACATTCATGCCCTTCACTAAAAAGTATGCATGCCTCGACAATCCGTAATTCAAAACATTTACTCAAATAAGCCATTAGGGCCTTAGCCCAAAAACCGTAACTCAAAATTAAGTGTAGGAACTCAGCCCAAATAGTAGAACACCAAAATCCGTAAATCCAAAATCAAGTGGGCCACTGCCCAAATCCATAAACACAAATCCAAAAGAAAACCATTTCATAGATCCAATAGTCCATATTTACCACATAACCATCCTCGGCATCCCAGATGCCTAGCGTCCCAGACGCTTGACGTCTCATACATCATATCTCATAGTAATAAGCAACGCGTGCTACCCGGGGTCTCTCAGGGTCAATATCTCTGACATCCCAGATGTCCGACGTCCCAGACGTCTAATCATAGCAATCCTGCTCCTGAGTCACTATACGGTCCGGTAGCTCCGTCTAATGACCCCTCGCAGGCAATGCACCGTGACTTCCCCAGTGTCCCAGACACCTGGAGGAGACCATCACATATCCTTGTATCAAGATGGTATATGGAAAACAGTTTTATAAAGCCATTTCAAAACATCTCAATGGGCCCTGCCCGAAATCTCCATAAAACATCACAAATCCATATAAGGTCCCTGACCCGAAATCACGTTTATGAAACATAGGGTCACAGAACCGAAATCCCATTTATACAACTCAACTGGGCCTCATGCCCAATTTTGTAAACCACTGGGCCCCCGGCCCGATCACAAGACTCAAAAGGGTCTCAGCCCGATTTCGTAAACCAACTGGGCCCCTAGCCTGATTACATAATTCAAATGGGTCTCGTGCCCGAATTCATCTTTCCAAAACCAAAACCATGCCATAGAATCATAATTAGACTCACAATCATATAGCAATAGCATAAACTCGTAAACCTCGAAATACGTGTAAATACGGGTTTACCTCGAAATACGTGCAATCATATAATCCACCAGTGCCACAATCATCATCATAGAAATTACGTATATAAAACATATAAAACAGTTATGCATGCATAGGATTTATAAAACCAAAGTCCAGTCACAGACCGTCCTACGCTGCCGCCTCGATACGCGTGTCATAGGCCTTTCCGGGCCCCACCACGATCACTAGGACTTCTAAACCTGTCCAAATCACACTAGAGGGTCACTAACCTCTTCATTAACCTCCTATCAAAGCCCCGTAATTTTCCCGAATTTTTAACTATTTTTACACTCGATTCAAAACCTTCGGACGTCCCGAACAATATCGAAACGATGTCCGATCGACATGAAACCAATCCCAAAATGTTCGTTACATCGAATAGATTAAAAGTCATGTTGAAAGTTTCCCCAAAATACCCTTCACGCACCCCCACGCGCCGCCCAAAGGGGTTGCGCGTGAATCCCACGTGCGATGAACAGTGTCGTCGTCTTCCTCTGGTGAACCGAGTTTACTGGTTCGAACCGGTTCAGCCGTACCGCTGAACTGACCCGACTGGTTCTCAGCCATTCCGCAACCATTTTCGGTGATTTCAATTCCCACAAGTTCGTCTAATTTCCTAGGTTCGATTTCTAACTTCAAAATCAAGAAATGAGATCAAAATCTCACTTGTTCACCTGTAAATAAGTTCTGCCACTTATTCCGACCATCCCAACCTTCGAAACCAGTCTCATTCGACTCGTCTGAGTCCCTAGGTTGTGTTAAGATCAAAAGGGATTCAAAACTACAACTAAAACTCATGTTTCGAGTTTTGGATACAAAAGGGTTCTGGGGTTATGGTTCCAGTTTTCCCCCACCGTGCCACCGTGATCACCGCCGTGTCTCAGCCACCTTGGTCATTCCCTCACTATCTCAGTCTCACACACACAAGCACAGAGAAGGTATGGTGATGGAGTGGTGTGTTTGTGGAAATTGTTTCTTCACGAGTAAAGGGAGAATGAGAGTGAGAGAGAGAAATATCTGATCAGTTAAACAAAAAGAAAGGAAAATAGAATGAAAGGTGCAGATGCAATCTTGAGAATAAGATGGACGGTTTAGATTGCTTGAATAAAATGATAATGTATTTTATTTGACCAATGGGAACACATGATCCACGTTTTAGGGAAAAGGGAGTATGGGATGAGTGACACCTGTCACTCATCCAAGGGTCTAGATCAATTCCAGCTTTATGTTAGATTGCAATATTATAATATTATTTTACTTAAACCCTCGGTTCGTACGTTTAATTGATTTCACTCCCGTCACCATAACTTTTCCGTCGGACTGCCGATTTCGACGTGCCGCCTATCTATGGATTCGTATCGAATCGATCTCCTTAACCGTCCTTGGCCTTCGGCCATTGGACCTCTCGGATCAAAAGTCAACATTTTGCCCACTTTTCAACCAAGTGACCAAACTACCCATCGACTTCCGAACACCATAACTTCTTCCTCGAATGCCGGAATCGGACATGCCACCTGTCTATGAACTTGTGACATCCCGAACTACGTCACAGTAATCGATCAAAGTCCATTTGACCGCCCGAATTAAAAGTCAATATGTTACCCACACATAGGGGCAAACCGGTCATTTTGCACATTTCGTTCGATTTCGCTCAACTAATCCCCGATTAGTCATTCTAAACCATAATTAATTAATATTTAATCCAGATATTCGGGACGGGTCGTTACAGCAAGTGCCACTAATCCTTCAGAGGGTGGTGCCATGTGTCTTCAGCTCACATGTCTAGCTAGGGGTGTTAATCGGTTCAAAAAAATTGACTGAAATCCTAACAAGTCTAAACCGGATTGAAAAATACCAAATCAAATGAAAACCAAAACTGAATAGTGAAAATTGAACCAAACTGAGTCTAAACTGGTTCAGTTTCTATTTTTGATTTGACGAAATCGGACTGAACCGAAGAACTGATGACAAGACCAATCCCAAAATTCCTGGAAAAAATCGAACTGGTGTTGCTCCTGTCTGCTAGTTTCTTAATGGACAAGGGATTTATCAATTTCCTTAACGCACTTTCAACTAATTAATCAAACCAAAAAGAATTCCTTCCTTACAGGGCACCGTCCACTTCCGATCCACTTACCCTTCAGGTAGGAACATTTATTATTTTATCCTTATTTAGGTTTTATTTCCGCTATCAAAGTCATTATTAACCACCCACATAACATAATATTCGATACTACAATCTCAACCCCTAAATCTTTCAACCACATTCTCAATCCATCCTTATTTCTCGTATAATTCTAGTTATTATAATTTCACCATTAATTTCATAATCACCTATCACAACCTAACATTAAAGGTGGCATTATAAGCTTACCCATGATCATATGGTCAATAAGCATTATTTAAGTAATTAGTACCTTAATTTACAATCCTTTTCATTTAATAAGATACATCTTTAACTCCTTAGGGATGTATGACATGATCCATTCCAATCCCCCGGGATTAACGTGGGATGTGCCATGCTCCCGTCTTACACGAAGTGTCAGACAAGAGATAATATGTACCTTAGCCCATACGGGGCTCCCAGAGCGCGCCAGGATGGGTGGAGGAGTGCGATGTCTCGGTCTCTGCTACAGCCCGCTTCCGTGGTCAACCTGAAGGGCATCAAAACCATTCAGAACTGTGAGCGGACAAAAATCAATAAATTCATAAAAACGCATTTCATAAAGATAAATTATGCCCTTCTCTAAAAAGTATGCATGCATCGAAAATCAGTAATAAAAACATTTACTAAATATGCCATTAGGGTCTTAGCCCAAAAACCGTAAATCCAAAACCAAGTGAGCCACTGCCCAAATCCATAAGCACAAATCCAACCGAAAAACCATTTCATAGATTCAATGTCCATATTTACCACATAACCATCCTTGGCATCCGAGATGCCTAGCGTCCCAGACGCTTGATGTCCCAGACTTCATACCTCACGGTAATAAGCAACGCGTGCTACCCGGGGTCTCTTCGGGTCAATATCTCTGACATCCCAGATGCCTGACGTCCTAGACGTCTAATCATAGCATTCCTGCTCCTGAGTCACTATACGGCCCGGTAGCTCCGTATAATGACCCCTCGCAGGCAATGCACCGTGACTTCCTTAGTGTCCCAAACACCTGGAGGAGACCATCACATATCTTCTTATCAAGATGGTATATGGAAAACAGTTTTACAAGTCATTTCAAAACATCTCATTGGGCCCTGCCCGAAATCTCTATAAAATATCAAAAAACTATTTAGGGTCCCCGACCCGAAATCACGTTTATGAAACATAGGGTCCCAGACCCGAAATCACATTTATAAAACTCAACTGGGCCTCATGCTCGATTTTGTAAACCACTAGGCCCCCGACCCGATCACATAACTCAAAAGGGTCTCAGCCCGATTTCGTAAACCAATTGGGCCCCTGGCCCGATTACATAATTCAAATGGGTCTCATACCCGAATTCATCTTTCCAAAACCAAAACCATGCCATAGAACCATAATTAGACTCACAATCACATAGCCATATCATAATCTCATAAACCTCGAAAAACGTGTAAATAAGGGATTACCTCGAAATACGTGCCATCATGTAAACCACCAGTGCCACAATCATCATCATAGAAATCACGTATGTAAAACATATGAAATAGTTATGCATGCATCACAGTTTAGAAAACGAAGTCCACTAACAGACCGTCCTACGATGCCGCCTCGATACGCGTGCCATAAGCCTCCTCGGGCTAATCCGACCTCTTTGGGTCATCCTGTGTAACGACCCGTCCCAAATTCCTAGATTATACTAGTGACTAATCACGATTAGTGAGGCTAATTCGTGGTTAGTTGGGCAAAATCGGACGAACAATGCGAAATGACCGTTTTGCCCTTGGTCGTGGCAAAACGTTGACTTTTCATTCCGGCGGTCAAACAGACTTTGACCAATGACTGTGACGTAGTTCATGATGTCACGAGTTCATAGACAGGTGGCACGTTCAATTCCGACGTTCGAGGAGGAAGTTATGACGTTCGGAAGTTTAGGGGCATTTTGGTAATTTTGGTTAAAAAGGGGCAAATGTTGACTTTTTGCCCGAGAGGTCTGATGGCCGAGGGCCAAAGACCGTTACGTAGATGGGGACGATACGAATCCATAGACAGGCGACACGCTGAAATCGGACTTCGAACGGGAGAGTTATAGGTCACGGAAGTTCGATTTCACTATGCACATGCTTCGAGACGGGATGATTTGGCAAAATCTGATTGGGCTAGATATTTTAGATGGGTCCCATGTATGAGTGACAAGTGTCACTCATCCCATTGGACAATCCCCTAAATTGTGGATCTAATTAATTAAATAACATTATAATTATTATTATACAATTAATCTTAACAACTTAAAATCCTAACCATCCATTCTTTCTAATCTCTCAAATCCTCACCACTCATCTAATCATCTAATCCTCACTTCTCTCATCAGCCATCAATATCATCATCTTCATTTCTTCTATTTGCTTCATCAAACCCGCACCCCCCTATGTATGCATTTTCTCCATTTTCCTCCAAAAACACGCAAACCACACCACACACATACCACCACACCTCACCATTAATCTTGTGAGTGACTTGGAGGAATGACGGTGATGATGAGGAGGACACGACGGCCGGCCATGGTGGCTCACGGCGGCGGCTCACGGCGGGTGAACCCGTGAGGTAAGAAAATGCCCAAAAATTCAAATTTCGGTTTCGTTAGTTTTTGTTCGATTCTAAGGATTGGGAAACATTTCTGGGGACTATAGGAAGTTAATGGGATTAGTTTTGGGTCTTGGGATGGCAATGGCCGTGAACGGCCGGAGAAAATCCTGCCACCATTGATGAACTTGGAAGGTACGGTTTTGGGACATGTTGTTCCGTTTTAATTAGCTAGGAAGATTAGAAATAGGATTAGGATCATATTAGGATAAAAATGGGATGAAATGGACCTAAAATCGGTCCAAAAACCCGAGAAAACCGTACGGTGAACAGTACATGTGAATAGTAACTAGTTCAGTTCTGAGGTTGATGATGATGAATAGTGATCTGGCTCTTCTAGGGGCCCATGAGGGCACGTGGGCCATAATTTGGTAGAGTGTTCAACACGGGAAATCTTCTATTCCATGTAACGAAGATTTTGGGACTAGTCTCGCGTCAATCAGATATCGTTTCGATAGTTTTCGGGGTGTCAGAAGGTTTAGGGTCGGTTTAAAAATAGTTAAAAGTTCGGAAAACTTACGGGGCTTTGATGGGAGGTTAATTAAGTAGTTATTAACCTTCTATTAAAATTTGGACAGATTTGGGAGTCCCGGTAATGGTGATCGGCTCGGGGAGTCGAATGGCACGCAAATTGAGGCGACAGCTCGGACGGTCTGTGAGTGGACCTTGTTTTCTAAATTGGTGCATGCATAAATGTTTATTATATGTTTTATTACATTTTTGTGATGCCATGAGTGCATTTTGATGTGTGGTTACATATAGGCACGTATTTCGAGGTTTCGGCCCTATACGGTGCCTATACGGGTCGGTATTTCTTTATCGGTCTAAATTAAATGGTTTTGGATTTCAAAAGGATAAACTCGGGTATGAGACCCATTTGGTTTTGTCTCAGGCATATGACCTTAGATATCGGGCACGGTGCCCAGCTGATGTCATATGTTCGGGCACGAGACCTAGTTATTTTACGGTTTATGATTTCGGGTCAGAGACCGTAGATAGATTTCCAAGTTCATGACGGTTTATGGGAACCGGCATGAAATCTGGAAAGGTCATTGGGGTTCATGACGCTTTATGGGAACTGGCATGAACCTTTGTCAGGTTATTCTAGTTCATGACGGTTTATGGGAACCGGCATGAACCCTGGTTAATGGATGTTGTGGATCATGACGGTTCAAGGGAACCGGGTATGAATGTTTATGTTATGTATATATATGTATTCATATACCTTCCTTTAATTCTATTATCTCCTCCGGGGAGGGTCGTTGGCCTGGGTGGACCCCGGAGTAGTCACGGAGCACCGACTGAGTGGAGTCACCCCCCAGTTGGGTTCCTTACTCTCAGGAAGGCTATGATTACTATTACCTCGAGTAGGGTCAGTGGTCTGCGGACATTGATCTTGACTTTGAGAAGACTCGAATTGAGACCTGGGTAGCACGCGCGTAGCTTTGGAAACCGTGACAGGATTGGTTGTGTGAATTATATGTGGATGTTTGAGTTGGGCAGTGGCCCATATGGTCGTTTTCATTATGGTTCTTTCAACCTTGGTTTTGGGCTCAGTTCCCACATATGGTTTATTTCGGATAAATGGTTTTCGAATGCATGCATGCTTTTTAGTGAAGGGTACAAATGTCTTCTTATAAAATGTTTTTATAAACTTTTGTTTTGTCCACTCACAGCTTTTAATGTTTTGACTGCCCTTCAGGTTGACATCGGATGTGGACTGTAGCAGAGACCGAGATATCACATACCTCCTCCGGATCCTGGCGTACTCTAATAGCCCGGGAGGGCAAAAGTTCGGAAATATCCTTTGTCTGACACTTCGTGTCAGACGGGAGCAGGGTCATCCCGCACTAATCTCAGGGGGATTGGGATGGGTCCTGTCATCCTGACCTATCCAAATCATACCCAAAGGTTACTACTAACCTATACAAGTCCATATTAAGAACCCTAAACTTTCCTTGAAAAATCAACGTGTCCCGTACACATTTCCCGAGGTGAAAAATCTCGATTTGACTAACTTAACGATCTTCGATCGACCCGAAACCACCGTCATTGGATCCGAATCGTCGAAATCTTTAAAATGGTCCTAGTCCCACCTAAAAATAAGCCCCCACGCGTGGGTCAAAGTTTTAGTCAAACGTTGACGTCAGCAAAGTCAATGTTGACATCACCATGAACAGTAATTCAACAGTACAAAGTCAACAGGTCAATAGGTCAAAGTCAACAAGTCAACTCACCGGTGACCGAGTCAACTCAACAGCGACACGCCGGATTTTTCACTGGAAAACTCCATTGATGCCCCAAACTTCGATATCTTACTCGTTTCTCAACCAAATTGGACGTTCTACTTATGTAAATGCATCTACTCGTGCCAAGGATTCCAAAAATCAACCCTGAAATTTCAGAAAGTACATGGTCTGAAAGTTATGGCCGTTCAATGTTTCGGCCAGAATTTCGGTCATCATTCCGGCCACCTCCGTCGTTCAAATCCGTCCCAAATTGAACCTAGAAGCTCAAGGGAGCTCAAGGAACATAACCCTAGGCTTAGAATCGATCAACAACCATTAAAACCAAGTCCACCATTTTTGAACTAAAAATAGGATTTTCGGATTTACCTTTGAAACTTCGGCCACCGTACACGACAGTCCTTTCCGTGGCCACCATTTGGTTCGTCTCAATGTCCTCTCCAACTTTCATTCACGAGTCACAAGCAAAGGATGAAGATTGAAGGCTGTTTGTGCAGTTGTTTTTGTGTGTTTGTTTAGGGAGAAAAAAATGAAGGTGATGCAAGGGTGGGAAGATGGAGAAAATGAGGTGTGTGTGAGTTAATTAATTAATTAAATGGACCAATGGACATAGATCCACAATTTGGGGGAAAAAGTAACCATGGGATGAGTGCCACTTGTCACGTATCCAAGGGTCCTGGTTTAATTAAATGATAAATCAGATTTCCTTATTTTATTATTATTTTAATTAAGTTCTCGGGTTGTACATTTAATCAATTTCGCTACCGTGACAATAACTTTGCCGTTGAACGTCCGATTTCAACGTGCCGCTTGTCTATGAGTTCGTGTCGACCCGATCTACGTAACAGTCCTTGGCCCTCGGCCATTGGACCTCCTGGGTCAAAAGTCAACATTTTGCCCACGCCTAGGGGCAAAATAGTCATTTTGCACATTCCGCTCAATTTCTCTCAACTAATTCCCGATTAGTCATTCTAAACCATAATTAATTCATATTTAATCCCGATATTCAGGACGGATCGTTACAATTTCCTTAAGAATTTATTTCCACCAAAATTATCCATAATACTTACATAAACCCCCTTGTTGATCTTAACTTGTTCTTAAAGGTTTTCAAGGAAAGCATAATGCCCAAACACATAAGAACTATGAACATAACCCATATGATCATTTCAACATAAACATAATTAATACAAATATTTCATCCACCCTAAATCATAAGTTTTCATCACTTCCATTAAGTAATTAGCACCACAATTTACACAATAAAGTGCACATCCTTAACATCTCAAGAAAAATTATCTATAATAACAACATAGGATCACCATGTTACTAACATATATCATAATCCTTTATCACACTTTTAATGCATCCTAATGCATCACAATCATAACAACCATATAATCATCACTATAATCATGACCATGTTAACATAACTAATCTTCAATCCTACATCCAGGTACTACAATTTACCCTAACAAACCTAATTTAATAAACCAAAATCTAATTTAAGTTTATATTATAACATAGTACTTTAAATAACCAAAAATATATTCAAACGAAGTCCATTTAACACAATCTTGGTACCACTGAACTCAGAATAAAGGGAGGAGTATTTTTTCGTGTTGACCGAATGGTGAAATTCTGTCGCACGCGCCGCCACGCTCCACCACAAGTCTATGCGTGTAATGTTCACGCGCGTCATAGTGTGCAGTCGCAAGTGTAGTCGCCGTCTTCCTCTCGCGGTTCTGCAATTCGGGTCGTTCGACCCACGATCTTGACCCGGGTATATTTTCACCATTTCACCACTATTTTACGTGCTTTAACGATCAAAATTCATCTAATAGACCTCATGAAAGGATCTATGAAATCAAAACAAGGAAAACTTACCTTGAAGCCACGTCCATAATTTCCAGTTTTCGACCATGGTTTCTAAAGTTGAAACGAGGGTTTCCTAGCATCCAAAGTTGCTCCTTTTGTCCTATAATGGTCCTGCAATTCCTATAGCACTGTATAAACCTTAATAAAACACTAGAACTCTTAAGTTTCTCATTTAGCTTTTGGGCAACATCTAACCCTCACGGGTTTGGGGTTCTACTCTCCCCAAACCTTCAGTTTCCTTTCACTTTTCTTCTTTTCTTGATCACCTTTCTCCCCTCTTCTCTTTTTTGCATACTAATCTCTTTGTTTTCTTCTTCTTATCACAGTTTCCTTCTTCCTTCATTCCTTTCTTCCTATTCGGTCCTTCCCAACTGAATTCCCTTACCGAACACACTTCATGTATATATAAATGTCACTATAAGTCAGTGAAGAGATGTAAGAGACCATACCTCAAAAAAAGTCTAGGACATTCTAGAATAATCAAATATCTTCCAAGTAAATAAGACCAAAATGCCCTTCATGTAAAAGTTACCATAATACCCTTGTCCTTTGCAAGCCCATAACATACTTGTCCGAGCTCAATTTTTGGCATACCACCTAATGACGGACTCAGGAGATTGAGATATTAATTATGTTTTTTTTTTCAAAATATCTAACAGATGTCTTGGTAAAAAATTCAACACTTTGACTTTTTGGTCAAAAGTCGGCATTTTGACTTTTAAGGGAAAATGGTCATTTTTCCCTTTTTCTCGAATATCCGGGGTGTACAATTGAACAAAAAGAAATGGATTTTTTTTTCGGTTTTAATGCAATGGGCTTCTAATTAGAAAGAGAAACATTGGAAGGTGGAAGCCCAGCCCATGATGCAAAACAACGTCGCTCTGTCTTTCCATCCCTAATCTCTAATCCTTATCCTTCTCATCTCTCTCTCTCTATCTCTCAACCTCATCTCTCTTCAATTTCATCTCCCCATATCACTCACGGCCCCACCCTCACGAACCTTTGCATCTCTTAATCTCTCAATATCATCTCTCTCTGATTTCATCTTGCTCCATCACTCACCCTTACCATTCACTAGACAGGCTCACGAGCCACGACCCCATGCCTCCGCTCAATCTCTCCCTCTCCCTCGTTCTCTCCGCCTCCCTCTCCCTCAACCTCTCTATCTTCATCGAAGCCTATATTTGATCTCTCCGCCTTCGTTGAAGCTCATGGCCTCACACCTCTACTTGATATCTCCCTCTCCCTCGATCTCTCCATCCCCCTCAACTCGAGTCCTCCACCTCTACATCTTCGTTGATGTAACGACCTGACCCCTTAAGTACATGATTATAGAAATGTTATAGAGAATTCTTGAGATTATTTGAGGCAAAATGACAATTTTATCCCTAGACAGGAAAACATATTAACTTTTGACCTGGGGGCTATTTACATGTTTACCGAGGTCCGTTGTGTAGATCACAAGATTGTGATCATGTAGACAGGTGGCACGTCGAATTTGGACGTCGTGAGGTGATTTAACGGGTGACTCCGCGAGAGGTTGATGACGATGACTTGGACTACCACGTCATCGTGTCAGTCCACGTGGCAGTGGCTAGTTGGTGCCACGTGGCATCATGTCAAAAGTTATCAGAGGTGACTTAGTAGTGTGACGTCATGATGCTGTCAGTTAGTGACACATGGCACGTTTCAGGTGGTGCCACTTGGAATGTGTCAGAGGGTGCCACATGGCAATGTTGTCAGTTGTTGTCATAGGTCAGGTGACGTCAACTAGGGATGACGTCAGTAGTTGACGTCAGCGTTGACCGCACATGGATGAAACTTTGAGCAGCCCACGGGGCCAAATTTTGAGATGAAACTGATCTTGTTCAAAATGTTTCGACATTCTGAATTCAATGGTGGTGGTTTCAGGTCAATCGGGGGTCTTTTGGTTGGTATTTTGAAGGTTTTTCTCCTCTGGAAACGTGTTCAGGACGTATTTTTTATTTCAAGGTTTTTGGGAGTTTCATGTATGGACTTATATGGATGGTTAGTGACTCCCTAGTGTGACTTTGATAGGTCAGGATGTCTCAGAGGCTTCGATTTGACTTTCAGCTCGGAATTCGGGTGAACGGCGGTACTGTGAGTGGACATTTTATTTTATAAATGTGATGCATGCATAATAATATGATTTTATTTGCGTCATGATATGTTTTGGCATAGTTATTATTGTGGTTATGATTTATGGATTTATGGTGTGATGACCCGGAAATTCGAAAAAGGAAAATTTGGAAAAATTAGAAGGAAATGACGATTTTGCCCTTGGTTATAAGGGTCGAAAGTTGATTTTTTGTTAGGGATGCCTTTTGGACTTTTGGCCATGACCGTTGGGTGGGTCTCGGGACGCTGAATCCGTAGACAGGCGACATGCGTCAATAGGAGTCCGAATGGAAAAGTTATGGGTCTGCGAAGGCTAGGGGTATTTTGGTAATTATTTGTACAAGGGTAAAATGGTAATTGTGGCTGATCCAATTGAGGAATCAGGGTTTAGTGACTCAGTTAGTCCTTGGGGTGACACATGTCACTGAGAAATGGCGTTGGGTGGCAATTGTTGCCGCTTGAAATTGAAAGAAGGACAAACATATATATATATATATATATATATCCATATACATGTCCATTACTGATAAAAAATGCGACTTGAGACGTTGAGAGACACACAGAGAGATTGAAACTAGAATTCAGAGAGAAATAGGAAGAGGAAATTCGAAGGACTTATGTAAAACAACGAAGAAAACTCGAAACACAGATTCATGAAATTCGGCTTGATCAATTTTCGAATTGGAACTTATGGACCACGATTGTTGTAATTGACCTTGAATTCAGCTTTCTAGGATTGAGGCGAATTGAACCCAATCAGAAATGAAGGAAAACGGGGTCGTATCGACCGTGAACGGAGGTTCTCAACCCCTCGAAAATTCGAGGTTGAGTTCAGGTAATTGGAGGTAAAGGATCTCGAAGTTGATTTCAAAGTTATCTTTAAAATGAGTATGCGATGCTCCTTGACTAATTAATTGAAATAATCGATGAATATTTGATGAACTGGGATGATGAACATCCTTTGAAAACATTGAATGAAGTTGAATTGGTTTCAAGTAATTAAGATCGAAATTAATGGAACAGACCCATAATTAAGGTGCTTACGATGCTATGTGATGTATCAGTTGAGGAATTCAAGTTGAAATTTGCAGGAATTGAACGGGGTCAACACGCGGGCTGAACGACCCGTTTAACAGAGAAATGGGTAAGGACGATGCACTGTAGCACTATACTGTGCAGGAGCGTGGCACCCACGAGCAGCCCCTCACGGCGGCGCGTGAGGGCTCGTGGTGGCTTATCTTGACGTGAGGTCAACATGACTTTTGTTCCATTTAATGTAACCAACATTTTGGTGTTGGTTTCAAGTCGATTGGACACCGTTTCTGTATTGTTTCGAGGGTCCGAAGGTTTATGTTCTATTTTAAATTAATATTTAATTCCCGGAAAATTATGGGAAATTTATAGGATATTAATTAAGTCGTTAGTGAACCTGAATAATAATTTTGGGTAGGATTCGGGATTTCTAGAAAGTACCAGAAATTACGGAAACGCGTGTAGCTTGAAAAGCTAGCGGTTTGGACGGTGTGTGAGTGGACGTTTGTTTTATAAACTGTTATGCATGCATAGTTAAATGTTTTACATGATTGATTGCATGATTTGGATGGCAATGATGTCATGGTGATTTGGTATGATTATTTGTGATTTAATGATTATTTTAATCGGTCTTTCGGGCACATTTTACGAGAAATATGCAAGTGATATTTTGGGCTAGGCCCGAAGTCAAAATGGTTTCGAAAAGGATATTTTGACTTAATTGGTGAGTCAAGGATGATTTCTGGATTATTTTAGTATTTGAAAATGAGATTTTACGGATTTACATATAAATGGTATTTGGGCTTGAGACCCGGTTGGGAATGATTTTGACTTGGTTTGAAGTCAAGGATTTGATTTAAATTTTTTGGGATATAATCCCGGGATGGCTTTCATTGTGATTGTGAGCACCCAGACGGTCAAAGCTAGGGGATTACCCAGACGGCTGGAGCATGGGGGATATGATTGTGAGTTGTTTCTACGGTAAGCTAGCTTCTCGGATGCGACTGAGCCTTGATGTACCACTCGGATGTGTCTGAGCCTGGGGATGTGTTCTCCCAGATGTGACTGAGCCCGAGGGTTGAGCCCAGATGTGTCTGATCCCGAGAATGTGGCTGGATGGTGGCCTACGCGTAGTACGGATGTGACTGTGTGATTGTTTGTGCACTTGTGAATAATGCAAATTGATTGATTGATTGTGCACTTGTGAGTACTGCTGTTTGATGTTGATTGTGATTACGTACTGTTATTGAGTACGAGTTTTGGTCTTTGTGGCTTGGTGATTATGTTTTCACGTGATTTGGCTGGAAAGCCGGTGATTGTTATTCATATGTTTTACCCTATGCATGCATGTTTGTGAAACTGGAGGGTAAGGATGTATTTTGATAAATGTATTTCTAAAATTTTGTTTTGTCCACTCACACCTTTTATGTTTTGATGACCTTCCAGGCCGTGGCACGACGTTCGGGGCTGATCAAGAGGCGGAGGAATGATCGGAAATCAGTGCAGTTATCCCTTGTCTGACATGTGCTGAGGGGTAGTTACGGGACTTAAGTTGACTTGTCAGACGGGAGCAGGACCGGGCACGATTATCAAAGTCCAGTTGGGACGGGTCCTGTCAAATTGGTATCAGAGCATTGGGTTACTGATTTTGTCATGCCTCCGAAATACTAGCCTCGTGCGCGGCCTGGTGATTAGACGGGATATGAAGGTATCGAAAATCCCTGGATTGAGTATGACCCTGGATTGGGGATCGAACATTGCATCTTGTGTTTTGGTTATGTCAGACTTGTATTGGTCCGGACGGTTGTTTACGATATGGATGGGCATGTTGGGCCCGGGATAAACTTAACTCGAGGATAGGAGGTCGGATGAGTGACATTTGGATTTTGGATTGGGACTCAGAGGGAGTCCGGAGTTAGTTTGATGTGTGTTGGGAGACCCTGATAGGATGTGGTTCCCCTAGGGGTGTTTGCTAGGTGACCGAATATGCCAGTGGTGGCATTGATGTTAGTAAATGTTGAATTCAGACTCAAGAGGAGTCGAGAAATTGGATTTGGACTTAATAGGAGTCAGGAGTTGGTTTAGGACTCGGGATGAGTCATTATGTGATATGAGGGCTCGGGATGAGCCGAGAATGATGGAAAAGGTAATTATGGTTGCCTAACGTGAACGAGGGTTCACGTGGGAACCTGAGATATGGATGTGGATTAAGTCTCCATGATTGTTGTTGGAGAGGTATGTTTGAATTTCGGGGATGAAATTCTGTAAGGGAGGAAGGTTGTGACGACCCGGAAATTCAAAAAAGGAAAATTTGGAAAAATTGGATGTAAATGACGATTTTCCCCCGGTTATAAGGGTCGAAAGTTGACTTTTTGTTTGGGATGCCTTTTGGACTTTTGGCCATGACCGTTGGGTAGGTCTCGGGACGCTAAATCCGTAGACAGGCGGCATTCGTCAATCGGAGTCCGAATGGAAAAGTTAAGGGTCTATGAAGGCTAGGGGTATTTTGGTAATTATTTGTGCAGGGGTAAGATGGTAATTGTGGCTGATCCAATTAAGGAATCAGCGTTTAGTGACTCAGTTAGTCCTTGGGGTGACACGTGTCATTGAGAAATGGCACTGGGTGGCAATTGTTGCTGCTTGAAATTGAAAGAAGGACAAACATATATATATATATATATATATCCATATACATGTCCATTACTGATAAAAAATGGGACCTGAGACGTTGAGAGACACACAGAGAGATTGAAACTAGAATTCAGAGAGAAAAAGGAAGAGGAAATTCGAAGGACTTAAGTAAAACACCCAAGAAAACCCGAGACCCAGATTCATGAAATTCGAATTGATCAATTTTCGAATTGATCAATTTTCGAATTGATCAATTTTCGAATTAGATCTTATGGACCACGATTGCTGTAATTGACCTTGAATTCAGTTTTCTGGGATTGAGGCGAGTTGAGCCCAATCAGAAATGAAGGAAAACGGGGTCGTATCGACCGTGAACGGAGGTTCTCAACCCCTCGAAAATTTGAGGTTGAGTTCAGGTAATTGGAAGTAAAGGATCTCGAAATTGATTTCAAAGTTATCTTTAAAATGAGTCTGCGATGCTCCTTGACTAATTAATTGAAATAATCGACGAATATTTGATGAACTAGGATGATGAACATCCTTCGAAAACATTGAATGAAGTTGAATTGGTTTCAAGTAATTAAGATCAAAATTGATGGAACAGACCCATAATTAAGGTGCTTACGATGCTATGTGATGGATCAATTGAGTAATTCAAGTTGAAATTCGCAGGAATTGAACCGGGTCAACACGCGGGCTGAACGACCTGTTTAACAGAGAAACGGGTAAGAACGATGCACTGTAGCACTTTACTGTGCATGGCGCGTGACACCCATGTGTAGCCACTCACGGCGGCGCTTGAGGGCGCTTGGTGACTTATCTTGAGGTGAGGTCAACATGACTTTTGTTCATTTAATGTAACGAAAAATTTGGTGTTGGATATTAATTAAGTCGTTAGTGACCCTGAATAATGATTTTGGATAGGATTCGGGATTTCTGGAAAGTACCAGAAATTACGAAAACGCGCGTAGCTCGAAAAGCGAGCGGTTTGGACGGTGTGTGAATGGACGTTTGTTTTATAAAATTTTATGCATGCATAGTTAAATGTTTTACATGATTGATTGCATGATTTGAATGGAAATGATGTCATGGTGATTTGGCATGATTATTTGTGATTTAATGATTATTTTAATCGATATTTCGGGCACATTTTACGAGAAATATACAAGTGATATTTTAAGCTAGGCCTGGAGTCAAAATGGTTTCAAAAAGGATATTTTGACTTAATTGGTGAGTCAAGGATGATTTCTGGATTATTTTAGTATTTGAAAATGAGATTTTACGGATTTACGTAGAAATGGTATTTGGGCTTGAGACCCGGTTGGGAATGATTTTGACTTGGTTTGAAGTCAAGGATTTGATTGAAATTTTTTGGGATATAATCCCGGGATGACTTTCATTGTGATTGTGAGCGCCCAGACGGTTGAAGTTAGGGGATTATCAAGACGACCGGAGCTTGGGGGATATGATTGTGAGTTATTTTTACGGTAAGCCAGCTTCTCGGATGCGACTGAGACTGGATGTACCACTCGGATGTGTCTGGGCCTGGGGATGTGTTCGCCCAGATGTGACTGAGCCCGAGGGTTGAGCCCAGATGTGTCTGATCCCGAGAATGTGGCTGGATGGTGGCGTACGCGTAGTGCGGATGTGACTGTGTGATTGTTTGTGCACTTATGAATAGTGCAGATTGATTGATTGATTGATTGTGCACTTATGAGTAGTGTTGTTTGATTTTGATTGTGATTACGTACTGGTATTGAGTACGAGTTTTGGTCTTTGTGGCCAGGTGATTATGTTTTCAGGTGATTTGGCTGGAAAACCGGTGATTGTTATTCATACGTTTTACCCTATGCATGCATGTTTGTGAAACTGGAGGGTAATGATGTATTTTGATAAATGTATTTCTAAAAGTTTGTTTTGTCCAGTCACACCTTTTATGTTTTGATAACCCTCCAGGCCGTGGCACGATGTTCGGGGCTGATCAAGAGACGGAGGCATGAGCGGAAATCAGTGTAGTTATCCCTTGTCTGACAGGTGATGAGGGGTAGTTACGGGACTTTAGTTGACTTGTCAGACGGGAGCAGGACCGGACACGGTTATCAAAGTCCAGTTGGGACGGGTCCTGTCAAATGGTGGTTTTTGGAAAATCGGGAGGTAACTGTTTTGGGCTGGTGCCCGAGTTAAAATGTATTTTGGTTTGGAGATTATTTCTGATATGGTCAACCTCAGACGATTGGATCGCTATTCCAGTGTTGGACTCCTTGGATTCCCAGTGACGAACTCGGACACGGTCTGAGTTGGACTCGACACGTGTCGATGGAGTTGGACTCCGAAGATCCGTGATTGTCTGCTGGTAGTACATATGAGATGCTAGTTTGACTAGTGGACTGGTTGGATCAGCGGGACGGGGTTTGCCTTATGGCTAGTTGGACTAGTGGGCTGGTTGGACTAGCGGGATCAGGTTTGGCCTTATTATTTGTGATGTGTTCAATGTTTTCAAATGGCTTAGAGCCGGGGATTTTCAGGGAAATGTGGGCTAGGGGTTTTTATGTGTTTTATGTGATTTGGGTTGGACCTAGGGTTCTAATACATTATTGTTTTATTGAAAATTAATGGTTTATTCGATTATGCATGCATGTTTTCTAAATGGAGGGTTTAAATGATGATTTCGGAAAATGGTTTTTCAAAGTCTTATTTTTTGTCCACTCACAGTTTTCATGGTTTCTAGTACCCTCCAGGTTGGTTGCAGATTCAGGTTGTAAGGAGGCTGAGGCATCACATGGGTTGTCGTACTCTGATTATCCTGGTGTAGGATAAGGTAGGTATCCCTTGTTTGGCACAGGGTATGTTTTATCTCGAGCCAAGGGTATTTTGGTCATTTGAGTATGATTGTGTCAGACGCGAGCAAGTCCTCTCACGTTAATCAAGGGGATTACGGGGAGGTTCCTGTCAGTTGAAGCCCGATCCATCTTCATCGAAGCTTTGATCCATCTTCGTTGAAGCTCACGTCCTCAGCCTTGATCGCTCCCAATCCCTCTCCTTCGTTCTCTCCGTCTTAGACGAAAACAAGTCAAATTGGTTGAAAATCGAGCCGAACTAGTTTAAACTATTTTTGGTTCAAATAGTTTTGGGGTTGAGAACCAAACCGAACCTAAATTGGTTTCCAAACCGATTTGGTTTTGGTTTGGGAAAAAAACTCAAATCGAAAAATTGATTAAAAGGGCTAGGTCCAGCAAAGCCCCCACTCACTACCAAAATGACGAAAATGCCCCTAACATCCAATTTACCAAAATTCCCTTAAGTAATTTAGACATGTAATGAACTTACCTGATCTCCAATTTTTACGTGTCACATTTCTACGAATTCAGGACGCTGAGATCCACGTAATTGTGCTCATGTATAATCCAAAAATTACTCTGAAAAAAAAGTCAACTTTTGATCACGTAAAAATAAGGGTAAAAATGTCAATTCCTTTTAAAATTCTCGAAATTACCTTTTTCAAATTTTCGAGCCGTTACGTAGAGCCTAGGCATTTTTTTTAAGGATAAAATTTAATAATTCGTTCATATCATGGATATTACCAAATATTTCTAAAATAAAAATTCATTCCAAACACAAATAAATTGAGTTGGTAATGTCAGGACCCACCCCTAATCCCCCGGGATTAAGGGCTAAATCCCGATCCCGTCTAACTTACGCATGACACGAAAGCTAAACTGACGTCCAACCTTCATGTGACACGTAAGTCGGACAAGGGATTCTCGATCCGACCGTCCAAAAACTTCCGAACTTCCCAGAGTGCGCAAAGTCTACTGTGGATCGTGTGTGTGATTTCTCCATCTCTCTCGACCAACAGCCTGCACCGCAACAAGCTAGAGGGTATCAAAAACACGAAAAGACTGTGAGTGGACCAAAAATAAAGTATAAGATTAAAAACATTTCATAAAACAATTACATTTATACCCTCCACGCAAAACCAATGCATGCATATCACGTCGAGTCATGAAATCAGTTATATCAAAAACCATCTTTGAAAAACCATTTGAAAACCCATATCATCCAGGCCTCAGCCTCAAATCACAATTAAATCTCAACACCGGGAACTCAGTCCCAAAACTTATCAAATCCAATTCATCCGGGCCACTGCCCAAAACATCAGAAAACCAGTGAAAAACATCAATCATACACATTTACTGGATCTCAAGAACGCCCGAGTCTTTAAACTCAAAACTCAATGCGCAATAGCCAGGCCTTCCCGGGATATCAACGAGTCTTTAAACTCAAAACACAATCACAGGCCTCGGGGGGTATCATTATCACCGAGTCTTTAAACTCAAAACCATACCGAGTCTTTAAACACAAAACATCAATACAGGGCCCTCCCCCTCCCCCCCCCCCCCCCTGGTCAATCAATCCGAGTCTTTAAACTCAAAACCAGATCCAGTGGGTTTTCTCTTTTTCCGGGTCTTTAAACCCAAAACCATTTTTCAAGCAACACTGAAAACCACAGAAAATCTATCTCCGAATCCGCAACAATGATTCCGTAAGCCGGCATCCGGAACCACTGTCCCGAACCCAAATCCAGACTTCCTTTCCAAACCTCGAAAACCAAATCCAAAACATCCTTTCTGAAATCACAAGAGCTGGGCTCCAAGCCCGAAATCACTTTTCCAAAATCCATTTCAAATCCTTGAACTCAAATCATGTTGTGAAATCAAACCATCAAAACCATGATCAAATCACAAGAACGTTCGAAATATGGTAAAACCTGAAATTCCGTAAAATATCTCGAAAAACATGCAAAACCGTAAAGCATCAAGATCACAAATCAAATCATAGAATCAAATATAGAAATCATATAAAACATATATGCATGCATTAAGAGTTAGAAAGAAAAGTCCACTCACAGACCATTCCGACGTCACCTCGATACTCGTGCACTTACGCCGTTCCCTTCCAGTGCGCTATCTTCGGCTTTTCCCGAACCTGTCCAAAATCCATAACGAGATCGCTAACTACCTCACAAAGGTCCTATTAAAGCCCTATAATTTTTCCGTATTTTTAACCGAGCCCTAAAACCTTCGGGTACCCCGAAACATATCGAGTCGATGTCTAATTAACTCGAAACCAGTGCGAAAATGTTTGTTACATCGATTAGACTAAAAACCATGTTGGACACTTCCCAGGATTCAGCCCCACGAGCCCTCACGCGCCGCCCAAAGGGGCTGCGCGTGGGAGCCACGCGCCCAGTACAGTTTCATCGTCTTCCTTGGGAAAACCCGGTCTGACCGGTTCGGTTCAGCTGGTACAGCCATCAACCGGCGTTCACGGTTCCTACTTATTTCGATCCGTTTTTCAATCCTTTTAATTCCAATAGGTTCGTCCTATGCTAACCAACTTAATCAAATAACTAAAACACGAATTAATGTCCAAATCCTCACCTGTTGAACTTGAACTGAAACCCAGAAAACCCAGTTTTTCCGATTCCGGCCAACCGCCGTTCTTCCAGCCTCGAGTTCGATTCCCTGAACTCCAGAAACACTCCCTAAGATTGTTAGGTCCATGAAATCGCGTTAACAAGTGTCCAAAGTCCACTACTTTTGATTTGAACTCAAGCGGGAAAACAGAGGAATCCAAGGAAACTTACCGTCCTAGGCGCCGCCGTGAGCTCTGCCGTGGCCCTGCCCGTCCTAGAGCCTCTCCTCTGCCCTCTGAACACTTTCACTACTCCAAATTCGATCGGTTCGAACGGAACACGACAGCACCACCCCCACAACCCTTCTCTGTTTTTCTGAGAAAACACACCCTCCTCTTAGTCTTTCCTCACACAATTCTCACTCAAGACTCACTCACCAGCTTCTCATTTCTCTCTGCTCACCCTCACTTGATCACCAGAACTCATACACACACTCTCACAGGACATCGATCTATCTCTCCTCCCTGTTCTTTAGTCTCTGTTCTCTCAATTTGCACGGTTTAAAACACAACCAACACTTGCACCCGTGTAGGCTAGAACCCACTAGACACAAGCCAGGTGTCACATGCCCGGTGGACCAGCCCAAAATATCCAATAAACCCTGTACACTTGTCCTCAGCTGATTGGCACATTTCCCAAGGTGCAAAAATACCAAAATACCCCTAATTGTTCAAATTACGGTTTTACCCTTCGCCTTTCTCGACCTATATCTCACTCATCCGATATCCGATAAAGGCGTGCCACCTGTCGTTGTTCTCAGGACGTCAAGACCTAGCTAACGGTCCTCGGTTTGCATGAAAATTCATGGTCAAACAAAAAGTCAACATTTTCCCTCTTGTTAACCAAATTACGAAAGTGCCTCTAACCTTCCGAACGTCATAACTTCCTACTCGGATGTCGGATGTCGTAACGTCCCAAACTACGTCACAGTCATCGGTCAATGCCCAATTGACCCCCCGAACGAAAAGTCAACATTTTACCCAAACTAGGGGCAAAATCGTCATTCTACGCCTAAAGTCCAAAAGTAACCAACTAACCACCGATTAACCTCACTAATCCGTCACTAATCTCTTCGCTAATCCTGACTCCCGGGACGGGTCGTTACAGGTAATCATAAATGTTAAAAATGAAAGTTTTATAAAGGGCATAAACATAAACAACTTAGGCTTCTAGCTCTTCTTCTCCATATTTTTCCAATTTATTCGAATTCATATAAATCTTGATTTCCCTCCTTTTATGTGTGTCGACGTTACATCTGACGAAGCAACGGGCCTGTCAAAATACTACACTGGACTACGTGATAAGCCCACCAGAAGATCTCAAAGATCACACAAGGCCCATGCCTCAAAGCCCATCACTATTACCCTAACTTAAACCCTAGACAATTTCTATAAATAGGGATCCACTCTCCCATTAAAAGGGACCTCTCTCTCTTTTCTCTCTACTTTCTCTCTCTAAAGGCTCTAAGCCACTTGTATTATATCAAACACAATACTGTGACATTAATGAGAGTGAGGCAACAGCGTGGACATAGCCCAATTTGGGTGAACCATGTACTTTCTTGTGTATTGGTGTGCGTGCGTGTTTTTACAGTCTTATTGGTACAATTTTTGCATCAACAGTTTGGCGCCATTTGTGAGAATGGTTATATCGGCTCTTTTCATTTTTTCTCACCTGTTGAAACACCATAGCCACCCAAGCACCAAGAAAATTCAAATTGGCTCTCTGCCAAAATAACCCAGAAAATCCCCCTGCTCGGTCGGTCAAAATCATTCATGCATCTCCCACACAATCTCCTTACTGGCACAGTACCAAACACATTTTTCTGTTGGCTCCTGCAAAACTCCGCCCACCACAAAATATTTGTGGTTAAAATCTTACAAACTCTACCTACCACAAAATATTGGTGGTTAAAATCTTGCAAACTCTGCCCACCACGAAAAGCTTCCTGTACAAATCACCAATTACACCCTGCCACTGGACCCCATAAAATATCATCTCTCTTTTATAAACAGCACTGACCTCGTCTTTGTTCCTCCGAGCACCTCATGCTCGTTCGGTCTCATCGATGTCCCCTCGGACTTCTTGGTCAGTCTGTCTTCTGATGTTCCCTCAGACTCCCTGCTCGGTCGATCTCCCGATGTCCCCTCGGACTTCCTACTCGGTTGGTCTCCCGATGTCCCCTCAGACTCCTTTTTCGGTTGATCCCCGCCGATGTCCCCTCGGACCCCCTACTCAGTCGGTCTCCCAATGTCCCCTCGGACTTCCTGCTCGGTCGGTCCACCTATGTCCCCTCGAACTCCCTACTCAGTTAGTCTCCCGATGTCCCCTCGAACTCCCTACTTGGTCGGTCTCCTGGACTTCCGGTTCGGTCGGTCCCCACCGATGTCCCCTCAGACCCCTTACTCGGTCAGTCTCCTGATGTCCCCTCAGACTCCCTGTTCGGTCGATCTCTCGATGTCCCCTCGAACTTCCTACTCGGTCGATCTCCCAATGTCCCCTCGGACTCCCTGCTCGACCGGTCTCCACCGATGTCCCCTTGGTCCTCACCGATGTCTCCTCGGACTCCCTGCTCCATAGATTTTCACCGACGTCCCCTCAGCCACTTGGCCATCACAATCCCAAGGCAAACAACCTGCACCAGGGAAAATCTCATAACGCACCTGAATACAACTAGGTAACACTTCCAATCAGAAACCCCTTCGGACCATCATTACTGACGTACGCATACATGTCACACATACATGCCCTCGTGCATACAGACATACATGCCACTCATACATGTCACACATTCACACATACATGCCCTCGTGCATATCGGCATACATGTCACACATTCACACATACATGCCCTCGTGCATATCGACATCTATGTCACTCATATATGTCACACGTACGTGCCCTCGTGCATGCTAACATACATAACACTCATCCATATCAAGCATACATGAACTCATACATACACTCAACACATTACCGAGCTGCTCAACATATTACCGAGCACCCACATCGGCTCAACACATACCGAGCCGCTCAGCACACTACCAAGCACCCACCTCGGCTTAACACATACTGCGCTGCTCGACACATTACCGAGCACCCACATCAGCTTAACGCATACCGAGCCCCTCATCTACGGAGCTTACTTTCAACGCTACACCTTGCTCACATGCCAAATGACACAAATGTACATCAAAGAATCACTCACAAGCAGTCAGATTCATACATGGAGTCATACTCACCGGAGGACTACTAGAGCGTAATTACTACAATGTCAATCCACTCATACATACAACACACTACAAGGCGTCTTCTCTTCCGGATCCTACCTCGACCGAGGACTTGGGGGACTGATGATGGTACACCGAGCGGAGCAGTGCAAAAGTGAGGAGTTGCTCGGTCAGTACACTTTACTTAAAGTCCTCAACTGAGGTAGTCCACCTCAGTCAAGAACTGGGGGACTTGTCGATGTTACATCTGACCAAGCAACGGGCCTGTCAAAATACTACACTGGACCACGGGATAAGCCCACCAAAAGAACTCAAAGATCACACAAGGCCCATGCCACAAAGCCCATCATTATTACCTAACCTAAACCCTATACAATTTCTATAAATAGGGAGCCACTCTCCCATTAAAAAGGACATCTCTCTCCCTTCTCTCTACTTTCTCTCTCTAAAGGCTCTAAGCCACTTGTATTATATCAAACATAATACTGTGATATTAATGAGAGTGAGGCAACACCCTGGACGTAGCCCGATTTGGGTGAACCACGTACTTTCTTGTGTCTTGGTGTGCATGCATGTCTTTACAGTCTCGTTGGTACAATTTTTGCATCAACAAACTTAATTCTCACAATTAACTTAATTCTCAAATAACTGAATGTGAGAGAGGGGAGGGAAAGAGAGAGGGAGTGAGGGAGATAGAGAGATAGAGAGAGAGAGATAGATAGATAGATAGATAGATAGATAGATAGAGTCATAGACTCATAGAATAATAGCGAACGAGGAGATGGGATTGCGACATAATAGAATGGAGCAGTTGCAACTTCGAATAGAAAAGCTGCATGTCGATGTGCAATCTCAATGTCAACTTCGAGTAGGGATCGTAATGTCAATGTGTGATCAAGGCGTGCAAGTGCGTCTTGTGCAGCTCTACTATGGATGGCAGGGAAAAAAGCGAAGACATAGGGCGAATAAAACAATCGCATGCTGATGGGTGATGTCGATATGCAATGTTGATGAGTGATCTCAATGTCAACTTCGAGTAGGGATCACGACATTGATGTGCACTCTCGGCATGTGTGCGAGTGATACTTACACGACTCTGAGTCTACAATGGATGATGGGAACAAAGGTGAAGACATAGGGCTGAGGACGGAGGCGAATCATCGTTCTATATGGGTTTCAATTTGGTGAGGTTTCAAGTTGAATTTGAGTCTTATTTTAGGCCTTTTGGGTGCTTTGAGTTTGGGTTGGGGTTTGGGTAAATTGTATCAGATTATAGAATTTTCAAATTATATATATAATTCCAAAAAATTGCAGCACCTAGTTTTCAGCTGCCCAGTTATCGAGGGAACCCAGAGTGCCCAGAAGTCACCGAGTCTGCATAGGCACCATGGAATTCTCATGCTGCCTACAGCTACCTCATAGGCCTTATTCGTGATGGCATAGATCCGCCTAGCGCGTAGACGACCGGCTAGCCCGCCATTTAGAACATTGGTAAAAACCAATTAATATTTCAACACGACAGCGGAAGCATAAATTATAGTTCACTAGTGATGATCATATAGTTCAAGTAACAACTTGAGTTATCCTAATTTTTATTGCCCCTTAGATTTTCAGCCCAATGTACTTAAACCCAAAACCCCAAAATAGAATTGTTATTGGTCTCACACTCCCTTACTTACACGCCCACACACCCTCTCATCGTGAGCTTACTCTCTTGTCTCATCCAAAACACACACACACACATTTAGATTTTGGAAACCTTAACATCACCACACGTCAAGCTCACCAGTGATCCACCCTTGATTACTAACAACCACAGCTGCGTCTTGAGGAGGTGAACCTAACATCATCAATCTCCATTATCAAGGCTTGCAGTGGCGAGTAATTTATGTGAGTTTCCTTGGTGGCTTCGATAACATTCAACCACTTTCTCACTGCAAAAGATTAAACTAAGTCTTCTACCTACTTTCAATTCAACTTCTTTGTGTTAAAGGATAAATTTTGGTGTAACTAACCCTCACTATACCTAGGTACCGCGCGGTGCTCGTAAAAAAGTTTCAGAGCTACTTGAACTACCGCGACCTCCAGTGACTCAGGCCTCCTAACCGCCAACCTCTATCGTGCCTTGGCGAGACAAACCTAGTTGCACAATCCTTTATCGTCAATAGCCATTAATGAGTGAAACTCGAAGAAGGAAAACCATAGTCGCATAGAGCACTTCGATGGATTTCTCAACCAATCATGGTAAAAATTCACCTCTAGGACTTTAGATCATTTGCATATCTTCTAGGGCTATAATCTGAGCTATTGTATGTTGGCTTTGAGGGAGGTACGACGGTAGAAGGGCTCGCCATAAACTGGAAGAAACAACGGGGTATCGAGGCTTCACGACTTGTTTCAAGTTGGGCTGGCTTGGAGCTCGTGCTAGTTTGAGTGTCAGGTAATTCCAACCCCCCGACTAGTTGTGAGTGGTCCCTTTCTCAAACTCGATTTTTGTAGCAATATTTCACTCGCACATTTTACAATGCTTACTTTTAGATACTTTTGTGAGCATGCTTTGATTGGTCAATTTATAATATTTTCTCTGAATATATCTTGATTGGTTATTTTATAGTATCTTTTTGAACATGCTAGATTGAGATATTACTTGATGATATTTTCCATGAGTATGATTAGTTGATTTCATTTTTCATTAGCATGTTTGATTTCTTCGTTGGTGGTAAGTGCATGGTAATCCCGAGATATGAGATAGTGATTTTAGAACCACCTAGGAGTCACCAGTATCTCAGTACTTATCTGTATGGCCACAGACCAGTGTCCATGTGATTGTTCACCTACACTGCTCGTAATACTAGTTAAATAGCGTTAGCTTGCCTCAAGCTCTAGGGGACTTGTGATGACCGATGTTTAGCACCTAGCTTTCACATGGTTGTGGTACACAAACAATATAGATACCCAGCCTAGCATGAGCATACGCCGCGAGGGACTCATGAGTATTAGATGGTGGTTCATGCATGATTTGTTCATACTACAGGATGTTTGATATGATTTTTGATTATTTTGATTATCATTTATTATTATTTCTCATAGTACGTGCAAGTTAAAAGTTTGATTACGAGTTTTCTACAACATTGAGGGGTTAAAGCCTTTTTTTTAATAATTGGATTTACATTGAAATAATTATAGGGTCCACTCACCCTTTTGTTTTTTGTATCCCTCAAGTTGCGGTGTTACTTCGCATACTTCGAGTAGGTTCCTCTAGTTGCTCTAGCATTCACGACAGTGGTTTAGGACTGCGCAATGAAAATTGGGATAACTCAAGTAGTTACTTGAATTGTATGATCATCATTAGTGAATATGATCTATACTTCCACTGTCGAGGTGAAATGTTAATTAGTTTTTACTACTTATGACCTTCTAAAATACAACGTTTTCATTTTTTTGGCTTTCATCATGGCCCAGAGGTCTGTCAAGATGCCTCGATCTTAGTGTTCTATTAGACTTTTCAGATCAGAATGTATCATTTATACTTAGATGGTGGCCAGCAGAGGTGGATGACCAGATGTCCTATTAGACTTTCATCATGGTCCAAATGTCTTCGAGAATTTCTGGGTTCTTGGCTCCAATTTCTCCTCCTTCACGGCAGTAACAGAGACTATGGATGAGATTTTCTTGACCTGAGGAAGGATTGGGGTTGTGGTGGCGAGACTAGGTGTGGTTGGAATCAGGCATAGTAGATGGTGGCCAGCAGAGGTGGATCTTTTTGGTGCGTTTGCCTCTAATTTTTTTTTCCCTGGGTTTGAAGTTTTCTTAAACACCTCGACTTCTGCTTAATGATCAATAAATAAAAACAACTGGAAGCCATATAAGTTGAAGTGGTCAGTAATGATCATATATATTTTTTTTATTATCTTAATTCACCCCTTCTTTGTTTATAATTATTATTTGATTATCAAAAAAAAAAACATACATTATATTTATACATTAGTTATAAACCATTGATTATTACTAATTATTTAATAAATATTTTCTTAAATATATTGTAGATGTATTATCAGTTAATATAACTCTACTAATTTGAGGAGTATAAAGAATATGTACTTGATTAAAAATTAAACACATTTAATTTATTACTATGTTGCTTGTCTTCTAATATTAACATTCAACCATAAACAAATAATTTTATGTTTAACTATATTAACATTCAACAATATTAATTCATTTTAATTTATGTTTATATTTAAGAGTTTATAGATATTAGTCATCATCAGATTATATTGTATCATATTATATATCGTATATTTATTATATTAAGTCGTTTTATAATTTTTATTAGTCATATATAACCATTATTAGTCATATATAACCATTATTAGGTATTAAAATTTTTCGTTCATGGCGACACCACGTTGTGCGTTTGTTTGTTCTTTTTAGGGCTTTTTTAAATTCTTTTTTTTATAAAATTTTATTTTTAAATTTAAAAATAATTTTTGATTGAATGAAAACAAAAAGGTTTTAATTCAAAAATAAGTGAGTAATTAAAATCCATGTAATATAAACATTAATGAGGTTCCACATTACAGCTTATAATCAGAGCCGCCCTTAGTTGATACCAAATTTAAAGGTCTAAAAAAATGTAAATTTAGATGTAAGCATAAATATCCCTTGATTCATACTATATATGTATACATATAAGGAAAACTATTTCAACCATTCTTGAATTTTTCACTAATTTTATTTATGGTCTTTAAATTTCATTATTAATAAAAAAATTGTTTCCCTCGATTTGACTAATCAAGTCGAGAAGGGATTTTGGTCCTTCTTTGAATAAATGCGTAGGCGTGCCACTATCTGGCCACCAAATCACCTGAATGGAATTGTAAATGTGTGAATGTGTCCCTAAGGCTGACTTCTAACTTCACGAGTGTACGATCAAGCAAGGAACCTCTTCTTGGTCTGGATTCTTTCACTCCCTCGAGGTCAAGGGTATTTAGGTTTTGAACTAATATATTTTTTAGATTTCGGGATGGGATGAACGTGATGCAAGTGCAAGAATTAAATTGGAAAAGAAATTAATTTTGCTTAATAAAATTGAACATAGTCACAATAAATTAATACTTAAAAGAAAAGCAAAAATAAATTTAAAGACAAGAATAATAAACTAAGATTAATAAAGTGATTAAATAAAAATGTAAAATAAACTTGAATTGAAATAAAAATTGAATAAGAACAAGCTTGAATTTGAAACAAGTAATTAAAGGTGTACTGAAAAAATAAACTTACTCTATAAAATGAAGAACTTGGCTACACTAGAGCTTGAATGTAAAAATCTAGTCTAAGAATTGAAAGGTGCAGGATAAAGAGTAAGCTTGGGTGTTGATGTGGATGTTCATTTCTCCTATTCACCTTGGCTATTTATAGGGTTCAGCCAACCCACGAATTAGCCATATTTGGCCACCATTCTTCTGACTTGAAAATTTTCCTTGTTGAGCCACACCCCAAATCTTTCCTTGTTGAGCCACCCAAATCATTCCAAGTTGAGCCACCCAAATCTTTCCAAGTTGAGCCGTCTTGATCAAGGTGGATTGATACCGTAACGATTGATTGGGATTCACTCAAAACCTTCTCTCCTAGAAATATTTTGGGTTGGCATTATCTTGGTTTGATTTATTTCCTATTTCGACTTTTTGAAAATCAAGGTCGGGTATGGGTTGATGAGAACTCGGCTGACATCCATCCTTTCTTTTAGGCCTGAGTTGGGTTGAAAATTTAGTAAAACAAAGACCCAACCTCAATTTGATTGAGTGTCATTAGGCTATTAGTGGCCACTATTTCACTTCTTGGTCTAAAGACTATTAAAATGAACTATGTCCATAGAATTTATAACCTACACTCCATCTCATCCATACTCTGTCCATATTGGTAGTGTAACACAAATATGAGGTGCGACCATGATTAGCCAAATATTTTCAGATTAATAAAAGACATTTGAACTGGCCGAAAATTAGACTACATGACCACCCTGGCCTAGAATATATTAAGATCAACCCGGTCGAGAGTTTTTACTAAGATCGACCTAGTTGAGGATTGCTACTAAGGTCGACCTGATCGAGAGTCTTTACTAAGGTCAACCCAATCAAGAACATTTTACTAAGGTTGACATGCCAAAAATTGATTACTAAGGTCGACCATGCCACCCAACCGAGATTTGAATTACATGGTCGACCTGACCGAGAATTTAACTATTAAGACCATGCGACTGGACCGAGAATTGATTACTAAGATCAACCCAGCTGAGAAGTTTTACTAAGGTCAACCCGATCGAGAACTTTTTACTAAGGTCAACCATGTCACCTGGCTGAGATTTGAATTACATGGTCGACCCAGCCGAGAATTTAACTATTAAGGTTGACTATGCGACCCGGCTGAGAATTAATTACTAAGGTCGACCCGGCCGAGAACTTTTACTAAGGTTAACTCGATCGAGAACTTTTTACTCAGGTCGACCCAGCTAAAAATTGATTACTAAGGTCGATTATGCCACCTGGCCGAGATTTGAATTACATGGTCGACCTAGCCGAGAATTTAACTATTAAGGTCGACTATGCGACCCGAGCGAGAATTGATTACTAAGGTCGACCCGATCAAAAAATTTTTACTAAGGTCGACCCGACCGAAAATTGAATACCAAGGTCGACAATGCCACCTGGCTGAGATTTGAATTACATGGTCGACCCAACCGAGAATTTGACTATTAAGGTCAACCATGCGACCTATCCGAAAATTGATTACTAAGGTCGACCATGCTACCTGGCCAAGATTTGAATCACATGGTTGACCCAGTCTAGAATTTAACTATTAAGGTCGACCATGCGACGCGGTTGAAAATTGATTACTAAGGTCGACCATGTGACTCAGCCGAGAATTTAATTATCAAGGTCGATATAATTCAACTGCAAAACATGGCCATACCTTGGTTGAGTCACATTGGCTACCTTTCTCACCTTGGCCAGGTCACCTTGATCACCCTTCTCACCTTGGCCAGGCCACCTTTGTCACCTTTCTCACCTTGGCCTGGCCACCTTGGTCACCCATCTTGGGTTCAGTTTTAGCCATATTTGGTCTCAATTTTTAGCCGACCTAGAAATTGAACCCACATATTATAGTCACTTTTCATCCATGTCAACTACCACATATCATAGATGAGAAGAGGAGAAAGACAAGTGGTGGGTGGACTCTATTTTTCAACCAAGGCCAAGAGAGTTAGGTCGCCAACCAACATTTTACAACCAAGCTTTATGGCCATTCTTGGCCAATATGCTATAATCTAGCTCATGATTGAATTTAATTCCAATGTGACTTTCTCCGTCGAGGGCCTCATTTATTGATTTTATTTTGGTCGAGATTTACGACCAAGCTCAAACACAAACATCCATTAACTTTACATTCATTTTATATATCGTACATGAACTTTATTATTAGTAGCATACGTTATTGAACTATGCTTAAATGTGCACTGACAATCATTCCATTAAAATTCATAACTATGTTAAAAATAAGAATAAAATGGCCTTTTAAAGTTTATTTATGTGTAAAATAATATAGGTAAACTTTGGATTTTATTTACGTTGAATGAAGCGAATTGTATAACTACACTTGAAAAAATAATTTTACCCTTATTTTGAATAAAAATAATTATAAATTTTAACAGAATGACTGTTAATGCACATTTAGGTATATTTTACGTACGTTTGCTATTAATAAGGAAGTTCATAAAATGATAGACAAAATAGTATAAAAGTAAGAGACGTTTATTATTAATAATGAAGTTCACAAATTATAACTAAATTTAATGTAAAATTTAGAAATGTTGAAAACAATTTTCTATGTATAAATTGCCATCTATTAACCTAAATCATAATTAGTACATAAATTGATTTGACATATCTGCTCCAATTGCTCCGTAAACTAAGCATACAGAAACTGTGAATTCCAATTATTTGCTATATTGGGAAGCCCTCCACACACTAACGTGCGCCCGGGATTTAGTTGGCTCATTTACATGTATACTACTTGCTTTTTATCAAACAAGCTCGACATTGTCCCATTTCGCGCTCTCCTTTCGTTTCTCGGCAAAGTCTGTTCGTTCCTCATAAACCCTCCTCAGACTCAGAGCCCACACAGTACGGTACGGCTCTATCTCCGCCTCATTTGATTCTCTCCTTGTTCTCTTTATGCAAAGAAAGAGATAGAAAATGAATTGGTTGTCTGAATCGTATGCTTTGATGAAGAAGACGAGCTGGGTTTTGTTAGTTAGTAGAAGAGTTTCATGGATTCTTAGGTTTCTAATGCAAGAAACTGTTTTGACAGCCTGGCTTGATCAAAGGTAGAAACTTTCTGCTTAATCATATACAGGGTGAAAGCGGTTTGTCCATAGCTTTTATTTTTCATAAAGAACTTTCGAAAATGGCTAATCTATTTGTGTTTTGGCGTTCTAAAATTGTGAATGCTTATTTCGTTTAGTTTTGTTTCTTTGTATTTGCTGCATTTGCTCACTGCACAGAAAAAGATAATGGTTTTTCTCTACAATCGTGAATATTTATTTATTGCTTTGATTCCATGCGTTATATCTATTTCTTTGAATTTCCATTTGATGATGTATACTTATAATGTGACCTTCCTGGGATTATGTAATTCAAGAAAGTGTTTATATCTTTTTATTCTTTTAAAATTTTATAGCTAGTAGAAATGCCTGCATCATAATAGTGTCATGTAGTGGGATTTGGTTAGCACTCAAACCCAATATAAGCATTACTTTTAGTAAGGTTCCCAGTTAAACTTTTTTTTTTTTAGTTGTACTTATTAAGGGTATAACAAATAACGTATTATTGGTTAAATCTCTAACATTGTTGATCGAAATTGCATGACATAAAGGTGTATGAAGCATGTTCTTCTTATGTCAAAATCTAAGAATTCAACCTTAGGCTATCTTGACTCTTGAGCCTTATTAACTGGTTTATCAACTATATAAGGGAATGATAAATGCGCATTTTATTTTTTCAGTATGCATTTCTTCGTGGCCTTCCGTTGTATTCGTGTAATTCATATTTGACCATTCTATGCTTGATAAAGAAACTAATGATGACATTGATTTTTCTTTTCTTACCCATTGGAGTGCTTAAAGCAATGAATCATAAAAAAGAAAAAGGATGTCAGATTGTGTATAGGCCTTGATGTCTCTCAATGTGCATTGTATTTCAGATTTTGGCTTTATGCTTTAGTAACTACATAATTTTCTTAGAAGAAAAATACTATTAAGAGGATTAAGAACTAGTACTCAGGAAGTAATGTATAGGCCTTGTATCTCCAAGCGGCATTGCTCTGTCAGGGTCTCAGCCATGCGGTTGACACAAATCAGAAAGTAACGCATAGTGGTTGTTGTATCATGTGGTTACTTCTCAATTCTTGTGGAACTTTGGCTGATTTCTGTTGCATTTTATGTTCCTCTTGGGCTGATCACACCCATCCCTACCCCCGACCCCCAATCTTGTTTCATTCCATTGTTGGTATCCTTAATTTTATCACATATCTCTCTGTCTATCGGACATGATCTTTGTTTCTCATTCAGGTTTATGATATAGTTTCATCCTGTTTGGATTTGAAAATGGGAGCCGGAAGGAAAGCACCAACCTTTTATGCATCTTCCTATCAGGATCTGACAAACTATTCTTCATCCATGAGAAACTTGAATAAGGTTCACCTTGGTGGAGTCGTATTTGGTTGCAAAGACATCACAATCAAAGAATGTCTATCCAAACAACTCTTCGGTTGGTTTCTTGAAAACATGTTTTGTTCTTAATTTTTGATTTCCTGTTTTCATTTTTTAATTCGGTAAAATATCACTGATAATTGGAATTGAATTTAAGTGCACTAGTTAATCCTTATCCTGTTGCTTTACTGTAGTAGTACACTGATTTCTTGTTTTAGTTTTGGATCAAACTCACTAGATAAATTCAACAATCTTTCAGGCTTACCCGCTGCACACTTTGCGTATGTAAAAAATATTTCACCTGGCTTGCCACTATTTCTCTTCAATTATTCTGATAGGAAACTTCATGGAATCTATGAAGCTGCTAGCCATGGCCAAATGAATATCAATCCATATGGATGGACCGTTGATGGTTCAGAGAGAACACAATTTCCTGCACAGGTATTAAATAAGTTTCTCATAGTTGGTATAGGTTCCTGAGTTATACTTTCATCTTAGGCAAACTGGGTATTAGTCAAGAAATTCTTTTATACTGATATCTTCTGTTTTCTACATTTAGGTTCAGATTCATGTCAAGCTGCAGTGCCAACCTCTACCTGAAAATCTGTTTAAAGAGAAAATTACTGACAACTACTACACTCAGTATCATTTCTGGTTTGAGCTTGATCACGCTCAAACAAGTAAGCTGGTATCTAAGTTTGCGTCAGCAGTTGTTCCCAGTACTTCTTTACCAAGGAAAATGAAGTGGAGAACTACCTTTCAAGCTCTTCCCCCACGTGGCACAATTGAAGAACCTGAGGGCCCTGAACCACTTAATTCCAAGGCTGATCATTTGAATAAATCAAGTCTGAATTTAGATTCTATAAGCTATGAGTCATCCAAATCCCAATTAGATGTGAAAGAGGCTGAAAAACAGGAGCACGAATTTATATACATGAAACTGAAAGAGTTAGCACTTCAATGTAATCTGAAGAGTGAAGGTCAATACATGCCTACGTCAGAGGACAATGAGAATCAAAGGCAACAACTGGGTTTACAGGAGAAAAAGGCAGAAAGTTCTCACTCCATGTTTGAGGATAAGATTGGAGAGAGTCCACAATCCTTGTCCGAGCGTCAGGAAATCATGGAGAAGGTAAATTATGAATTTAGTTGTCCACAAATTGTAAAGTCTAATGTTAGGTATACCCGTTAGGTTTTGTATTAATTACAAGAATTTTTTTTATGTTTGTATCAGTTGATTCGAGAGGTGGAGGAGCTAAAGGATTTCAAGGAAGAACAATCTAAGAAGATTGGTTATTTGGAGCATAAGCTGGTACTCAATACAATGCTATATTTTTTAGGCATTGACATATTTCTGTTTATTTTATTTCTTTGCTAAGCCATCCAAGCAACATTTAGTAGCAGGCATTAAGGTTGCAGTTTCTCTTCGTTGGTACTGAATTGATCCATGGCATTTTAAGTAGTAAATTTTTCTTTTGTTTTCGTAAGTTTTTGACAGTGATTTTGGGCTCTCTTGTTGTATTGGTATCCTAGCCAAATAAGTTACTTCATTCTTGAATAAAATAAATTGAGTTTGTATTTTTACTACGACAGAAAAGTTAAACTAAAACTCTAGGGAAGGGTCTGGTTTCACATCAAAGTCTAAGCATGGAACTTTTAAATCAATTGATAATTGAAAGTGGCCTATGGTAGGTGTTTTCTTCTTTCTGCTAGCCAGGAGGCGAAGAAAGGTCTTGTAATTTTATGATATTCATTAAGAAAGGTCTTCCTTAGATAACCATCTCAGTCAGAATCCATGAACTATCTATAGCTAATGGTGTATCATGAACTTCATTGATCTGTTCCTTATTTCTTCTTACTTTGGAGTTCTATACTGACATTTCAGGAGCAGGCAGAGATGGAAATTGTACGCTTAAAAGATTGGATAAAATTGGAACCTGAGTCTACACCTTCCATGGAAGATATTGATGAGAAGGTTATGTTAACAAGTGATACGTCGCACCTTGATCCTTATGAGTCAATGTATCTAGTTGGAGGATTTGACGGTGTGTCATGGTTGTTGTCTTTGGATGCTTATTATCCTTCCACGGATATGAAAATATCTCTTAAACCAATGAGCTCACTTCGTACATATACCTCCGTTGCAATATTAAATAGTGATGTATACGTTATTGGTGGTGGCCATGACAGTGCGTGGTATGATACAGGTATCAGTTTTACCTCTCGATCAATTAGCTTCTTACTCAAAGAAATGCTTTCCTGACATATTATTGGTCTTTCTATGAAGTTGAATCATACTGTCCTGCAACTGACGAGTGGAAGGTGTGCCCTTCTTTGAAAGAGAAAAAGGGTAGCTTAGCTGCAGCCACTGCAAATAACAAAATCTTTGCAATGGGTGGCGGAAATGGCGCTGAGTGCTTTGGAGATGTTGAGATGCTCGATTTAGATATTGGACGATGGATTCGTACGCAGTCCATGTTACAAAAGGTGCAATATATTCTTCTTCCACATATTGCTTTCCTTGAGGCATAACTCAAAAGGTTCACTATTTGTGCTGCTTTTATTGTTCCAGCGCTTCTCTCTTGCTGCTGCAGAACTCAATGGCATTCTTTATGCCACTGGTGGATATGATGGGAAAGGTTATTTGAAGTAAGATATCAAATCTCTCCTCTTTTTTCTAGTTTTTTCCTGTAGGTCGAAATTGATATCTGCACTCATTGCTCATATATGTGAACATACAATTAACTGCTCGCCTTCAAATGCTCGTATCTTAGCACTGTCGAGAGATTTGACCCCAGAGAACACAGTTGGAGCAAAATGGCACCCATGATCTCCGTGAGGGGTTGTCACTCGTTGGTTGCTTTGAATGAAAAATTGTAAGTACATTCTTCTAGTATGTTGATCAACATCTCAGACATGCTCACTCGATGACCAGCGAGTTTAAGATTGAGTGATAAACCAGTCATTAGGCTTCAATTTCCCTAGTTGAATTTGGTGTTTATTATGGACATTTTACTTGTTGTAGGTATGCTATCGGTGGTTTTGATGGAAGTAGAATGGTCGCAAGTGTGGAAACCTTTGATCCGCGGATGGGGTCATGGATGCCGGGGGAACCACTACATTACGCTAGGGGATATTCTGTGGCTGCCGTTGTCAAGGACGCCATATATGTAATTGGAGGTCTTAGAGCAGGTGACACCGTAGCAAACACAGTAAGTTACATCTTCTCATGCTCATGCTTTCTAATTTCCATCATATTTGCACAACAATTTCGTCTGTAATTTAAAGTCTCTACACAATGCTAGGTTGAATGCTACAAGGAGGGGCGATGCTGGCAGGAAACGGTTCCCAAGGCCATCAGTAACCGGTGCTTCATGGCCGCCGTTGCGTATTCGACCTGATTCTGCAATTTTGCATGCTGTTCATGTCAAGTTCGTAGCGGAAAGTATTTTGGTCAACCAATTCCGTTAGTCGGGGAAACAAAACTTATGTCATGGGATAATCTGGATGTTTAAAGAAAAATGTTTCTTGGGGAGCAATTTACCTATTAAAATAAAACTCTCTAAATCTCTATTTAACCATAGAAAGAAAAACATCCTTTTCTCCGCAAAGATGTGTTAGCTCACGTCTTGGTCCCCAACGTCTGACGGAGGAGACATCCTCGTACAAACATTCCATATAAATACAGACTCGGATTGTGAAAGAAAATGCTTTCGGGGTTTTGTACAAGGGTGCAGTAAAAGTAATTATTCTGATGTCGTCGGAGCCTCCGAAATGGTTTAAATCCAAGAAGACAAAGTGAGGTGACCCGTCATTCTCATTGACAGTTATTTTTAGCCACAACTTACTTTCAGCTGAAATGTTGTGAAGAGTAATATGGCAGGGGACGCCAACGGGCAGACCTGCAACAAACCGAAGAGGATTTTCCTGGTCGTTGTCGAGTATGCCCAACTCTGCCGTTGTGTGCTTGAGTCCGCCACACAACACGAACTGCTTGAGGGAGAAGCTTTCCAGCGCACTTCGAAAAAGATGGGGATTGCAAGAAGATGCATTGAGAGACGTACCGATTTCAGATAATAATTTTGCAACTTCAATTACAAACCTGGATGGTTCAGTAGACTTATCTGTAAGGAGACATTCCACCCGTGACATCGTTCTAGAGAGCTTTCTTAAGGTACCCAGATGGCAGCAAATTTCGACTTTAGACAATCTGAGCAAACAAGCCACAAGTATCAGCTCCAAGATATGCAAATCTTGGTCTTCAGAAATCTTACAAACGTATTATTCAGATCTCTAAGCCTCGTGTCCAGCTTTTCCAATACAAAGTCCAAATCACCCGTTCGAGAAGAAGGAAAATGCATTGAAGGCCAGAAGTTCAGCCATGCCTTTGTAAGCAGCGTCATTATCTTGACATATTGCTTTGTAAAGGAAAAAACACCAGCAAATGCAAGCGAGTCAGAAGTGAATGCTGTCAACTCTTCCTTGCAACTTCTGCATGAGGCCATTTCATAAAAACAAATGAGCATATGGAAGATAGAAAAAGTAAAATGAAGAAGTTTGAACATATATGGCAACATATGGCAACCAATAACACACATGAAACAGTAAAATAAGTTATTAAGCATGACCCAAATGTATGGCCATTTATAAGGATTAATATAAGCATACTTGCAAACGCATTATGATTCACTTAATTACACATTCCATTAACCAACTCAATCTCCCCTATAGATGCATAATCTCAAAGCATGCATATCTTTCCGGGATCTGCAAGGTTATACTAAAAGCACTTTGTATTGGGAGTTAAGGTTTCTTTTATTTCCTGATTTAGAGAAAACATATTATGCAAATGGATAATGACAGAAAATAATGGTACTACCTCAGTGTCCTAAGTACTTCATTTGTGAATCCTGATTGTAAAAGTGGCCAGATATCCTTCACCTTTACAAGAATAGCATTCATTGAGTTGGTCACTCCATCATGCACCTCTAGCTTGTACTTTACAAGAGAAGTCCCGACCTCCCTTGGCTCCTCTATTGTTGAAGACAAAGTTTCAGAGGTTCCACCTTTCTTTGGGGGCAATGGCATTGCAATGGAGCCAACTATCTCATTACTAGCATAGGTTGAACCACTACCATTTAGTGCAGGTAAGCATGGCTCTCCCACTTTGAAGTTGAACCCTACGGCATATGGCCCTGAGGATCTACTGCACAGAGACAAATAATCCAAAAGGCTACTTTGATTCATAATGTCACTCAAAGCATGAGAAATCCTTCCCAGGTATGTAACTGCATAGGAAAATATTGTAGGTGCAATATTGATATCACTTTCATGTGAAAGTGGAGCTGAGATGGCCAGAACTAGCAGGTCAGTCACTCTCACAATATCAAAGCCCAACGATATTGGTTCCATCTGAAAGAGAAGGCAGAAAAAAAAGGGAACAATAAATATCAACTTTTCCTATAGAAATTACAACTGAAAACAAACACAAATGGGAACCAGGTAAAGAATAAGAAACAGAAATGAGAGTTCCTAGCCATTTCTAGATATAAGAAACATCCTAAAGCTGTACAGAAACAACCTAAGCAAACAAAAGTATGACTCCATATTTTATTTGGAGCTGTTCTGCCATACTTTCGAAGTTTCAGATATATTTTAGCAATAATAAAAGCTCTATGTAATGAGGTTAATTTTGCATTCACCTCACAAACTATTGTATGATAAATCTTGCTTCATGTCATGCACCATTATATTTGCAAGTCAGCAACACTTTTTGGTGTCGCTGACCAGGATTGAAATTCAAATTTGGGAAATGCCCAGGTTAGCCAGGAAGTTAGTTTGTGGTATTTACCTATATTATTAATGACCATGCGACAAAAAATGAAGGCATGATAACCTGTGGACAAACTTCCTCAATTATGCGTACCACAAGCTTTCCATGATTCTGTCCAATATGAAACAGAACAGATAATGCTTCTGCTTCATCCTGGAAACAAGCAATTTGAATGAGTAGAAGTAAGAGAAACAGTGACAAAACAAGTTATGAATATTCTTACATGAGTGTCCTAGAAATATCATGATTTAAATGACCAAATTCTCTCCATCATTTTAGCTTCAAAGAAAAGATCTGAAACTTGATCAAGGAAATACTGAAATGCTAACCTGTGGCCTGTGGGTATATTTCCAAACTTTCTAGAATGGCATTAATAGCTGACCTAAACAACTTTAACGCTGGAAGCTTCACCGTATTTTCCTCGCTGAGGATCTGATGAGGGTATCATTGTCAACCAAGGTACCAAGAAACTGCAAAATCATATATCAAAACAACATCAGGAAAGTATGTTCTTGATTCATTTCGCGAAGTTACCTGGTACAAAGTATTTACTCTATTGTTACAAAAAAAAACCCGGAGAAAAGGATAATCACAAAAGTAAAACAAGAGACAATTAAGATACAGCAATTAAATCTGAAATTGGAAGTCATTCACAGGATTTAAGTATGTCAGGTTAGATTTTATTTATTCAATTTGATCTAGACACTGGGAACATCTAATATAGGGACTGCTTAACTGCCTTTGGAAACCTCACAGAAAAGGATAATCACAAAAGTAAAACAAGAGACAATTAAGATACAGCAATTAAATCTGAAATTAGAAGTCATTCACAGGATTTAAGTATGTCAGGTCACATTTTATTTATTCAATTTGATTTAGACACTGGGAACATCTAATATAGGGACTGCTTAACTGCCTTTGGAAACCTCACAGAAAAGATGGGCTTTGTGTTCATAATTAGATGATTAACAATGGACTTGCAGATTCCAGAACATACCATATGCATATGTGTTTCTTGCAATGCTTGACGGTCAACGATTATCATTTGATGCATGGTTTCAAAAGCTTGTAACCAAACAAGTATCGAGTCATCATTCAGTACATCGATCAGTAAGGTTAAGGCTTGCTTAGCAAACTTGGCAGAGAGCATGGTCAGCGTACGCAAAGAATGACATGCAGCTTTTTGCACCTTCAAATTTATTGGTGTTTAATTAGAAAGCATGCTTGTAAAAACTCCTTGGACAACATAGCTAGCAAAAGTTACCTCATGGAATTCATCCTCAAGTCCATGCATGAAAGCTCCAGCAACACTTGACCCTGATATTGCTACTTGTTCATCAGAGCACTGATGAGCAACAGGTTTATTTCCTTTCATGCTCACCAGGATTTTCTTTGATAGGGTTTGCAAAAGAATATCTTCAGATACCATCTCGATCTTCCCAATGGCATAAAAAGCTTCAACCCTAACCTCCATGCTCATGTCTCTGACTGTTGAACAAAGCTACAAGCACAAGCGATCCATGAGATATGCGGGCAGAAACTCTACATGATGCTTTATAAACAAAATCCTCTGACTCTAATTGAAACAGAATGATAGGAAGAGAATGTCTTACCATTAAAAAATGCAGGGTTAAGGAGGGTGATTTCCTTAATGATTTCCTAGACAAAATTTGACTGCGAAAGATTCATCAGACTATTTGGATAAAACTAAAGGAAGAAGTTTAAAACTTGACGACTGCCCCAAAGCTAAATTTCATTGCAGCTATACCAAGATTGAAGAAGAATCAATTAAATGGTTTCAATCAAATATTCAATTAAGGGTAAAACAGATAATGGGATTGGGGAGAGGAAATTACTTTGACAAATAATTCATCCAACCAATAAGCTTTCATCGCCGAATTGCAGGCCACCAGCATTAGACCCCAAGCGTGGTGTTGTAAGGCCAGGTCAGAGAGAAGCTTTAAAGTGTGGTGGATGGCGAGCGGATCGCGACTGAGTTGAAGAGAGCGAGTCAGGGTTTCGAGGATGGAACTGATTGTGGGCGTGGGAGCTGAGGGATGGAGGATTGGAAATCTCAGGGAAGATAGGGCTTCAAGAGAGAGAGGTTCGTTGGTTGGAAGTTTGAGAGTGTGATCGTACGCGAGGAGCACGATGTCCTCCATTGCAGAGCTGAAAGCTTGGAGACTTGGAGTGTACACTGCAATGTTTCAAAGGAAAAACCCGGGAACCAGAGACCGAAACGTGCCGTTTTCTGATAGACTAATTAGGAATTGGCTTGGGCCGGTTCCATGTCCCATGTCTTTTATGCGGGATCCATAACAAAAAGCCAGGTGGGCTAGTACGTATTGTCAGTAAGCCCATGAGTAAAGTTGGGCCTACCATCAACCTCTACGTATCTTTTTATAAATCGCAGAATTCAATTTTTTCACAATGAAAAAATGAATTTTAAAAGTAACTTAAAAGGCTGAAAAAGAAAAGAGAGGTATTTTTTATTTTCTTCACAATGAGAAAGCACTTTGTGATTTTGGAAAATAAATATTATTTATGAAGCAACAGATTGCGTAGTTATACCATGTTTTTTTAATACATTAATATTAGAAAATTAAAATTACAATATATAAACATTAGATATTGATATCATTCACGAGAGTTCAACTCAATACTTTTCATATAATGTGTGAAAAAAATATAATTAGGTCAATGTCATAACTTTACTGATATTAAAATATAGGTTGCATTGCATAGTATATAAAATTAGACAGTATACCATAGTGTTCGGCTTTTTGCATTGCATAGTATTTAAAATTAGACAGTATACCGTACAGTATATGATTAAGATGAGAAGAAATAGTAGCAGTGTTCGGCTTTTTGCCATGCAATTATATGAAAGGCAACATTTAATTTAATACAATACTATAATTGCGGTCTAGTGAAGAATGAGAAATTGAGAAGACAATTTAACCTTTTCCCAAGGAGGTAGGCTAGCTAGACTTCCCTTATTCATGTTTTCTAGTTAAAAAGTGTTCCCAATTAAAAAAATATTGTCCAAATAGTGGGCAATCCATCATGGAGTATGCAATAATTTAGTGTTATGAGATTTTTTATTCAATTTATATGAATAACCATATTTATTTTGAATTAAAATTTAATTATTAATTGGATACTTCAATTATTTGTGGTATTATTAATGGTAAAAATGACACGATTATAAAACTGAGAAGACATCAACAAATACGGGATTCGTCTGAATTGGACTTCGTCGAGGACACCAACTTTCCTAATATTATGATTAATAACGTGTTTGTTACATTTACATTAGTTATAAGTCACGGAGAAAAAATAATAAGAAAATGGTTGGCAAGCTTATCTTAAGGGTGAGGTGAGGGATAATTTCTAAGAAAATAGACAAATGTCTACGACTTATTTAATTTGTCGATCTCATAATAATAAATTTAGGCTCGGTTCAAATAAAGATAAAATCTCATTATATATTAATTATTTTTCCTCGTGTATTAGGCCGCTAAAATCTTATACATAATGAATTTAACAAATCTCCACGAGAAAATCATGGTTTAGTACATGTAGCACATTTGATTGAACACATGGAAGAAGACAAGAAGAAGAAGATGGATTAAGCGCCATCGCCGTCGGTTGATTTTCAATTCTGATGGAGTATATTTTATGGCATTGGGAACGGAGTCTTCACTAAACAATAGAAGGCTGTTAATGGTTCAGAGTTCAAACCATGCCTTCATCTCCCAGTACGTATTTGGTCAATTATTGTATCTTTTGCTTGTTTATTTTTTACACTGTTAAATTTTAAATTATTAACTGTGATTGTCATTGATCCGATCGTGAACGTGTAATATTGCGACTTCAATGTGAATTTCACACGTCAACGTCTGCATTGAGATCCATCTCTGATTTTATGTGGCAATTCCGAAATAAGTTGTATTCTAGGTGAGTTGGTGGCAATTTAGCAGACCTTTAGTGTTTTTTATTTATTTATAATATATATTATAAGGGAAGATAGAAGTTTTATATTCTCTATAATTTATATATTAAAAGGGAAGCAGGATCCCATTATTCATGGATAATGATGAATTTCTTTAATTTGTTATACTCCTTTTGACATTTACATTGTTATATAGTGCCTGCACATAATTGTCTGAGATTTATTTTAGGTTTATCAATAACATATTCTCTGCTTTTTGCTTCGATAGCTCCCACTTCCCCCCGTTGCAGAAACCTCCTGGTTGCATTGACAAGCTCCAACGAGTCCGACTTGAAAACCACCCTCTTGTAGCCTTCGCGCATAGCCAGCTCAGTCTCGTCCAATAAAGCCCAAGCTTCAACTTCAACAGCGGATCCAGCAACGGATCCAGCAACCTTAGTCGAACAAGACCCTACTAGGAATGCCCCAACATAATTTCTCGCCACAACACCAAGGCCAGTACATAGGGAGGGGGACCTCCAAGAGGCATTCGAGTTAATCTTTACAATATTTGGAAGAGAAGGCTGCCAGGATGGGGAGGGACAGGGCTCCTCAGTAGTGGGCTGGCACCGGCCAGGAGGAGCAACCACAGCATCCCAATAATCCAAAAAAGCGTTCTCCCAGCAGCAATAACCCTCCAAGGGTTGAAGGTGCCATTATCGAAAGCGATCCGACAACGTTCTTTCCAGATGGCCCAACACAGACAAGTAACATGGGCCAAAATGCAAGGCGTCTCTGCAACCCACCTAGGTGAAGAGGCTGCTAGGTAAGTAAACCATGATTCAAAAGTAGAGATATTGGTAGCACTTACAAGATAACCAATTGTGCTGCCAAACCATACACATCTAGCTCCATTGCAAAGGATGAGCATATGCTCCACAGTTTCAGGTGACTCTTAACAAATAGGGCAAAGGTGTAACGACCCATCCGGGGAGTCGGGATTAGATTAGGGTTTAGTGACGGATTAGCGAAGAGAATCGGTGTTTAGTTGGTTACTTTTGGATAGTTAGCGCAGAATGACGATTTTGCCCCTAGACTGGACAAAATGTTGACTTTTAGCTCGGACGGTCAATTGGGCATTGACCGATGACCGTGACGTAGTTCGGGATGTCACGAGTCCGTAGACAGGTGGCATGCCCGATTCTGACATCCGAGGAGGAAGTTATGATGTTCGGAAGGTTGAGGGCATTTTCGTAATTTGGTTAAAAAAGAGGGAAAAAGTTGACTTTTTGCACGACAAGGTTTCTTCATGCAAACCAAGGACCGTTAGATAGATCTCGCCGTCTTGAGTACAATGATAGGCAGAATGCGTTTATCGGACGTCAGACGAGTGAGATACGGGTCTAGGAAGTGAAGGGTAAAATCGTAATTTGAGAAATTAGGGATATTTTGGCCTTTTTGTACCTTGGGAAACGTGCCAATCAGATGAGGACAGGTGTACAGGGTTGAGTGGATATTTTGGGATGGGACCACCAGGTGTTTGACACCTGGCTGGATTCCAGTGGGTTCTAGCCTACACGGGTTGGTGTTTTAAAATGGGATGTAACCGTTCAAACACAGAGACAGAGAGACTAGGGAAAAAATCGATCAAATTGCAGGGTGAGTGAACCTTTGGGATTGTGTGTGTGTGATCAGAGAAAAGCTGAGAGTGTAGGGAGTGTCTTAGGAGCAGCTGGAGGGTCGAGTGAGTGTGTTAGTAAGGGAAAAACCAGGGAACAGAGCCGGGAACACCGTGCACGACTGTGCACCTCGATTGATCAAACCATCGAAATTGGATGTGTGGTAGTGTTCAGCAACCTGAGAAGTTCCTGGTGGACCCAGAGGAGCACGATGGAGCTCACGGTGGTGGTCATAGAACAGGTGAGTCCCTCGGTTTCCCCTGTTTTCTCTGTTTTTCAAGTTGGTTTCAAAATTAAAGTCGTGAGTTTAGGGGCTTAGTCGAGCCGTTCTAGGAGTCCTAATGGGTCTAGTAAGTTGTATTTGAGCTCGGGGAAATAAACTCATGGCTGGGAGGACAACCAGTGGCCGGGAATAGAAACTGGGATTTTTCTGGGTTTCAAATCGAAATTGGGAGGTGCGTGTTAGTCTGTTATGTCGTGATTTTAGTAGTGGAATAGGTTGCTTGGAAGAGGACGAATCTAGTGGGATCAAAAAGGTTGAAATTGGACTGGATTTGAGGGGAAAACCGGTCACGCCGGTTCGGTTCGATCGGACCGGTCTGAACCGGCTGGACAGAGGTTGAAGACAACCCTATAGCAGGTACGTGAAGCCCACGCGCAGCCCCTTTAGGCGGCGCGTGAGGGCGCTTGGAGAAGGTTTTGGGGAAGTGTCCAACATGGTTTTTACTCTAATCGATGTAACGAACATTTTGGGATAAGTTTCGAGACGATCGGACATCGTCTCAGGTTAGTTTTAAGTGTTCGAAGGTTTAGGGTTCCGTTTAATTATGTTTAAAAATCCAGAAAAATTAGGAAAAATAGGATAAGCTTAAATGAAGTGTTTGTGACCCGGATTGGTGACTTTGACAGGTCGGGAAATTCTTGAGGCGACCGAGGAACTTACGGGACGCGAGTGACGTGCCCGGGAACTGTGAGTGGACTGTTTATTTTCTAACTGAGCATGCATAACTGTTTTTATCTACTTGCTTTATGGTTTTAATTATGATTTAATGATTATTGATTATTCTATATCTGTTTTACGTACTTGCACGTTTTTCGAGAAATTTACGTATTCAGCACGTTTTACGAGATATACTCTGTTTATGATTTTGATGCCATGATTTTGGGACTTAAATCTATAACTGATTGTCAATGATTATAAATGGGTTTTGGAACATGATTCGCAAATCAAGGTTTTCGGTTTTAGAATCGGATTTCGGAAATCGAGATTTGATTTTAAAGCTTGAAAAAGGGATTCCGGATTTGGGTTCGGAATGACGGTTCTGGACGCCGGAATGGCTTCGAAATAGTGATTTCGAATTCGGGTTTGGATATGGATTTAGAAATGGTTTCCAAACCGTTTTGGATTGGATTTGGTGGATCTGGTTATTGGGTTTAAAGACCCGGATTATGATATAACGGGGGTGGGCCCGGATTGGGTTTAAAAACTCGGATTGAGTTTAAAGACTCGGATATTATGATTTTCCCCCGTAGGCCTGTTGAGTTTAAAGACTCGGGAGTTTAAAACTCGGATTATATTGAGGCTTGGATTGAGTTTAAAGACTCGGGAATTTAAAGACTTGGATAGATCCAGCAGGTTTGATCGGATGATGATATTGATATCATATGCTTTAATACTGTTTTGATATTGCCGTTTTCAGATACTGAGTTATGCATGCATGTTTTTAAACGAAGGGTAAAATCCTTGTTTGTTTACTAAACTGTTTTGAAACTATTATTTATTTTTAGTCCACTCACACTTTTCTAGTTTTTAAATGCCCTCCAGGTCGTGGCTGGGCTGACGTTGAGGCAGAGTTAGAGGCACAGAGTTATCCCGGGGTTTTACCGGAGTTTCCATTACGAGCTTTTCCATTGTGCGTGTAGTTAATTTTAGTAGGATTTTCTATTTTACCTTGTTTTTTACTATGCTCTGTATAGCTGTTGACTTGTTGGATTTTAATTCTCCCTGGTCTGGCAATGTAAATGTGGGTTTTCGTGAGGTTGTTTCGGTCTTTTTCGTTGGGTTGTCAGACGGGAGCAGGGTTCGTCCCGGTTATCGGGGTGATAATCGGGGTGGGTCCTGTCAATTGGTATCAGAGCATAGGTCGTTTTTCCTGACTCTATGCCTCTTTCAGCGTACGATCGACTTTGCCTCCGAGACTTGAGCCCCCACCACGACCTGTAGACGACGCGGCGAGAGAGACGGAGAGTGCTACGATTGAGCGAGCCCAACGGCTAGGGGCTACGACGTTCAGTGATGGGGCAGACCCTGAGGAAGCCCACAGGTGGATTACGAGACTTGAGCGGATTTTCGCAGCGATGCGATGCCCACCGGAGGACCGAGTGTTACTAGCTACCTTTTTACTGGACGATGCGGCGTATGAGTGGTGGTACACCCTCGCGTTGACAGGGTGGGACGCCCACAAAGTGACCTGGGAGACTTTAGGGAGCGGTTTCTGGATCAGTACTACCCCCGCTCATTCCGTGATACCAAGGAGGCTGAGTTTCTGCAACTCCAGCAGGGGAGCATGACTATGGCTGAGTACGAACTGAAGTTTCAGATGTTGTCCCGCTTTGATCCTGCGTTTGTGGCTACAGAAGCCTAGAAGTTCCGTAGGTTTGAGTTGGGCCTGCGAGGTGAGATTCTAGCCATAGTGATGGCTGGATCGTTTGCGACCCTCCGAGAGTTTTCAGATGATGCAGTGAGGGTAGAGGCTAGTTTGCTAGTACGACGCCGAGAGCCACCTTTTTCCGGAGCTTCGAGCCAGAGGACCCCGAAGAGGGGCAACTACAGTGGAGCTCCATCTGAGGGTGATGACCGTTTTGGCAGACCTGGTAGTTTCCAGAGTTCAGGGTTCCGTGGACATTGAGCACAGCCGACTCTGCAACCAGTCCGACATCTGTTGCATCTATAGGGAGACCGAGTGGTGGACCCAGTCGGGATGTTTGTTACTATTATGGAGAGCGAGGTCACTTCCGACGTGAGTGTCTGTTGTTACCCAGGAGGGTGGCGTAGGTCGAGGTACGGCGGAGCCAGGACCGAGCACAGCGTCAGCTTCAGGGACAACAAGCACCAGAGGAGGTGGTGGTGCCACTAGTAGTTTGAGGGGAGGCAGCCGAGCTTCAGGATGCCAGTCCCGAGTTTTTGCGATGACTCAGCAGGAGGTTCAGTCAGCACCCGGCGCCGTGACAAGTACATTTTACTATCCTTGGTCGTGTTGTACGCCTTTTTGTTGGATCCCGGGGTAGAGTTTAGGATGTCCCCTAGGTGACGGTTAGAGTTTGGCATACTTAAGGATAACGTGCCATGATTGGAATCTTGGACTTAGTAGTATCGGGAGATGACGGTAAGTCGGTTTAAGGTAGAAGGACTCGGAGTGACGAGGTTAAAGACTACAGTGAGTTCCGTTAGAGGTGACAGAGGGGATTGGAGAAGGGGTGACTATAACTGATTGATATGAGGTTATCGATCGATATGAGGTTATTGAAGAGAACCCACAATCTAGGTGTGCCTTTAAGACTTTATCGATTGTTTCGACGGAGAGGTCGGAGCAGTTGTGGGAAGTGTAGGCGAAGTAGTGAGTCGGTGAGTAAAGCAGGATTGGATCGCTTCTGGTTTAGCATTTGAGTTGGGTATTGATTGTTGGACCTAGACTTAGTACGAGGGGTCTACTTTGAATTCGTAGTTGAGTTACCTTAGGATGTCCTACCAACCAGGAGACCGGGAGTCTGGGAAAGACTTGAGTTGGTTCCCAGAAGGTGTAGGTGGAAGTACGCGAGGATGTACTCTATGAACTGTGTTTGTGTATTCTAAAATACCTTTATTTCTTTTACGTTCGTAGAGTTTCCCTTGCATAAGCAATGTAGTTGTAGGGGCGAGTACTTTGTAACCCTGGTACGAGGTACGTTCGACTCGAGAAGGTGTCAGAAGTGTTGAAACTGGTAGTAGGGGGTGTTGTGGCATACTCCGGTTTGATCATAGGTGATTTCGGTTTGATGACAGGTTTGGAAATGTCAGGAGGAGTTGTTGGCAGAAGATGGACACCGGGTAGGAGACCCAGGTGTGGCGTACGAGATGTGGAATTTCGGGACGAAATTCATTTAAGGAGGGTAGATTGTAACGACCCGTCCCGGGATTCGGGATTAGATTAGGGTTTAGTGACGGATTAGCGAAGAGAATCGGTGTTTAGTTGGTTACTTTTGGATAGTTAACGCAGAATGACGATTTTACCCCTAGATTGCGCAAAATGTTGACTTTTAGTTCGGACAGTCAATTGGGCATTGACCGATGACCGTGACGTAGTTCGGGATGTCACGAGTCCATAGACAGGTGGCATGCCCGATTCCGACATCCGAGGAGGAAGTTATGATGTTCGGAAGGTTGAGGGTACTTTCGTAATTTGGTTTAAAAAGAGGGAAAAAGTTGAATTTGTGCAATACAAGGTTTCTTCACGCAAAACAAGAACCGTTAGATAGATCTCGACGTCCTGAGTAGAACGACAGGCAGCATGCCTTTATCGGACGTCGGACGAGTAAGATACGGGTCTAGGAAGTGAAGGGTAAAATCGTAATTTGAGCAATTATGGGTATTTTGGTCTTTTTGCACCTTGGGAAGCGTGCCAATTAGATGAGGACAGGTATACAGGGTTGAGTGGATATTTTGGGATGGGACCACCAGGTGTTTGACACCTGGCTGGATTCCAGTGGGTTCTAGCCTACACCAGTTGGTGTTTTAAAATGGGGTGTAACCGTTCAAACACAGAGACAGAGAGACCGGGGAAAAGATCGATCAAATTGCAGGGTGAGTGAACCTTTGGGATTGTGTGTGTGTGATCAGAGAAAAGCTGAGAGTGTAGGGAGTGTCTTAGGAGCAGCTGGAGGGTCGAGTGAGTGTGTTAGTAAGGGAAAAACCAGGGAACAGAGCCGGGAGCACCGTGCATGGCTGTGCACCTCGATTGATCAAACCATCGAAATTGGATGTGTGGTAGTGTTCATCAACCTGAAAAGTGCCTGGTGGACCCAGAGGAGCACGGTGGAGCTCACGGTGGTGGTCAGAGAACAGGTGAGTCCCTCGGTTTCCCTTGTTTTCTCTGTTTTTCAAGTTGGTTTCAAAATTAAAGTCTTGGGTTTAGGGGCTTAGTCGAGCTGTTCTAGGAGTTGTAATGGGTCTAGTAAGTTGTATTTGAGCTCAGGGAAACAAACTCGTGGCTGGGAGGACAACCAGTGGCTGGGAAGAGAAAATGGGATTTTTCTGGGTTTCAGTTCGAAATTGGGAGGTGAGTGTTAGGCCGTTATGTCGTGATTTTAGTAGTGGAATAGGTTGCTAGGAAGAGGACGAAACTAGTGGGATCAAAAGGGTTGAAATTGGACTGGATTTGAGGGGAAAACCGGTCACGCCGGTTCGGTTCGACTGGATCGGTCTGAACCGGCTGGACAGAGGTTGAAGACAACCCTGTAGCAGGCGCGTGAAGCCCACGTACAGCCCCTTTGGGTGGAGCGTGAAGGCGCGTGGGGAAGGTTTTGGGGAAGTGTCCAACATGGTTTTTACTCTAATCGATGTAACGAACATTTTGGGACAAGTTTCGAGACGATCGGACATCGTCTCGGGTTAGTTTTAAGTGTTCGAAGATTTAGGGTTCCGTTTAATTACGTTTAAAAATTTGAAAAAATTAGGAAAAATAGGATAAGCTTAAATGAAGTGTTTGTGACCCGGATTGGTGACTTTGACAGGTTGGGAAATCCCTAAGGCGACCGAGGAACGTACGGGACGCGAGTGACGTGCCCGGGAACTGTGAGTGGACTGTTTGTTTTCTAACTGGACATGCATAACTGTTTTTATCTACTTACTTTATGGTTTTAATTATGATTTAATGATTATTGATTATTCTATATCTGTTTTACGTACTTGCACGTTTTTCGAGAAATTTACGTATTCGACACGTTTTACGAGAGATACTTTGTTTATGATTTTGATGCCATGATTTTGGGACTTAAATTTATAACTGGTTTTCAACGATTATAAATGGGTTTTGGAACATGATTCGCAAATCAAGGTTTTCGGTTTTAGAATCGAATTTTAGGAAATCGAGATTTGATTTTAAAGCTTGAAGAAAGGATTCCGAATTTGGGTTCGGAATGACGGTTCTGGACGCTGGAATGGCTTCGGAATAGTGATTTCGAATTCGGATTTGGATATGAATTTAGAAATGGTTTCCAAACGGTTTTGGATTGGATTTGCTTGATCTGGTTATTGGGTTTAAAGACCCAGATTATGATATAACGGGGGCGGGCCCGGATTGGGTTTAAAGACCCGGATTGAGTTTAAAGACTCAGGAGTTTAAAGACTCAGATATTATGATTTTCTCCCTTAGGCCTTTTGAGTTTAAAGACTCAGGAGTTTAACGACTCGGATTATATTGAGGCCTGGATTGAGTTTAAAGACTCGGGAGTTTAAAGACTCGGATAGATCCAGCAGGTTTGATCGGATGATGATATTGATATCTTATGCTTTAATATTGTTTTGATATTGCTATTTTCAGATACTGAGTTATGCATGCATGTTTTTAAACAGAGGGTAAAATCCTGGTTTGTTTACTAAACTGTTTTGAAACTATTATTTATTTTTAGTCCACTCACACTTTTCTGGTTTTTAAATGCCCTCCAGGTCGTGGTGCTAGCGCTGGGGCTGACGTTGAGGCAGAGTCAGAGACATAGAGTTATCCCGCGGTTTTACCGGAGTTTCCATTACGAGCTTTTTCGTTGTGTGTGTAGTTAATTTTAGTAGGATTTTCTGTTTTACCTTGTTTTGTACTATGCTCTGTATAGCTGTTGACTTGTTGGATTTTAATTCTCCCTGGTCTAGCAATGTAAATGTGGGTTTTCATGAGGTTGTTTCGGTCTTTTTTGTTGGGTTGTCAGACGGGAGCAGGGTTCGTCCCGGTTATCGGGGTGATAATCGGGGTGGGTCCTGTAAAAAGGGGAGAAGGACCCAAGTGTCGACGACATAGTGCCTCTCTGGTAGGGATGCAGCCCCGAATCGACCTCCACAAAAAATTTCGAACTTTTGGTGGAGCTTTGATCTTCCAAATTAACTGCCAAGTAATCTTCAAGGTAGAGAAGAAGGAAGAGGGGCGGGAAGTATAGACTGGAGGGCCCCTATTCCTCCTCCATTGATAGCCAGACTTCACAGAGTATTTCCCATCAGAGGATGCATGCCAAATTAGGCAGTCATTTCCGTGCACGTCCCCAAAAGGCATTGAGCAAATCCGACTAACCAGCTCCCAAGGCAAAGCACCGTCAAGGTTCTTCCTATCCCACTGTCCACCTTGAAAATCAATGAAGTCCGCCACCACGTCATTTAAGTTTGCTCCAGTCGTAGCATGGAGCTTCGGTTGTTGCTCAGGGAGACTTATAACCCAGCTATCACTTAAGAACCTAATTGAGCGTCCATTAAGAACTTGCCACTTGGCACCCTTCAGGATCAGGTCCCTACCATCCAATAAACTTGACCACCCCCAAGAGGCACACGCACCCCGAGAAGCATGCAAGAAAGAAATGTCAAGGAAATATCTACTCTTGGGTAAGGGAGTAAGAGTGTCATGGGATTCAGGGGAGCCACGTTTTAAACCCATGTGAACAAAAGCTCCTTTAATCTTCTCAGCACCAGAAACTAGAGACAAGACATTCGTCCAATTATTCTCAAGCAGCTCGAAGCTCGATTGGGCTCCAAGTCCTTGGTCCGTACTTTCCTGGCTTCCTACAGCCCAAGTGTCCTTTGTCAAATGTGCATAGTGAATAAAGGTGCGAGCCCATGTTTGTTGGACATTAAAACGGTTAGGGGTCTAGTCATCACAAGCCTAAACCCGAGAGGTTCCCTTCAGCCCATTCCCCTCACAAAGGTTAGGCCCACCCATCCCAGGGGTTATCGTCTCCACACAAAAGCCATCATTAGTGCGCAGGATCATAAATGAATGCGGGGACGCCAGGCTGAAAAATTCGTTGAGGTTAGCAGTTCCCACATTTCCAATATGATAAGGTCTAGAAGGTGGACGAGGGGTGGGTAGTGGCTCAGACATCACCAGCTTTCCTTGACCTCTGCAGAGCAACGACTATATCATCCCATCAGCTTTGAAGCTTCCTCGAAGTCCACCTTGTTAATGCGCTCCACCAGCAAGTAATAAGCGTTGAGAGTACCAGGCATCCCCCTGCCTAAGGCCCCTAGATGAAGAGAACTTGGCCTCAGGCATCCCGTTGATGATAACAAAAAATTGCACAAACTTCACACAATCCATGACCATCCGAATCCAGATACTAGCAAACCCCATTTTTGTCAGGACAGCCTCCAGGAAATCCCACTCAATGCGATCATAAGCTTTGTTCATGTCAAGTTTTAGCCCCACCTCGAATTTGTTTGTTGTCTTCATGAGTTTCAGCGCATGGAAATCCTCATGGGCAATACAAATATTATCCTGGATTTGCCTGCCCGAAATGAAAGCACACTGTTGTGGGGTAATCAAGTCAGCAAGGAAAGGCTTCAGGCGATTAGAGAGTACCTTGAACAATTTCTTGTAAGAGTAGTTGCACAGGGAAATGGGCCTGAACTAGGAGACCTGGTCAGGGTTTGGAACCTTTGTTACAAGGGCAATGTTGGTACCATTGAGTTTGCCAATTGGAAGGGTCCCCTAAAAATGGCATTTCACAAGAGTCATTACATCATCCTTCACCGTTTCCCAATAGCTTTGGTAAAATATCCCCGAGAACCCATCAGGCACAGGTGCTTTAAGAGGGCCCATTTGGAAAGTAGCCATGGCCTCTTCTTCATTAATAGGTGCGGAGAGAACATCATTGACATATGCAGGCACAATGGTAGTGACAAAGGATAGGATGTCCCCCCAATTGCTGCCCAGAGCTACTAAAGATACCGTGAAAATGGGCCTCAATAGTCTGTCTAACCTACGAGTCCGCCTCCACCCATGTGTCATCAGCACACCTTATTTTTGTGATAGCATTTTGACGTCGCTTTTGGATGTTAGAGTGGTGGGGAAAAGCGGTGTTGGAGTCCCCAGTGGCCAACCATTTAACGCGAGGGCGCTGGTGGCAATAATTTTCCTCACGGCCCCAAAGCATCCCAAGCTCAGTATTAATCCGGTCTATAGCAATCTATTGACATCTCAGTTCAATTGCAGCTTCTCCAAGTCACCAAGCAAGGTCTCAATATGCAGCCTATTATTGGAGAATTTCTTCTTGCGCTAAGTGGAAAGGGTCGCCTTGCACGATGATAACTTGTTCCCCCAACTCCAGCCAACCGGAGACATCAGACGCTCCCACCTAGTTTTCACAATTTTAGCGCACTTAGGGGCATTCAATCATTAGGATTCAAACTTGAATAGTTTCCGTCTTCATTTGGGGAATGGTGACATATCAACTAGGAGTGGGCAGTGATCAGAACCTAGAGCAGGCAGGTGAGTAATGATAGATGATGGCCACGCAAGCTGCCAATTAATGTTGACCAGGCCCCTATCCAGCCTTTCTTGAATCAACGTATTACCAGCCGGTATTCCCCTCCAAGTGAATGGCTAACTAGTGTACCCCAAATCAATCAAATTAAAAGCCTCCATGAACTCAAGAAGGAATTTCCTGCGGTGAATAGAATCCATCAAGGCCCCCTCCTTCTCATTGGACCACAAATACTCGTTGAAGTCTCCCACATAGATCCTCGGTACGTTCATGAGGCTGAGAGCATGGTAGAGCCAGTTCCACATTTCAGCCTTCTCCTCGCGGTAAGGTGTGCCATAGACCAAGATGCTTGAAAATTGAAACCAGAGCAATTATCATGAATTGTAGTGTCAATAAGGAACTTAGAAGAAGAATAAATACTAACATCCACACTGTCATTCCAAAGAAGAGCAAGGCCACCAGCGGTCCCAGCTGGGGCAATACAAAAGCAATGTGGAAAATTAACATTACAACTAAATAACTTAAGCCTGGGGGCTTGTGTTTCGAGATCAATTCCCGGAGGCATTGGCCTGTCAGGTCAGCCCCAAGTCCTTGACAGTTCCAACTCAATAGCTTCATTCCTGCTCGGCAACTTGCATTGACCAGCCACCTCCCGCGCCATTGCTGCCATTGGTATCTCCATATTTGGTGCCATCGATCACCGAACTGCCCAGACTATCAACTCCAGCAAGAACTACTTCCACTTCAACAAGATTTAGGTCAGAGAACTTTTCCTTTCCTTTCTCCCCACTACTCCTGGCATCACCTAATTTAACAGATTTTTTCCCCTTCCTGACCGCACGTGCCTGGGGCTTTGGGGGGTTATCATCTAGTTCCACCAGCTTAGGCTTCTTGGGCAAGGGAGTAAGAGTGCCATGAGATTCAGGGGAGCCACGTTTTAAACCCATGTGAACAAAAGCTCCTTTAACCTTCTCAGCACCAGAAACTAGAGACAAGACATTCGACCAATTATTCTCAAGCAGCTCGAAGCTCGATTGGGCTCCAAGTCCTTGGTCCGTACTTTCCTGGCTTCCTACAGCCCAAGTGTCCTTTGTCAAATGTGCATAGTGAATAAAGGTGCGAGCCCATGTTTGTTGTACATTAAAACGGTTAGGGGTCTAGTCATCACAAGCCCAAACCCGAGAAGTTCCCTTCAGCCCATTCCCCTCACAAAGGTTAGGCCCACCCATCCCAGGGGTTATCGTTTCCACACAAAAGCCATCATTAGTGCGCAGGGTCATAAATGAATGCGGGGACGCCAGGCTGACAAATTTGTTGAGGTTAGCAGTTCCCACATTTCCAATATGATAAGGTCTAGAGGGTGGACGAGGGGTGGGTAATGGCTCAGACATCACCAGCTTTCCTTGACCTTTGCAGAGCAACGACTATATCATCCCATCAGCTTTTGAAGCTTCCTCGAAGTCCACCTTATTAACGTGCTCCACCAGCAAGTAAGAAGCGTTGAGAGTACCAGCAGCCCGTCGTGCCCCTCTTAGTATCGTGGGTTTGGCAATCAAATTTTCCTCTCTCGGCAGTCGAGTACATAGCTAGTCCCCGTAAGCCGCAGTCTGCGGGTTCTCATTCAAAGTCGGTGGGTGGGGGCATCCACAGTCCGTGTGTCCCAGGCATCCACACTCCGTGTGTCCCAGGTGACCACAATTGTAGCAGTAATCCGAGAGTCGTTCAACCTTGAACTCAACCCAGGTGATTTCCCCAATAGATCTTGGTAACCAAAAGCCCAGAGGTAAGGGTTTGGAGGCATCAATTTGAATTCTGAAGCGGAGAAATCCCCTGGGGCCGTGAGCCCATGGGTCCTCGACTGTGAAGACAGAGCCGAAACATGCCCCTAACTTCCTTGCATTCTCCTTTGTCAAGAGATTCATGGGAACCCCATAAGCATGAATCCAGAAGGTTACCAGATGGAGAGGGAGCTCATCGACAGCCATACTTGCTGGCCACCGTTGGACAGAGAAGCTGACAAGATCCGTCCCGATCCCCCTAGATTATCGTGAGACGTGTTTGCTCCCATCTGACACCGCGTGTCAGATCCGGGATAAACTCGTCACCCACTCGGGATCCATCAGAGTACGCCAGGAATGGTGGTGGCATGTGATGTCTCGATCTCTGCTATAGCCTGCATCCGCGATCAACCTGAAAGGTATTAAAACCAGAAAAGCTGTGAGTGGACAGAAAAATGACTATGCCCAATCTACGCATTAAATTAAACACGTAATTTGAGTGTTGTGCAATTTAAACCCTTTTTGTGTAGATGTAGTATTGGTAAATAGGGATCGTTCTTAACCGGGGAAATTAGGGAACATTAATAATGTGTTAGTGGGAAAGAGTAATGAATAAATGAATAATGAATAAATTAATGAATTAAATAATTAAAGAATTAACAAATTAAAGAATTAATGAATTAAAGAATTAAAGAATTAAAGAATTAATTAATAAAAGAATAATAAACTAAAAGTATTAAAGAATAAAAGAATAAAGAGATGAAAGAATCAAAGAATATTAAACTAAAAGTATAAAAGAAGAATAAAAGAATAAAGAATAAAAAGGATAGAAGAATAAAATAATAAAAGAATAAAGAATAAAAAAGAATAAAAGAATTAAAGAATAAAAGAATTAAAGAATAAAGAATAAAGAATTGAAAATGGGGGTTTTGAAAAGAGTTGTAAATATAAAATAAATAAAACAAGTAAAAATAATTAAATACTTAATTTTACTTCTACTTTAACCTTTGTACTAGTGAATTTTCTTCAAACACATATTTTTACCAACACTCTAACATCATGCTCATATTGAACCAATCACGAAATCATACCTTAATCATCTCAAATACATGCATACATTTTTCATATTATAAATGCACCGAACAGCGGATTATTACTTACAATATGATTCACCTTAAGTAAGTGATTTAATGCGCCGAACAGCGATCAAACATTAAATCTCTTCAACTCTATCCTAAATGCCCCGAACAGCGGATCAACATTTAGTTTCGAATTGAAGTTTAAGTACTAAAACATATGAAGTAAAAGAAACTCAAAAAGTAAAACACATGGAGATTGCATTCTTACTTACAAATGTTAGAAAGAAAATACCAACACATATATTGAATTATAAGTAAAACCAATAACAATAACAAGAATTTAAGTAGAGAAGTATGGATTTTCACAAGAATCACCGAACAGCGGCAGGAAACTTGTGAAGATGGAAGAAGAAATACGAGGAATTCGGTCTTAAAACTCTTGAATTGCCTTAGAATTACTTGGCCTAGGTATTTCTTAAGGAAAGCATAAAAATGTGTTTAAGAGATCTCAAAGAAATATCACAAGAACAAAGTAAAGAAGAAATGAAATTAAGAAAAATAAAAATAACATAAATTAAGAACAAGAATTAAAAGAAAGCTAATTAATAAGAAAATCTACAAGAAGTTAAAATGGTCCCCAAAAATGTCTCTCAAAAGAGAGAAACAAAAGAACTAACTAAGAACTAGAACTAAGAAAAATGAAAGAAATGGAAGAATGAAACTAATTGGGGACTCCCAAAATACAAGAATTGAAGCCCTATTTATAGGTGGAAAAAGCTATCAAAAATACATAAACAAATACAATAAAAAATGTTAAATAATGGAATGATGAGTAATAAAGATTAGTGATGATGTTTAGAAGTGGTTTGAGTTGTCAAGTTGCAAAATTGGGTTGGAAAGTGGAAGGAATTTGGGTGGAAGTTGGGTGGAAATTGGGTGGAAGCTGCTGGAAATAAATTCAGCAGAGAGCTGCTGAAAAGAGGAATGAAATTTTGGCTGGAGGCTGCTGAATGAAGGAACTGGAGCTCGGCGGGCTGCTGCTGAGACGGTGCCTGGGAGATCGACAAGCGCGCGCCGAATGGAGGAACAGCAGATCGGCCAGCGCCTGTCGACGGGTCCGCTGGGCTGGAGGAAGGACTGACGCGGGCTGGGCCTGGCGTGCTGGGCTGGTGGATGTGCGGGCTGGGCCTGGCGCGGATTGGGCTGCATGGATTGGGCTGGGCTGCAAAATAAAAATTAATTAATTTATTTAGTTAATTTAGTAATATTTCACCGAAATTCGTCCATAATTTCTTCGTTATAATTCCGATCGGGAAGATTCTTTCGCCAAAATACTCCAAATTACAAACTTTATTTATTTAAACAAAAATAACACAAAATAAATTATTTTATCTATTTATTTAATATTTAAATATTAAAAGTCAAGTATAAAGGGTATAAAATAATATAAAATAATGCTTATTTGAGGACCTATCAAATACCCCCACACTTAAACTTTGCTAGTCCCTAGCAAATACTAAAATTAAACTATAAAATCAAAACAAGTGAACCTTTAACCATTTGTCTCAATATTTCATTATTATCATCATGGCATAAAAGATTTTCACTTAAAACATTTAAGCATATGGAATTCAAAAGTTAATACTTTGTAAAAAAAATGCTTCAACAAGTAAGATAATGAGTAAATATGGTGAAATGGATCTCAACATGAATAAAACAAGTATGAATCAACTCACAAGGATATGCACTCATAAATTCACTCAATTTTGTAAGGGTTTGTGTTTGCACTCAAAGTATGTGAGAAATACTCACATAATCGAAATGAAGTACTTTTGCAAAAATATCAAGCAAACACCTCAAGATAAAAACAACATATACTTGCACAAATGAACCAAAACCATAAGCTTACTCAAGTGATTGACTCCACTAATCAAAATTTACCATCTTAAGGATCATAAGGTCTTTACGAAGGTTGTAATGGGGCTAAGTTTAGAGGCAAGGAATATATAGGACAAGTGGTGCTCAATTCGTTCCAAGACTCAATAGACTCCCAAAACGTATCATAGCTTCCCAACCTTAGTGCAATGATGTCAGTAATCCATCCTTTCAAACATAGGCCTAATTTCATCATGTTGGGCCTCATAGTCATTCTTTGTGTCGGATTTACAAATGTAAGGGACTTAACTCAAACATTACATAACCAAACCTTATTACCTTGATCGAGACTCAACTTTTTTTTTTCTTTTTTTTTTCTTCTTTTTTTTTTGATTTTTTTGATTTTTTTTTTTTATATCAAGGTAATAACATGTGTCAACGATACAACAAAGCATGAGTCGGTAAATCCAAATAATTCACATAAAAGTCTTTCCAACATCATTATTTTCTCTTTACACAATCATTATGTCTTTAACCGAGTTCTTGGAACAAGGGTAAAGGATGTCTATACTAAGCTCAAGTGTTTAGATAATCATGGTGATGAAAGAAAGGCTTAATGTGGGCTCAAAAGGGTTAAAACTAAGGGGGTCGCAACTTGTGCGCACAAAATAGGGAACATGGATGTTTGAATTTGTGGTGTTAACCCTAATGCCTTAATCATTTCCAAAATCAGAGAGTTTATTGACTCAAAAGCTTTGAAAATCACATAAAATAAGTTCTAGTACTCTAGAGTTCATTAAAAGCTATGGCAAGCAGTTATGAGGCATATGTATATCAATTTAAACAAAGAACTTATGAATCACTCATCAAAGATGTATATAAAGTTCTAAAGCTCACATAAGGTTCATATGATTCATACTTATCTTATCATGCTTGCTTATGTACCAATTTACATGCATTATCTTCAAGTTATAACACTTAATCACAAAATATTAACAAACAAATTCAAGTTGTAGTGATTATCTTTATGGCCATAACATATTCATTTCCGTTCATTTATATCATTGACAAGTTAAATGGCAACTCAAAACTCATAAAAACACTAAGTTAAAATAAAAAGATTCAAGAAAACAATTTTTTTTTTTTTTTAATTTTTTTTAATAATTTTTTTTTTCAATTTGTTTTTTTTTTTTTGATAATTTTTTTTTTTTTTTTTCAATTTGTTTTTTTTTTTTTTTTTTTTGAACAATTAAAATTGTAAACCATTCCCCCACACTTAAATTCTACATTGTCCTCAATGTAGGAAAATACGAAGTAATTAAACATAGAATCAAAGTAAGGAAAATGATTTACGAAAATAATAGGAAAACATTAAATAAACAAAATAAAAGAGAGTGAAGGGTAGAGGATAGCAAATCTGTATTGATGACTCCTTCACATCCCGGGAACACATTGGGTTGCCTCCCAACAAGCGCTTGAAGTTTAACGTCCATCCAGCCTAGACAGAGATGCAAGTTAGTTAGTCAGAGATGTACGTTAATTAAGAATGCAAGTTAGATATGCAAATTAAAGTTAATGATGCAATGTGAGTTAAAGATGTAAGTTAGAGGAAGAGTGCAATGCAAGTTAAACTAAATATGCAAGTGAAGTTAAAAATGCAAGTTAAATGAAAGATGCAAGTTAGTTAAACGAAAGATCCAAGTTAACTTTGTCATGACAAATAATGTAAATTAAGATATAAACAATATTTACATGTCGGGGGAAGTCAAAGATATATATGGTTCACATAGCTTCAAAGTTTAGATGGAGACTTATACGTCCGTGCGGCCCAAGTAAATATCTTGGATTAATTCAACTGTTTGGGCAACTTCAAAAGTGACCAGGTTAGAAAGAATACACATAAGAGGCAGGGCTATTTTCTTAGACCCAAAACCCGTTATGAGTACCGTCTCTTATCCTAGACATCACCCTCGAAAATTTCTTACTCCAGAGGAATTAAGATGACTCAAGTGTTAACAATTACCGTGGGTGAGAGTTAACAAAAGAGTCATCGCCGATAAAGATCAAAATCTAAACTTCGAAGCACAAGTGATCTACATATAGCTGAGACTAATGCATGAATGCAATAACTATTTACAAGTATGTTTTTTATGCACAATTTACAAATATAACATGACAATTTACGTATGAACAATTTATTTACAAGTATGGTTTTATTCACAAGTAATGATATTTACAAAACAATTTCTCATTAACAAACTAACATAAGTATAAGATTTATTTAACAATTTAGATTTACACTAACACAAAATGAAGATAAATGAATATTTTTACGAATAAATGAAGAAAAAGAAATTTTTTATTTTTTATTAATTAATTTTTTTTCTGAATTTAAAAATTAAATAAATGAAGAAAAAGAAATTTTTTTAATTTTTAATTTTTTTTTACGAATTTTATGTTTTTTTTTTAATTACAAATAAAAATAAAAATAAGGAAAAGTGAATATTTACCATAAGCATTTATGAACAATTAAAAAGAATGAACATTATGTACAAGTATGAACAAGAATAATATAACAAGTAAGAGAATTATAAACAAATATAAATGAAAATCTATTATGAACAAGTATGCATGTATACTATGAAATATAAAAGTTATGAACAATTTATGAACAAGTATAAAAGGTAACAAGTAACATATATACAACATTTATTTACAAGTATGAATTAACACTAACATAAAGCTAAGATAAGAATTTTTTTTTTTACATTTTTTTTATTTCGAATTTTTTTTTAAAATTTAAATTTAAATTTTATCAAGACATAACCAAATAAATAATTACATAAGAATAAAATAAGTGTAATAAAAAAGTCAATGGAATAAAAAGTTAATGAAATAAAGTTAATGGAATAAAAAGTTAGTGGAATAAAAAGTTAATGAATAAATTTAAAGTTAAAGGAATAAAGAAAAGTTTATGGAATAAAATTAAAGTTAATGGATTAAAGAAAAAGTTAGAAAGTGTAAAGAAAAAAAAAATTAAAAGTAAGGAAAAGTGAATATGTACAATATACATTTATGACAAGTATCAATTTTAATATGAACAAGTAAAAGTAAAAGTAAACAAATGAAATTAAATTATGAACAAGTATCAATTTTAATATAAACAAATAGAAAACAAAAAAATTATGAACATTTATGAACAAGTATAAATTAGAAATTAAGAATAAGTAAAGTATGAGCATTATAAACAAAAATAATAAGAACAATAATAAGATGGATAAATATAATATTAACAAAAGTAAAATTTATAAACAAGTATAATATGCACAATTTATATACATACACTAACAAATTAAAATGATTTTCAATTTCCCCGGCAACGGCGCCAAAAATTGACTATGCCCAATCTACGCATTAAATTAAACACGTAATTTGAGTGTTGTGCAATTTAAACCCTTTTTGTGTAGATGTAGTATTGGTAAATAGGGATCGTTCTTAACCGGGGAAATTAGGGAACATTAATAATGTGTTAGTGGGAAAGAGTAATGAATAAATGAATAATGAATAAATTAATGAATTAAATAATTAAAGAATTAACAAATTAAAGAATTAATGAATTAAAGAATTAAAGAATTAAAGAATTAATTAATAAAAGAATAATAAACTAAAAGTATTAAAGAATAAAAGAATAAAGAGATGAAAGAATCAAAGAATATTAAACTAAAAGTATAAAAGAAGAATAAAAGAATAAAGAATAAAAAGGATAGAAGAATAAAATAATAAAAGAATAAAGAATAAAAAAGAATAAAAGAATTAAAGAATAAAAGAATTAAAGAATAAAGAATAAAGAATTGAAAATGGGGGTTTTGAAAAGAGTTGTAAATATAAAATAAATAAAACAAGTAAAAATAATTAAATACTTAATTTTACTTCTACTTTAACCTTTGTACTAGTGAATTTTCTTCAAACACATATTTTTACCAACACTCTAACATCATGCTCATATTGAACCAATCACGAAATCATACCTTAATCATCTCAAATACATGCATACATTTTTCATATTATAAATGCACCGAACAGCGGATTATTACTTACAATATGATTCACCTTAAGTAAGTGATTTAATGCGCCGAACAGCGATCAAACATTAAATCTCTTCAACTCTATCCTAAATGCCCCGAACAGCGGATCAACATTTAGTTTCGAATTGAAGTTTAAGTACTAAAACATATGAAGTAAAAGAAACTCAAAAAGTAAAACACATGGAGATTGCATTCTTACTTACAAATGTTAGAAAGAAAATACCAACACATATATTGAATTATAAGTAAAACCAATAACAATAACAAGAATTTAAGTAGAGAAGTATGGATTTTCACAAGAATCACCGAACATCGGCAGGAAACTTGTGAAGATGGAAGAAGAAATACGAGGAATTCGGTCTTAAAACTCTTGAATTGCCTTAGAATTACTTGGCCTAGGTATTTCTTAAGGAAAGCATAAAAATGTGTTTAAGAGATCTCAAAGAAATATCACAAGAACAAAGTAAAGAAGAAATGAAATTAAGAAAAATAAAAATAACATAAATTAAGAACAAGAATTAAAAGAAAGCTAATTAATAAGAAAATCTACAAGAAGTTAAAATGGTCCCCAAAAATGTCTCTCAAAAGAGAGAAACAAAAGAACTAACTAAGAACTAGAACTAAGAAAAATGAAAGAAATGGAAGAATGAAACTAATTGGGGACTCCCAAAATACAAGAATTGAAGCCCTATTTATAGGTGGAAAAAGCTATCAAAAATACATAAACAAATACAATAAAAAATGTTAAATAATGGAATGATGAGTAATAAAGATTAGTGATGATGTTTAGAAGTGGTTTGAGTTGTCAAGTTGCAAAATTGGGTTGGAAAGTGGAAGGAATTTGGGTGGAAGTTGGGTGGAAATTGGGTGGAAGCTGCTGGAAATAAATTCAGCAGAGAGCTGCTGAAAAGAGGAATGAAATTTTGGCTGGAGGCTGCTGAATGAAGGAACTGGAGCTCGGCGGGCTGCTGCTGAGACGGTGCCTGGGAGATCGACAAGCGCGCGCCGAATGGAGGAACAGCAGATCGGCCAGCGCCTGTCGACGGGTCCGCTGGGCTGGAGGAAGGACTGACGCGGGCTGGGCCTGGCGTGCTGGGCTGGTGGATGTGCGGGCTGGGCCTGGCGCGGATTGGGCTGCATGGATTGGGCTGGGCTGCAAAATAAAAATTAATTAATTTATTTAGTTAATTTAGTAATATTTCACCGAAATTCGTCCATAATTTCTTCGTTATAATTCCGATCGGGAAGATTCTTTCGCCAAAATACTCCAAATTACAAACTTTATTTATTTAAACAAAAATAACACAAAATAAATTATTTTATCTATTTATTTAATATTTAAATATTAAAAGTCAAGTATAAAGGGTATAAAATAATATAAAATAATGCTTATTTGAGGACCTATCAAAAAACGGTTTATAAAATCATTTGTATCAAAAAGACATTTATACCCTTCACGTAAAAGCATGCATGCATCATAAAATAGTTATTTCAAATACTTTCTCAAAAGCAAGACGTATTGCTTCCCAAATCAAAACACAGTGAAAAATGCTTCTCAATCGAAACCATCATCTCAATAAGGTCTCAGCCTAAAACCAAAATCAAGGAAAACCAGAAAGAAACCTCAGCCCTAATAATAGAACATATGGGAACACATCCCATGGGAACTCATCCCAATGTCAGTCACAATTCTCATCTTAGCACATGTGCATAAAGCTCAAGACCGTTCACAATCCTAGCATGTTGCCGTGAACACATCACTCGCCGCAACTGTCTCTAGACCATCACGAACACATCACTAATCGATCTCAGAGGATACCATATGTACTCCTAAGTCGAGCCTCCCTCAGCCATTGCTTCCCGCGACTACTCGACAATAGGCAATGCATCGTGACCTCTCCAAAAGGAACACATCTGCAGTCCGGAGGCGAGCGTCACCATCATCAATAGGGCCTTAAGCATGGAACATCATCAAATGGGTCACATTTCGAAACCAGTGTCCTACGACACTTCATATCACAGGATTCCTCGAATCCTATCAAATCCAGAACTATGTCTCGTGCCCAAAATATCTTTCATAAAACTCATAACTGGGTCACAGCTCGACTTATGTTACGTTTGACTATACTCTAAGTCAAACCTCAAATCAACTGGATCATACGCTTGAAAGATATTTCCAAAGCTGAAAACCAGTTCTCATTTCCAAAACCCTTGCAAATCATAGTTCAATTGGGACTCATGCCCGAATCTCGATTTCACGCATCTCTGTGAAATCTTCCAAAATCGTAGATCAGTTCCTCGGTTTCATGCCTCTTCGTGAAACCTTCGGAATCACATAAAATACAAGCATATAGCATACTCGGTCGAAGCCCAAACATCATATAAAATAGAAATCTCGAATTACGTGTAATAACGCATTTTCCTCCGAAAATTCCAAACAATTCATATTAAAAACACATGCACTCATGGAATCTCAAAACATGTTCATAAACACATATACAACATTTATCCATGCATTATATTCATAAAAAAGTCCACTCACAGATCGTTCATATTATGCCTCGATAAGTGTGTCATAAGCCTCTCCAAGCTAATCCGACCTCTCCGGGTCATTCAGACCTGTCCAAAATATACTCAAAGGTTACTACCAACCTAGATAAGTCCATATCAAGAATCCCCAACATTCCCGGAAAAGTCAACGTGTCCTAGACACGTTTCCCTAGGATTTAAACCTCAAATTGTGTGCCCATGCGCCCCCACGCGCTGATCAACATTGAAAAAAAGTCAATGCTGACGTTAGCAGTGAACAATAAAGTCAACGGTTGATGTCATCGCTGACGTCAACATTGACGTCATCTAACATCTGACATCTGACACGTGTTAGTTTGACATGTCAGGTCTAGCAGGATGACGTCCTCTAATGACATTATCGATGACATCATCATCATCACTATCACTATCCTCTGTCTGGGTCGACCCGATTCACTATTTTCGGTCGCGCAGACCCGCAGAATTGACCCAAATTTTTTCTCTGGTTCTTGGTCTGATTTCGAAGCCATTGCTTCCAATCTCTTCATCTCAATCCCAAGAAGGGATCCCTATAATCAAAATCATAGAAAACAGCCTAGAATTTTACCTGGAATCGATGAACAGTCCGGCCAATTTTCCTCCGTCGACAACCCTCGATTCCAGCCACCTCCGTCAATGGTTTTGATCCCGTTGAAGTCGTCTGATCCCTGGGAACCTATTTTGGTCATTAGAACAATCCAAAAAACTTTATAAACCCAACTTAGAATTTGGACCCTTAAGACTGGTTTCGGGTTTACTTGGCTGTGGTTCCTCCGTCGTGCCCCGCCGTCCCTCCATCGTGCCCCGCCGTCCCTCGGTCGTCCATCCAACTCAGCCTCTCACTCTCAGTCACTCAGTCATCACATGAGGAGATAAGGTGGGGTGGATATGTTTTGGGTTGCACGGGTTTGGGGGGTTTTGGGTTGCACGGGTTTGGTTTGATCGAATGCAATAGATAAGGATGAAGGGGTGGGTGCATGTATGTGTGTTGATAGGCAATGGATGAGTGACAAGTGTCACTCATCCATTGGACATGACAAAAATATCTGGGGTCCACTCAAGACAAAAGTCCACCCATCTCGTAAAACGCACAATAGTGCCTCAGAACTTTCGTGACCCATAACTTTCCCGTCGAATGTTCGATTTTGATGTGCCACCTGTCTACGGACTCGTATCGACTCGATCTTCGTAATAGTCCTCGGTTCTCATGCATTGGACCTACCTAGTCAAAAATCAACTTTTTACCCTTGTTTAGGGGTAAAATCGTAATTTTTCCCTAAACGTTCGATGATCCTTGACTAATCCCCGATTAGTCTCGCTAATCCTTGATTAATTCTTAATTAATCCTGAAAATTTGGGACGGATCCCATAACCGTCCAGGTGCCTCCATCAATGATCTTGTTGGCCATGACTTTATCCTGCACAAGTATGGTGAAGGTTCTATCCTTAATATGGGTAATCGGAGACTCACCAAACTGAGCCCATGCGGAGGTGAGTATCTTCTTCACAACACTTCTGTTGGGGGGTTTATCGATAATTACAGCTCCCACTAGCTTCGGACCACTCTCTAGCTCAAAGAGGCCCATCACACCCTCAAGCTTGATGATGAGCTCATCGGTGTTTAGTTTGGCCATTTGGAGATTTCTAGGAGAGCAGCAGAGGGAGACGGGATCAGACGAGGTAGTCAACAATGGCCCAGTGGCGTTCCTTTCGAATGGTGGTTTAGAGTGCGGTCGACTCTGTAACTGGAGGATACTGTATGGGATGCCTTGATCGCCCTTCAGTCCTTCCAATTTATAGGGTTCCATGTAAATTAGCATGTACTTTCTCAGATTTCCTTCCGTCTTAAAATCAGTTGGTACTGGTTGGCAAGCCTCATTACTCACACACTGAGTGGTCTCGTCCCCATTAATGTCAATCGTGTACTATCTTTCCATAAGGTGGCTGAGCCACCAGTAGGGGTCTTTTTGAGATTGGCCTGGGGTGATTGTGCAAGTGATGTCCCAGATGTCCTGTAGGGGAGGTTTCCCTAGTTGGGCTGAAATTAATGCTTGGATTTATGATCTATCACATCCTACGATAGCATACCAGACTTTTTTTTTGTGTTTGTAAGTTAAATGCTAGACTTAGGATCAGACTGTCTTATAATGTTTGGGTAGTGAATGCAAAGCTTAGGCACTAGGTGGGGTCTCACTTGTTCACTAGCAGGCTACACTTTGTGGATACTCTGGCCATTTCCTGGTGCTAACAAAGAACAAGTATAAACCATTAATGATGTCTTTTTTTCCAGGTACATCGCATTGAAGGAGGGGGTTTGTGCTTAAGAATGGTGGTCCTCGGGTTATAAAGGAGGGGAAAACTGGTTGTTTTGTATGTAAATTAGATCTTGTGCTTTGTTGTGGTTGTGCTGGATATGATACTTGTTGTAACGTGTGTCTTGTTGTGGTGGTGATTGAAGCATTGAACTGGATGCAAGCAAAGCTGCAGGATCTCCCATAGAAGAGAAGGGGCTCTCAAGAAGTGAGGGGTTTAGGTGGTCCAACAGAGTTAAATGAACACCACCTTTGAGAAATTTTCAAGGTAACCTGATTAGTTTCCAAGTTTATATAAAATTAGCTTAAATTAATATTAATTGTTGAATCAGGTTGGTTATTAAGATTGATATTGTGGCCTACTACTTTAATATCTTGCATGCTATTTGTAAGAATTGAGGAAATAATTGTTGGGTTATTCTGAATTGAGTTATCGGTTCATGCATTTCTCTATGGCTTTGTAAATTTAGTTTTGGGTGCGCGAATTTTCTACGGTGTTAGTGAATCAAAATTGGGGTTCATGAATTTGTGGGATAATTCTTTTTTATCTCTGTCTTCTAAGGTACAATTTCTATGGTGGTATTTAATTTGATTTACTAGATGACTGAAGCGGACTTTCATGACTTGATTGCAAATAATTATTGTTAGTCTTTTGGGTACATGTTTGATAGGTTAGGATTTTGGAATCGTAAATGTGTTAATGGGGAATTGATATTGATTAAATGTTATAGCTTTGTGATTTATTTCTTAGAGTCCTTGATGGTATTATTTGGTTAGTTTGAGTTTTTCCAGTATTAGCATGGTTTCCAATTTTTGCTACGACTAGTAGTGGTAGGTGTAACAACCTGTCCCAAATTTATGGGATTAATTAAGAATTAATTAAGAATTAGAGAGACTAATCGGGACTTAGGCGAGGATTATCGAACGTTCGGGGTGAATTTACGATTTTACCTCTAGACGAGAGTAAAAATTTGACTTTTGATCCGAGAGGTCCTATACACGAGGACCGAGGACCATTACGTGGATCGAGTCAATACGAGTCCGTAGACAGGCGGCACGTCGAATTCGAACGTTCAACAGAAAAGTTATAGGTCACAGACAGTTTTGGGTACTATTTACTGTGACACATTTTACGAGGTAAGTGGTCACTTGTCCTTTAGTGTGGGTCCATATATTTCTATCAGGCCCAATGGATGAGTGACAAGTGTCACTCATCCATTGATCCCTAAACCTACATACATGCATACCACCGCCCTTCCTTCATCTTCATTGTGTTTTCCACACCCGAAACCCATAATCCGAACACCTAACCATACCCCCCCATCCTACCCTCTACATTGACGACTGAGAGACTAAGAGTGAAGGACTGAGGATGACTAGGGGCTGAGGACGGCTGAGGCATGGCGGAGGTAAGAAACCCGAAAACCCAGTTTTTTCCAAGAATTGGAAAATCGTGTTTGGACGTTTGTTGAGGATTCCTGATGATCCTGAGGTGTTCTATGGAGTGAGACGAGTCGATGGGGGCTGGTTTTGAAGGCGGAGGTGACCGGAGCAAGCCCAAAAACCTATTCGAAGGTCACGACTACTGTTCACAATTCGAACAGGTATGATTCCATTTGATTTCCTCAGTTTTGATTAAGGGGATCTACTGCTGGGATTGAGACGATGAAAGTGAGAGAAAAACGAAGTTGAACGGTGGTCAGAGGTGGAAGAACGGACCGGGCCGGGTCGAGGGTATGGGCGACCCGTTATAGAGGATCCGTCGCGAGGGGAAGACGATGACATCATCAGTGATGTCATCATATGTCAGCTGTCACGTGACGTGGCCCAATCCCAAGTCAACACGTGTCATGATGTCAGAGCCCAGTCAGCCTGACATGCTAGTGACGTGGACTAATCAGATGGTGCCACATGTCACTAACATGTCAGACACGTGGACCTGTGAGCTGTTGACATGTGGCACTGCCAGTTGACACATGTCAGATGTTAGAGTGTCAGAGATGACATCATGCTGACGTCAACCATCGATCGCTGACGTCAGCGTTGACTTTGCTGACGTCAGCAGTTGACTTTGACCAATGTTGACCATACGTTGGCCACACGTGTGGGCGTGCGAGAGCACGAATTTTGAGGTGAGACCAGTGTCATTTTAATGGTTTCGACGATCTAGATCCAATGGTGGTGGTTTCGGGTCGATCAGAGATAGTTAAGTTGGTTAAATTGAGGTTTGAAGCCTAGAGATCCATGTCTAGGACACGTTGACTTTTCTAGGAATGTTGGGGGTTCTTGATTAGGACTTGTCTAGATTGGTAGTAGCCCTTGAGTGTGTTTTGGACAGGTCCAGAAGTCCCGGAGATGGTGGATTAGCATTGGGGAGGCTTATGGCACGAGTATCAAGGCAGCAGCGAGGACGGTCTGTGAGTGGACATTCGTTTTCTAAATATGATGCATGCATAACTATTTTATATGTTTTATATATGTGATTTCCATGATTGTGATTGTGGTATTTATGCTTTACGTACTTGCACGTATTTCGAAGTTTATGATTTTATACTGTATTTATACGTACTGGTGTTTCAATAATGGTTTGATGAAATGATTTTGGATTTGGAAATATGGAATCGGACATGAGACCCATTTGATTTGGAAACTATCGGACTTGGAATCCATTTGATTTAATGAGATATCGGCCTAGAGGCCCATTTGGTTTACATGATCGGGCTAGAGGCTTAATTGAGTACGATATCGGGCATGAGTCTCATTTGTGGTTTATAAATGTGATTTTGGGTTCGGAGACCCTAAAATGGATTTGGATTTGAGTACTTGGATTTATGGATTTATGGTGGTTTTATGGAAATTCCGGGCATGGCCTAGGACACTAGGGAAGTCACGGCGCATTGTCTGCGACAGGTCATTGCACGGAGCGATCGAACCGTATAATGACTTAGGAGTAGGATTGCTATGATTAGACGTCTGGGATGTCAGACATCTGGGATGTCAGATGTAACAACCTGTCCCGAATATCGGGATTAAGTACTAATTAATTAGGGATTTAGGATGACTAATCGGGGATTAGTTGAGTGAAATCGGACGGACGGTTTAAAATGACCATTTTACCCCTAGTCTTGGGTAAAATGTTGACTTTTGACTCAGGGAGTCAAACGTACGAGGACCGATGACCGTGATGTAGATCGGGACATCACGAGTCCGTAGACAGACGTCACGTCGAAATCAGACGTTGAACGAGGAAGTTATGGTCACAGGATCGAAATCGGGTTAATTAGAGTCTCGGGATTCGCATTAATAATTAATTAATTGTGTTTGGCAGATATTTTATGTGGGGCCCTTGGATGAGTGACAAGTGTCACTCATCCCATTGGTCCTTGCCCCTAAATTACGGATTTGTGTTGTGATTGGGGGGAGGGGATTATTTTATTCATTCATTTCTCCCTCATGCGTATCACCATCTTCATTCCTTTCTAATCGAACACATATTAGACCACACGAACAACCTTCAATATGCACCATTTGATGTTGGGCCTTGAACGGAAATAAGAATGGAGACCAAGACGAATCGAATGGTGTCAACGATGGCGACTGTCGTGGACGGCGGTGGTGGCTAGGAACTGAAACCCGAACTCTGTTTCTGGGTTCAAACTAGTAGGATGGATATTGGGGGCAGTTGAATGTGTTGGATGGTGGGAGGAAGTTTTTGAGGATGAGACGACCGTGGTGGTGGCCACGGCCATGCACGACGGCGACGGTAAGTTTGAATTCCCGAAAATGTTATGTTTAGGTTCAAAAGTGGCATATCATGATTTAAGGGTTGTTGATTGGTTTGGTTCATTGGATGATGTTTCTGAGGTTGCAAAGAGTCTATAGGACTTGGAACGGAGGCCAATGGTGGCCGGGATCGTGAGAACACGGCAGAGGAATGTTGGCCGGTTCAATCATCATTCGAGAAGGTATGATTTTGGATAGTTTTTAGGTTTATGAAATCTTGAATGGATAGAACACGATTAGACGAAGATATAGGATTGAAAATGGGTAAAAACGAACCGAAAACATGGAAGATATGGTACTGAACCTGTCACGCCGGTTCAGTTGGACCAGCCGAGTGGTCGGACCAAACCAGACCGATTCACGAGAGGACAGGGATGATGAATAGTGATGGCACGTGAGGCCCACACGCAGTTCTTTTGGGCAGCGCGTGGGGGCGCATGGGGGGTATTTTAGGAATGTGTTCAACATGTTAAATCATCTATTCGATGTAACGAACATTTTGGGATTGGTTTCGTGTCGATCGGACATCATTTCGATATAGTTTTGGGTGTCTGGAGGTTTAAGATCGAGTTTAAATATGTTTAAAAATTCAGGAAAATTACGGGGTTTTAATGGGAGGTTAATGAAGTGATTAGTAACCCTCTAGTATGGTTTGGACAGGTTTGGAAGTCCCGGTGATAGTGGTGTGATTTGGGAAGACTTACGGCACGCGTATCGAGGCGGCAACGTAGGACGGCCTGTGAGTGGACAATGTTTTCTAAATTGTGATGCATGCATAACTGTTTTATATGTTTTGTATATGTGATTTCTATAGTGATGATTGAGGCATAGGTGATTTACATGGTTGCACATATTTCGAGGTAATTCTGTACTTGCACATATTTTGATGTTACGATTTGATACTGTAGTTTTACGTGCTTGTGGTTTTGGTGATGGTTTGATGATATGTGTTTGGTTTTGGAAAGATGAACTCGGGCATGAGACCCATTTGAATTGTGTTATCGGACCGGGGGCCCAGTTGGTTTACAAAATCGGGCTGAGACCTATTTGAGTCATGTGATCGGATTGGGGGCCCAGTTGATTTATGAAATCGGGCATGAGGCCCATTTGTGATTTATAAATGTGATTTCGGGTCTGGGACCCAATGTTTCGTAAACGTGATTTCGGGGTCGGGAACCCTAAATGGATTTGTGATGTTTTATGGAAATTTCGGGGTAGTGCCCTTTGAGATGTTTTGAAATGGCTTATTAAATCTGTTTTCCATATACCATCTTGATACGAGGATCTGTGGATGGTCTCCTCCAGATGTCTGGGACACTGGGGAAGTCACGGTGTATTTCCTGCGAGGGGTCATTATACGGAGCGACCGGACTGTATAATGACTCAGGAGCATGATTGCTATGATTAGACGTCTGGGACGTTAGACATCTGAGATGTCAGAGATATGGACCTAGAGAGACCCCAGGCAGTACGTGTTGCTTATACCATGAGATATGACGTCTGGGACGTCAAGCGTTTGGGACGATAGGCATCTGGGATGCCGAGGATGGTTATGTGGTAAATATGGATTATTGGATTTATGAAATGGTATTTCGGTGTTTATGGAATTGTGTTTATGGATTTGGGCAGTAGCCCACTTGGTTCTAGATTCACGGATTTTGGTATTTTACTGTTTTGGGCTGAGTTCCCATGTATGTCTGGATTTACGGTTTTTGGGCTAAGGCCTTGTTGGTTCATTTAAGTAAATGTTTTGATTACTGGTTTTCGATGCATGCATAATTTTTAGTGAAGGGCATAAATATCTTTATGAAATTTGTTTTTATGAACTTATTGATTTTCGTCCACTCACAGTTTTTAATTTTTTTTAATTCCCTTCAGGTTGATCACGGATGCGGGCTGTAGCAGAGACCGAGACATTGCACTCCTTCACCGATCCTAACGTGCTCTGGGAGCCCCATATGGGCTAAGTTATGTATTATCCCTTGTCTGACACTTCGTGTTAGCCAGGAACATGGTACATCCCACGTTAATCCCAGGGGGATTGGGATGGGTCGTGGCATCAGAGATTGACCCGGAGAGACCCTGGATGGCACGCGTAGGCTTAGACCGTGATATGACGTCATAGACGTCAAGCGTCTGGGATGCCAAGGATCTGTTTTTGGATTACAGATTTATTGGATTTATGAATTAGTATTTTTGTGTTTACGAATTTGGGCAGTGACCCACATGATTTGGATTTACGGTTTTGGGTTGAGTTCCCACTTGGTTGGTTTTATGGTTTTGGGCTAAGGCCCTAAGGATTTGAGGAAGGAAATGATTTTGGTGTTATAAACAGGTTTATTATATTTGATTTGATTAACTTAACTGGTTTTCGTATGCATGCATAGTTTTAAGTGAAGGGCATAAATGTCTTCTTTATGAAATGTGTTTTTATTAAATATTTATTTTCGTCCACTCACAGCTTTTATAGTTTTAATGCCCTTCAGGTTGATTACTGATGCGGGCTGTAGCAGAGACCGAGTCATCACACACCACCACTGATCCTAGCGCGCTCTAGAAGCCCGAATGGGTTGTTGTTTCAGGTTATCCCTTGTTTGGCCTTCGTGTTACACGTGGGTTAGACGGGTGTCTGACCTTCATGTTGCACGTGGGTAGACGGGAGTATGGCACATCCCGCGTAATCCTGGGGTGATTGGGATGGGTCGTGTTAGTAGGTGTGATTTATTCATTTTCTACATCTTAGTGGATGTTTTGGTGGGTAGTAGTAATTGGTAATTAATCTAACAATGATAATCTTTAGCTATTGAGAAACTGCTAAATGACAAAAGAAACATTTCAATTTTGATTTTGAATTAGTTTTCATGGTGATCAATCTAAGCGTTTCTTCCTAATGAGTTTGGTGGACACTGAGCGGGACGGAGAAGAGCACGAGTGGATCAGTATGAGACACAGAGTATACTTGGTTTAGTGACTGGTTCCCTAGGGGATGCGAGATTTGAGGCACAAGTGTGTGCTTAGGAGGTGAAACCATGAATGTTGAAATGTGATAATCAGGTCGGCGTCCTGTGCTACCTTTTTGATGTGCATAAACGGTATAAGTGGACAGGAAAGTTGGATACTAAGGTTGGATTTTTTATGGACACATGGATGGATGTCCGAATGAGTTGATGACTTGAGAGTCTAGTAGGAATTGGTTTTGGTCGACTGCGGGTGACCATACCTCCTGAGTTTCATATAAGCTTATTGAGGAGAAATCTGATTGTGAGAAATAGAATGAGTTATCAATAAATATTATTAGTTGGTGGAGGAGACTTCTCATTTTCCACTCTTTAGCAGGCGGTACTTGGTGTTTACGTTCCCGCAAGATGACATAAGATGAGTTTCGATGTCATCGTCTGGGATCATCCTTGATTTTCCCCATGAGGGAGGATGAGAAGTGGTATGGAAGTTAAGACTTCAAAGAGGGAGTCAGACTTAACTAAGAAGGAGAGGGCTAGTATGGATCCACATAGGATCAGAGGGATCAGGTGGTGCTGTTAGGATCGAATGGTTCGAGGGTGTTGTGGTCTTGTTAGGATCGAGATGATCGATCGATGTGATCAGCCGTGAGTCGGTTGACCCTTGGAACATGATTTCTGTGTTAGCCATGTGATGGATGGATCAGATCCGAGTTATGTTCGGAGTGTGGATGGATACGTGGTTGGATGTGGCATGAGTACAATCCTTTAGCAGGCTTGAGAGTGCTTGTCCGATAATATGTGATGGATGCACCTGAGAGTCGTGCACGTTTATTAAGAATTGGGTAATCTGATAGGTGAGGGAGGATCATCAGAGTGACTCTAGGGTGGACATGACATGTGTTTTGACAGGATACGTGAGACAATAGTTGGGACACGAGATGAGTCAGGATGTCAGTGTAGGTCACTTAGTGACATACGAGAGGATGTAGGGACTCAAGAACGAGTCGAGATCAGAGTGGCGCAACGAAAGCGCAGTGGACCCGTGAGTTGCTGGCAAGTCACGATAGCTATCATGGGTATGGGTTACGATTGGATACCGGTTAGTAAAAAAGGATTGGAGATCGCTCAGAGGGAGCAATGAGGATAGCTTCAGATAGCATGACCTAAAGAATGATTGTCTGATGGGATGCTGAGCAGGATATTAACTTTGATTGTCAGATAAGAAAAACCATTAGGCTAAAAAGCTAACTAGGATATCAGCTTTGTATGGCAAACCTATCGGAGTGCACCTATGTCAGTGACAGGTGAGTTAGACTTGTATTGATGTCACAGTTGATGTTTGGAATCCTGAAACTTGAGTAATGATTGTATCCAATCCAACGGTCAGTGCTGGTATGGGTTAGATGGTTGGATTGTGGTTCCTGTCGAGCGACAGTGGTACCGACGTGGACTATGGTTTATGACGGACATGTATAATTACACGGGAGTGCCTCCGAGTGGGAGATAGGATTGGATTTCCACCATTTGGTTGTGGAATTTGGGTCAGTGTGAATTTCGAGAACGAAATTATTTAAAGGGGGAAGCTTGTAACGACCCGTCCCAAATTTACAGGATTAATTAAGAATTAATTAAGGATTAGCGAGACTAATTGGGACTTAGGCGAGGATTATTGGATGTTCGGGGTGAATTTACGATTTTACCCCCAAACGAGGGTAAAAAGTTGACTTTTGATACGAGTCCATAGACAGGCGGCACGTTGAATTCGGACGTTTGACGAAAAAGATACGAGTCACGGATAATTTTGGGTACTATGTACGGTGACACATTTTACGAGGCAAGTGGTCATTTTTCCTTTAGTGTGGGTCCAGATATTTCTATCAGGCCCAATGGATGAGTGACAAATGTCACTCATGACAAGACCCATCCCAATCCCCCTGGATTATCGTGGGATGTACCTGTTCCCATTTGACATCGCTTGTCAAACCAGGGATAAACTTGTCACCCACTCGAGGTTAGCTAGAGTACGCTAGGATCGGTGATGGCATGTGATGTCTCAATCTCTACTACAGCCCGCATCCGTGATCAACCTGAAGGGTATTAAAAACCATAAAAGCTGTGAATGGACAAAATAACAGTTTATAAAAATCATTTAGCGAAATCACATTTATACCCTTCACGTAAAAGCATGCATGCATCATAAAACATCATTTCAAATACTTTCCTAGAAGCAAGACGTATTGCTTCTCAAATCAAATCTCAGTGAAAAATGCTTCTCAATCGAAGTCAGCATCTCAATAGTGTCTCAGCCCAAAACTAAATCAAACAGGGTCTCATCCCAAACCAAATTCGACAGGGTCTCAGCCCAAATCATAGAAAACAAGTACGGGGTCTCAGCCCAAATAAAAAACCATGTGGGATCTCTACCCACTATCATCATCCTCAATGTCAGCCACGATTCCAATCTTATCACATGTGCATATAGCTCAGGACCGCTCACAATCCTAGCATGTCACCGTGAACAAATCACTCGTCGTGACCGTATTTAGATCATCATGAACACATCACCGATCGATCTCAGATAATAACATCAGCACTCCTAAGTCAAGCCTCCCTCGGCCTTAGCCTCTAGGGCTGCTCGACAACAAGCAGCACCTCGTAACCTCTCTGGAAGGAACACATCTGTAGTCCAGAGGCGAGCGCCATAACACCTGGGGTTCGAACCCGAATGTCATCATCATCGACCGGGACTAACCTGATCGTCCAGGACTTTAACCCAAAATTTCATCAATAAGACTTCAAGCCCGAAACATCACCAAATGGGTCACAACCCTAAATATTACCAATTCGGTCACATCCCGAAAACCAGTGTCCAACGACACTTCATATCCCAGGATTCCTCAAATCCTATCATATCCACAACTGGTTCTCACACCCGAAATATAATCCAGGATTCCTCGAATCCTGTCAAATTCACAATTGGGTCTTATGCCTGAAGTATCTTTCATAAGTCTCATAACTAGGTCATAGCTCGACTTATCTCGCGTTTGACTATACTCTAAGTCAAACCTCAAATCAACTGGGTCATATGCCCGAAAGATATTTTCATATCCGAAAACCATTTTCTCATTTTCAAACCACTTTCAAATCATCATTCAACTGAGACTCGTGCCCGAATTTTGATTTCACGCATCTCCGTGAAATCCTCCAAAATCGTAAATCAGTTCCTTGGTTTCACGCCTCTCCGTGAAACCTTCGGAATCACATATAACTCATGCACATACTATACTCGACCGAAGCCCAAACCTCATATAAAATATAAATCTCGAACTACGTGCAATACGGAATTTTCTACGAAAATTCCCAAAAAATGATATTTAAAACACATGCACTCATGACATCTCAAATCATGTTCATAAACACATATAAAATATTTATGCATGCATCAAATTCATAAAACAAAGTCCACTCACAGACCATCCAAGTTGTGTGATAGGATCGCCTTTGAATAGGGCATTGTTAATCGTGCCCGATCCTGCTCCCGTCTGGCAAGATGACTGAAATCCCCAAGTTACCCTCAGTACATGCCAGACCAGGGATAGCCACACATGCTTACTCATGCCTCCGCCTCTCGATCAGCCTCGAACAATGCGCCACGACCTAGAGGGTCAACAAAAACCAAAAGGTGTGAGTGGACAAAAATAAATCAGTTTATAAAAACGGTTACAGAAAGACGTTTTTACCCTCCACGTAAAACCAATGCATGCATACAAAAATCTTTACGCAATCGATTACATTTTCAACATAAGAAAAACCGTGTATCAAATTCCCACACAAGGAAAACTCTTATGAAACTCAAAATCCTTTTTCCTTTCTCACCGATCGGGTCTTAGCCCGTAATAAAAAACACCGGGCCTCAGCCCAAAACCACGAATCAAACCTAAGAACACAACATAATCAAAAACCATCAACCATAAAACTGGGCCATTGCCCCACACATCCGAAACATCAGAAATTAACAATGAATCACAAGTCAATCATTTTGCTAGATATCAAGTGCGCCCGAGTCTTTAAACTCAAAACCATGCGCATAATCAGGCCTTCCCGGGATATCAACGAGTCTTTAAACTCAAAACATAATCAATAGGCCTCGGGGGTATCACAATAACCGAGTCTTTAAACTCAGTCCAGGTCTTTAAACCCAATTTTCGGGCCCGCCCCCGTCATCAATTAACCGAGTCTTTAAACTCAAAACGTGCTCCAGCAATAGCACCCGGGTCTTTAAACCCAAAACAGTTTTCAACGGGTCTTTAAACCCAAAACATTTATCAATCACAACAACGCGGGATCCATCCCGAAATCACATTTTTCACAACGGGACTCATGGTCCGAATTTCCACATTCAATTCCCCAAAACATACTTTCCAAACACAATCAAATCATCATTAAACACGGGGCATGCAAAAACATACCAAATCACTTTATTAAATCCTCTTTCATTCCCGAATCCGAATTCGCAATAATGATTCCGTAAGCCGGCATCCGGAAGCATCATCCCGAACCCAAACCAAGAATCCGTTTTCAAACTTCCGAAAACCGAAACCTCGTTCATCAAAATTATTTTTATGCCCCGAGCATCAAGCCCGAAATCACCTTTTTCCAAAATCCATTTTAAATCCTTGAAATCACATCATTTTCAAATCTTATTATTAAAACCTCAAAACCACAATCATAATCACCAAAATCACGGTCCAATCACAACATACTCGAAATCTCGTAATACGTGCAAATCCAGGACATTCCCGAAAAACGTGTCAAAACCGTAAACCATACTCACAACCGCAATGAAAACATCTTAAAAACATGATACGCACAAGTCATATAAAATCTTTCGTTAAATCATCATCCAAAACACACGGGACCCATATCTCGAAATATGTGCAAATTCGTGTGCATATAAAAAATACGTAAAAATACGGAAATCAAAATAAATCACAAATCATAATCATAATCATAGAAATCATAGAAATATTTATGCATGCATTAAATTTTGAAAGCAACGTCCACTCACACACCGTTCCTAAGGCTCGGTTTCACGACGCACGTGGTTCCGTAATTTCCAGCATTCTCCAGAAAACCCGAATCCTGTCCAACATCACATTCCAGGGTCATTAAGGTCTCAAATAACAACATACTAATTTCCCATAATTTTTCGGGAATTAATCGTTAATTAAAAACGTGACATAGGCCTTCGGACCCTCGAAACAACATCGAAACGGTGTCCGATAAATTCGAAACCAACGTTAAAATGTTCGTTACATTGTATAGGATAAAAGTTGTTTTGAACTCACCTTGAAAAACTGACCCACGCGCCGTCACGCGCCGCCGCAAGCGGCTGCGCGTGAAATCCACGCGCTGCTATAGTGACATGCACTGTTCATCTCCTCATTCACCTGTCCAGCAGCTAAACGGGTCCTTTAACCCGCGTGACGACCTGGCCAAATCCCTGCGATAACCAACTAGTTTTCCTTAATTGAACCCTAAAATAGGATCGAAGTGAGCTTAATTAAAGGTCTGTGACATCCTTTTCCATCGTCACGGCCTAAAACCACCTTAATTGAACATGGGTCCTAATCGGGTTCAATGTCCCCATTCACCACACAGTCACCCAATTCCTCAATTGATTAGTTAGGAAGTATTGTAAACTCACTTAGAAAGTTATTTTGAAACCAATTTTGCAAGAACTCACCTCCAAATGCACGATCACAGGCACACGATTTTCTGGCCATCCACTTGTCCGTTCAGAGCTCCAGGGGCTTCGGAGCATCGACTTGTCGATCTGGTTCGACTACATGAAGTCCAAGAAGGCTGAATTGAGCCTTAATTCTTGTTGGGTTGGCCTACATTTTGGATTGGAATTTTGGGATTAGCTCGACCATCGTTTCTGGTTTTCAGAACCCCTACTCACCCAAACCATCATCTCATCTCTCCTCCTCATCTCTCTCACTCTCACCAGTCCTCTGCCCGTCTCATACATCCCAGAAGTCGATCAAACCAGCAATAAGCCCACCAACCCGACAGTGCTCTGCTTTTCCACTTCAAGAACCTCAGCACGGTTTGCAGTGCTTTGCTCCCCACACTTCACCTCAACCAGCCATAACTGTGCTCTGCCTTCTGCCTCAGATTCCTCACTAATTGCATAAACAATTAGTCCACGACAACACTCCAATTCCAACCTCACCCGTACACACCCAGTTCCTGCCCATTCTGATTTTCCTCACCTCAAAATGCCAACCCGTGTATAAAGAATAACAACCCCATACCGTACATCAGTTTCAAGCACTCACACTCACACACCAAGGCCACTAACCAGTAAAATAATCTCCTGGACAGACCACCCACGCACGGTGGTTCAGCCCATGTTTCCCGGTTTCCAAAACAGGCCCCTGTGAACTTACCAATCTGCCCTTGTGCACAAAATTACGAAATTGCCCCTCTACTTCCTATACCTGTAACTTGGTCACCCGATGTCCGTTCGACGCGTGCCGCATGTCGTTGTACTCAGGACATCGAGACCTTCCTAACGGTCCTCGGCCCTCGACCCTCGGCCATCGGACCTCCCGATCAAAAAGTCAACTTTTTTCCCCTTTTAGTCCAAATTACAAAAACGCCTTTGGACTTCCGAACGTCATAACTTTCACCACGAACGTCGGAATCGAACGTGCCACCTGTCTATGAACTCGTGACGTCCCAAACTATGTCACGGTCATTGGTCAAAGTCCATTTTACCGCCCGAATAAAAAGTTAACATTTTACCCACGAATAGGGGCAAAACGGTCATTTTGCATCGTTTGTCCGATTTCGCCCAACTAATCACCGAGTAACCCTACTATTCATGATTAGTTACTAACTTAATCTCAAATTCCGGGATGGGTCATTACATTGTGCCTCGATACGGGCACCATAAACCTCTCCGGGCTAATTCGACATCTCTGGGTCATCTGGACCTATCCAAAACATACTCAAAAGTTACTACCAACCTAGACAAAACATAATGAAGAACCTCCAACATTCTCGAAAAAGTCAACGTGCCTCGGACACGCTTCCCTAGGCTTTAAACCTCAATTTGACCAACCTAACAATCTCCGATCGACTCAAAACCACCACCATTGAATTTGTATCATCGAAACCTTTAAAATAGTCCTATCCCACCTTGAAATATGTACCCACGCGCCCCCATACGTGGATCAAAGGTGGCTGGTCAAAAGTGAACGCTGACGTCAGCAAAGTCAATACTAATGTTAGCAGTCAACAGTGGCGTCATCTGACATCTGACATCTAACACGTGTCAGTCTGACAGGATGACATCATCAATGACGTCATCTCGTCCCTGTCCTCAGTCTGGGTCAACCTAGTTCTTTGCAACTGGGTCATGTGACCCGCAGACCTGACCCAGTCCGTTCTTCCATCTCCGACCACCAAAATTGTTCCCGTTGCTTCCTACACGATCGTCTGGATCCCAGGAATCGATCCATCCACTCAAAAACACAAAAAATAGGCTAGAGATTACCTGTCATAATCGAACAGTCACGACCAAGCTTTAACCTCCCTGCCTGAGCTGCCCCGCCGTTGTCAGCCCTAGTTTTCGATCCCCATAGACTCGCATCGATCCCAGGAACGACATCCAATCTTTAGAAACCACCCAAAACGTACAAAACTCAAAAATCCAATTTTGAACCACAACGGGTCTTCTGGTTGACTTGGATTTTCTAGGCTCTTTCGTCATCCATGGCAGTCCTGTAGCCTCCCACGACGTCTTTCAGTCCCTCTCTCACCCTCAGCCACTCTCTTGGTCTCAAACTGAATCAAATAGGGGAAGGGGAATGATTTTTGAGGCTTTCGGGTTTGGTTGATCGAAAGAGAGAAATTGGGAGATATGCATGAATGATAAAGTGATGGGCAATAGATGAGTGACACTTGTCACTCATCCATTGAGCCTGATCAAAATATCTGGGGCCCACAAAAAGGCAAAAATCACTTGTCTCGTAAAACATGCAATAGTACTCCGAACCTTCTATGACCTGTATCTTTCTCGTCGAATGTTTGATTTTGGCGTGCCGCCTGTCTACGGACTCATATCGACTCGATCTATGTAATGATTATTTATTCTCATACATTGGACCTCCCGGGTCAAAAGTCAACTTTTTAGTCATGTCTAGGGGCAAAATCGTAATTTCTCCCTGAACGTCCGATGATTCTCAACTAATTTCCGATTAGCCTCACTAATCCTCAATTTAATCTTAATTAATCTCAAAAATTTGGGACGGGTTGTTACACTCATCCATTGATCCCTAAACCTACATACATGCATACCACCGCCCGTCCTTCATCTTCTTTATGTTTTCCACACCCGAAACCCATAATCCAAACACTTAACCATACCGCCCATCCTACCCTGTACGGTGACGACTGAGAGAGTGAAAGTGAGGGACTCAGGATGAGTAGGGGCTGAGGACGGCTGAGGGATGGCAGAGCTACGGCGGAGGTAAGAAACCCGAAAACCCAGTTTTTGCCAAGAATTGGAAAATTGTGTGTGAACATTTGTTGAGGATTCCAAATGATCCTTAGGTGTTCTGTGGAGTGAGACAAGTCGATGGGGGCTAGTTTCAAAGGAGGAAGTGACTGGAAAACCTATTCGAAGGTCACGGTTACTGTTCACAGTTCGAACAGGTATGATTCCATTCGATTTCCTTAGTTTTGATTAGGAGGATCTACTACTAGGATTGAGATGATGAAAATGATAGAAAAATGGAGTTGAATGGTGTTCGGAGGTGGAAGAACGGACCGGGTCGGGTCGTAGGTACAAGCGACCCGTTATAGAGGATCTGTCGCAAGGAGGAAAACGATGACGTCATCAATGACATCATCATGTGTCAGTTGACAGGTGACGTGGCCCAATCCTAGGTCAACATATGTCATGATGTCAGAGCCCAGTCAACCTGACATGTTAGTGACGTGGACCAATCAGATGGTGCCACGTGTCACTGACATGTCAGACATGTGACACTGTCAGCTGACATGTGTCAGATGTCAGAGTGTCAGAGATGACGTCATGCTGACATCAGCGTTTACTTTGCTGACGTCAGTAGTTGACTTTGACCAGTGTTGACCGTGTGTTGACCACGCGAGTTAGGGTGCATGAGCGTCAATGTCGAGGTGGGACTAGTGTCATTTTAAAAGTTTAGATGATCTGGATCCAATGGTGGTGGTTTTGGGTCGATCAGAGAAAGTTAGGTTGGTCAAACTGAGGTATGAAGCCTAGGGATGCGTGTCTGGGACATGTTGACTTCTTCGGGAATGTTAGGGGTTCTTGATTAGGACTTGTCTAGGTTGGTAGTAACCATTGAGTGTGTTTTGGACAGGTCCGGAAGTCCCAGAGATGGTGGATTAGCCTCAGGGAGGCTTATGACACAAGTATCAAGGCGGCAGTTAGGACGGTCTTTGAGTGGACATTCGTTTTCTAAATATGATGCATGCATAACTATTTTATATGTTTTATATATGTGATTTCCATGATTATGATTGTGGTATTTATACTTTACGTACTTGCACGTATTTCGAGGTTTATGATTTTATACAGTATTTATATGTACTGGTGTTTCAATAATGGTTTGATGTGTGATACCTCGGAAATTCGAAACACGAAAATTTGGAAAATTTGAGGAAAATGACGATTTTGCCCCTGGAATTGGGCGAACGGTTGACTTTTTATTCGAGCGGTCAAACGAACTTCGACCGATGACCGTGACGTAGTTCGGGACGTCACGAGTTCATAGACAGGTGGCACGCCCGATTTCGACATCCGAGGAAAAAGTTATGACATGCGGAAGTTTGAGGGTAATTGGGTAAATCGGTCACAGGGGCCGAAAGTTGACTTTTTGATCGGGACATTGTTTGGACTTTCCGGGAAGACCGTTGGATGGGTCTCGGGACGCTGAATCCGTAGACAGGCGGCATGCGTTAATCGGAGTCCGAACGAAAAAGTTATGGGTCTAGAACTATGAGGGGCATTTTGGTAAATTTTCTAAGTAGGGGTAAAATGGTAATTTTAAGGAAGGGACTTATTAAACGGTGCCAGATATGATTTACATTGCTGATTCAGCCCACCATACCTTAGCACATGACACCTGTCACTTAAATTGAAGTGATTAGTGGCATATGATATTTGTTTGTACACTTAATTAGTTAATTAAAAATCAAATCTTTAAATTGATTGAAAAACAAAAACAGAGAACCACAAAAACCGTCCACCTTGTGTAGTGAAATTCATCCAAATTAATTGATCGTGATTCCATTTTCAAACTGAGATTGAACAGAGAGATTTAGGCGACGGAAATTGAGTGGAAAATCGAAAAGAAAGGGGTTGGGAAACACTGAGAATACCCGAAAACCCATTTAAGAACAAAAATTCGAATTTAATTTCTTAGACAGTTTCGATTGCAATTGACGTGATATTGAGTCTTCTGGGAGCTAAACGACTCGAACCAAGTCGATTGGGTGGTTAATTGACGGTCAATTGACGACGAACGGACTCTACAACCGTTCTGGAAACTGGAGCTTGAGTTGGATTACCTCGAGGTATAACTTCTTGAAATTGATTGCAGTTTCATGTTTAGAATGAATATACGATGCTTCCTGTGTGTTTAATTGAACGATACGGGTTGATTTTGGGTAGAACCCGATTAGGGACCCGTCGGGTGTTCTTATTGAGTCGAGGGCTTTGGGGATTTGATTTCTTAAATTTAAGTTACATACCCTTAATCCATATTGACTTCATGCTAATGAGTGAAAGAAACGGTAAAATTGAACTCGAATTAGTGACGAACTAATCGGGTCTGATCGCGGGTCGTAGGCTCCGTTTAAAAATGGTTTCGAGTCGATCGGACTCCGTATCGATAATTTTTCAAGGGTCCGACGGTTTAAGTTATATTTTAAAATAATATTTAAATCCCGGAAAATTATGGAAAATTAATATGATGTAAATTGAGTTGTTTATAACCCTGTATAATGATTTTGGACAGGATTCGGGATTCCTGGCAAGTGTCGGAAATTACGGAAACGCGTGCAGCTTAGGGTGACAGGACCCATCCCAATCTCCCCGGGATTAGTGCGGGATGACCCTGCTCCCGTCTGACACGAAGTATCAGACAAGGGATATTTCCGACCTTTGCCCTCCCGGGCTATCAGAGTACGCCAGGATCCGGAGGAGGCATGTGATATCTCGATCTCTGCTACAGTCCACATCCGATGTCAACCTGAAGGGCAGTCAAAACATTAAAAACTGTGAGTGGACAAAACAAGAGTTTATAAAAACATTTTAATGAGAAGACATTTGTACCCTCCACTAAAAAGCATGCATGCATTTGAAAACCATTTATCCAAAACAAACCATATGTGGGACTAAGCCCAAAGCAGATATAAACCAAGGTCGAAAGGACCACAATGAAAACGACCATACGGGCCACTGCCCAAATCCATACGGGACTCGGCCCCAAACCATAAAGAAACCAAGTACACGAGCCACTGCTCAAATCCTGTGCACACCTGTGAGCACCACATATCATATATCATATATACATCACATACATATATATAAGTCACACAACCAATCCTGTCACGGTATCCAAAGCTACGCGCGTGCTACCCGGGTCTCAATCCGAGTCTTCTCAAAGTCAAGGTCAATGTCCGCAGACCACTGACCCTACCCGAGGTAATAGTAACCATAGCCTTCCTGAGAGTAAGGAACCCAACTGGGGGGTGACTCCACTCAGTCGGTGCTCCGTGACTACTCCGGGGTCCACCCAGGCCAACGACCCTCCCCAAAGGAGATAGTAGAACATGTAAAAGAAGGTAGATGAACATATATATACATAACATAAACATTCATGACCGGTTCCCCTGAACCGTCATGATTCCATAATATCCATAATCAGCTAACATGCCGGTTCCCATAAACCGTCATGTATCGTAATAACATAACCGAGGTAACATGCCGGTTCCCATAAACCGTCATGTACCGTAATAACTAACAAGGGTTCATGCCGGTTCCCATAAACCGTCATGAACCATGATACCATAACAAGGGTTCATGCCGGTTCCCATAAACCGTCATGAACCTGGGAATCCATTTAAGGTTCCCTGACCTGAAATCAAAACCGTAAAGTGACTGGGTCTCGTACCCGAACATAGGACATCAGTTGGACACCGTGCCCGATATCTGAGGTCATATGCCCGAGACAAAACCAAATGGGTCTCATACCCGAGTTTATCCTTTTGAAATTCAAATCCAGTTCATTTAAATCAATACAGAAATACAGACCCGTATAAGCACCGTATAAGGCCGAAACCTCGAAATACGTGCTTATACGTAACCACATACAAATGCACCCATGGCATCATCAAACAAGTAATAAAACATATAATAAACATTTATGCATGCACCAATTTAGAAAACAAGGTCCACTCACAGACCGTCCGAGCTGCCGCCTCGATTTGCGTGCCATACGGCTCCCCGAGCCGATCACCGTCACCGGGACTCCCAAACCTGTCCAAATCGTAATAGAAGGTTACTAACTACTTAATTAACCTCCTACCAAAGCCCCGTAATTTTCCCGTATTTTAACTATTTTTAAAACCGAACCTAAACCTTCCGATGCCCCGAAACATATCGAGACGGTGTCCGATTGACACGAAACCAGTCCCAAAACGTTCGTTACATCGAATAGATGATTTCGTATGTTGGAACCTTCCCCAGATTCCCTGCCACGCGCCCTCACGCACCGCTACAGTACCTGCTGACGTCATCGCTGACGTCAGCATAACGTCATCTGACAGGTGCCACGTGTCAATCTCCCATTGGTCCACGTCACTGTGCTGTCAGTGCCACGTGGCAGTCTGACATGTGCCACGTGTCATCACGGCACTGTTCCACGTATGTGCCACGTGTCAGCCCCTGATTGGGCCACGTCACTGACATGTCAGTGTTGACTGTGCACTGACATGTGACACGTGTCGCACTCCAATTGGCCCATTTTCTGACATGTCAGCTGACATTGTCAGATCTGACAACGCTGACGTCATCCCTGACATGATGATGTCAGCAGGATGACGTCACCTGTCATCCCTGCCCTCCCGCGGGTCTACCCGAACGTCTGCAATTGGGTCGCCGTGACCCGCGGCTTGACCCGGCCGGTTCTCCACCGTCCGACCACCAAAATGCTTCCCGTTTGTCCCATTTTCATCCTCTAATCCAAACCTACAGTCCTATGACATCAAAATGGAAGGAAAACACCAAAAAACCATACCTTCGAGCTTGGCCATGGCGGTCGTACATTCCTCCGCCGTTCACGGCCGTTCCAGGCCATCCCCATCCCCAAAACTAATCCTATTCGACTCCTAGCGCTACCAGCAACCTAACCTAAACCTTAGAATCGAATAACAACTAACAAAACTCAATTTCAAAATTTGAAATATTTTCTTACCTCACGGTTTCTCCTCCGCCGTGTCCTCCACCGTCCCCAGCCGTGGCTTGCCATCCTCAGCCTCTCACCACCTCCTCACGGTTATTTTATCTCCTAGGGAATGGTGGTATGTGTGTGTGCTGTTTTGGAGAAAATGAAGAAAATGGTGAAGGGGGGTTTCGGGTGTGAAGAAACAAAGAAGAATGATGAAGGTGATGCCGTGGAAGAGAAGGGAGAAGGAGATGATCAGATGAGAGAATGAGAGATGAAGGGTGAGGATTAAAAGATGAGTTGAAATGGATGGTTAGGATTAATGGTTGTTAGGTTTAATTATAAAATAATTAAAATAATAATATTTAATTATTTAGATCCACATTTTGGGGGATCAAATCAATGGGATGAGTGACACTTGTCACTCATCCATGGGGCCCACCAAAATATCCACCCAATCAGATTTCGCCGAAACGCCCCCGTCTCGAAGTTCGTGCATAGTGAAATCGAACTTCCGTGACCCATAACTCTCCCGTTCGAAGTCCGATTTCAGTGTGCCGCCTGCCTATGGATTCGTATCGTCCTTATCTACATAACGGTCTTTGGCCCTCGGCCATCGGACCTCCCGGTCAAAAAGTCAACATTTGACCCCATTTAACCAAAATTACCAAAATGCCCCTAAACTTCCGAACGTCATAACTTCCTCCTCGAACGTCGGAATTGAACGTGCCACCTGTCTATGAACTCGTGACGTTACGAACTACGTCATGGTCATCGGTCAATGTCCATCTGACCGCCCGATTGAAAAGTCAACGTTTTGCCACCACTAGGGGCAAAACGGTCATTTCGCACCGTGCGTCCGATTTCGCTCTACTAATCACCGATTAACCTCATTAATCGTGATTAGTCACTAATCTAATCTAGGAATTTGGGACGGGTCGTTACAACCTTCCCTCCTTAATTAATTTCGTCCTCGAAATTCCAACCGACCTAATCTAACCGTTCTTCCCTCCTTAATTAGTTTCGTTCTCGAAACTCCAACTATCTTGATTCCACATCCACCTCATGGAAATAATTCGATCTCTTGACACGTGTACACTAGTACACCCACTAACCAGAATAATACTCGTCTGCAACCAGACGTACCGCTAACATCCATATCGTATCGACTACGTTCGACCACGTCGAATGACAGTAGTCATGCGTTCTGAATTGACACTACTTGTCAAATCTACCGTTTCGTTGACACAACCAACTAGACGGTTCCGTGCTCAACCACTAACTATCCTGACATCTACTCCCACTGGGAGTCACCAAAACTCACTAACCGATCCACGATGACACCTCCGACAAATTGTCACCACTTGACAGTCGTCAATCGAAATCTGTCACTATACTCACTCGTGGTTAGACTAATAGACCCATCAGAAATACCATGACCCAATGCACGGTATCCAATGTCTAGTTCACGACCTCAACTAATCCAATGGTTTCGGAACTAAGCCGACTACCAACACGCTCACCAACGGACTACGAGTATAACCTATATACCGTCACTAGGCACCACAAGTCTGCCCAGTGTCGTACCTCGAGCTACGTACAAGGTACAGACGTCTATCCATCAACCTAACTACAACCACCTAGGTCATAGCCAAACACGTTTCTACTATAGAGTCCATTTGTCCAATCCAGTATTAGACAAATCGAAACTCCGACCCATTATTTATTTCCAAATCCGAATCTGAATCCGCAATTTCGTAAGAAATCCCAAATCCAAATCCAGAAATCATATCCATAATCATGTCCAAATTCGAATCCAAAATCATTATTCCGTAAGCTAGCATTTGGAATAACCATTCCGAACCCAAATCCATAAAAGAAAATCTACAGTCAAGCTCTAGACTCAAATGCTGAATCGTCACCCAGAATCCGATTCCAAAACCCAAATCTAGAAATCCTTTTTCAAGTTCCAAAATCAAATCCTGAATCGTCATCCAGAAATCTGATTCCAAAACCTGAAATATCTCGTTCTCGTCTACCAAGACGCACCATATCCGAACCTATCGGATACCTGTTCAAACGATTACCACAATACGATCGATTGACTTCATAGGGAAATCAATCCCAACATCCACACAGCTCTAAGGCTGACCATATCCGACCACGTCGGAAAACTACTCATCGGACAACTACTCAGGTGAGTAATAAGCCATATGGGATTTACCTCGAAAAGAAGTTCAGTCCCAACATGCTCCACTCAACATCCAAGTAAGAGTAATAACTCTCCACCTATCTGGATCATCAAGATCACGATCCAGATCCACCACTACGTCAAACGACTATAGACGTCACGATCGAGACTGTGGGTCCTCCCCAATCACCTCGTATCGATCCTTGGCATTCCACCGTGGAAAACCAAGAATGATCGAATAATCCACCCTACGTGAATGCAAACAACACTCGCTGCACTCACCACGTCATGTAACCTAACATCGTCTGCCACCAAGTAGAAAATGAGGAATCTCAGTCACCTAACTTCGATATACTCATCTCCTCCTGATGGTCCAGAACAAATCCCGGGTCCACCAACCAATACACAATCAGTGTACTAGTGGCAACCAACAACATCTATATCATCAACGTCATCTACCATCATCAATCATGGTAGAATCTGAGAAGTCACCCAAAATGACTTCGACATACCCGTTACCAATGCGGAAAACCCGCATTCCACTCGTCACCTCAATCGCAACCTCTCGCGATTCCGAAGTTCCAACAAGATTGGAAACAACATACCCGGACATCAACCACGTGTCCCCTAACCAGTTTAACTCTATCTGAGTTCCACTCCTGAACCACAGATACCGAACATATGCCCATTATGACGAAGTCACACCCCGATCCGTAACTCATCGTCATCACGACCACCGGCACCAGTACCAGCGCTAGTACCAGCACCACGCACTATCACCAAAACTAGTGTCAGTATCAACACGCCGTGTGCAAAACTGACACCCTGGATCTCCGCTCATACCGAGCGACGATCCCGTACCTCTGCTCGAATAGGAGAAACTCTGTCTCCCTCGTACCCAACAACTCTGGGTACAGTCACCCTGACAACTCATATGAGAAAAGGAAAACGTTCCCCGAACGTCCCTGATCCCCAACAATCGTAACTATAACCACTCTCGGTAGTAGCGCCTGCCCCACACTCGTGCAGACCTAACTACCAGACATTGCTATATCCAGACTCCGTATCCAACGGAATCAATCGCCCGTACCAACTACTCTGTATCCCACTCAGGGATTCCATCGACAAGTACCAACCCTGGTAACCTGTCCAACCAAACTCTAACCAGTCGCAACTCGACTATCCCAATGTCGTCTTCCAGGTCACCCGCGACCTTAGTTGCACCAACCCACAACTGAAGTAGCACGACAACCAACTCGGTCTAACCGATACGTACAACCCTGACTGCGAAGTGCAGTCCCAACACAAGCTAACATGACTAGACCGACTAACGAATCCAAATCTGAATAGTCGTCCAAGTCAAAGCACCAGTCAACTCCCATTTCCGAACCATACACATACGGTAGGGTTCCACGATCACACCTAGAGTTCCCCTGAACCCACCTGCGAAAAGCAGTAAAATCAACAATCTGACCGACCCTGCGGTCCGACATCGTAAAGACGTCAATCCAATCCTACCAACAATCCAACTCGGATTCCTCGAATCCGATTGCTAACTGCCAACTGCAGTAAATCCATTTAACTCAATATAATCTGACCATCTAATGGTCACAACTCCTAACCAGTCGTCGGAATCGATCCTACGACATCGTGAAGACGATCCCAACTAACCGTCTCACGATCCAAAACTCTAACGTAATACTACGTTAAGCCTTCCGTAGGGTTACACACTGCCAACCCTGACAGAACCATGGCAACCCCGACATCGAGTGCCGAACCAAGGCTTGCCAATCCTACTAACTATCGTACCGGCACCCCGACAATCAGGTTGACTACGAACTGCAGCCCCTTGAGATATCACATCCTCGACCTGCGTACATACTCCAAGAGCTACACGGTTGCTCGAATAGAGACAACCCCGCTCTGATACCACGTTGACAGGACCCATCCCAATCCCCCCGGGATTAGTGCGGGATGACCCTGCTCCCGTCTGACACGAAGTGTCAGACAAGGGATATTTCCGACCTTTGCCCTCCCGGACTATCAGAGTACGCCAGGATCCGGAGGAGGCATGTGATATCTCGATCTCTACTACAGTCCACATCCGATGTCAACCTGAAGGGCAGTCAAAACATTAAAAACTGTGAGTGGACAAAACAAGAGTTTATAAAAACATTTTAACGAGAAGACATTTGTACCCTCCACTAAAAAGCATGCATGCATTTGAAAACCATTTATCCAAAATAAACCATATGTGGGACTAAGCCCAAAGCAGATATAAACCAAGGTCGAAAGGACCACAATGAAAACGACCATACGGGCCACTGCCCAAATCCATACGGGACTCGGCCCCAAACCATAAAGAAACCAAGTACACGAGCCACTGCTCAAATCCTGTGCACACCTGTGAGCACCACATATCATATATCATATATACATCACATACATATATATAAGTCACACAACCAATCCTGTCACGGTATCCAAAGCTACGCGCGTGCTACCCGGGTCTCAATCCGAGTCTTCTCAAAGTCAAGGTCAATGTCCGCAGACCACTGACCCTACCCGAGGTAATAGTAACCATAGCCTTCCTGAGAGTAAGGAACCCAACTGGGGGGTGACTCCACTCAGTCGGTGCTCCGTGACTACTCCGGGGTCCACCCAGGCCAACGACCCTCCCCGGAGGAGATAGTAGAACATGTAAAAGAAGGTAGATGAACATATATATACATAACATAAACATTCATGACCGGTTCCCCTGAACCGTCATGATTCCATAATATCCATAATCAGGTAACATGCCGGTTCCCATAAACCGTCATGTATCGTAATAACATAACCGAGGTAACATGCCGGTTCCCATAAACCGTCATGTACCGTAATAACTAACAAGGGTTCATGCCGGTTCCCATAAACCGTCATGAACCATGATACCATAACAAGGGTTCATGCCGGTTCCCATAAACCGTCATGAACCTGGGAATCCATTTAAGGTTCCCTGACCTGAAATCAAAACCGTAAAGTGACTGGGTCTCGTACCCGAACATAGGACATCAGTTGGACACCGTGCCCGATATCTGAGGTCATATGCCCGAGACAAAACCAAATGGGTCTCATACCCGAGTTTATCCTTTTGAAATTCAAATCCAGTTCATTTAAATCAATACAGAAATACAGACCCGTATAAGCACCGTATAAGGCCGAAACCTCGAAATACGTGCTTATACGTAACCACATACAAATGCACCCATGGCATCATCAAACAAGTAATAAAACATATAATAAACATTTATGCATGCACCAATTTAGAAAACAAGGTCCACTCACAGACCGTCCGAGCTGCCGCCTCGATTTGCGTGCCATACGGCTCCCCGTGCCGATCACCGTCACCGGGACTCCCAAACCTGTCCAAATCGTAATAGAAGGTTACTAACTACTTAATTAACCTCCTACCAAAGCCCCGTAATTTTCCCGTATTTTAACTATTTTTAAAACCGAACCTAAACCTTCCGATGCCCCGAAACATATCGAGACGGTGTCCGATTGACACGAAACCAGTCCCAAAACGTTCGTTACATCGAATAGATGATTTCGTATGTTGGAACCTTCCCCAGATTCCCTGCCACGCGCCCTCACGCACCGCTACAGTACCTGCTGACGTCATCGCTGACGTCAGCATAACGTCATCTGACAGGTGCCACGTGTCAATCTCCCATTGGTCCACGTCACTGTGCTGTCAGTGCCACGTGGCAGTCTGACATGTGCCACGTGTCATCACGGCACTGTTCCACGTATGTGCCACGTGTCAGCCCCTGATTGGGCCACGTCACTGACATGTCAGTGTTGACTGTGCACTGACATGTGACACGTGTTGCACTCCAATTGGCCCATTTTCTGACATGTCAGCTGACATTGTCAGATCTGACAACGCTGACGTCATCCCTGACATGATGACGTCAGCAGGATGACGTCACCTGTCATCCCTGCCCTCCCGCGGGTCGACCCGAACGTCTGCAACTGGGTCGCCGTGACCCGCAGCTTGACCCGGCCGGTTCTCCACCGTCCGACCACCAAAATGCTTCCCGTTTGTCCCATTTTCATCCTCTAATCCTAACCTACAGTCCTATGACATCAAAATGGAAGGAAAACACCAAAAAACCATACCTTCGAGCTTGGCCATGGCGGCCGTACATTCCTCCGTCGTTCACGGCCGTTCCAGGCCATCCCCATCCCCAAAACTAATCTTATTCGACTCCTAGGGCTACCAGCAACCTAACCTAAACCTTAGAATCGAATAACAACTAACAAAACTCAATTTCAAAATTTGAAATATTTTCTTACCTCACGGTTTCTCCTCCGCCGTGTCCTCCACCGTCCCCGGCCGTGGCTTGCCATCCTCAGCCTCTCACCACCTCCTCACGGTCATTTTATCTCCTAGGGAATGGTGGTATGTGTGTGTGCTGTTTTGGAGAAAATGAAGAAAATGATGAAGGGGGGTTTCGGGTGTGAAGAAACAAAGAAGAATGATGAAGGTGATGCCGTGGAAGAGAAGGGAGAAGGAGATGATCAGATGAGAGAATGAGAGATGAAGGGTGAGGATTAAAAGATGAGTTGAAATGGATGGTTAGGATTAATGGTTGTTAGGTTTAATTATAAAATAATTAAAATAATAATATTTAATTATTTAGATCCACATTTTGGGGGATCAAATCAATGGGATGAGTGACACTTGTCACTCATCCATGGGGCCCACCAAAATATCCACCCAATCAGATTTCGCCGAAACGCCCCCGTCTCGAAGTTCGTGCATAGTGAAATCGAACTTCCGTGACCCATAATTCTCCCGTTCGAAGTCCGATTTCAGTGTGCCGCCTGCCTATGGATTCGTATCGTCCTTATCTACATAACGGTCTTCGGCCCTCGGCCATCGGACCTCCCGGTCAAAAAGTCAACATTTGACCCCATTTAACCAAAATTACCAAAATGCCCCTAAACTTCCGAACGTCATAACTTCCTCCTCGAACGTCGGAATTGAACGTGCCACCTGTCTATGAACTCGTGACGTCACGAACTACGTCACGGTCATCGGTCAATGTCCATCTGACCGCCCGATTGAAAAGTCAACGTTTTGCCACCACTAGAGGCAAAACGGTCATTTCGCACCGTGCGTTCGATTTCGCTCTACTAATCACCGATTAACCTCATTAATCGTGATTAGTCACTAATCTAATCTAGGAATTTGGGACGGGTCGTTACATAGGGAGCAAGCGGTTTGGACGGTGTGTGAGTGGGCTTTTGTTTTCTATGTGCGGATTTACGTATAAATGCTATTTGGGCTTGAGTCCCGGTTGGTAACGATTTTGACTTGGTTGGAAGTCAAGGATTTGATTGAGATATTTTGGGATATAATCCCGGATGGTTTTTATTATGATTGTGCTTGTGACTATGAATACCCCGGATGGTTTTCATTATGATTGTGCTTGTGACTATGAATACCCAGACGGTCGAAGCTAGGGGTGTTCCCAGACGACCGGAGCTCGGGGATATGATTGTGATTGGTCCCAGGCAGCCGAGGCTAGGGGTGAGATATATTCCCAGATAGCCGAGGCTTGGGGTGTTCCCAGACGGCTAACACTCGGGGTGATGCGTACCGGGGCAGTCAGAGCTCGGGGTGACTTCCCAGACGACTAAGGCACGGGTTATAGCCTACACGTAGTGCCGGTGTGACAGTGTAATGGTTTGTGCACTTGTGAATAGTGCGGTTTGATTGATTGAGTAATTGTTTGTGACCTTGTGCATGGTACTGTTTGATGTTGACTATGATTATGATTGCGTACTGGTACTGAGTACGAGTTCTGGTCTGGATGGCCAGGTGATTATGTGTTCGTATGTTTTGGCCTGAGAGTCGGGATTTAACTTGTTATGTGGTTTGGCTGGAAGGCCAGTGTTGGTGTTTCATATGTTTTTCCCTATGCATGCAGGTTTGATAAACTGGAGGGTAAACAATGTGTTTTGATAAATGTGTTTTAACGAATATATTTTTGTCCACTCACACTTTTCTGTTTTAATGACCCTCCAGGCCGTGACACGACATTCGGGGCTAACCGAGAGGCGGAGGCATAAGCGGAGAAAATCCCTTGTCTGATAGGTGCTGAAGGATAGTTTCGGGACTTCAGTTGACTTGTCAGACGGGAGCAGGACCAGGCACAGTTATCGAGGTCCAGTTGGGACGGGTCCTGTCATGATGAAATAGTTTTGGATTTGGAAATATGGAATCGGGCATGAGACCCATTTGATTTGGAAACTATCGAACTTGGAGTCCATTTGATTTAATGAGATATCGGGCTGGAGGCCTATTTGGTTTACATGATCGGGCTAGAGGCCCAGTTGAGTACTATATCGGGCATGAGTACTTGGATTTATGGATTTATGGTGGTTTTATGGAAATTCCGAGCATGGCCCCTTTGAAAGGTTCTGAAATGATTTTATAAAATGTTTTCCATATACCATCCTTATATGAGGATATGTGGATGGTCTCCTCCAGATGTCTAAGACACTGGGGAAGTAATGACGCATTGCATGCGACGGGTCATTGCACGGAGCAACGGACCGTATAGTGACTCAGGAGCAGGATTTCTATGATTAGACGTATGAGACATCAGACATCTGGGATGCTAGAGATTGACCCGGAGAGACTCCGGGTGGCACACGTAGCCTTAGACCATGATACAAGCATCTGGGATGCTAGGCATCTGGGATGCCAATGATCGGTATTTGGAGTACAGATTTATTGGATTTATAAATTAGTATTTGTGTGTTTACATATTTGGGCAGTGGCCCACATGATTTGGATTTATGGTTTTGGGCTAAGGCCCTAAGGATTTTAGGAAGGAAATGATTTTGGTGTTATAAACAGGTTTATTATATTTGATTTGATTAACTTAACTAGTTTTCATATGCATGCATAGTTTTAAGTGAAGGGCTCTATAATAGGGTACTACTCTTGCTTTGTTATTGATTTATCGCTTTCTTTGGCTCTATAATATTTGTTATATTGTTTCTCCTTGAATCCATGGTTGTTAGCAGTTATGACAATCAAACAGTCTGTTAAAGTTTAATTGGTGGATATTGCTTAGCCCTAAGAATGCATCTTTAATAAATTTTTCATTACTGTAGATATAAGTATGAATGAAAATATCGGAAATATTGGTCGAAATTTCACCGAAATATCGGAAAATTCGGCCGGCGACACCTAAAGGGGTGAAGGAAATTTGCCGATATATCGAATCATTTTCTTATTTTGAGCCCACGGAACCCTTTATGAGATCAAAATGATGAAGATGGACTATTAATTTGTTAAAATTGGACGTAAAAAGAAGAAGTTTGAGTCGAGTCTAGTGTTTAACACAAACCCCCAACAGCTATCTATTTTTTTTAAGCCCTTTTTTCCAATTTCCCACAAACTTTGGCATTTTTTTTTCTTTCTTTTTTATCAATTTTAAATATTTTCATTCCCTCCCCCCGCCCCCTCTTCCTCCTAACAGCTAACTATTTTTTTAAGCCCTTTTTTCCAATTTCCCACAAACGTTGGCATTTTTTTTTCTTTCTTTTTTACCAATTTTAAATATATTCATTCTCTCCAATTTTTGAACAAATTATTTTTTATGTTTATTGTATGTTTTTAACTATATTAACATTTAATTATAGTAATTCACTTCAATTTATGTTTATATTTAAGATTTTATATTATTAGTCATCGTCAGACTCATATTGCATCATAATATTCATCATATATTTATTATATCAAAATCATTTCATAATTTTATTAGTCTTATATAATAATTATTGGGTACTTAAGTTTTTCCTGAAGTTTCATTAAAAATTTCCAATTTTTAGACTAAATTTCCGTCATTTTTGTTGACCGTAAACGATATCAATATGTAGAGTCAGATATCCGTAAATTTGACTAACGATATATCCGTCGATATCGATATTTCAATTTTTGGATACAAGTATGAAAGAGCAACAACATCACAAGTTTCAAAGGAGTGTAACGATGATTAATGATTTCCATAATGTTTCTTGAAGAGTTTCATTAACATGTAAATATAATATGTGGGTATTCATATATAATTACGATATTTTATGTTAACTCGTGCTAATTGTCTATTATTATTGCTACTTTCACGTTTTTTGAAAATTTAACCACCGCATTTTCTGAGTAACTAATGTTACTTCTTGGACATGTGAAATCATGTAAATAGTTAATGTTACTTATGTGGCTATTTATAATTAATTGAATATCCCAGCGGCAATGGGCATGTACCCTTTACTAGTATAACACTAAACTGCAACATGTGAATGTCCGGTATAAATTAAAAACGGTAAAACATAGAAAGATAGTCAAGTTGGTCTTCTCCAATCCATAATAAAATGTTAAAAGATAGACCAGGCACATGTATAAGTAAAATATATGAACGACAATTACAAGCTTTGGATGAGAAACCGTAGAATTATAAAATAACATAATTAAAATTCACACCAGTTAATTTTCTAAAATACTTAACATTTATTATTCAAACAGTGTAAAAGTAAAAAAAAATTAATTACGAAATTTATTGTATATATAAATAATATTTATCATTGTGAAATTTTAGAAATGACAATTTGAAACAAAGCTATATTCTATAATGAAGTTCTTCATCCTAGAAGGGTTCTTAACATGGCTCACGGTATGAGGTCCAACTATACTTAAGGGCAAATGCACAATCAAATTCTTTGGTGGTTAATAAGGAATCCATTAAATGATCTTCTTCAAATCATGGATGAAAATATATATAGCATTCGTAAAATTTCTATCAATATATTTTTATTTTGATATCCTGAAATTAAAAAGTAGAAGAAAGAAATATTAACGATATTTCTGTGAATATACCGTAATTATGGAAGGAGATTCTAAAATTATTACTGATCCAGTTAATTGTGTGCTTAAACCATTATAGAGGGTGCTGTGAATCGTCTCTAATGTCAAAAGATGAAAGATAAGTTTTCAAGTCATTCACTTCAACAATGTGTTTCGTGAAGCGAACTTTGTAGTAGATGTTTTAGGTGCTATTGGATATCAAGATAATATGGATTAAAGGTGGTTTAGGTTTATTCCCTTGTAGGGGTAATGTGCTTGGAAAATTGATCTTTTTGGTTGTAGTTGCCCAAGAGATTATTTTTGTTTTAATTGTTTGTTTTTTTATTTTTTTTCTTAAGAATGGTTCATGGAAATTTAAAAAATTCTCATTTTTTTTCGAAATTCTAAGTTTTTTTCTTCTCTTATCCAAACAGACCAATTTAGTAGAGAATGCCTCATCTCACTTCTAAAGGTGATAAAAAACTTCTACAAACACTCTGCCAATTTATTCTCTCAAAAAACTGACTTACGCATCGGAATGTTTACGGTTGAATCACCCCCCCTGGCGGATGATTTTCATTATTGTGTATAGTGATCGAGAAAGAATTTCACATAACCAGACGATTTCTGCATCAACAACTGGTGCTTTCATTGAGAGCCTATGCTCAAAGCGTGCTCCTTAATTTTTCCTTGAAAAACTTCATTCTACTTTCGACATTTACCATTCCTCACATGGCCAGAACACGCCGATCTGTGCGAGCCTCCGAGGCTCCCACATTCATTGCTGCGATCGCTGCCGTGAGCGAACCGCTGCCTGAGATTCCAGAGGAACCATTTTCCCGTCTCCTGCACGGCCCGCGCCACACATCAATTCACCTACCGTTCGGAATGCCGGATTGGACACCTACGTTCAGTTTTGGAACGTTCCCCATGACCGCTACTACTGTGACCCCCCACCTGCGACGGGGGTAAGAAGTCTCCCATGCGTCACACACCCACTCAAATGGACGAATCCACCATGACTCTAAAAGCACGGATGATCACAGTGAGGAAGACGAGACTTACTCGCCAGCACGCTTGAGAGCCAAGCCCGCTGCAACTCGGGGGAGTCAACGCCATTTGACCCGGCACGGAAACCCCTGTCACGAAGGTCCATTGCACACTGAAGACGTCGGGAGGATGCTAGATCGACACCTACAAGGAGTTCAACGCGACAGAGACTTAGAAGATGACCGTCGGTGCCAGATTCATACGTCATCATCTTTGTCGTTTATGAGGCATATTGAGGAGGAACTATTCTTGCAGCGATTTTCAACACCAAACTTCAATTAGTACAAAGGAACCTCCGATCCAGTAAAACACATCAATTACTATCGGGAGGGTCATGATACCTCACAGGCACAACGACGCGCTCATGTGCAAAGTTTTCCAAGCCTCGCTACAAAGTCAGGCGACGACATGGTTCAACCATCTCCCTCAGAGATCAATCGCTTCCTTCAAAGAGTTGGCCCTTGTTTTTGTGAAGGAGTACTCGCAGCTTCACACCGTCGAAGTCAAGGATGAACACCTCTTCACAATCTGAAAGTGGTCTAAGGAAACCTTGCGGCAATACGTCCGGAGGTATTGCAAAGAGAAATCCCGCATCGTAGGATGCAGTGATCTCGTCGCAGCCATGGCATTTAAGCAAGGCCTGCCATGGGAGAACCAGCTCTACGGAGACATCGTCATGAGCAACGCCCAAAGTCTCACGAAGATGTTGTCCCTGGCAGAGCATCATGCATGCTGGGAGGACGAGAAAAACACCACACATGACGCCAACCACGTCTAGGAAGATGGACATCCCACAAAGGAGATTGTGCAGCCAAAGGATGACACCCACCGCGGGAACTCAGTCGAGAAAGCGAACAAGCGTAAAGGGAACCCGTTATCCAACACGTTTCCTGGTGCAAAGCCAAACACACAGTTTTTGGTACATTTCCTCCAAATATACAATCAGATAAAGGAAAAGTCGTGGTTCGAAAGACCAACTCCTGTCAAAGGCGACCAAGAGAAGGCCGACAAGACAAAATGGTGTGCCTATCACAATTGCTATGGGCACCACATAAACTCTTGCCAGACTTTCGAAAGATACCTCCGAGATCTCTTGAAGAAAGGACACTGCACCCAGTACGTCAGAAAAAAGGCAACTGAATGCCTCGGAAACAAAGGCCCCCAGGAACCCGCACAAAAGATGATCTGCGTCGACACCATTATTGTCGAGTCCGAGTTACAGGGAACAACTAGGAAACTGAATCAGTGACCAAGTCATCATCAAAGGCACAAAGTTTGAGATTAAAATTCGGCTCAATGCCTACTTTGCTCACATAGCATCTTCCAATAAAATTCAAGATGTTTCGTTCCAATGTCTAATGAAATTGTCTTATCGCATACACTTTTTCTTAGAAAGCATACTAAGCCTTTGCCAAGCAAAGCACTCGAGTCTTCATCACGCGAAGCACTCATATCCTTTGCCACGCGAGCCACTCTAAGCCTTCGCCCCGTGAAGCACTCCAAGACTTCGCCATACGAAGCACTCTAAACCTTCGCCACGCAAAGCACTCTAAGCCTTTGTCACGCAAAGCACCCGAGTCTTCGCCACACGAAGCACTCCAAGCCTTTGCCACACAAAGCATTCGAGTCTTCGCCATGCGAAACACTCAAATCCTTCACCAAGCGAAGCACTCTAAGCCTTTGCCACGCAAAGCACCCGAGTCTTCGCCACACGAAGCACTCCAAGTTTTCGCCACGAAACCCACCCGAGTCTTCACCATGCGAAGCACTTCAAGCCTTCGACCATTCGTCATGTGAAGCACTCTAAGCCTTCGCCACACGAAGCACTCTAAGTCGTTGTCCCGCAAAGCACTCCAACCATTCACCATACGAAGCACCTGGGCCTTCACCACGTGACGTACTCCAAGCTTTCGCCATGCAAAGAACTCAAAGTCTTTGCCACGCAAAGCACACCACGTCTTCATTAGGTAGATCATGTGATGACCCGTCCCGAATTAGCGGGATTAATTAAGAATTAATGACGGATTAGCGAGACTAATCGGAGATTAGACGAGGATTAACGGACGAGCAAGGCGAAATGATTATTTTACTAGAATAAGTGAATCGTTGACATTTCACTCAGGCGATCAAATGGACTTTGGCTGATGACTGTGACGTAATTCGGGATGTCACGAGTTTATAGACAGGTGGCACGCTCGATTCCGACGTTTGAGGAAGAAGTTATGATTTTTGGAAGTTTGGGGGAAATTTGGTGTTGACTTTTGACCCGGGAGGTCCGATGGCCGATGGCCGAGGGCCGAGGACCGTTACATAGATTGGGATGATACGAATCCGTAGACAGGCAGGACGTCGAATTTGGACGTTCGACAGAAAAGTTACGGTTCATGGAAGTTCAAAAGTACTATTGTTCATTTTACGAGACGAGGGACTTTTGAACTTAAGTGGGGCCCAGATATTTTGGGGCAGGCCCAATGTATGAGTGACAAGTTTCACCCATCCATTGCCCAACCCAAATAATTCATGCATCTCACCTTCCTTTATCATCGATCATTTCTCCCTATTTCCAAACAAACCCGATCAAACCTATCACCCCAAATCCAAACCCTTCAACCCTATGATCATCTGTGAGACCCAAGAGAGTGAGAGGAGGATTGTGGAAGGTGGTGGCCGGGGAACAACGCCACCGTGGACGGCGGAGACAAGTCGTGGAAGGTAACTCGGTTTTTCCATTTTCCCCTTTTAATTCGATTTGTACATTATTGTTGATTTTGGATGATTGGGGGATGATTAGTAGGTTGCTAGGAAGTTTCTAAGGTGGTTTTGGACGGTGGTTTTAGGCTGAGCAACCCTGGGTGCAATTGGGCAAACTGAACCATTAGGACCAAAAATCAAACTGTGGGTTTTAGTGGTTTTCTTTTAGGTTTATTGATTGGAAATGATAGAAAACATCAAAATAGGAAGATTAGGATCGAAAAGGAGAAGATTGGATGAAAAATGGGGGAGAAACCAGGTCGGACCGGTCACACCGGTCCAGCTGGACCGGACTGCACAGGGAAACCGGTTCGAACCAGCCGTTGGAGGTTGAAGAAGCTGAATAGTCGCTAGCGCGTGAAGCTCATGCGCAGGCCAATCCTTGGGCACGCGATGGAGCTTGGCAGGGAATTTGGGGATGTGTTCAACATGTCAAATCATCGATTCAATATAACGAACATTTTGAGACTGGTTTCATGTCAATCGGACATCGTTTCGATATAGTTCGGGTTGTCCGAAGGTTTAGGTTTGCGTTTAAAAATAGTTAGAAATCCCGAAAAATTACGGGACTTTAGTGAGGGGTTATTTAAGTATTTAATAACCTTCTATTACGATTTGGACAGGTTTGGGAATCTCAGAGGCGACGATTGGCCCGGGAAGACACTTTGGCTCGCGTATCGAGGTGCGACTTCGGGCGGTCTGTGAGTGGACTTGTTTTATGAATTTGATGCATGCATAAATGTTTTATAATTTTTTGAATACATGTTTTGTGATTCCATGAGTGCATTTTTTGTGGAAGCCTAAGATTTACGTGTTTTCACGTATTTCAAGATTTTTGGTTTTATACGATGCTTATACGTGCTAGGTTTTTAACGAGGGTTTAATAAATAAATTTTGGATTTGGAAATATGAAATTGGGCAAGAGACCCATTTGATTTACGAACTCTTGAACTTGGAGTCCATTTGATTTGACGAGGAATCAGACCGAGGGTCCATTTGAGTTATACGATCGGGCCGAGGGTCCCTTTGGTTTACGAATTCGGGCTTGAGGCCCAGTTGGTTGTAATCTCGGATTGGAGGCCCTTTTGACTATAATATCGGGCTTGAGGCCCCGTTGGTTGTGAAATCAGGCTTGAGGCCCAGATGGTTTATGGTTTCGGGCTTAGGGCCCAGTTAGTCGTGATATCGGGGCTAAAGGCCCAGTTGATTGTGAAATCGAGCTTGAGTCCCAGTTTGGTTTATGAAATGAGAATTCGGGCATGAAACCCTGTTGAACTGAGGATTTAGGCTGAGGCCTGTGAAATTGATTTGAATCGGATTCGAGAAATCCTTATGAGACCCAGTTGAGAAATGTTTTGAGAAAGAAAGAAAGAGTTTTTAAAATGAATATGAACCCTCCATATGATTTATATGGTCTCCTCCAGACGTCGACCTGGAGAGTCACGATCCACAGAGCAGAGTGGGTATCCCCATAGGGATCCCGTTCCAGGAGTGGGAGTTATGATTTATGATGTGGTCCCGGACCAGGTTCCGGAGAGATGTGTGGACTAGATCTGGAGATAGAGCTTGGACTAGATCCAGAAATTGAGCCTCCCAGATGGAGAATTCCTGGGAGAAGACTCGGAGTGAGACCCCGAGTAGTGTGTACACTAGTATGGAGATGATATCGTGACATATATCGGGGATGTGTTCCCTAGGGGTTGTGTGCCTTGAGTTGGCATCTTCTCGGAAGTGCCACGGATGGATTATACGTATGAGTACGTATGTGGTTCTCATAGAAAGTTATTTGGGGGCGAAGACCCCGTGTTTCATGTTTTAGAAAGTGTTTTGGGGCAGAGACCCCGTATTCTGTGTTTTGGTATTTCACTGAGAATGGTTTTGAGCTGAGACCCACGTGACGTGATATGGGCTGAGTCCCTATTAATTTTGATTTACAGGTTTTTGTGATTTCGGGTCGGGGACCCATAAATGTTTTTATGGGTCATGACGGTTTATGGGAACCGGGCATGAACCCTTGAAAGGTTTTTGAGAATGTTTGACAAATGGTTTTATGAACATTTTGATAAACGGTTTTTTTAATGCATGTATATTCTTTTAGTGAAGGGCATAAATGTCTTTATTGTGAAAATGTTTTAACGAAATGTTTATTTTGTTCACTCACAACTTTTAATGTTTTTAATGCCCTTCAGGTTGATCACGGATGCGGGCTGTAGCAGAGACGAGATATCACATTCCTCCTCCTACGATCCTGACGTACTCTAGAAGCCCCGGTGAGGGCTAGAGAAGGAATTTTCCCTGGTCTGACACTTTGTGTCAGACGGGATCAGGTGCATCCCACGTTAATCCCAGGGGATTTGGGATAGGTCCTGACAGATCACGTCAGGTCTTCGCCACGCGAAGCGCTCAAGGCTCGTCCCAACGAGGCACATGAAACCATCCAAGAACTTGACTTGTTGGAGTAGGAAATCTACTAAAAAACACTTCCAACCCCACCAAGAGGTGCAACCATCAGGCCATGACAAACATTGGGCAAACATATTAACATGCGAAATCCAATTCTACAATTCAGTGCATGGGGTCAAGATTCATTTGGTCGTAGATCACTCAATTTTGATCACCCTAACATGAGCTTGATGGCCTAAAAATGTACGGAAGATAGCTTTCCATCGTCGTTGATCTCACTCAATTCGGAGCTGTGACAAGTTCCCAGCGAACGTTTTCGTACACGAAGGTCAACTGAACATACCAGCGCACAAGTACGCGATTCATTCAGTCATAGACCACTCCATTTTGATCACCCTGACATGAGGTCAACGGATTTAGAAATCTATGGAAGTCAGCTTTCCAACGCCATTGATCTCACTCAATTTCAAGTTGTAACGAGTTCCCCGTGAACGTATTTTCACACAAAGGTCAGCTGCGTGAACCAGCACACGAGCACAAAATTCGACCAATCCTACAAGGATCAATTTGGATAATATTGGAATAAGCTTGGTGGAAGTAGAAAGGTATGGAACTCAGCTTTCCAACTCCACCAACGACACTCAATTCGGAGCTAAAACGAAGTTAGAAAACCAAATTTACTATACAAAGGTTAAATCTGCTGAAAATCACAAAACACTCAAAAAAATGGAAGGCTTCTATTAATGAAAATTAAAGAAGTTGGAAATTCACAAATTGAATGCTCAAAAATGTATTCAATGCTAAGATCAAGCTACGAGCCAAGAAGAATCATGAAGCTCATTATCAGGAATAGCACGACCTCAGAGTCTCTCCGTAAACCTATAAGCAAGCCTTGGAGGCCTTCGATCATCCCATCGTGGAATTCCAGTGACACATCATCCATGGCCTTCTTCAAGCAATGGGGGCAACCTTCTCAGCATCGCTTACTTGGCATAGTTGGCTACACAAAAGCAACTTCATCACTATTTGACTATGCGACGGCTACAAAGTAGCTTGACTTTCAACTCAAAGACAAAACGATGGTTTGGTGCCATGTGTCGTCACGCCACTTAACTTCAGCGTCTAGATGATGGCAATTCCAAGCTTACTTCCTTCAATTACGCGATGATTCAACTCAAAGACGAAACGATGGTTTGGTGCCATGTGTCGTCACGCCACTTAACTTCAGCGTCTAGATGATGGCATCTCCAAGCTTACTTCCTTCAATTACGCGATGATGTACAACATATCGAGCTTTGTAAGGGGCATGATCAATCCTCCATTCGGTGTTCCTCCTTGCTACACCCCATTTTGACCTCAACAAGGCCTTGAAGATCAAGTCTCTAGAAGGTCATCCGTCATCCAAAGCAGATCTTTGGAAAGCTTCAGTTACTTCATTGCACCACATGCACTTTGCCTCGCGTCATGGGAAGTCTTGCTTTGAAGATGAATCACATATCTCCTTGTGGCTGTAACACACATTGCCTTGCAACTGGAACAAGCCTCATACTGGGTTGTGACACGTCGGACTCCAAGTGATGGGACTCCTCACCTCGAACTTGCAGCATGTCTTGCCTTGTAGTTGCACCATGTCCCGCCTTGCACTCTACTGCATCTCGCCTTGTACTCCTGCACCTCGCCTTGCACTTTGCTGCACCTTTTCTTGCACTCTGCTGCACCTCGCCTTGCACTCTGCTGCACCTCGCGTTGCATTCTGCTGCACCTCCCCCATTGAAGGCCTTGAGGTTGGCTCCACCCGCATTTGAAGATGACAACTCCATCAACGCGCCAATCACTTCTATTCACAAAGCATCACAAGCATGTAAAATGGAAGAGCGTCTTGATGTCAAGCCCATCATCTCTTGAAGTCAGAAGCTCCAACGAGTCTCGGGCATGTCACCAGATGGTCTTACGACGATTACTTCAAAAAAAAATGAGTTCTTCGAGACCCTGTCAAAAGTATGCCTTCATGTATCTTGAAATGATCGGCTCGGAGAATAGAGAGCACCATCGCTTGAATCGTTGCAATCGAACATTCGGAACTCTCAGAATCTGCAAAAAATCGAAGTTGAACAAAAGAAAAATAGTATAGAAAATATATATTAAAATAATATATAATAATATAATATATATATATATATATATATATTATACATACAAAAGCTAAAGCTACAATTGTTGAAAGTTACAACACAAATTGGGCAAAAGCTTTGCTCTGGCAAAACTTAATTATAATGGCAGCAAAAGAAACAAAAAATACAAGGATGTGACTTGCACGTAAATTGAGGTTTGTCCGGTTTTACACTGATTTTCCATACTTATGATTTTGGATATGATTTCATGAAATGGTTTTGGAATTGGAAAGATAAACTCGGGCATGAGGCCCAATTGTTTTGGAAACCTCGGACTTGGTGTCCAATTGAGTTACGTAATCGGCTAGGGGCCCAGTTGATTTATGAAATCGAGTCAGGGGCCCAGTTGATTTATAAATGTGATTTCGGGTCGAGGACCCTAAATGGATGTGGATAAATGTTTTGGATTTGAGAAATCATATATTTGGACTTGTGATGGTTTTATGGAAATTCCGGGCAGGGCCCTTAAGATGTTTGAAATGATTGATAAACTGTTTTCCATAAACCATCTTGATATGAGGATATGTGATGGTCTTCTCCAGGTGTCTGGGACACTGGGGAAGTCATGATGCATTGCCTGCGATGGGTCATTGTACGGAGCTACCAGACCGTATAGTGAGTCAGGAGCAGGATTACTATGATTAGACGTCTGGAAGGATTGCTATACCAGACCGTATAGTGACTCAAGATTGCTATGATTAACAGTCCATTTAATTCGGGTGGTCAAATGGACTTTGACCGATGACCGTGACGTAGTTTGGGACGTCGCGAGTTCATAGACAGGTGGCACGTTTGATTCCAACATTCGAGGAAGAAGTTATGACGTTCTGAAATTCAAAGGAATTTTCGTAATTTGGACGAAAAGGGGGAAAATGTTGACTTTTTGACCGGGAGGCCCGATGGCCGAGGACTGAGGACCGTTAGGAAGGTCTCGATGCCCTGAGTCCGTAGACAGGCGGCACGCGTCAATCAGAGTTCGAATGACCAAGTACGGGTCTTGATGCGTGAGGGACATTTTGGTAATTTGCCAAAGGAAGAGCAAAATGGTAATTTGGCTATGAAATTTGAAACAGCCGTGAGTGGAACCTTGTTGAACAGAGTGATGACTTGTTTAATCTGCTTAGTGTTTTGGTTAGAAATCCAATGACAATTGTCACTAACAAGGGCTGGAATCTGAGGCATTTAGGGCTGAGTGGGAAACAAGCATGCCTGGGATGGTGAGGTGCAGTGCACGGGCTGATTATTGTATTCAATTGAGAGGAAAAAACAGAGCACTCAAACTGGGTTTTCACAGGTAAGTAGAGCACGGGTGGCTTGATTTCGGGTTTGAAGCTTTGAAAACGTTGCTGGGGGAAGACAGAGAAACTGAGTGACTGTTTTGGTGAGGAAGAAGGAGGGACTGAGTGGAAATGCACCCAGATACCCGAAACCGTGTTTGAACAAATTCAAAATCCGAATTCGAAATGTAGGCCAACCCAAGACAATTTAAGGCTCAATTCAGTCTTCTGAGACCTCACTTAGTCGTTCCAGATCAAGGGATCGAAGCTTGAAGCCCTGGGAAGCCATGGACAGACACGACAGAGTTCAGAAAAATTGAGGATTGAGTCGTGTAATTGGAGGGGTTAGAAGATGCAATTGAGCTTGGAAACCAGCTTAGGATAATCAGACGAAGCTTTTTGCTGGATCAATTGATTGAAATCAAACGGCATTGATGGAATTCGATGTAGGAACAGTACCCAGGTGTTCTTCGATGTTCATCGTCGAATCGTTTTATTTTAGGTAAGTATTTATAAAATTAAGGTTACAGAACTGTAATTGGGCTTAAAACGAAGATGTTTGAATGCTCAATTGAAAGAATTGAGGTCGAATTGACAGTGAACTGATCGGGTCATCTCGCGGCAGCCACTCACGGCAGCGCGTGAGGGCGCGTGGGTCTAATTCTCGAGGTAAGCTCAACACGACTTATGTCCTATACATTGTAATGAACATTTTAGCGTTGGTTTCGAATTAACCGGACACCGTTTTGATGTTATTTCGGGGGTCCGAAGGTTTAGGTTACGTTTTTAACTAACGTTTAATTCCCGGAAAATTATGGGAAATTAGTATGATGTTATTTGAGGCCTTAGTGACACTAAATAATGGTTTCAAACAGGATTCGAGATTTCTGGAAAATGTCAGAAATTACGGGAATGCGTGCAGCACGAAAACGGGCAATTATGGACGGTCTGTAAGTGGAATTTGGTTTTATAGAATTTATGCATACATAACTATTTTATATGGACTATGATTGTGATTATATGATGTCGATTTGGATATTGGTGAATTATATGATTTCACGCATTTCGAGGCTATTTACGTGCTTGCACGTAAATCGAGGTTTGTCCTATTTTACACTGATTTTCCATACTTATGGTTTTGGATATGATTTCATGAAATGGTTTTGGAATTGGAAAGATAAACTCGGGCATGAGGCCCAATTGTTTTGGAAACCTCGGACTTGATGTCCAATTGAGTTACGTAATCGGGCTAGGGGCCCAGTTGATTTATGAAATCGGGCCAGGGGCCCAGTTGATTTATAAATGTGATTTCGGGTCGGGGACCCTAAATGGATGTGGATAAATGTTTTGGATTTGAGAAATCATATATTTGGACTTGTGATGGTTTTATGGAAATTCCGGGCAGGGCCCTTGAGATGTTTGAAATGATTGATAAACTGTTTTCCATAAACCATCTTGATATGAGGATATGTGATGGTCTCCTTCAGGTGTCTGGGACACTGGGGAAGTCACGGTGCATTGCCTGCGAGGGGTCATTGTACGGAGCTACTAGACCGTATAGTGACTCAGGAGCAAGATTGCTATGATTAGACGTCTGGGACGTCAGACATCTGGGATGTCAGAGATATTGACCCGAAGTGACCCCGGGTAACACGCGTTGCTTATTATTATACTGTGAGATATGACGTCTGGGACGTCGAGCGTCTGGGACGCTAGGCATCTGGGATGCCCAGGATAGTTTAAACATGTTTTTCTGGCAATGGTATTTATGGTTATGGTTTTGGGCGATGGCCCACTTGGAATTGGAATTGGTATTCTGGATGTCGGATTTATATAATATATGTTGGTTTTCGGTATTCATGGTTTTGGGTAGAGACCCACATGATTTGGTTTTACGGTTTTTGGGTTAAGGCCCTAATGGATGTTTTAGTAAATAGTTTACTTACTAGTTTTCGATGCATGCATACGTTTTAATGAAGGACATAAATATCTTTGTGAAATACGTTTTATGAACTTATTTATTTTCGTCCACTCACAACCTTTGTTGTTTTTAATGCCCTTCAGGTTGATCACGAATGCGACTGCAGCAGAGACTGGGACATTGCATGCCTCCTCCATCGATCCTTGCGCACTCTGGATGCTCGTTGGGGCAGTGGCTTTACGTTATCCCTTGTCTGACACTTCGTGTCAGACGGGAGCATGACACATCCCACGGTAATCCTAGGGGGATTAGGATGGGTCGTGTCAGGCGGCACCATGTTCCTCCACCACAACAATTGGATGACGCGCATTCGTCTTCATCAGCAGTAAATTACCATTAAGGTTTAATTTTCTTTATTAAAAATAAAGGCCACAATGCCCTCATTTAAATAAAGAAAAAATAGACAAACCCTAACTACCTGGTGGGCTCTGAAGATCAACTCAAAACAAGACTTTAAGCCCAAAAGTTTCATATTGGTACAAGTTCAAGGCCTAACGAACTTCAACTGCTTGAAGCAAAGCGGAGTCCTACTCCCTCATCAAAATAAATGGTTTATCGGGACCACAATAAATTACATCTCTTAGGATTCCCTGAATTCCTAAGCGATGTGGGGTATTTGTGGAACCATAAATTACCGGAATATTTTGGAGTTGCCACGTGGCCAAAAATTCCCTGAATGCCAATATTACCCTTGGTAAAATCGACATCGACATGTTACGATCTCCACATTAATCCAATATATTTACCCGCTAAATATATTAATTAATCATATCAATGCCGATAATAAATAACTTCCTAGAAAATTATTTATTCATTAATAAATAAGTTATTACACTCGGTACAATGACTTATTTAATACTTTCTCCTTCAACCAATCAGACGCTCCGGTGACTCTGAAGGTTTCACTATAAATAGAATGCATCATCTCACTTCTAAAGGTGATAAAAAACTTTTACAAACACTCTGCTAGTTTATTCTCTCAGAAAACTTACTTAAGCATCAGAGCGTTTACGGTTGAACCACCCCTCCCCCACCCTCGGGATTCAACCTTAACCCTTTTTGATTTTTGTTATTGTGAGTAGGGATCGAAAAGGAATTTCACAAAACCGGACGATTTCTATATCAACATAGTTGAAGTCTCATTTAACAATCTGGCAAGTGAGCGATTGAATGTGTAGTTAGTTTTGTACGACGTTCTTGTCATTATATACTTCATTGTATATCGTCAACAATAAATTATTACGATTAATTATGTTGCATTTTCTAAAATAAAGGTCAAATCAATATTGTTCCCTTTTTTCTCAAATTTATTATTTTTCACTAATAGTTGGTAGTTCAAATACAAAAAACTTTTTTTTTTAATAAGATTTTGAGTTCGAGCCTTATAAATAAAATAGCTAACATTAGAAAGAGCTCCTCAGTATCGGAATCCTACGTGGCTCCAGCGTGAGTCATCGCCAAAGTGCGAAGGATACATTAATTTTCACCAAAAAAAGCCATCATTTTTCCTCATGTATTCTCATGTTTTTCGCTGTTCATATGATAAGTTAATTTGGCGCGGCATGTAATTATATTTATATCACGATGCTTTCTCATATGAATTACATCTCAACTAAATATAAACTTTTTTTCTTTATTTAAGACTAATTAATTCAATTTTAAATAGTAGAAATTAAGCACAAAACATTAAAAATAACATTTATAACACACCCTAAAATTACTACGCAGAAAAAAAATTGGAGTAATTAATTAGCAGAATGAGATTAAATATCATTAAAAATATTTCCCAGAACGAATAAATACATCTCCCATCTTTCTTCTCTTTATTTCACATTTTCTCTATCTAATCATAAAGATTAACAAGGTGAACACGTGCATTTTTGAAGTGGCGTAATGGATGCATACAGGTATATATATATATATGGCCCAATAATTAGAGTGTTCATAGGGCTCGAGGCTGATACAAAAAATTCTAGTATGTCATGTTCGATCTTTTACTGATTATATTTTGATTGCCACTAGTTAATATCCTTCTTTTAAGAAAAAAAAAAAGAAGAAGAAGAAGATATGTATACGTATAAACC